>JAPPVO010000014.1:170012646-172412646 GCA_030407325.1 Camellia japonica | reverse complement strand
TTTGGTACAAAAAAATAATTAATTATATCATGTGGTGGCCACATAAGAAGTCTCCGTCTAACTATGTATCAGACTGCTAACAGAAGGGCTTAAATGCCATAATATTATACTTCAAGGGATCAACTTGTCAAGTTTTAAAGAGAAAAGAGAAAAGAGAAAAGAGAATCTCTATATATTGAATAATGTTATCTATCTATCTATCTATCTATCTATCTTCTATACTGTACTATATATATGTAACTAAATGTAATTGTTAGTAGGGCTGCAAACGAACCGAACTGTTCATGAATAAGCTTGACTCGGCTCGTTAAGGGCTCGGCTCGGTTCGGCTCGTTTAGTAAACGAGCCGAGATCGAGCTCGAATATTAGGCTCGTTTAGTAAACAAGCTGAGCTCGAACTCGCATAAGCTCGGCTCGTTAAGCTTGGCTCGCTTATCTTTATTTAAATTATATAATAAATACATTATTTATATATTAAAAATATATAAATATATATATAAATAATAATATAAATAATATTTAAAAAAATTTATCGAGTCGAGCTGAGTCGAGCTCGAGCTTCATTAAAATTAACGAGCCGAGCCAAGCCGAGCCGAGCCGAGCCGAGCTCGAGCCTAGTTCCTTATCAAGCCGAGCTCGAGCTCAATAAACGAGCTTGATAAGTAAATGAGCCGAGCACGAGCTCAGCAAAACTCGGCTCGGCTCGGCTCGGTTCGTTTGCAGCCCTAGTTGTTAGGTCAAAAGACTTTAAAACTTGAATCCTAAATTCTCATAATTTTAAAAAAATAAAATAAATACGTGACACCTCTCTTTACCCCTCTTCTCACTATTCAAGTCTTCTCACTCCCTCTCCCAATTGTTATCTAAAAAAATATTTTAAAAAATCAAAAAATAAAAATTTATTTTTTTATTTTTTTCAAATATCCTTGGGTAAGACATAAATTGATGAAGAAATTTGAATTAGAGTCAAACTCATCTTTTATCTTTAAATATTTTGAAAATCTTTTATTTTTAAATATTTTGAAAATTTTTTATATCCATGCCATAAGTAATTAAAAAGTGAAATAAAAAATATAAAAAAGATAAGAAAAAATAGGAAAATAGAATGAGAGAAGAATGGATATGGCACGTAGGAAAGAGGTTCATTCCGCAATTGATATTTGAATCATGAATTTTTATTCAATAATTGATGTCTAAATAAAAATGTAGTATGAATTTAGAAATTTTCTTTTCTAATGTGCAATTAAAAGCTCCATTTGATACAACATATTAAAAAATGTAAAATACCAAATTAGTATGAATCTCTCTCTATCATTTAACCTATCTATTATTTATTTATTTTCGTAAAACACACACAAAGCCTTACTATTCTCCTTCTTTGTTTATATTGATTCCAAACTTTATTATTGCAAAAAACAAATTTAGAGATGGGATTGAAGAAATATTATAACGAATGACAGCCTTATAAAAAAATAAAATTATAGCGATCTCGATTTTCCCCGTCATTTATTTTGTTCCGGACTTAGGTTCCATCATGGTTGTTGTTGTCTATATCTTGTTTCCGTCCTTTAAACCCTTTGTATTTGAGTTTTGGGACGTGTTGGGTGAGTTTGGTACAGGTTGGTTATGAGTTGGAACATATAATTGCTGTCCAGAATTTGGCATCTTCGCTCGAGCGAGGCTTTTTGCACTAGAGCGAGCCTTGGATTTTTGCTTCTTCACTCGAGCGAGCTTTCTTTGATGTGTCTCTTGCCTCGAGCGAGAACTCTTGCGCTCGAGCATGCATCTGCGTCTTTAAAAAACCTGAAGGTTGGTATTCTTCGCTCGAGCGAGGCTTTTGTCGCTCGAGCAAGCGAGCTCTATGTTTTGTGTTCCTTCGCTCGAGCGAGAACTCTTGCGCTCGAGCGTGCGTCTGGATTGCAGACTTGAAGCTTTGAATTGTGCGCTCGAGCGAGGTGTTTGTTGTGTCTGGTCGCTCGAGCAAGCTTCGCATATATCAAATCACAGCAGCGGTTCTCTTCATCACTTTTTTATCTCCTTTTCACTCCAAACCCTAGATCCGACAGACTCTCTCTCTCTACACACTTCTTCTCTCTACAAATATACCTTGTTTTAGGGGTTCTCTACCCTAGTCCCTTTGTATAAAAGGCAGAGCTTTGTGTGGGCTTCATTTTGATCTGAAAAAGCTTAAGTTTGGAGCATCTTGAGTTTTCCTCTTCTACTCCTTTGAGTCTCTCCATTTGAGGTAGGGGTAATCTACTCATTCTTATGAGTTTTAACATAAACATTTGCAACTTTGTATAAATGGCGAGATTTGGTAATTTGGGAAGTTAGGGTTTGAGATTTGTAATATTTAAAAGAGGGGTTTTGTGTTTTTAAGTTCCATGTGCATATGAGGTCTTGAAAATGGGGATTTGTGGGTTTAATTGGTGAAATTTGGTCTTAGGATCAATGTTTGGGAAAATGAGAAAATGCCCTAATTGAATTTAAATAATTAATTTGTATAATTAATTTGGTAATTGTGAGAAATGTGAAATTGATTAGAAAATCATGAAATTGGATGGAATTGGGACTAGTTGGTGTAGTTTGATTGATGAATCACTCACCGATGGAAAATGTAATAAATTATCTGTTGATAGATTTATTTATCTGTTTAGAGATAACTGCTTTGGGCTATCGGTGGAAGATAGTCTTGATTGTTGTAGACACTGCATGATGATTAAGTAAATTGAAACCAATCAATTAAATTATGTCATTGAATATGACAGTTGGAATAACACATTGAATATGTACATTAATTGATCATTGTATATAATGAAGTGTTTAAATACATTGCATATGTATATTTGTTTGGGAAGAGAAAGATGATGTACTCCATTGTGTGGGAGGAGAAAGGGGATATACTCCATTGTATGGGAGGAGATAGGGGATGTACTCTACTGTTTGGGAGGAGATAGAGGATGGACTCCATTGATAATTAAGTTGGCCGGAGTGTCCATGGGGAAAGTCCCGAAATCTTATATACGTTTGAATAACGTTGATGATTGAAGTATGGATAATATGAGTTGTAGTCTCATTTTGAATTGTTGATAATTGAAGTGTTAATAATGTGAGTTGCAGTCTCATTTTGAATTGTGGATGAATTGAAGTGTTGTCTTTATGAGTTGTAGTCTCATTTGAATTATTTGGATAAATGGACCATGTTAATAAAGTGAATTGGAAATAGAAATGAAACCGGGTTGAAAGATGAATATCAATGTTGATGGATTATGAAAATGGTATATATATCGATGTACATGTGTTGGACATTTATCAGATGCTAATGTTTTAGTTATTTCTCATATTTGGTTTAACATATCTCTACTGGGCTTTGGCTCACCCTTCTTGGGACACCATTTTCAGGTACAGGGGACATGCCACCTCCAAGGTCTTAGCTTGGGAGGTCTTGGGGCTGAAGTCTCTGTTTTGTTGTTTTACTTTTATGTTTATATGTTTTTATTTCCAAGCCGAGGGCTTTATTTGTAAAGGGCTGCTGACCCTCTTTTGTTGTATCCAAGTATTGACTTGGAAAGTTATAAGTCCGTAGGGCATCTACTTTTGTTGTCAACATGTAACATCTTTTGTAAGAAGACTCTGATGGATGAAAATGTATTATTTCTTTATGATTATGGATCTTATGTATGATTGAGTTATGTATTATTTTGAGGGCGTGACAAAAATAAAATAAAAAATATAACAATGATCTAATGCAAACTATTTTTAATAACTAATAGAAAGAATATCAAATTATTACCTTGTATAAATATAATGACGAAAATTAATTTTGTGAGATTTTTGTGCTGCCTTCTGTCATGCAGCCTTCATTATTTTATTATTAATACTCTTCTCATTCAGAACCAACCAATTTCATTATTCAGAGCCAATAATTTTTTTTTATAATCTTTATCACTTGGTAGATAATAATGAATAATAAAAATTATCAAAAGAATATTAAGAATTTAATAGGAGATAAGAAATTATAGAAAAGACATTTCATAAGATAAAAAATTTAAAATAAAAAAAGATAATATGTGATAGAAAGAGAAAAAAATATGAGTAAATAAAAATAAAGATTTAGATATATATGTTTTTGATAGATATATAGATTAACAAATCATATCTTTATCTAAATTTTATTATTTTAATTTTTTGTAAATCAATCATTTAATCTTTATAGGCTACAAAATTAATCTTTATAAATTATTTATCAATTTTTATATGTTTATTTATCTATAAGTCATGAAATTAATTTTTAAGATAATTTTTTTAATTTTTATCTTTATCTATAGGTCATGAAATAAATTTTTATAAATTATTTATGAATTTTTATATGTTTATCTAGAATGAAATTAATTAAAGTACAAAACGAAGGGGGAAAAAAGGAGTAATTTCGTTTTTTTTTAAATAAGTTATTTAATCTTTATCTTTATTTGTAGGCCATGAAATTAATTTTTATAAGTTATTTATCAACTTTTATATGTTTATTTATGGGAGAAAATTTTAAATTATCTATAAGTTATGAAATTATTTTTTTTAAATTAATTGTTTAATTTTTATCTTTATCTGTAGACTATAAAATTAATTTTCAGTTTTTATATGTTTATCTATGTGGAGGATTCTCATTCAAAGCCAACCAATTTCACTATTAATACTCTTCTCATTCAGAGCCAATAAATTTTTTTTAATCTTTATCACTTGGTAGATAATAACAAATAATAAAAATTATCAAGATAAGGTTAAGAATTTAATAGGAGATAAGAAGTTATAGATAAGGGCATTTCATAAGACAATTTTTTTTTTAAAAAAAAAAAAAAGATATTATGTAATAGAAGGAAAAAAAAAATATGAGTAAATCAAAATAAAGATTTAGTATATATGTTTTTGATAGATATATAGATTAACAAATCATATCTTTATCTAAATTTTATTATTTTAATTTTTTGTAAATCAATTATTTAATCTTTATCTTTATTTGTAGGCCACAAAATTAATCTTTATAAATTATTTATCAATTGTTATATGTTTATTTATCTATAAGTCATGAAATTAAATTTTTTTTTTTGAATAATTTTTTTAATTTTTATCTTTATCTATAGGTCATGAAATAAATCTTCATAAATTATTTATGAATTTTTATATGTTTATCCATAATGAAATTAATTAAAGTACAAAATGAAGGGGGAAAAAAAGGAATAATTTCATTTTTTTAAAATCAATTATTAATCTTTATCTTTATTTGTAGGCCAGGAAATTAATTTTTATAAGTTATTTATCAACTTTTATATGTTTATTTATGGGAATAAATTTTAAATTACCTATAAGTTATGAAATTAATTGTTTAATATTTAATCTTTATCTTTATTTGTAGGCCATGAAATTAACTATTATAAGTTATTTGTCAACTTTTATATGTTTATTTATGGGAAGAAGTTTTAAATTATCTATAAGTTATGAAATTAATTGTTTAATTTTCATCTTTAACTGTAGACTATAAAATTAATTTCAGTTTTTACATGTTTATCTATATGGAGGAATTTTGAAATTCAAGTCTTTATTCGTAAGCAATGAAATTAATTTTAATTTTAATTAATCAAACAAATAGAAAATGAATAAAAATAAAAAAGATGAAAGACAATTAAAGAAGGTTGCCACGTAGGAAATAGAGAGTTTTAAAATTATGAGAATTTATGAATAAATATTTAGAGGCTTTTGACAAAATAACTACAATTAGTAAATAAATTAAATACACCAAATAGACTAAAATTAAAACAAACAAAAAAATCTGCAAAAGAAAAAATAGAGCAAAAAACATGATATGAGATTTCAAATATATATTTCTTTTTACATAAGAAAAATCTTGCATAATTGGTTAAATCAACTGTTTAGTTTCGCTACAGGTTCTTCTGTTTTCCAATATTTTTGCCCAATTTCATATTGTCATGGAAGTAAGGTTTTGAGATTTATAGTTTAATTAATTTATTTATTTTTTTTGAAATATCTTTGAGTAGGATATAAATTTGATGAAGGAATTTGAATTAGAGTCAAACTCATCTTTTATTTATAAATATTTTGAAAAAATCTTATCCATATGATATTATATATATCCATGCCCTAAGTAATTAAAAAGTAAAATAAAATATATATTAAAAAAGAGGAAAAAATAGGAAAATAGAATGAGAGAAGAATAGATGTGCCACTTAGGAAATATTAGGTCAAGAGACTTCAAAACTTGAATCCTAAATTCTCATAATTTTAAAAAAATAAAATAAATACGTGACAACTCTCTTTACCTCTCTTCTCACTATTCAAGTCTTCTCACTCCCTCTCCCAATTGTTATCTAAAAAAATATTTTAAAAAATCAAACAATATCTTTCATGGGAGTTGTAGATATAGATATGTATATAAAACCGCACATGTCTATCACTGTATCACGTAAATATAAATAATAATAATAAAAGAACTCACAACTCTTATTCCCACTTATTATATATATATATAATAAAAAAAAATTGTACCATTTATCTTATTCACGTTTGCTTTTAAAAAATTAAATAATTTGATTTGTATTTAACAAAATGTGATGTTATATATCTTTATCTCCTTATCTCTATCTCAAAGTTAAATTTGAATTTAAAATATTAAACCTCAAAAATACATTATCCTTAAATTAAAGTTTCCATATAAATTTGAACATCCACCAACAAAACCCAACATTAGAAACAAACCCCAACAACATCTATTTTTTTTTTTTCCTTAATGCAGTCGTGATCATAAAAATTTCTTTAAGGTATTAGTATTTTATATCTCTTAACTCCAACTGTTTATTTGTTTTTCCGCTCTATGGAAGATTGTCATATACATAGAGCTTTACAAGTAATCCCTCAAGGTCCATCATTTTTTTACTTAAAATCTATTTGGAACCATAAAACATTCACGCAGTTTTTTTTTTTTCATCTTTATTCTATTGTATATTTAATGATAGATCTTTTTAAACAATCTGTTCAAATTCATATAATTTTACATAGGGTCTATATAGTTTTACATAAAATCTACGTAGGTCTATAAATTTTTTCATGCAATTGCTCTGAATTTATATATCTTTGCATGTAATTTGTGACAATACATGAATTTTTATTAAATAATTCATGCATATTACAATTATTAACCACTTCATCTTAACTCACTATATAATAAATATTTATAAGGCATGTTTCTCAAATCTATCATTTGTCCTATAATATTTGGTATAACTACTATTTTACATTTTTAGTATCTATTGGTCTAATTATTAGTTATATATATATATATATATATATTAAGGAGGTTGAATTAAGGGAGTACAAGCACTTAAAGTACTTTGCTAAGAGTGGGGAGATTTTCTCCCACAGGTACTAATCTAACAACTAACAATTAACATTTGCCAATCAAAAAAATAATTATTAGTTCTATATGATATTTTTAAATTTTATTTTAATGATTGATAGCAATTATTTAATTGATAAATGATTTTTTTTTCCTGTTCTTTTATTTTTTCTTTGTATTATTTTTATTCTAACTTTTGTCTATTGTATTTTTATGTGAGAACTGTATTAAAAAATTGTGTTAAAAATTATCAATATTTAGTTTGAATAATGATTCATATTAAGTATGAGATATTACGGCTCTTTTTCTTTTTCTTTTTTAAATGATTAGTTTTATATTAAGATATTTTTCTTCTTAATCTTTCTTCTTTTTTATTTTTTTAAAAAACTTGAGACTCCTTATAAGAAAAAATTGATCAACTATTAGTATTAATTTGGTTCCTATTGAATCATCATTTAATCATGTTTAGTAAATTTAAAATTTTAAAAATTAAAAATAAAGATTTATTACATGGGGTAAAATCTAATTGAGTTAAATATTTTGACGTTAACTTAATCATAACTATTTATTAAATTAAAAAAAAAAACACTGAACATTAAAAATACTTATCTTATTCTACTACAAAAAAAATAAAAGCATCTAACTTTTTTTTTAGATGCTAAAAACACTTAATTGAATATTAGCTAAATTAATTAGTATACGTGGTCATGATCAATTGGGTCAGATATTCATAACTATTTGATTAAAAAAATAATAATAAATACAAAAAATTTAAAATTTTCATAACCATTAGGGTATTGATCCGTCGCCTAAAAAAATGTAGTTTGTTCTAAAAAAATTTAAAATAATTATTCTTAAATTTTTATAATTTTAATACTTCTCTCTTCTACTTAGCAATTCTCTTTTATTGCCTTTCATGTTTTCTTTTTTGTTTCATTTTTTAATCGTTAAATTAATTTTTCAATGGAAATTAATTTCATTGCCTATAGATAAGATCAAAATTTCAAATTGTCAGAGAGGATTGATTGCTGGGGTGATGCAAATTGTCAGAGAGGATTGATTGCTGGGGTGATGCAAATTGTGCTGTGGCTTTTGCAGCTCAACGAGCGGTGCATTTTGCTATGGACCTAGGCATTCTTGATGTTCACTTAGAAGGGGATTCACTCAACATCATTCGAGCTCTTCAAGCTGCAGACCCATTGTTATGCTCATACGGTCATGTCCTTCAAGACGCTATTGCAAAGGGCCGTTGCTTTCGAAAATGGAATGTTTCTCATACTCCTCGCCTGGGCAATCGTGTTGCCCATAGCCTAGCTCAGTTGGCACTTAAGAGTCCTGGACCATCTATCTGGATGGAAGAAGTCCCTTTCAATGTATTTCCTTTAGTTTTTTCTGAAGCTTTGTAATTCTCCTTGGGTTTTTCCCCTCTAAAAAAAAAAAAAACATTGAGTCCTTTTCGACTCCCCTTCACGTGCCAAAAAAATTTTGCATTAAATTTCAAGTCACAAGTGATTTTTTTTTTTTTTTGCAATTATATCAACTTTACATTTGAAATGTGTACTTACATGAGTTTTTGCCTTTGTGGGAAAAGGAGTTTATGTAAATGAATATTATTATTTTATTTTTCTATAAATTCTATTTATGTTTTTGTTTCTTTTTCTTTTTTCTACAATCTATATTTTTTTATTTCTTTCTTTTTTAGTTGATAATGTGTCATTTAATTGAGATTTTATTCTATTTTTGAACTGCTATTATTATTAATTTGTCACTCTTTCACTTATTGACTATTTGTGTTTAATTTTTTTGGGTGCAGATGTTATATTGGAAGCGAAGAGAGCATCAAAATTTATTTGGATATGGATTTATGTTTTAAATTTAATCATCAATTATTCTTGGTTGTTGATTGTCAGATTGAAATAACTTATGGTTAAATTAATTTTTAGGAACTCATTTATTTTGAGACCTAAACCACAAATTTCCTCTTTTTTAAATATATTTTTATGTAGATTTAAAGCTTGAGCAAATGTAAGCGATCTCATATTTAAAATGTTAGGTTTTTTGAATAATTTAAATATTTCTATTCTTCATGTTTGTCAATTCAATTTTAATGCATTTTCAAACCTATTTATGTTTAGTGAATCAATATAAAATTAAAGGGAAAAAAAAAACAAATAGATGCAAAAAAATTTAACCACTAACTGAATATAACATAAATTAAAATTAAAATTAATTTTATTTTGATTTGTTATACTGTGTAAGATAATTAATGTAATATCTCTTATTGATTGAAAAAAAAAAATGAAAAAAAATAGCATTCTTTTAATTAATGTTAGTCATTTTGATTAATTAAAATTAATTTTATCTATTTGTTATTATCTATTTATTATGTGATGATTTACATAATTTATGATAGTTTTCTAAAAATTTTCATGTTAGTCATTTTGATTAATTATAATTTTAGTATGCTTTTGTTACTCTACTTTTGGTTGTATTAACTAACTTTTATTATCTATTTGTTATGTGATGATTTACATAATTTATGATAGTTTTCTCCAATTTTTCATGTTGTGAAGTATTAAAAATTTTGAATGATGTATAGTAAAGTTTATATACACAAATTAAATAAAAATATTTTATTCATATTGGAAAATACAACTAAATAACATAATTTTTTTTTATTTTATTATGTTCACTATGTAAAATCCCGTGCATCGCATGGGTGACTACTAGTATATTATTATTGTTTGTGTATTGAACTATTACAAGAGATGGCCTATATATAGGCAAAGTAAGAGTGGGCAACAAGAAACTTATGAGAATAAAGAAATCTATAGAAATATGAAAACCTAACAAATATGAAAAATAATACCTTCTAAATATTCTTTAACAATAATATTGAATGATGTCATAGCTGTTGTTATAAGGGCTCTTGTGAGTGTTTTGGGGGAAAAAATATCTGTGACATAAACACCAACTCATGAGATTGAGAAATGTAAGAAGATTAAAAAAATAATAAGAAATGTAAGAAGATTAAAAAATAATAAAAAAATCTTAAGATTGTGAATGAATGCTTTAGATTTAGAATTTGAAAAGATTAAAAAATAAATAAATAAATTTGAAACATAATTGAATAATGGTATAACTGAGGGCTCTCTTCTAGGTATTTTCGGGGAAAAAAAATTAACACAAACTCTGGCATGATAGTTATTTAATGCTTTAAAGTAACTAAATTTAAGAAAACTGTGGCAGCTTGAAGTAGTTATTTTTCAACCCTATCTAATCCAGTAGATCTTAAAAGTAAAATCTTTTTTGAATTTTTTTCAAAAATTTAAAAAAAAAAATCAACAAAAAATTACTGAAAAAGCTATTGCCAACTTGTTTGATTTGTGATTTTTTTTCCCTCTATCTTCTTTTATTTATTATTTAAAATTTTTCAGAGAGAGCATCTTCAATTAAAGATTTTTTCTATTTGACATTTCATATCATGATTCATGACTACATGGTTAGGAGGTGGAGAAGAATGTGCAACCCTTATATAGAGAAATAAAAAAAAAAATTCAGATGGCAAAACTCCACAAGATTTATTCACTGGAAACCACAAAGAGTTGATGAAGGAAGCAAAAAAATGGATGAAAGACATAGCCAATTCATCCATCATTTTCGCAACACACGGTAATTTTCAGAGCAGCCTTCACTGTACCGTGCAGTACCAACGTTACCACTGGTGCCCCAATTTTCCTCAAAAAAAGGCTCTTAGAGGTGCTTTCAATCTCAGGAGTAGCACTATCTTTCTCAACATTCTCAACTCTGATGTTCTTGTCCATCCTCTCATCGCGCTACGAAGAAAGCGACTTTTTGAGGTCGCTTCCGCTTAAGCTGGTGCTGGGAATGATGACTCTATTCATCTCGATGGCGACGATGATGGTAGCATTTTGCACAACATTCTTTTTATGTTGTTTGTTTTATGTTTTATGTTTTATTTTTTATTTTTTATTTTTTATGATCAGCAAAAAAAGAAAGCTTTATTGATGAAAAAAACATATAGAAAATGAAAAAGACCATCAATAAAGCGGAGAGTGTAGAAAGCATCACAGCGAAATGTCAAGATCCCAACCAGATTGACACCAAAATATACACCAAATTATCTGCTAGCACGAACTCCAAGCTCCAAGTTGGTGAGAAACCAACATACAGAGCAAAACAAGAACTCCACCCAACTATTAACTCCCCTTGCAACATTTGAGTTGAGAATATCCACTTCAGCAAACCACTCCACTTGAACACAATTCTGCAAGAAACCCTTTGATGTTGAGAATATCCACTTCAGCAAACCACTCCACTTGAACACAATTCTGCAAGAAACCCTTTGAGACAGAACATATCAATTCTGCCTTTCCCAAATAACATTCTTTTTATCTTATCAGATGGTTTAGTATGGACAAGGTTTTAAAAAGCGGCCGCAACCGTTACGTAACGCCGTTACGTAACGGTTTTGGCGGTTACCGCCACCCGTTACGGCCGCTTTTGCAGTGTGATTGAGATTTACAGGTGTGTCGGTCGTAGCGGCTGCTATAGCGGCCGTAACGGTGCCGTAACAGCTGTAACGGCCTGTTACACACCGTTACGTAACGGTTCCAAACTGTTTCTTTCAAAAAAACACACAAAAAAAAGCTGAAAATGGGGGAAGAGGGATAGAGAGAAGAGGAAAGATAAAGAGAGAAAATAGAGGAGCAAGAGATAGAGAGAGAGAGAGAGAGAGAGAGAGAGAAAGAAGAGAGAAGATAAAGAACATGTTATTGATTTGTTGAAATTATAAGACCTATGCTATTCTATTCAGCTGATATCACTAAACCATTTTGTTTGTGTGCCTATCTATATATTGTTTGAAAATAATAATAATAATAATAATAAGTGTGGTCATTATCTATTTGGCTTGGTTAAAATATGTATATATATATATATATATATTTAGGCTCTTATTTATTCTCTTACTTTTGTCATTATTTATCTTATATATAATAGTTAGTGATTAATTTTTTGTAAAATATAAAGTCATTAATTATTAAAATAAAATGTAAAGAACTCAGTTTATAGTGATTTAAAAATATGAAATGTATTGGATCACACTTAAAAATTTATAAAAATTGATCAATATTTATTTTTAACTCAATAAATATAATCATGGAAAAAAAATATATGTATCGGCAAGTTTTTTTCAAATTGTGCGAAAAATTAAAAAATTCACGGTTCCGGTTACCGCAACCATTACACTACGGCCTTTACACCCCGCAACCGCAACCGCGTCACCGCCACCGTTACGGCGACCGCAACCGCTTTTCAAAACCTTGAGTATGGATCAATGTTGTTTTCACCTTAATTGTTCCTGTGCTTGTTATGTATGTGTTGCTGAAATGTCCCCTTTTGTTGGACATTATTCGGTCAACTCACCGCACTTGCACTACATGCCATGTTTGATTCCCATGCTACATGCCACTTGCACTTCTGTTATTTCATTGCTTTAATGAATAAAAAATGCCTATCTATTTATTTCAACTTTTACTTTAAAAGTGAATGTGTATAATAGGTTCTATATTTAGATTAAATCTCAATTAGATGTTAAGATTTTTGAGTAAAATTCTGAATAAATTTTTTAAATTTATAAAGGAGTGACCATGGACAAGGTTAGGGAGTGACCCGGGTGGCCATGCCATGACCCCTAAACTTTTTGAAATTATTAATTAACCTCATATGTTAGGAATAATTTTATATTATATATAGAATAACTTTTAATATTAATCCCTTATATCAATGTTATTAATCTCGCACCGGTACGTACGGTGTAGGATATACCGTTTTGATCAAAAATAGAAATACAAATGCATTTGGTTCCAACTTTTTTAACTTAATTTTTAGAAAATTTTAGAGTTCTTGTTTGGTTAAGTCCAAAAATCCAAAAGAAATTCTGAAAATCCAATTTTCCAAACCATTTGGAAAAAAGAAATTGTGTGTTCTTTATGTCAAGTGATTAAATGTTTTCTAGAAGAACTTTTGAATCTAACTCCAACAACCAAGTAATGGTCATTTTTTCAAAAACAAATTCTAAAAATTAACTAAAAAAAAGTGGAACCAAACATGGTGATTAGTTCCAACCCAGTGAAAATCTCAGATTGTTTTGCCTAGACTTAAAAATGGGGAAATAACAATTCAGATGAAGTTTGAAAAAAAAAAATTAAAAAAAAAAAATCAGAACAGTGTAAAGTTTAGAAATTTTAATAATTAAAATGTTTTTTTTTTATATAAAATTATAATTATTTTGGAAATATATGCTTTTTTGGGTGAATAAGCAAAAGATATGTTTCGCTTCAAAAAATTTGCAATATTCCAAGCTGTTTCGAATGATAAAGTACAATTTCGTTCCAGAGGAGGATCCCCCAGTCCAAAGGTGATTGCTATTTGGGTTGGTGAGGCTCATCACAGATTTTGTTTTAATAATTCAAACTATTTATTTTATCAAGTATTTCGTATATTTCATTCACACAAAAATTAAGCTGATCTGATAACGGTGATTTGTTCAATTTATTGTGTTTGTCACAAAATATATATATATATAATTTATTTTTAAAAACACAATCGTTATCTTTTCTTTTTTTTTTTTTTGAAAAACTCGATAAATTGAACAAGTTACAGTTATCAGATAGACCCTTTTTTGTGGATAAAATATTCGAAGTACCCGACAAAATGAATAATTTAGATCATTGAAATGCGACCCGTGGTGAGCCCGACAGCCCGAACAAGACCCTCTAATCCAAAATCTCATAGAGGTAGACTTATAGGCTTATTATAGTCTCACTTGTCTATGCCTATATATTGAGAAATTATTCAATACTCTTGGAACAAATTCTATTTTATTTACAAATTGACCCTATATTGTTTCCTCAAACTTTAACACAAAAGTGGTGAATTCTATGATTTAGGCCAATAACTACTAATTTGGAGAATCGCCTAGACTTGCTATTATTGTTGATTTCATCATTGAATAATATAAAATTTTTAATTTTTAAAAAAAAAGTATATATTAACATTTTCCTTAGATTTACATTTTTTTTTTGTTGCTACACTTAGACTCCTAAAATAAATTTCTGGCTTATTCCTGGGAATCACATCAATATTTTTGGTTTTGGACTTTAGTTCATTGGCATTTTAGAATTATCAGTACATTTGGTTTTGGATTTTAGTTCATTGGCATTTTAAGGATAAGGATTAAGGTTTGCAATAAGTTTGAATGCTCAAGTGTTTGTTCAAACGAGAATGGGTTTTTTGGTTTTTTTCAAACAATTATTTTTCTTAGGTTTTGTCCTGTGCATTACCTGTTCAAACTATGGGTCACCCGCTTTGAATGAATAATTTATTTTGTTTTTTTTGAAAATTTAAATTGATTGTATACTCAACCAATAGTAAGGCTAAATGACTTTAAAAACACAGTTTTAATGGATAAATTACAAAATATTATTGGATATGTGGTGTTGATTTATGTGATAATTTTTACTTTTGAATGCTTGACTTACTGTTTTGGATAAAGCTTGGGAGCTCGAATGAGCTCCCCCCGAATCCCCCGAAAATGGAGAAACAGAGGGAAACAGAGGGAGAGGGAGAAAGAGAGAGGAGAGGAGAGGAGAGAGGGAAACAGAGAGAGAGAGAGAGAGGGAGAGAAGCTCGGCCGATCGTCGGCCGATCGCCGATTGTCGCAGCAGCTCAGCCTCCGCCGCTCCTCCGCCCCTGGTTTATGCCCCCTCCTGTCCAGTTCTCCCTTCTTCCTCTTCTTCTTCTTCTTCTCCCTTCTCTTCTTCTTCTTCTTCTTCTTCTCCCTTCTTCTTCTTCGTTTCTAATTCAACCAAAAAAAAAAAAAAAAGGGAAAACAACGTCGTTTTTCCAATTAGGGGGATTCGGGGGGGCAGATTTCGAGCGACGTAGCATTACTCTACTGTTTTACTTAATAAATTCTATCTCAACCAATACCTACTAACAATTAACAGAGCTAGTTGGATTGATTAGAACTCTTATGGCCCATTTTGGAAACATGTATTAAAAGTCAAAAGTCAGCTTTTAATCTATTTTGGGTCACATCACCTCTCACATAAATCAGTAAAAAAGCTAAAAAAATTAAAAAAGACAGCTTTTAACTATCTTTCCAAAATACCTATATATCTCATTAGAAGAGTTTCTTTGTATTTGATTATATCTTGTATTTAATATTTATCATTACGATCGTAATTTATTCAGTTTTATTTATAATATTTATATAAATCAAACAAAAATGTACACAAACAAACATAATGTAATTCACGTTTATGTGGTTATGGTGCTTGTACAGAGTGTGTTAGTGGCTATATGAGATTGACTTTTTAATTGTCTTGCCAATCGGGTTTCTTTCTTTCTGAACTGAGAAATATTTTATATTAAGATTTTTTATCACTATTGTATCACCGTTCACATGGATGCTCATAATTGATTTTTTGTTTGAACATAATTAGTAATGAACTAATAAAAATAAATAATATCTTACCCATTATCACAATGCTATAAATTGTGGAAAAAAAAAAAAAACTGATATATAACCATCCTTTTTTGGAAGAACTATGCTGCTTTGCTATGTTTCTTTCTCCTTTCATATTTAATGTTTTATTACTAAAAATAAAATATTTTATTTTACTGATTAAAAAAAATCTCATTGAAATCATTATGGCATCCAATCTAATTCAGAAATAAACCATTGTTTTTAAATGTACTTGGATACGAGTAGATGCATTGTGTGTCTTGCTTTTTTTTCTTCCAAGTTTGAGTATTTCATTTTAAACCTTATGATTGCTGTATATTTGTTCTGCTTGAATTAATATAACTAGACATACTGGATTAAAAAATTCCTGTTCAATTTCAAAGCTAAGAAAAATAGAGGATATTTTAGATATTCTAACCCAAAATTTTATTTTTTAAAGTCGGACAAGGCAGAAAATTACAAAATGAGAGATTTTTATAATACGAGTCTGGATTCGAATCTTGAAGACCAAGGTGAAAGACTTTTGGGAAAGCTTTTATATTCAACTCCCATTTTTTTTTAACCACTAATATGAATGAGTTAAATATACACATAATAAAGAGCAAATTATACTTTTGTCCCTAAGTTATTGTTGACACTAAAAATTGTATATTCTCTGTCGATCGTATGTAACAAATGTAGAGAATTGGTCCAGCGGATGTTATGTTTAAAGACCACGAGTTTCCACAAGTTTACAAGTGAAGAGTGAGTGAATATGATGCCTAGAATACCGAGCAAGTGACAGAAAGGAAATAGTAAAAAAGATAGACATGGCAGTTGCAGTTTTTCTATCGATTCGTCTAGTAATGAAGTGGAATGTGGCCAAACATGGCCCAGGCGTCAAGCCATAAAGTTAGCATGCAAGGCATACATGATACGTGTCATGTTTCTTAGAAGGAGAAAAGCTGCAACAGAGAAGCAGTTACTGGCAGTTGCAGAGATCATGGGCATTGAAGTGGAGGTAGTTGACTATATGATGGGACATGTGGCAGCAGAGCAGTAGTGGAGTTTGAAGACTGTAGACACCACATTTTTGACCGTCCTCAAGACTTGGATGTCACCGTTGGAACGCTCGGTGATTATCCATGTTTGCGTTCGTTTGGAGTTCCCGGAGTTCTCGGCTACGCGCCTTGCCTCAGGACCTCCGAACTCGACCGTTTTGTGCTTGGTTTTGCACCAAACACTTGTGTTTTGCCTTGGAAGGGCAGGGATTGCTTTGTGAGGCACCCCCACATACCACCGGCTGTGGCTAGAGGCCACCGGCTGGATGGTGTTGCCATCGGCACTTTATTGTGCCGGTCGGCACTCTTTTGTGCCGGTCGGCACCATTTTTGGCAAAATGACCATTTTGCCCTGCCGACTCCTATACAGCTGCTTTATGGGATATTTTTAGACAGCTGTTGGCGTTTGTTTTCCCCTCCATACACGTGTATGGAGGGGATGAGCCCTTGGATGACTTAGCTTGTAAGTCTTGGTTGTCTATAAGAGAGAAGGCTCTTCTCTTGGCTCAAGGGTTAGAAAATTTGGAAAGTGAGAGAGGAAAAGAGAGAGAGAAGCTCTGGTTTTTCTAGGGTTTGAGTTGCATACACATTCTATCTCTATCCTTCTCTTGTGTGTCTAGGTGTTTTGTGCCTTACTATTGCACACAAACACCTAGTGTTTCACCTTCTCCTTGCAACTGAGGTTCTAAGGGCTGGTTTTTGAAGTTCTTGACAGATTTTGAGCCTAAGGAAGCATCAACTACAACTTTGTTAAAGAGGTCAACAAGGGTGAGACACTAGTCCTCTTTTTACCCCATTTTTGCACCCTCTTTTTGCTTGCTTTAAAACAGTTTTTGTGCTTAGCATATAATACATAAAAGTTCTGTTTTTTAAGCCTCTTCATTGTATATTAAGAGTGTTTTGTGGTTTGAGCAAGTTTGACCACCCTTAGGCCTTGAAAAGGTCACTTTTTTGTGCTATTTTGGAGAGATCCGGGACTCGTGTACTTGGGCCTCTCCACCACTGAAATCTTAAGGGATTTCAGTGGTGGAGATGGTGCCTTAAAGTCCTAGGAAGGAGAGGGCCACCCCCTCTCCTTGATGTCCTTGAAAAGGGCAAGTTTTGCTTCCTTAAGGAACACTATGCTTGAGTGTGTGTTGAGCATGTGTGACTTGTTTTTCATGTTTATATTACCATGATATAACATGTTTCTAAATTGGTTTAGGTCCCTCATGCATGCTTAGCATGGTTGCCTTGTAATGCCTTTTGATGCCTTAACATGTCTAGGTAGTGTGCCTTCATTTCTAGCATGTTTTAGGCCTAGATCCATGAAGCTTGTAGGCTTATTTTACCATGCTTTAGTTCTGTCCATAGTTGTTTTGGTCAATCTTAGCATGTATTTTGTAGCCTCTTTGTATTTGGCTTGTTGGCCATAAGAACATGAGTGTGTAGCATGCCTTACTTGCTTCATTTTTGATGGTTTAGAACCATCTAACATGCCATTTCAGACCTTGTAATGTGCTTGTTTGATCGCCTTGCATGCCTCTTTAATGCTTTAAGAGTATGTATTGAATGCTCCATGTTTTGGTCATGTTGCATGCCTTTGCGCTTGAGCCTCTCAGATGCCATCTAAGTAGCCATTTGGCTTTGTTTTAACATGCTATAACTCTGTTTTAGGTTGTTTAATGCATGCCATAATTGCTTTGCATAAGTGTAGTTCAATGCCTCATTGGCTTGTTTCAAGACTTGGGCCATTTGTTGCATGCTTTGGCTTGCTTTGTTGCATGATTTGGCATCAAGTTTTGCATGGATTTCAGAGCTTTTCATGTATGCTAATAGTCCCTGTTTGTGCCTCTTAGATGTGTTTAAGAGTTGCTTAATTATGCTTAAGTGTTGGTGCCTTAACTTGTGCATGTGTGCATGTGTGTTTGGCCCTCTTGACTTAGCATTTGGCCACTGATTTAGGGCCTTTTAGAGTTGCCTAATTCATGTATAAGACCATCCTTCCATTGGTTTGCATGCTCATAAATCATGCTTGCTTGTATGCCTTGCACAAGTGCATCACATTGTCCATGTTGCATGCCTAGATAACATGCTTAGGGTTGCATCACATTTGCATGCATGCTAGGCCTCTTGAAGTGAGTTTGATAGAGGTTTGGCACCCTTGTTTGCTTGTTTGCATTGCATGCATTTGAAATCAAAGTTGCATCCTTGGTTCTTAGGGCCATCACGCATGGAAATGCGCGATTGGTGGTCCGGGAATCGAGGCACGTGCCCCTTTGAATCAAAAACATGATAAGGGGTGTGTTTGGTGCATAAATGGCTTGAATTATATTGCCATGCATGTTGTTCCCCTCTGCTGCTGTGAGTTGCAGGTTCTGCAGGAATTTAGTGCCGACCGGCACTATTTAGTGCCGACCGGCAGTCAATTGCCAGCCGATAACTCCATCTAGTGCCGGTGGCCTCCTCCTTCAGCCGGTGGTGCCCTACCCCAGCCGGTGGTACTCCCCAGTGCCCTGAGAGGTGCTTCTGGGACTTTGGCAATTTTCAGAGGAGGAAAGCAGGGGAAACAGAGGCAATCCGTGCATGGCAGTTTGGTTCCGAGCCAATTCCGAGCGCGCATTGCATTTGGCCCTCATCCCGAGGCGATTTACTATTTAATTAGATTAATTAATTTATTTGGTTAATTTAGTTAATTTGTAATATTAATTAGCTTGCGTAGTTAATTAGTTATTCGGTTTTGTATATTCTTTCGGTCCCTCCGAGTGAGGGCGTATTTGTAATAAGTGTGTGTGAGTGGGTGTGTGTCTTCCAATCCCCATTTCTTTCTTCCCTTTTGTTTACCCGCTTATGTTGGTAGATTAGGGCACATCTAAATTAGCATACCTTATGCAATGCATGCGTGCATTCATGCATTTGTTTACATGCACCAGGCTCGGTACATCATACAAACTGCATTGCAATTTTCAATTCCGAATTGAATACGTGCTACTCGCGCACTTCACATGCCATGCTTAGGGTTAGCCGAGCCTACTCTAGAATGCATTTATGCCTGTGTTGCATTAGTCACTTAACATGAACTAGGTCATGCATGTTTGCTAACCGGGTTATTGTTTTTGGCATGGAGTACGATGTAAGTTTTTACGCTTTAGCATACCACATGCGTGTGAATGTTGCCATGACAGTATGCTTACCATACGGCTAAGTGCTTATGTGAGATAAACTGTTTGAATGCCTGTGGGTGGAGGTTGGGTTACTTGAGTTGGGAATACTCATTGAAATCCGTGTTTTAGCCTACTCGCGAGTAGCAATTTCAAACTGTTTTCCAAACAAGACGGATATGCAATGCTTATTTCCAAATTAGGCGATCTAGTCTATACTTGTTTGCTGTGCGCACAACATAGTAATTCTAGGTTAATAATTGGGATAAGAACGCATAATGTTTTCAAAATCGGATATCACGGTTAGTAGAGGCCGGTCTTTGGACCGGGCGAAAGGGGGTGCTCATAGCTGACCTTCCCCGATCGTACCCAAGCTCCCGAGCCAAGACCACTTTGGTGATGACGGACACGTGGCCTTCGGCACCGAGTCAGGGTTTCCTAAATTTCCCATTTTAAAATATTTAGGTGGCGACTCTGTAATCTGGCAAAGCAGTCCATGTTTGGCACTACTTTTCAAAAAATTTGTTTTTCTTCAAAACGATTTGCCAGAGTTGGACTTTTTGGTTCAGATTAAGAACCGTGACATTTGAGTCCTTGAACTGTAATGACCCAATATCGAACCAGAACGGGGGGGATTCGCACTCCCTCGCCCGGGATGCGTTCGGGGACGTCTACAAAGACCAGCAATATAAAAGCTGGAAATTCGAAGTTAGAAAGGATCTTCAAACAAATTTACAACTCTTATAGCATTAGGAGTAACTTAACTTAGTTAGTTCTTAATTAGGAGTAGTCTATCTGTAGTTCAGTTTCTGTAACTAAGAATTCCCTATCGATTGTCATGTACATTGAACTGGAAGTTTAATTTTACTGATTAAATTCCAAGTTTGTTTGTTCAACAATTGATTTTCAGTTTATTCCTTCTTGTTTCTTTGCATTACAGCCTTCAAAGAAGTCCTTGAATTTGTCAAGGTATAGGACGTTCAGACCACAATTGCTTGATTTGTTGTTGTTTGTAAAAGTTTGGCTTTTCTGTCGAATCACCCCTGTCGATTTGGCCCATACCAGATTTTTTGCTAACATATTTTGGCACGCCCAATGGAACCTGTCTAATTTAGAGTGATGGCTAGGAAGAAACAGCATGAAGTCTTTGAAGATCCTGAGAAAAGGGTCGAATATGAAGAAGAGTTGGACGATGGAGTTGAAGGAGTACAAGACAACTTAACTGATGGCCATTCAATGGCCAGGCAAGAAATAGGCTAAGGAAATGGCCAAAACTGGCCAATCCAGTTGTCTACCAGTCGATTCAAGAAGGGCTCTTTTGCTGCATACCCAGCAAGCAATTGGTTCCATGTCAGCATATGAGAACCAAGTGATGATTGATGACATAATGGTTCCATGTCAGCAATTGGTTCCATGTCAGCATATGAGAAAGCCAACATCAAGCCCAGTCAATCAAGAAAGATTGGAGAGGAAGCACAAGGGAAAAGAGCACAACCTAAGCCCCAAATGACCCCTCAACAGCATGAAAAAGTAAGTAAACCCGTATCATTTTATAGACTTCCCACACTCCAAGAGAGATATGAGGAGGGAATGAACATAAATCCAATGTTTGAGAGGGAACAACCCACATATCATACAAACCCAGTGTTTAATTACAATGTAAATAATATGGGAATGAGACCTGGAGGGCAACTAAGACCACAAATATATGATAATCTTGCATTTGAAGGGCCTGGTTATCAGGCTATGGCAGAATAGAGAAATAGGCCATTTAATCAAGTAAGGCCTCAAGATGCAAGGGATTTTACCATGCCTCAACCATATTTTGAACCCTACATGATGCATCCAAGGCCTAGAGGGCCTGGTCCTTTTAATCCTTACTTCCAACCAGTGGTTGAAGGAGGAGGGCAGCAACAACAATACTTAGAACCTCAAGTCAACAGACAACAAATAATGAACATCATACAAGAAATGTATGGTCCAGGCTTGAGAAGGCCAGATAGACCAATGTTTAGGAGTCCTTACCCTCCATGGATGGAAACAATTCCCATTCCAAGGAATTACAAAATTCCTGAGTTTACTTTATTCACAGAGGAGGAAAGACAATCAACCATAGAACATGTAGGCAGATTCATACTCCAGTGTGGAGAACCGGGTTATGATGATGATTTAAAGTTAAAGCTCTTTCCTCATTCTTTGTCGAAAGTGGCATTTACTTGGTTTATTAACTTGCCAGAGAACTCTATTCACACTTGGCAAGACATAGAAAATCAGTTTCATGCTCAGTTCTTTAGAACTGAACCTGAAGTGACAATGGTGGACTTGTCAAAATTTAAACAAAGACAAGGAGAAAGTGCAGAACAGTACATCGATAGGTTTAAAAAAGCAAAAAACCGCTGTCATGTATACATGCCTGAAATAGAAATAATAAGATTAGCCCAAAATGGTTTAGATTTTGAGCTTAGGAAAAAATTTAAAGGCATGATGTTTAGGGATTTATTTGAGTTGTCTTCAAGGGCAACTAGTTATGAGGCCATTCTCAGAGAAGAACAACATAGAAATGCAGCTTTATTAGGCACTTATTATCAACAAGTCGAATTTGACATGGAAGTTGACATAGATGTTGCCTAAGTAATAGGTAAAAAACCTATGGTTTGTGAGACATTAAGAAAGATAGACCAACCTATAAGCATGCCAGCAACACAACCAGCCAAAAAGAATGTGGTTATATCACATAGACAATATTCTTTTGATTTGTCTAAAGCAGATGCATTATTTGATGAGTTATTAACAAATAAGTTTTTAACTTTAACTCCAGGCCACAACATTCCTAAAGAAAGGGATAGAGTTGGCAAGGAATATTGCAAATGGCATAATTCTTTCAGACATTCTACTAATAATTGTGTTACATTTCGCAATTGTGTGCAAGATTTAATTCAGAAAGGGATGTTGAAATATGCCGAAAAAGATAAAGGGATAATGGCAGTTGATAGTGATCCATTTCCTCGTATGGTGGAAATCAATATGGTGGCTACTGATCAAAAGAAAAAAGGAAAAAATCCTAGAGTTCTGTTGGTGGAATTGGAAAAACTTCACAAGGAAAGGCTGGAGAAAATGGCAAAAGAAGCAAAAGGAAAAAGAGTTCAAAAGGAACCAAGTGAGAGTTTTATCTGTTTCAGATGTGGTTCTGAGAAAGAAAAAACTAAGGCCATTGTGATTAATGGGATTCAACAAATTGGAAAAGATGTTGGCCTGAGGTTTAATACTATGGGAAGTGGAGATTTACAAATTTTTGATAACGATTGTTTGTTCTATGATGGAACAGATCCTGGAATTTTTGGACCTGCAGAGAACTATGGTAAGGATGATGCTCCATTCTTATTCCAGGGAGCACCTGTTCATCCATGCTTGGTTGGGACTAGTAATGTGAGGGCTATACTCAATCAACATAAGGGTTCTAAGTCTTATGGAAACCTAAAGATTCTGACTAGGCCATATAATGGCCATCAGCAGCAATTTGGTGCATCACATAGTGGCCATCAACAATTTGGAAGGCCATATGGAGGGCATCAACAATTCGCAAGACCATCTGGAGGATATCAGTAACAACATCATGGCCCAAGAGTGAGGCCAGAAATGCAACTAGTTCAGCCAAGAATGGTGAAACCTCCAATACCATCCCATTTGGGATGGCAAGGAGTGTCACATCCAAAGTTTCCCATGAGTGGTTGGAGACCAATGGGAGAAACAAAAACTCAGAAAATGAGAGAACAAAGAAGGTTTCATGCTATGATGTCCACTGCTACAGGGGATAAACCATCTGGATAGTGTGGACTAGGGAAGGATTGGTTCCTGTGGTTCAACTTCTAAGACCCATCCAGTGCAACCAGTTCAGATTTTGAAAAGGAAAATGGGACTAGAAGAGACTGAAGATAGACCTATGGGTAAGCTTTCAGAGGAGGCTTTGTTAAGGCAAAAGCTGAAACAGTTAGAAAAAAATCTAATGTCTGATGAAGAAGATAACAATAACAAAAAAGATGTGGTAATGAAAGATGATCAAGATCAGGAGATGGTCATTGATAACAAGAATGTTAATGAAAGAGTTGAAGAAGATGAAGTGAAATCAGGCAGTTCTTGTGGTGACTTTGGAGAAAAGTTGGCTGCCATTCATTTTGGTTCTTTGCCCACTTCTAAGGAGTGCAATATGATTATGGCCATCCCACAGAGGTTTCAGGCCAAACCAAACCAGCCAGATAACTTGGCAGGGGATGTTGAAGATTTAATAGAACCAGCTGTTCAGATAGCAATAGTTAACACACAGGCCAAGCCATTGAGATCAATCGAGGTCATTAAGTCTGTCGATGGAGAGAAAGTTGTACTTCAAAAACCAGAAGATAAGCTTATTAAGCATCTAAGGCCTCTGTATGTTAAAGCTTTTTTCGATAGGGTACCAGTGAAAAAGGTGTTGGTAGACAATGGGGCTATTGTCAACATTCTCCTATCTAGGATACTAAAAGCTATTGGTAAGTCTGCCGATGACTTACTTCCTACTGAGGTAAATATAAGTAATTTTTCTAGTGGATCATCTGAGGCTAGAGGAGTAGTAGCTTTATAGCTTCAAGTTGGTTCCAGGTTAATGGGAACAACTTTCTTTGTAATAGACTCCACTTCTAATTACAATGTGCTCCTAGGTAGGAATTGGATTCACCTTAATAGGTGTGTACCTTCATCTCTACACCAAGCATTAATTTTTCTAACTGGTGGTGGTCAGAATAAAAAAGGAATGGCAATCTTCTAGGCTGAGGCAAATCCTTTTGTTGCTGATGTCAACAACATAGAGGCTGTGCTATATGACAAGGATTTGGGCCCAGTTGTGATTGATAAAGAAGAAGTCAAATCACAAGGGAAAGGCTTAACAACTGAAGGGTTCAAGGCCTTCATTGAGGAAGGTTTCAAGCAGATAGGCCAGGAATTGGCCAAACCAAGCCTGATGTAGAAGCAGAAGAGGCTTGTGGTAGAGGAAATTGCTGTAGAGGAAATTGCTGAAGATGAGAGGTGATGCAAGTGCAAGTAACAGAAGAAGACAAGCTGGATGAGACAACTGATGTAATTAGATCTACTTTTTCTAGGCTTTTTTTATTTCTTTTTAGAAAGTAAGTTTAGCCCTAAGTGTTTGCCTAATTGTTCTTGGGCAGAATGTGTAATCGACAGTAGCCCTCTGAGTTATAAAGAGGTGTAATTGGAACATCTGAAGGCAGCTCCTGCCAAACTTGATGATCTCAAGGCAGATGTGCAGGACCCTTTAGAGGAATATAACTTAGGAAGTAAGGCCTGTAAGAGGCCCATCTATGTAAATGCTAATCTATCTAATGAATGTAAGAGCAAACTAGTTAGCTTGCTTTCTGAGTATGTGGATTGCTTTGCATGGACTTATGAAGAAATGCCTGGATTAGATAGACCATTGGTGGAGCATAAACTCCCAATTAAAGGAAACTTTATTCCTTATAAACAACCCCCAAGAAGGATGACTAATGAAGTTACCTTATTGGTTAAGGAAGAAATAGAAAGGTTGCTCAATGTAGGTTTTATTAGAATAGCCAGGTATGTTGAATGGCTGTCTAATATCGTCCCTGTAATGAAGAAAAATGGTAAGTTAAGAGTGTGTATAGATTTTAGAAATTTGAATCTAGCAACTCCTAAAGATGAATATCCTATGCCAGTGGCTGATCTGTTAGTTGATTCAGCAGCCAAGAGCAAGGTTTTGTCCTTTATGGATGGACATGCTGGGTATAATCAGATCTTTATTAACCAAGAGGATACACATAAGACAGTATTTAGATGTCCTAGTGCCTTAGGAACATTTGAATGGGTAGTCATGCCTTTTGGATTAAAGAATGCAAGAGCAACTTATCAAAGGGCAATGAATTTCATTTTCCATGATTTGATTGGAAAATATTTAGAAGTTTATATAGATGATGTAGCCATCAAATTTGACAGTTTTGATGAGCATCTAGAACATTTGCAGCAGACATTTCAAAGAATAAGGACATATAAACTCAAAATGAACCCTTTGAAGTGTGCATTTGGGGTATCTGCTGGAAATTTTTTAGGCTTTTTAGTACATCACAAAGGAATAGAAGTGGATGCTAATAAAGCCAAAGCCATTTTGGGGGTAAGACCTCCAGCCAACAAGAAAGAGTTGCAAAGTTTTCTTGGAAAAGTAAATTTTTTGAGGAGATTCATAGCTAATTTGGCCAAGAAAACTTTAGCATTCTCTCCTTTAGTGAAAATTAAGTCAGACCATGAGTTTAAATGGGAAGTGTGCCATCAAGAAGCTTTTGACTTGCTCAAAAAATACTTGACAAACCCTCTAGTGCTTATGTCACCAGTGGCAGGAAAGCCTTTGAAATTGTATATATCAGCTTCTGAACTGTCGATTGGTTGTTTATTGGCTCAAAAAAATGATATGGGTCATGAACAAGCCATTTACTACATAAGTAGAAGGTTAAATGATGCTGAAACTAGATATAATTCTATTGAGAAATTGTGTTTCGCACTTTATTTTGTAGCCATTAAATTGAGGCATTATTTGCTACCAACAGAAGTGTTTGTAATAGCACAAACAGATGTTATTAAATATATGTTGTCTAAACCAATTTTAAGGGTTAGACAGGGTAAATGGATATTAGCATTAATTGAGTATTGTCTCAAATATGTGCCACAAAAAGCAGTCAAGAGGTAAGCTTTGGCTGACTTCTTGGTGGAACACCCAGGCACTTCTGTCGATTTAGACCTATATGAGGTCAATTTGGTGGAAAGTGAACCATGGAAATTGATGTTTGATGGTTCAAAAACAGATGAAGGAGTTGGAGCAGGTATTGTGTTGATTACACCAAATAAGCAAATGTATCAGTTGGCATATCAGTTGGAAGCACAACATGTACAGTCTTGTAATCAACCTGAATATGAAGCTTTGATAACTGGCCTAGAATTGGCCATAGAATTCAGGATTAGAAGCGTCCAGGTTTTTGGAGATTCCCAGTTAGTCATTAAACAAGTTTTGGGAGAGTTCAAATGTGTCAGTGGTGCTCTAGAAGAGTATTTAACTGAGGTTAAATAGTTAACTAGTTTCTTTGACCATATCATCTTCACACATAGGTTTAGACTGGAGAATAAGGAGGCTAATGAGATGGCTCAAGCAGTTTCTGGACTAAAAATACCTAAAGGAGCTCAGGAAAGGGTGATTCGAATTCAGAAAAGAAACTTTTTTGAACTCAAAAATAGGTGTAGGAATTTCCTACCTATTTTCAATTTGGATGTGACAGAAGAAGATTGGAGATTCCCTTTAATAAAGTACCTATCGAATCCCAGTGAAAAAAGCAGTAGGCATGTGAGGTTTCAAGCCATAAACTATGTTATCATGGGAGATGATTTGTTTAGGAAGGCTCATGATGGTTTGACTCTGCTTTGTATTGGTAAATTAGACCAAATGAAAGCTATGGCTGGAGCACATGAAGGAATTTGTGGGGCCCATCAAGCTGGCGATAAAATGGGATGGCTGATTAACAGGTATGGCTATTTTTGGCCATCCATTAGAAAAGATTGCATCATGTATGCAAAAGGATGTCAGAGTTGCCAGAAGCATGGCAATATTCAAAGGGTACCAACTATCAACCTACATTCAGTGGTTAAACCTTAGCCTTTTAGATGATGGGCAATGGATTTAATTGGGCAAATTTTCCCAGCATCTTCTAAAGCACATTCTTACTTATTGGTAGCCACTGACTATTTTACAAAATGGGTAGAGGCAATACCTTTAAAAGTGGTGACACAGGTCCAAGTTATTGAATTCTTGAAAAAGAATTTGATACATAGATTTGGTTTACCCCAATCTATCACTGTCGATCAAGGTACAGTGTTCAATGGGAATGAGATTAAAGAGTTTACCAAAGAATACAGCATTTAGATATTAACTCTTCACCATATTATGCCTAGGCAAATGGACAAGCTGAGGCAACAAACAAGATTGTCAAAAATACTTTAGAGAAAATGATTGAAGATAATCCTAGAGATTGGCATAATCTCTTGTCAGAAGTGCTTTGGGCTTATAGAAATTCCAAAAGGAATAGTACAGATACAACTCCATATGAGTTGGTTTATGGGCATGATGCTGTATTACCTTTGGAAGTGACAGTGAGATCTGAGAAATCTAGAAACCTCCTAGATGTTGATTTGTGATTATGTATCAATTTTAAGCAGAATAAAACAATCCCAATCAAACAATCAAAAGAAAGAGACACAAAGATTTTACGTGGAAAAACCACAATTGGACACCTTCCAATTGTGATCAAAAAACCACGGGCAACTGCCACAAGAACAATCCACTAAGAAGATTTAAAGGAATTACACAGGTATACTCTCAATTATCTAGCGAATTCACAACGCCTAATTGAACCAACCTCTATGTGCCTCTTCCAACCCCATCTTCAGCACGGAATTGTCTTTCTGATGAGCCACTCCGGATTCCACCAAAGCTTCAGGCTCGAATTCTTCAGAATTCACAACTGAAGAACAACTCTCTCTTTTGTGTATAACAAACAAACCTTTGATGTACTCTCTTTAAACCATGAGTTGAATACTCTATAAAACATCAAAGAAAATAACAAAATATCCCCAGATATAAACCTTTAAGAACCAAAAACAAGATCTGGAGGACTTCAATCAATTACTTAGTTTTGGGAGAAAACCAAGTATTTATAGAGAACCAAAAGTAATCCTAGATTGGGAAGAAAACAAACTCCTTGAGAAATCCGGATTCTGAGGCTCGCTCGAGCGAAGCTTTCCTGGCTCGAGCGAGGCGAGTAATTTTCATGATTTCTACTAGTGCCTTGGCTCGAGCGACGGATCCTTGGCTCGAGCGAGGAATACACTTCTTCAGGTTTTTGTATGGACGCAATCCTTGGCTCGAGCGAGCTTTCCTTGGATCGAGCGAGCAAACCTTCGCTCGAGCGAGCTCTTCTTGGCTCGAGCGACCAATGGCAGATATGCAATTTTGAATGCAATTTTGCATTTTGCTTCGGCCGCGAGCTGACCGGGCAGCTCGACCCCCGTAATAATCAGCGAAGTGGCAATCTTGAAAGTATTAACATTACAAACTTCTCTGCATGGCTCGATTCGGATTTGGATTCGCATCTAATAAACTCATAGCCTCACTGAAATAAAAAGTGCGAATAAAATTACAACTCAAAGGAGTTTTGTCAAACGGGATTGCCAAGAATAAAAACCTAACAAGATCCAATCGACTGGCCAAGCATTTGGATATTCCTATGGATAAATATTCAGAGGCACTATCGATTGAGTTGCAAGATTTAGAAAGAAAAAAAATTGTGGCTTTTAATCATTTGGTGGCTCAGAAAAAGAAAGTTGAGAGAAGTTATAACAAGAAAGTTAAGAGTAAATTATTTTTTGAAGGAGAATTAGTGTGGAAAACCATTTTACCAGTTGGATTTAAAAGCCCAGAATATGGTAAATGGTCTCCAAATTGGGAAGGACCATTTAAAATACATAAGGTTCTTAGAGGAGGAGCCTATCATCTTGCTTCTTTAGAAGGTGAGCCACACAGAAGGATAATTAATGGCAAGTATTTAAAGAAGTATCATCCAACCATGTGGGAATGCATGAGTTCATACACATGAAAACAAAGATATATGATAGAAAGAGTAAAGCCAAAACAAATGTAATAAGTATTTTCATTAAGCTTGTATCAAAAGTACAGACGGACAAATAATGAATTTTTTTTACATTTGGCCTAATTCCTTTGGAAACACATTGAGAGTCTGCTCCAAGCTTGAAGAGCAGTCTGATGCTTTAGCTTATTTTGCCTAAGTTTGGTTTGGGCTTGCTTGAAAACTAGTGGACCACTTTTTGCTTGAGCAAGAAGGTTTGGAATTTGCTGAGAAAGGTTGGCTTGCTCTTGTTCAATGGCAGTTTTCTGGGCTCTCACGTGGGCTAGTTGAGCTTCTTCTGCTGTAAGAGTGTTAAATTGAGCAATGAGGGATTGTGATCTAGCAGATGCTTCAGTTAGAACATGCACTGTTTTCCTTACTTGCTCAGCTTGATTCTCAACAGTTTTTGGCTCAGTCTGAAATTGATTGATAGCCATTAAATGTTGAGGAAGCTTTGAAATGAAGGTTTGAAAGACTTGCACTTGGTCTGGATCAAAAAGTTGAGGCATCAATGGTGCAATGGCCCCCAAACAGTCAGTCAAAATTGTAGTTTGAGAGAGAGCCAAAACATCTAGTGGTTGATCAAGTAAATTAAAAAATTGTTCAATAAGTTCTTGCTCTTCATTGGATAGTCGCTTCAATTTTTCTTCAAAAGTCAAATTAGCAACAATTTCTTGAACATAAGAAATTCCCCAGAGTAAGTCTTGAATAGAAGAAGAGGAGATAACTGCAGGCTGTAGTTATAAAAAAGTAAAGTTAACAAATGAAGAACAATGAACATGGAAAATGATATGAGAGATTATTACCTCTGTGATATGAGGTGAGGTAGAAGTACCCAAGATCTCTCTTGAGGGACTTTGAGCTGGTGTAGTCTGCACCCCCATGTCAGTAGTCAATGATGTTTGAAAATGCATCTCAGTCTTGCATAAGAGAATGAAAGGGGATTGTTTTTAAACCGTATACATCTAAATATATATATATATATATATATATAAGAATAAGGTGTATGGGTGAGAAAATGCTACCTGTGTTGGATATGACTGAGTAATGGAAGTGATGATAGTTGGTTGAGGAACTCTCATATCACTTGAGGTTGATTCATCATCTAAAACCTTAGTGTCAGCTCTGTCAACTTCATTTAGAAGGTTGTCATCTGGCTCAAAAACATGCTCATGGACAGGAGAATCTCTGTCAATAGAAGATGTGTGGTTGTCAGAGTTAGTGGATAAGTCAATTGGAGCTTCTCTAACATGGTCTGAATTAACTGGATCTTCTTGAGCATGTACAAGAATTGCTGATTCCTCTGGAGAAGAAGCCACACCAGGAAAAGTGATGACTTCATCAGTTCCATGTGGCACCCCTCTAAGAGGGAAGGCCATTAGGTCTCCTAAAGCCACTTTTTGGGGAATTTCAGATAAAATTTGAGCCAGTTCAGGAGCCAAGTTTCTTAAAATGGCTCTTCTTTGATCAATTTGTTCTTTCTCAATGGGGTTTGGTTGAGACTGTAGCAATTCAGTTTGGCTTTCAGGAGGATTAACTTGTACCTTAGCCAGTTCTTCATTCTCAGGAAGAGGAGGAGATAGAATGGTATGAGTTTCAGGTATATTTTCATGGGAATAAAAAGATGTGGCCAAAGAAACAAGTCTTCTCTTTTTGTTCTTTTTGTATGACTTAAGATATATCTGAAAGAGAAAGAGGAAAATGTTAAACAAGCAAAATAGAATGTCATTATGTTTAAAATGATAACAAAATTGACAGATTGAGTAAGATTCATACCATTATGGGACGAGAAGATGAACTACTAGAAGAAGAAGAAGCTGGTACAGCAGGAGCTTGTGAAGGAGCTGGTTGTTCTTGCTTTGTTTTAGGTCTCTTTACAAGTGCTGCACCACTGGAAGAGGAAGAAGCTGGTGCAACCGGAGATGGTGGAGGAACTGGTTCCTCTTGTCTTCTTTTAGATCTCATCTCACGTGTTGCAACACTTTCCAATGTTGGTTGAGAAATACCACATTTTGGTTGTGATTGAGATGTAAAGAATTTTTGAAGTTCCTCTTCTCTAGTCTGAACCCTTTGTTCAGTCTCTACACCTGGTTTGTAAGGTGTGAAACCTTCAGCATTGGTGGTGTTCAAGGGATTACCCTTATGCTTTCTTTTCTGGATAGTGGGAGTAGGCATTTCTGTAGCCAAAGGAATGGCTTTGATTGGGGACGCAGCTGTATATATATAGAAAAGATATATACTATTATACATCCAAAAAATAAATTTTAACAAGAAATATAAAGTAAGAAGAAAATAGCTGTTTACCAATGCTCATGGTCACTCCTTTTTTGTTGTCAGGATGCACATTCCAAAGGCATATTTGAGTTTCTTGATTAAAAATTACTGCACTCATAAGAAGCCACCAGTCTCTGAATCTTGTAGAGAGAAAGGGTGTGACTTTGCAGTAGTAGAAGCTGAATTGATCAAATAGTTCTTGATTGTGGGCTAGAAGGGCCTCCACAACTATTTGATTTTTGAATTGAATTCTAGCTCCAACTTGCTCATGAATAGTGGGATGAAAATATGGGCAAGGAACAATTTGATAGAGGCCCATTTGCCTAGCCCATTGACAAGGGTTATAGCTTTCAAAATTGCAGTTAGAAATTCTGCTAGTTGAAAGGGACCCTTCCACTAAAATGTATCTTGGAATAAGGATCTGAGCCCAAAAATGCTTTTGTTGTTGTCTCAACTCATCACCCAATACAGAAGGATCATCATGGACATAGGTGAGTCTAGATGAGGTGTAGTGAAATTGGTGAAAATGGATGAAAAGCTGAGGATCTTTGTCGATAGGTAGTTCATAAAGAAAAGTGAACACCTTAGTGAAAGAGTTAGAGGTGGCTGGTCTAAAAGAAAGAAAAAATTCAGCATAGCTTTGGCATGTGGGGAGAAATGGAGTCTGAGTAATAGGCCTAATTTCAGGAAAATAAGCATAAAACCAAGCTTGGAAAAGCCAGAAAGGACCACCACCATTATGATCAATTTCTTTATCCACTAAGGAAAAGAGACCTCTGTATAAAGTGCCTAGTAAAAAGGGGACAAGAGCCAATTCTATACCCTCCTGAATGCAAGTGGCTAATGCTAGATATTCTTTAGTGATTTTCAAACCAGGAGCACAAAGAAAATGTTGGGAAGCCATAGTAAATAAAAAATTGTTCTTTCCTCATTTGTGGGTTTAAGGCCAGATTTTTGGTACTTTGTTTGAAATTTCCCATAACAGAGGTCAGTGTCCAACTTGATAGGTGTTTTTGGGGTTAAAAGGGCGCTGATATGTTGACCAGAAAAAGGAAGGCCAGTCAAATGGACAATATCAAGAATAGTAGGTGACATCATACCACATTTTAAAATGAGGGAATTACATGATGAAGACCAAAAACATGTAGTAGCACTAATGGCCCATTTGTCCATATCTAGAGAGAAAGTTGATAACCTGATGACATCGTAAATACCTAAAGCTCTCCAGAGATTAATGTCGTATATCATCATTCGTTGGACCCATCGTTTCCAGTCTGGATTAGGTCTTTGCCATGTGCGTAGAGGATTAGGGCTGGAATCCCAATGGTTTCATGACAGCTTTGCTTTGTTAAAGAGTAATGTTTCAATGTCTGCAATAGGATAGTACTGGGTAAGCTCATCAGGAATGATTACATTGAAAGAAGGCCCAGTTCTCCTTCTGCAGAGTTGCCATGGCGTGGGATAATGCAGCTGTTAAAGATGTTTTAACATAGTAGCTGCTGCGTTGTACAGGTGGTGACTCAGCTTGTTTCTTTCCTTTGACCTGACCTTGTTTGAGCGCCATTAGAGAGTGTAAGCAGAAGGGTTTTTTGAAGTCAGAAGGTTGAAGAAGCAAATAGCAGAGAGAGATAGAGAATAGTGAAATGATGATTTGGATTCTGGCATTCAAATAGCTTGTAGTGGGCCTTTTAAAGTTTGGGCTTTATTTAATAGTTTGATCGGTTAGGCTTACTCAAAGTTCTGAGAAATTATGTTGGACTAATTTTTAGCATTTGGGCCTTATTGCAAATTATAGATAAACAGCCCAAATATTTAAATGTCCAACTTTATTTCTTTTAAATAATCATTCAAGGCAAAAACTCCTTTTTGTCTTGAATGAGGGGGGCATTGTTAACACTAAAAATTGTATATTTTTTGTGGATTGTATGTAACAAATGCAGAGAATTGGTCCAGCGGATGCTAGGTTTAAAGACCACGAGTTTCCATAAGTTTACAAGTGAAAAGCGAGTGAATATGAAGCCTAGAATATAGAGCAAGTGACAGAAAAGAAATAGTCAAAGAGACAGACGTGGCAGTTGCAGTTTTCCTATCGATTCGTCTAGTAATGAAGTGGAATGTGACCAAACATGGCTTAGGCGTCAAGCCATAAAGTTAGCATGCAAGGCATACATGATACGTGTCATGTTTCCTAGAAAGAGAAAAGCTGCAACAGAGAAGCAGTTACTGGCAGTTGCAGAGATCATGGGCATTGAAGTGGAGGTAGTTGGCTATATGATGGGACACGTGGCAGCAAAGCAGTAGTGGAGTTTGAAGACTAGCAATATAAAAGTTGGGAATTCGAAGTTAGAAAGGATCTTCAAACAAATTTACAACTCTTATAACATTAGGAGTAACTTAACTTAGTTAGTTCTTAATTAAGAGTAGTCTATCTGTCACGCCCCCAAAATAATACAATAAAGATAACTCATATGCAGAATAAATATGAGAAACAACATACTTTCATATATCAGAATTCACTGTTTAACAACCAGTTAAATGCCATGTAGGCTTACATGTTTCCAAGTCATTGCTTGGTTACACAAATTAAGTCTCGCTCATTACATCTTAAGTCATTGGCTTTACAAATAACAAACATACACACATAAGGCATAATTAAGAAGCTCTTGCTTCCCAAAACTCCATCCACGCTATTGCCTTGGAGGAAGCATCTCACCTGTACCTGAAAATGGTATTCCCATATAGGGTGAGCCAACAACCCAGTAGAAATAATTTAACACAATTTATGAGGTTTAGCAAAGGTATAAATACCACGTGCATAAACAATACCGATCCTGAAACATCCACAAGCCCTGCATATCCATATGCCACTAAGACCAACCTTATTCCATTTTCCTTTAATTTCATTTCCAGTTCATATATGCTACTCAATTCATGAGTTAAATTCGTTATCTTTCAACAATCAAAATGAGACTATAACTCAATGATTTTCCAATTATGCAAAACTCACATAAACACTTCAAACCTGCCATTTTACGGATATTTCATCCGAAGGAATCGGCACCCATTTATATATAAAATTTCGGGTCTTTCACCCAAGACACTCTGGCTAACTTGCTTTAAATGGAGTCCATCCTCTTTCTCCTCCCAAACAAATATACATATGCAATGTATTTATAAATATAATCACATATAGAGTACATCCCCTTTTTCCTCCCAATAAACATACATATACAATGTATCTATAACATGGTCATATTCAATGACACCAACAATGGATTAGTATTAAATCGCATAATCCTCATGTAATTTCTACAACAATCATAGCTATCCTCCACCGATAGCCTAATGCAATTATTTCTAAAGAGATGTTCAATATCAAAATAAATAATTTATTCAAAACTTCTATAAGTGAGACAATACATATCCAATATCACCATTTATAATCACAACCTTCCAATTTCACGTTTTCAATGTTAATCCCAATTATTTATGCAAAATAATAATTTAATCAAAATTAGAGCAAAATCCCCCTTTTCACCAAATATCAACCCAAACACCAAAATCAACTATTTTGGCACAACATAATCTTATATTCAAGCCTTATACTCGTTTACCTCATATTCATCAAAACTCCTCTTTTCATTTCATACCCAAATCCTAGATTTGTCTAAACCACAACCAAATCTCATCATCTATACACAATGGCAAATAATTAGGTTAAAAACCATATTAGAGTGTAGAAAATCCCTACCTCAAGTTTGAAGAAGAAACAAGTTGAAACCCCAAAATCAACAATGCCTAAACTTGATCTCCACCACACACAACGTAGCCCTTGCCTAGATAACCAAGTTTGATGAAGGACTTGGATCTAAATCCCAATGGATTTGGAGAAATTAAAGATCTTGTGAGGTTTTTGGTAGGAAATGTAGAGAGAAGGAAGAGGAAATGTTTTTAGAGAGAGAGATATATACAAAAAGTGACATTCAATCAGCCCAAAGAGAGAAGAAAAGGAAAAATTCCGGATCTACCTAACTTCCCGCACCTCCAGCCGCACCTGCCTTTTTAGCAGTGTGTTTCAGCCCCCTGCCCTGTTTTCCGCGCGTGTGGCCTCATTCCCCGCACGTGCGACCCTCTCCCGCACTCCAGACTAACCGAGCGGACAAGTAACTTCGAATGCGTTTTGCATTTTTGTTTTGAGGGGCGCTGTCCCTCAACCCCGCCAAAGGGCGCTGCCCCCTGGACCCCTGCGAGCTGACCGGGCAGCTCGACCCCCGCCAGGGCACTGCCCTTGGACCCGCCAAGGGGCGCTGCCCCCTAGACCCCCGCTAGCTGACCGGGCAGCTTGACCCCCGACCGACCCAATCGAAGTGGCAAAACATGAAAGAAGGATCGAAACCGATATTGCTACACTATCTGTAGTTCAGTTTCTGTAACTAAGAATTCCCTGTCGATTGTCATGTACATTGAACTGGAAGTTTAATTTTACTGATTAAATTTCAAGTTCGTTTGTTCAACAATTGATTTTCAGTTTATTCCTTCTTGTTTCTTCGCATTATAGCCTCCAAAGAAGTCCTTGAATCTGTCAAGGCATAGGACGTTCAGACCACAATTGCTTGATTTGTTGTTGTTTGTAAAAGTTTGGCTTTTCTGTTGAATCACCCCTGTCGATTTGGCCCATACCAGATTTTTTGCTAACAGTTATATGTTTTTCATCTTTAATATTTCAAATCATTTATTGACTGGATTCAATAAGAAAGGAAGGGCATTTTCTTGTCCCACCTAAGAAGGCATCATAAATGTGTGTTAAAGTCAGTATTCATTTTCAAAATAATGGGTATTTTTAAACAAACAACTGTACCCTGAAAGGAAAAAAAAAAAAAAACCTGAATAAATTGACACAATTGAAATGTTAGAACCCATCTAAATAATAACAGGAAAAAGAAATGTTATGACCGAATTAATACGAAACGCATATTTTAGAGGTACCAAAAGTATAATTAACCTTTCCTTTGTTTTTGCTGATGTGCAATGTTTTTCCAAAAATAGCTCTATTTCTAGCATAAAATACTTTCTCATAGCACTAACGACTTAAACCATAGGAACCACTTTCCTGCACAATTAATTAACAATTTATGAGATTAATATAAAATTGGTTATCTAGGTGGATTAATCAAATACATAATTCTCTCTTGTTTATGTTTGTTTTGTAATATAAAAGTATATATATATGTAATATCAATTGTATATATTTTGCGTTATTAGTGTTATGATTAAAAAAATTATCTATTTTATTAGATAGAATGGTCATTTGTATCTAATCCAAATAATGAAATTTATATTTAAACAATGGAGCGTGAGTCCCATAGATTAATAATCTCAATCCTAAACTATATAATCAGTCTAAATACTAAAATAACACAAAACACATATTTTAAAAGAGAAATATTATCTGATTTTTATCACATTTTTGTATTAGCGTCTGTCTATATAAATACTAATGATTGATTATGATTATCTTGTTTGAAGATATAGATTAAAAAATTAATAAAGACAGACAAATGATATTTTGCCAATACCTAAAAGATGAAAAATAATAATAATACATAGCAGTCTTGAAAAGGAAAAGTTGCAAATCTGTAGAAACTTCACTACATATTTATAAATTTATTAATATATATATATATATATATATGTATAACTTTAATTACTAAAGTTAATAAAATTTATCAATAATTTAAAACGATTATGCTACGTAACTCGAATGTCGCGGCTCAAAACGCGGCTCGACACCAAAACGACGTCGTTTTGGTGTCGATTTTGTTTTTTTTTTTTTTTTTTCTTTCTTCCCTGGTTTTGCAGAACGAAGAAGAAGAAGAAGAAGGGAGAAGAAGAGAAGGGAGGAGGAGGAGGGAGGGGAGGGGGCCATAAAAACCGATTTGAGGAGGAGGGGAGGCTGGGCAGACGACGGTGGTGCTGCGACATCAGCGGGGCTGCGATGGAGGAGGAAGCAGAGGCGGCGGCGGGAGCTACGACGACGGCGGGAGCTGCGACGACGGCGGGGCGGGGAGCTGCGACGCCGACCTTCTTCCTCTCCCTCCCTTCTCTTTCTCCTCTCCCTCTCTTTCTCTCCCTCTCCCTCTCCCTCTCTTCCTCTTGAGCCATTTTCGAGCCTGGTAGCTTCGAGCTACCAGGCATTTTCCAATTTAAAATTGTTTTTGAGAATATATATTGATTTGCAATTTTTCATTTTAAAAATAAAGTACAATTACTAATGACTTGTTTCTGCAATTCTTTGTCCAGAAGAATAAAATAACTATAATAATACTAATAATGTCACTTTCGTATGGGGTATGGGTTGCATATTTAGTCCCAAAAAAAAATTTAAAAACTAAAAAATTAAAATAAGAAGAAATATTATATCTAAATTATAATTTATTTTTTTTCCTCACAATCATCCCATCTAAATCAATAAAGGTCAAAAATTTATAACAAGCAGTACTTTTTAATCAGGTTAAAACAATAAAAAAAAAATCAAACTAAAAAAATTTATTCCAAACAAAACCTTAAAATTGCTTATTATACATCTCGTGTGCCATCCTTACATTGATTTGTACAACATCATGCAGACCTGAGGTAATAAATATAGTCATTATAATATTATTAACAAAAAAAAAAAAAACGCGTTTACAAGACGATAATTTTCATATTCATCGACATATGACTGTATTATTAGGCAAACCGTATTGAAGGAGATTAAGAACCCCTATCGATAAGATGTGATTCCGGTGTTGGAAGGACTGGTGGCTCTGAATTAGGGGTCATGTCGGTTTGTCTCTTCAAGACGAGGAGATCTACTTGAGCTGGAAGATTGACTGATCCGGGGACGCTCTCTGGGCTTATCGGAAGTGAAGGGCTGGTACCGGTTCGAACTTCGTCTGCAACAGCTGGAAGATTTGATGGTGTTGAATCTCTTCTCTCTCTCTCATTACTAATACTACTAGTGCTGCTACTAGGTTTTCCTAAAACACCATGAATTGGTTGGGAATCTTTTGAAGGATTTGATGCCATTTGATTATGGTTTTGTGTTGTTTAGGCAATCTGAACTTGTAGACCATATATATAAATAGTTAAACCAAGAAAAGGACTTGTTTGTACGTATATATAATCTTACATTGTAAGAAACGTAACGTACCCTTAGCAATATATTAGGATAATAAAAATTGACCAACGATATGGTCTCGTTTGGCAATATTTAATTTTAGTCAAAAAGTTATTATAATTTGTCGTATTATTCTCTTTATTTTTTTACATATATTTTCATAAAAAGTCAAAAATTATTAAAATAATCTATTTTCAAACAAGTTGGTCCAAAGACTCAAAATCATACTGTCATATATATATATATATAAAATAAAAAAAAATAAAAACTAGAACAAGGCACATATTGTATGGTAAATTAATAGTAATAAAAAAAAAATTCCAATCGATTGCCTACTATAGTTTTGAAATAATAATAATAATAAAATTCGACCGATTGCCTACTTGAAAATTAAATCTTGTTTCTTGAAGTTTTCAATCATATAACAAATAATTCTTTTTATTATTAATAAATCATCAAACTCAAGTAACAATTTTTAATGTTATTAGAAATACATTTCAATTAATAATTCAAACAATTTTATTATTGTATAAGAGAGTGGTTAAAAATTTTATTTTTCTTGTTAATTCTATTAAATAAAAAATTAGGATATTTATGATTTCCCAAATAATAGAAATAATTCGTATTTTAAACAAATTTCCTAATATTATTATCTATATATTATATAAGAAAAATGGGATTTTTAATCCACAAGCCTTGTTGGAACTCCAATATCCCAATATTAATTTTCTAATTTTTTAAAAAAAAAATTGAAAAAAACCTCTGCATTTATTGACTTTTTCCAAATCACAAAACTTTTTAATTTTTCTCATAATTATTGCAGAACTCTTTTCAACCTTTCTCATACACTATAGTTAGTGATAAGATTGTTAAATTATTTTTATAAAAAATCTAAAAAAAATAATTCGTATATTAAAAAAATATCTAAAACAAATATAAATACATATATCTATTTATATATTATATAAAGAAAATGGGGTTTCTAATGAGAAACCTCCTAAGAGGTCTAAACTCTCATTCTAAAATTATTGATTTTTAATTTATAAAATAGGTTATAAAAATGGGGATGTTTTTTTAGGGTCTCTGGTATTAAAATTTTATAGCATAAAGGACATTCAATATTTTCATAATGTCTAAGGTCCCTCAATATTGATCCAGAGAAATTTTAATCTAGGGAAATTCTTCCTAGAGAAATTCCCTCCAGAGAAATTCTGGACTTACCAAAGAATTTTTCTCTAAATTCAAATCAAAGAAAATTCAAATTTCTCTGAGTTCAAACTAAAGAAAATTGAACAATACAAAAAAAAAATTAAACAAGGCAAAAATGAAATTTCTCTGGCTTTGTTCACAAATTTCTCTGACTTTGTTCAAAAAAAATTGAAATTTCTCTGACTTTGTTCACAAAGAATTTCTCTGGGTTTCTTCACAAATTTCTCCGTGAAAAATTGTGAAAAAAACAACTAAAAAAATCTAAAAAATCAACTTTCCCACAAAAAAAACTACATTGTTTAGAAACAATGAAAGCAACAGTTTATAGATTCTATAATATACATATATATATATATATATATAAACTAAAAAAATTGCAGATAAAATTTGACAAAAGGCAGTGGAATACATCACATGAATTCCAAGATAAACGTTAGGGCGATAAGGTCTCCAATACAAGCTCTCCTTGTGAAATTTCTCTGGCTTTCTTCATAACTACTGTAGTCTCACTGGACTTTACATTTCCAGCACTTATTGCATTGAAGTTAAGTAAACAAGGGCATGGTTTGACCCTTGCTGAGAAGTTTTTGTCTTGGTTCATGTTGGTATTGGCAATAACAATTAGCGTTGTTAGGGTGGGTGGCAATATCTATAATATTGAAAGCAAATCTGAATAACCCTCTCCTTTCCGATTGAGTGTTTTCTTCTGTTAGGTGTCAATTGGGTGAAAAGCTACAGAATAGTAGTGGAAGGCTTTTCAATTTTTATTGTTTTCGGACTGCCTGGATGGTTTAATAAAGTGAAGATAACTGAGCATCAAGTAGACAATTGATGAAGGATCTTAGACACTATAAAATAATATTGTGAATTTTTTTCATTATTAAAAATAGAATAAGGACCTTAAACTAATTTTATCTATAAAAATCTATTGGTGGATTTATCTATTTAATTATTTTAGAAAATAATAATTATTCATTAATTTATAGATTAAGATAACAAAAAATATTTCATAATCTCTCCATCATAATTTCTCTCACCAATTTTCAAAAAACAATATTAAAACTTGCATTTTTTTTATATTTTTCATGAAAGTTGTGAGTATCTATCTATATTATATATATTACATTATAACATAACAAAAAAAATTAAAAATCAAATATATAAACAGATAAAATTAATAAATTTGATTTTTATTTATTCAATTAAAATATTTCTTTTACCTCTCAATATCCAATTTTAAATTTTAAAAATCTATAAAGTCTATCTAAACAAATTTGATTTGAAAATATCTCCTATAATACTTTAAATCAATAAAACTCACATATCTAACTCGTATTATAACTTACCTAAATAATAATAATTAAAAAAATAGAAACCACAAATAAATTAAATTTTAAAAAAAAAAATAGAAACCCACAACTCCATCTAAAATAAATTGAAAAAAAAAAAAACAAATAGAAACCACACAAAAATAAAAGAGATAATAATTTATGTTTGGTTTTGGCTTTTTGGCTAAAAAAGCACAAAAGACAAAATTTGCTACATAAGTCAATAAGACAAAATATCATATCCAAACCATAATCATTAGATTTTTTCTCTCATAAAATATCCAAACCATAATCATTACATTTTTTCTCTCACAAAATTCAAAAAAGCCAAAAACAAAAACCAAACGAGGCTAAAAAAGCCAGGCTAAAATAGTCAAAAAGTCAAAAAGTCATGCTATTTTAGCTCTTCCCAAACGAAGGCATATGGATCTCAAAAAGATATAGTAATATTTGAATTTGAATTATGATTTAGTAATATAATTATCCATTTTTTTATGGATATCTATCAAAATTTTAAATCACTTAATGGGACAAATTAATTAATTTTATAAAATTATTAATTTCTCAATTTATAAAATAGATTTTAAAAAAATTATTAACTGATTTATTTATTTAATTATTCTAGAAATAATAGTTATCCCTTAATTTATGGATTTCAAATGGAAAGATAACAAAAATATTTTATAACCTCTCCATCTTAATCTCTCTCACCGATTTCCAAAAAAAATATATTAAAAGTTGTCTTCCTTCTCTCTTTACCAAAAAATCAAATAATATTTTTCATGAAAGTTGTAAATATCTATCTATATCTTATATATTATATTATAACATAACAAAAAAAAACTAAAAATCAAATATACAAACAGATAAAATTAACAAATTTAATTTTTATTTATTCAGTTAAAATCTTTCTTTTGTATCAATATCCAATTTTAATTTTTAAAAATCTTTAAAGTTTATTTAAATAAATCTAATTTGAAAATATCTCTCACCATCATACTTTAAATCAATAAAACTCACATGTCTATCACATATCTAACTCACATCATAACTTACCTAAATAATAATAATTAAAAACAAATAGAAATCACAGATAAATTAAATTTAAAAAAAAAAACACCAAAATAGAAACCACACAAAAATAAAAATTTAGATATGAATCTCAAAAAAATATGACTATCTAAATTTGAATTATGATTTAGTAATATAATTATCTATTTTTTTATATATATATTTATCAAAATTTTAAATCACTTAATGGGACAAATTAATAAATTTTTAAATCTTATTTAAAGAATAATCTGATTAATCATTCCAACTTCTAGACTTCATGGGCACTGGCAAATGAGCTAACGGATTGGATTAGGTGAGGTCTAAACTGCTGGAGGTAACATTCTCCCACTCCATAAATTTATTTGTTTTTAAATTTTATTTTTTTCATTATGTGATTCTCTTTCTCTGCTATTGGTTTGGTTTTGGTTTCGGTTTCGATTTCGGTTTTGGTTTTAATGCGGTTTATATGTTTTTTTACAGGTTTGCATAGTAGAGAATAATTATTGATGATTATGGTTATAATCGAAGTATCTATGTCCGTTCTGTACCAAGGATTTTGATCGGATTTTGTTTTCTTCAATAAAGACCATAAAATTGAAGTAAAAAAATGGGTATCAAATTTTTTATTTTTTACTGTCATTTTATTTTATAGAAAATGTAAAAATTTATTGAGAATTCAAGATTTTACTATATCATTAGATTTTTGTATAATTAGATAAATTTAAAACTTTTAAATATCATTATGTTCTTTATTTTTATCCTCTTTCTATTCCATTATACCATTTCTGCTATTTGTTAGTTTGTTAATTATAATTCAATTAATTGAAAATAAAAGCTTAATATATCTTTTCATATATATTATAATTAATTTTTTACAGCTACAATTGTATACAATAGCATAATATATAGGGATAATATCTAAATATAATTTCTATTTTTTTTATGTGATCAAATAGTCCATCTTAAATAGTATATAGAAGAGTTAGATGACTTCTTTTATATCTAAAAAACCCAATCTATATATATATTTTTTTACTTTTAATTTTTTAAATTGAAACATCAATTGTTTATGTCTATAAAACAAATTTAATAAACACATATCCAAAAGCTACATATTTTTTTTCTTTTTTTCATATGTAGGATATTTACAAATGGAAAATATTTGACACTTCAAAATTTTTTTCCATAATCTGACTTCTAATGATGTAATCATAAGTGTCAATTTTTATACAAATATGATAAGAGAATTAATTAAATTATACATTTCAATCAACCACATACTCAAATTTTGATTATTTCAAGATGTTGTTTCACGATAATTCCAATTAAGAAAATCTTCAACCCTTAATATTTATCTTTTTGTCAAACTATAATTTGATAAAAATTTAAAAAGATGAAATGTTAAAAATTATTATTTTTTCCATCAAAATTGGTGAAAAGAAAAAAAAAATTACAATAAGAATGAAAATTATTTTAAAAATTGATAAAAATCTAATGAAAAAGTTAAAGTAATTTGTATCACATCAAAAATTTTATTAAAATTCAAAATCAAATTAGGTAAAAAAAAATTAAAAGAAAATAATGAAAGTTTGAAAATATTTCGACTTATTCTTAAAGACTAAAAATCCGTATGTGTATTATATTCATATTGTATTTTTAGTTATAAAATTGAAATCAAAATAAATGTAACTTAAATTATTGAATTAATAATAGAAACATCATATTAGTTATTGTTAAATATCACTTCACTTTATATTTAACAATAAAATTGTATATTTGTCTTAATTATAACTTTTAAATTTGTATATTTTCATAATAAGAAGAGATATGTCATAACTCATTTAATCAGGTTTAACTTTTTTTTAATATAAATTATCCAAATTTCACTAAATAGATTTATATATATATATATATATATATATTAATTTTTTTAAACTAATAATTTAAAAAGTTATAAATATAAAAGTTAACTTAAAAATTTCATGTATATCACAAGACAAAATATTAGATTACTTCAAAATAATTATAATAATATTTTTTTTTTAATCTATAAAATCCAGTACATAGCACATATTACCACTAATTCATTATAATTGTGAAAGTTTTTTTAATAAAAAAACCACATACATTAACAACATCCTTCCGATTTATAAAGACTGAATGTTGGGGGACGAAATTTTCGGTCTTCTTGAAGGTACGAAATTAACCTTATTTTCCCACCTTATTAAAAAAAATCAACAACAAAAAATATATATATATATATATATACGCCAACAAAATCCATAAAAACCACAACCATGCGACTCCAAAAAGTTGAACAAGAATGAAGAACTAAAAATAAAGAACAAAAACTAATAATAATTAATAAATATTAGTAATCAATCACACCAAACACTAAATCCAGGTTGTAAACTTGTACTAATCCATAAGAGTAATACTGTATGCACCAATTAATATACTAACTAGTGTACTAATTGATGATCTGGCGTAATTTAAGATGCTTTTAGTATTTGCAATTTGTATAATGAGTGAGGTCAATAATAAAATCATAACTAGCTACTTCATACCTACCAAAAATCATATTAATCAAATATCAATAACTATATGATCGATAACCAAAAATATAAACAATGAGTTTTTCTTTTGAGAAATAGCATAAAAATATGTAATTCGATCATATAATTATTGATATCCGATTAATATGATTTTTGATAAGCATAAAGTACTCAACAAACCCTACAAAATGAACGGTTCAGATCATAAAAATAAGTCCACAATGCACATCAAACTAAAATACAACAGTCACTGCTGTGCCCAATGACCCGTTTTCCTACATCATTTGTGTCTCTTTAATGACTTGTTTAAGTTATGTAGGTTTATGTTATGTCATGTTATGTTATTGTTAAATATCACTTCATTTCATATTTAATAATAAAATTATATATTTATCTTAATTATAATTTTCAAATTTGTATATTTTCATAATAATAAGAAAAGATATGTCATAACTCATTTAATCTCATTTAATCAGGTTTAACTTTTTTTTAATATAAATTATCCAAATTTCACTAAATAGATATATATATATATATATTTTTTAATTTTTTTAAACTAATAATTTAAAAGTTATAAACTTATAAATTTCATCTATACCACAAAACAAAATATTAGATTACTTCATAATAATTATAATGATTTTTTTTTTAATTTATAAAGTCCCACGAATACCACAGTTACCACTAGTTTCTTTTATATTGAAATATACATTTAAGATTGTGGGGCTTGCTATATTGAAATAAACATGTTTTGGTCTCTTCAAAAGGGTTGTATTTGTTGTTGTCAAATTTGTTGTATTTTCTTTAAACGTTAAGGAAGATTAGTGTGATTTACACAGAAAACAAATTAATAATAAGTGAAAATTTAAATTAGAAACAGTGATTAGCAAATGAGCACTATAATAAAATTAGGAAATATCACATCAGTGGGATTTTACAAAAATTATTATAAATTAGTAAAAAAATTTATACTTATTAATAATTAAAATTATAAATTTTTTATGTATATATATTCTTTGTTTCTAACACCACTGAAGTGTAATAACCCTTAATAAAATTGAGTCAATAACTATCATTGGTTAGAGTAGTGGTACATGAACATATCACATCGTATTTCAAAGGGAAAATTACAGGTTCCGTTTGTTGTAGTTTTTAAAAGGGAAAAATTATAGGTTCTGCTTGTTTTAATTTTTAAAATAAGTTTTAAATTTTGAGTTTTGAATTATGTTTTGAAAGATAAATTTTTGAAAGCCTCCGTTTGGCAAGTGGGCTGGTTTTTTGACTTTTTGACTTTTTTGGCTATTTTAGCCTGAGCTAAAAAGCTTGGTTTGGGAAGGACTTTTTGGCTTTTTGACTTTTTAAGCTTTTTTTGTAAGAGAAGAGTATAATGATTATGGGTTGGATGTGATGTTTTGTTTGTTGTGGCTAAAATAGCCTATTTTGTCTTTTGTGGCTAAAATAGCCCCAAACCTCCTTGCCAAACAGAGAAGAAAAGTTGTTTTGTTATGAGTTTTGAGTTATATTTTGAAATTGTTTCTGGTTATTTTTTAAAAATATTTAAAAATTTTCTTAATTTTATTTTTTTAGGATAAATATTTTTTATTATAAATATTTATTTTAAAGTGCGTTGTATTTATTACATTTGTGCCCTATGTTTTTTAAAAATATTTAAAATTTTGAAAATTTTATTTTCTTATTTTAAATATAAAATTTTTATTTTAAATATTTTTTTTTGAAAAAAATATTTTTAACTTTTTAAATTTTTTTTAAATATTATATATCTAAATCATAACAAATTATTTGGCCAATACTTACAAAAGTAACAAAAAAAATTCAAAAAAATAAAATATATATAATATTTTTTTCAAAAAAAAAATTAAAAAAAATGAATTTTTCTTTTTTAAAATAAAATTTTGAAAAGAGTTTGGTTATGAATTTTAAAAAGAGTTTTTTAAAAGAGTTTTGAAAACTTTATTTAGTTATGAGTTTTGAAATTTTTTTTATTCAAATCATGATTTGAAAACTTAACCAACTGCTACCATACAATAGTCCCATAAATTAATTATTGAACAACTGCCCATAAGTTAATTATATTTTTTTACATTTACCATCAGGGCCGGCCTTGGGGTGAGACGACTAAGGCGGTCGTCTCGGACTTCCAATTTTGAATAAAATTTAGGGTCCCCAATTAGGAGAGTGTATCATATTGTGTTATTTTATAATTACTTCAATACTAACTCAATTCATTTATTATCATGTTATCGTATGGTGTTATTTTGATTCATGTCCGATTGATATTTAATGTGAAAATTTTCACTTTTAGTTAAAATTAACTTAGCAAGTGTATGGAAAGATTAAATTTTTTTCCGTAAGTTGAATTTTATAAAATTTATTTCTACTAAATGAAATTATTCATAAAATGTTTACTTTTAATTCAATTGCCTTTTTCTAATTAAAAAAATTGTACCTTATTAATATATATTTTTACTAGATTGACTCTAAAATAGATAATAAAAAAATATATATATCTTAAATGAAAAAAAGATATTAGACTTATTATTATTTTACATACCTTTTTTTATTCAGTTAGATGGAGTTAAATAAGAGATTAAAAAAAACGTTATGGTTTCCCTTAGTGAACATTAAAATATATAATTAATAATTTATATTATTGAGTCATGTCATACTTGGATTTATGTTGAAAAATAATTAACCTTAACTTGCTAATTTTATATATTGCCTAAGTTGTGTAAAAAATTCTCATCCTTACCCCCAATTAATTTTAGTTCTTATAGCATTGGTAAATTAAAAAATAAAGATTCAAATCAACTAATTGAAGTTCAACTATTATATATATATATATATATATATTTGTTATCTAAATTTTGTTAAATTGTAATGCAATAGAAATAACTTTTTATCTTTTTTATCCAAATACTTTTTTTTTTTTTAAATAAAGATATATGAAGGGCCCAATTCAAAAAAAAATCGCCTTAAACCCCTAATAAGTCAGGGCCGGCCCTGCGTAGGAACTGCGAAGTCTTTCTTTACCATTTGATTATTTTTAACACATAGAATATATATTGGATAAATTAGAAATAAGTTTATTAAAAATCATTACTTAAAATTTCTAATAACAAACCAAATAGTCTTATTTATTAATCAATTATTAAGTCAAACTCACAAATATATGACGTAAGTAACAAATTTTTTTCCTTCAAAAACACCAATATTAATCTTTATAATATTAAACACTTTATTTTCTTTTTCTTATTTCACCTTTTTTATTCACCATTTTTTCTCTATTAGTAACACCAATTTAACTAACCATCACACTACTCTCTCCATCTCTCTATTAACACTATCATCATTATTGTTCACAAACATTTCGTGTATCATCGATAAGGATTTGAGAATATTGTAGTGATACAGAGTGATATATTTGGTGATAAGTGGATGAAAATGAAAATAGTATGATAATTTTATGTAGGTACTAAAATTTGAGTTTTTTTTTTTTTTTTCCTGTACTCGCATGAAATTTTTTGACAAGAGAATATTTATAAGTTTTAAAACATGAAGGAAGAATTCACATTTTTTTGATAAATCTCAATACATGTATTAATAACAATTTATCTATGTATATATAATTATTATTTGACTATTACTGCCCGATAATAACTTGATTGGCTTACGTGTATGTCGTCTCGTGTCAACCGAATTTGGGGGTGGTTGTATGAGGTGTAGAGTAGTCATTGTTGTATAATTAAATGGGTTTACTTTGAAATCTATTTTGATAATTTGAGCCATTTATATTTTAAAATACATTAAATAGAATATACTTGTAAAAAATTAAATTAATTGAATATCGTTTATCTTTTCATCCATTCACATTTGTATTTATTTTAATACTTTAAATCAGAATTATTATTTATTTTTATAGATACAAATGTGAGTAAATGAATGGGTAAACGATATCCAATTAATTTGATTTTTTTATAGATATGTTTTACTTGATATATTCTAAAATGTAAATGGTTCAAATTATCAAAATAGATTCTAAAATAAACCTATTTGACTATATAACAGTGACTACTATGCACCCCATACAACAATTATCCCAAATCCGTGTGCACAGCAGCCACCCAAATCCGTATCAACCACGATACTTAGACAGACAAGTTGAAATAGTTGAATAAAGATGACCTTTTTAATTTTTTATTTTTATTTTTTTTATACAAAAAAAAATTATTGTTGGAGGTAATTTGGCACAAACAAATTGAATAAGGGGTTACTAAAAAAATATATATATATCCATGGTAAATGTAAAAATATATAATTAATTTATGGGTAATTGTTCAGTAATTGATTTATGGGACTATTGTATGGTAGCTTTTGGTTAAATTTTCAAATCATGATTTAGATCAAAAAAATTCAAAACTCATAACCAAACAAAATTTTCAAAACTCTTTTTAAAATTCTATCTTAAAAAAGAAAATTTCAATTTTTTTTTATTTTATTCTTTAAAATTATTATTATTTTTTTGAAGAAAAATATATATTTTTTATTTTTTTGAAAAAAATAATTTGTTATGATTTAGATATATATTTAAAATAAAAGTTTTAAATATTTATTTTTTTAAAATAGTTAAAAAATACAACGGACAAATGTAGTAAATGCAACGCACATTAAAATAAATAAATAAATATTTAAAATAAAAATATTTACCATAAAAAAATAAAAATAAGAAAATTTTTAAATATTAAAAAAAACTAAACCCAAAATAGTTTTAAATATAACTCTTTTCAAAATTAATTTCAAAAATTTACCTTTTAAAATATAATTCAAAACTCAAACCTTATTTTAAAAATTAAACCAAACAGATGCTATAATTTATCCTTTGAAATACAATGTGATATGTTCGTGTACTACCCTAACCAACGATAGTGAAGGACTTTATATGATGGAGACAATGTTGACTTAATTTTATTAAGGGTTATTACACCCAAGTGGTGTTAGAAACAAATATATATATATACATAAAAAAATTTATAATTTTAATAATTATTAAGTATAAAGCTTCTCACTAATTCATAATTATTTTTTTAAAACCCCTCTGATGTGATATTTTCCCATTTTATTATAGGAAAAATCGGTCTAGGGTCCCTCTCCCACTTTTCGTAATAGGAGAGATCCACAAAATTATTTTTTGATGTATAAAGTCCTTACACATATATCAGCGAAATTTCAGTCCTTTCATCTGACCCGCGTCGACGACCACCTCCGTGAAAACGTAGAGGCCACCATGGACGTCCCCTCCGACCATATTCCTTACTTGAAGAAAGCCTTCGACGGACTCGAGACTGGGTTGGCTGGCTTCCTTCAAGCTTGGGGACCTGGTAGGGCACAGGAGGGCCGTCGTATGGGCCGACGATGTATCTATGGCCTCGCAACCAGATCGGCCATGCTCGATTCCACCATGGACCGCCTACTCATCAACGAGATTAAATTGGGTTCGTGTACTTCTCTCCAAAACCTCACAATTTCAATTACGGATGGCACTGTGGGAAACGCGGTCCTCGGGCTTCCAGTGGGAGGTGTGAATCTCACAATCTTCGAGTGTCCAAATGGGAATTCTCTCCCCACCGGGTTTCTCAATCAGGTTGTGGGTAATTACAGCTGCAGTAAGGGGAATCGGGTTTACATTTGGGATGGGACTCGGACCCAAGTCGAGCCCGGCCTGGGTCCGATAGTGGAGACGCCGGTTGGGTGCGAGTACGTGAGTTTGCCTTTATCTGGTGCGAGCTTGCAGAGGCTAAGGTCGGACAAGAGTGGTGCTGATGCTGGTGGTGCTCGGACGCTGCTTGCGGATGTGTTGAGTTATGGGTTTCAGCTGGAATGGCGTAATATTACGAACTGTCAGATTTGTGAGCTGACAGGTGGACGATGTGTCAAGCAGTCTGTGAGCTTTGTTTATAATTGTGCAGTGATGGGTTGCTGCAAATTTGGGTTTTTGCGGCACTCTGAATGGGATCTAAAAGATTGCTTTCTTTATCAGCATAGCATTCTTGGCAATGGGTAATTTATTCCCACCTTTTTATTTCCCAATTTTACTTTTTTTCTTCTTTGGAGTGGGGGGAGGATGGGAGTGAATGTAAGAATTCACTCAAGATTCAACAAAATGTTTTACTGGAAAGAGGTCTTGAGTTATATAAATATTTTTTTTATAAAAAAATTTCTGTTTTATTCTCCATTGGATTTCTCTTCCTCCATTTTCAGTGACATGAGATTTTTAAAAGTGGGAATCAGGTAGCACAAGGTCCATCATTCAAATCCCATGGATGGACATCAATCTGAAGTGAGTTTTTGAGGAAATCATGCAAGAGAAATTTCTCTGGGTTGTTATGATTTTTTGAAAATTTCTCTGACTTATATACACATCCAACCCAGAGAAAATTCAAATTTCTCTGGATTGTTTCACTAATGTTTCTATAACAATTCAAGCAGCAATTCCCATGCCTGTTCGTAACATTCCCTAAATAATTCCAATCAAATTTTTTAGAAAACTCATTTCCAACCATGGAGAGGTTACTAATATGGTCCAAAACACAACCCAGTGTTCAATTGATGAGCAAAATAACATTTTTTTATTCAGGATGGAGAGAAATTTCGAAGTGCAGAGAAAATTGTTCAAAACACAAAGAATCCAGAGAAATTCAAAAATTTTCTGGAGAGAAATTCTGAAATCCAGAAAAATTTAGTTAAAACACAGACAGAGAATCCAGAGAAATTCAGAGAAAATTTCTCTGGTTTAAAGAGAATTTATCTGGAAATGTTTTTTTTAGGAATTTCATTGATTTTGAGAGAATTTCTCTGGTTTAGAATGATCCAGAGAAATTCTTCATTCATTTTCTCTGGACCAACCTTCTCCATTTCCTTTTCAATTTTCACAGCAGTTTCCTCCATACCTTCTCCCTTTCCTTCCCTTTTCTTTCCCTCCCCTCCTCACAGCAGCTTCCTCCATACCTTCTCCCTTTCCTTCCCTTTTCTCCCCTTCCACCTAATTGGCAGTCATAGTTATATATATATATATATATATTCACAATTTCCAGAGAAATTTGAATTTTCTATTGTTGTGGCTGTGGCTTTATTGTCTAAGAAAATGTGGAAGGTAGTCCTTAGGAAAGATATTATATTTATGTAGTGAATTGGAAACATAGATATCAAAACACTTTGAAGTTAGTAAAAAATTTCTCTGGATTAATTTTTTTTTCCAGAAAAATTTGGTCTGAAATTTCTCTGGACCAATTTTCTCTGGACTGAAATTTCTCTGGACCAATTTTCTCTGGACTGAAATTTCTCTGGATCAAGGTTGAGGGACCTTAGACATTATGAAAATATTGTTGATGGACCTTAGACATCATAAAAATATTTGATGTCCTTTATGCTATAAAATCATAACATCAAGGACCTTAAAAAAAAAACCCCTTTATTATAGTGCTCATTCGCTAATCACTGTTTTTATTAAATTTTTACTTATTATTAATTTGTTTTTTCTGTTTAAATCACGCTGATCTTCCTTGACATTTAAAGAAAATACAACAAATAACAAATACCTCCCTTTTAAAGAGACCAAAACATGTATATTTCAATATAGCAAGCCCCACAATCTTAAATGTATATTTCAATATAAAAGAAATAATAATATTAGGAGGTTTGTTTATTAATTGAAATAATAATAATAGAAAAAATAAAATTCTTAACTACTCTCTTATACAATAATAAAATTATTTGAATTATTAATTGAAATATATTTCTAATAACATTAAAAATTGTTGCTTGAGTTTGATGATTTATTAACAATAAAAAGAATTATTTGTTATATGATTGAAAACTTCAAGAGATAAAATATAATTTCCAAAATTATAGTAGACAATCGGTCGAACTTTGTTATTATTATTATTCCAAAACTATCGACATTCCAAAACTATAGTAGGCAATCGATTGGAATTTTTTTTTTTATTACTATTAATTTACCATACAATATGTGCCTTGTTGTAGTTTTTTTATGAGAGCATGATTTCGAGTTTTTGGACCAACTCATTTGGAAATATGTTATTTTTAGTAATTTTTTATAAAAATATATGCAAAAAAATAGAAAAAGTAATGTGATAACTTATAATAATTTTTTGACTAAAATTAAAGGTTGTCTAACGAGACCTTGTCTTTGGTTAATTATTATTATCCTCATGTATTAGAAAGAGTAGGTTACTTAAATCTATAATCTATAATCTATAATCTAAACACTACTCAGCAATTTAAATTTATAATCCAACAGTTACACCAAATAGATTAACAATTTCTAATTAAAGTCATAATCTATAATCTATAATCTGTTTTAACAGCTACACCAAACGGGGCTATACTACATAGAGATATATTTGGTGATAAGTGGATGAAAATGAAAATAAAAATAGTATGATAATTTTATGTAGGTATTAAAATTTGAGTAATTTTATTTTTTTTCTGTTAGATACTTACATAAAATTTTTTGACAAGAGAATATTTATAATTTTTAAAATGTGAGGAAATAATTCGTATTTTTTTGATAAATCTCAATAGATGTATTAATAATAATTTTTATATATATATATATATATATATAATTATTATTTGACTATTACTGCCCGATAATAACTTCGTTGGTTTACATATATGTCGTCTTGTGTCAATCAGAATAAATGTATTAATAATAATTTATCTATATATATTTATAATTATTATTTGACTATTACTGCCCGATAATAACTTTGTTGGTTTACGTATATGTCGTCACAATGCTTAGACAGACAAGCCGAAATAGTTGAATGAAGATGACCTTTTTCTTCTTTTTTTTTATTATTTTTTTTATACAAAAAAAATTCTATTGTTGGAGGTAATTTGGCGCAAACAAATTGAATAAGGGGTTACTAAAAAATATATACCGGACATGTTGATTAGTTCCGTGACCATTGTGAATGGAGTAGGAGTTGGCATTTTTGTGGCAAATCCAGTAACTAATAACTGAATTGAGTATATTGGTCTCTATGGACTAAACGGATCAACGAGCATAAAGCTCAAGTTTTCGTCTCTTCTCTTCGAAGTAAACCGATGAACGATCGCGGAACTGAATTAATATTTGTATGATTCAAATATTATTATTTTTTATTTGTACAACTTGAGTTAATATTATTATTATTCAGTGTGTTTGGTTTGAATTTTTTATGTTAAATTTTTTGAAAATTAAATTTTTGGATTTTCATATTTTTTTTTTTAGTTCATGAATCTGGGTATTTGTCTTGATTTCAAATTTGTTAACATAATTGTTTACAAACAGATTTGCAATTGTATTTGTAAAGTCTAGTTTCAAAAGTTAACAATTTTGTTCAAGTTGGAGTTTAAAATTAACAATTTTAGAACATTTCACGTAGAAAATTAACAAAAATATTAGATTTTCTTTCTTTTGTTAATGCTGAGATTCTTTCTCTGGGAAGAAATTCTTTAGGAAGAAATTCCCAAAATTTCTCTAGAGAGAAAATCTTTAGAAAGTCTAGAATTTTTCTGGAGAGTGAGAAGTTAGAGAAATTGGAAAGAATTTCTCTGAAAAGAATTTAAGAAGTTAAAGAGAGTTTCTCTAGTTTGAATTTAAGAAGATAATAAAGGCTTGAGTTAGGAATTTCTTTGAAGAGTGTGAAGTCTAGAAAAACTCCAAAGCTTCAACATTAAACAGGGCATATGGTGTCACGTCCCAAATTCCTCACATTTTAAAAATTATAAATATTCTCTTGTCAAAAATTTTCATGTAAATATCTAACATAAAAATATAAAATTACTCAAATTTTAATACCTACATAAAATTATCATACTATTTTCATTTTCATCCACTTATCACCAAATATATCTCTATATACTATATACCACAATATTCTTCAATCCTCATCACCAAATATATCTCTATATACTATATACCACAATATTGTTCAATCCTCATCAGTGATACACCAAATGTTTGTGAATAATAATGATGGTGGTGTTAATAGAAAAATGAATAGAGTGGTGCGATGATTAGATAAAGTGATGTTACTAATAGAGAGAAAATGATGAATAAAATAGGTGAAATAAGAAAAAGAAAATAAAGTGTTTAACGTTATAAAGATTAATATTTGTGTTTTTGAAGGAAAAAAAAAGTTACTTACGTCATATATTTGTGAGTTTGACTTAATAATTGATTAATCAATAAGACTATTTATTATATGATTGAAAATTTTAAGTGATGATTTTTAATAAACTTATTTCTAATTTACCCTATACATACATATATATATATATATATATATATATGTATTCTATGTGTTAAAAATAATCAAATGGTAAAGAAAGACTTCGCAGTTCCCATGATTGGAAGCTAGTTAAAAGTCATCTGCTCTGCCGTCAAGAATGAAATAAGCATGAGCATGAAATTACATTAAGAAGTTTGTAAAAAATAGAATAAATTTTACGATTTTAATATAATTATATTGATATCATTTTTAGCTTTCATTTAGGATGTGGATTGATTTTTAAATTTTTTGACTTTTTAACTATTTTAACATAGGGCTAAAAAGCCTTGTTTGGGATAAGCTTTTTGACTTTTTTGACTTTTGTGAAAAAAAAAATAAAATGATTATGGTTTAAATGTGACATTTTATCTTATTAACTCTTTACTTTATTTTGTCTTTTTGTGACTAAAATAGCCCCAAAATGTTATGCCAAACATAGTCTTAATAAGATTAAAATGATTAAAATTAATGTATATGATGTGAAAATACACATATAAATAAGATAAATATATAGAAGATACGATAACATTTTTCATTCATATGATAACAAATTACTTCATTAAAATAAGGTATAAGTAGGTTGAGTGTTATGTGAATTAAAATTTTAAAAAAACTTAATATAATTATGTTAAACTTGTAAGATTTAAACTTTGTTTGGATAGATGTAAATTTGAAATGCATGGATCTCATGTTAATTGTTCAAGGAGAACAAGAAGTTTAGATTGATAGTTTACCTCTAAATTTCAAGATTAAATTAAATAATTTTATTATTATGAATTTAAAATAACTATATAAAAATAATTATTTGTAATCATGCCAATAATTATCTTCCATCTACCAGGATTCCACTGAATATACAGTATATTTTATCTAAACTTATCTTCTTTATAGTTTTTTCTCCACTTATAATAGCAAATCTCAAATATTTTAACCTCAAATTCCTTAATTCAGAATTCACATCCATCCAAATAAAACCTTATTATATTTTTTCAAATTTTAAAAGAGATCAATGCAATTCATCCATAACTATTTTTACGGTTTTTATTTAAAAGTGTATGTATATGCATACAAAGAGGCCTACAACCAACTAGGGAGGCCCAAGAGACCCCAAGCCCATAGCTCAGGCAGCCCTGATTGGAGGAAAAGGCTAACAAAATTATTCTCTTCACATAGAAAACAACCATGAGAGACAAATCTATATATTTATATACACCCAACAACACCGTAAAGGGTATGCTATATATTTTATCCTAACTCGACATTATTATCTCTCTCAAGCACGGTTCTAACTTGATTGTCAGAAGGCAATTCTAACTTAAGCGTCAAAAGGCCCTTGAAAAGGATACCAAAAGGCATACTCTTACGCTGTGTTTGGTTGAAAAATTTAGAAAGGTATTTGGAAAGGAAAAGAAAAAGAAAAATGTGCGTGAAACTCAGTAAAATATGAGTATATTTTATTTATATTTTATCTATCTTTTCTCTTTCTCTTTCTAAATCTCCCAACCAAACACAGCATTAAGAATTTGTTTACAGGTTCACGCCAAGGGTAACGAGATGGCATTATATTATGCTCAACTCCTTGTAAAAATAATCACAATTTATCAAAGTATAACACAAAATCACAAATCAAGCTATTACACTCGTGATCATATAGAATTATCATCGTTTAAATTGACAGGGAATAGATAAAAAATTGAGAGAGAGAGAGAGAGAGAGAGAGAGAGATGTGACTAGTTTACATTTGCAACAATTGGGAAGTGAATTACTGCCATAGCGCCAACGAAATTACTGCCATCATCAATACTGTATTCGCTTTTGCTGCACATCTTGGCGGAGCTCAGATTTGGGTTTTGCAACTTCAACAAATATGACTCTGCCATCCAGAAACTGAAAGAACGATGTTAGGGTTTGATCATAAACTACTCTGTCATACAATTTGTTTAATAAACCAATTCAGATTTCCAAGCACAATTATTAACATATTCATCATATGAAGCATAAAACCATGATTATCTGCCCCAAAGATTATTTCTTTTTCTTCCATGTTATCTGTAGCATAGACTTCTTTGACTATAATGATATATAGAGCCAAATTTAAGCCATGAGTAAGAATTACGAAATATGCAAGTAACACATTATAAACTTTTCAAAAACTTTGGCATCTAAAATACGCTTATCTCTATTACATTAGTGATCATTACATACCTTCCCGTGCATTCCTTCAATAGCTTTTGTGGATTCTTCCTCTGTTGCATAACGAAGGAAAGCAAAGCCTCTTGGTCTTTTCGCTATTCTATCCATCACCAAGTTGACTGTAAACAAACAAGTAGTAATTCTTTCAGAAACCCAAATTATTTTACCAATAAATGACAGCTGCATTAAGCACTACACTTAAGTTAGCAACATGCCATGTACAAGTTCACCAAACTGTTGGAAAGCATTCCTCAAGCTCTCTTCTGTGGTCCGAAATGAGAGCCCTACATGCAATAGCAAGTCAATTGATAAATCATCACACACTTTAAATAACAAATGCAAGGCAAGCACCAAGTTTAGGGGAGTTGTATGTCTTGCAAAGAGTACCCTTTTTTTTTTTTTTCTTTTTGAGGGAATTCCATTTTTGATGTAGTGGTGATTGACAACAAGTTCACAGACCATTTGATGGCAAAACGGCAATTTTTGTTGATTTTCCAAAGCTATTAGATCAGACTCAAAACATCCATATTCGATTGGAAACAACTAATAGGCTATCAATAGAGCTCTTAAAACATACAAATTATCGGAAACTAAAGTAATCATGACCAAAACTAATTGCAAATCAATGGGAAGAAGTGAAAGTAATTGCAAAAATATAGAGGTACAAGTGATGTATGTGCTCTCACTTCTTCTCATTGATTTGCAATTCCCCCTAAATTTTGAAAAGATTTTCCATTGAAAACTAACAACAACAACAACAACAACAACAACAACAACAATAATAATAATAATAATAATAATAATCACCATCATCATCATCAGATCCAGACGGGAAGAGGTTTAAAAAAGTGAAGCCCATGTTAGATGATTGGGATGACCCTTTTAACTCTTTGCGCTTTGTTTGGTTCAACGATTTGGAAAGAGAAAAACAAAATGCATGTGAAATGTGAATAAAATATACTTATATTATATCTAATTTCACACATTTTTTTCTTTTCATTTTCCTTTTCAAATCCCTCTCCAAATCCATCACCAAACACAGCCTTAACCAAACAATTAGCTGTCAGAACATCTGCAATCCTTGGCATTTTTCCTCATCAATTTCATCAAATGTTTAAAGAGTCATTTTTTCCATCAAATTGAGAACTTTTAAAGCATTGGAAATCGATTTTTTTTTCCCATCAAATCAATATAAGGGGAAAACAGCAACTCAGAGAAATCAAAATCAATTTCTTTTCTCTTTCTATCCAAATCACTCAATCCAAACGACTGTAATTGATAGTTACATACTACATGTATCGATATATATATATATATATATAGAGAGAGAGAGAGAGAGAGGTGCTAACCGCTGACGTAAAGTTTGGTGGAGGAATGGGAAGTGGTTTTGGGGGAAGAAGAAGGTGGGAGAGAAGCCAGAACACAGAACCCATGTGAGATTTGGAGTTGCAGAGGTGGATTTGAAGATAAAGAAGATGAATAGGAGGGAAGGAATTGGGGGCGCCTAAAACCCCCAATTTTACCGCCATTCCTAATCCACAACGACCACGGCCCAACGCTACGATGCTGGTGGTGGTGGTGGTGGTGGTGGTGGATTTGAACAAGTTTTGAGGCTGCCATTTCCATGGCCAATGACCAAATCAAAGGAGCGACAGAGGAGAGAGATTACACTTCAGAGGTAAATAGGCTCAACGCTTTCGACTCTCTGCAGTGTGGATAAATTGTCTTGTCTACGGAACATTTTTTTTTTTTTTTTGGGTTGATGATAAATATAATTTTTAAAATAAATTATTAATAAATATATTTTGATTAAAGATTTATTAATATTTAACTAATATAATTTTTTTTATATAAATTTTATATAATAAATAATTTAAATTATCAAAACAAAACCCATAAACAAACCCAATAATACATTCCAGTTAGTGAAGTGGAGAGTCTCTCCCTGGATAAATTGTCCTGTCTACGCCTCATTTTAATTGGGTGTTTTTGCAAAGGGAGAGGAAATGTAAAGAAAATAAGCTATCGTTTGGCGAGTTGGCTTTGCATGGGTAGGCTTCCACCATATTTTATCTCTTCATATTTTTTCCGTATTTTTTTATAAAATTTAATTTCAAACTCATATTGATAATTTAAATCATCTATTTATAAATATTATAATAAAAGTTATTCATATAAAAAAATTAATTTTATCGAATAACTATAAATATATAAATAAATAATATTTTATTTTAAAAAATAAATATTTTAAGTTTACAATCATATTTGTTATTCATTTTATAAATAAAATGTGATTTTTTTTTCTTACGTTTGTAAATGTTTGATGAAATTTATTTTTTGTATAAATAATCTTTATTGTGAAACCTACAAGATAGATAGTTCAAATCATCATTACGGGTTTAAAATTAAGCCCCATAAGAAAAGTATAGAGAGGTATGGACTAATAAAGTATAGAAGGGAGCCTATCCCAGATTAAAAAAGCACAAAAGAACAAAATAGGCTAAATAAGCCAATAAGATAAAATGTTACATTCAAATCATAATCATTTCACTTTTTTTCTCACAAAAAAGTTAGCCTTCATTTGGCAACTTGGGTTGGGTTTGGTTTAGGACTATTTTAGTCACAAAAAGATAAAATAGGTTTTTTAGCCGTATTATATGCGTATCAATTTTTTTGGTTAAGTTCGTTTTGTACAATCTCTTCCTTCTTTTTTTTCTTTTTTTTGTTTTGTACAATCTCTTCCTTCTTTTTTTTCTTTTTTTTGTTTTTGGGGTTGTACAAAGCAACCTTGGCCCATTCTTATAGTACAGCTATTACTTTCGTCACATTACAAAGAACAATTCTTATTTTTTGAATAATTTTGGACAGTCTACAAGGGGCTAACCATTATACTTCAACGAGGGTTTAATCAAGTGATAATAGAGACGGATGCGGAGCAAGTGGTGAAACTGTTGAACGAGGGACCGGATGAAAGATGTCCATTTCGGGGCATTGTGGAGGATGCACGCATTATCATGAGAGGTTGTGATTGCTCCATTCAACACATTTGCAGGGAAGCTAACATATGTGCAGATGCCATGGCCAAACTAGGGGAATATCAACCGGAAGATCTCCATGTTGTAAATGAACCACCTGCGGAGATCCGTACCCTGCTTGTTGCGGACATAGTGCATCTCTCTGAGGAGAGTTCTAGGATATAATTTGTTGTATTGTATTTATTTTCCGATGTACCTAAAAAAAAAAATAATAATTTTGTACCTTTGAACTGTGCTTGAATCATGAATTTATATAGAAATTCAAAAAGAAAAAAGAAAAAGATAAAGATAATGTGACTAAAATATATCCAAATTAATTTTCTTCATTTTCTTTCACTTTTTAAATTTTTATCCAAATTAATAATTGAAACACAACATTAATTCCCGAACAAAAACAAAAAAATGTGTTCCTTTGATTCACTTTCCCATCACTATCCTTTTCTTTTCATTTCTGTATGAAGCCAACCCCTGTAGCAACTCAAATGGAAAAAGATACATCTATATAAAAATATGGTACTAATCCGGAAGCATATTCAACAAAAATTACAATATAACCAATGCCTCAATAACTAACCTTGAGTATGAGAAGTGTTAATTTGATAACTATTTTTAGTGTGTTTTTAAAAATTCCTACAAGACCTTCACTAGCCCTCAGCTTCCGAGGACAACAGAAGCATACAGTGGAGGGAGAGAGTGATTACAGTGCCTCCTTGAGATTGAAGGTTCTCAATATTGCCCTAGCCTGGTCATATTCGTTGAGGTCAACAAGCATCTTCTTCAATCGACGAGCAAGTCCACTATTCTCGCTCTCGCTCACACCTGAAACCTGCTTTTTCTCCAGTGTCTTTCCAAGTGTAAACAAGTAATCCACCAGTGGCTGCAATTTGGGGCTGCACATCCGTAAGAATTAGAAAAAGATGTTTATAATCAAGCAATGTGATAATGAAAGCATCACGTACACAGACTAGAGCAGTTCATTGCCAAGCTATGGCATATAAGACCATAATAAGGGTAAAATAACTTTTCTTCTTTGGTTACTGGGTAAAATAACATATTGCATGACAGGAAACTAGTTTTTGAAAACTTTTCAGAAATCAGATCATAAAAACTGAACCAAACAGAGGTGTTTGGGTGTGTATGAAGAAAGGGTACAAGAGGAGAAGGGCAATGGAGAGGTAGACAGAGGTATGGAGGTTGCGGTAGAAAGGGGCAGTGAAGGAGCGGTGGAAGTTTGGGAATGAATTTAAAGAGAAGAAAGAGACCTCGGAATTTGGGTTTGGATTTTGGGGTATGAATTTTGGGTCTTGGGTTTTGAGTTTTGGGTCTTAAAATTGAACAGAATTTGGTTTTGGTATAGTAAATGAAAAAAGGTACAAACATTAGGGGTCAAAGTGAGAAAAATACTTTTAAGGGACAAAGTGGAAAATTATAAGACTTAAGTGGGCAAAGTGTAATTTATCCCTTTTTATGCCACGTGCTGCCCACATGACATTTTCCACCCAAAATTGTACGAAGTTAGATTTTGGAAGTAAATTGGGAATTACAAATGCTGGGGGGGCCAAAGTAAACTTAAGGAAGACAAAGGGTAATTTACCCTTGAATTAACTGAATAAGCAGATACAAAAAGAATTAAAGTACAAATTGCAGAAGACATAAATCCAAAATGAGAATGACCATCTAAGACAAATCCAAAATGAGAATGATGAGACGAACAGAAGGTAACTATTAGAAAGCAGAACTGAGGTAAGCCAGCACAGGTACCTCAAAAATTGCACCAGCTAGTAGTGGCAAGTAATAATACCCACTGATTTCCTAAAGCAAGAGGACTTAATTTCAAATGCAATCAGTGTAAACAATCATAACAGATGTACCTGCGCTGCCCAGCGACACTTGGACCTGACCACACTCCAGATAATGAAGCAATGACCCTTTCAGTTCTTGTGACTGCATCATGAACATTTGATTGGATGCTTCGAAGATGAGGAAGAACTTTCCCACTCAAAAGTTCATCAAGAACAAGCTTCTCGAGAACAGACAATGCAATAATCTTATTCCACATGCATATGTTCCTCATCAAACGAACAGATGTGCCAAATCTATATGCTGCTACACGTGCTGCATTTGGCACAGCCTTCATTACAAGTGGGCTCCATGTTGGGACCTATGAATTGAATTTTAACAGATAAATAATAGAAAATATAAGCGACGATCTACAGATGCTTCATTCACTTGAGATCTAAGAAACATGAATATGGACACGCGACACAACACTGACTGATGCATCAATTTTCAAAAAAATATAGGACACAATATGTGGGAAATACGCGCAACATATATAGAATATATTTCCTATATTTCACATATATGAATATTTCACTTAAAAATAATATTTAAAAAAATAAATACATAATACTAATTTTTAAAATTTAAAATTTAAACGCGGGAATATTGTTTTTATTTGGACAAATTTCACTTTTACTCCCTTGTAGTTTGGCCCATGTGCAGCTGATTCCCTTATCATTTGGAAATAAATACATCACCCCTTGTGGTTTGTGAATCAAAGTACACAATTAACTTTTCCATCCAAAGTTACAAGATAGCCACGTGCCTATGCAAAGAGTAAACAAATTTTTAAAACAAAAATACCTCTTATAACATCTTCAAATTTCCAAAACATGACATTCTTCTTCTCCTCACCATCTCCCCATTATGGCGACCAGTGGCAAACCCCCCCCCCCCTCTTCACAGCACACCACCCGCCACCCCCCCCCCCCCCCCCCCCCCCACCACACCACCACCCACTGCCCAATCACTTTGCCACCCACAATCCCAAATTTCAATCAAAATCCAATTCAGAAAAAGCATCTATGTAAGCCATGGCTTTTTGAGTGATGCTTTTAGTGAGAATAGTAGGGGGTGAGAGTTGACCATCCCCTAATACCACCCAAGACATCCAATGATGCAATCAGGCATGAGGATTTGATTGTTGTTGGTGGCGATCAAAGCTCTGACCAAGTCGTTGAACAAATGTCAGTCAGTGCAGTAAGCTGTGGATGGAGGGATAGTTTTTGCAGCCATTTCCCAAGAAATCAGTACTCATCTTCACTCTCTAGACTCTCTCTGAGCTTTTTGTTGGTGTGGGTGGGGAAGTTATGGTGGTAGAAAGTGAGACTACTTACAAGGGATATATATATATATATATATATCATTTATGGGTCTAGCAGAGGAAGATGAGGGTATTTGGGTAAATTTATTACAGGTGTCCTTAACGAATGTTAACGGTACACTTTGGTCCACAACCCACAATAAGTGATCTGCTTATTTGCAAATGACGAGCAATCAGGAAACCATATCCAAGCTCCATGGCTAATCTGCACCATACACACATGGATCAAACTACAAGAGGGTAAAGTGAAATTTGCCCCATTTTTTGTAATGTGTCATGTGTCCAAGCAATGGACATGTGTGTTCCTCAAGTGACCAAAGCATGTCCAGGCCTAAATGAATTTAAAAAATAACAGGACATGTTTAGACGTGTTGGGAAGTGTCTAATGAGTGTCGGTGCCCAACATGTGTCCAACACGGACACGCCACCTTAAAAGTCTCCACGCTTCTTAGCTTAAGATCAAATGGGTATTGTTACCATAAGTGACGCAGAAACATAAAACATTATGCGAAACAGAAATGAGAAATGCAGTTCAAGAATACAAATAGAAACAAAAAGCAATAATTATACAAGTCAAAATGGAAATTCATAGAAGAATTTCAATAAAAAATAGAGAATGCTAGAGAAAAGCAGGTGGTAATCTTAAGCATAAATAAACAATTGTGTAAGGAATTATGTATTTATTAGTTACTACTAAACAATGGCTTTAAGAGAATAAAAAAAGAAAAAAAAGAATTAACAGAAAATGTCTTCCATTAGTTTCCCCAATATCCCAAGTGATTCTAAAAAAAACCCTAGATTCCCAAGAGTTTCTTGCTTGCTTAATTTATAAATAAATTGAGAGAGAAGGAAGGTTTAGAAAACATTTGTGAAACCATTTTCAGTGGTTTCCCCTAGTTTTTCTAAAAAATTTCATTCCCGACTAAAGAAAAAAGATTTCCCCCATTAAAATAAGTTTTGGAGCAAGTACAATTTACCAAAGCAAGCTCAAAATGTGGATATAGGTTTGTAAACATACCATGAGTTTAGCAATAGCATCAGCTAGGCGGTCATGAAGAACAGCTACTAATTCAACGAGAGCCTCGCTGGAAGCAGGAACATATCTGACAACCAAATCTGTGGCCGAGACGGCATTCTTTGTCTCATGAGTACTCAGCATATCCCAACAGTGAGCTATCTCATGATGCAAAATAGGAACGGCAACTTTTTCCACCAGTTGAGGAACAAGGTTAGCATCAGCATCATCAGGGCTGATGTCATTTTCATCCTCAATACCATAGTTGTAAAGCAACAAATGCCTGAACATTGTGAAATGTACAGAGACTAGTTATCAAAGGACCAAAAGGAAACCAGAAGCAACATATATTTGGTTTCCACAGACTCTTCTAAATGTATGAAGAGTCGAGCATGACCGTTAGGCAAGGTTACGGGAAATGTCCCTAACATGTCCATAATACTACAAAAACTCATTTATTATGTGACATAATTGCTTCAAAATAAATAGGTGTATGCTTTGATGCTCTACATTACATTAAAAAAAAAAAAAACATTTATTAGATGATGCATCTGACACTTAATAGTCGGACCCAACACTCAGCCAGATCAATGCTTGATTTAATCTAAAACTACAATGGCCAAACCATCTAAAACCATGCAGAGAATCTGTTTGATAACAGGCTCCAGGCCATCAGTAAACCTTTTTGACATTTTCAGAAATCACCGCTCAACTGCTAGAAATATTTTCTACATGCTTAAGAAACTTGAGCAAAGGCTACATACCAGTTCATGTTAATAAAATCTATATCTTCATGAAGTGGGTCCCACTTTAGAAGTTCCAATCTTACATATGGAGAGAAGATAGCAGGAACACTAAGTGACATATAAGCATCGCGGTAGCTTAATGGATAATCCTTCTTCCATCTTTCAAACTTTTCCATAACCACTGAAAGTTGAGAATATTCCTCAGCTGCATCACTGAAAACCTGTTCAGCAGTCTGAAGCAACAAATCACGGTTTGACTGGTACGCAGCAGTCTCACTATCGCTCTCATCAGTGCTTGATTCTCCTTCTATTCGCTGAAAGGGAACATCACTTTCCATGGATGATCGTCTCTTATCATCTGATCGAGCTTTCCTTCTTCGTCGTCCGTCAGCCCTTCGTGTCATATCCATTCGTTTCTGTAGGTTTATATCTCTACCAAATTCATCTAGCTTCACAGGAAGATTTCTTTGTTCTTTTGTGGCGGCAGATGCAGCCTGAGCTGCACTTGTGGCCCTTTCAATCATTGTGGCACTGCCGCCACCTTTACTGAATATTGACATTGCTGCATTTACAGCTGCTTCTATTTCAATCACTTCATCTTCATTATCAGCAGCTCTTCTTTCTGAGATTGCTGCTGCGCGTTCTTCGTTAAGTTTCTGCATCTGCTCTTCAAGTTCCTCTATTAAATGAGCTTTATGCTGCAAGAATAAAACTACCAATTGATTAGAAAAGGTCATGAAGCAAGACCCCTTCAAGGGCTTTGCGAAAGCATTTAAAGAAGAAGAAACTGCAAATATTACAGCAAGAAAATCAAAACACTAGAAACAGGCTTTAAAAGCATGTCAACTATCAGCACTTAAAAATGATTCATATGGCAAGCCAAAGAAGTGACACATGAACCAATCATTGGTTAGCCTAATTAATGCACTCTATGACTTAGACTCAAGCCGTGGCACCAAGGGACTATGCTTGGGAACTACTCAGCTAAGGTGACGATCTTCACTCGAGCAAGGGCACTCTAAGGCATTTCCAAGGCGTGGTCGCTCAATACCCCTCGGTTGATGCAATGATTCTCTGCTCAGTAGTTGCATGTTTAGCACCTTCTCGACTCAACCGATTGATTCTCCTCCAAGGCATGACCTGTTGAAGCATGTGTGAAGGAAAGAGTCCCACATCGAATAAAGAGTATAAATAAGTGGGTCTTAATATACGTTGGATGGCCTCTCCACTTACATGCTTAAACTTTTAAGTGAGTATGAGTTCAAAACAATGAGCACCTTCTCCCCCAGGGCATGACCCCCCAATACATTTGTACCTCCCCAAAGAATGTCTCTCGAGGAGGTGTCAAACATGCTTACTTTCCAGACAAGCATGCCATCTTCACATGAAACATGATTTGGCCCTCTTTTGGTTTGGTTGATTAGAATCCTCCACTCTGAGTTCTCCAAAAAAGGTACCTATCGCTAATATGGCTGCTTTGGTTGTGAGCAGGGCCTAAGGTGTCACAGCATGGGCATCCAAGTGACTCCATGACCCATTTGCGGGATAACCAGGCACTTGTGGATTGACAGCTAGAGATGAGAATATGTTAAAATGGTTCATCTCACCCTCCCTCAAGGTAGGCTCCACTTTGACTAGTCCTAGTCAAGAGAGATAGGTCTCCACATGGGGTGAACTTAGAGCCATGATGGCGTAAACTTTCTCGTACATAGTGAGCACGCCTAACATGCATGACACCTTTATCAATATTACATACTGCATTTGTTTGGGGACATGCATGGGATCTCATATCCTCCAACCCACCTATAAATGAGAAGGCTATTCCCTCCACAAATCACTATCAACATAATCATTTCCATCTCTCTCTCGCCTAACATGCACGACACCTTTATCAATATTACATACTGCATTTGTTTGCGGACATGCATGGGATCTCATATCCTCATATCCTCCAACCCACCTATAAATGAGAAGGCTATTCCCTCCACAAATCACTATCAACATCTCTCTCTCTCTCTCTCTCTCTCTCTCTCTCACATATCCTCATATCCTCCAGCCCACCCACCTATAAATGAGAAGGCTATTCACTGTTCTGAATTCTACATGACTTTAGGTCAAAATTGAAAAAACCTCGATGAAGTGTCACATCAGCTAAATAACAATGAAATCCTTCATTGGTAAAATTAGAAGCTAACTATCTCTGTTACCAGAAAGGCAAACAACCTCCTACTTTTGAGGATAGTTACGAGACAAAAAAATTTGTTAACTCACCTAACACCCATGTCAATCTCTTGGGTAAAACAGACATAACGTGAAATCAGCTTTAAATATATCAAAATCTCATCAACCAATTTTTCACTCCCACATGACTTACTCTCTAGAATATATTCTCTACATCAAGTAAATGAGAGTGGGAAAAAAAATGAGAGATGATCACACACATTTACTTTTCAAAAATATGTTCTCACACATTGAGTTTGCAATACTTCGGTTATTTCTAAAAATGAATTTAATTTTCATATACTTGCAAGAAACTACTGCCTATCAAACTTGCCCTACAAAGGGACTCGTGAATAGACATGAATGCTTTCTCTGTAATCAAAATTGATACCCAACATCACCATGAAAACTAATGCTGGCAATGTTTAATCCATGACTATTAAAGCACTAAAAACTTTAATGCCAGAGATTACAGCAATTTTGTAAAAAAATTTGAACACTGGATTCATATTTGAAAATGAAAGAAGTTGTTAATAGTACTCTAAAAGAGGAAAACAGAGAAAAAAATAAAAATAAAAATGAAAAGGAGACAAAAGAAGTCCCATCTCCACAAGGGGCCTTTTAAAAACCACATACAAATCAATGGAAGAGTTCCAAAAGTAATTCATCAATCAAGAAAAAGCATTCACTAAACTCCAATCTCGTTTACAACAATGCACACTTCCTTTCATAAATGCTAAAGGACCTCATTTATAAATGCCTCAAAAAACTAAAGACCCCACATAAACCTTCTAAAAATTAGCACATTCAATATCATAACTAGATAATTACTCAAATTCCATCAAAATAAAAGGTCCCGAAGAAACTACCAGATTGAATTGACACCTAAGCCATTGAATCCAACTTCAATTAACTACTATAACATATAAATCCTAATATAAGTAAACGTGCCTCCAGGAAGACAAAAACTTCTGAAATAAAGAGCCAGACATAATAGTTGCAATAATTGAAGATATATTAATTTTCTCATTGAGCAATCCTAACATGGACCAAAGCTTATACATATATGTACTGGAAACAAATGCCACAAGTTAGTTCTGTGAAAACGACTTCCCTTCTTGTTAGCCTTGCATACAAAGTTTTAAAAAGCGGCCGCAACCGTTACGTAACAGCGTTACGTAACGGTTGTGGTGGTTTCCGCCACCCATTACGGCCGCTTTTGCAGTGTGATTGAGATTCATAGGTGTGTCGGCCGTAGCGGCTGCCGTAGCAGTCATAACAGTGCCGTAACAACCGTAACGGCCTGTCATGCATCATTACGTAACAGTTCCGAACTGCTTCTTTCGAAAAAAACACAAAAAAAAAAAGCTGAAAATGTGGGAAGAGGGATAGAGAGAAGATAGATGAGCAAGAGATAGAGAGAGAGAGAAGAGGGAATATGAAGAACATGTTATTGATTTGTTGAAACTGTAAGACCAATGTTATTCTATTCAGCTGCTATCACTTAACCATTTTGTTTGTGTGTGTCTATTTATATATTATTTGAAAATAATAATAATAATAATAATAATAATAATAATAAATGTGGTCATTATCTATTTAGCTTGATTAAAATATGTATATATATATATTTAAGCTCTTATTTATTCTCTTAATTTTGTCATTATTTATCTTATATATAATAGTTAGTGATTGATTTTTTGTATAATATAAAGTCATTAATTATTAAAATAAAATGTAAAAAACTCAGTTTATAGTGATTTAAAAATATGAAATATATTGGATCATACTTAAAAATTTACAAAAATTAATCAATATTTATTTTAAACCCAATAAATATGATCATGGAAAAAAAATATACGTATCGGTAAGATTTTTCAAATTGTGTGAAAAATAAAAATATTCACGGTTCTGGTTACCGCAACCGTTACACTACAGCCTTTACACCCCACAACCTTAACCGCGCCACCGCCACCGTTACGGTGACCGCAACCGCTTTTCAGAATCTTGCCTGCATGTATTTAAAAAGATAACCAGTACTAGAAAAAATAAAATAAAATGAAATGAAATAAAAAGACAGCTCTCCATTTGTTGGTAATTTATTGTCTTAAAAGAATCAAACTAGCTACAAAAGGAAGCAACTCATAAATCAGATTTTTTCATACCTGCAAAAAGTCACATATAACAGAAACAAAGTCACGAAGCTTTTGCATAAAGATGAACTTCTCACCAGCAGCAGATAGGGATTTCTCAAGAGAAGTGATATTCAACAGTGAGGCAGACAAATTTTCATCAGTCCTAGTCAATGATGCCATGGTTCTACCATGAGATTCCTGATAAATAATAAAAAAAAAGATATTGGTGTGCAAAGTTAGTGTCAACCCATTATTTAAAATGCACACAATTCATTTTTGTATGTACCACCACTAATTGTCTCAAGGTGAAAAGACATGAGATAGATAAATAACAAAAATAGACATGGGATATACAAAACCAGAATCTAAAACAGTTGAATTTAAAGGCATCACTCCAAAAGCACATAACTTAGAAAACAGATGATCAAACAATATTTATCAAGAACAAAAAAGGTTGAAAAAAGTGAATCTCTTTGTTGAATTGATCCCTGCTGAATGAACTAACTGATGCAGACCATGAAAAGATCAAGAGAAAAGACTGGAAAAATTACAAATGAACTTACAGTGGGAAGGTATAGGGGATAAGTTTAGTAGCACTTGGTGAATAGGGAATCTAAATGCTATCCCTTAAGCAAAGGGTTTGATGATCAAAAATTTAAGGCAATACTAGGCTGTTCTAGGAAGCTGACTCCAGAGCAGGTATTGGGGGTATTTGGTCTGGCTTAATTTGAACAGATTATAGTTTTTGGCTTCTAAAAAGCTACTACAGAGTGTTTGGTTAAGCTTAAGGCCAACAGCTTCAATTTCCATAGATTTTTTTCTTACATAAATTCGTCCAAAATCAAAAGCGACTGGGAGCCGCTTCCGCAAGTGGATTATGCGGAGGGGGTGTTGAAATCATAGTTGTCAAATCGGGATTCGTATCGTGAATCGAAATAGTCTCGTACCGAATCGTGAATCGAATCGAATCGAATCGTGAATCGTAAAGATTCGGTCACTTCTTCTAAATTATTTAAAAACATATATTTACACATTTAAAAGTTAAATATCTCTTATGAATATAAAATATTTAGACTTAAATCAATAAAAATATTATTTTGAATGATAATCACATAGTTTAATAAGTAAGAAGTTAACAAACGTTCCTATGTCACCATCTTACCTTTTTTTTTCTTTTTTAGATATTTCTTATCAACCATTCTTAATAAAAATAATAACCAAATAGACAAACTATCAATTTCTAAAGTAACAATAATTAATAACGATATTAATATTTGGACAATAAGCATACATACTTTTCTAAGTAACAGTGAGTAAATAATAAGAAATTATCATTTAGAATCTTTTTTTTTAAAGCCTAAAATATTTTAAAGAGTATAACTGACCTCATACATGTAATATTTAATTTAATAAAATAGCAATAGATAATTCATAGTGTAATTTTAATCTTAAACATCTTTAGAAGATATATTACGATTTTTTAAAGGAAAAAAAAAATGAGAAGAAAGGTTAAAAATATGTTGGGTCTAACTAAATCTAATTGAATCCTATTAAAAACTTCATGATCACTAAAATAACACCAAATCATGTATATATGCTGGTTATTTTGGTATTAAACGCTATTAGAAGTTGTATTATGTCATTTTTACTAAAAAGATGGAGGAAATATTGAGTCAAAAATATGTCGGATACAATAATTTTAAAAATTGCATGAATCGTAAAAAGTGAATCGAATCGTGAATCGATTGTGAATCGTGCGATTCACTAGAGATTCACTTCCAAATAGATTCACCCTTAGATTCGTATCAATTTTGCAAAAATCGCGAATCGAATTGCGAATTGTAAAATTCTGATAACAGAGGTTGAAATTACTTAAACACCCTTCACTAATTTGAAGTATTACCAAATTGCCATTATATAAACCACAAAGATCACTATTCATTCTCTGGGAGGGAGAGGGAGAGAGAGAGAGAGAGGGGGGAAATCGCCACTCTCTCTCTCTCTCTCTCTCTCTGGCATTGTTCTCTGGTTGTGCTGTGAAACCCATCACAATCTGAAACCATCGCGATGCAAAACCCTAGCCTGACGATGGATGGCATGCTGATCAACGGCGTGACAATGCGAAACCCTAACCCTTCTTCTCCTCTCTGGCGTCACGATCAACCCTAGCTCTCTCTCTCTCTTTGCGATCAACCCTAGCTCTCTCCGTGTTCACTCCGGTTTTGCAAAGGGCTGCTAGCGGTGGGATGAGGAGAAAGAGAAGAAGGGGGCAATCGGCGGTGGCTAGGGTTTGGTATTTGTAATGAATTAATAAATCAAAAAAACTTAACAATTTTTATATTATTAATTGATTTAATTGTAATGAATTAATAATAAATTAAAAAAATTAACAATTTTTATATTATTAATTTGTATTATAATGAAAAAATAATAATCACAATTTTTAATTAATTGATATTGTGCATAATGAAAAAATAAATCACAATTTTTATATTAATTGGCATGTAATTAAAAAAAATAAAGAAAATGAAATAGGTTAACAATTTTTATATCTAATAAGGGCCAAAAAGACATTACACAACAAAAAAGCTATTTTACAACTTATTAAACAAACACTACTCAGCAACTTAAATTTATAATCTAACAGTTATACCAAACAGGTTAACAACTTCTGATTAAATCTATAATATATAATCTATTAAGTTATAAGCTATAATCTATTTTAACAGCCGCACCAAATACTCCCATTATATGGAGGGACAGGTAGATGGAATTTTTTTATGTGACAGCACAAACTGGATGACAAGGGAGGTGAGGGGTTTTAAATGGCTAGGTTTATGAAAAGATTAAGAAAGCCAGAGCCACGGAAAGAATTTCTCTAGATACATTGGCTTTATGGCGGGCAGAATGGCATTATCTATGACCATTCATCTAGAGTCAACCATGTTGCATAGCTTCTTTTTCTTTTTTTTTCTTTTTTTTTTTTTTTTTTTTTGACGAGTAAAACCCCAAGTTGTATGGCATAAAAAACAACGCCCATACACATTCATGTGTGTTTGGGAGAGGAAAGATTGGGTACACACCTAACTTTTGGCATAGTACAGCATAGTACAGCATAGTACACAAAATGATTTCCCTGAGACTTGAACCCATAACCTCAAAGTTATCAGGCCACGATTTTACCATTGAATGGCATAGCTTGATAAAATTCCATAACCAACCAAGTAGATTGATGTATGGGTTCAAGCCACTAGGTAACCCAAACCAACCCAAAGATCTAACCCCTCTATATATTTTGTAAAAAAAAAATTATATATTGTACAGCATACTTGACGTCCTTCAAGTTATTGGTCAAAACACGCCTTAAGGTAATCCTCTATATAATTTGTAATACATTTAAATATTGTACTCTAAGAAGCTCGGACATGACACGGACACAAACATGCAAATTTTTAAAAAATGTAACACACGACATGTTAGGAACACATTCGAAACATATAATTTTATATATTTATTATATGTTATTTTTAAATATTTAAATTGTATATCAAATTTATCAACCTTAGGTATGCTATTTTAGTAAAAAAAAAATTAAATTTTGAAAAAAATTGCTCTCAGCTTGTCCTTAATGTGTCTCTAGCGTGTCCGGCGTGTTCATGTCCGTGTCCGACATGTGTCAGACACCTGTACGTAACCTCCAGAGAGGTGTGCCCGTGTTTCATAGATTGTACTAATATACTTGACATTCCTTCAAGTTATTGGTCCAAAACATGTCTTAAGGTAGACAATATAGCTATCAGATCTTTATACAATACTAACATATAGCCTGAACTACAAGTTTAACTTGAACCAATGTAGTGTTTCTTGATTAATTTGGTTTGGTTATACTAATTACTTGGTTCAGTTCCAAGTCCAAAAAATAGGAACTGACCAAGGTCCATTTAGTTTTGGGTTTGGCACTAACCCTAAGAGTAAGCATGTGCCTCTAGAGATTACGCTAGGTTCATAGAGACCATGACGGAATAGTAACCAATACTATGGGCTAACATATAGCTAGATTTGCAAGTTTACCCCGAACCAAAACAAGGTTTCCCAATCTAGTTTGGTATGGTTCTACCATTTACTCAATTCAGTTCCAAGTCCAAAAAATGGGAGCCAACTCCATTTTGGTTTTGAATTTGACAGTAACTTGAACCGAACTAACCCACCCCATGCACACCCCTAAGAGCAAGTATGCTTCTATTACAAATTATGCCAGGTTTATAGAGACGGTGGGAACAAAAAATCATTGGAGCAGTGCAAAAATGAGAGCTCAAGGCATGAATCTGTGAAAGGTTGTATGGTACGTGCACCACTGTATACTGACCAAGATGGTTCGCTAACTTCGAAAGGTGATTAGATAGGAAGATTTGGAAAAAATTATTTCCACACACCTACTTATCTCAGTACACATCATTTCTCAATGCACACCTTTATAAATTTGATTAGGTGTTATTTGTCTCATTCCACACATCATATATTCCTATTCCAATTCTAACCTTAACTCAAATATTGTACACAACTTACTACCCAAACTCACACAGTCACTAATTCTAAATTCACCAATTCTGAATTCACCGATTCTGATCTCATCATTGATTCTGAATTCACCAGTTTGATCAATTCACTGATCTCATCACTAATTCTGAATTCTACCCTTTTTCTTCCATTTCCTTTATTGAATTAATAACTGTGATTAAATTCTGTTTCTGGGTTTTGCTTTTCTAGGCCATGTATATGTATGTGTATGTGTATGTATAATGTATACACACATGGGTGTGCGCTTCATATGGTTGAACAATAATCCTAGTAAAGTAATTCTAGAAAACCTAACCGCTTTTCTTTATGGTTAATGTAATTGTTGTTGGCCTTGCTCTGAACATCATTCTAGCAGGGTATCTTCATGAAAAAAAACAAGAAGAAGAGCGAAAGCAGAGAGACAAGGAAGAGGAAGAATGAAAATCGTCAAGAAGAGATTCGCAAGAAACAGGAAGAGAATAGGAACAATTTGTCTCACTGCAATCAACCGGAGAAATTGCAAGTAGAAGTGATTGTGATTGACGATGAAAAACGGAAGATTGACGATTCGAAGAAGAAGGAGAAACTTAGGGTGGAGGAAAACCTAACCGGTGGTACAGAACATGGGTTGGAAGAGGAGAAGAATACTCCAATGGTTTTGACTGAAATAGACCGTAGAAAGGAAGGGGTTACGAGCGAGTTCTAGTAGAGTGGCAAATAATGGCAATGAATGGTATGGCTTGGGAGAAGAAAATTCCAGTGGATCGATCAGTTGAAATTGGGAAGAAATTGAATGATCTTTCACTAAGTGGTGGGAAAGGAGGCAATGAGAGAGGAAGAAATGAGATGGGTTGGTTAGGGTTTTGATGTTTATTATGGTCATTTTAGTTTAAGGTATAATTGTCATTAAAATAAAATTTTATCAAGTGTGTTCATTGAGGTAAATAAGTGTGTGGAAATAGAATTTCCCGAAGATTTGGGGTGAGATCTTACTATTAGGTGCTATGTGGCAAGAAAGTTGCAACTTCTCCCAGAAAGAGCATATGGAAAGTAAATGTGTGTTCAACCATTGGGGTTAGCCCAATGGCCATAACTTGTGTTCCTCACTCGGAGGTCGTACTCTCCCCTCCCCCTCCAATGAACCCAAAAAAAAAAGAGTAAATGTGACATTCTAGGTTTCTTTTCTATATGGACGGTAGCCTAAAAGCAATTCTAACTTCTACAAATTTGGAGATGAGAGGACAAATGCTTCTTAATTGACATTAAGAGCATATGGAGGGTAAATGGAAGGATAAATTGACAATAACAATTAGGTTCCATGTGGCAAGAGGGTGGTAGCTTTTCCTAGAAGAGCATATGGAGGGAAAATGTGTCGTCCAAGGTTTTTTTCTATATGGAGTGCAACCTTAGAGCAATTCTAACTATTAAAAAATGGGTTCTATTAAACTAACATGATAAGTGCACATTAGTTTGTAATGAAAGATTGTAAATTTTGTTTGTTTGTATACCACTACTCATTCCAAAATGAAAAACGGAATAGTGATGAAAGATGTACTCATAGATGTCCTCGATGCACCCATTAGTATGAGATCTTAACAAACTGACTACAACCTAATTCCGAATTTTGCATCACAGCTTCAGCAGTACCTCATATCACATATGTAACTATAAAGTACATTATGAAATACAATTTTAAGTCCAGTTTAGCCTGAAGAACGTGAAAACTCACCTTAAGCCTCCTCAGGTTATCGTGCAAGGCTTTCTTAGTAATCTCAGCCTGCTGTGATATTGGCATCACATCCAAACCCGGAAATCCTCCGACTGCTCCTCCAATGCTTGGAGCCACACTAGGGACTGAAGAAAATGAAGCTGCTGCAGGAGGGTATGTATAATGTTGTTGCGGAACACTCTGAACTACAGGCACACTATTATTCACTACTGCCCTACTAGATGAATCATCCACTCTCTTCCCTAACCCTTTCCTAAATTGTTCTTCCTCCCAAATCTTGTCCTCCTCATCTTCATCATCACCACCATCAACTTCATTATCCTTCCTAAACCCACCATGTGGTGTTGTTGTTGCCTTCTCATCAACATCCTCAAACACACCTTTCTTCCCACCATCCACTTTCTCCCCAAAAAACCCAATTCTGCTTTGAAACTCCGGCTCCTCATCGCTCAATCCCTCCGCCTCCCCATGATTACTCCCTCCATCCAAGGCAATAAAATCCGGTGCCGCAGCCTTCGACTGCCTGAGCCGCTCCCTCTTCGCCCTAATCGCATTTATAGTCGCTTGATCGGGAATCAACGACCCAGATGAATCCCTACCTTTCCCTAACCCAATCGAACCCAATCGGGCCGTCGCATCATCTCTCTCCCTCCCAAAATTACCCCTTTTCTCAATTCCTTCTTCATCATCATCCAATTCATCAATTTCTTTTAGGATTCCCCCAATTGGGGCCTTTGGGTCAGCGTTGATTGAAGGCTTGACAAGGCCTTTCAAGACAATGACGGGTTCGGAGGAGGGATTGGGGCGAGAGCTCGCTAGGGTTTTGGTGTTCTTCTGGAGCTCAAGGAGGGCTTCTTTGGTATAAGTACCGGCTTGGGGCTGGACATTGGAGAGGAGAGAGGAAGAGGAAGGTGTGAGGCGGTCCTTGGAAGTAGTGATCTTGTGAGACGAAGAAGAAGAAGAAGAGGAGGAGGGTTTGTTGAAGCGAGAAGAGGAAGATGAGGATTTGGAGGAGCGACGAGAGATTGGTGAGTCGGTTTCTTCGTCGTCGGCGAAACTCAGGAGCTTTTTCGGGGCTTGATGGGTTGGTTTCTTGGCGGTGGCGGAGATGGACTTTGATGGGGGTTTGGGTTTGGCGGCTGCGGCGGCGGTGGCGGTGCCATTGACGCCGCCGTCGTTGTCATCGTCGTCTTCGTCGTCGGCGCGGCGGCGGAAGTTTCTGGCTCGGCTGCTCATGGGGTGGCGGTGGCGGTGGCGGTGGATGTATATGTTGAAGAAGAGAACGGTCCCTGCCCTACTATAGGTTAGGTAGATGTATATGTTGTTAATGTACTACTAAAAAAAATGTTTACTTTTTTTTTTTTCCTTATCTTTTACAAGCTAATGGGTCACATAGCAACCTAAATTTTATACCTATAATCATTTGAAGAAGAGAAAAGCAAAGCTAAAAAGGACAATTTTAGGTCAAGAGTTGTCCCATTACACATTTTTAGACCACCATGTAGGCCCCTTAGAGCATCTCCAACGGTGACTCAGATTTTTCACTAAATTTGAGTCAAAAATGACCTATTTCATCAAATTTGATACTACTCACTCCAACGGTGCATCAAATCCGCCCGTGGGTCAATCGTTGGTTGACCGGTGGGTCGAAAAAATTCTGGATCCTCTGTTATCTGAATGGTCATATATATAATATATATATATATATATATAACTGGGAAGTTTAAGATTCGGATTATTGAATTGTTTTTTTTCTTCATTGCTGTCTGTTCATTTTCTGAGCTACCAAACAAGTGTTGTTGTAATTCCATGTAAGATTGAATATTTTCTGATTTACGTGTACTGTTGTACTTCACATGATCAATTGACAATTGTTTCTTTAAACAATTGTTTCTCAGCTTTCATAGATTAAACAATTGTTTCTTTAAAGAAATTCACCAAGGAAAGGAGAGATAAAGAAGTGAACTTTGTTGCAGCTTTCATTCTCATTTCAGGTTTCATTCTCATTTCAGAGCATTTGGGTCGACCGGTTGGTTGACCGGCCGGTCGACCGGCCGGTCAACCGGGTAGGCAAAAATATTTATTTATTTATTTTTTTTACCTGTTTGAACTTTTTTTGACCGGTTTGAACCTACTTAATTTAAAGAAAATCGGGCGACCGGTTGGTCAACCAGCCGGGCAACTGGCTGGTTGACCGGTGTACCTCTTTCAACGGTCAGTAACAGTGATTTCACTAAATCTGTGTCTCGTTCTCAGTTTGATGATTTTTTTGCTGAAATCTCATTTTGATATCAATCTGGTGCAATGGTTGGAGCATGAAAAATGGGCTTTTTCATCAAAATTTAAATCTGGTGCTGGGTTTGATTCACCGTTGGAGATGGTCTTAATCATATAAAGTGATGTTCCTAAATCAATCTCTTAATCGCACAATTCAAACCAATCCATCAAAAATATTTTCAATTTTTTTCAAACTTTTGGAAGACCAGTCCAAAAAGTTTCGCATGCCTAATTATGAACAATTGCATACTAAATTATAATTAATAATGTTTAGTTTCGGCGTGCTTATGAACACTAAAGGAGTATTTAGTATGTGTTAAAATAATACATGCTATTTTAACATATTTTATTTAGGTTATAGTCATTTTATTTGGATCACATTATCTCTCTATCACATTACTTTAAATCTTACTCATTTTTTTTATCAACAAAAATAAAACTTTATTGATAAAAAAAATTATATACAAACGAATAACTTACATCAATAAAAAGGAGAAGTGCAACAAGTATCATAACTAAATTCAATAATCCTAACTAGGTTAACATCGAAGAATTAGTTCAATCATATACCAACACTTAACCCAAGATTGAAGAGGGTCCAATCAACCAACCAATAAAGAAAAAGAAAACAGCAGAAATAACAAAATATCACCAAGGCAAAATAATATTTCACCAATATTATTTTATTAGTTTATGATTGGAGAGGGTCAATATCTAACTCATATTTTATTTTATTTTTCGTAAAAAATCAAAAAATATATTTATTTAAATCATTTCAAACACTCCTTAATTTGATTAAATTATACTTTAAAATTTTGTGTCTTTAATTTTATAATTTTTTATTTATAAATTTAATTGTTTGTTACATGGCAATTGAAATTTTCGTAAAGATTAAAAGTTGTGTATCTAAACAAATCTTTGTGTGGATTAACTTTTGACTGTCTTGTTTTGTGGATAATTTTTTTTTTTTTTACTTTTAATAATTATTTTTTGACCTTTTGTTCTCAAAAACGCCTTTAAAGGGCCCTATGAATTATTGCATCCAAACCCATATTCACGAGTGCCACGTGTACGGTTAATGAAGGACATGAAAATCAACGGTATACCCTTTGTTTGTTTTAAGATTTTTTATCTGAAAGATCAAAATGGGGAGAGAAAAGGGTGAAGAAATGAGGAAGTTTGTTCTTCGTTGGGGTCCGTGGCAGAACTGTTGAAGGTAGGACATTGATCTTATTTATTTTTAATCATGAAATATACCAAAGGTCCATTTTGGATGGGATCTTCTATTTTATTATCTGTATCATTTTCTATCTCACATTCTTTCAGTTTTGATTTTAATGGTATGACAATAATGTTAAATGGATTGAGACAAAAAATAAGACAAATAATATGTGCACTTCAGATTGAACATAAAGTGAAACAGATAATGTGTTATTTGATTTTATCATATAGTATAAGATCTTATGTATTAACTCCATATATGAATAATCTGGCACATATCATTTAAGTTGGAGTACTTTTGTGCTCGTTAAAAATATTTTAAATAATTACTCCATGTTTAAACCCTTAGCAAAGGTCACCGTATGAGTTAGGTAGTACATAGGGTCCGTTTGGAAAGTAAGTTGACTTTTTAATTTTTTTGACTATTAATCTAGGATTAAAAAGTCTCGTTTGGAAAGAAATTTTGATTTTTTTTTACTTTTTTAATTTTTTTGTGAGATGAAGAATGTAATGATTATGGATTGTATGTGATATTTTGTTTTATTAAATTAAAAAATCTATTTTATTTTTTATGACTAAAATAACTGAAAAAAGTCTCAAACTTGACATCCCAAACGAAGCTATAGATAGATATATGTAAAAAAAGAAGTTTTTTTTTACCTTCTCTTTGTAGAGGATAGAAAAAATTTAAAGGCCCCCTAATCTAATCGTTTGTTTTAAAATTCAATATTTATTAACTGTTATTTACAAGAGAAGAAATAGGGGAAAAGGGTGAAAAGTACTTGGATTTTGTACATTGGGGAGGCGAGGCAAATGAGAGGGTGGAGGCGTCAAGGAATGGGTGACTAGAGTTAGGGAGGCGAAGGAAGGAGGTGACGGGTGGCGGCCTCTATAATGGAGGAAAGCAGCAGAAGGTGTGGATGTGAAATTAGAATTTGAAAGGTTATAGATGCAAAGAGAAGATGAAAGATATAATTGGGGGTGTTTGGGAACTTGATTTTTGGATTTTTTTTTGTTTTTGTTTTTTTCACTACAAGATAAATGTTTTACAAAATTAAAAACATAAATTCAAACAAAATATCACATCAAATTCTATAATTATTTTACTTTTTCTTTCACATACATCACATTCAACCACCAAAAAACCTATATTTCTAAACACAAATTTTTTTTGAGCTCCGATTGGTAGCTCGAAATTAGGAGCCCCGAATGCCCCTAATATATAAAACGGCGTCGTTTTATATATATATATATATATATATATTTTTTTTTTTTTCTGCAGACGGAGACGAAGGAAGAAGACGAAGGAGGAGGAGGGGGAGGGGGCCCTAAAAAATGGGGTTGGAGGCGAGGCAGAGGCATGCGATCGGCGGAGGCGCGGCGATCGCGGCCGAGGCGACGCGATCGGCGGCCGCGGTGACGAGGCGACGCGATCGGCGACGGACTCCCTCTCCCTCTCTCCCTCTCTCTCCCTCTCCCTCACCGTTTCAGAGTTGCAGACACGAGGAAGAAGAAGAAAAAAAAAAAAAATGTCCTGTAAAAAATCACGTCTATCGAATATCGCTAACTACATGATCAAATCAGTTTTGTATAAAAAATGGATGGTGTTATAGTCAACAGTTGACAAAAAAATTAACACAATCAAATAGCTATCGATATCCAATCAACGTGATTTTTTACAAACATATAGTTCTCGACGAGTTCTACATATTAATGGTTCCGATTAGAAAAATGGGACCCGTGGTGGGCCCCCACGGGCCAAACAGCACCTTCCAATCAAAGCCCGAAAAGAAGGCAATATTTTCCCATATATTCACCCAGTCGATGCACTGCCATTCCGTATGCCTACTACACTATCTTCTCCTACACATTTATTTATACAATTTTTTAATACACATTTTTTTATAAAAAGTCATAAAGTTAACCCAAAAATGTATATTTTTTTCTCAATTTTTTAGTTCAAAAAGACAAAAAGTTTACTTATTTAGAATACCTCCAAACAACCCTTAATTTTGACATAATTACACTATTTTCTCTTTCAGTAATACTAAATAGATCAAAACTAATACAAATTATGCAAAAACACAAAAATAAATACTCCCTCCGTCTCAAAATATTAGTCCCTTATTCTATTTTTCATTGTCCCAAAATATTAGTCCCTCTTGAAAAATCAAGTACAAAAATAATATAAATTTCCTATTTTGCCCTTCTTTTAAATTAATAAACAATATAAAAAGTACAATTATGACATTGATATTTCTAAAAAATGTACTATCAAAAGGGTAATTTTGGAAAATTAACTTTTTTCAAATGCAATAATTGTACTATTAAAAAAAATTAAATTCTCTAAAAAGAACCATTATTTTAGGACAGAAGGAGTAATATAAACTCCGCATTTTTATGTTAAATAATATAAACCCATCAAGTGCACGATGTACATACTCATAGCCCACATCGATAACTCCAGGACCACAGTATCTTTGGATAGAAAACAGTTGAAACCAAAGGCAAGATGTACTTCAACAAAGAGGGTTCATCAGGGTCATGGGCTACGACACAATTCTCAATGTCCATAAATGTTATTTTACAATCAATTATTGTTTAGGCCATACTTTTAATTGCATATTGTTTTTACTTTTTTATTTTATTTTATTTTTTGTATTTATTTCTCTTTAGTTTTGTTTTTGGTTCCTTGATGAATTCCTACACAATTGATATAGGGTTTCATAGATTATATCCCCTAGTTTGTGTGAAAATGAAATTTGATACCAAAAATTTGATATAGCCACCCCTTCTCCTCCACCAATTACAGTCCTCTCCTCTCACTTTCTTCCTTCCTCTATAACTCCTAACATCTCCATTATAAGAATATAAAAGAAAAACTAACGAGTTAAATAAAACATAGTTCAAAAAAGTTAAATAAAACATAGTTCAAACATATATATAATAATTATAAATATATTTTATACAATTTTTTTGTGTTTAAAGATGTTTGGATGTGATTTTCTACCATTTTAATGTGATTTTGTGTTATTTCAAAAAAAATGGAGTCAAAGTTTCATTCAGTTATGGTTTACCAAACCAACCATGGTTTGTTAGCCTCTCGCTACCAAACATTTTAAAGTTGCTTGGACAACTAAGGCTGAACATGATAAATTTCGTCAATTTTGCTTTGTTCTGTCTGCCAAATCCAAATAAAACTCGAACACAAGAAAAAAAATAAAGTCCCAAAAAGGTTATCTTCCATCGGAAAGTGTGTGTGGGGATAGCGGGGAGAATAGGGAAGGGGCTAGTATTCACTCAACCTGCCCAAATCACTGGTTTGAAACTGTAAAATTGTTCAACCAACTCGTCAATTTCAAGGATGAGCGATTAGAAAACTATTAATCTACCAGGAAACCAGGTTAGAAAACTATCAATCTACCAGGATTAGTTTGGTTGATAATTTTTTCTCAAAACTGACTCAAATCGACATGCGAAGAAAGGGCATTATCATCATAGAGAATAAAGCATGAAACAAAAGTGTTCGATTAATGTCACAAAGATTTACAATGTAACAGATGTTTTCGAAATTTGCCTACAGTGAGCCAGCCAGCCTTGAAGCTGCATTCAAGATTACAAAACCAGATAGACAACTCATTTTTGTTCAAATCTCTCCCAGGGAGTGAATGGACCGAGACAGTCAATCCATTTCAAAAGCATCAGATTACATCACCATGAAAGAGTTTTAGTTTCACTCTGAGAACAATTTACTAAACCAAGCCTTCACAAAGCAAAACAAAAAAGTTGCAGCATCTTTTTGTCCACGACTGTGGTGATGAGCGTTTGAACCATGCTTACTCAACCACCTTGCTCCCACCCCAAGCAAGGTAGCTCTCTTGCGATCCAAACTCCTATAAAAAAGTACATGAGAAGTTTATCAATCAATGAAACTCAAAAGCAATATAGTGAAAAAATGACAAGTTCAGAGTAAGAAAGAAACACAGGAGAAGAGAAGACAAAAAGCACATACAAGTTGGCTCAGCCGGAAATCAGGAGGCGTATCAAGTTCTATATTTGCCGGATCAAGGACCAAATCTTGGCATGCTTCTAAATCCTTCTTTAAAAACTCGGGTCCTAAATGAGCATAGTCAGAAAGGCAGGGCTTGCCCTTTAATTCTTCATTTTCATTTCCATCTCTATATGGGGACTGGCTTCGGAGAAGTTCATCACACAACGACAGCCCTTCCACAAGTTGCTGTGAATCTAACAGATTCTGTGACTCGCTGTCCCACCATTTTGGGTCTTGCCTGTTTTGATTATCATTGTTTTCTACCATTAGGGAGTCTTGACACTCAGGTTTTTCATTTGCAGCTTGCACCTCATCTTCAACGTGCCTCATCTCATGATGCTGAAGCTTAAATGATGAAGGGCAGAAAAGCACATGTATCAGTTTCGTTTTCTACATCAGGACTGATGCGAAATGCATATAAAACTTTTCTTGCTTTTGATAAGTAGAGAAGAAAACATATTCTCCACAACCACCTTATTCCAAATTTCGGGTGTTTGGTTGAGTTTTAAGAACTTGTTTCCTGATTTTTTTTTTTTTTGAAGAACTGTATACCAGTTTGACAAAAATAAACACTAAACAAGATAATTTGGAATTTTTGAAAATTATTTTCGCCCTAAAAAAGAAAAAAATCATATGAAAATAATGCATTTTTTTATTTTTATTTTTATTTTTTATGAAACTAGTTTTTGAATTTTTTTGAATTTACTTTTTTATTTATTCAGAAAACAGATCCTAAAAACTCAACAAATAGATTAACACATTAATACTCAAACAATCCCAAAGTACAGTTTAATGGCATCCTATGAAAACTTGATTGGCAACAAAACATTTTCCCAAGGAAAAAAATGTTTGCAGTGTCAAACACCAAAATTGATTTATTATATGATATTATATTTCAATGCAAAATGAAAAGAAAAATTGTATAGCCAGGATGCCAGTGATGAAACGATCATTTTACCTGCGCATTGGGTTCGATGCAAGCAACAGTGGGCTGTATTGGGTCCACATCAGAAAATCTCCATTCAATACGAGGTGGTTCAGGAGTCGCAGATTGCGGAGTGACTGGATCCACTTTTGCAATCGTGCTGTCAGTTCCTTCGGGAAAATCTTGCTCAAAAATTTCATTCAGCTTGACGACTTGCTGTTGCTGATAAAACACCTTGGAGATAACATACTCACCCTCTTTTTCATCTTCTCCGGTGCCTAAGTGATACTGATGCATCACCCAATTGGTTTTCTCCGCTTTCCCACCCCTCACTGGGCTCACATAAAGCACCATAATCTTCTTACAACCTGTTTGAACCCCGTCCAAGATAACAGGTTTGGTCCTACCGGTCTTATGCCAACGAACATCACCAAAATCATCACCATGTATCTTTCGACGCTTCCGAGTTCCTGTATTATAAGCCTTGATTGCTCTATGAAAGAAGTGAGAAACACTTCCATCTTGCTTAACACCTATAACCGTCTATATTTAGAACTTGAAAATACCTAGAGCTATGTAAGGATCATAGAAGAAGAGGTTATGCTAAATTCTTGTACTGACCTGGCAAATTTTGAGGATGGGTATAGCAAATTCCATCATCTTCATCCACGGTCAAAATGAACTCATCAATAAAAGGATGGGGTTTCATATTATCAACACCAGCTTTTGCAAGTAAATGCCATATGATCTCTTGATCAGATGGATCGAATTTCACACCTTTGGGTAATCCTGGCCACTCTTGAGTCACCTGAAAACACAATGAACATAAACATAGAAAATTAGGTATAAAGATAATTAAAGCAAAACTTAGATAGAATAGAAGAGTACTAATCTAAAGAGCAACCAAAGGTCACCAAGAAAATATATGACCCAACACATATCTCAATCCAAGGACAAAAAGTGTGTCAAAAAAGCAAAGCAAAGCAAACCAACTCAAATATGTTGCCCTTCAGCTTGCTCTGTTTTAGCCTTTTAGATTGACCATTTATTTGCTTAATAATCTAATTCAATAGAAATGTACTTCACTTAAGTTGTTCATATTGGGTCAAATGTCTGAAGACTCTGCATATAAACCGGAAGCACGGCCAATTCTCATATCAGGTCGATTACATGCAGCATCAACTCATCAGCCACAAAAAACAAATCAGATCCAGGGTCATTTTTTTACTAGTCATCTTGTGGAACATCACATGTTATTATTATCCCAACAAGCTGACTTATGGTCAGGTCAGGTCAATAAGCACTTTAAAAACCTAGGTACAGCTCCCTGCCACCACTCCAGTATAAATTTCTAAAGAAACACTTTGGTACATGCAAATATGCACCATTTGGTAGAAAACCAAAACCCATGTGAAAGAAAATTTGTTTTATTCAAATGGAATTTGCTAAATTTAAATGGCTGAGCTAAGGAACGATAACTTGGAAGCATATTTTCAGAAACATGGATTGAAATAGGATGGAACAAACAATGATGCATAGGATTCAAATACTTCACTCCACTTGTGAATTTGTTGATGACCTTATTCACATCTTTGAACATCTCTGAAAATATTTATAAGCAAAAGTTTATCTGGTTATTATGCATAGGTGGAGCAATTAGAGCATGATAGGAGCATATATTGATTAAGATGTATAGGCAGATCAGATTTGAAGCAGACTACTCTTACTGTTATCCATAAGTAGACAATAATTTAACAAATTTTATGCTTTAGGAATTCTCTTGACAAAAATCTTATAGTGCATGAAAATTTACTAGTTAGTAAAATATGCATTTCAAAATCCAGAGTACATGTGTCTTTTCCTGTACTAAATTCCTTGATTTTTGAAGGGAAAAAAATTATGATCCTGCAAATATTTATTGAGGTTATATGTAGATTATATCTCCTTATTAAAAGTATGTGCATCAGATACCTGTCAACACAGCAACAGTGTCATATGAACACTTACAAAGGAGTGCATCTTTATGTTGAGGAACTTATTATGCAATTAGTAGTTTCATCTTTGCTGGCTCTCTATGGTTCTTAGCCATGCACAGGTGTCTAAATTTGGGAACATAACACTCATGTTTCACCCAAACATCATGGTTGTGGTCACGATTGTAAGAAAACCAATAAATATTGTCTATATCATGGAAAAAGCTGAGAGCCATCAAGGCTTTGTTAAACTGAGTTGATTATTTATTTATTTTTGATGAGTACTGCTTCTACATATTAGAAGTCACAAACTCTGAAACCAGGAATTTGCTATTTGCTTATTTTTTGTACCTAAAAAAAAGAGAGAAAAGAATAGAACATGTGAATATGGAAGTGTTAAAACATGTGCCCAAATGCTTCAAAAGGTGACTGACCTAAACTATCAGAAAGAGATTTCCCATATTGAGAGACACAGAGAGAGAGAGAGAGAGAACACAAAAGTTTACCTACTTGAGCTGTGCAACATTAAGACATGGATTATCAAAAGCTAACCAAAATGACCCAACAAAACAACAATGTAAGACTCCTAAATATACCAAAAACTAATCAAATTGAGTGGACAACCCAGTAATACTTAAAGACAGTTCACTGCAGCACTCTATTTAGTCGATAATCAGTATTGACACTTACTTTAGACTTTTTAAGTTTTATGCTAGTTGTCAGTATAACAGCTAGCAGTGAAAGTCAGAAAGAGGAAAATGAACCTTAGAATGTCATAGGAAAAATAATTTTTCAAATTACATAGAAAATAATCATTTTACCTATATCCAATTTCACCAACAATCACAACCCAGAAATTCAAAGTTATATTGGATAAAAGAAGAGGTATTATACATCACTATTGTCAATAATGTGTTGGCAATTTGGGCAAGGTCTGGATGGGTTGCTCTTCCAGTTGACTCTTGCAGGATCACCGAGGCCAGATGCACTCCTGATTTTTGTTGCAATTCTGTTACTGTCAACTAACCATGATTGCCTGCAAAGTTTACACAAAATAATTACAGTCACAATCATAAATTTTTTCTTTATAATATAAATGACAAAAGCAAACATTTATTATCTGCAAAACAGTTTCAAGATTGGATTCTTCAATACGACTTGCAAATACAAGGAGTCAGGAGCATAGAGATACAATGGGTAAAAACCAATTGCATTAACAAAAGCATAACAATGAAAAGTTGAGGCCTTAATCATAAATCGTAATATGATTCTTTGCATTATTTTATTTGTTATTAAGTTTGATTCAAGGTCCAGTCTTTCAAGGAACAATTACACTAGATCATAACAAGAAGGATATGAAGATTCTAATGTTCTCAATAAAATATAAGCTTTCATGTATAGAAGTAGAGAAGTGTTAGTTTATCAAATGTATACATAAGATTCTATAATCAAAACCAACACTTAGGCCTCGTTTGGCAACCGAACTTTTTAGCCTAAAAGCCAAAAAGTTACTAAATTAGCCAAAAAGCCAACAACCCATACCAAAAAGTCAAAGATTCTCTTTTCTCTCTACTTTTTGCACATCTTTTCGTAAAAAGCCAAAAAGTCATCCCAAACATACTAGTTTTTTTTAGCTCATATTTTAGCTAAATAGCCAAAAAGTTACTAAATTAGCCTGTTCCCAAACGAGGCCTTACTATCGAGTTGGCATTATAGGTATTAAAGAAAATGGAATAATATGTAGTCACTAACAATATTTGTTAACCATATATCATAGTCTCATAGACATATGCCAAGCAAAAAACAAAATGAAATCCTAGTGAAACCTTGACTTAGAAAGTGGTCTAAAGATCAGTTAGGCAAGCATCTGAAGGCCTTGAGAGGTCAAACTATTGTAAGCCAACACAAGTATTTGATTTATTTTGAAGAGTCCATAGAACATAGATCAACACCAGCAATGGAATGCACTATTGTAAGCCAAACCCTTGTGGCAGAATGGTTAAGTGCTGGCATGACATCTAATGTGAAAAAGAGAGGAGGTGTTAGAGGTTCAAGTTCAATTCTTACCATTTGCCTGAAGGAAGATGGATTACTTTGGACCATAAAGAAAAGAAAAGGCAATGAATGACATGCTACTGAGGCACATCCTTACAAGGGCTATTAAATCTCCTATAGCTCAAACAAAATGCCCAATTTTTGTTCATATAAACAATAAAGTCCAAGCATCATTAACAAGTCAGGGCTAGCCCAATTGGCCATTGTTACTGGCAAGATTCCCCTCCCCAGTCTACTACCGGCTCTGATACACTAAAAAACAAGAATTTAAGCATCCTTAAATCATTTAATGAAGTAAACCTAACCATCTAATGTAAGCCATCAACTATAAGATCACAACCAATAAAATCATCATGATGGAAAATCCCAATATCAACAAACACTTACAGAAAAAACCTTACCCAAAATCAAAAAAAACTTTGAAGTTGGATTTGAACCCAGCAACCATCTGATCTACCATATTAAACAAAAAGGGTCACTTTTGCATTGATTTGGGGTTACAACACCTAATCATAAAACCCCAAGACACAACGAACTAAATACTTTCTCCTACACTATCAGAACGCTTAACCCATTACTGAGTACAGATTAGATATCAACAAAAAGGGTTCTTTACAATTGCTTTTAGCAGGATTTACACACACACACACATATATATATATATATATAGAGAGAGAGAGAGAGAGAGAGAGAGAGAGGCGTGCTTACCCAGCCATGGCAGAGTGATACGATCAGAGAATCAAAAAACCATCAATTATTTCACTTCTTTTTATGGGTTTTGAATCTGGAAACCGTGTCACTGTCCTCGACGACGGCCAACCAAACAAATAAAAGGATGATAAACATAAATAAAAACAGAGACAAAGTTGACTCTGTTCAGGACCACGACCTGGTGGTGGTCTGGTCACGGTGGTAGAAGGGTTCGCTCAGTGGTTGGTTGTGTTGAATATGGGTCCCGACCGTGTCATCCAATGCTGATGGGCTAGCATGTTCCTGATGAGTGGCTAAGGTAGCGTTATAAAGTTTACGTATGTTTATGTTTATAAAAAATTTATAAATTAGTTTTTATTTATTTTTAAAAAAATATAAATTATAAATAGATTTGGTTTGAATAAAATATTTGAGAAATTTTAAAAATATAAATTAAAAAATATGTTTGTTCAGGCTTAAAATATTTATATTTATTTTTTATTATTTATGACAATGAGATCATATATATTATAATTGAAAAAAAAAATTAATTAAAAAAATTAATTATTTGAAAAAAAATCATTAATTGAAAAAAAAATTAAAATAAAAAATTATTAGTCAAATTTTTAAATTTCTGTTTAAAAATCAATGTAAACTCATTTTTTGAGTTTATATTTTTTTCTCAAATTTATAAATTAAGACAACCATTTATAAATTAAAAAAAAAATTATCAAACATATTTTTATGACAATTTTTAAAATTTGTATATATATAAACTAAAAATAATTGCCAAACAGGCCATAAATATTGGGATATTCCATTCCTTTATCACCTCACCTGCTCCAAACTTTATTACTGGGCCATCCAAAATAAATAAATAAATAAAATTTGAACCAAAAAAATAAAAATAAAAATAAATTGTAAATACACCTATGAGGTTTATGACAAATTCCTCATCTAGTTCAAATACCCTTGTACGGGATTGATATGATCAGGGGCGAAGTCAAAAAATTAAGTTAGAGGAAATACTTATTAATTATAATTTTTTATTTTAAAAAAAATATGATCAACATTAAGATAATAATAATTTTATGTGCTAAATGTAAGCATAAGAAATTAAAAATCATTATTAATAGAAACAAATCAAAATTCTATAATAGTGTGTAATAGCTCGTCGGTGCGGGATGGTGATGTAAGTTTTTAATTTTAATACAAAAAATTATGGATCAAAATTCATAATTTTAGAAAATAAAAACACATCATTCATAGCACAAATTATTATAAAATTTATTTATTTTTATTTGACAGAAAATATTAAAGAGATGATATTACTTATAAATGATGTATTTTGAATAGAAATTATAAAATAGTCTTAGAGTACCGTATAACATTGCCTATGTGATGCTCGAAGCATGAGAGAAATCACAAATCACATTAAATAGTTTGTAAACTACTTGAAAATAATGAGTTAATTATATTCAGTCCATAAAATTTCTCACTACATTATTGGTTTAGACTACTATATAAACCATACAATATAGTACTTCTAAAGTATCAAATAACTATTTATTGTGTTGTGAACAATACAATAAATTCTTAGCTAAAGAATATGTTAAAAAAAAAAAGAGAATACATTTTACATATGACTACAAAACAAACAAAAAAACAAATTTCAAAATTGAGAAAGGCACATGACTTCTCTGGACCTTCTTTGGCTTCGCCCCTAGATATGCGTCAAAACTATTGTGTGAGTGATTTTCCGATCACACTGCCCGTATAGTAATTCAGCTGTAGAACACTGGCAGAATAGATGGCACCCTGTTATCCTGCACAGAAAGAGAAGGCTCCGGCGGTGGTTCTTCCACCCGGGGGCACTCCGACGATCAAGTCAGTATATCTCTCAAAGATAATCAATTATTTAACTCACAAGCTTGAGCATAAAAAGCATACCTTAAACCCACGGGGGTGCCTCTCTTTTATAGTTTACTTAATCCGAGTCCCACTAGAAGCCTGACTTCTATGGACTCCAATTTAGTGCTTACTTTGGATTTCTCAAGAGATAAGGATAAACTCCCTAAGAATATTACCCTTATCCATCCTGAAGTTTTTCTTCATCTTAGGACTCTTGTCCCTTATCCGCTTATCTCGGATTCCGGTATCTTTGGAGATAACCTCGGCAACTCCGAGATAACCTCGGCATAACTACCACGACACGTGGCACCTTAGCTGACACGTCGGCGTCACTTTGCCACGTGTTGGTACTCAGAAAATATATCCTCACAACTGCCCCCTAGGTTCTATTACCTCGGCATTCTGAGGTGATGAAACCTATATCGTTCCTCTCTCTAGTACGTCGGTATAAGAATTCTTCAGCCGAGATCATTCATTTCAGGCCGACATGTCTTCTTTCAAGAACAATAACTCAAGTGAACTCCTTGTGCATGAGCTGTCATGCATCACTTTTCAACTGTTTTTACTTACGTGTTTTATTCTTATTGGATCGTGTCTTATGACGCGCCTGTAAACCATGTCTTTTCCTTCGTGCGCCGTCTGACGTATGCGTTATTCTAGGTACATTAAATGCTTCTGTTTTGCCGTCGTTTCAAGTTTTTGACAAAACTTGTTTTTCCTCTTTTTGCCTCTTCACTTTACGCTTTGATTTACTTGTTTTTTCTCTCTTTAAGCTCTTTCTCTCGAATCCGCCATTGCTCAAGCTCCAAGCTCTGTAACTTCACTCGTCTTTCTGGTAAAGCTCTCGCTACTGTAGACACCCCATTTTTGACCGACCTTACGACTCAGACGTCACCGATTGAGCGCTCGGTGATGTTGCATACTGTGCTCATTCAGAAGTCTCAGAGTCGCGGCCGTGCGCCCTGCCTCCGAACTTCCGAATCCTCTTCTGTGTCTTGTCTCGGTTTGCGAACCAGACTCGGTTTTCTCTGTTTTCTTTCCCGAGGGAAGGGAGTAGTCCTGTAGACTATTTCTCGGTGGCCGTGGGCTACTTTTCGTGGCCGTAGGCCATTTTTCCCATTTCGGAGCCCGGTTCCCGGTTCTCGGAGCCGTCAGGCCGTGTGCCTCGGTTCGGGACCGCCCAACCGTCTCCGATTCCTCCGGTTCTTGGCAGGTACCTCTGTTTTGTCATAACAGGGCACACTGGGGTCCCAGATACCCACTTCGTGGCTGAATGCCACTTTCGGTGCTCACAGCCGGTTTTCGGGCCCCGAACCTCGCGGTTTGGCCCCCGAGCATTCATTTCGCATCGGTTTCCTCCGGTTCTTGGCAGCTACCTCTGTTTTATCATTCCAAGGAACACTGGGGCCTCTGATACCCACTTCGCTGCTGAACACCACTTCCGGTGCCTGCAGCCCATTTTCGGGACCCCGAATTGCGCGGTTTGGGCCCCGAGCGTTCATTTCTCATTAGTTTTTGTTCAATTTTGGCAGGTACCTCTGTTTCAGCACCAGGAAGATCACTGGGGGGTGGGAGGCCAGCAATTATCCCAGATAACCAGTTTCGCTCCTCCGGCGCCCGTTTTGCTCACTTCCGGGCTAATGTTGAACACCCTAGGCCCATTTTCTTCCAACCACAACCATATATCTGTGATGAGGGCACATGGGAGGACCCTAAAAGTGCATGGTCGGCCAGCAATTCAGAGTTTCATTTTTGGGCCTCTCCTTCAAATGCAATGTTGTGACTCCTGCTTCAGTGTTGCCACATTCCGACCATGGAACCTTGTTCTACACACATGGGAGGACACCAAAAAGTGGTGGTCGGCCAGTAATTGTTGTTTTCATTTTTGAGCCTCTCCTTCAAGTGCAATGTTGTGTTTCCTGTTTCAGAGTTGCCAATTTCCGACCTTGGAACCTTGTTCTACACACATGGGAGGACACCAAAAAACGGTGGTCGGCCACTAATTCAACTTTTCATTTTTGCCCTTGGCTGGCCGGCCATGGGAGGTGGCTGGCCGGCCATGGGGGGTGGCTGGCCGGCCACCTTCAAGAATTCCACCTGGCCGGCCAGCTTTCTACTTTTCAACACTTTCCAGCTGTCCATCCACTTTTCAAAATATCTTTGGGCATCCGGGGGATATTTTGGGAGGGAAAGCTTGGATGCATTTCCCTCCCTTGTACACCCCTTTCTTGCCCTTTTAAGTGGCTGAGGTCCTTCTTTGCTAAGGTTAGAACATTTGCTCTCAAGACATCATCTTCCAAAACCTCCATCTCCATAGCTAAAAGCTCCAAAAAACCTTCAAGTCTCAAGTCCCTCTCTTCATCAACCCTAAGCACCACCATCACCACCTCCATTTCAGCAGCAAGGGAGTGATTTTCAGAGGTTAAGAAGCAACAAAGTCAAGCCAAGAAGCAAAGAAAGACTTGTCTTCAAGGGTAAGTCACCAATTCCCTTTTTCTTGCATTTTTTTTGCTTCAAATTTCTACCCTACTTGCCCTCTGATTTGGGCTCTGACCCCTTCTAGTTTTGTGCTTATTTTGAGCCCCTCTACAACATTTTAGAAGGGCTCAACCCTGTTTGAGCCCTCTATGGCACACTTGCTTCAATATCACTCTTTATGCCATTAAATTGCATGCTTTGTTTGGATTATGTGTGATCTGTTTTTGAGCATGGAATAAACTGTGAGTGGGATTATTTTGAGCCCCTCTTAAATATTTAAGAAGGGCTCAACCCTGTTTGACCCCTTTATCATGCACTTGCTTTGTATTTCCTTCAAATTACCGTAAAATTGCATGGTTTCTTTGGCCTATTTATGATCTGATTTTGAGCATTCCATTAACTGAGGTTGACTTTATTTTAGGTCCCTCTACAACATTGTAGAAGGGATCAAATTGGTTTGAGGCCTCCATGTTGTACCTCTCTTTATACCTCTCTTTGGCCCCATCTTGAATGCCTTTTTGAGCCTACTTAGCTCCTGTTTTGAGCCATCATCAGTACTGAAAATATCCTTATTTTGGACTTCTTGTCAAGTTTTGTTAAGGGTCTAAAGTTTTTTGATGCATGCTTCTGGTACTTCATGTTGTACCCCCTTTTTTTCCGTAAAATTGCATGCTTTGTTAGGCTTACTTAGCTTCTGATTTGAGCCTTCATCAGGCTTATAAAGTGTCTTAAAATGACTCATTCTTCATGTTTTGTTAAGGGTTCAAAGTTTTTTGGTCATTGCTTATGGTACCTCATGTTGTAGCACTTTGTTGGCTCATTTTTGCATGCTATGTTAAGCATATCTACACACTGAATTGAAGGATCTCATCTACTGTAAATGTGAATATTTTTGGTCCCTCTTTAATTTTGTAGAACTGTGTTTTTCAGTTTGAGCATTGTATATACTACTTGCTTTGTAATTCCCCTCTTTTTCCCCATTTTTGCATGCTAAGTTTGCCATACTTGTGGTTGTTATTTAGCCTTGCTTTGTACTAAAAAAATGCCATATTTGGGGCTGCCTTGCTACTGGTTTGCATGTCATGATCATGTTTTGCATGTTTAGCATAGCCGTAGGTCATTTCGGGTACTTAAAATCACATTTCGGGATGATTTCATGCATTGATTGTCATTTCGTATCATTTCGGGGCTGTTTTCCCCTTCATTTAGGTGCTGAAATTTGGTTTGCATGCTTGCATATCATTTCCCGTGCCATTTCATGCCTTCGGGCCATGCCTCGGTTTGCGTGCCTGTGGGTACGCAGTTCGAGGCACCTCTGTTTTATCCGACGGCATCTGATGTGAGTGTGGCTGAGGTCCACTCATATTAGTATAAGCCCAATTTGCATTTCCATCTCATTTTATCATTGTCTCGGTTTGCGTGCCTGTGGGCACGCATTTCAAGGCACTTCATTCTTATCCGACGGCCTCCTATGCGAGTGAGCTGAGGCTCTCCCATGTTGGTGTAAGCCCATCGTGGCGTTCCGTATGCCATTTCATTCCATTTCATCATTGCCTCGGTATGCGCGCCTGTGGGCACGCATTTCGAGGCACTTCAGTTTTATCCGATTTCTCATTTTATCATCGCCTCGGTGTGCGTGCCCGTGTGCACGCATTTCGAGGCACTTCGGTTTTATCCGATTTGCATTTCACATCATCGCCTCGATTTGCGTGCCCGCGTGCACGCTTTTCGAGGCGTCTCATTTTCATCTCATGTTCACAGCATAGTGCATACCAGATTGTATCTTAGATTGCATTCATGTATTTTCTCGGTTTGCGTGCCCGTGTGCACGCATTTCGAGACATCTCATTTTCATCAGCATTGTGCATACTAGGCTGTATCTTAGTTGCATTTCATGCATATCATGCATATTGCATTGTGTTCGGGATAGGAGTTAGCCCGGGCACGGGAAACGAGGTACGTTTCGTACTCCGAGTGACGAAACGGGTCTCAATTCCCAGTCACCGACACTCCAGATTACCCATGATGGAGTTAGGTTTTCATTGTAGCATTCATGTGCATTCATTCTATAGTGAGTTGTGCAATCCGATTCCTCGGCCATCATGCATCGGTATGCGTGATTGGTGGCACGAGGATCGAGGCATGCATATATTTGTGAAATACATTGCTATGCCCTTTTCCTGCTCTCTGTTGCAGCAAAATCAAGGATCAACGACTTTTCAGAGTTTGGCACGCATTTCGAGAAGAGTGCAAACAGAGGCTAATTGGGGCATCCCAGTGGATTTCCGCGCCAGAGCAGCCCGGCATACATTATTCATCAGAAGCGAGGCAACCCCTGGCTTGCATGCCAGTTTACAGTCTTTATTAGTTAATTTGTTAATTAATTAGGAATCTGTATTATTTCGGACTGTATATCTCGGACTATATTATTATTTATTCGGACCCTCTGCGCGAGGGCACAACTGTAATAAGGGTGGGTGAGTGTGATGTATGTCTTCCAACCCCACGTCTTTCTTCCCTTTTATTTATCCGCTTATGATGGTTAGATATAGGGCATATTTCAATTAGCATACAGTATGACATCATATTTGCATCATTCATCTGTTTTGCACGCACCGGGCTCGGCGCATCATACAAACTGCATTTGCATTTCAATTCCAAATTGAATACGTGATAGTTGTAGCATTCCATATACCATGTTTAGAATAGCCGAGCCTGCTATAGTTGCATTATTGCATGCGCTGCATTAGGCATTTCTGTATAAATTAGGATCATGCATAATTTCTAATCAGTTTCTGTTTTTGGCTTGGAGTACTCGGTAAGTTTTATGCTTTAGCATCCTTGCATGCGTGTGAGTGTTGCCATGAATAGCATGCTTACCATGAGGCTAAATGCTTATGTGATATAACTGCCTTGAATGCCTGTGGGTGGAGGTTGAGTTATTTGAATTGGGACAATGCGTCGACTGTTTGTTTTAAGCCCACTAGATAGTGGCAAAACCATGTCTTTCTAAGCCCACCTGAGGGTGGCAAATCCGCGTTTTAGCCTACCTGCGGGTAGCACCATCAAACCATTTTCAAATAAACAAACATGAGATGCTTTGTTCCAATTCAGGCGGCCCAGTCTATACTTGTTTGCTGCGAGCATCACATAGTAACCTAGGCTAATAATCGGAATAAGAGCATACAAGGTTTTCAAAAACAGATATCATGGTTAGTAGAGGCCGGTCTTTGACCGGGCGAGCGGGGGTGCTCACGAAGTGACCTTCCCCAATCGTACCCAAGTTCCCGAGCCGAGGCAACTTTGGTGATGACGGACACGTGGCCTTTGGCAACGAGTCAGGGTTTCCTAAATTTCCCATTAAAAAAAAAAACATTTAGGTGGCGACTCTGTATCTGGCAAAGCAGTCCATGTTTGGCACTTCTTTCAAAAAATCTGTTTTCAAAACGATTTGCCGGATTTGGACTCTTTGGTTCAAGATTAAGAACCGTGACATTTGAGTCCTTGAACTGTAGTGACCCCAATATGAACAGAACGGGACTTAACCCTCCCGGGGCGTTCGGGGACGTCTACAGTTTCTGGCGACTCTGCTGGGGACTTAGAGAACTTGACTCGAACTCGTGATATCTGGTTTTGATTACACTTGTGTGTTTCTTTGCATTACATTTGCATTGGTGCGCCTAGGACACCGTGTTTGCCATATGCCATTCCCGAACGATTTGCCGGAGGCTTGTCTTGTCAAGTCATGTCCGTAAGGCTGATCGGCTCTGGGCTCTGACAGCATGGGAACACAAACCCCGGTTTTACCGGGGCACCCTTTTTGACCATTCGACCTAGTGCATATTCGGATCCATAGTGACCATTCCAAACTAGGACAGGTTGCTTACCCGTTTATAGGTTGTTTGAAACCGCTGCGTGCGTAGTAAAACCCTAGCTCCTGACAAAATAGGACAGGGAAACCCTACCCCAACATAGGGGTGTTTTGGCTCTCACTTATCTGTTATGTGCTTTAGAGTGCGTCTCTACAGGAATGCATGTATCAGTTTGCGAGTTTGGGCATCAGGCCTGCGGGCACCAGTTCAGTATTTTGGGATTCAGTTTACCTGAGGATAACAGTTTACAGGCAGAATTTTGGGGGCAGAATTCAGTAGAGGGCACACTCATTCAAACTTTGCTCGTATCTGTTCAGGTAAAATTAGGCTGAGATGCTGTCCATTTTCTCTTTTGCTAGGTAGTCTGGGAACCATAGCTTCAGAGGGCTCCAATATCCCCTGGGTACACCGAACTTGTGTTGATAGACTTTGTCGGGTCAGAGATTCAGTTCAAGGGCAATCAGTGTTCCTTTACCGGAGGCAGGGTGAAGAGCGTCAGTCAGGCACAGATCACCAGTTCAGTAGTTACCAGATCAGTGGCCCTTATCCACTCCACCAGTGAACAGTCAGGCTGAGGTCTCAGTTTCTACTGCAGGGATAGATATATCAGTCAGTCAGATGGATCAGCAGAACACGTCAGGGATGGAGGCAATGTTACGTCAGATGCAAGAAAGTATGAAGCTCATGCAGGAGGACGCTGTCCGCCAAGCGGAATTTTCCAAGCAACAGGCTGCAATCATGGCTCAGCAGGCTGAGCTCATCACCAGGCTGCAACAGCAAAGCGGCGCGTCTGCTTCCCAACAAGTTCCTCCCCCAGCAGGAACTCCAGCACCTGGGGAGACGCCAAATGTCCAGGAGGGTACGGACATTCCGGTAGGGCCTGCTCCGCCCCCAATTTTACCCCAGCTATCCAAAGCACCTACCAATCTGCCAGACTCTCCCTTCGAGTTCGAGGTCGACCCTACGGCATTGAAATTGAGCAAACTTGAGAAGATGTTTAAGAAATCTCAGGGAGTCAACTCCATCCCGGACATTGGAGATGGATATACTGATTCGGTGGTGACATTGCCGGACAGGTTCAAAATGCCTCACATCGACCGTTTTGACGGGTCAGGGGATCCCATGGTCCACCTGAGTTTGTTTTCAGATGTTCTGCGCCCAATGGGCTTGACAAGACTACAGAAGCTTTCCCTTTTTGGCAGGACCCTGTCGGGTATTGCAGCCATCTGGTATGCCAAATTGGAGGATTCAGTGAAACGAAACTGGGAGGAGATGGCCAAGGCCTTCGTCGCACAATATTCATACAATACCCAGATTGAGATCACAACCCGTGATCTCGAGACGACCAGGCAAGAGCCGAAAGAGGGTTTCTCTGACTTTGTAGCCCGCTGGAGGGCCAAGGCCTCAATGATGACCATTAGGCCAACGGATAAGGATCAAATACGGATGGTTGTGCGCAACCTCCAGCCCAAACTAATGCAGAAAATGATCGTGCTCCCCTTCCCTACCTTTTCAGATTTGCATGAGATGGGAGTACAGATTGAGGATGCCATGGAGCAGGGCCTTATTGACCAGGAGAAAGTGCAGCCTAGGCGGGCGTTTTCTCGCAGTTCTAATGTGACCACCAGTGGTGATACAGCTGCAAGATCTTCTGAAGTGGGCATGGTCACTACCACCACATCAAGAAAGGCTACCCCATCCACCGGTGCGTCCGGGAGTAACTCACAGACGGCCAAATATCCACCCCGAGTCAAGAGGGTTTTCACTCCACTTCATATGCCTCTGTCAAAGGCTCTAGAGGTCTTACTCCGGGAAGGACATTTGAAACCGTTGGAACAACGCCCCCTACCCGATCCTATCCCTGCAAAGCATGACCAGACTAAATACTGTGCCTACCATCAGCAAACCGGTCATGACACCGACAGTTGCTTTCGTCTGCGCCATGATGTACAAGATCTGTTTGACAAAGGGGTCATTGCTGCACCAGGTCCTGCAAAGTCTATCGGCACTTGATCAGTGAACTTGTGGGGGATAAGGTGACTATGTGATCGAGGGATGAACCACCTGCGGATGGCGCTCAGATTACTCCAACTGTGGTGAATGGCATGCACTGTTTTGAGCAATGTACAAGTGCTGTTAATTTTGCATTCTGACTTGGGTATTGAGTCAGTCTTGTTGTTGTGTTTTGAGTCAGTCTTTTTGCTTTGAGTCAGTCTCTTTTGTTTTAGGTCTGTCTTGTTGTATCGAGTCAATCCTATTGTATAGAAGTCGGGTGATTCCGGAGGTGTTACCTCGGGCGTCACCATTTTGTTTCGTGTTTGTCTTTTTGCTTTGTTTTGAGTCTGTTTCTGCCAGGGAGCCAGTTATGCCAACAGATTTTGAATGAAACAACAGTGATTTTCACGCTCTCACATTTGCTTCTGCCGTGTGCTAGTTGTACTGGGATTTGAATGAAATGGCAGTGCATTCCACCTGCTCTCTTGTGCCTTGAAGTCATTGTAATGACCTAAGTTTTTCAAAACTTTTTGAACACTGTGGTAAAAACAAAGAGGAAGGATTTCCTCGGGTTTTGCAAAAAATTGATCAACTTGAGAGAAAGAAAAGCGTGCTAAGCCCTTAATGAATGAAATCATGCTTGTTAGCGTGAGTACTGAGAAGGATCCTGGCTTGATCCAGATTGGTTCCACACTATCTTCTGCGCGAGCGATTTGTCGCTTTCTTAAAAACTGTCAAAAATGTTTTGCGCAGTCCTGCGAAGACCTGTTTGGAATCACTCTTAAGATTGTGCAGCTTAGGATCGCTCTCAGCCTCGAGACTCGACCCCTCATTTTCAAACCTTGGACTTGCATTCAGAATGTTCAAAGGTCAACTATGATGTGAGGCCTGTGTGGCCAGATTCGAAGCAGCTCTCGAACAAGAGGCACCAAAGTCAGATCAAGAGGATCAGATGTCGTCAAAAGAAGCTTGCAAAGCTAGAGCAGAAGCACCCCTCGAACTAGGGGCAAAAAATGTCCGATGTGCTCGAAGAGCCAAAGGTGGATCTTTCTGCAAGTCAATACAACAGCCACTCTCCCGGATATAGAGGGCTTCAATCTCAGAACCATTTGGCATGGACTGGTTACATTTTTACCCTTTGAGAGGCTCGCTGGGCCGAAAACTCGAAAGGGCGACCCAGGCAAAAGTTAGAGCGAGACAAGAAATATATATACAAAAATGCAAAAAAAAAAGAAGAAAAGAAAAGAAAAATGCAAAAAAGAAGAAGAAAAAGGAATGAAAAGAAATGAAAAGAATTGAAAAGAAAAGAAAAAGAAGCTCGCAAGGTCGAAAACCCGCATCGGGCGCCTTGGCAAAAGTTAGAGCCTAAAAAGGAGAGGTTAATACCCGAGTGTACCTTAACCCTGAACTACGTAAGGCTTGATTCCTATCTTTGGGATACGTAGGCAACTTCATTCTGAAGTTCAGCCGTAAAACAATTCAAACTCGATTGTGTCCATGTAATGGTTTTGATCATCTCGCCTTCTCTGTATCCGAGAGTTCGGTTGTAATCATCGCTCTGAGGACGACTACAATGTACTGTAGTACCATTCAAACAAGGGGCAACTCTCCGTTGCCATTCAGTGTGCTGCGGCGCCAGTCAAACAAGGGGCAACTTTCCGTTGCCATTCAATGCGCCGCGGTGCCATTCAAACAAGGGGCAACTTTCCGTTGCCATTCAAAACGTCGCGGTGTCATTTCAAACAAGGGGCAGATTTCCGTTGCCATGCAGCTCTCCTTCAGACAAGGGGCAATTTTCAATTGCTATAGGTCCGAGGTTGTGCATCTCAAGAGTAGGTTCGTGCTCGTTGAGCAATGGCCGTTTGCAAAAATAGTTTTTGAGGATTTTTACTGAGGTTGACTAATTCTCTCGAAAATTATCCCATTTTTCTAAAAATTGGACCATTTCTTGGACCCGAAAAAGGAAAATTTTCAGTGCTCATAGCCTGACTTGCATGATTTCAAACAAAAATTGAACAAGCATGTTAATCTAACTCTCATTTGGTCAAAATTGTTTTAGTAGAAAGCAAAAAAAAAAATGGTCAACATGATGAACTAGGGGCACAGTTGAGTTAGGTTCTCTGTCTTTTTCCCTTTATCAACGCACTTGCTAGAAAGGGCACAACTGAAGTTAACGACAAAGGACTGAAAGCTCCCTCATCCTCCGAGCAACGAGGTATCAAGCCAAGTGCGAAGCACGAACTGGAATGGATCAAGATATTCCACTCACTCATCTTAACAGATCTGATCACGTCCAAACTCCCCAGCAAGGCATCATCAATCGATGTCAGCTGCAGATTTGCTACACACCCAAATGTAGTGCAACCCCTCTGTGGGAGGAATTCACTAGCTGTGAGCGGAAGAAAGAGAATCTAGCAGAATGCTAGGGGCACGAGCCCACAACTTGCTGTTTATCTATCAACCACCCAGGGGAGGGATGAAAAATGAGAGATTGAAGAATAGAGAGGTGTGCGACGAGAGAAAAAGTGAGAAAAGGGCTTTTTCAGAAAAACAGAGCTTGAGGGCCGAGTGATGTGAGAACCACAAATGAGAAAGGGTGGGAAACACTACCCAAGGAAACAGGCTCCCTGTGCACGTCTGGGTGTCGTGTCTTTTTGTTTTATTTCGATTTTGTTTTGGGTCGTTTCGAGTGTTACTCGATGTGTCTAGGTTGTGTGCCTTTTATTTCCTTGTTGAGTCGTTTTGCTGCGTTCAGTCGTAGGCTCAATACCTGGTCGAAAACTCATCTCTCAATTTCAAAATAAAATCGTTTTGTGCTCCGAGCTCCGTGTCGTTCTCCACATTTGTGCAAAACAGAATTTGTTCTTTCATAAAACCGCAGGGTTCAACCCAGGTCATGTGAGAACAGTGGAACCAGGACCTATCTGAAGCTATATTGGTTCCGGACTGCAAAGCAAAAGCAAAAGAGGAAAATGTCGGGCATCTGAGTTTGTTCCAACCTCAGTAAACTCCGAGATCGCATTCTGTATGCACCTTGTCAGGCCTTTTCAATGCTCCGAAGTATGAGTGTGCCTCTACCTCAAGCTCAAGATCAAGTCTACTTCAAGCCAGAATGGCGATCAGAAATGCTCTCTCTGAATACCAGCCCCTACCAGATGCATCTTGGCCGTGTTTGCGATGAGTTCCTAGGAGACCAACTGCGACGGTGGAAATTAGAGTTCGAATGGCCGTGGCCTAGAACGCAAAGGTTCGGGATTTCCGAGACTAAAGTCTGGTTTAAATACCCAGAGGCGTGCCCTCGGCTTGAAATCTGTATGGAAGCCCCATAGGTTGAGATAGCATGTATGCACCTCAATTCTGGATACTGAACCAACCTAGTCTGTCACCCCGTTGGAGAATAGGGAAAGTTGTGAGTATGATCAGGAAGACAAGCGGCAGCCGTGGCTCCCACATGCAGATATTTTTTACTTGTTAGCATTCCAGAGCCTTTGTGCTGTGTGTTCAAGGTAAAGTGTTCGAAGAGCACGAGGGGAGATCCCCGTCGGAGAAGAGCGGGTCATCGCCACTCACCTCATGAGGTGCTTTCTAAAGCGCCGCTTTGTCCATTTATTGCTTTCCTTAAGCATCATGTATTATAATGCATTGTACCCATCAAGTCTCTTTCTCAGTCATGCACGATATTGTATGTACGGTTCATTCAAAGGAGTTCCGTTCGAGATCATTTATTAGTGTATCAATCGCACTTCATTCATTTTGTGTATCTATCACACACATCCTCATTTTGTGTATCTATCATGCACATATTCACATCATCACCTTTAGTATATCAATCATACTTGTTCACTTAGTGCATCTATCACACTTTGTGTTCGCTTTTAGTATATCCATCATACTTGTTCACTAAGTGCATCTATCACACTTTGTGTTCACTTTTAGTATATCTATCATACTTGTTCACTTAGTGCATTTATCACACTTTGTGTTCGCTTTTAGTATATCCATCATACTGGTTCACTTAGTGCATCTATCACACTTTGTGTTCACTTTTAGTATATCTATCATACTTATTCACCTAGTGCATCTATCACACTTTGTGTTCGCTTTTAGTATATCCATCATACTTGTTCACTAAGTGCATCTATCACACTTCGTGTTCACATTTAGTGTATCCATCACACTTGTTCACTAAGTGCATCTATCACACTTCGTGTTCACATTCAGTATATCTATCATACTTGTTCACTAAGTGCATCTATCACACTTCGTGTTCACATTCAGTATATCTATCATACTTGTTCACTAAGTGCATCTATCACACTTCGTGTTCACATTCAGTATATCTATCATACTTGTTCACTAAGTGCATCTATCACACTTCGTGTTCACATTTAGTGTATCCATCACACTTGTTCACTAAGTGCATCTATCACACTTCGTGTTCACATTCAGTATATCTATCATACTTGTTCACTAAGTGCATCTATCACACTTCGTGTTCACATTCAGTATATCTATCATACTTGTTCACTAAGTGCATCTATCACACTTCGTGTTCACATTTAGTGTATCCATCACACTTGTTCACTAAGTGCATCTATCACACTTCGTGTTCACATTCAGTATATCTATCATACTTGTTCACTAAGTGCATCTATCACACTTCGTGTTCACATTCAGTATATCTATCATACTTGTTCACTAAGTGCATCTATCACACTTCGTGTTCACATTTAGTGTATCCATCACACTTGTTCACTAAGTGCATCTATCACACTTCGTGTTCACCTTTGGTATATTAATCATACTTGTTCACTAAGTACATCAATCACACTTCGTGTTCACTTATTGTGCGTCTATCACACTTTGCATTTGCCTTTTGTGTATCCATCACACTTTGCTCACTTCCTTCACTTAGTGTATCAATCACACTGTGTTCATATTGTGTATCAATCACACACACTTGCTTTGTATCTATCACACTATGCCTACTTTGTGTATCAATCACACACACTTGCTTTGTATCTATCACACTATGCCTACTTTGTGTATCTATCACACGTTCGCTTTGTGTATCTATCACACACTCACCTAGTGTATCCATCACACTTTGCTTCATATAGTGTATCCATCACACTCGCTTCACTTTGTGTATCCATCACATGTTCGCCTAGTGTATCCATCACACTCGCTTCACTTTGTGTATCCATCACACGTTCGCCTAGTGTATCCATCACACTCGCTTCACTTTGTGTATCTATCGTACATGTTCGTGAAGATTCCATAATTCTCCGCATCCTTAACTGCATGAAATGTAGTTGTTGCTTTGCATTCTTGCTTAAAATTGTTGCATCTATTTGCGAATACTTGCTTCATTACAGCTCGCTACACTTGCATGATCACCCGGCCCCGCGCCTATCATTTGCATTTTGCCCCCTTTTTGCCTGAAGGCACGCCTGCGGGCACACATTTCTGTTCATCTTGTATGACTGTCTAAGTCTTCGGCCTTGTCAAAAATGGGTCGTCTCTGGGCTTTGACATTCACTCCCGTCATTGTTATGACTTCCGAGTTCTGTCAAAGAGGGGCAACTGTAGACACCCCATTTTTGACCGACCTTAAGACTCAGACGTCACCGATTGAGCGCTCGGTGATGTTGCATACTGTGCTCATTCAGAAGTCTCAGAGTCGCGGCCGTGCGCCCTGCCTCCGAACTTCCGAATCCTCTTCTGTGTCTTGTCTCGGTTTGCGAACCAGACTCGGTTTTCTTTCCTGAGGGAAGGGAGTAGTCCTGTAGACTATTTCTCGGTGGCCGTGGGCTACTTTTCGTGGCCGTAGGCCATTTTTCCCATTTCGGAGCCCGGTTCCCGGTTCTCGGAGCCGTCAGGCCGTGTGCCTCGGTTCGGGACCGCCCAACCGTCTCCGATTCCTCCGGTTCTTGGCAGGTACCTCTGTTTTGTCATAACAGGGCACACTGGGGTCCCAGATACCCACTTCGTGGCTGAATGCCACTTTCGGTGCTCACAGCCGGTTTTCGGGCCCCGAACCTCGCGGTTTGGCCCCCGAGCATTCATTTCGCATCGGTTTCCTCCGGTTCTTGGCAGCTACCTCTGTTTTATCATTCCAAGGAACACTGGGGCCTCTGATACCCACTTCGCTGCTGAACACCACTTCCGGTGCCTGCAGCCCATTTTCGGGACCCCGAATTGCGCGGTTTGGGCCCCGAGCGTTCATTTCTCATTAGTTTTTGTTCAATTTTGGCAGGTACCTCTGTTTCAGCACCAGGAAGATCACTGGGGGGTGGGAGGCCAGCAATTATCCCAGATAACCAGTTTCGCTCCTCCGGCGCCCGTTTTGCTCACTTCCGGGCTAATGTTGAACACCCTAGGCCCATTTTCTTCCAACCACAACCATATATCTGTGATGAGGGCACATGGGAGGACCCTAAAAGTGCATGGTCGGCCAGCAATTCAGAGTTTCATTTTTGGGCCTCTCCTTCAAATGCAATGTTGTGACTCCTGCTTCAGTGTTGCCACATTCCGACCATGGAACCTTGTTCTACACACATGGGAGGACACCAAAAAGTGGTGGTCGGCCAGTAATTGTTGTTTTCATTTTTGAGCCTCTCCTTCAAGTGCAATGTTGTGTTTCCTGTTTCAGAGTTGCCAATTTCCGACCTTGGAACCTTGTTCTACACACATGGGAGGACACCAAAAAATGGTGGTCGGCCACTAATTCAACTTTTCATTTTTGCCCTTGGCTGGCCGGCCATGGGAGGTGGCTGGCCGGCCATGGGGGGTGGCTGGCCGGCCACCTTCAAGAATTCCACCTGGCCGGCCAGCTTTCTGCTTTTCAACACTTTCCAGCTGTCCATCCACTTTTCAAAATATCTTTGGGCATCCGGGGGATATTTTGGGAGGGAAAGCTTGGATGCATTTCCCTCCCTTGTACACCCCTTTCTTGCCCTTTTAAGTGGCTGAGGTCCTTCTTTGCTAAGGTTAGAACATTTGCTCTCAAGACATCATCTTCCAAAACCTCCATCTCCATAGCTAAAAGCTCCAAAAAACCTTCAAGTCTCAAGTCCCTCTCTTCATCAACCCTAAGCACCACCATCACCACCTCCATTTCAGCAGCAAGGGAGTGATTTTCAGAGGTTAAGAAGCAACAAAGTCAAGCCAAGAAGCAAAGAAAGACTTGTCTTCAAGGGTAAGTCACCAATTCCCTTTTTCTTGCATTTTTTTTGCTTCAAATTTCTACCCTACTTGCCCTCTGATTTGGGCTCTGACCCCTTCTAGTTTTGTGCTTATTTTGAGCCCCTCTACAACATTGTAGAAGGGCTCAACCCTGTTTGAGCCCTCTATGGCACACTTGCTTCAATATCACTCTTTATGCCATTAAATTGCATGCTTTGTTTGGATTATGTGTGATCTGTTTTTGAGCATGGCATAAACTGTGAGTGGGCTTATTTTGAGCCCCTCTTCAATATTTAAGAAGGGCTCAACCCTGTTTGACCCCTTTATCATGCACTTGCTTTGTATTTCCTTCAAATTACCGTAAAATTGCATGGTTTCTTTGGCCTATTTATGATCTGATTTTGAGCATTCCATTAACTGAGGTTGACTTTATTTTAGGTCCCTATACAACATTGTAGAAGGGATCAAATTGGTTTGAGGCCTCCATGTTGTACCTCTCTTTATACCTCTCTTTGGCCCCATCTTGAATGCCTTTTTGAGCCTACTTAGCTCCTGTTTTGAGCCATCATCAGTACTGAAAATATCCTTATTTTGGACTTCTTGTCAAGTTTTGTTAAGGGTCTAAAGTTTTTTGATGCATGCTTCTGGTACTTCATGTTGTACCCCCCTTTTTTCCCGTAAAATTGCATGCTTTGTTAGGCTTACTTAGCTTCTGATTTGAGCCTTCATCAGGCTTATAAAGTGTCTTAAAATGACTCATTCTTCATGTTTTGTTAAGGGTTCAAAGTTTTTTGGTCATTGCTTATGGTACCTCATGTTGTAGCACTTTGTTGGCTCATTTTTGCATGCTATGTTAAGCATATCTACACACTGAATTGGAGGATCTCATCTACTGTAAATGTGAATATTTTTGGTCCCTATTTAATTTTGTAGAACTGTGTTTTTCAGTTTGAGCATTGTATATACTACTTGCTTTGTAATTCCCCTCTTTTTCCCCATTTTTGCATGCTAAGTTTGCCATACTTGTGGTTGTTATTTAGCCTTGCTTTGTACTAAAAAAATGCCATATTTGGGGCTGCCTTGCTACTGGTTTGCATGTCATGATCATGTTTTGCATGTTTAGCATAGCCGTAGGTCATTTCGGGTACTTAAAATCACATTTCGGGATGATTTCATGCATTGATTGTCATTTCGTATCATTTCGGGGCTGTTTTCCCCTTCATTTAGGTGCTGAAATTTGGTTTGCATGCTTGCATATCATTTCCCGTGCCATTTCATGCCTTCGGGCCATGCCTCGGTTTGCGTGCCTGTGGGTACGCAGTTCGAGGCACCTCTGTTTTATCCGACGGCATCTGATGTGAGTGTGGCTGAGGTCCACTCATATTAGTATAAGCCCAATTTGCATTTCCATCTCATTTTATCATTGTCTCAGTTTGCGTGCCTGTGGGCACGCATTTCGAGGCACTTCATTCTTATCCGACGGCCTCCTATGCGAGTGAGCTGAGGCTCTCCCATGTTGGTGTAAGCCCATCGTGGCATTCCGTATGCCATTTCATTCCATTTCATCATTGCCTCGGTATGCGCGCCTGTGGGCATGCATTTCGAGGCACTTCGGTTTTATCCGATTTCTCATTTTATCATCGCCTCGGTGTGCGTGCCCGTGTGCACGCATTTCAAGGCACTTCGGTTTTATCCGATTTGCATTTCACATCATCGCCTCGATTTGCGTGCCCGCGTGCACGCTTTTCGAGGCGTCTCATTTTCATCTCATGTTCACAGCATAGTGCATACCAGATTGTATCTTAGATTGCATTCATGTATTTTCTCGGTTTGCGTGCCCGTGTGCACGCATTTCGAGACATCTCATTTTCATCAGCATTGTGCATACTAGGCTGTATCTTAGTTGCATTTCATGCATATCATGCATATTGCATTGTGTTCGGGATAGGAGTTAGCCCGGGCACGGGAAACGAGGTACGTTTCGTACTCCGAGTGACGAAACGGGTCTCAATTCCCAGTCACCGACACTCCGGATTACCCATGATGGAGTTAGGTTTTCATTGTAGCATTCATGTGCATTCATTCTATAGTGAGTTGTGCAATCCGATTCCTCGGCCATCATGCATCGGTATGCGTGATTGGTGGCACGAGGATCGAGGCATGCATATATTTGTGAAATACATTGCTATGCCCTTTTCCTGCTCTCTGTTGCAGCAAAATCAAGGATCAACGACTTTTCAGAGTTTGGCACGCATTTCGAGAAGAGTGGAAACAGAGGCTAATTGGGGCATCCCAGTGGATTTCCGCGCCAGAGCAGCCCGGCATACATTATTCATCAGAAGCGAGGCAACCCCTGGCTTGCATGCCAGTTTACAGTCTTTATTAGTTAATTTGTTAATTAATTAGGAATCTGTATTATTTCGGACTGTATATCTCGGACTGTATTATTATTTATTCGGACCCTCTGCGCGAGGGCACAACTGTAATAAGGGTGGGTGAGTGTGATGTATGTCTTCCAACCCCACGTCTTTCTTCCCTTTTATTTATCCGCTTATGATGGTTAGATATAGGACATATTTCAATTAGCATACAGTATGACATCATATTTGCATCATTCATCTGTTTTGCACGCACCGGGCTCGGCGCATCATACAAACTGCATTTGCATTTCAATTCCAAATTGAATACGTGATAGTTGTAGCATTCCATATACCATGTTTAGAATAGCCGAGCCTGCTATAGTTGCATTATTGCATGCGCTGCATTAGGCATTTCTGTATAAATTAGGATCATGCATAATTTCTAATCAGTTTCTGTTTTTGGCTTGGAGTACTCGGTAAGTTTTATGCTTTAGCATCCTTGCATGCGTGTGAGTGTTGCCATGAATAGCATGCTTACCATGGGGCTAAATGCTTATGTGATATAACTGCCTTGAATGCCTGTGGGTGGAGGTTGAGTTATTTGAATTGGGACAATGCGTCGACTGTTTGTTTTAAGCCCACTAGATAGTGGCAAAACCATGTCTTTCTAAGCCCACCTGAGGGTGGCAAATCCGCGTTTTAGCCTACCTGCGGGTAGCACCATCAAACCATTTTCAAATAAACAAACATGAGATGCTTTGTTCCAATTCAGGCGGCCCAGTCTATACTTGTTTGCTGCGAGCATCACATAGTAACCTAGGCTAATAATCGGAATAAGAGCATACAAGGTTTTCAAAAACAGATATCATGGTTAGTAGAGGTCGGTCTTTGACCGGGCGAGCGGGGGTGCTCACGAAGTGACCTTCCCCAATCGTACCCAAGTTCCCGAGCCGAGGCAACTTTGGTGATGACGGACACGTGGCCTTTGGCAACGAGTCAGGGTTTCCTAAATTTCCCATTAAAAAAAAAAACATTTAGGTGGCGACTCTGTATCTGGCGAAGCAGTCCATGTTTGGCACTTCTTTCAAAAAATCTGTTTTCAAAACGATTTGCCGGATTTGGACTCTTTGGTTCAAGATTAAGAACCGTGACATTTGAGTCCTTGAACTGTAGTGACCCCAATATGAACAGAACGGGACTTAACCCTCCCGGGGCGTTCGGGGACGTCTACAGCTACGCTGTCACTTCTGTAACCGTCGTCTGTCTTCGACGAACTTTATTTCGGCCTTACTTTGCCGGGTAAGCCTCTGTTCCTTTCATTCTCAATTCTTCTATGTTCTCTGTTTACTTGCTGCCATTACTGCTTTGTTCAAACCTTCAATTTGCTGAACTATTCATCTGGATACGTCTATTCCATGATCTTGCTTATGTCTTGAACACTTGTACTGTTTCACCACTTTCTTGCCACTGTTCTTGACCTTGTATTTCTTGTATTTTTTATGCTTTTGAGAGCCCCACCTCTGTTCTTGATTTCTGAAATTTCATTCTTATTTCTCTGTTTTCCAGATTTGTGCCTTCGATCTTCGTTTCCATAGATTTAGGTTTTGGGATTTGTCTGTAGATTTCACCAATCCTTAGGAAAAACTGAAACAACCCTTACTGGCATTTACCTAGGGTTTTGCCGAGGTTCCAAAAAACCTTTTAAGAACATCCTCTTTCTGAAGTCGAATATCTTTACGCTGATATCATGGGCATGTGGAGACATAGGGCAGATACCCCAACTAAACTTGAGTACTTTAGGCAAGAGTTCGCCATTCCTGCCGATGTCCATTTGAGGCTGGCTGGGGATGATGACTCTATCATGCCCACAGATAATTCGATGCCCTTTCCCATTGTAGCTTTTACTGAATGTGGACTCCGGCTTCCACTTAATCCTCTTTTTCGCGAAGTTCTCCACTATTATAAGTTGAACCCCATGCAACTTACCATCAACTCTTATCGAGTGATTAATGGTATCATAGCCTTAGCCAAACAGGAAGATGCTAGGATCACCTTAGCTGATATCCAATATTGTTATACCATGTGTGCCCTCAATTTGAAAGAAAAAGGCTACGTCTATTATCTTAAGCCGAGGTCCACAGAGTTCAAAATTGTAGCCGACCTCCCAGACTCCAACAAGGGGGCTAGAGATGACTACTTCATTACCTTGGGAAATTGGGAGTTTGCCCCAGACGAGGATGCCCATCTCTACCCTCTTCCTCGATCAGTTAAACAGGGCAAGGGTAAGAGCCCAGTGTCAACACTTAGTTGTTTCTTTTCAAGTCTTCAATGCTTTGTCTGTTTCTAATGTCTGTTCTTCTTGCAGATGTTCGTAAGCCACCGAAAAGCTTTCGCCAATCCTATGTCCCCAGCAAGGATTTGAAGAAACTTTTGGACTTGCCAGTCCATAAAAGGAAAGCGCCTTTGCTTCTTAACTTTATTCCAACATATAAGTCGATTTTGCCCGACGTCCCTAAAAGGAAGAAGAAGAAAATCCTTTCTCCACCTTCTGCCACAACCCAAACTGTGTCTGTATCTCGAACAGATCAAGGATCAACGTCGGATCCAACTGATCAGCCATCAACTTCGGCACCATACTTGATCCCAATACCTGAACGGAAACGGCGGCGCAGACTTGTCCGAACTGCTGAGATGGGTCGCCAAAAACCTGTTGCCGAAGATCTCTTAGCCGACCTCCCTACCGATGTTGACGCTCAACCATCGCAAACCATGCCCCCATCGAAGCCGAAAAGAACCAAGAGAGCTTAGCCAAAGGCTAAAGTAACTCAGGTTGAATCCGAGGACACTTTACCTATCTTCAAACTGGCTAAGAGCGACAAGTCTTAACCCTCTGCTGGGAAGAGGCGTGCAGAAACCCAGCCATCAGAATCCATAAAATCAAAGAAGCCGAGGTCATCGTCTGCGACGACCTCGGGGTCAAAAGTACCAAAAGTCCCCTGGACGCCTGAAATCACTCTTGAAGATAAGCCCGTTTTTGCCAATGATAGTGCCGATGACATTAATGTCGGCGTAGCCCTTAGTACTGCTCTATTGCTCCAGGCGATCTGGAGCGGAATGCCAAGATGAGTGAGTACGAGAACTACGCCCTTATGCTTCAACGTTCCGTTCAAGTAAGCCTCTTTACTTGGTAACTTGTCTTTCTGTTCCTTTTTCATACTTGTAAAATTCTTAATGACTCTTGCCTCGTATTTTTTCAGGCCATTCAGCATGCTCATTCACTCTCCATCCAATCTTTTGAGAATAGGAAAAAGTTGGCCGACATGAAGAGGGAGTTTTCTGCCCTTCAAAAGATTAATAAAAGTCTCCAATCAAAAATGAAGAAGTTGGAGGACCAGGCTGAGGCTGCTCTTAAAGCTCAGACTGAAGCCGAGGAGAAGGCCGAATCTGCCGATGCTATAAAGAAGGTTGCTGAATCGCAGAAAAAAAAGGCCGAGGAAAAAATGGCTCAAGCTGAAAAGGAGCTTCAGGAGGCCCTGGCCACTAAAGATGCCGAAATCAAGGCGGCTGACGAAAAGGCTTACGCTCAGGGCATGGCTGATGTCACTGAGGAATATAAATTACAAGTCATGCAGGCATGCAACAGGGGCTTTTCCCTTGGTTGGATGTCCCTTGCCAAAAAACTTAATGTTCCTGAGGATTCGCCTCTGAGAAAGGCCGACGCCATTCCTCTTCCTTTTCCTCCACCTCCACCAGTTCAATCTCAAGATAAATATGAGTCTGAATCTGAGGATGAGGATAAGGATGATGATGAGGCTTTGGTAAGGAATCCCAAGGACACGACTGAGACCAAGTCCCCTCTTCAAGATGATCAAGTCCTTGACTTGACTCATGAGGAGGAGGATGAGGAGATTGTCAAGGAGGCTACTCCTGAGCAAGCACCATCTGATGTTCCTCCAGCCGACAAAAGTATTGACAAAACTCTTGCAGAAATTGACGCTGAGCTGGCGGCAGAGAAGGTTGCCGATGTGGTTCCGCAAGAATCTTCCGAGATCCCAACCCATCCCGCTGCTGATGCTGAAGAATCCTAATTCTGATATCTTTCTTTTCTTTTCTTTTGTACTTTTTTGTTCTAAAAACAATGCAAGTTCCTCATATGGCCGACGTGCCCCTGTTTTCTGTTGAATGCTTAACACAACTTTCTTTCTTTGAATACTTGTACCTCTATCTTCTCTTGATTGCTTCTGTATGATTCTATGCTTAGAATATTTTGTATGCCTTTAATATTCTTTCTTCTTTGTGCAATCTTCTCGGGGTTACATACCTCGGGTATGATAACTGCAAGTTTTACGTTGGCCAGATACTATCCTTTACCTTTTCAATTGTTACAAATTTCAACAAGTGTTAGATAATGAATAATCTCGGCTTATCTTCAACTTGTAAATTGCTACAAATTTCAACAAGTGAAGATAAGGAATAATCTCAGTTTAACTTCAACTTGTAAATTGCTACAAATTTCAACAAGTGAAGATAAAGAATAATCTCAGGTTAGCTTCAACTTGTAAATTGCTACGAATTTCAACAAGTGATAAGGAATAATCTCAGCTTAACTTCAACTTGTAAATTGCTACAAATTTCAACAAGTGAAGATAAGAATAATCTCAGGAACTTCAACTTGTAAATTGCTACAAATTTCAACAAGTGTTAAGCGTTTTTGTATTCTTTCCGCCCCCAATGTGAACCTGAGTTCCACTTGGGTTCTCAACTTCAACTTGTAAATTGCTACAAATTTTATCAGTCACATGTCAACAAGTGAAGATAAGGAATAATCTCAGCTTAACTTCAACTTGTAAATTGCTACAAATTTCAACAAGTGTTAAGCGTTTTTGTATTCTTTCCGCCCCCAATGTGAACCTGAGTTCCACTTGGGTTCTCATTATTCATATCTTCCAGAAATAATATTTTGTATTTTTATCAGTCACATGTGTTGAAGAATTCTGAAAAGATTTTATTGATGACATCGGCCAATAAACAATGCATATCTAATGATAGAAAAATTTTAAATTACAAGTGTTCCAAGGTCTAGGCAATGTTTTGCCCTCATAATCTTCAAGCCGATAGGCTCTATTGCCTAATACCAAAGTGATTCTGTAGGGTCCTTCCCAGTTTGGGCCAAGCTTGCCCTCTCTGGGATCCTTCTTGTTGCCGACGACTTTTCTCAGGACTAAGTCGCCGACTTGAAAATCCCTTGGATTGACCTTCTTGTTGTAAGCTCTGGCGAGCTGTTGCTGGTATGCTCTCTTCGTTCTTCCAAAAGATCCAGATCTCGGGCTAAGAGTACATCATTAGTCCCATATTCAACTCCTTGGGTTCGGATCCCTGGGATGCCGACTTCCAGTGGAATGACTGCTTCTGTGCCATAAGCCATGGCAAAGGGGGATTCCCCTGTTGATCTTCTTGGCGTAGTCCGATATGCCCAAAGCACGTTGGGCAATTCGTTTACCCACTTTCCTTTTGCTGCCTGCAGCCTCTTCTTTATTCCATCTAAAATTACTTTGTTGGATGCTTCTGTTTGCCCATTACTTTGGGGAAAACTTGGTGTTGAAAAGTAATTCTTGATCTTGATTTCGTACAAAAGTTCTTGATGAGTTTGCTGTCAAACTGCGTTCCGTTGTCGACAACTATAGCTCTTGGAATCCCAAATCTGGTGATGATCTTTCTCCATATAAAGTTCTTGACATCCACATCTCGGATTTTGGCAAGAGGTTCTGCCTCTATCCACTTCGTGAAGTAATCTGTTGCTACCAGCAAGTATTTTCTCTACCCAGTTGCCTGGGGAAGTTGCCCAACAAGATCCATGCCCCACTGGGCAAATGTCCAAGGGCTGGATACTGGATTCAGGTCAGCAGCTGGCTGATGTATCAAAGGTGCAAACCTTTGGCATTGTTCGCACTTCTTTACGTATGCTTCTGCATCTTTTTGCATGTAGGGCCACCAATACCCCTGGGTAATGACCCTGTGAGCTAGTGATCTGCCCCCAGCGTGGCTTCCACAAACTCCTTCATGAATTTCATATAAAAAATCCTCAACCTGCAAAGGGTGTACGCACCTTAAAAGGGGTCCAGTGAAGGACCTTCTGTAGAGGTGTCCGTCTGCTGTCAGACTGAATCTTGCCGACTTTAATCTGACTTTGTGTGCCTCCTTGCGGTCTTCTGGCAGCTTTCCTTCTTTTAGGAATGCAACGATTGTATCCATCCAGCTTGGTCCCATGTCCGTACACATTGCTTCTTGCTCTGTGTTCGGTGGTTCTATGCTCGGGCCCGACAAATAATCAATCATTATTGTTCTTGTTTTTCCAGTTTGTATTGAACTTGCCAGGTTGGCCAATGCGTCGGCGTGGCTGTTATCATCTCGACTGACCTGAAGTAGTCGGCAGTTCTGAAATAAGGCTGCCAATCTGATGACTTCTTTTGCATATGCCGACATCCTCTCGTCTCTGGCTGCGAATTCTCCTGTTGACTGGTTAACAATAAGTTGTGAATCACAAAAGACGATTACCTCATCAGCTTCTGCTGCTGCTGCCAGCTTCAGCCCTGCAATTAGTGCTTCGTATTCTGCTTTGTTGTTTGAGGCCTTGAACCCCAAACGGATGGATTGTTCTACTATTTCTCTATCTGGAGATATTAGTAGTACTCCTGCCCCCGCTCCTTGCCGGTTTGAACTTCCATCGACAAACAGTCTGAAGGAATCGCCGATGTAGATGCTGCAGGGTCTGAGTTTTTCCTTCCTTTGTTCTTTTGCCTTTGGCTGGGCTTCTCTTTGCTTGCTTGGACAACGTTTATCTTGGCTCAACGGAGCCTGATGTTCGATGGATTCCGGGGTGAACTCGGCCACGAAGTCGGCCAAAACTTGGCCCTTAATTGTTGTTCTCGGCCTGAACTCCAGGTCATACTGGCCCAAGGCCACTGCCCATCTTGCTATTCTTCCAGTTAAGTCTCTTTGCTGCAACAAGGGTTTCAGAGGGTGCTCTGTTAGCACTACAATCTTGTGCGCCTGAAAGTAGTGGTTCAACTTCTTTGAAGCCATCACTAAGGCCAGCATTAATTTTTCTAGTGGTGGATACCTTGTTTCTGCGTTGGCCAAGGTTTTGCTTACGTAGTAAACAGCCTTTTGCTCCACTTTTTCTTCTCGGATTAACATCGCACTTATTGCGTGTTCTGAAACTGCTAAGTACAAAAACAGTTCTTCCCCAGGTTCAAGTGTTGAGAGGACTGGAGCCGTAGTCAGATACTTTTTTAGGTCGGCCAACGCGGCCTCACATTCCTCTGTCCAAAGGAAATCCGTGGCTTTCTTTACCAGGTTGAAGAATGGTTTGTATTTGTCTGAGCTTCGGCTTATGAACCTGTTTAGGGCTGCGGCCCTTCCGGTAAGCATCTGTACCTGTTTTGCCGATGTCGGGTTCTGTAAATCTAGGATGGCCTTGATCTGATCTGGGCTAGCCTCAATGCCCCTTCTTGTCACCAGGTATCCCAAGAACTTACCAGATCCAACTCCAAACGCGCACTTCGATGCGTTGAGTCAGAGCCGATATGTTTTGAGGATTTCAAAGACCTCTTTTAGGTCGGAAAGATGACCCCTAGGTTCCTTGGTCTTCACGACCATGTCATCGATGTAGACTTCTATTGTTTGGCCAATCAAGTGTCTGAGCATCTTGGTTACCAACCTTTGGTAAGTTGCCCCCGCGTTTTTCAGCTCAAAGGGCATTACTCTGTAACAGTATAGGCCTTTTGGGGTGATAAACGCTGTCTTTTCTTCATCTGGGGGGTACATGGCTATCTGGTGGTACCCCCTATAAGCATCTAGGAAACTCATCCTTCCATGTCCAGATATGGCGTCCACCAACTGGTCAATCTTGGGTAGAGGAAAACTGTCTTTGGAATAGCTTTGTTTAGGCTTGTAAAATCTACACAGACCCTCCATTTACCGTTCTTTTTCTTTACTACCACAGTGTTTGATAGCCATGTCGATAATTGACTTCTCTGATGGCCCTGGCCTCCAGAAGTCTGTCTACTTCCTCCTCTACTGCCTCGACGTGCATCAACGTCGGTCTTCTGGCTCGCTGTATTACAGGCTTGGCTGACCTGTCGACGTTCAGTTTGTGGCATGTGACCTCGGGGTCAATGCCAGGTATCTCATAAGGTGTCCAAGCGAACACCTCAATGTTTGTTCTTAAAAAAGCTTCCAGCTCTCTTTCGCCTTCTTCGGCTAAGCCCGAGCCGAGAAGAAAGAAGCGTTCTTCATCGCCCTCCTGGACGAGGATTTTTTTCAGTGCTTCTTCACTTTTCTCAGCCGGCTCCTTGCCGACATCATCTAGGACCTCCATGTCCTCGTCTTCGATTTCTGCCTTTTTTGGCTCTCGGATGTTGCAGGTTGATTTCATTGCTGCCATGGAGCAAGTTTTTGCTTGCAGTTGATCCCCTCTGATTTCTTCAATCCCAAGCTCTGTTGGGAACCGCAATAGTTGATGCAATGTTGAGGGAACTGCCCCCATTGCATGCAACCATGGCCTTCCCAAGATGATGTTGTATGGCGAGGGCATGTCAATCACAATGAATTCTGTCTTGATTTTCTTTGTGCCGGCTTGTACTTCCAAGCTTGTTGCACCTAGTGGCCACGTCGGCGTTCCATTGAAGCCGACCATTGGGCCATTGGATCCCTCCATGTCATCGGGGTGAAGGCCCAGCTCTTTGTAACATCTAACGTACATGATGTCGCATGAGCTGCCTTGATCAATCAGGATGCGTTTCACTTGGCACTCCCCGACCTGGAGGGATACTACCAAGGCATCATTATGCGGATGCTGGACCATCTCTAGGTCAGCCTCAGTAAAAGCTATCATCGGTCCCTGGCATTCTTCAAACCGAGGTCTTTTCTGTCCGACCTAGTTCACGTGCTGTAGGTGTCTTACCTTTTGGGTTTCCCCCCGTATGTCGTTTTCGTTCACCTGTGAGTGAATTACATTAACCACCCGTGGACCCCCTGCCTGTGGTTGCTGTGCTGGGGGAGGCGAGGCTGCTGGTGCTTGAGGCAATCTTGCCTGTTCCTCTCTTGTTCTGGCCTCATCGACAAGGTCCCTTAGATGGCTTTGTCTTACTAAGTCCTCTAAGTGTGCTCTTAGGGCTCTGCAACCCTGAGTTGGGTGCCCCTCTTCGTTGTGGTAGGCACAACGCCTACCAACGTTCCTTCCCATGTATTCTCTTGGGGCCTTTGTCGGTGCCCTGAAATAGGGCTGATTTCGAATTTGATCTAGGACTTTGTGGACGGGAATTCGGAATACAGTTGTCACTACTTGCTTACCCCTTAATTCTGTCTCCGATTTGTTGAATCCGTTGTTACCTCGGCCTCGCTTCGGCGAGCCATTCCTTTTTTCCTGCTTTACCTCCTTATTCCCTGATGTATCCTTCTCGGCTCTAGCATACTTCTCAATTCTTGCCATGAGCTCTTCCATGCTTTTTGGCAATGTCTTTGCCAAAGATTTCCGAAGTGGACAATCATCTTTCAGGCCGTTCTTGAAAGAAACGATCGCTACTTCCTGGTTGCATTCGGGTATTCGGTGAACACCTCATAGTACCTTTTTGCATAGGCCCTAAGGCCTTCATCCTTGCTGATCTTTAGAGCCATCAATGCGTCCACCCTCAATGGCTGTAATTTGTTTGTCACAAACCTGGCCACAAACATCTCGGCCAGGCCTTCCCAAGTCTTCACGCTTCATTTTGGGAGCTTGTGGAACCAATCTGATGCAATCTCCCCGAAGGATGAGGGGAACACTTTGCAGAGTAACGGCTCGTTCCCGCTATATAATGCCATTGAGTTCAAGTATAATCCAACATGGAAGTTAGGGTCTGACTTACCATCGTATATTTGAAACCTCGGCATATTGAATCTCTTCGGCGCCTCGAACTTGTCTAATTCTACCAAGAATGGCGTCCTCGGCTTGTCGGGTGAGGTTACCTCGGCATCTCCGTTCTGTTGTCTCCTCTTGAGGTAGTTTCTCAGGTCCTCTCTGCTCCGTCCAGGAGCTCGGCTATCTGTTGACTTCAGTTTTTTCGGCATACTGCTCTCGGCCTCATGGTGGGCCTTTTTCGATCTCTCCCCATGAGTTGTGTCAAAGCGTAACGCCTGCCCTTGAACATGTCGATGTTTCTTGGGTTCTGCGTCCTTTGTGTGATATGTTTTTTGGGACTCTTCTCTCCTCGGCTCCTCTCGTCCGACTTCCCTAGAAGGCCGGTGAGAGTGTCTTCCGCTCCTAGTGTGCTGAGGGGCTTCTGGAATTGTTTTCTGCCCTTGCTTCTGGGCATTGGTTGCTGGCATTGGTGTGTCCTGCAGCGGGTATGGCGGCTGCATGACGTTGTTTTACATCATGAAGTTGACGACCGATTGTAGGTCTGCCAGTTTGTCTGCCATCTCTTTTACCACTTCATCCCTCCGTAGGCACGTGTCCCTCCATACTTGGAGGTCGTCTTCGTTGTAGTATCTGCTCTGATCCGTCTTCTTTGAAGTGTCGCCCTCCTGGCCGACGTCTTTCGCTCTGTGATGAGTTTCTGTGTTGCGGTTGTCTCCTTCGATATCGAGGTCAATAGGTCTTTCGCTCCCAGCGGGAGTGTCGTCCCCAATCTTTTCTTTCCGTGCGTTACTGGCCATCTATTCGTCTTTCTTTCCCACAGACGGCGCCAAATTGTGTGGGTGATTTTCCAATCACACTGCCCATGTAGTAATTCAGCTGTAAAACACTGGCAGAATAGATGGCACCCTGTTATCCTGCACAGAAAGAGAAGGCTCCGGCGGTGGTTCTTCCACCCGGGGGCACTCCGACGATCAAGTCAGTATATCTCTCAAAGATAATCAATTATTTAACTCACAAGCTTGAGCATAAAAAGCATACCTTAGACCCACTGGGGTGCCTCTCTTTTATAGTTTATTTAATCCTAGTCCCACTAGAAGCCTGACTTCTATGGACTCCAATTTAGTGCTTACTTTGGATTTCTCAAGAGATAAGGATAAACTCCCTAAGAATATTACCCTTATCCATCCTGAAGTTTTTCTTCATCCTAGGACTCTTGTCCCTTATCCGCTTATCTCGGATTTCGGTATCTTTGGAGATAACCTCGGCATAACTACCACGACACGTGGCACCTTAGCTGACACGTCGGCGTCACCTTGCCACGTGTTGGTACTCAGAAAATATATCCCCACAACTATTATTTCAATCTACAATATTCTGCTACTATGGTGGCTTTGCCAATGGAAAAGGGTTTGAATTTTCTTAAAAAAATTAACTTTTGCTATTGAGAATTGTTGACAAGGTAACAAGTTTGTTATGAATACCGGTATGAGTTGAAAATTGTGAGTTAGTAAAATTGGTTGTGAGGAAAAAACTGAGAGCGTAAGCCTATTAATTTGGATTAGAATTTGCTCGGAATTAAATCCGGTTCATAAGACTGGACCCCATAAAGTTTAAAAACAAGATAGTGTGAAAAGGCCCAATTGGGCACTGGCAGTGGGCCAAGCCCACACAGATATCTACACGACTGTCTCCTTTCGACTTCCATTGTTGAATAAAAGCTTACAAAGCATAAGTGGCTCGAAAAGCCGTCAAAGTCTCTCAACTTTCACCACCACCGCCACCCCATGAGCAGCCGAGCCAGAAACTTCCGCCGCCGCGCCGACGACGAAGACGACGATGACAACGACGGCGGCGTCAATGGCACCGCCACCGCCGTCGCAGCCGCCAAACCCAAACCCCCATCAAAGTCCATCTCCGCCACCGCCAAGAAACCAACCCATCAAGCCCCGAAAAAGCTCCTGAGTTTCGCCGACGACGAAGAAACTGACTCGCCAATCTCTCGTCGCTCCTCCAAATCCTCATCTTCCTCTTCTCTCTTCAACAAACCCTCCTCCTCTTCTTCTTCTTCGTCTCACAAGATCACTACTTCCAAGGACCGCCTCACACCTTCCTCTTCCTCTCTCCTCTCCAATGTCTAGCCCCAAGCCGGTACTTATACCAAAGAAGCCCTCCTTGAGCTCTAGAAGAACACCAAAACCCTAGCGAGCTCTCGCCCCAATCCCTCCTCCGAACCCGTCATTGTCTTGAAAGGCCTCGTCAAGCCTTCAATCAACGCTGACCCAAAGGCCCCAATTGGGGGAATTCTAAAAGAAATTGATGAATTGGATGATGATGAAGAAGGAATTGAGAAAAGGGGTAATTTTGGGAGGGAGAGAGATGATGCGACGGCCCGATTGGGTTCGATTGGGTTAGGGAAAGGTAGGGATTCATCTGGGTCGTTGATTCCCGATCAAGCGACTATAAATGCGATTAGGGCGAAGAGGGAGCGGCTCAGGCAGTCGAAGGCTGCGGCACCGGATTTTATTGCCTTGGATGGAGGGAGTAATCATGGGGAGGCGGAGGGATTGAGCGATGAGGAGCCGGAGTTTCAAAGCAGAATTGGGTTTTTTGGGGAGAAAGTGGATGGTGGGAAGAAAGGTGTGTTTGAGGATGTTGATGAGAAGGCAACAACAACACCACATGGTGGGTTTAGGAAGGATAATGAAGTTGATGGTGGTGATGATGAAGATGAGGAGGACAAGATTTGGGAGGAAGAACAATTTAGGAAAGGGTTAGGGAAGAGAGTGGATGATTCATCTAGTAGGGTAGTAGTGAATAATAGTGTGCCTGTAGTTCAGAGTGTTCCGCAACAAAATTATACATACCCTCCTGCAGCAGCTTCATTTTCTTCAGTCCCTAGTGTGGCTCCAAGCATTGGAGGAGCAGTCGGAGGATTTCCGGGTTTGGATGTGATGCCAATATCACAGCAGGCTGAGATTACTAAGAAAGCCTTGCACGATAACCTGAGGAGGCTTAAGGTGAGTTTTCACGTTCTTCAGGCTAAACTGGACTTAAAATTGTATTTCATAATGTACTTTATAGTTACATATGTGATATGAGGTACTGCTGAAGCTGTGATGCAAAATTCGGAATTAGGTTGTAGTCAGTTTGTTAAGATCTCATACTAATGGGTGCATCGAGGACATTTATGAGTACATCTTTCATCATTATTCCGTTTTTCATTTTGGAATGAGTAGTGGTATACAAACAAACAAAATTTACAATCTTTCATTACAAACTAATGTGCACTTATCATGTTAGTTTAATAGAACCCATTTTTTAATAGTTAGAATTGCTCTAAGGTTGCACTCCATATAGAAAAAAACCTTGGACGACACATTTTCCCTCCATATATTCTTCTAGGAAAAGCTACCACCCTCTTGCCACATGGAACCTAATTGTTATTGTCAATTTATCCTTCCATTTACCCTCCATATGCTCTTAATGTCAATTAAGAAGCATTTGTCCTCTCATCTCCAAATTTGTAGAAGTTAGAATTGCTTTTAGGCTACCGTCCATATAGAAAAGAAACCTAGAATGTCACATTTACTCTTTTTTTTTTGGGTTCATTGGAGGGGGAGGGGAGAGTACGACCTCCGAGTGAGGAACACAAGTTATGGCCATTGGGCTAACCCCAATGGTTGAACACACATTTACTTTCCATATGCTCTTTCTGGGAGAAGTTGCAACTTTCTTGCCACATAGCACCTAATAGTAAGATCTCACCCCAAATCTTCGGGAAATTCTATTTCCACACACTTATTTACCTCAATGAACACACTTGATAAAATTTTATTTTAATGACAATTATACCTTAAACTAAAATGACCATAATAAACATCAAAACCCTAACCAACCCATCTCATTTCTTCCTCTCTCATTGCCTCCTTTCCCACCACTTAGTGAAAGATCATTCAATTTCTTCCCAATTTCAACTGATCGATCCACTGGAATTTTCTTCTCCCAAGCCATACCATTCATTGCCATTATTTGCCACTCCACTAGAACTCGCTCGTAACCCCTTCCTTTCTACGGTCTATTTCAGTCAAAACCATTGGAGTATTCTTCTCCTCTTCCAACCCATGTTCTGTACCACCGGTTAGGTTTTCCTCCACCCTAAGTTTCTCCTTCGTCTTCGAATCGTCAATCTTCCGTTTTTCATCGTCAATCACAATCACTTCTACTTGCAATTTCTCCGGTTGATTGCAGTGAGACAAATTGTTCCTATTCTCTTCCTGTTTCTTGCGAATCTCTTCTTGACGATTTTCATTCTTCCTCTTCCTTGTCTCTCTGCTTTCGCTCTTCTTCTTGTTTTTTTTCATGAAGATACCCTACTAGAATGATGTTCAGAGCAAGGCCAACAACAATTACATTAACCATAAAGAAAAGCGGTTAGGTTTTCTAGAATTACTTTACTAGGATTATTGTTCAACCATATGAAGCGCACACCCATGTGTGTATACATTATACATATACATACACATACATATACATGGCCTAGAAAAGCAAAACCCAGAAACAGAATTTAATCACAGTTATTAATTCAATAAAGGAAATGGAAGAAAAAGGGTAGAATTCAGAATTAGTGATGAGATCCATTTTTTATTTTTTATTTGAGTGAGTTTGGGCAAAGATACTAGACAATTCAAAGTTTAAATTATATATATAATAAATATGCATATAAATTATTAGCCATTGAATAATGTTAAAATAATTTAGATAACCAGATCATATTCAATATATATATATATATATATATATTTTTGGATGACCATCATATTCAATATATATACATAAGTAAATCAACATAATTTCACACTCAAAAATTATAAAGACTACCATAGCAGTATATCAGCTCTTCAATTCTCATCTCTCTCATCTCTCACATTATATAAATTATTTATTTTAATGTTAGTAGAGTCTACTTTTAATACATTAATTAACCTAGTTGTGAAAAAAAACAAAAAAAACTTAAATTTATATACAGTTTGTGAAATTTGAACAATTCTGACCTACCTTGGGTTAGGCTTGTACAGAAAATTTTAGGTTTCAATTTGGACTTAGGCAGGCTTGGATAAATCTTAGTACAACTTGAGTTGGACTTAAATAATCTCTCAATCTACCTGAGTTGCACCTCTTTCTATTTTTTTGTTCCAAGAATTTTTTATTTTTTATTTACTGGTGATGACAATTTTTCCTCTCCACTCAACTCTTATATCTCTCCTATTTCACATTCATTAAGAGTAACTTAGGACACAAGGACAAAAAAAATAAATAAATTGTTTTGCTTTAATTTATGAATTTAATCTTCTGAAAATTGAGTTTTTTATTTTTCGTATTTTTTTTATTTTTTTTTACATTTTAAATGCACCTAACCTAGATGTACTTAAAAATTAGGGAAAATGTCTAAGGTACCTCTCCCATTTTTAGTAATGAAAGAGATCCACAAAATTATTTTTTGATGTATAAGGTTCCTAAACATATATCAGAGAAATTTGACTCTTTGTCTTTCCTCCTCTCCTTTGCTGCTATCTTTCAACCATAACCATAACCACATGCAGGCCCTTTGAAGAAGATGTACGCGTTTGGAGACTCGTATACTGACACGGGCAACATAGGCTCCACCAGCGGCCCAAGTGGCTTCAGCTATGTATCGAACCTCCCTTACGACCGCACATACTTCCACCACTCCACCAACCACTACTCTAATAGCTGCCTCGTCATCGACTTTGTAGAACAATCCCTGTCCCTCCCATACTTGCCTCCTTACCTCCATCTTATTAATAGCAACCAAAAGCCATCATCAATGGGTGTCAACTTTGCTGTTGCTGGTTCTACTGCAATAATACACAGTTTCTTTGTGAAGAACAACCTCACACTCAACATCACTCCTCAGTCCCTTCAAACCCAGCTCACTTGGTTCAACAACTTCTTGGAGTCTCAGGGGTGTAGAGGAGGAGGAGGCCCCACAACAACTACCACAGCCACCCAATGCAATGCAATGCAACAATCAATGATGCTCTCTTTTGGGTTGGCGAAATTGGAGCCAATGACTATGCTTATACCATTGGATCTACTAAAACTGAATTTTCTGTGACGATTAGAAATTTGGGAGTTTTTTCAAATTTATCTAATTGTTCAAATTTCTCTTATAGGTTTCTAGGTTGTTCAAACTTCTCTGGTAGGTCTTTGGTTTGTTTAAATTTCTCTGGTTGTTCAAATTTTTCTGGTAGGTCTCTGGGTTGTTCAAATTTCTCTGGTTGTTCAAATTTCTCTGGAAGCTTTGTTATTGCCTCATGCTACCTCCAATTAATCATTTATCATGTTGTGTATTTGTGTTGATGCTATCAAAGTGCTCTTATTTATATGGCTTTAATGGTGCTACTACAACTACTTATTTGATGTAGAAAGAAGAAGATGATGATGATGATGATGATGAAGGCTATCAAAGAAATTTTATATATGGTGAAAATGGTGGGGATCAGAAATTTTGTTGCATTATTCGGTACTGCTAAAAATGGTGCATGTGTACCGTCACTATTTTATACATGAAGTTCATGATTGCTAATTGTAATTTGACTTCTATTAATTAGATTTAAATAATTAAAAAAATTGTTGCATGCTACTGTTTGTTTTCCGAAGCACTGGAGCTCCGAACCACTTGTAGCATATATGATATAGCTCACTGTTTCAATAGTACATGATTAGGGATTTACATTCATTTAAATATTAATATTTGATTTTGCATGCTGTTTGGTTCCTGAGAAATTTGAATTTTCTTTGGTTTATAAATGAACGCAAAGAAATTTGAATTTGAATTTGAACCCAGAGAAAATTGGTCAAAATGAACCCAGAAAAATTTGAATTTTCTCTGGGTTGAACTCAGAAAAATTCTTTGGGAAGTCCATAATTTCTTTGGATGAAATTTCTCTGGAGGGGAATTTCTCTGGAAAGTCTAGAGAAATTCTTTGGATGAAATTTCTCTGGATCAAATTGAGGAACCTTAGACATTATGAAAATATTTGGTGTTCTTTATACTATAAAATCTTAATATCAGGGACCTTAAAAAAAAATTCCCCTAAAAACTAAAATATTAGCAAAAATATTTTTAAAAAATTAATAAAAACATAAGAATATGAAAATATATTAAATTTTTTTTTTTTTGCATTTTTGGCATTTTTTTTAAAAAGATTTTTTCACAAATATTATATTTGTTAATTGTATTTAGATTAAATATATTTAAAAAGTAAAAAAAAATTGTTTAAAATGTTAAAAAAATTTACTAAAAATTAAAAAAAATGAAAAATTAAAAATAAAATCAAAAATTTGAAAGTGACCCTTAGGCCAAGTTTGGGTATACTAAATAAGTGTACTTTTTGTCTTTTTTGACAAAAAAAGTGAGGTTGAAAATATGGATGTTTGGGTTAACTTTTTGACTTTTTATAGAAAAATGTGTAATAAAAAATTGTGAAAATTGATTTTTAGAGGAAAATTTGAATTAGGAGTTGTGCAGCCGTAATTGTTGACTTTTAGTAAATAGTATAAACTTTTTAACTTTTTGAATAATTTTTTAACTTTTTAAATTATTTAAAAATATCCAAACTTGACCTTAATGTAATGTTACACTGTGGACGTGTGTACAGTACAGGCTTTCATATGACAATAAACCTTTGAAAGAGAGGGTTGTCAAATCTGAGAGGTCTCAAAAATCTGAGAAGTCTGACAATAATTTTGAGTTTTCGGCTCTGAAACCGACTGCTCTAAGTTCGTTTATTTTTAGAAGTAGAATGAAGAAGATTGATAGTGAGAGAATTAAATAAAATTATATTTGTTTTAATAATAATTGTTAGTGTAAGAATTGTTAAATTATTTTTATATAAAATAAATATAAAATAATAAAAAAATATTAAATATTAATGTTTAAAAAAAAAAATACCCAACATGTAAAAAGTTTTAAAAAAATAAAAATAAAATAAAAAATTTTCAAAAAAAATAAAACAAATAAAATAATGATTTTTACTTAACAAAAAATATAAAAAATTAAACATTAATGTTCAAAAAAAATGCCCGACACGTAAAAAAATAAAATAATAAATAAATAAAAATAAAAAATTTCTAGTCCGCCAGACTATTTTTCTAATACTAAGTCCTAGAGGCCCATCCGAATCCCCTTGGGGAGGTTCATCCTAATCCGGAGCTCACTATCAATCCCCTCCCCATCTCTCAAAACAAACACAAATATTAGTAGGTCTCACCTCACTACCAATCCCAATCCTCCCTCTAACTCTCCGAACAAACGGGGCGTAAGAGTTGTAAAAATGCTATGGAGTCTGTCTGAAAAATTGCTTTGAATTTTGTTCCAAAATATGCAGCGTAAAATTAAAGTTAATAGAACATGGGTTATACCAAGGTTTTGAAAACCGGACCGGACCGATCGGTTCGACCAGTTGAACCGTCGACTGGTCGAGGTTCTGGTTCGGATGGACCCTTTGAACCGGCCAAAACTGAAAAGCGGCGTATTTAGTGAGAACCGGCGGTTGAACCGACGAACCGGTCGACCCGGTGCCGGTTCGCCAGGTTGTCCGACCTGTTCTTTTTTTTGTTGATTTTTTCTTTATTTCTTTTCTTTCTTATTATATATATATATATATAATATAAGAATATAAGAAAATTTTAATTGAAACTCTTTTTCAAGGGTCTCCTCTTGTGAGGAATCCCATTAAGAGCTTGATGAAATTATTGTGAAAATCTACACCTATTTATAAGAAAAAAATTCTTTAAAAAAAAATCAAGAAATCCATGTGGGATTCAATCAAATGTATTGGAGGGAATATTGAAATTTTGATATCCCTCCAAAATTTTTGCTCTCATTTCAATCAAATTATTTGAATTAAAATCATGTGGAGGAAATATTAAATATTTGATTTCATCTTCCAAAATTGAAATTAATAATATTTTAAAATATATTAGTATATTTTTCAGTAAAAAAAATATTAGGACAAATATTTAAGATAATTTAATATTTTTAATTTATAATTTTATTACTTATATTTTTATTTAAATATAATTTTAATATATTTATTACGTCACGGTTCGATTTCGGTTCAACCTAATGGTTGAACCGCTGACCCGTCCATCCGATCTTTTTTCCGGTTCGCTCACCGGTCCGGTTTTTAAAACATTGGGTTATACTACTCACAATAAATATAAATTATTAATTAGGATAAATTCAAAAGATAATTCTTATACTTTGATTATTGTGTCATTTTAGTCCATATAATTTCATTTAGCTTAATTTTGATAATGAATTTATAACTTTATCTCAATTTGATTTAATTAATTATAATTTCTAACATTTTTTTATGAAAAATATACAAAAAAAAAGTGTAATGTGTCATATTTTTAAGAGTAAAATTGTAAATTTACTCAGCTTAGTGAATTAACCTCAATCAATTTAATAATAGTTTTCCTTTAAAAACACTAATAATATTATCAACTGAACCAAATTGATACAAAATCTAAAATTAAGAATCAAAATTAAATCAATTAAAAATTTAAAAATCAAAATAACACAAGAAATAAAATATAAAACCTACCGTGTAATTTGCCAATATAATTAGGTAAATATAGTTCAGTAGAAATGGGGCATGAGAATGGCAAGTTGAGCTGCCATGACTCCACGTGAAACTGTTTGGTTTGTCTTGTGCTTTTTGAATGGAGGTTAGGAAACCCAATGCTATGATATACTTGCTCTAAATTTAAAGGTTGAATGGGAAATAAATAAAGAATTGTAAAAAATAGAGGTATAATAGGTCAGTACTTTGGTGTAATTAAAAATTGTAGAACATTACTTATACGAGAGCATAGAATCTGCTTGTACATTCATATTTTTATTGTGTAATTGTCCTAGTTTAAAACATTCATTAAATGTTTTTTTGAATTTGAATGCACTCCTAAAAAGTCAAAGCTGTGAGAAATGTGTCACTTTGTGGTAGAAAATTCTGAACGGACAAATATATGGCGTAATTGTCAAAGTAAAAGTTACAAATGATGGCTGGTTTGGAGTGTCTTAAAAAAGTGTATTTTTTGTCTTTTTGAATTAAAAAAGTTAAGAAAAAAATATGGAGGTTTGGGTTAACTTTTTGAATTTTTATGAAAAAATGTATATTAAAAAATTGTATAAAAAAAATGTGTAAGAGATGAATAGTGATAGGTGGCCCACAGCCGTACAAATCGGAAGGTGTGAGTGGGAGTTGGAAATTATTGGCTATTTTTTGTACAAAGCACTGCACGGTTTTGTTTGGTCCGTGGGGGTCATCACGGGTCCCATTTTAATAATCTGAACCGTTCAATGTGTATAACTCGTCGAACACTATATACCTATAAAAAATCACGTTAATCGGATATCGATAGCTATCTGATCAGATTTATTTATTTTTCAATCATTAATTATAACACCATCCATTTGTCGTACATAACTGATCTGATCATATAGTTATCGACATCCGATCAATGTGATTTTTTGCAGACATATAGTACTCGACGATTTTTACATATTGAACGGTTCAGATTATCAAAACGGAACAAGTGATGGCCCCATAGGACGAACAGCGGTGTGTGTGCAAACCACACCCAATCATTTACAAAGAATCCACTGCCGCAGCACAGCAGCTGCACAGTGGTCACTTCGGTGGTCACTTTTTTTGAAAAAAATTATTTTTTTAATTTTTTTTTGGGTGAATAGTAATATCTTTTTGGATTTTGGAGTAACGTTTTGACTTTTTAACTTATATAAGTTTACCCAAACCAGCCCTAAATCATTGTAGTGATGTTATGGGTGACATGATATAATGTTATAAATTATTTGTAATGAGAAATGTTGGGAAATATTGTAGTATTTATTGTGGAATATTCTAAATTATATTACATATGTTATGAGAGGATAAATACAATATGTCTCTTTTTTAAGAATTTGTGAGGCTTTAAGAATGCACAACGTAACAATTCCCTAACTATTAATTATAATCCATTCTATTTATTCAATGAAGAGGATCTGGATGCAAGGGTTGGTTTATTCAACTCAACTATTGGTTACTAAAAATTATGAGGCAAAAGATTGCCCTCTTATAATAATATTTTAGTCTTTCTGCTTAAGTTGTGTTAAAATTTTTGTCGGTGCACTTTAGTTCACAAGTCACAAAAAAATTATATGTTTATTTTCAAACAACAAAAGGTTATGTGTACATGTGCTAAATTATAAAAAATAAAAAATAAAATTTTGAAATTTATTTAAAATTTTAATTCAATAAGTAGTGCCTAAAATCACAGCGCAAAGTCTTGACAGAAGCAATAGCAGTGGGGGTTGAGGCTCCTTTGTTACTGAGACCGGTGGCTCAGTTTCATGCACCCCCAACCACCATTAATTTAACCACATTTTACATTGACATTCAAATTGCATGGTCATTATTGTACTTGGTGTTCTTCTTCTTCATCTTCATCTATTATCTATTTTACTATAAATAGAAAAGCCCCAACTCAACATATTTATATTCATCATAGATTTCCATTCCGTGCATGCACGTCTTCACTAAGCTCTCTCTCTCTCTCTCTCTCTAGATCTACTCCTTTCTTTTTTTTCGCTACAACGGAAAGAACAAACAAACAGAGAGGGCTAGTCCCTCACTCTACCAAAGCCTAATACATCGGCAACCAAAAGGCTGCGAATCTCAGCCGGAGGCTCATGGACTACTAGTAAATCTTCGGGTTGTTCAACCCCAAGCTTCGCCAATGCATCAGCACAAGTATTTCCTTCTCGCATGACATGAACAACTTCACACTCGCATCCTCTCAGAATGATTCTAGCATCCTCCACTAATCCCCGAAATGCAAAGTTATCGCCTGGGCCTTCCTTTAGCAGCTGGACTACCTGCTCCGCATCCGTTTCGATGACAACTTTAGTGAGCCCCCTTTGGAGTAGTATGGTGAGACCCTTATAAACCGCCCACAACTCCGCTTCGAGGCTACTGCGGCTCTCAAGTCTGCCGTAATAGCCACTGATCCAGGCGCCTTGTTCGTCACGGAAAAGACCTCCAAAGCCTCCAATCCCGAGACTTTCTCTCCAGCATCCATCCGAGTTCAACTTGATTAAACCTGCAGAAGGAGGAATCCATCTAATTAGAATAAAGGATTTTTTTGGTGTAACAATAGATCGACTAAATGCCATATGAATTTCTAAAGAGAATTCGAAAATAAACTTCACACTTTCGAAAGGATTAAAATGTTTATTTTCGAAAATCTTTTTGTTCCTGTTAGTCCAAACTCTCCACAAAGCAACAATAAAAATAGTTCCAAAGGAAATGTAATTGCTGTAAGGATTTTTGTTTTTGGCATTCACAATGATCCAATCCAGCAATGGGGTATTAAGCATTTGCAAATACCATTGGGTTATTAAAAACAGAGGCCCATAGCTCTCTTGCTTGGGGACAAGTTCGCAACACATGATTTAAATCTTCCATGTTATTACAACTGATACACTTAGAATCATTTGTGAGTCCCCTCCTCATACGCAAATCATTGGTAAGGAGTTTTCCATTAAGCACCACCCAAAGAAAGCCTTTAAGTTTTTGGGAAATATGCAATTTCCACAACCACTTCCAATCACCCACATGTTGGTCATTACCAACAATAATATCATAAGCTGCAGCAGAAGTGAATCCCCCATTCTGGGACCCCTTCCAACAAGGTGTATCAATGAGATTCACAAGCTGCGGAGGATGGATGTGTAGTATATTAGGAATTGCTTCCTCCGGTATTTGGGTAGAAATCAAATCCATATCCCACTCTTTATCCTCATTCAAAATTGTACTAACAGTAGCAGAATTGGATAATTCATGGTTGGGAATAGCCTCATCCAAGGTCATATCCCCACACCACCAATCTTTCCAAATCCTTACTTTAGTACCATCACCAATGGTCCATTTCACCCCTTTACTCAACACATTCTTAGTAAGCAAAATTCCTCTCCAAAGATGAGAAGCTTTTCTTTTTTTAGGCCAAGTGTGAATAGTATTATGTTTCAAATACTTAGCCTTTAAAACATCAATCCACAATCCCCCTTCATCACAAAGAATTTTCCAGCTAAGTTTGGAGAGAAGAGCTAGATTATTATCTCTAGCTCTCCGGATACCAAGCCCACCATCCTCCTTTTTCTTACAAACTTGATCCCATTTAATGAGGTGAATTTTCCTCCGTTCAAGGGTATCACCCCAAAGAAAGTTCTGGTTCAAACGATCAATATCATCACACACCCTTATAGGGACTTCATCATTTGCATAGTGTAGGCCGGAATGGCTGAAGTAACTGATTGTATAAGAGTGGCTCGCCCAGCCAAGGATAAAGTATTGATTTTCCATCCCGCAAGTCTTTTTTGCATTTTCTCCAAAATGGAGTTGAAATGGCTGCGACTAAGTCTACCATGAAGAATGGGGACCCCAAGGTACTTTCCCAGATCCCTAGTTAAAGGAATACCACACAAAGAACTGAGGGAGCGAGCATAGCTACAATTCACATTCGGAGAGACAAACATTTTGGACTTATGAGTATTAATTTGTAAGCCAGAAATATCACTAAACTCGTTAAGAGTTTCCATGATAGTCTTACAACTAGTGGGGTTTGCCGAGGCAAATAAAAGCAGATCATCCGCAAAAAACAAATGAGTGAGACACAGTCCTCCTCTACCAATTGAAATTCCTTTCCAAGTTTTAAGGGCAGCTTTGTGACAAATCATGTTAGATAAACGTTCCATACAGAGAACAAAGAGATAAGGAGACAGAGGGTCTCCCTGTCTCAAACCCTTTCCCGGGGTGAAATTCTCCAAGACCTCACCATTCCACAAAATAGCAGATTGGACAGTAGATACACAACTCATAATAAGCATAATAAGATTAGGATGAAAATTAAATTCCTGAAGAGTTTGTTGCAAAAAATCCCATGAGATATTGTCATAGGCCTTTTCAAGGTCAAATTTTAAGATCAAGTCACCTTTTTTCTTCTTCTTGCCCATCAAAGTATGAATAATTTCCTGAGTGATAATGATGTTGTCACTAGCTGTACGGCCAGGAATAAAACTACTTTGGTTGGGGCGAACAATATTATCCAAAAAAGGTCTGATACGACTCACAATAATTTTTGTAATGATTTTATAAGTAACATTACAAAGACTAATGGGCCGAAACTGTTTAATAGTCTCAGGGTTTTCAACCTTAGGAATGAGAGCAATCAAAGTCTGATTCATTTCTCTAGGGACAGAGTTAGTATGAAAACAATGCTGGATAAACTCACACACCGAGGGGCCAACAATATCCCAGTAGGTGTGATAAAAAATAGCTTGAAATCCGTCACTACCAGGGGCTTTGAAAGCTTTAATATTTTTAACTGCACTCCAAATCTCCGCATTGGTGACCCTTTTACAGATTTCATTATTGTTATCATCCGTAAGCTTACAGGAAATTAACCCATTCCAGTGGTCAAGTCTAACAGTGGGAGTGGCCTGAAAAAGATTGATGAAAAAATTTTGAACTAAAACTTTTAGATCATGAATTTGGTCCACCCACTCACCATTATCAGACTTGAGCATCTCGATTTTCAACCTTCTCCGTTTAATAATGGTGGAAACATGGAAATATTTAGTATTTCTATCCCCTTGAGTAATCCAATTGGATCTAGATTTTTGGAACCATAACAGCTCCTCTTGGTAAAGAGCTAGATTGTAATCAGAAATTAACTCTTTCTCGAGAATACACAGATTATGAGAAAATTTATTTGCCTGGGCTTTTTGAATTCCTTCAATACGCCCAAGAAGCCATCTTTTTCTTCGGAAAATATTACCGAAAACATCCTTATTCCACTCCAAAGCTCTATCGGCCATCCCTTTCAAATTTGCAGCCAAGGATGGATAAGGGTGTTTCCAGTAAGCAAATACAACATCACGAAACTCACCATGGGAGATCCAAGCAGCTTCAAAACGAAACGGTTTAACAAGAGAATTAGAAAGGTGATACCTTGTGTGAGAACCATCAATGGTGAATGGTCAGAGTAAGTGCGTGGTAGATTGCGGACACAGCCATCCGGAAACAGGGTGCGCCATTCAGAATTGCACAGTGCTCTGTCCAGCCGAACCATGGTATTAGCCCATCCTTTTCTGTTGTTAGTCCAAGTCAACCTAGGACCCACACATCCGAGGTCCATCAAGTTACAACTATTTGTTCGTTCCACAAATTTTTGGCACCTCTTTTGGCTTTGATTACTGCTGTTTAGGGAGCTTTCAGACATTGCTCTTTTTTCTGCTGGAGAACTATAGTCATTGAAATCTCCTGCAACAAGCCAAGGGTCAACATTCTGCTGGGCTGTTTGTTCCAGTATCTACCACAAATCCTCTCTTTTCCTTGCATTTGGACTAGCATAAACAGCGGATAGCAACCAATCAGGGTAGTTTTGTCTTGAGACAGTGGCGGTAATAATCTGGGAATTTGCCTCCGAAACTCGCACATTAGCCTGAGATGGGTTCCATAACATCCAAATGCCCCCACTACGGCCAACAGGGTCAACATGGGCTGAGGCCGTAAACCCCATTCTATTAAAAAACATGCCCATGGAGTTTAACTCAACCTTTGTTTCCATAAGTACCAAAATTTCTAGTTTATGAGTCCGCACTAACTCTTTCAGCATTCTTTTAAAAGTGTTGTTACCCACACCTCGACAATTCCAAAAAAGCATATCCATAGATGGCATGCGATGCAAATCAGGTAAATAGGAGTTTTTTGGGACCCCTAATAAAGCCCTTACCTCATTATATCTCTCCTCCATTGACTTCACTGGATGTACTGTGACGATGTGTCGGTCGATGTGAGCATCGATCTGCCACCAAGGCTTGATTCTCACATTCACTTCTTCGATCCACCATTCTAAGTCTAAGTGGTGACACACTTCTTTCCCTGGTTGCACCATCAGAAGAACCCGGTCCAAGTACACTCGATGGTGGTTCACGCTCAGTTGATCTTCTTCTTGATTTAAAATTGGGAGCAGATTGTTGGTCCAGTCCTCCATCCTTATCAGGTGGTAATCTGGGGCTAAGCTTCTTCAAGGGGTCAGCAACAAAACTTAACTCAGGTGTGGGAGATGTATTGGAAACCGAGATGGGGGGGATGGTGGTGGTAGCAGGTTTTGAACTACAAAGCTGAATTTTTTTAATGGACTTATCCTCGAGGCCACTGACAGGTTCATCACGTGGTGGCTGGCCATTGCGTACTTGTTTCCCTCTCCAGATTTCCCCCTTATCCTCACCCCTGATTATTTTATTTCCTTCAAAGAGTTGGGTTTGCTTTCCTTTACTTGCTTGGGCCTTTTCTTTATACTTGAAGTTGGGCCCTCTCCCATTGGTTTCACGCAAGACAGTCTCAGGTCTAACTTGGGACTCTTGAATCTCTTGATTCTCCACCAGGCTAGGATCTTGTTGAAGTGCTCCAAATCTATTTTGCTGCGTGTAGTCCGATCTTTGATTTTTATTGGGCTTGTGCCACCTTTTCCTGCTAGGAGCTTTGGTCCATGGCCCATAACTAGGATGGTCTGGGCCTTCTTTAGCTGCACTTACACTATCATTGATACTGCTTGATGGGCCCAGTCCATTTGGAGCTGCCTCACCTGCAACGGTAATGTCTTGTTGCTTCGTCACCGGCGCCGAAGGCCACCTATCGCTGCATTTGTCCCGGCGATGACCAACCCTGCCACAAGAAAAACAAAATGAATGAAGATGTTCATATTCCACAGTGTATGTATATTTACCTATTGTAAAATGGGAAATCAGTGGCTTCTTCAGGTCCATTTCAACGCAAACCCGGGGCATATTTGCCTCTGGCTGCCATAGCAGTGTTGATATCCACTTTCAGCGGATGCCCAAACACCTTAGCAACATGAAATAGGATTTGTTCGTCATAGTATTCGATTGGGAGGTTTGGGAAACGCATCCATATGGCTGTAGTATCCTCCTCTGCTTCATCCGGTTTGAAATCATGTTGCCATTTGCGAACCGTAACATAATGATCCATCACTACCCAAGGTCCCCCGTGTAGACCCTCGAGTAATCCTCTATCATGTCGAATTTTACAATAAAAAATCCATGCCCAATATCTAATGCTTCAAAATCAGCTTGCAGTCCCCAAACCTTTTTGATCTTGTTTACAAACAGAGTATAACCAATTGTCTTACCTAGCAGTCTTACAATAAGGCATTTGCCCCAAAGTTTTCGAGCTTTCTTCAGCAGTCGAGCAGGCACCCGGATTCTAGGGATTTGGCAGTCTGAATCCTCAGATTCTTCCATGATCTCTTCTTCAGCTTCCTCCTCGCTTCCATCTTCCTCATCTGAAGGGAAATTGGCCGAATCCTTGGCCGAATCCTTCTCAAGAATTTCGAAATTCTTTTCGTTTGGGTTTTCGGTAAATCGGGAGCGGAGAAGAGCTTGCTTAAAGGATCGAGAGCTAGAGCCAACAGCGTTGGCCCTCATAGCGCCGCCTTGATGCGTCGGACTTAGTCCTGATACACGGTTGGCCTCTGTGATGGTGGCGTCACACACAGCAAGGGTATCCACCATGGCATCATCCGTGGTATTACTGCCCTTAGGATCAGCACAATCTATGTTATAAACTTCAAGATCTCCAGTGTTTTCCCCCATATTGTCATCGTCTAACTCCCTCGAACCCTTGATTTTCTTCGTACTGCGATTGAGATGGTCGGTTTCTTCAGCCGATCTCCCATGGGAGCCATTTTCTCCTTCAACGGACATATTCTAGAGAGAGAAGAAAATCAGTTGACTGATATTAGAGTCCTAGATCTACTCCTTTCAATGCCACCTTTAAGTGTGCCGCTAGAAATATATATGGAAGAAAAAGAATGTGAAGAAGAAGAACTGAATTACATTTTCTATGTAACCTTGGTAAGCTTTCCCATGATATCAATGATGTTTTTTATTTTTTATTTTTTTTACTAATTTTAACAGTTTAAGAAAATTGATACGGATCAGTATTGGTTGATAACGATATCGAGAGTATTGAGAAATCGTAGTAAAAAACAAACAAACCAAATATATTGACTGGGAATTATATACCGTATCAATTGTGAATCAACTTGTATGCATCTAGACTATTACATAGACACACAAATAATAAAATGCATAAATTCCATAAATAGTAATAGTATGTAAATATAAACAAACATGAATTTTATGTTAGTATTTATATAGGCATCTACATGCATAGGATCATTAGTCGTGTTATATATGTTTGAAAATGATAGTATTTATAATTTTTAAACTCTCACGCTCATTTTGTGCAAGACTATAAAACAAAAATATGAGTGTATAATGTTGATAGCGAAGCATACAGATCATTCCTCTATCTATCTATGTTTATATTGTTTGGACTAGCTTTTGAAAATTATTTTTTATATTTTAATCAACTTTTTTTCCTTACTTTCTAGATACATCTAATGTAGATATTCTTAAAAAATAAAATATTTATGAAGAAATGTACAAAAAAAATTACTAAATAAGAAAATACGAAAATTTAGTAATTTTTTGTATTTAGTAAATTTTTTTATATTTCTTTACAAATATATTATTTTTAAAGTGCATCTAAAAAGAAAACAATTAATTGAAATGTTAAAAAATTCACTATAAAGACTAAAAACATTGAAAAACAAAATTTGAGTCTCAAAACCAACAGTGAGGGAAATGACTTTTATATAAAAGTTGGTAAATTTCGAAACACACATTTGTAGTTATGCATCCTCACTATCATGGCCTACAATTTTCCATCTCATTTCAGAACATAATGATTGTTCTAGTTTTTATTACAGTTAAATATACTTTGATCTAAAAAAATGTGCATTATGTCTTGTATGTAACCTTTTAATTGTACTATAATGTAGTCTCTAAAATACAAAATATATCTTTATTAATTCTCCAAACTTGACGATGTCCAAATTAATAACGGAATTAAAGGTAAAGAACTTCAAGGTATTTTGGACATCACTGTCACTGATTTTGTCATTAAGTTTGGACGTCATCGGGTTTGGGGAGAAAATAATGACTTATTTTGTATTTTAAGAATCAAATTTAATTGAAAAATTGGGAGATTAAAAGGACACAAAAGGCGTATTTCATAAACAAAAACTATATTAACCATTTTTTATTATTATTTCAAAAACTATCAACTAATTATTTGAAATCCTTGATACTAAGGATTATTATTTTTACAAAGATATTATCCCTTTAGTTTCTCAATTTATTTATAATAACTAACTCCAATATATATTTATAAAATTTAATTTCAAGTTATTCATTTGAAGTCCATCTATCTAAACAAAGTCTAAGACATTTTAGTTTTCAATTTTTGCAGGAGGAAGCTTGTGAATCCATGTGGAACACTCATTTGAGCAAGACACTTCAAGCCACTAACATTACAAAGGAACGAGAATAACTAACAATCACACAACCTCGACCTCGGACCTTCATCCTTCATGGAGGTTGGGGGTTGATTTTCTTCCTTACTACTACTAAAAAATGGGCTTTTTGCGACTATTTTTTTGCGACTGCTTGTTTAGCCGTTGCAAAAAAGAGAAATAAAAAAAAAAGGCTCCAATTTATGGTTAACATTTGTTTCTCGTATTTTCTTTTATTTTTTTGCTCCATTTCCTTAGTTTTGCCCTAGCTTGGCTCGCTCAACCTCTCTCACTTTCGCTCACAGGTATGAATCTCTCTATCCCTCTTGATCTCAATCGATTGATCTCTCTATCTTGATCTCTCAATCTCTCTCGATCTCTCAATCTCTCAATCTCTCTCTCACACACTATCTCGCTCTCTTTGTATCTGCGTACACATTATCTACTCTCTCTCTGCAATTTGCGCGATTCGTCGCAGAGAAACCCTAACTCTGCCATGGAAAAGTTCTCTCGGAGCACTCAAATGCGGCAGAGTAAGCTCACCTCTCATGCGTTTCATCTACCTCAAAATTCACCTACATTACGCGCGCGCACACACACAAAGACTATCGTTGAGCTTCATTGTGTACATAGCGTCCTATCAATGCATAATTGCATGAATGCTTATATGCATATGTATATGTATTCAGCATCGCAATGCAGGTCTGTCATCGGTTCTGTTTTTGCTTTTTTTTTTTTTAACCTCTGTTTTGGTTCTTTGATCCATAAATTGCTCGATTTGTTCTAATTTTTTGTTCTTTTTTCAATGTTTTTCGTGTTTATTGGTTGATTAGTTGGTTTGAAAAAATCATCGTAAAACTTTCTGGCTATTGCTAGTGGTGATGCCTCTGAGGCCTTTGTACAAGCATTACAAGAGAAGGTTTTTTTGTTGATATTCTCATCTCATTAGAAGCAATATTCTCATCTCATTAGGCTAAATTTCATTTATTGACTACATCTCACTTACCATCTGTGTTCTGCAGCTTGCCAAGGAGCTGAGGTTGTTTTCCATATGGCTGCCCCGGATTCATCCATTAACAACTACGAACTCCATCATTCCGTTAATGTCAAAGGTAAAAATGTAGCTCAAGGGGACTGTATCAGCAGTTAAATCTGTTATGTACATTAGAAATTCTCTCTCCTTTGTTCCGTGCTATTGCGTGTATATACTTGGAAGTTTTATTCTGATCATGACCTGCAGGAACAAAGAATGTAATTGATGCTTGTGTTGACCTCAAAGTTAAGCGACTTATATATACTAGCTCTCCTAGTGTGGTCTTTGATGGAGTTCATGGAATAATTAATGGGGATGAGTCGTTGCCATATCCAGCTAAGGTATTGCCTATACCAGATGACTTTCATCAAAATTCTATGTTTCAAATCAAGAATCAAGATCAATTGTGATTACCAGCTGCAGAAAAACTTACATTATATTATATTTTCCTCCTCCTTTCTTGCTTTTCTTTTGTTTATTTATTTTTTAATTGCTCGAAATAGAACTATGAGTGCATTTGTACATTGTTATATGACTTTCTTCACAATTTGAGATTTAGTCAATTTCTAATTTTTCCAAAGAGCAAGCCGTACTTGCTTCTTTTTTATTTTATTTTATTTATTTATATAAAAAGACAAGAAAAAAAGATTTTGTTTATTTTATTTCTTCACAATTTTATTTATTTCTTCACACCCATTGTACCATTTCAGGTCTCTCCTTATCCAATGAAGTAAGTACATTTACATTTGATTTTCCTAATGTGAAATTATGGAATATACTAAAGACTTCTAGGAATGATTTAATTCTAGTTCCTTGCTTTTAGGGGCTTGAACTTTAGCAAAGTTCTCCATATAGGTTGTATCCTTTTTTTTTTTCCTTCTGAATTTGCAGTGCTGCACTTATTTTCTTTGGAGTCACATTAATCTGAACCTCCAAGTGATGATGAACTGTTAATTTCGCCATTGCATAACAATATATATTGATAGTGGATGGCAAATGTTCCCATGTTCAAATGCCCGTGGAAGTGCTCTCTCAATATTAATAGAATCTTTGTTTAGTTCATTATTTTTGCCACAATGTACTTCTAAATGGACAACATCGATGTGTATGCACATCAGAGAAAGTCAGAGTCTAAATATACGTGGTGCATTTCTACCTTTTATTATGATTCAAATTCGTATGCGACTTGCTGTGTTAGTCTTTCATTTTCTATAGGACGGTCTTAGAAGGACAATTGAATCATACTCGCACTTGAGGGCTGAATGTCAACCTAAAAAGGATGGTCCATCAAAAGCTTTCATATATCTTGGAAGAGGAAGAGGTAAGAGTGTTAATTATTTTCTTCTCAATACCATATCTATGCTTGCATTTGTTGTCTTAAATTTGTTTACAATGAGGACTTAATGTGCATATGAAATTATTTAACTGTGACAGTGCCTCATGAAGGCAAATTTAGGTTGAGCAGGTTAGTTTCCAACTCGTGACAGTGCCTCGTGAAGGCAAACGTGTGTTCTATTTTCTTCAAGGACATATTGAGCAGGTTAGTTTCCAACTCTAGGCAATCAGATTCGGAGTTCTTTGTTTCTCTCAGAGGTTAGATTCATTAGGATTTCTCATAATGTTCTATAATTTTATCAATTTTGTCTCTCTTGGTTGTGCATCTCCAATTGTTCATCAGATTCAAATTTGATGAAAAAAATGGCTCCAAAATGTTTGATTATTGATGAAGAATTATGTTTGATGGATATGTTTGATTATCTTCAGTCATAAAAATGATATTACTCCAATTTTGCCATCATACAATGATTTTAGGAATTTCTAAAATCATATGGGAGGTATGTGGCTATTTTTAAAAGATAAGGAGGTAAAGTGCTATTTGGTCAGTAAAATGAATTTTGCCCAAATATATATATACGCTCAATGAATTTTTTTTAAAATCAATTTAAATAGAATACATAACTGTTAACATTTAATTAATTAGATATGGCAACCACCAAAGCATGATTATGTCATATCAATGTCCATGAATGTTGAATAATCTGTTACTAATAACAATGCTAAATATGTATTATGGATTTTTTAAATGGTTGAGCTTCTGTGCCTAGAAATTCTTTGCAGGAAGTTGCTGAACCAATGCACATGTATAACATCTTCACATAACTTTAAAATATATACAGGACTTTTAAATTATTCTACATGCTTGGTTGTGGTCCCTTCACCTAAGAATGCTTGCTGACATGATCTTCTCCTTTATTGCAATTATTATATACTCGAAAATTAACAAATGTGGAGCTATGCTATGAAGTGATGCGTTGAGGATTTATTCATTTTAACAGGGACAAAATTTGGTGGTTATGGTTCATTTCTACCCACCTATCAGCGCTCTCCTGTTTGGTCTCGTCCAATATCTCCACCAAAAAATCATAACTACAGCACGCCCAAATCCCCAAACATTTTGCACCTGGAGGTAGAAAATTAATGAATTTGGGCCTTCTTTTGTTTTTGTGAACTGTTCTTTGTTGTTAAGGAGGAAGTAGGACTGTCTTGGTTAAAATGGGAATTCTGGTTTACCTGAACACTTTGAGTTGTCTAATTATATAGGATAGCCGTCATAACTCTGTAGTTCCATCTAGTGCATTTCTGTCAGCGAGACATGGGCTGTCTTCTATAAATGCCGCATTGCTCCCTTCGCTGAGGTCTTCCAATAATGATTTATCAAAAAGAGACATAGGCATGTCATCAGCACATTGTGCTGAGGAATCCAGTTCAAGATGTGAACTTGTGAAAAACTATGCTCAGCCTTCCGACCAAAAAACACTGAAGGTTCGAATCAAAGTGGGTTCTGATAATTTGTCGACGCAAAAAAATGCTGAAATCTACACTGGTCTTGGCCTTGATATCTCACCCTCTTCCTCATTGAATGAAAGCCCCACCGACAGTGAAGGGTTTTCACACGAACCTTTGGATGCCCCAGAAGAATCCCCAACTAGTATTCTTCAGGTAAGTCATGTCCTTGTATCAGTTTAGTATAGTATTCCAGTTTCTGTTTGCCTGAATAGACTTGAAAATTATCAGATTATCTTACTTGTTTTGGCTTATATGTTGGAGCAGATTATGAAATCATTTCCAGTGCATGGCAATCTATTGTTTTACCCTCTTCCGGATGATCTGATTTACATGATTGAAAAGGAAAAGCTTAAAGGAGACATTAAACCTAGACGTGTGATCAAGAGTAGCCAAGAAAGTTCAAATGGATCTGATTCTGCTAGGGGCAATGACAAAGTTTTAGGAGGCAAGAAACTTAAGTCATTTGAGAGAAATGCCTTTTCAGTGGAATTGAAGAATCACATTGATAAGGGCACTTAAAACGGCATTGGTGTTCCGTTGAAGAAAGTAACAGACATTGACACTTTGGCTTGTGAAGAACTTGTTGCTAATACTCTGAAGCTTCCACTTCTATCTAATTCATATTCTGATGTTGCCAACCGTGACAAGGGTACTGCAAGAGCGGCTAATAACTCTATGGTAGCCAATAAGGTGAAGGAATAATCTTTCTTTGATCTAGCTAAAGTGGAAACCTTGGAGAGATTACCGAACCAAGAGATTGGCTTGGTTGAGAAGCCTAATGGAAAGGCGGTGTCCAATGTTAAGGTTTGGGAAGAGAAGAGCACATATGCCAATAATTATCTGTCTAAAGGTGAAGTGGAGGATTCCAAATTGCAGAAGTATCTATTCATCTTTGTGGACAAAATCTGTGTGAAATCTTATCCCACAACATTGTTGGTTATACCATATATCAGCAAAAATAAAGGATATTCTGATATTATTTTTTACATCTTATGTGAACTGTATATTTTTTCTCTTGCTGTATAGAAATAGGAAATAAATAATGTATATAAAGCCTTATTGTGTATATATGTTCCTAAGCATACATATGCATGTGTGAGATTGTTACTGTTGGATACTTCTGTTCTTTTAATTGCATCAACTGGAATTATGAGCAGATTAATTCTTGAAGACAAGAAAAATCTGAGAAGCTGAAGAGGCTACCCGCAAATCAAGGATGACAAAGGTTTGTGTTAGATTATTTGTGATATATATCTAATTAAAACTAGTTTAGACTTCCTCTTTTTTCTTTGTTTTTTGCGACGGCAACATAGCGGTCACCATAAATAGTTTAGGCGGTCGCGAATAATTTGCGACCGTTGATTTGCCGTCGCAAAAAGTATTTGCCACCCCCACATTCGCGACCCCCATTTGCCATCGCATGGGCCGTCGCAAAAGGTTTTTTGCGACTGGATTTTTATTATTTGCGACAGCTTGTAGCGGTCGCAAAAAGTGTTTTTTTTAGTAGTGATGTATATTTCAATATAGCAAGTCGCACAATCTTAAATGTATATTTCAATATAAAAGAAATTAGTGGTAATTCGTGCTATGTACGAGACTTTATAAAATTAAAAAAAAAAAATCATTATAATTATTATGAAGTAATCTAATATTTTGTCTTGTGGTATACATAAAATTTATAAGTTAATTTTTATGTTTATAACTTTTTAAATTATTAGTTTAAAAAATTAATATATATATATATATATATATAAATCTATTTAGTAAAATTTGGATAATTTATATTTTAAAAAAAGTTAAACCTGATTAAATGAGATTAAATGACTTATGAAATATCTCTTCTTATTATGAAGATATACAAATTTAAAAGTTATAATTAAAACAAATATATAATTTTATTATTAAATATGAAATGAAGTGATATTTAACAATATAATAACATAACATAACATAAACGTATGTAACTTAAACAAGTCATTAAAGAGACACAAATGATGCAACCCTCCCTTTTTTTGTGATTGGTAATCATTCACTAATCAATATCCTATTTAATTAGATTCCCCTCCCAATTCTATGTCATATATTGTAAGAGTGGTATTACATGCACTAATTAGTATACTAACTAGTGTACCAATACTAGTTATAACCTTATTATTGATCCCATTCATTATACAAATTACAAATACGAAGCCTCCGTTTGGGAAGTGGGTTGGCTTTTTGACTTTTTGGCTTTTTTGGCTATTTGAGCCTGGGCTCAAAAGCTTAGTTTGGGAAAGACTTTTTGACTTTTTGGCTTTTGAAAAATGTTTGGGGGCCTTAATTTTTGTGACTCAAATGGCTCAAAATTACCAAAACGACGTCGTTTTGGCAATTTTGATGTTGTTTTGTACTCAAAACGACGTCGTTTTGGCAAATTCGAGCCATTTGAGCCACAAAAATTAGGGCCCTCTACCATTACTGTTGACTTTTTAAACTTTTTTTGTGAGAGAAGAGTGTAATGATTATGGGTTGGATGTAATGTTTTTTCTGTTGTGGCTCAAATAGCCTATTCTGTCTTTTGTGGCTCAAAAAGCCAAAAGAGCCCAAATGAGCCCTTCCCAAACGAACCCTAAAATATCTTAAATTATATCTCATCATTAATTAATATACTAGTTAGTATATTAATTGATATATACAGTATTACTCTTATGGATTAGTACAAGTTTACAACGTGGATTTAGTGTTTGGTGTGATTGATTACTAATATTTATTAATTATTATTAGTTTTTGTTCTTCATTCTTGTTCGACTTTTGGAGTAGCATGGTTGTGGTTTTTATGGATTTTGTTGGCTTATATATATATATATATATATATATTTTTATGGGTTTTGTTGGCGCATATATATATATATATATTTTTGTTGATTTTTATTAATAAGGTGGGCAAATAAGGTTAATTTCGTAACTTCAAGAAGACCGAAAATTTCGTCCCTCAATATTCAGTCTTTATATGTGGGAAAGATGTTGTTAATGTGTGTGGTTTTTTATTTATTAAAATGACTTTCACAATTATAATGAACTAGTGTAACTCGTATTATGTACGGGACTTTATAGATTAAAAAAAAAATTATTATTTTAAAGTAATCTAATATTTTATCTTATGGTATATATGAAATTTAGAAGTTAACATTTATGTTTATAACTTTTTAAATTATTAGTTTAAAAAAATTAAAAAATATATATATATATATATATAAATCTATTTAGTGAAATTTGGATAATTTATATTAAAAAAAAGTTAAACCTGATTAAATGAGATTAAATGAGTTATGACATATCTCTTTTTATTATGAAAATATACAAATTTAAAAGTTATAATTAAGACAAATATATAATTTTATTGTTAAATATAAAGTGAAGTGATATTTAACAATAACTAATATGACGTTTCTATTATTAATACAATAATTTAAATTACATTTATTTTGATTTCAATTTCATAACTAAAAATACAATATGAATATAATACACATAGAGATTTCTAATCTTTAAGAATAAGAAGGTTTCAAAATATTTTTAAACTTTCATCATTTTCTTTTAATTTTTTTTATCTAATTTGTTTTTGAATTTGAATAAAATTTTTGATGTAATATGAATTACTTTAACTTTTTCATTAAATTTTTATTAATTTTTTAAAAAAATTTCATTCTTATCCCAAATTTTTTTTTTCTTTTCACCAATTTTGATGAAAAAATAATAATTTTCAACGTTTCATCTTTTTAAATTTTTATCAAATTATAATTTGACCAAAAAAAATAAAAAATTAAGGGTTGAAGATTCTCTTAATTGGAATTTTAGTGAAATGACATCTTGAAATAGTCAAAGTTTGAGTATATGGTTGGTTGAAATGTATAATTGAATTAATTCTCTTATCATATTTGTATAAAAATTGACACTTATGACTACATCATTATAAGTCAGATTATGTCACGCTCTCAAAATAATAACATTAAACCCACATTATTGACATGCATTGATATATAAAAGATCAACATCCTTCTATTCATCAGAGTAGTTCATTACGAAAAGTATTACATGTTAACAACAAATAAATGCCCTACGGGCTTACAACTTTCGAAATTAACACTTGGTTACAAAAAGAGAGTACTAACTCAATTACACATTAAGCTCATGGCTTGAATTCACATGTAATATATCAAAAGAAAGAAAGACAATAAAGTCTGCCGGCCTTAAGCCTCCCAAGCTATACCCTTGGAGGTGGCATGCTACCTGTACCTGAAAATGATATTCCCGTATAGGGTGAGCTAACAGCCCAGTAGAAATACACTAAACCGGCTATGAACAATGACTAAAAGATTAACAGTTTGATAGATGGTTAACACTTTTACATTCTTTCATAACACATTACAGTTTCATTTTTTTATTCCTTTTCAATTCTCACTTCATAACCATGGTTCAGAACCTGACCAAATAACCGATATGAGACAGTAACTCATATTAAACATTTCCTCATTTCACAATAGATAAGCATACTAGCTATATCAACACATCAACAGATAAGCATATGTGCTATATCAACACTTCCACTGATAAGTATAAGAACTATATCACACTTCCCAAGATAAACATATGAGCTGTATCTACGGAGTCCATCCCCTATCTCCTCCCACACAACACCCGGTTTAGAGGTCCATCCCCTATCTTCCCCTAAACCGTGGAGTACATCCCTTATCTCCTCCGACACAACATCCGGTTTAGGAGTCCATCCCCTATCTTCCCCTAAACCGTGGAGTACATCCTCTATCTCCTCCCATATAATACTATGTATATAAACACATATCATATACACATCAATCAATACATAAAGTTAATGTATTCTATCAACCATCATACTCTATGACACATTCCATTGATTAGTTTTCGTTTGCCTAATCATCATGCATTGTCTACAACAATCAAGACTATCCTCCACCGATAGCCCAAAGCAGTTATTTCTAAACAGAAAATAAATGCACAACATGGATAATATATCAACATTTCAATTAGGTGAGCGATAAATAAATTCAACTACACCCTTTAATCCCATACATTCCCAATTCTAACATTTCTCTATGCTAAACATGCATATAGGGTTATTATAAATAAAACCCCAACTTTTGTAAAATTGCACAAAAGCCCTAAACTTTCCCAAAATTGCACAACAACCCCCAACATATCAAAATGCTAAAATTTAAAGACAAAGCTCATAAAGAGGAGTAGGTTATCCCTACCTCAAATTCGAAGCTCAAACGGAGAAGATGAAAAGAGTTGAAACTCGATCTCCACCACACACCACAAAGCCCTCGAGAAATAACACAACTTTGGCGAAGGAACTATGACCGAAATCCCAATGGAATTATGGCCAAAATCCAGCTCGGCACAACTAAAATTTATAACTCAAGCTCGGTTCGTAATGGCTTATTAAACCAAGAAAGAACCATAGAAGTTAATAAGCTAACCCTATGCACTTGTACCTATATATAGAAGTTTGTCCACCTTAAAATGTGTCTTCTAACCGATGTGGGACTTCCAACAAACACACCAAAGGTTCCCAAAACCGATGTGGGACTTCCAACAAACACACCAAAGGTTCCCAAAATAGAATGAAGGGTCCAAATATTTTTACCAAAAGCTTTAAAAGGCACAAGTGCTACAACCTCCCCACCTTAGGAAATTTCGTCCCCGAAATTAAGTACAAGTTTTTGAAAAACAAGTTTTTCTCCGTTTTTAAACAATGTTAAATTTCAACATTTAATAACTCGACCCATTACCGGTCATTCCATCTCTTGTCAAGAGGTATAACAAATACATTTCATCATGCATTTCCTTTCCTTCTCAACCATTTTCAACATACATGGTTCACAATTTCATATCATAAACAATTTTCATGATACATCTCCAGTTCTATAATATGGCCAACATATGCAATATTACAATCAACTCCTATATCAAGGCAGTTCTATAATATTTCCATAAACCAAAACATTTACAATGTTTTACAACTTAAGACATGCTTAATGATCTTAAAGTTCAACAATACAACAATACATATATAACATATGTTCAAACATCCACAAATAGGTCCGGATACTTCTCTCGGACCTCCAACTCACGATCCCAAGTGGCCTCATCCACTCCGTGATGTTTCCACAAAACCTTTACCAAAGGAATGGTCTTGCCACGCAGGACTTGATCCCGCCTATCCAAGACCCGAACCGGTCTCTCCTCATACGAGGCATCCTCATCTACCTCTAAGTCGGTCCAATCCAATACATGTGATGGATCCGGCTCATACTTCCGAAGCATACTCACATGAAACACGTCATGAACTCCGGACAACTGCGGCAGCAAAGCCAAACGATAGGCAACCTCACCAATCCTCTCAAGGATCTCAAAAGGGCCAATAAACCGATGGGACAACTTCCCACTCTTCCCAAACCTCATCAATCCCCGCCTAGGTGATATCTTTAGAAAGACATGATCACCCATCTCAAATACCAAAGGTCTTCTCCTTCGGTCAGCGTATGACTTCTGACGACTCTGGGCTGTAACAAGCCTCCTACGGATAAGCTCAATCTTCTCCGTTGTTTTCCTCACCACTCTGGACCCAACAAAGGTGCATCACCCACCTCAGCCCAACAAACTGGAGACCTACACGGTCGGCCATACAAGGCCTCAAACGGTGCCATACCGATGCTAGACTGGAAACTGTTGTTGTAGGCAAACTCCACCAATGGCAAGTGCCTCTCCCACGTCCCACTAAAGTCAAGGACACAACCCCGAAGCATATCCTCAAGGATCTGAATAGTACGCTCGGACTGCCCGTCAGTCTGAGGATGGTAAGCTGTACTAAAGGTCAACTTAGTGCCCAAGGCACTCTGCAAACTCTGCCACAACCTTGCAGTAAAACGAGGATCTCTATCTGAGACGATCGTCACTGGGACTCCGTGTAACCTCACTATGTCCCGAATATACAAGTCGGCAAGATGATCTACCGAATCTCTCACGCGCATAGGAATGAAGTGCGCCGACTTAGTCAACCGGTCTACAACCACCCAAATAGCATCACTACCACGCTGAGTCCTTGGAAGACCTACAACGAAGTCCATAGTGACATGTTCCCACTTCCACTCGGCAATAGGCAAGGGTTGCAACAAACCCGCTGGCCTCTGATGCTCGGCCTTCACTTGCTGACAAATAAGACACTTAGACACGAAAATTGCCACATCTCTCTTCATACCCCGCCACCAAAACTGGCGACCCAAATCCTGATATATCTTGGTGCCTCCGGGATGCACCGCAAGGCGCGAATGGTGAAACTCTTAGAGTACCTACTCTCGGCAAGACTCTGGCACAAACAGACGGTCTCGGTATCTCACACTCAGGTCGGGATACACCGTCAAACCCTTCTCAACTTTCCCACTGGAGATCTTCTCTCGGAGGGATTCTACCTCAAGGTCACCTCTCTGTGCTTCTAACACTCGAGTCACAAGTGTAGGCTGCGCAACAACAGAAAACAAGGCCGCAGCCTCAACAGATTCGCCCAGATGCAAATCAAACTCGCCAAGTGCCCCCAACATCTCCCACTCCCGGATGGCTACACAAGCTACATCACTAATGGATTTTCTGCTAAGGGCATCGGCCACAACATTGGCCTTTCCCGGATGATAATGCAACTCGAAGTCGTAGTCCTCAATAAACTCCATCCACCTCCTCTGCCTCAAGTTCAAGTCTTTCTGTGTAAACAGATATTTCAGACTCTTATGATCCGAGAACACCTCGAATCTCTCACCATAAAGGTAGTGCCTCCAGATTTTCAAGGCAAAGATCACAGCTGCTAACTCTAGGTCATGTGTAGGGTAATTCTTCTCGTGTATTTTCAACTGACGTGAGCCATAAGCTACCACTTTCCCTTCCTGCATCAACACACAACCCAAACCCTCTCGTGAGGCATCACAATAAACCGCATAACTCAACCCTCTCTCCGGAATAATCAAAATCGGAGCGGTGGTCAATCTAACCTTCAACTCTTGGAACGACTTTTCACAAGTCTCACTCCATACAAATTGGACTCCCTTCCGAGTCAGTCTAGTCAACGGTGAAGCTAATCTGGAGAAATCTTTCACAAACCGACGGTAATACCCAGCTAATCCCAGAAAACTGCGGATCTCAAACACACTCTTAGGCTGTGTCCAATCCTGCACTACCTCAGTCTTGGATGTATCAACAGACACCCCTTTCCTGGATACCACATGGCCTAAGAACTTGACTTCCCCAAGCCAGAACTCACACTTCCCAAACTTGGCATACAGCCTATGGGCTCTAAGTAACTTAAGCACCACTCTCAAGTGTTCCTCGTGCTCCTCCTCTGAAGGTGAATAGATCAGAATGTCGTCCATGAAAACGACCACAAAACGGTCTAAGAATTCCCGGAAGATCCGGTTCATCAAGTCCATAAAGACTGCCGGTGCATTGGTAAGTCCAAATGGCATCACCAGAAACTCATAATGGCCATACCGCGTACGGAATGCCGTCTTCGGAATATCCTCCTCCTTGACCCTCAACTGGTGGTAACCCGATCTCAAGTCTATCTTAGAGAAACAACGGGAACCCTTCAACTGATCAAACAAATCATCTATACGGGGCATAGGATACTTATTCTTTGCCGTAGCCCAATTCAACTTCCGGTAGTCGATACACAATCTCAAGGCACCATCTTTCTTTTTAGCAAAGAGGGCCGGTGCTCCCCATGGCGAAACACTAGGGCGAATGAAGCCCTTATCTAACATTTCCTGGAGCTGAACTTTCAACTCAACCAACTCTGCTGGGGCAAAACGGTAAGGTGCCATAGAAATCGGCGCCGTGCCGGGCACTAGATCAATAGAGAACTCAATCTCTCGATGAGGTGGCAAATCAACAAGATCCTCGGGAAAGACGTCCGAGTACTCACAAACTACCCTCGGCAATACAATCTGGGTCTCATCACACTCGCCACTCGCAAAGCCAGCAAGTAGACCGCTAAGCTCACTCCGCCCTCGCGGATCATACCCCGGTGGCAAAACACTACCAACCCGGTCCCCCAAGAAATGGAAACACTCCCTGCTCACGGTACAACAAGTGACCCTCTGGCGGTAGCAATCAATAACTGCCCGGTATGACGATAACCAGTCCATACCTAAAATAACATCAAAGCCCTTCATGGGCATAACCACAAAAGGAAACGGAAGCCTATGATCGGCGACCTCTATATCACAACCTCTACATCCGTGTTTCAAAATCAACTCACCCCCGATAGGTGACACAACACAAATAGGAGATGCCAATAGTGCTAACTCCAACTCTAACACAGATGCAAATGCAGCAGATACAAAAGAATGAGATGCGCCCGTATCAATCAACACACTAGCAACCGAATTGCAAAACAGAAAGGTACCTCTCACAACTAACGGAGCCGGTACTAGATCCTGCGCGGTAACAGCATACACGCGCCCTGCAGTCCCCTGATCCACTTGTTCACCTCTAGGAGCATAAGACTGCTGCACAGACTGGGACGATGAAGCCCCCTGATTGGCCCTCGAGGCCTGAACTGACTGAGCTGGCTGATGACTCTGAGTCTGCCTCAAACCAGATGCACCAGATGTGCCACTCAACTACGGGCAAAACCTCTTCATGTGCCCTGCCTGACCATACTGATAACACGAGAACGGCTGGTCTCTACCCTAACTCTGGCTCTGAGATCGAACCGAAGATGACGCTGCTCTTTGTCCTCCGCCCTTCTGTGGGCAAACCGAAGCCTTGTGACCCAGCTGGCCACATGCAAAACAAGTCAAGCCTCCCTGACTACCTCTCCCGGAGCCTGCACTTGGTACCGGAAAATTCGATCGAGACTGATGTGGTTGGGATTGGGATGAAAAGTTACCCCTGCTCTTCTTATTCTGTCTATAGTCTCATTGAGATTCTTGGCCCCTAGACCTCGAACTCCGAAGCCTCTCCTCCTCAGCTTGCACAGACACCTCTACGTATGCCGCCGACTCTACAAGGCGGTCATAGTTTCGAATCATGTTCCCAACAATTTTAAAGAAAATTTTATTTTTCAATCTGTTCTCAAATTCAATGCAACAGCGCTCTTCCGTTGCCACCAACTCCGGTGCAAATCTAGATAAACTAGAGAAAACTGCCTCGAACTCGGCCACCGTCATGTCGAGCTGTTTGAGGTCTTTGAACTCTTGCCTCAATCTCTCCCTAGCAGCGGGAGGTAAATACTTATCTTGGAAAGCAACTACAAAGGCTTCCCACGTTGGCTCCACTCTACTTTTGGCATACTTCCACCACTGACCCGCATCCCTTTTTAGGTAGTAACTAGCTAGGGTCACTCTTAGTTCACTATCCTTGATGTGAAGCATCTCGAATGTCTTCACTATTTGCTCGAGCCACTCATCTGCTTTCTTGGGCTCGGGGCCACCATGGAATTCGTCTGGTTTGGCCCGCAAAAATTCCCGAGTAAGAAAACTAGACCTTGACTCCACGGTGTTCTCTCGGGCTTGATTCTCCGCCCTCAACAAATTCATAGACTCCCTCAAAGCCCCTGCCATTTCTCGAGCTAAAGCGCCCATAGCCTGCTGACCCGCTGGTTCGGCCACATTGGCCTGGCCAACTCCCTCCTGTACTGCCGGAATCTCATCCGGTATAGGCACCTCCTGCCTCCCAGGTCTACCACGCCTACCACGTCCTCATCCCCATCCTGACATCCTAATAAAGGAAACGAAGAACATTAGCATATTCATAAACGTGTCGAAACTAAACACTCACGTCCTAATGCATGGACAACTTTAATTCACTCCATGTAAGCATATAAACACATAAGCACTCACGAATTTCCTTTTCGGATAATGATAGTCCCGAGGCGTTACTAGAGTTCCGGTTAGAAACAGCATTGATCAAGTGCTGTTCTAACAAGACTCACAGAAACCCAAGGATCCAATCAACATCCTAGAAATTAAATTCCATACCCACATAATCACATAAGCATGTTATCATGTAAGCATATAACAGTACAGCTAAGTCTCTATCAAACGAAACGAACCCATTGTGATACTAATCACTTCCCACGTACCCAAAGTATTCAAACCCGGTATGCTCTGATACTAAGTTGTCATGCCCTCAAAATAATAACATTAAACCCACATTATTGACATGCATTGATATATAAAAGATCAACATCCTTCTATTCATCAGAGTAGTTCATTACGAAAAGTATTACATGTTAACAACAAATAAATGCCCTACGGGCTTACAACATTCGAAGTTAACACCTGGTTACAAAAAGAGAGTACTAACTCAATTACACATTAAGCCCATGGCTTGAATTCACATGTAATACATCAAAAGAAAGAAAGACAATAAAGTCTGCCCGCCTTAAGCCTCCCAAGCTATACCCTTGGAGGTGGCATGCTACCTGTACCTGAAAATGATATTCCCGTATAGGGTGAGCTAACAACCCAGTAGAAATACACTAAACCGGCTATGAACAATGACTAAAAGATTAACAGTTTGATAGATGGTTAACACTTTTACATTCTTTCATAACACATTACAGTTTCATTTTTTTATTCCTTTTCAATTCTCACTTCATAACCATGGTTCAGAACCTGACCAAATAACCGATATGAGACAGTAACTCATATTAAATATTTCCTCATTTCACAATAGATAAGCATACTAGCTATATCAACACATCAACAGATAAGCATATGTGCTATATCAACACTTCCACTGATAAGTATAAGAACTATATCACACTTCCCAAGATAAACATATGAGCTGTATCTACGGAGTCCATCCCCTATCTCCTCCCACACAACACCCGGTTTAGAGGTCCATCCCCTATCTTCCCATAAACCGTGGAGTACATCCCTTATCTCCTCCGACACAACATCCGGTTTAGGAGTCCATCCCCTATCTTCCCCTAAACCGTGGAGTACATCCCCTATCTCCTCCCATATAATACCATGTATATAAACACATATCATATACACATCAATCAATACATAAAGTTAATGTATTCTATCAACCATCATACTCTATGACACATTCCATTGATTAGTTTTCGTTTGCCTAATCATCATGCATTGTCTACAACAATCAAGACTATCCTCCACCGATAGCCCAAAGCAGTTATTTCTAAACAGAAAATAAATGCACAACATGGATAATATATCAACATTTCAATTAGGTGAGCGATAAATAAATTCAACTACACCCTTTAATCCCATACATTCCCAATTCTAACATTTCTCTATGCTAAACATGCATATAGGGTTATTATAAATAAAACCCCAACTTTTGTAAAATTGCACAAAAGCCCTAAACTTTCCCAAAATTGCACAACAACCCCCAACATATCAAAATGCTAAAATTTAAAGACAAAGCTCATAAAGAGGAGTAGGTTATCCCTACCTCAAATTCGAAGCTCAAACGGAGAAGATGAAAAGAGTTGAAACTCGATCTCCACCACACACCACAAAGCCCTCGAGAAATAACACAACTTTGGCGAAGGAACTATGACCGAAATCCCAATGGAATTATGGCCAAAATCCAGCTCGGCACAACTAAAATTTATAACTCAAGCTCGGTTCGTAATGGCTTATTAAACCAAGAAAGAACCATAGAAGTTAATAAGCTAACCCTATGCACTTGTACCTATATATAGAAGTTTGTCCACCTTAAAATGTGTCTTCTAACCGATGTGGGACTTCCAACAAACACACCAAAGGTTCCCAAAACCGATGTGGGACTTCCAACAAACACACCAAAGGTTCCCAAAATAGAATGAAGGGTCCAAATATTTTTACCAAAAGCTTTAAAAGGCACAAGTGCTACAGATTATGAAAAAATTTTTGAAGTGTCAAATATTTTCCATTTGTAAATATCCTACATATGAAAAAAAGAAAAAAATTGTGTAGCTTTTGGATATGTGTTTATTAGTTTTGTTTCATAGACATAAACAATTGATGTTTCAATCTAAAAAATTAAAAATAAAAAAAAATAGATTGAGTTTTTTAGAGATAAAAGAAGCCATCTAACTCTTTTATATACTATTTAAGATGGACTATTTAATCACATAAAAAAATAGAAATTATATTTAGATATTATCCCTATATATTATGCTATTATATACAATTATACCTGTAACAAATTAATTATAATATATATGAAAAGATATATTAAGCTTTTATTTTCAATTAATTGAATTATTATTAACAAACTAACAAATATCAGAAATGGTATAATGTGATAGAAAGAGGATAAAAATAAAGAACACAATGATATTTAAAAGTTTTAAATTTACCTAATTATACAAAAATCTAATGATATAGTAAAATCTTGAATTCTCAATAAATTTTTACATTTTCTATAAAATAAAATGACAGTAAAAAATAAAAAATTTGATACCTATTTTTTTTTTTTTTTACTTCAATTTTATGGTCTTTATTGAAGAAAACAAAATCCGATTAAAATCCTCGGCACAGAATAGACATAGATACTTCTATTATAACTATAATCACCAATAATTCTTCTCTACTATGCAAACCTGTAAACAAACACATAAACCTCACTAAAATTGAAACCGAAACCAACACCAAACAAATAACAGAAAAAAAGAATCACATAGTGAAAAAAATAAATTTAAAAACAAATAAATTTATGGAGTTAGAGAATATTACCACCAACAATTTAAACCTCACCTTATCCAATCTGTTAGCTTCTCCGTCAGTGCCCGTGAAGTCTAGAAGTTGGGATGACTAATCAGATTATTCTTTAAATAAGACTTGAAAATTGATTAATTTGTCTCATTAAGTGATTTAAAATTTTGATAAATATATATATCAAAAAAATAGATAATTATATTACTAAATCAGAATTCAAATTTAGATATTGTCATATTTTTTTGAGATCCATACCTAAATTTTTATTTTTGTGTGGTTTCTATTTCCTTTTTATTTATTTATTTTTATTTTTTTTAGGATGGAGTTGTGGGTTTCTTTTTTTCTTCTTTTTAAATTTAATTTATCTGTGGTTTCTATTAGTTTTTAATTATTATTATTTAGGTAAGTTATGATGTGAGTTAGATATGTGATAGACATGTGAGTTTTATTGATTTAAAGTATGATGGTAAGAGATATTTTCAAATTAGATTTATTTAAATACACTTTAAAGATTTTTAAAATTTAAAATTAGATATTGAGATGCAAAAGAAAGATTTGAACTGAATAAAGAAAATTTAAATTTATTAATTTTGTCTGTTTGTATATTTGATTTTTACTTTTTTTTTGTTATGTTATAATATAATATATAAGATATAGATAGATATCCACAATTTCATAAAAAATATTATCTGATTTTTTGGGAAAGAGAGGAGGAAGGCAAGTTTTGATATATTTTTTTTTGGAAATCGGTGAGAGAGTTTAGGATGGAGAGGTTATGAAATATTTTTGTTATCTTTCCATTTGAAATCCATAAATTAAGGGATAACTATTATTTCTAGAATAATTAAATAAATAAATTAGTTAATAGTTTTTTTAAAATCTATTTTATAAATTGAAAAATTAATAATTTTATAAAATTAATTAATTTGTCCCATTAAGTGATTTAAAATTTTGATAGATGAACATCAAAAAATAGATAATTATATTACTAAATCATAATTCAAATTTAGATATTGCTATATCTTTTTGAGATCCATATGCCTTCGTTTGGGAAGAGCTAAAATAGCATGACTTTTTGATTTTTTTGCTATTTTAGCCTGACTTTTTTAGCCTCGTTTGATTTTTGTTTTTGGCTTTTTTGACTTTTGTGAGAGAAAAAATATAATGATTATGATTTGGATGTGATATTTTATCTTGTTGGCTTATGTAGCCAATTTTGTCGTTTGTGCTTTTTTAGCTAAAAAGCCAAAACCAAACATAAATTATTATCTCCTTTATTTTTGTGTGGTTTCTATTTTTTTTTAATTTATTTTAGATGGAGTTGTGGGTTTCTATTTTTTTAAAATTTAATTTATCTGTGGTTTCTATTTGTTTTTAATTACTATTATTTTGGTAAGTTATGACACTACAACAAAAGTGAGTTTTTACGACTCCACATTAACGACATACAGTAAATGCAAGCCGTGGTTTCTCACTTTTACGACTTGCTTTTTTTGCATGTCGTAAATAATTTCTCAACCACGACGTGTCTATTGCGTAGGCCGTGAATGCTAAAAATGATGATTTTTTTACGGCTTACAATATTAGTCGTAAATAATAAAATTTTTTACGACGTGCATATGGCACGCCGTTAATACATAAATTATACACGACACACGTACACCAGCCGTTAAAAATATTAAACATTTCACGACGCACAAAAAGTCAGTCGTTAAAAATATTACACTTTTTATGGCGCACAAAAAGTCAGCCGTTAAAAAATACACTTTCCATGACGCACATATGCTAGCCGTTAAAAATGTTTTACTTTCCACGACACGCAAATTCTGTCGTGAATAAATATGACCAAAATAAAAATGGGCGCCAAAATAGAAATTTTGAGCGCCAAACACCCAAAAAAAATAAAATAAAAATCCCATCTCTTCAACCCCCCAAATCAGAAACCCTAACCTCCTACTCTTCATCATCAACAGATCATACCTCACAGACTCCTCTACACTCGATCCAAATAAGAAACTCTTCACTTCCTCTCTCTCTCTCTCTCTCTCCCCTCTGCCTCCAAAACCCTAGAAATCACAAATCCATAAGGATACGGATACACCCCTTCACCTCTCTCTCTCTGAACTCTCTCTACAAATGACCACAAAACACGCTTGCAAAAAATTCTCTCAAAAACGTAAAAACACCGTTCGATCAATGCCAAAACCAAAAGCTAAACACTGTTGTGTCCATCTCTCAATCTCTCTCTCTCTCAGATTCCATTCGTTTCCGCGCCAGAGCTCCAATCGGTACGTTCTTTAATCCCTCTCTTCTAATGATCCTTTCTCTCTCTTGATTAATCTTCATTTCTTCTCAACTCTCCTCTCGAATCGATTTCAATATGACACTATTTAGGAGGTTAGGGTTAGGGTTTGTAGTCACAGCACCGATCGCTTTTGGATTGGTGTATAACCACTGTTTTGATCTTAATTTGTTCAATTCATTTCTGTTTTTGATCGTATCGATGGGATTTTGTGGGGCTTTTAGCAGTTTGTTGCACTTTATGCTTCCTAGAAAGAGACCTGTTCAAGAAGGCGACTCTAGTGATGGAGAAAACTTGCTCAAGAAGCATAGTGTCGGTTGTTTCATCTCTTCATCGAAATCCTCCACCGGAAAATCAACAGCCACCGAAGCTAATACGAAGCCCAAGGACTGTAACAAGAGCGATAGCAGCGTTATCGGTAGCAGCAGTAGTAACCTAAGCAGTGCTAGTATTAGAGTATTGCCGGATATGGCTTTTGGTAATGGGAATCCGATGGATATCGATGAAGATCTGCACAGCAGACAGCTAGCTGTGTACGGACGCGAGACTATGAGGCGGCTCTTCGCCTCTAATGTCCTTGTCCCCGGGATGCAAGGCCTCGGTGTTGAAATTGGTACGACTTTTGAACCTTGCTGGTTGTTAATTTTGTGTAATTTTAGTGATTAACACAATAGGATGGATTGTGTGATTTTGAACCTAGAGTAGTTTTTGACATCTGATTACGGAGTTGCATATTCTTAACTTATGCATCAGATTTGTTACATTTTTATTCAGACCATTCTTCATTTAGAGAATGGTCTGAATAAAACTTTTGAGATGCCTAGAATTATTAGTGTTAATAGCTCAAGGGTATTAATAGCTCCTTTGTGGCTTTGATTGCGAAGAATGAGAACCCCTCTGGTTTGAACGACTACCGACCTATTAGCCTCATTGGCTCCTTGTATAAAATTTTGGCAAAAGTATTAGCCAACAGAATCAAAACTGTGATGCCTAGAATTATTAGTGTTGCGCAATCAGCATTTATTGGGGGCAGAAACATCTTAGATGGGGTGTTGATAGCCAATGAGATTGTGGAAGGCTGGAAGAGGAATAGAAAGAGGGGCATTGTTCTAAAGTTAGACTTTGAAAGAGCTTATGACTCAATTAATTGGAACTTCTTATTCACTATGCTCTCAAATTTTGGTTTTGGGGCTAAATGGATCAGTTGGATGAGGGAGTGTGTCTCAACAGCCAGAGTCTCTATTTTGGTAAATGGTTCGCCAACCTCACAATTTAGCCTGCAAAGGGGACTTAGACAAGGTGACCCTCTATTACCCTTCCTTTTTAACATTGTGGCGGAGGGCCTGAATATCCTGCTGGAAAGAGCAAAACAGTTGGGGTTGATCAAAGGGGCAGCAGTTGGTTCAAGTGCCTTTAGGATCTCACACTTGCAATTCGCTGACGACACAATTCTTTTCTGTGAAGCGAATTGGGGGAAGGTTAACAACTTAAAGAGGATTTTGCGTTGTTTTGAAGTGGTGTCCGGACTTAAAATTAACTACCACAAGAGTGTGGTGTGTGGAGTTGGGTTAACAAATGAAGCATCCAAGGAATTTGCTGATAAGTTCAATTGTCTTCATCAAAGTTTGCCTCTACAGTACTTAGGTCTCTCCCTTGGTGCAAACCCAAGGAGAAAGAGGACTTGGCAGCCAGTGTTAGTCAAATGCAAACAAAGACTTGCCTCTTGGAAGAGAAGATTTCTCTCTTTTGCTGGAAGGGTGACCTTGATTAAATCTGTGTTGACTAGCCTACCCATTTACTATTTATCTTTGTTCAAAATGCTAGCAGGGGTCGCTAAAGAACTTGTGTCAATTCAATTCAATTTTCTATGGGGTGGGGATGGCTTTAGTAGGAAAATACATTTGGTCAAGTGGAAGGAGATTTCCAAAAGCAAACAGCAGGGGGGCCTAGGGGTTAAAAGGATAAGACTTATGAATGAGTGCCTTTTATTGAAATGGTGGCGGCGGTTTGGGGCGGAACCTAATGCTCTGTGGAAACAGGTGATATATAACAAATACAATCAGGTGGGTGTAGGGTGGTATCCAGAACCTGTTGATAACCCCAGGATCTCATGCTTATGGGCTGACATTTTGGGTATTGCTAGAACCAGACCTGATCTGGTGCAATTTTTTAAAGAAAATTTTGCTCCAGTGATTGGGGATGGGAAAAATACTCTGTTCTGGAGAGGTACTTGGTGCAATAATGTCTGCTTGATGGAAGTTTTCCCTAGGCTTTATTCCTTGTCTTTGGAAAAGTTTGATTCTGTGAATATGATGCATACCAGAAGAAATAGTGAGGCGGAGTGGAACCTCAATTTTAGAAGATCACTTTTTCAATGGGAGGTGGAGGTTTTGAATAGACTGAAAGTGCTGCTGAGTACTGCTCCAGTCCTCAGGGAAACTGTGGCTGACACTTTGCATTGGAAAGCAGATCCATCAGGTAATTTTACTGTGTCCTCTGCTTATAAGTGGTGCGATAATTCCTTAGGTTCAGTGTGTAAGGTTGCAGATCTGTTATGGAACAATGTTTTTTCACCTAGAGCGCAATTCTTTGGTTGGTTGGCATGGAAAGATAGGCTTAAGACCTCCAGCTTTCTGCAACGAATTAGAGTGCTATCTGATGAGGCAAATGTGAGCTGCATTTTCTGTAATGAAGAAGTGGAGAGTGTAAATCATGTGCTTCTTCTTTGCCCCTTTGGCTGGAAGGTTTGGTCACACATGCTAAATTGGTGGGGATTGCAGTGGGTTCAACCTGGTTCTGTGCACTGTCTTTTAGATTGGTGGGCTGGTTCAAGGCTAAAAAAACAAGAGAGGGTGATCTGGAAGGCCATGCCTTTGGCTGTGCTTTGGTCCATCTGGAAAGTAAGAAATGATTGTATCTTTAATGGTGTTCATCCAAATTTTGAGGAGCTGTGTGAGGTCGTTAAAGTGCGAGTTGCGATGTGGAGCAAAGATGCTGGCTCTGTCTGCTCAGGTTACTCAGTTATGGATATTGTGAACAATCTGCAACAGGTTAGGTTCTGCATCAGGGGTGTTGGCTGAGCAAAGATGGTTCTGTTTTGGTCTAGACTGCTCCAGTCCATAATCAAATTCTGGTTTGTGTTTTGCATTGGTCTGTGTTTGCTCAGTGTGAGGCTTGCTGCTGGGAGGTCTGTTGGGATGGGGATTGCTGGGGTGCGAGGTCTGCTGGGATAGGAGGTCTGCTGGGAGGTCTGCTGCTGGAGTGATCTAAGCAGGCTAGCTGCTGTGATGGTGTATAGTGTTGAATTTGTTTTGGGCTGCTCTGCTCTGCTCTGTGCTCATCTTAATTGCTGCTGCATACTGCTGCTCAATTGGTGGAGTGCTTTGTTGGGCTGTAGTCAAATACAATCAGCTGCCAATCTGATCTGTTCTGCTGGGCAGTTTGCTGATATGAAATTCATAGTGCCATATGTTATGATTAGGTCACAGTTTATGGATGATAATTGGTGGAGTGCTTTGTTGGGTTGTCATGGATTGATTGTGTGCGATTCTGGATTTACCATGTATGCTGAGTTGGCTGTGGTTGGGGATGGCATCTGGCAGAGTTTATGGGTTTGTTAGTTGATTGAATGCTGAGTTGGCTGTGCTCTTGTTGCCTTTTTGTTTTTTCTTGAGTGTGTGCTAGCAGATGATTTGGTGTGCGTTTAGGTGCCAACCTAGTTGGGATCCAAATGTTTCACTGTGATACTTTTTGCACCCTCATCTTTATTGATGTAAATTATAATTCTCATTATGTTTTTTATCAATAAAGCTTATTTTTTGCCGTTCAAAAAAAACACATAATAAAGAGCCAATTATACTTTTGTCCCTAAGTTATATGTTTTTCATCTTTAATATTTCAAATCATTTATTGACTGGATTTTGGAAGGGCATTTTCTTGTCCCACCTAAGAAGGCATCATAAATGTGTGTTAAAGTAGTCCCCAATCAGTATTCATTTTCAGAATAATAAGTATTTTATTTTTAAACAGACAACTGTATACCCAAAAAACAAAAACAAAAAAACAAAAAAAACTAAATAAATTGACACAATTGAAATGTTAGAACCCCGTCTAAATAATAACAGGCAAAAGAAATGTTATGACCGAATTAATACGAAACGCATATTTTAGAGGTACCAAAAGTATAATTAACCTTTCCTTTGTTTTTGCTGATGTGCAATTTTTTTCCAAAAATAGCCCTATTTCTAGCATAAAATACTTTCTCATAGCACTAACGACTTAAACCATAGGAACCACTTTACTGCACAATCAACTAACAATTTATGAGATTAATATAAAATTGGTTATGGATTAATCAAATACATAATTCTCTCTTGTTTATGTTTGTTTTGTAATATAAAAGTATTAGAGACGAGGTGTGGAAACTAAGTAAAATGCAGGAATGGATTTGGCTTCAAAAATCAAGGCAAAATTGGGCGCTCAAAGGGGATAAAAATACCAGATTTTTTCATGTCATGGCAAGTTGCAGACAGAATAGAAATGCTATTGGCTCTTTGAAATTTGATGGAATTGTCTATGATGAGCCAGTCCGAGTTAAGCATGAAGTGTTTCAATTTTTCAAAGCACTTTTCATGGAAGTGTGGAGTTCAAGGCCAAAATTGGTGGGAAGTTTTAAATCTATTGGTAGCATAGCAGCAGTGGAATACATTGAGGCAGAATTTTCTGAGGCAGAAATTTGGGCAGCAGTGAGAAGTTGTGATGGTAATAAAGCTCCGGGGCCAGATGGATTTAATATGTTGTTTTATCAGAAATGTTGGAAGGTTGTGAAGAAAGAGGTAATCCAGTTTATGCAGGATTTTCATCAGTATGGTAAATTGGTGGGTGGGATCAATAGTTCTTTCATTACTTTAGTGCCTAAGAAGGACAATCCTATTAGTCTTGGGGATTACCGACCAATAAGTCTAATCGGGTCTGTATACAAGATTCTTTCTAAGGTATTGGCTAACCGGTTAAAGATGGTGATGCCTAGAATTATTAGTGAAGAGCAGTCAGCGTTTGTGGGTGGTAGAAGTATCCTAGATGGGATTTTCATTGCCAATGAAATTGTTGACTGGTGGAAGAAGACTAAAAAGCGTGGTATTATACTGAAACTTGATTTCCAAAAGGCTTACGACTCAGTTAATTGGTCCTTTCTGCTATCTATGATGAAGAATTTTGGTTTTGGAGAAAAATGGCTGACTTGGGTGCAGGAGTGTATATCGAATACTCGAGTCTCAGTTCTTGTGAATGGTTCCCCCACACCAGAGTTTAGCCCATCTCGAGGCCTTAGGCAAGGGGATCCTCTCTCCCCTTTCCTTTTTAATATGGTAGCTGAGGGCCTTAACATCTTGTTGACCAGGGCTAGGGACTTAAATCTATTCAAGGGTGCTGTTCTTGGGGCGAACGAAGTTTCGGTGTCCCATCTTCAATTTGCGGATGATTCTATTATATTTTGTGAGGCAGAATGGGAGGCAGTGGTGAATATTAAGAGGATTCTTAGATGCTTTGAAGTGATGTCTGGGCTCCGGATCAATTACCACAAGAGTGTGATTTCTGGCATTGGAGTTCAAGAAGCCTGGCTGGAGGAAGTCGCTGGTAGGCTAAATTGTAAGTGTCAAAAGCTTCCATTTTAGTATCTTGGGATGCCTCTTGGGGCCAATCCAGGAAGATTGAAGACTTGGAGGCCTGTTGTGGATCGAGTCAAAGTCAAGTTGGCCAGTTGGAAAAGAAGGTTTTTATCTCTTGCAGGGAGACTAACTCTTATTAAAGCAGTTTTATCTAGCCTCCCGGTATATTATCTCTCCTTATTTAAGATGCCTGAAGGAGTTGCTAGAGAGCTAGACAAAATTCAAGCGGCTTTTCTATGGGGTGGATCCGTCATTAAGAGCAAAATTCACATGGTTAAATGGTCTGAAGTTACTAAAAGTATTATTAAAGGAGGGTTAGGTATCAAGAGTCTTAGGGATGTGAATGCATGCTTGCTACTTAAGTGGTGGTGGAGGTTTGGCGGTGATGAAAAGTTGTTGTGGAAGAGAGTTTTATGTGGGAAATATAACATCCAGGGCAGCAAGTGGTATCCAGTTACGGAAACCACCCAGATGCATTCCCAGTTATGGAAGGATATTCTCTCGGTGGCTTCTTCCACCCCTGCTTTGCACAGTTTCTTTGTCAGAAATACTTGCATAGTGGTGGGCAATGGGGATAGAACTCTGTCTTGGGAGGATAAGTGGGCAGCTGCTAGATGTTTAAAGGATGAGTTCCCTCGATTATATCGTATCTCTCTGGATAAGATGAAAACAATTAAGCAGGTGGTTGAACTAAGAAGGAGCCTACATGACTGGGAGGTATGTTTCAATAGAATGCTCCGGGATTGGGAGAAGGAAGAGGTGGTTCGTTTGGTCAATTTGGTAAATAACACTCCGGAGCTAAGAGTTGATAAGGTTGATGCGTTATTGTAGACACCCTATTTTTGACCGCCCCTCAGACTTGGGCACCTTCTTTTGACCACTCGCTGATGAAAATTGAAATGTGCTAATTTATGAATTTCTCAGCCGAAAAAACAAATTGAAGCTTTAATTCAAAAACCTCACCCATTTTGGCCATCCCTAATATTTTATTAATTTGTAATATTATATATGTATGTATATTTATTTTAGGTGTGTATTTATTTTAGGTGTGTTTTATATAAATTGATAAATATTTGATAAAACAAAATATTAATCAAACAAAAAAAAAAAAGAAAAGAAAATAATAATAATAATAAAAAAAAGAAATATGCTGGATTCAACTTGTATATATATATGTTTATATATTATAGATAATATATTATCATTGTTTTATTAGAGGGGCCTCAGGTCATTATAATGAATCATGGAGGGGGGGGCAGTTTTTCGGTGGAAAAGATTGAGTGAGTGGGGGAATAAAAATGTAAAGCAAAAGAGAGGTTCACATGGCCAGGGGGTCTTCAAGGCATGGGATGATATGTTTGTTTAATAAAAAAACAACACATGGAGACAGCACTACATCAATCTCTCTCTCTCGGATGATAGGAGAGACACACAGAAAGCATCTTTGATTGGGGGCTAAAAAAATATACAGAGGAGATATCCCTCCCTCTCTCTCTCTGCAGGCTGGGGGGGTGTTCATGAGGGTGGGTTGAAAAATATATTTTGAGAGAGATTTTTATAGAGGAGGAGAGACACACGGGTTGAGAGAGGGAGAGGGAGGGAGAGAATCACACAGCAAAACCAACCTCTCTCTCTGCTCCCTCCCTCTCAAGCACACCAAACGCATACACCTCTCATCTCACACCACCCATGCATACTCAGCTTCACAAACCATACACCCACACGATGCACAGGGGGGACTGATCACTCACACGCACACACCATGAACAGACCATACACAGACCATACACAGATTGAGCTTCGGCACACACACGGCACAACACACAGCTGGTCTCTCACACACATACGCATACACATCCATTTTGAGAGCTACACCTACACAGACACACACATGCACACCCAACACACACATGCACTCTGTAGACACCCCATTTTTGACCGCCCTCAAGACTTGGACGTCACCGTTGGAACACTCGGTGATTATCCATGTTTGTGTTCGTTTGGAGTTCCCGGAGTTCTCGGCTGCGCGCGCCTTGCCTCGGGACCTCCGAACTCGACCGTTTGTGTTTGGATTTGCACCAAACACTTGTGTTTTGCCTTGGAAGGGCAGGGAATGCTTTGTGAGGCATCCCTACACACCACCGGCTGGGGCTAGAGGCCACCGGCTGGCTGGTTTGTCCATCGGCACTTTATTGTGCCGACCGGCACTATTTTGTGCCGACCGGCACTAAATTTTGCCAAATGATTTTCTTTGCCGGCCGAGCACTGTACACTTGCTTTATGAGATATTTTCTCACAGCTGTAAAGTTCTTTGCTCCCCTCCATACACGTGTATGGAGGGATGAGCTCTTGGCTTGCTTAGTTGCTAAGCATTCCTTGCCTATAAGAGGAGAACTCTTCCTCTTGGCTCAAGGTTAGCCTTTTGAGAGCAAAACCAGAGCTTAGATACATATATCTCTGATATACATCCATATATATATATATATATATCTCCCTCTCTCTCCTCTTGTGTGTGTGTTTTTAGGCCAAAAAGTGTAGTTTTACCTCATTTTTGCTCCTTTACACACACCATTACACCTTAGCTCGAGTTTGAGAGACTTAGGAGGTTGTTTGTGTTGGTTTTGGACTGGTTTTGAGCATTAGAGAGTGGTTGCAACCTCTGTTTTTCAAGGGATCATCAAGGGTAAGAATCTTGCTTTATATTCTCCATTTTTGCAACCTCTTTCTACCCTCTTTACTTTGTGTTTTTGAGTTTGTGTTTAAGATAAAAAAGTCTTGTTTTTACTTGTTCTTGAACCTTCATTAAGGTCCTTTTTTGGTTTGAGCAAAGTTCCATCCTATTAGGCCTTGTATGGCCACTTTTGGTGCCTTTGCTTAAGACCCTCTTTACTTGGTGTTCTTGGCCTTCCCACCACTGAAAACCAGTGGGTTTTCAGTGGTGAGGAAGATGATTTTTGAGTCTCATATAGGGGAGGGACCCCCCCTCTCCCCTTGGTCCTTTACTTGCCTTTGTTTTGGGCTCATAGCATAGCATGCATGCTTGTTTGTATTTGCCTTCATTTCAGAACTTTTTAGGGTGTTTTAGGTCACATCTAACCTCTGTTTTTGGTCGGATTGATGGCCCTTGGAATGTATCTCATGCTTGCTTTGAAGTTCCCTTTTATGCTTAGAGATATGCCATGCCTTTAAGCTATGACTCTTGCATGTTTTAGCTTGGTTTCATGGAGGTTTTAGCATCTCTTTGCCATGTGAAAGGGTTGTGAGCCACTGTTTTGGCCATGTTTGGCATGCTTAGTGTGGTTGTTTTGCCTATTGGCTTGTAAACTTTGCTTGTATGGAGCTCTAACATGTTTAGCTTGCATCATCCTCATGATTTGGCATCATTGTAGGTGGTATTTCAGTCCCCATTCCATGTTCAAATACCTCCATTTTATCATCCTATCCATGTTTTGACTTGTTGGTCTTTTATGTCTTCAAGAGAGCATTGTGCATGCTTCCATGTTTAATACATTTTGGGGGGTGCCATGAGGGGATTTGGGTGCCATTTTGCATGATAAAAACCTGTTTTGGTTGCCTAACATGTGCCATGTTTGGTCTTGTTAAGTGGTGGTTCAATGCCCCACTTTGTGCCTTGGCCTTAGGCCTTATGGCTTGCATGCTTGTGTAGCATCTTGCTCTTGTTTTGAGGCATGTTTTGCCACTGGTTTAGGAGAGTTTGAGGACTGCCCCCTATGGCTTAAGTCCATTATTGCATGCTTATATCTCGGTTATTGTATGTTTGATTAATGAGGCCTTGAGTATATGCTAGTTCCATGCTTAATTGGTCCATGTTGCATGACATTTGTACCTTGCATACTTTAGCTCTTTGCATGCTTAACATGATAGGTTGCATTGCATTTGAGCCATTTTGTATACTTGCATTTCATGGTTTGGCTTGGGGATTGTCAAGCCAAGCATGAGGATCGAGAGGAGTTCACACTTTGAGTGGTGAAACTTGTCTCCATCCTCAAGTCGCCAAGACCTTTGACTAACACATGATAAGGTTTTGGATTTCATCTTTTGTGTTGCATGCATTTCAATTAAAACATGCAACCTTGGTTCCTTAGGCTATCATGCATCAAATGCATCATTGATGGCCCTAGAACCAAGAGTCATGCCTCCTTGAGTCCCTAAGCATGATAGGAGGCCATGATCATGCTTACATATGCCCAAAAACCATGCCTTGCACTGCTGTTTTCGCTGCTGCTGTCAAACTGTCCTCTGCAGGAACTTTCTGCCGACCGGCATTATAATGTGCCGATTGGCACTTTATTTGTGCCGATAAACACCACAAGCAGCCGGTGGTAAACTGGAGCATCCAGTGAGCTTTTCCCCCAGCCGGTGATGTTCAGCAGTATGCAAGGGAGGTGTTCTAGGACTTTGGGAATTTTTGGAGAGACAGGGCAGTAAAAACAGAGGCCAGCAGTGGCACGGTACAGGTTTTCCGGGCGAGTCGGAATCGAGCATGCATCATTCGCGCATTCCAAGGCAGGGTGAGGCCCCATTGCGTTTATTTTGCTTTAATTTTAGTAATTAGAATTTGTAATAATTAATTCATTTATTCGTTGGGCTGTATTATTATTTTGGTCCCTCCGAGTGAGGGCGAATTTGTAATAAGTGTGGGTGCGTGGGCATGTCTGTCTTCCAATCCCCATTTCTTTCTATCCCTTTTATTTACCTGCTTACGATGGTAGATTAGGGCACGTCTATTTTAGCATACCTTATGCAATGCATGCGTGCATTCATGCATTTGTTTACATACATCGGGCTCGGTACATCATACAAACTGCATCGTACTTTCAATTCCAAATTGAATACGTGATAGTTGTTGCATTTCATGTGCCATGCTTAGGATAGCCGAGCCTTTCTAGATTACATTCCGTATGCGATGCATTAGTCACTTAACATAAACTAGGTCAGGCATGTTTTGCTAACTGGTTTCTTGTTTTAGCACGGAGTACGATGTAAGTTTTATGCTTTAGCATGTCGCATGCGTGTGAATGTTAACATGACAGTATGCCTGCCATGCGGCTAAGTGCTTATGTGATAAACTGCTTGAATGCCTGTGGGTGAAGGTTGGATTGCCTAATTTGGAACAACTCGTTGAAATCCGTATTTTAGTCTACTTGCGAGTAGCAAAAACCAACACGTTTTTCGAGACAAAACGGATATGCAATGATTATCTCCGAATTAGGCAATCTAGTCTATACTTTTGTGTTGTGCGCATCACATAGTAATTCTAGGTTAATAATCGGTATAAGAACGCATAAAGTTTTCAAAAACGGATATCACGGTTAGTAAAGGCCGGTCTTCGGACCGGGCGAAAGGGGGTGCTCATAGCTGACCTTCCCCGATCGTACCCAAGCTCCCGAGCCAAGACCACTTTGGTGATGACGGACACGTGGCCTTCGGCACCGAGTCAGGGTTTCCTAAATTTCCCATTTTAAAAATATTTAGGTGGCGACTCTGTAATCTGGCAAAGCAGTCCATGTTTGGCACTACTTTTCAAAAATCTGTTTTCTCAAACGATTTGCCAGAGTTGGACTCTTTGGTTCAGATTTAGAACCGCGACACAAACAAAAAGGGAGTCCGAACTGTAGCCGAGGTCCCCCGCGGACGTGTTACAGTTTCTGGCGACTCCGCTGGGGAGTTAGAGAGCTTGACTCGAACTCGTGATATCCTGTTTTGACTACACTTATGTGTTTCTTTGCATTGCATGTGCATTGGTGCGCCTAGGACACCGTGTTGGCCATCTGCTATTCCTGAGCGGTTTGCCGGAGGCTTGTCTTGTCAAGACATGACCATAAGGCTGACCGGTTGCGGGCTCTGCCAGTATGGGAACACAAACCCCGGTTTTTACCGGGGCACCCTTTTTGACCATTCGACCTAGTGCATATTCGGATCCATAGTGACCATTCCAAACTAGGACAGGTTGCTTACCCGATATAGGTTGTTTGAAACCGCTGTGTGCGTAGTGAAACCCTAGCTCCTGACAAAATAGGACAGGGAAACCCTACCCCAACATAGGGGTGTATTGGCTCTCATTTACTTGCTATGTGCTTTTAGAGTGTATCTCTACAGGAAATGCGCATGTCAGTTTGCAAGTTTTATCCGGCCTGAGGGCACCAGTAACAGTATTTTGGGGGAATCAGAGGTTATCTGTAGGTACAGGATTCAGACTTGGGGGTAATGATTCAGAAATAGTGATCAGTATTGCAGGGACAGTGAATCGAGTTCAGCGTGTTATCCAATCGTGTGTTGTTTATTTTATGCCGTTATGCTGTCCGATTTTCTGTTATTTATACGCTTTATTTTGTTTTTTTACTAGGTAGTTGAGCACGATTGCTTCTGACCCAGTAGATACTCCCCGAGCACTCTGGACTAGAGGTCGTCGACTCCATCGATCTGAGGATCTGATAGACGGACAACCAGTGTACCACTCTCTACCCCCGGTTACTAGACGGAGGTCAGCTAGACAAAAGGCACCAGTTCAGCATTCAGTACAGAGGGCTTTGTCTACCCCACCTGTATACAGTAGGGATCAGGATTCTGTGTCGTCAACAGAGAGAGAATACATACCAGTAACCCAATCAGAGCAGCATAGCATGGCTAGTTTGGAGGAAATGGTGCGCCACCTTCAGGAAAGCATGAAAGCAATGCAGCAAGATGCTGTCCGACAGGCAGAATTTTCCAGACAACAGGCAGAGACAATAGCCAGGCTAGAGCAGCAGACCGGAGCATCTGCTTCACATCAAGTTCCTCCCCCGCCAGGAGTTCCTAACGTCGGGGAGACAGCCAATGTTCAAACTGATACAGAGCTGCCCACAGGACCACCTCCAATCCTACCTCAAATCCAACCTCAGCTATCAAAAACACCCACCAACCTATCGGACTCTCCCTTTGAGTTCGAGACTGATCCTACCGCACTGAAGTTGAGCAAGCTTGAAAAGCGGTTCAAGAGATCACAGGGGGTCAAGACTATCCCTGATATTGAAGATGGATACACCGATGCAGCTGTGACGCTGCCCGACAGATTCAAAATGCCTCATATTGATCGGTTTGACGGGTCCGGAGACCCCATGGTGCACTTGAGATTGTTTTCAGATGTCCTAAGGCCAATGGGCCTCAGTAGGCTTCAGAAGTTGTCTTTGTTTGGCCGAACCCTGTCAGGTGTGGCGGCCATTTGGTATGCCAAGTTGGAAGATGACGTCAAGAGGAATTGGGACGAAATGGCTAAGGCCTTCATCGCACAGTATTCGTATAATACACAGATTGAGATTACGACCCGTGATCTCGAGACGACTAGGCAAGAGCCTAAGGAGAGTTTTTCAGAGTTTGTAACCAGGTGGAGGGCCAAGGCTTCGATGATGGCCTTGAGGCCTACGGACAAAGACCATATTCGAATGATTGTGCGCAATCTTCAACCAAAATTGATGCAAAAGATGATAGTACTTCCCTTTCCTACTTTTTCCGACCTTCATGAAATGGGGGTACAGATTGAGGATGCTTTGAAACAAGGTTTGATTGATAACGACCGGGAGCAACCCCGACGAACTTTCAATCGTGGTAGCAATGCAGGCCCGAGTGGCACTACTACTACGAGAGCTACCGAAGTAAGTATGGTCACTGCCAACCCCCCTCAAAGAAATACGGCAGCTGCGCCATTTTCCGGCGCGTCCGGAAGCAACCCACAAACAACCAAATACCCACCCAGAAACACCCGAAACTTCGCTCCATTATATATGCCCCTATCCAAAGCTCTGGGGGTTTTGATCAAGAAAGGGCATCTGAAGCCCCTGGAGCCGCGGCCATTACCAGAAAAACTCCCTCCTACCCATAACCCGGCCAAATATTGCGCCTTTCACCAACAGCACGGTCACGACACCGACCAGTGCTTTCGGTTACGTCATGAGATTCAAGATCTCATTGATAATGGGGTGATCCTGCCTCCTGAAAAACCCAATGTTACCACAAACCCTCTCCCCACACATAACCAAGCTCCACCGCCCAAAAGACTCAATTTCATCCATATTGGGGACGTGTTCTACGACCCTAGTATCTATATCACACCTACCCACCTCCCTAAACCAGAAGTATTTCTTCCTGATTGCACCGCCTTGTGCATGATGGACGTCTTCGAAACCCAACCAAAACCAGCGGTGGTGACCATCGAGAACAGGAGAGAGGAAATCCCAAAGGAAAAGAGGATTGTTGGGTCAGAATCTGCGGGATTTGGAATTTGTGTCAAGAAAACATATAGTCCGGGAGACTACATTTCATCAGTAGGCCAAGATGGGCCCGGAGTAGAATTGCCAACAGAGGGAGAATTGTGTGTGATTCACGGAGATAATTTGGGGCAGGGAACAGATGATGTAACAGCTGTGGGGGAGGACCTTGCCGAACTCCAGTTTTACAGTGACCAGGACCCAGAGAATGCGACAGTCGCATGGTTTGATTATGAGAATTCAGCAGAAGTTACGGGTGGTTGGACATGGTTTGATTATGAGAATTCAGCAGAAGTTACCGGGTGGTTGGACGATCAACCTGATGTGATAGGAGAATTTCAGGCAGAGCAGGGCCCAGTAGGGGCGGGAATATCAGTAACGGCCGGGAGGGTCGAAGAGCAGAATACATCGCCGGGCGGCGCCGGTGTCGAGAATTTCGCCCAAGATTGGAACATTTTGAGTGCGGAGATGATTGAACAGTCAGTCATGCCAGAACAAGCAAGTTTTGAAGATTCCGAGAGAATCAGGAAAGCAAAGGCCCATGTGGGAGTTGAAACTGCTGTGTGCATAGGAACCGAGAATACTGTAGGTATGTGGATGAAAGGTGCTGCGAGCACAAGAACAGCTGTACCAGAGCCGGACAGGTGTCTGTCGGCTGCTAATGGAATGTGGTGGGAAGACGAAGATTTATGTCTTGCTCACACCGACGAAGATTGGGGGAATAACCAACCTGATAACACTTGGTACCTCGGAGAGGTTGACCACATGACACGGAGTGGGCGGTATTTCAAACCCCCACACTTAGATCAACCGGAAGCCTCGGGAAAGGACAGAGAAGCTGAGAAGCAAAAAGAGAAGCAGCTTGAAGAAGAAGCTGTACTCAAACAGCTGAAAAAGATACAGGCGGACATCTCTATTTGGGGGCTGCTCATGGCTTCGCGAGTACATAGAGAGGCTGTTTTATCAGCCATGGACAAAGCAAAGCTTTCAATAGAAACCACGCCAGAGCAGCTGGTGGGATTGGTCTTCCCGGGGGGGGGTACCCCGATGCTGACCTTTTCCGACAAAGAACTTCCGCCCGAGGGCACGAATCACAATAAACCCCTCTACATCTCCGTAGAGTGTAGGAATAAGTGGATACCGGTGGTACTGGTCGATACCGGGTCCGCCATTAATGTCTGCCCAGCGAGGACGGCATATGCAATTGGCTTGAAAACCGTGGATTTTGTACCAACAGCCCAGGTCATCCGGGCATATGACAATACAAGTAGAGAAGTAATGGGAACAGTTAAAGTTCAAACAAAGGTTGGGCCGGGGCAGCACGAGATAGATTTCCATGTCCTAGAGGTCCCTGCAACCTTCAACTTGCTTTTAGGACGGCCGTGGCTGCATCAAGTAAAGGCAGTATCATCTACTTTGCATCAAATGGTGAAATACCCCTACGGGAAGGGAGTAGCCATCGTCTTTGGGAATTCGTCAATCCACCCGCCACCAGAGGTGTCCACGCCTGTTCTAGAAATCGAGCATGGCATGGAAGATGTGTTCATATCGGGTTTTACCTTGGCCGAGGCTCAGGTCGTACGGAATATTATGGCTACAAATGAAGAGATATATGTCAGTGCCCAAGCAGTGTATCTCATGAATAAGCTCCAATACATCCCCGGGATGGGATTAGGGAAGAGCGGCCGCAAAGGTATCGCAGCGTTGGCCGAGGTGCCGCACAACCCCCATACCTTTGGCCTGGGATATACGCCCACCAAGGAAGACTGGGTAAGAAAAGGAAAAGAGACGGCTGCAAGAGCCAAGGCGAAACAGATGGGAAAACCCTTTGAATTGATGCATCGGCCCATCCGAGGTACCCTGAACGGACGCTTCGTCCGGGAGGGGGAGGATTTTCCATTCTGTGGTTTTCCGGAGCCGTGGTGGAACGCAGAGAAGAAGCGCGTCCGGGGTTCGAAATTTTCTTTGACCTACAATTATCTGGGGATGATGTTGTTGAAAAGCAGACAGACCCAGCGGTTGAGACCGAGCATAGCAAGGAAGCAGAGTCTGCGGACACAGAGTTTGAAATGGGGGTAGCACTGGCATGTCTACTTTCAGATCCTTCGATCGACCAGTTGTGCTTGGGGATAACTCCTCGGTGTCTATGATTGGAGATGAAACGGCTGCGGGCCTACCAACAGCTATTTTGGATGCATCCATCGCACCTTCCCTCACCTGGCAGTACGAGGAGGGATTTTTATCTAGCAGCACCGGATCAGGTAGTGAGCCGGAATCTGATTCCACCGAGTCTTGTGAGTCGGAATCAGGTTCCAGCTCGTCTGAGTCTGAGTTCGGTATTCCTGGGGGTGATAACCCGGATACCACAGTCCTGTCCAGGTCGTCTTTTTCTTTCTCTTTTGAGTCTGTTGTAACAGAAGAATTGGACGGTTCGGAAGTATCTAATGAGAATGAGGTCACTGTGGTTTCCGAGTACTTTTCAGTGCCTTTGGTTTATTGCTTAAATCAGGATTTTCAAAATTTTGATGAAAACGACGAGGACGAAATTCCTCCGGTTTTGCAACGACTAATTGAACAAGAGCAGGAGAGGTTTGTTAAACCCTTAATGGATGAAATCACTACCGTGAACATTGGTACTGAGAAGGACCCGCGGCTGGTCCAGATCGGGTCCACGTTGTCTTCGGAGGAACGCGAGCGCTTAGTCGCTTTATTAAAAGATTTCAAAGATGTTTTCGCGTGGTCCTACGAAGACATGCCTGGAATCGATCCTGAGATTGTACAGCACCGGATCCCTCTTGACCCCGAGGCCCGACCTGTCAAACAGAAGCTCAGAAGGATCCGCCCTGATTGGGCCATTAAGATCAAGGAAGAGGTCACCAAGCAGATTGATGCAGGCTTCCTGCTAGTATCCGAATACCCGACTTGGTTGGCCAACATTGTTCCAGTGCCGAAGAAAGATGGCAGAATCCGAGTATGTGTGGACTTCAGGGATTTGAATAGAGCCAGTCCGAAGGATGACTTTCCCTTGCCGCATATCGACGAGTTGGTAGATTTCACAGCGGGGCATGCTTTGCTCTCGTTCATGGATGGCTTCTCAGGCTATAATCAGATAGTAATGGCACCCGAAGACCGGGAAAAGACTGCTTTTACCACCCCGTGGGGTACATATTGCTACAGAGTAATGCCATTTGGGTTGAAGAACGCCGGGGCTACATATCAACGGGCTGCAACCACAATATTACATGACATGATCCATAAAGAGGTCGAGGTGTACGTGGACGACATGATTGTCAAGTCCAAAGAAAGAGAGGGCCACTACGCCGCCTTACAAAAGTTTTTCCAAAGGATCAGGGAATTTCGGCTGCGGTTGAATCCTCAGAAATGTACATTCGGTGTTACAGCGGGGAAAATGCTAGGATTTCTGATTACACAAAGGGGCATCGAAGTCGACCCTTCCAAAATCAAGGCCATCTTAGAAATGCCACCACCAATGACTGAAAAGGAGGTGCGAGGCTTTCTGGGTAAAGTGCAATTCATAAGGCGGTTTATCTCTAAACTAACCTTAACTTGTGAACCACTTTTTGGTCTCCTGAAGAAAGGAAAGAAGTTCCAATGGGACGGCCGATGCCAAGCTGCATTTGAACAGATTAAAGAATATCTACAGAATCCACCGTGTTGTCACCCAAAGCCAGGGAAACCGTTGATACTGTACTGTCAGTGACTGAAACTGAAACTACAATGGGCTGCATGCTCGCACAAGAGTCGGAAGATAAAGTGGAAAGGGCCATTTACTATCTGAGCAAGAAGATGCTGGATTACGAGACCCGCTACACTCCGTTGGAGAAGGCTTGTTTGGCCTTGGTATGGGCTACCAGGAAGCTGCGGCACTACCTGTTAGCTCACTCTGTAACGCTGGTTTCACGACTTGATCCCATCAAATATCTTTTCGAGAAACCAGCACTTACGGGTAGGCTAGCTCGTTGGCTGCTGTTGCTCTCCGAATTTGATCTCAAGTATGTGACGCGCAAGTCAGTAAAAGGAAGAGCGGTAGCAGAGTTCCTTGCCGACCACCCGGTTGAAGGGGATGAAGCGGTTGAGTATCTGTTCCCAGATGAAGCCATTCTGCACATCGAAGATGAAACTTGGACAATGTACTTTGACGGAGCGTCAAATCAACACGGGTATGGGATAGGGGTGTTGCTGATAGCGCCTGATGATTCCCGTATCCCTTTAGCATTCAAGCTTAGATTCAAAGTCTCGAACAATGAGGCAGAGTATGAGGCGTGTATTGCCGGTCTAGAGGCTGCCCTAGAACTAGGGCAAGGCGATTGGACGTCATTGGGATTCGAACTTAGTTGTGTCTCAAGCTAAAGGAGATTGGAAAGTAAAAGAGGAAAAGATGAATTTACCACCAGACCTTGGATTTGTTAATTCCGCGGTTTGAAAAGCTAAATTTCACTCACTAGTAAGAGAGAACAACAGGTTCGCAGATTCGCTAGCAACTCTATCTTCCATGATAGACATCCCATCTGGGGTCCGGATGCGTCCAGTCATTATTGACCAGAAATTTGCACCTGCCTACGAGTCAATCTCCGCCATAGATGAAGTGCAGATAACAACCCTGGTATTACGACATATGGAACTTCTTGGAGAAGGAGGCATATCCACCGGGCGAATGCCAAGGACAAAAGGGCAATTAGAAGAATGGCTGTTCAGTTTATCATCTGCGGGGGTAAGTTGTACAAAAGAGGTCATCTGGGAATGCACAAGCTGTGTGTGGAAGCCGAAGAGTCGAAGCGCCTGATGGAGGCCATCCATGGAGGAGAATGTGGGGCACATATGAATGGGGTGATGCTGGCACGAAAGATCCTCAGACAGGGCTACTACTGGTCTACCATGGAGGAAGATTGTATCGCTTTGTTCGGCGATGCCACAAATGCCAGATCCACGCAAACCGCATGAACATCCCGCCGTCAAAGCTGTACAACATGACGTCGCCATGGCCATTTTCAGTTGGGGATTGATGTGATTGGGAGCAGTTACTCCGAAAGGGTCGAATGGGCATGAGTTTATCTTGGTAGCAATAGATTACTTTACGAAATGGGTCGAGGCCCATCCTTATGCCGTGTTGAAGGCTTCGCATGTCGCAAAGTTTATCAGAAACAACATTATCTGCCGTTATGAGGGTCCCGAATGAGATCATTTCGGACAATGGTTCTCACTTCAAGAAAGAGGTGATTGATCTGTTGAGAGAAATACAATGTGGCTTTTCATAAGTCATCCACATATCGGCCGCAGACCAACGGAGCAGTTGAGGCCGCCAACAAAAACATCAAACACATACTGACAGAAGATGGTGGAAACCTATCGGGACTGGCAGATAAGTTGCCGTTTGCTCTGTGGGGTTACCGAACTTCAATTAGAACTTCTAACGGGGCGACTCCGTATTCCTTGGTATATGGGATGGAGGCCGTTCTACCTATAGAGATTGAGGTTCCGTCTCTACGAGTATTGGCTGAGTGTCAGATAGCCGAGGCAGATTGGCAGCAGAGTAGATTCGAGGAACTCATGCTCTTATGATGAGAGAAGACTGAAAGCACTGTACCATGTCCAAGGATATCAACGCAGAATCGCCCGGGCTTTTAACAAGAAAGTTAAGTCTAGGAACTTGAAGGAAGGAGATTTGGTACTCAAAGACAACTGAGCTCCCATCCACGACCCAAGGGGCCAAGTTCAGACCCAATTGGACTGGCCCCTATATCATCAAGTCTATCTGGTCAGGTGGAGCTTGTGGTTCTGATGGACCTAGATGGCCTGGAGTTCTCCCAACCGATCAACATGGACAAGTTGAAGAAATATTACCCCCTGAGAGGCTCGCTGGGCCGAAAACCCGAAAGGGCGACCTAGGCAAAATTCAGAGCACAAAAAATTAGAAATATATAAAACTGAGCTCGCAAGTTTGAAAACCCGCAAAGGGCGGCCTTGGCAAAAGTTAGAGCGCAAAAGGAGAGCAAAAATACTCGAGTGAACCCAAGCCTGAACTACGTAAGGCTTGATTCCCATCCTTGGGATACGTAGGCAGCTTCATCCTGAAGTTCAGCCATAAACATTTCCCCGATCAGCTTTGTGTCCATTTGATCATCTTGGTCATCTTTGTTCATCAGCATTCATCGCAATCTCCCCGGCGCAGTGCTATTCAGACTAGGGGCAACTTTTCCGTTGCCATGCAGTGCCGCGGTACCTATTCAAACTAGAGGCCATTTTCCAATTGCAGGAATCTGGGGTTGTGGCATCTCAGTGACAAATTTCAGGCGTGTCCAGTTCTGACCCATATCGAAAATGGTTTTGAAAAGTTTTAATAAAAGTTGACTTTGTTCAATTAAATCATTTTACAACCAAGACCATTTTTGGACCAAAGCGGGAAATCTTCAGTACCACCACAACTTTCAATTTCATTGATTTCAAATAGAGTTCTCTTGCTTCTTGCATACAATCGAAGTTGTTTTTTTTTTACATTCATAAAGAAAACTTGAAAGTACTAATAATAAAGCAATAAACCCGGGGCATAGTCAAGTCAAATGTCACTGCGCCCCCTCCCAGATCTAGCTGGAGCCTCTGATACCAAGCTGGGCCCATCCGTGCCTCTTCATTAAGCCAATCCAAGCACTCATCAGACAAAGTGCAACTGAAAGCGGGAGCGGGAGCCAGGAGTTCTCTCGTCCTCCAGGAGTTCTTCTCGTCCTCCCATTGCGGTGGCATACCGGGCCAGCTGTGCGCCTCGAATCGGAATTTGAATGTGTAACCGGGTACTCTATCCCTTCCGGCGGAACAAGTCTGATTATGACCAAACTGGCGCAGGATACGGAATGGGGAAATAGAAGAACAAATGAGTCAAGCCAACCAATTGGATCCCGGTCAAGCCAACCAATTGGATCCCGGGTTGACGGGTCATGCTGTAACTCATCACCGGAAGATTGAGCCAAGGCACCGCCAAGCAATGCGGTCTGCGGACAAGTTTCACATCCATTCAAACCACCAACCCTCATCAAGGGCGTCAACTAGGCGTTGCCTGAAGAAGTAGCCACGAGCTGAATATGCCGCACAAGTCCACAACCTGCAGTTTATCCATCAACCATACCTGGGGAGGGATGAAAAATGAGAGAATAAAGAATAGAGAGATGTATGATGAGAGAAAAAGTGAGGAAGGGGTTTTGTGAGAAAAACCGAGCTTGAGAGCCGAGTACGTGGCATATATATGCGAGATTAGGTGGGGAACATTACCTGCAGTAATAGTGGACTCCCTGCTAATCTGATCGTCTCTCGACGATAAAAGGCGTCTAAGCCTAACAGTGTCTCAGCAGGATCATGGCAATGCAGCTTTTGTTGCCCTCCTTCAAGCCTTGGGCAACCTCAATCACCGGACACTGGGCCCTCCAGAACCAGAGATAACAGAAAATGGGATAGCAGGCATAAGCCAAGGGCGTGTCGCCGAAAACCTTGCCAGTGATGGTCGCCGCGATCGCCAGTCTCAGAAAAGCGACAAACCAAGCTGGAACATCTAATGTCCTGTCACAAATTAGAGAACGAGCGTCGGGCATTGAAAGCCCGCACATTTCTCCCAAGGTTTGAGCATGGCCAAAACGAAGTTGGGGCAGGATCTCCTCATCGCGCTCAGATTCCATTAGAGTTCGGAAATCTTCAAAAGTGGGACACACCTCTTGTCCGCTAAAGCTAAAGACATGTGTTACCGGGTTCCAAAACCTTGCCGCGGCATGGAGGAATGGAAAATGCAGCGGGGTACGGCGCAAAGTGAATAGTGCGTTTATGCCGAAAGCCCGGAAATTAAGCTTTTCCGAGCCGTCCAAGTTGTTAATCCAAGTTGCGAGATTTTGGGCAAGAAATTCTTCCATTTGGAGCAAATCAGTGTGGAAATGAAGAGAACCACGAAGTTGAGACACTTTTGAAGAAGATAAGGCTGAGTGAAGGACAGATGTCAACATTCTGCTGGTGCTGACAATTTAGTGCCGACGGCCAAATATAGTGCCGATCGGCCATCTGTTTTGGCCGATGAATCACTCTTTCGGCCGATGGCCTTTACACACAGCAAGCCGGTGGACTTTCTACTAGCCGGTGGTTCTCACCCTTGCCCTCTGAGCTGTTTATGCTAAGAATTTGGGAAGTCCCACTACTTTCGATGCCCTCCAGTGATCAATTCTTACGAGGGCGCGCCCATTTGCTTATCGAGTTGTTGCATATTTGCTTATCGAGTTGTATCTCACTCTCGTTGAGTCTTTGTAAATGTTTGCCAAGGTGTACTCGCATTTGGCTAGTTTGCTGAGTCACCCTTTTTTGCTTATCGAGTTGTAATTGGTTTACTACCTGATTATTACGATGCGATGCTTTGATTTTCAAAAACACTGATTCAATTTCAGTCACATTGTTATGTGATGCCTTGCGATGCGATGCATAGAACGTGCAAATATAACACTTTTTGAACAAACAGTTGTTTCATTTCCATCTTATGTTTTGCAAAAACGCGCGCTTTTGAGAAATAAAACCTGCCTAAGGCAGTGCAATGTGCTTAAACTCCTAGTAAAAAGGAAAATAAAGCAGAAGAATAGCAGGGTAGCAAAGTGCTGGGTTTGACACCGGTAACCCCCCCCTCTTCGGTCATCGTACCTTTTGCGCCCTTGTTTGGGTCAATTAGGAGGTTGGCACCTTCATTATTCAAGACAATACAAGAAGATGCACTGTTAGAATGCAAATGAATCTTCAAGTTGATTTCGAGCCATTACTTTTGTGAGCGATGCTCGAAACATGCGAAGGATGTCCCTTCTCGTATCCTTTTATATCTTGTGAATTTCAAAAGAAATCGTTTCAATTATACTGTGTTGCAATACGTTGCATTTCAATATCATGTTTTATCATGTTCAATTTCAAGTTCCAATATACACATTGCATTGTATGCGTGCATTGCTTTACTGATATGTGTTCAAGTTCCTATATACACATTGCATTGTATGCGTGCATTGCTTTACTGATATGTGTTCAAATTCCTTAATATACACATTGCATTGTATGCGTGCATTGCTTTACTGATATGTGTTCAAATTCCTTAATATACACATTGCATTGTATGCGTGCATTGCTTTACTGATATGTGTTCAAGTTCCAATATACACATTGCATTGTATGCGTGCATTGCTTTACTGATATGTGTTCAAGTTCCAATATACACATTGCATTATATGCGTGCATTGCTTTACTGATATGTGTTCAAGTTCCTTACTATACACATTGCATTGTATGCGTGCATTGCTTTACTGATATGTGTTCAAGTTCCTTACTATACTCATTGCATTGTATGTGTGCTTTGCTTTACTGAGATGAGTTCAAGTTCTTTCCTATATACTCATTGCATTGTATGTGTGCTTTGCTTTACTGAGATGAGTTCAAGTTCTTTCCTATATACACATTGCATTGTATGCGTGCATTGCTTTACTGATATGTGTTCAAGTTCCTTACTATACACATTGCATTGTATGCGTGCATTGCTTTACTGATATGTGTTCAAGTTCCTTACTATACTCATTGCATTGTATGTGTACTTTGCTTTACTGAGATGAGTTCAAGTTCTTTCCTATATACTCATTGCTTCGTATGTGTGCGTTGCTTTACTCACATGAGTTCAAGTTCCTATATACACATTGCATTGTATGCGTGCATTGCTTTACTGATATGTGTTCAAGTTCCTTCCTATATACTCATTGCTTCGTATGCGTGCGTTGCTTTACTTACATGAGTTCAAGTTTCTATATACTCATTGCATTGTATGTGTGCTTTGCTTCACTTACATGAGTTCAAGTTCCTATATACACATTGCTTTGTATGCGTGCTCTGCTTTACTATATGTGTTCAATTACAATCTTTTATACACATTGCATCGTATGCGTGCGTTGTTTTACTGACATGTGTTCAATTACAATCTTTTATACACATTGCATCGTATGCGTGCGTTGTTTTACTGACATGTGTTCAATTACAATCTTTTATACACATTGCATTGTATGCGTGCTCTGCTTTACTATATGTGTTCAAGTACAATTTTCTATACACATTGCATGCGTTGTCACGAACTTTCGATGGCACTGCTATGAATGTTGCTACCCATATTGTACCTGTTAAGTTGGCTTTCTTTTCAGGCACGATATTGTATGTACGGTTCATTTACCGCCAGTGGAACCAGGCGAGCCGCACAGGTATTGTATCTCCCGAGTGAGACGTATCGAGAATTACATAATTCTCTTACACCCTTTCTGCATTGTAGTGTAGTTTGGAGTTTTCTAGCTTAGAACTGTTGCATGCGTGCTCTGTTACAGCTTTCTTTGCATGATCATAAGTTATGCCCGGCTTCCTGCATTTTCAGTTGCATTTTGCCCCTGCCTTCGGGCGCATACCTTTTTTGTCTTGCATGTTTGTCTAAGTCTTCGGCCTTGTCAAAAATGGGTCGTCTCTGGGCTTTGACATTCACTCCCGTCATTCTTATGACTTCCGAGTTCTGTCAAAGAGGGGCAACTGTAGACACCCCATTTTTGACCGTCCTCAAGACTTGGACGTCACCGTTGGAACACTCGGTGATTATCCATGTTTGTGTTCGTTTGGAGTTCCCGGAGTTCTCGGCTGCGCGCGCCTTGCCTCGGGACCTCCGAACTCGACCGTTTGTGTTTGGATTTGCACCAAACACTTGTGTTTTGCCTTGGAAGGGCAGGGAATGCTTTGTGAGGCATCCCTACACACCACCGGCTGGGGCTAGAGGCCACCGGCTGGCTGGTTTGTCCATCGGCACTTTATTGTGCCGACCGGCACTATTTTGTGCCGACCGGCACTAAATTTTGCCAAATGATTTTCTTTGCCGGCCGAGCACTGTACACTTGCTTTATGAGATATTTTCTCACAGCTGTAAAGTTCTTTGCTCCCCTCCATACACGTGTATGGAGGGATGAGCTCTTGGCTTGCTTAGTTGCTAAGCATTCCTTGCCTATAAGAGGAGAACTCTTCCTCTTGGCTCAAGGTTAGCCTTTTGAGAGCAAAACCAGAGCTTAGATACATATATCTCTGATATACATCCATATATATATATATATATATCTCCCTCTCTCTCCTCTTGTGTGTGTGTTTTTAGGCCAAAAAGTGTAGTTTTACCTCATTTTTGCTCCTTTACACACACCATTACACCTTAGCTCGAGTTTGAGAGACTTAGGAGGTTGTTTGTGTTGGTTTTGGACTGGTTTTGAGCATTAGAGAGTGGTTGCAACCTCTGTTTTTCAAGGGATCATCAAGGGTAAGAATCTTGCTTTATATTCCCCATTTTTGCAACCTCTTTCTACCCTCTTTACTTTGTGTTTTTGAGTTTGTGTTTAAGATAAAAAAGTCTTGTTTTTACTTGTTCTTGAACCTTCATTAAGGTCCTTTTTTGGTTTGAGCAAAGGTCCATCCTATTAGGCCTTGTATGGCCACTTTTGGTGCCTTTGCTTAAGACCCTCTTTACTTGGTGTTCTTGGCCTTCCCACCACTGAAAACCAGTGGGTTTTCAGTGGTGAGGAAGATGATTTTTGAGTCTCATATAGGGGAGGGACCCCCCTCTCCCCTTGGTCCTTTACTTGCCTTTGTTTTGGGCTCATAGCATAGCATGCATGCTTGTTTGTATTTGCCTTCATTTCAGAACTTTTTAGGGTGTTTTAGGTCACATCTAACCTCTGTTTTTGGTCGGATTGATGGCCCTTGGAATGTATCTCATGCTTGCTTTGAAGTTCCCTTTTATGCTTAGAGATATGCCATGCCTTTAAGCTATGACTCTTGCATGTTTTAGCTTGGTTTCATGGAGGTTTTAGCATCTCTTTGCCATGTGAAAGGGTTGTGAGCCACTGTTTTGGCCATGTTTGGCATGCTTAGTGTGGTTGTTTTGCCTATTGGCTTGTAAACTTTGCTTGTATGGAGCTCTAACATGTTTAGCTTGCATCATCCTCATGATTTGGCATCATTGTAGGTGGTATTTCAGTCCCCATTCCATGTTCAAATACCTCCATTTTATCATCCTATCCATGTTTTGACTTGTTGGTCTTTTATGTCTTCAAGAGAGCATTGTGCATGCTTCCATGTTTAATACATTTTGGGGGGTGCCATGAGGGGATTTGGGTGCCATTTTGCATGATAAAAACCTGTTTTGGTTGCCTAACATGTGCCATGTTTGGTCTTGTTAAGTGGTGGTTCAATGCCCCACTTTGTGCCTTGGCCTTAGGCCTTATGGCTTGCATGCTTGTGTAGCATCTTGCTCTTGTTTTGAGGCATGTTTTGCCACTGTTTAGGAGAGTTTGAGGACTGCCCCCTATGGCTTAAGTCCATTATTGCATGCTTATATCTCGGTTGTTGTATGTTTGATTAATGAGGCCTTGAGTATATGCTAGTTCCATGCTTAATTGGTCCATGTTGCATGACATTTGTACCTTGCATACTTTAGCTCTTTGCATGCTTAACATGATAGGTTGCATTGCATTTGAGCCATTTTGTATACTTGCATTTCATGGTTTGGCTTGGGGATTGTCAAGCCAAGCATGAGGATCGAGAGGAGTTCACACTTTGAGTGGTGAAACTTGTCTCCATCCTCAAGTCACCAAGACCTTTGACTAACACATGATAAGGTTTTGGATTTCATCTTTTGTGTTGCATGCATTTCAATTAAAACATGCAACCTTGGTTCCTTAGGCTATCATGCATCAAATGCATCATTGATGGCCCTAGAACCAAGAGTCATGCCTCCTTGAGTCCCTAAGCATGATAGGAGGCCATGATCATGCTTACATATGCCCAAAAACCATGCCTTGCACTGCTGTTTTCGCTGCTGCTGTCAAACTGTCCTCTGCAGGAACTTTCTGCCGACCGGCATTATAATGTGCCGATTGGCACTTTATTTGTGCCGATAAACACCACAAGCAGCCGGTGGTAAACTGGAGCATCCGGTGAGCTTTTCCCCCAGCCGGTGATGTTCAGCAGTATGCAAGGGAGGTGTTCTAGGACTTTGGGAATTTTTGGAGAGACAGGGCAGTAAAAACAGAGGCCAGCAGTGACACGGTACAGGTTTTCCGGGCGAGTCGGAATCGAGCATGCATCATTCGCGCATTCCAAGGTAGGGTTGAGGCCCCATTGCGTTTATTTTGCTTTAATTTTAGTAATTAGAATTTGTAATAATTAATTCATTTATTCGTTGGGCTGTATTATTATTTTGGTCCCTCCGAGTGAGGGCGAATTTGTAATAAGTGTGGGTGCGTGGGCATGTCTGTCTTCCAATCCCCATTTCTTTCTATCCCTTTTATTTACCTGCTTACGATGGTAGATTAGGGCACGTCTATTTTAGCATACCTTATGCAATGCATGCGTGCATTCATGCATTTGTTTACATACATCGGGCTCGGTACATCATACAAACTGCATCGTACTTTCAATTCCAAATTGAATACGTGATAGTTGTTGCATTTCATGTGCCATGCTTAGGATAGCCGAGCCTGTCTAGATTACATTCCGTATGCGATGCATTAGTCACTTAACATAAACTAGGTCAGGCATGTTTTGCTAACTGGTTTCTTGTTTTAGCACGGAGTACGATGTAAGTTTTATGCTTTAGCATGTCGCATGCGTGTGAATGTTAACATGACAGTATGCCTACCATGCGGCTAAGTGCTTATGTGATAAACTGCTTGAATGCCTGTGGGTGAAGGTTGGATTGCCTAATTTGGAACAACTCATTGAAATCCGTATTTTAGTCTACTTGCGAGTAGCAAAAACCAACATGTTTTTCGAGACAAAACGGATATGCAATGATTATCTCCGAATTAGGCAATCTAGTCTATACTTTTGTGTTGTGCGCATCACATAGTAATTCTAGGTTAATAATCGGTATAAGAACGCATAAAGTTTTCAAAAACGGATATCACGGTTAGTAAAGGCCGGTCTTCGGACCGGGCGAAAGGGGGTGCTCATAGCTGACCTTCCCCGATCGTACCCAAGCTCCCGAGCCAAGACCACTTTGGTGATGACGGACACGTGGCCTTCGGCACCGAGTCAGGGTTTCCTAAATTTCCCATTTTAAAAATATTTAGGTGGCGACTCTGTAATCTGGCAAAGCAGTCCATGTTTGGCACTACTTTTCAAAAATCTGTTTTCTCAAACGATTTGCCAGAGTTGGACTCTTTGGTTCAGATTTAGAACCGCGACACAAACAAAAAGGGAGTCCGAACTGTAGCCGAGGTCCCCCGCGGACGTGTTACACACTCACCCACAAACCCAGCACACCTCTCTCTAACCCAGCAAACCCAACACCCCTCTCTCACACACACGGCTCTCTTCCTTCTCACATGCACACCAACAGCACACACACCACCCATTCACACTACACTGCCATCTCACTCTCTCCCTCAGGCTAAACACGGCACACACACACCTAACATAGCACACTGATACACCATCACAGACCATGCATAATCCATACACACACCTCACTCACTCTCCAAATACGACACACACTCACACCTAACATAGCACACTGATACATTCACTCACGACACAGCACTACACCCACGGGGGAGACCCACGGGCTCTCTCTCTCAAGACAACCTCTCTCTCTCTCTCGGCTTGGGGAGAGGAAGAGGAGAGACACCACCAACTCAGCCACCATTAACACATACACACTACACACAGTCGGACACAGACGCACGGGAGAGCAGCTCAAACACATACACACACAGCAAGACTCACGGGGGCTCCCTGCTCTCTCTTCTCTTTCTAAACCCACAACTCTCTAAACACCCACATGCACACACAAGCACGGGGCTCCCTCTCTCTCTAAATTGAACACCCACGGGAGAGGGAGAGGAGACCCGGTGCACAACTCTCTAACAGAGTTCTCTCTCAACCTCTCGGCATCTCACTCACTCTCTTGTCACACACACACCCAGTACACAGACTAGACTCACGGCAGCACCCAGACAACCACAACACACATCCAACACTCTCACACACCATACCCAGTACATGCACAACCCAACCCTCTCTCTTCTCTCTCTAACACGCAACCATAAACTCACCCATGCATGACACTCACGCACCCATGCATGACACACACACACACACACTCACCTCTCTCTCCCGTGGGTTTGATAGTGACTTGAACAACAAAACCACCTTTTTCCCTCTCGGCAACTCTCTCTCTTCCAGCTCTCTCTCTCTATGACTCTCTCTCTCTGGGTCTTTGATCTCTCTCTCTCTGATCTCTCTCTCCTCACGGATGGTAACAAAACTCCCTCACGGATGGTAACAAAAGAATTTCAGGGAGAGCTTTGGCTGTTGGGTTCGGTGGGGAGCATGAGAGGGTGAGGGAGTAAGGGTTTGAGGCCAACATATGCAGGAACACCATCCTTCCATCCATGGCGATCTGAGAGAATATCTATATAGAGAGTGAAGACCAAACCGTGAGCTCCCGAAGTTGATTTAGTGGTTACTGGAATTACAGGGATGGACATGGACTACCAAACTTGAGTTGGTTTCACATGGATTATCAGTATGGGCTTCAAAGCTTGAGTTGGTTTTGCTTGGGCTTCAAGGAAGTGGATTCAATTTGTGGGTTAATATGGGTTTTATCGGTACAGGGCTTGAGTTGGTTTTACATGGGCTTCAAGTGGGCTCATTTTGTGGGCTTCATATGGGTTTTATCAGTAGGTGCTTAGTTATATAGGGTGTGTCCCTGCTTCATTTTATTTTTATTCTTATTTATTTTATTTTCATTTTGAGTGTTTGTGAGGATTTTATTTTATTTCTCTCTCTCATTCGGATATGTAATAATTCAGGTGTTGTAATAATTCCCCCACCCCGCTTCTTTCTATCCCATTCTTTAATCACTTTCCCTAACGGTGTGTATGTATATATCTGACATGCCATGCATATCCATGCTTTCCATTTATGTCTCATGCATAAAGATTCGGCTACATTTACATTTGTGGACTTAATCAAGTCTTCTGTGATTCTGTACGCTATCGTATGTTTTGAGATGATTCACATGCCATATTTTAGAAGCCGATTCTTTAGTGCATCTCATGAGTGAATTGCATTAGGATTTTGTATATAAGATCATGCATATTTTCTAACTTTGTTTTGTAGCTTGTTCGCGGGACGTCGGTAAATATGTGAGTCGTTATGCTTTAGCATCCCGCTTGTACATAATTTTCTTATTATGTTTAGCATCCTACCATGAGGCTAATTACTTAAATGATAAACTGTTTGAATGCCTGTGGATGAAGGCTTGTTGCTTAAATTGGAATGATTCAACGGATGTATGTTTTAAGATTCACAAACCTAAGCCCACCTAAGGGTGGTAAATTCAAATCCTTTTCGAGAAACAAATATGAAATTGAATTGTTCCAATTTGAGCAAACTAGTCTATACCTTGTATGCTTCACATAATAAATTTTAGGATTTATTAAATAATCAGAATAAGAACATATATTGTACATAAGAATCACATCATAATTAGTAGAGGCCGATCTTTGATCGGGTGAGTGGGGTGCTCATTATTGACCTTCCCCTCTCATACCTAAGTTCCCGAACCAAGACACTTTGGTAACGACAGACTAATGGCCTTTGGCACGAGTCACGGGTTTCCTAAATTTCCCATAAATATTTAGGTGGCGACTCTGAAATCTGGCAAAGCAGTCCATTTTTGGCATTTGATTCAAACATCGATTTTCCAAAAACAATTGCCGGATTTGGACTCTTTTTGTGTTTCCACTGTTTCACATTGCACTTGTGAAATCAGATTCAGAACCAACACAAGTGGAGTCCGAACTGTAAGGGCTATTTCATTCTTCCGAAAGGGGGCGCGAAAAGCCGAGCTACAGTTTCTGGCGACTCTGCTGGGGATTTAGAGAACTTGACTTGAAATTTATGATGTGAATTTTTATCTACATTTATATGTTCTTTGCATTTGCATTTGCATCGGTGCGCTTAAGTCCCTGTGTTTGCCATCTGCTATTCCTGGACGGTTTGCTGGAGGCTTGCCCACAAAGCTTGCCAAAAGGCTGACCGGTCATGGGCTCTGCCATGTTGGGAACACAACCCTTGGATCTGGACTACCGCTGTACTGTTTGATCCTCTTTTGACTTCTCGGTGTTAGGTGTGAGAGGTATATTAGGTAGTCTTGCTGAGGTACCCTTTTTGACCAATCGGCCTAGCTGCATATAGTAAAGCCATAGTGACTATTCCATCTTAGGACAGGATGCCACCCATTTGTAGGATGTTGTGAAGCCGCTTGTTTGAATAGTGAACCCTAGATCATTTCAAAAGCTAGGACAGGATAACCCCACCCTCCATAGGGGTGTTTGTTCTCTTTCCTGCTATGTGTTCTGTGCAGTTTATTGGATCTATACAGGGGTTCTCAAATTCTGAACAGTGGTTCAGGCATTTCAGTTTGTGGGGTTGAGTTCAGTGTGTCAGTATGAGTTAGCAGTGATCAGTTGAGTCGAAACGCTGCTAAAATTCTGATTGGGGGTCCCATTATTGTTTTTAGTTTGCAAACATGGCTTCCAAAAAAATAAAAAATAAAAAGAAAAAAAAAGAAAAAAACTAATACCAAGTCAACTAATTTTATTTGTGTTGTTATTTTACACCAAAAAAAAAATCATCATTGATTGTGTTGTTTTAGTAATTGTTGTTTTTACAAACAAAAAAAAAAGAGGGAAAGGGTTTTGTTTTGTTTTCTTTTATAATGTGTTTTTGTTATATAAAAAAAAAAAAATATCATTGATTGTGTTGGTTTAGATACTTTTTTTTTTACCAAAAAAAAAAAAAAAAAAAAAAAAAAAAAGGAAAGGGGTTTGTTTTCTTTTATAATGTGTTTTTGTTTTTTTATATATAAAAAAAAAATCATCAAATCATTTTCTTTGTGTTGTTTTTGTAATTGTTGTTTTTTTTCAACAAAAAAAAAAATGTTTTTTTTGTTTTTAAAAAAAAAAAAAATGGGAATGGGGTTTGTTTTTCATAAAAATGTGTTTTTATTTTTTTGAGTACATATATTAAAAAAAAAAAAAAAAAAACTTTTTGATATCCCACAAGTCCACCGATGTAAATAAATAAATCTTGTGGGATATCTGACCATCTCTGTGATTGGGGAATGACCACCTGTTGATTACACGAGCTTTATTTTGAATGTTGTGGATGGCCCACCTGTTGACTGGCAATTTGAGAATGATTTTATTCTGAGTTCTGAATTGAGTATTAAGTCTAAGTTTGATTCCACCAAGTTTGTAGAGTTGGGATCAGGCTCGAGTCATTCTAGTGAGTTAAAGTCTGTTGATTTCAAGCGTGCTAAATCTAGACATTTATGTCCTGTCTAGATCTTCTTTGTCTTTTTCTTTTGAGTCTGTTGTCATTGCTGAGTCATAGTCTCTTTCCAATAAATCAAAAAAAAAAAAAAAACAAAAAAAAAAAAAAATGCCATAGAGTCTGCCTACTTCTCTGTGCCTTTAAATCATTGCATTGACCAAAGTTTTTCAAAACTTTTTCCAAAACTCTGATAAAAACAAAGAGGAAGAATTTCCTCGGGATTTGCATATTTTGATCAACTGAGAAGAAGAGAGGTGTACTAAGCCCTTGATGAAGAAAATCATTTTTGTTAATGTGGGTACTGAGAAGGATCCTTGCTTGGTCCAAATTGGTTCTATTTTGTCTTCGTAAGAGTATGAGTGATTAGTCACTTTGTGAAAAGATTTCAAAAACATGTTTTTGCGTGGTCCTACGAAAACATGCCTGGAATTGATTATACAGCATAGGATCCCTCTTGACTCAAGGTCCGACCTCCTTAGCTCCTTAGCTTTCAAACCATGATTCGAAGTATTCCATGATCAACCAAAGTGTAAGGCTTGTATAGCCAACTTGGAAACAGCCCTTGAACTAGGGGCAATGATGTGATTCAAATGGAGACAGCCCTTCAACTAGGGGCAATAAGGTCGAATATGATTCAAATGGAAACAGCCCTTGAACTAGGGGCAATAATGTGATTCAAATTGAGGCAACCCTTCCACTAGGGGCAAGAAGGTCGAATGTGATTCCAGATTTGAAACAACCCTTGAACTAGGGGCGAAAGTGTGAGGCTTACATATCCTACAATGGAGACAACCCTTGAACTAGGGGCAATAAAGTATCACCCTTGAGAGGCTCGCTGGGCCGAAAACCCGAAAGGGCGACCCAGGCAAAAGTTAGAGCACAAAAAAAAATAAAAAATAAAAAGAAAAAATGAAAATGAAAAGCTCGCAAGGTTGAAAACCCGAAAGGGCGGCTTTGGCAAAAGTTAGAGCGTAAAAGGAGAGTGTCAATACCCGAGTGAACCTTAGCCAGACCTATGTAGGGCCTGTGATTCAGATTGGAAGCAACCTTTGAACTAGGGGCAAGAAGGTCAGATGTGATTTAGATTTGAAGCAGCCCTTGAACTAGGGGCAAAAGGTTGGAGGTGATCAAAGAGTTAAAACTGAATCGTTTCCTAATGAAGACCGCCTAGAAAGGCAAAACCCAGAATTTGAGAGAATGAATGTTATTATTGAAGGACAGTCGAGTTTCTATCCACTACACTAGGGGCAAATTCAGACCCAATTAGCCTAGTCCCTATATCATCATATCTACTGGTCAAGTGTAGTAGTTGTTCTGATAGATGGCCTAGAGATTTCACACCCAATCAACATGGACAAAGTAAAATGAAAGTAACCCTTGAGAGGCTCGCTGAGCCAAAAACCCGGAAGGGCGATCCAGGCAAAAGTTAGAGCAGAAAAACAAAAAATTAAAAAAAAAAAAAATGAATGAAAAAATATATAGAAAAAAAAAAATGAAATGATGATGAAACAAAAAGGAGAGTATTAATACCCGAGTGAACCTTGGCCGGAACTACGGTGGCCTGATTCCTATCTTGAGGATACGTAGGTAGCTTCATCTTGAAGCTCGGCCCCAATAATTTTTCAACTTATTTCGTCCATGTTTGATTGGTGTATCTATAGTCGACTTGGTTGTCCTATCCGTATTTGATTGGTGTATCTTCATTCTGCTCAGTTCAAGTGGTTCAATTCAACTTGGTTTAGTTCGGTTCGGTCCGGACCGGTTTTTGCTCAACTTCATTCGATTCGGTTTGGCTCGGTTCGTTTGGCTTGGTTCGGATATCACCTTTGATTATTTGGTTTGGGACTATGCACCCCAATGGTTGATTCTATGTTAGTTGAGTAGTGGCCATTTGTCAAAATAGGTTTTGATTAATTTGAATAAAGCTGACTAATTTTTCTCGAAAATTGTTCCATTTTTACAAAATTTGAACCATTCTTTGGATTTGCAAAGGGAAAATTTTCAGTACTCACAATTTAGCTTACATGATTTGAAACAGAAAATGGAATGAGTAGGCTAATCTAACTCTCATGTTGATCAAAACATTTTTAAAAAAAAAAATCAAGAAAAAAATTCAAGGTAATGAATTAGGGGCATATTTGAGTTAGTGATTCTATCTTCTCCCCACTCGAGTCAACTCGTCAGTGTATATGAGTGTGTACTCATACTAGTCAGTGTATTGATATCAATCAAGGTATTCATACCAGTCCAGTCAGTGTATATAAGTGTGTTCCTTTCATGCCAGTCAGGGTATTCATACCAATCAGTGCATATAAGTGTGTATTCGTACCAGTCAGTGTATTCATACCAGTCAGTGTATATCGGTGTGTATTCATACCAATCAGTGTATTTATACCAGTCAGTGTGTACTCATACTAGTCAGTGTATTTATCTCATTCAAGGTATTCATACTAGTCCAGTCAGTGTGTATCAGTATGTTTCTTTCATACCAGTCAGTGTATTTTATACCAGTCTGTGTTTGGATTGTTTTATTTGTTTTCTTACGTTTTTATTCAGGTCAGTATGAATCAATGGTCAATTCAGAGTTCAAATTTAATCACTCTCAAATTCAATCAAACAAAAGTATTTTCAAATTCAGAGTGATGTGCCAGTCACGCCATTGAGATACAAAACTGAAAATTTTTATTACAGTCAGGGGAGGACATCCCCGATTACAGAGACTCCAAAAAAAAAAAAAAAAAAAAAAAAAAAAAAAAAAAAAAAAACAGAAAATACAGAGACTTCAAAAACAAATAAAAAAAAAAACAAACAAACAAACAAACAAATAAAAAAAAACAGAAAATACAAAAAAAAAAAAAAAAAAAAGAAGAAAACCAGAAATACAAAAAAAAAAAAAAAAAAGAGGGATCTTTTTTTCTTTTTTCTCCGGTGACGGCCACGTACTTCACTTACTCGGCTCTTCCGTCGCCGAGCTCTTCCGCTTTTTGTCGCTCTTTTTGTCGTCAATCTTCGAAGACCCTGCTCCAATACTTCCACCAAGAACAACCACAGTGTTTCCGCCGACAGAGTCGACTCCCCGCCGACCATCAAAGGCGAGGTACGAAGATCCCCCAAATCGGGCCATAGAGGTGGAGTGCCTTTTCAGCTCCTTGTTTTCAGCCTTCAAGGCACAAATCTCTACCCGTGCATCTCTGTACATGCACTGGAGTAGAGACAGTTGGGCGTTGACCTGGTATACCTCACACGCCTTGTTTTGCAGACGGTGAGACAGGTTAGTCACCGCCGCCACTGTCTCCATGCAGGACCTCAACGTGTAGTGGTTGGCCTCGATATCATTTTGAGTAGCCATCACTTGCTCAACTGAGAGTGTGGGAAGACTAGGTTGAGTAAGAGCAGGGGCACTTGGCCCAGAAGAGCTCGATGGATTATTACGATCCGGAAAGAGAGAGAAGGGGCGAGACGAAGCCATGTATAAGAGCAGAGAAGGCAGAAATGGCAGAAAAGAAGGGAGTCACAGAGGAATGACAGAAAACAGATGAGAAAAAAAAGAGAAGAAAGAAGAGAAGGAGGAGGAAGACGAAAAAGTGATGAAGAAGAAGATGGAAGAGTGATGGAGAAGAGTGATGGAGAAGAAGCAGAAGAAGAGAGTGGGTAAGAAGAAGAGAAGAGAGATACTAATTCAGAAGAAGCTGAGAAGAAGAAGACAAAGAGGGTGAGAGTCGAGGCACACCTTCGTTCGAGGTGGGCTGCTTTTGTCGGCCAGCCGACACAAAAGCAAAGCCCGCGTGTCAAACGCGGCAAGAGACGCGGGAGAGTTGTGTATGCATATATGTATATATATTATATAGCTATGTAATATATACATTTGTTTGAGCATTTTGGTCATATGAGTAGCTTGGGTTCAGTGGTGTGGCTCAATGGTTGAAGGCTGAAAGGCTGAGCCCGAGGTCAGGGGTTCGAACCCCACATCGAGTGTTTCTTTTCTTTTGTTTTTGTTTTATGTATAAATATGTCTTATATATTGGTTTGAACATTTGAGTCACAGGTGTGGCTTGGGTTCAGTGGTGTGGCTCAATGGTTAAAGGCTGAAAGGCTGAGCCCGAGGTCAGGGGTTCGAACCCCACATCAAGTGTTTCTTTGTTTTGTTTTTGTTTTGGTTTTAATGTATATATGTTTTGTCCACCTATATATAAATATATATATTTGTTTGAATTGTTTCTGTCACACGAGTGGCTTGGGTTCAATGGTTAGGCCCAGTGGTTGAAGAGTGAGAGGCTGAGCCTGAGGTCAGGGGTTCGAACCCCACATCGAGTATTTTTTTTCAGTTTGTTTTGGTTTTATGTATATATATGTCTTGTATAGTATATATATATATTTGTTTGTATATTTTGTCACAAGAGTGACGTGGTTCAGTGGTCGAAGACTCGAAGACTAGGCCTGAGGTCAGGGGTTCGAAACCCCGCATCCCATGTCCATCCATTTTGTGATTTTCTTTTCTTTCTTTTTTTTTTTTTTTGTGTGTGTTTTGTATACGTGTCTCATATATGTATATATATTTCTTTTCCTATCTTGTCACAAGAGTGACGTGGCTCAGTGGCTAAGGACTCAAAGACCAGGCCTGAGGTCAGGGGTTCGAAACCCCGCATTCCATGTCCATCCATTTTGTGATTTTCTTTTCTTTTTTTTTGTGTGTTTTGCATACGTGTCGTGTCTCATATATATATATATATGTCTTTGCCCAGCCCATCTAGTCATAAGAGTGGAGTGGCTCAGTGGTTGAGTACTCAGAGGCCAAGCTTGAGGTTAGGGGTTCGACACCCCGTAACTATGCATTTTGTGATTTTCTTTTCTTTTTGCGTGTTTTGCGTGCGTGTGCTGACGTCAGCAAACGGAATATGCCTTCTCAGTAACGGCATCTTCCAACTGACGGTTGCAAACAGAATATTCCCCACCTGTGTATATCTCCGTATATATATCTGTGTATATATCCGTATATGTTTGTGTATAGGTCCGTATATGTCTGTGTCGTATATACCTGTATATATACTGTATATGTTCTATGTCTGTGTCGTATATACCTGTATATATACTGTATATGTTATATGTCTGTGTCGTATATACCTGTATATATACTGTATCTGTTTGTGTATAGATCCGTATATGTCTGTGTCGTATATACCTGTATAGATACCATATATATCTGTGTATATGTTTGTATTCTGTCTGTAAATATCTGTGTGCATTTATATGTAAATATCTGTGTATTATAATAATCAGGAAAAAAAAGGGGCATCTGTGACTTCTACATGTAGAGCTTACCCCTTATCAAAAAAAAAAATAATAATAAAAAAAATAAAAATATATATATATAAAAAAAAAAAAACCCAGAAAAATAAGGAAGAAAAGGGCCATTTGTGATTTCTACATGTAGAGATTACCCATTGTCAGCAAAAAAAAAAAAAAAAAAAAAATCATTCCACCTTCCTCCTCTCGCGTAAGACACGTTTGGAAAGCACCTTCCTCCTCTCGCGTAAGACGCGTTTGGAAAGCATCTTCCTCCTCTCGCGTAAGACGCGTTTGGAAAGCATATTCCTCCTCTCGCGTAAGACGCGTTTGGAAAACATCTTCCTCCTCTCGCGTAAGACGCGTTTGGAAAGCATTTTCCTCCTCTCGCTTAACACGCGTTTGGAAAGCAAATCCCTCCTCTCGCTTAACACGCGTTTGGAAAGCATCTCCCTCCTCTCGCTTAAGACGCGTTTGGAAAGCATCTTCCTCCTCTCGCGTAAGACGCGTTTGGAAAGCATATTCCTCCTCTCGCGTAAGACGCGTTTGGAAAGCATCTTCCTCCTCTCGCGTAAGACGCGTTTGGAAAGCATCTTCCTCCTCTCGCGTAAGACGCGTTTGGAAAGCATCTTCCTCCTCTCGCGTAAGACGCGTTTGGAAAGCATATTCCTCCTCTCGCGTAAGACGCGTTTGGAAAGCATCTTCCTCCTCTCGCGTAAGACGCGTTTGGAAAGCATCTTCCTCCTCTCGCGTAAGACGCGTTTGGAAAGCATCTTCCTCCTCTCGCGTAAGACGCGTTTGGAAAGCATCTTCCTCCTCTCGCGTAAGACGCGTTTGGAAAGCATCTTCCTCCTCTCGCGTAAGACGCGTTTGGAAAGCATATTCCTCCTCTCGCATAAGACGCGTTTGGAAAGCATCTTCCTCCTCTCGCGTAAGACGCGTTTGGAAAGCACCTTCTTCCTCTCGCGTAAGACGCGTTTGGAAAGCATCTTCCTCCTCTCGCGTAAGACGCGTTTGGAAAGCATATTTCTCCTCTCGCGTAAGACGCGTTTGGATCTCAAGTTCACAAACTCCTCTCGCGTAAGACGCGTTTGGATCTCAAGTTCACATCCTCCTCTCGCGTAAGACGCGTTTGGATCTCAAGTATGGTCTAGGAGACCTTAAATCCTCTAAAGGTGCAATTCCTTTGGTGTTTGTCGTGCCCGAACGACTTTGGGTGGTCTGGTATAGCCGCATGCCTGTGATTGCAATGAGTTCCTAGGAGACCAACTGCGACGGTGGAAACTAGAGTTCGAATGGCGATGCCTAGAACGCAAAAGGTTCGGGATTTCCGAGACTAAAGTCTGGTTTAAATACCCAGAGGTGCATCCAGAGGTGCATTCTCGGCTTGAAATCTGTATGGTAGCCCCATAGGTTGCGATAGCTTATATGCGTCTCAATTCTGGATACTGAACCAACCTAGTCTGTCACCCCGTTGGAGAATAGGGAAAGTTGTAAATATGATCAAAAAAGCGGCATCCATGGCCACCCAAATCGGTTAACAACAGCAGGTGCGCCTGTCTGTTCACACCACCCAATCGGTTAAAAACATCAGGTGCGCCTGTTGTTTACACCATCTTTCCTCATTTCGCGTGACACGTGTTAGGATGGTGATTTCTCATCTCTTGGTTGAGGTCTTTCCTCTCTTGCATAAATCTTGCATAAATCATGAATTTTCAAACAAACCGGCTTCGCGAAGCGTGTAAGTCCAACTTTCAAACTACTTTTTAAGCATATCATTTGCATTTTGCCCCTGAACTACGCTGGTTTGATTCCTTGCAAAGGGATACGTAAGCAACCTTCGGGTTCAACCACTTGCATTACATCTGGTTTGTTTGCCCAAGTCTTACGGCCTTGTCAAAAAGGGTAGTCTTCGGGCTTTGACATTCACTCACGTCACTTTATGACTTCGAGCTCTGTCAAAGAGGGGCAACTGTAGACACCCTATTTTTGACCGCCCCTCAGACTTGGGCACCTTCTTTTGACCACTCGCTGATGAAAATTGAAATGTGCTAATTTATGAATTTCTCAGCCGAAAAATCAAATTGAAGCTTTAATTCAAAAACCTCACCCATTTTGGTCATCCCTAATATTTTATTAATTTGTAATATTATATATGTATGTATATTTATTTTAGGTGTGTATTTATTTTAGGTGTGTTTTATATAAATTGATAAATATTTGATAAAACAAAATATTAATCAAACAAAAAAAAAAAGAAAAAGAAAATAATAATAATAATAATAAAAAAGAAATATGCTGTATTCAACTTGTATATATATATGTTTATATATTATAGATAATATATTATCATTGTTTTGTTAGAGGGGCCTCAGGTCATTATAATGAATCATGGAGGGGGGGGACAGTTTTTCGGTGGAAAAGATTGAGTGAGTGGGGGAATAAAAATGTAAAGCAAAAGAGAGGTTCACATGGCCAGGGGGTCTTCAAGGCATGGGATGATATGTTTGTTTAATAAAAAAACAACACATGGAGACAGCACTACATCAATCTCTCTCTCTCGGATGATAGGAGAGACACACAGAAAGCATCTTTGATTGGGGGCTAAAAAAATATACAGAGGAGATATCCCTCCCTCTCTCTCTCTGCAGGCTGGGGGGGTGTTCATGAGGGTGGGTTGAAAAATATATTTTGAGAGAGATTTTTATAGAGGAGGAGAGACACATGGGTTGAGAGAGGGAGAGGGAGGGAGAGAATCACACAGCAAAACCAACCTCTCTCTCTGCTCCCTCCCTCTCAAGCACACCAAACGCATACACCTCTCATCTCACACCACCCATGCATACTCAGCTTCACAAACCATACACCCACACGATGCACAGGGGGGACTGATCACTCACACGCATACACCATGAACAGACCATACACAGACCATACACAGATTGAGCTTCGGCACACACACGGCACAACACACAGCTGGTCTCTCACACACATACGTATACACATCCATTTTGAGAGCTACACCTACACAGACACACACATGCACACCCAACACACACATGCACTCACCCACAAACCCAGCACACCTCTCTCTAACCCAGCAAACCCAACACCCCTCTCTCACACACACGGCTCTCTTCCTTCTCACATGCACACCAACAGCACACACACCACCCATGCATACTACACTGCCATCTCACTCTCTCCCTCAGGCTAAACACGGCACACACACACCTAACATAGCACACTGATACACCATCACAGACCATGCATAATCCATACACACACCTCACTCACTCTCCAAATACGACACACACTCACACCTAACATAGCACACTGATACATTCACTCACGACACAGCACCACACCCACGGGGGAGACCCACGGGCTCTCTCTCTCAAGACAACCTCTCTCTCTCTCTCGGCTTGGGGAGAGGAAGAGGAGAGACACCACCAACTCAGCCACCATTAACACATACACACTACACACAGTCGGACACAGACGCACGGGAGAGCAGCTCAAACACATACACACACAGCAAGACTCACGGGGGCTCCCTGCTCTCTCTCCTCTCTCTAAACCCACAACTCTCTAAACACCCACATGCACACACAAGCACGGGGCTCCCTCTCTCTCTAAATTGAACACCCACGGGAGAGGGAGAGGAGACCCGGTGCACAACTCTCTAACAGAGTTCTCTCTCAACCTCTCGGCATCTCACTCACTCTCTTGTCACACACACACCCAGTACACAGACTAGACTCACGGCAGCACCCAGACAACCACAACACACATCCAACACTCTCACACACCATACCCAGTACATGCACAACCCAGCCCTCTCTCTTCTCTCTCTAACACGCAACCATAAACTCACCCATGCATGACACTCACGCACCCATGCATGACACACACACACTCACCTCTCTCTCCCGTGGGTTTGATAGTGACTTGAACAACAAAACCACCTTTTTCCCTCTCGGCAACTCTCTCTCTTCCAGCTCTCTCTCTCTATGACTCTCTCTCTCTGGGTCTTTGATCTCTCTCTCTCTGATCTCTCTCTCCTCACGGATGGTAACAAAACTCCCTCACGGATGGTAACAAAAGAATTTCAGGGAGAGCTTTGGCTGTTGGGTTCGGTGGGGAGCATGAGAGGGTGAGGGAGTAAGGGTTTGAGGCCAACATATGCAGGAACACCATCCTTCCATCCATGGCGATCTGAGAGAATATCTATATAGAGAGTGAAGACCAAACCGTGAGCTCCCGAAGTTGATTTAGTGGTTACTGGAATTACAGGGATGGACATGGACTACCAAACTTGAGTTGGTTTCACATGGATTATCAGTATGGGCTTCAAAGCTTGAGTTGGTTTTGCTTGGGCTTCAAGGAAGTGGATTCAATTTGTGGGTTAATATGGGTTTTATCGGTACAGGGCTTGAGTTGGTTTTACATGGGCTTCAAGTGGGCTCATTTTGTGGGCTTCATATGGGTTTTATCAGTAGGTGCTTAGTTATATAGGGTGTGTCCCTGCTTCATTTTATTTTTATTCTTGTTTATTTTATTTTCATTTTGAGTGTTTGTGAGGATTTTATTTTATTTCTCTCTCTCATTCGGATATGTAATAATTCAGGTGTTGTAATAATTCCCCCACCCCGCTTCTTGCTATCCCATTCTTTAATCGCTTTCCCTAACGGTGTGTATGTATATATCTGACATGCCATGCATATCCATGCTTTCCATTTATGTCTCATGCATAAAGATTCGGCTACATTTACATTTGTGGACTTAATCAAGTCTTCTGTGATTCTGTACGCTATCGTATGTTTTGAGATGATTCACATGCCATATTTTAGAAGCCGATTCTTTAGTGCATCTCATGAGTGAATTGCATTAGGATTCTGTATATAAGATCATGCATATTTTCTAACTTTGTTTTGTAGCTTGTTCGCGGGACGTCGGTAAATATGTGAGTCGTTATGCTTTAGCATCCCGCTTGTACATAATTTTCTTATTATGTTTAGCATCCTACCATGAGCCTAATTGCTTAAATGATAAACTGTTTGAATGCCTGTGGATGAAGGCTTGTTGCTTAAATTGGAATGATTCAACGAATGTATGTTTTAAGATTCACAAACCTAAGCCCATCTAAGGGTGGCAAATTCAAACCCTTTTCGAGAAACAAATATGAAATTGAATTGTTCCAATTTGAACAAACTAGTCTATACCTTGTATGCTTCACATAATAAATTTTAGGATTTATTAAATAATCAGAATAAGAACATATATTGTACATAAGAATCACATCATAATTAGTAGAGGCCGATCTTTGATCGGGTGAGTGGGGTGCTCATTATTGACCTTCCCCTCTCATACCTAAGTTCCCGAATCAAGACACTTTGGTAACGACGGACTAATGGCCTTTGGCACGAGTCACGGGTTTCCTAAATTTTCCATAAATATTTAGGTGGCGACTCTGAAATCTGGCAAAGCAGTCCATTTTTGGCATTTGATTCAAACATCGATTTTCCAAAAACAATTGCCGGATTTGGACTCTTTTTGTGTTTCCACTGTTTCACATTGCACTTGTGAAATCAGATTCAGAACCAACACAAGTGGAGTCCGAACTGTAAGGGCTATTTCATTCTTCCGAAAGGGGGCGCGAAAAGCCGAGCTACAGTTATGTTGGGGGGCTGAAAAATCGGGGTGTTTCAGTGTATCATCTGTCTATAGGTGGTGTGAACAAAGCCTTCAATCTATAGATTTTGATACCATCTCCAAGATGATTTGGAAGAGTGTCTCTATGCCTAGAGCAAAAGCATTCGTATGGTTAGCTTGGCGGCAAAGGCTAAAAACGTCCTCTTTCCTATAGCGGATTGGTGTCATTCCGGCTGCTGGTAATACTCATTGTGTGTTTTGCAAAGCTGAAGCGGAGTCGGTTAATCATGTTTTGTTGTGGTGTCCCTTTGTTTGGCGGGTGTGGGCTGATATATTTTTATGGTGGGGATCTTAGTGGGTTATGCCAGCAACAGTGGAGGGAGTGTTACAGTTTTGGGCTGGTTTTTCAGGTAATAGATTTGAGAGAATAGTCTGGAATGTGATACCTATTGCTACCTTGTGGTCTATTTGGAAACACAGGAATGAGGTGTTGTTTTCAGAGGTGCAACCTGATCTGTTTGGTCTGTGTGATTTAATCAAAACCAGGACTGCTATGTGGGTAAGAGCTGCTGATGTGAAGCTGCCCTTTTCAGTCAATGATTTTCTGCATAACTTTCAACAAATTAAGTTCTGTCGGAGAGGAGTAGGCTGAAGGGGTGCATGGAGATTATTGTTGTTATTTTCCTCCTCTGCTAGGGGCTGTTCCTGGAGTGTTTTGGTGCTATTTTCCTTTCTTTTTTTCCAGTCTCTGCTGCTGCTTGTCTGGTGTGCTTCTGCTGGTGTTTTTTTTCGGTCATTACTGTGCATGTGTTGGGGATATTCTGCTGATGCGCTCTCTCTTAATTGGGGTTTTTCTGCTGATCCTTATTTACTGATCCTTATCTGCTGGTGTTTTTTTTCGGTCATTACTGTGCATGTGCTGGGGTTATTCTGCTGATGCTCTCTCTTAATTGGGGCTATTCTGCATGCTCTATCTAAAGATGCTGGAGCCTTATTTGCTGGATAGTCTTCTGCTCCTCTGTTTTGGAGGTTAATTTTATTACTTTGTTTTGCTGATCTTGGAGCCTTTAGTAACCCTTCTGGAGTCTCTCCAAACTGTTGTAGTCTCACCATCTAGCCTTTGTTTTACAGTTGGAGTCTCACTAACTGTAATATTGTAGCCTTTTTTGAAGCTGACTCTGGGCTAGCTTTATTGAAGCCAATTGTGTCTGGTTTCAATTAGCTATGTTGGGTGCTTCTTATGTATTTGTGTTTTTTATATATATATTCTTCCTTTGTTTGCTGATCAAAAAAAAAATATATATATATATATATAATATCAATTGTATATATTTTGCATTATTAGTGTTATGATTAAAAAAAATGTCAATTTTATTAGATAGAATGGTCATTTGTATCTAATCCAAATAATAAAATTTATATTCAAACAATGAAGCGTAAGTCCCATAAATTAATAATCTCAATCCTAAACTATAATCAACCTAAATACTAAAATAACACAAAACACATATTTTAAAAGAGAAATATTATATGATTTTTATCATATTTTTGTATTAGCACCTGTCTATATAAATACTAATTGATTATCTTGTTTGAAGATAAAGATTAAAAAATTAATAAAGACAGACAAATGATATTTTGCCAATACCTAAAAGATGAAAAATAATAATAATACATAGCAGTCTTGAAAAGGAAAAGTTGCAAATCAGTAGAAACTTCACTAAATATTTATAAATTTATAAATATATATATATATATATAACTTTAATTACTAAAGTTAATAAAATTTATCAATAATGTAAAATTATTTTTGAGAATATATATTGATTTGCAATTTTTCATTTTAAAAATAAAGTACAATTACTCAATGACTTGTTTCTGTAATTCTTTGTCCAGAAGAATAAAATAACAATAATAATACTAATAATGTCATTTTCGTATGGGGTATGGGTTGCATATTTAGTCCCCAAAAAACAAAAAATTTAAAAACTAAAAAATTAAACTAAAAAGAAATATTATATCTAAATCATAATTATTTTATTTTTTTCTCACAATCATCCGATCTAAATAAAAAAAGGTCAAAATTTTATAACAAGCACTTTTTTAATCAGATTAAAAGAGTTAAAAAAAATCAACCTAAAAAAATTTATTCCAAACAAAACTTTAAAATTGCTTATTATACATCTCGTGTGCCATCCTTACATTGATTTATACAACATCATGCAGACCTGAGGTAATAAATATAGTCATTATAATATTATTAACATAAAAAAAAAAAAAAAAACACGTTTACAAGACGATAATTTTCATATTCATCGATATATGACTGCATTATTAGGCAAACCGTATAGAAGGTGATTAAGAACCCCTATCAATAAGAAGTGATTCCGGTGTTGGAAGGACTGGTGGCTCTAAAATAGAGGTCATGTCGGTTTGTCTCTGCGAGAGGACTAGATCTGCTTGAGCTGGAAGGTTGAATGGCCCGGGGACGCTCTCCTGGCTTATCGGAAGTGAAGGGGTGGTATCGGTTCGAACTTCGTCTGCAACAGCTGGAAGATTTGGTGGTGTTGAATCTCTTCTGTCTCTCTCATTATTAGAACTCCCAGTGCTGCTACTAGGGTTTCCTAAAACACCATGAATTGGTTGGGAATCATTTGAAGGATTTGATGCCATTTGATTCCGGTTGTGTTGTTTAGGCAATCTAAACTTGTAGACCCTATATATAAACAACGCTGCTGCAGACCTCTAATTAGAGGTGCAGCCGTACAACTCTAGTGAGCTGTCAAGCAATAAATAAAAAAAAAAAAAAAAAAAAACAGTGAAGTAAAAGACAAAAGAAGAGGAAGAGGAAGAAAAAGACAAATTAGAACTCCATTAGTGGTCTTTTTTTAGAGGTCTGAATCATTTTTCATATATAAATAGCTAAACCAAAGAAAAGGATTTGTTTGTACGTACATATAATCTTACATTGTAAGAAATGTAACCTACTCTTAGCAGCAATACATTAGGATATAATAATTGACCAACGACAAAGTATCTTTTTTTGGATAAGTAAGTCATAAAATAAAAACAAGAAACTAACACAAGAATATAAGGGGCATGCCCCGGGCCCTACCCCGAACTATACAAAGGAAAAAAAGAAAAAAAACGGACAGCAACCATGCATATCCAAACAAGAAAAGGAAACAGACCTGTAAGCAAAAACCAAAAACAAATGTCCAACATGAACCGGACAACAAACAATAGCCCAACAACTAAACAGGCAAAGAGACTAATAACCAGCGAGAAAATATTCATGGACCCCATTGAAAATGTGGGCCATAAACATTCATCACAGCAAAACTGGTAAAGCAAGACATAATCTTTGCACACCCCGCAAAGGTAGGTATAAAAACAAAAATAATTACACAATTTTATAAACAAAATACACATAAATAAAAAAATTCTTCACTCCATCGGTGCTACAAGCAGCCCTCCACACTTGCATCAAAATCTCAAAGAACTTCGGATGTTCCAGCAAGATATTCCAACATGTAGCGCAAGCATTAGCAAATCCTGTCCAGAAATAAAAGAAAGATGAGCATAGCCTGAACATTATGTGGCTAACCATCGTAACATCCAACACATTGCTACAACACACATTACATGAGCTCACAACACTCAACCCACTTTTTAGAACCTCACAACACTCAAAAACACTAAACTGTTGTTGCTCCAGGTACCTGCATATAAAAGAGATAACAATATACAACCAACGACAAAGTATCGTTTGGTAATATTTAATTTTAATAAAAAAATCATTTTTACATATTTTTTTATAAAAGATCAAAAATTATTAAAATAATCTTTTTTTCAAACAAGTTGGCCCAAAGACTCAAAATCGTGCTGTCATAAAAAATAATAAAAAATAAAAAATAAACCTAGAACAAGGCCCATATTGTATGGTAAATTAATAGTAATAACAAAAAAAATTCCAATCGATTGCCTACTATAGTTTTGGAACTCCAATAATTTTGGAATAATAATAATAATAAAGTTAGACCGATTGCCTACTATAATTTTAAAAATTACATCTTGTTTTTTAAAGTTTTCAATCATATAACAAATAATTCTTTTTATTATTAATAAATTATCAAACTCAAGTAACAATTTTTAATGTTATCAGAAATACATTTTAATTAATAATTTAAATAATTTTATTATTTTATAAGAGAGTAGTTAAGAATTTTATTTTTCTTGTTAATTCTATTAAATAAAAAATGCTAACAATGGGATATTTATGATTTCCAAAATAATAGGAAAAATTCATATTTTAAACAAATCTCCTAATATTATTATCTATATCTATATCTATACTATATATTAAGCAAAATGTGATTTTTAACCCCAATCCTTGTGGGAGCTCCAATCTCCCAATCTAAATTTCCTGATTTTTTTGATTTAAAAAAAAAAATTCTTATCATTTGTTAACTTTTCCCAACTCTCATAATAACACTTTAATGTATTAAGAACAAGTATAAAATAAATTCTTTGAAATCCAACACATATGAATTCCTTGAAAAGTCCCAACACATATGATTATTATCTCTCATAATAACACTTTAATGCATTAAGAACAAGCATAAAAAAAATTTCTTGAAAAGTTCAATAAATATGATTATTATCAAAATATTAAACTTTAATATAATATAATAAATAAAAAAAAGACATTTAATTCCTTGAAAAGTCCAACACATATGATTATTATCAAAATATTAAACTTTAATATAATATAAAAAATGAAAAAAAAGAAGACATTTAAAAAAAAAAACATTTAAAAATCACAATTCACATATATAGGTAATTGTAAATACAATATGTGCATAGCACGGGTGATATTCTAGTTATATATTAAGCAAAATGGGGTTTTTAACCCTCAAGGCCTGTAGGAGTTTCAATATCCTAATCTGAATTTTTCTTTGCTAATAAAAAAAAAAAATCCTAATCTGAATTTTCTAAATTTTTTATTTTTTATTTAAAAAAAAAATCAGTATTTATTGATTTGGTCAAAATTCTCTTATCAACATTTATTAACTTTTTTCAATCTACATGTCTTTCCACATGTCTTCATTTATTAATTTGGTCAAAATTCCCTTATTAGTATTTAAAATCTCCTCATACAAATAATTATAGATACAATCCATGTATAGTTACTGCATTACCCTTTTCAACTTCTCACATACACTATGGTTAGTGATAAGATTGTTAAATTATTTTTATAAAAAATCTTAAAAAACATAATTTAAAAATCTAAAACAAATATAAATATCAATAATTATCACGTGCATAACACGGGTGATAGGCTAGTATTATATAAGGAAAATGAGATTTTTAACCCACAAGCCTTATAAAAGTTCCAATATCCCAATTTTAATTTTCTAATTTTTTTTTTTTTTTAAAAAAAATCTGCATTTATTGACTTCTCCCAACCTACAAACCTTTTTGACTTCTCTCATAATTATTGCAGCACTCTTTTTAACTTTTCTCATATACTATGGTTAGTGATAAGATTGTTAAATTATTTTTATAAAAAATCTAAAAAAAAATAATTTTTATATTAAAAAAATATCTAAAACAAATATAAGTACATATATTTATCTATATATTCTATAAGGAAAATTGGGTTTTTAATGATAAACCTCCTAAGAGCTCTAAACTCTCATTCTAAAATTATTGATTTTTCAATTTATAAAATTGATTATAAAAATAGAGATTTTTTTTTAGGGTCCTTGTTATTAAAATTTTATAGCATGAAGGACATTCAATATTTTCATAATGTCTAAGGTTCCTCAACATTGATCTAAAGAAATTTCAATCTAGGGAAATTCTTCCTAGAGAAATTCAATATAAAGATATTCTAGACTTTCCAAAGAATTTAATTTCTCTGGATTCAAATCAAAGAAAATTCAAATTTCTTTAAGTTCAAATCAGAGAAAATTGAATAACACAAAGAAAATTAAACAGGGAAGAGAAAATTGAATAACACAGAGAAAATTAAACAAGGTAGAGAAAATTACCCAGAGAAAATTGAAATTTCTCTGAGTTCAAACTAGAGAAATTCAGAGAAAATTGGTTGTGTTTGGTTGTGTTCTGAAATCATGATTCAGTACCTTCATTCAAGTATGATGTTCTGCATAGAGCTCTGTCTCAGCCGCGCTTTTCAGAATTTTTTTTTGAAAATTTTGCCTGGCCGGTCGTCCGACCGGTTGACCGGAATAGTGATTTTTTTTTTTTTGATATGTTAATTTTTATATAATCGAAAAAAACATTTTCTGAAATTTTTAAAATCTTTTATGTGCTTTAAAATAATTTTGAGTTGTATGTTTAGTTATGAGTTGTAAATTTTTGTATCAAATATCAAATGTCACATCAACAATTCCCCACTCAAATCAAAACTCTTTTCAAAACTATTTTCAAAACTCTTTACCAAACAAATTTTCTACACTCAAATCATAATTCCAAACCCCGCAAACTCAAAATACAACTCCTACTCTCAAATCATAATTACAAAACTCTACCAAACGCAACCGAAATTTCTCTGGCTTTGTTCACAAATTTCTCTGACTTTATTTACAAATTTCTCTGACTTTGTTCAGAGAAAATTGAAATTTCTCTGATTTTGTTCACAAAGAATTTCTCTGAGTTTCTTCACAAATTTTTCTGTGAAAAATTGTGAAGAAAGCAACTAAAAAAATCTAAAAAATCAACTTTCCCACAAAAAAAACTACATTGTTTAGAAACAATGAAAGCAACAGTTTATAAATTCTATAATATACATATATGATATATATATATATATATATATAAACTAAAACAAGCACAAATAAAATTTGACAAAATGCAGTGGAATACATCGCATGAATTTTAAGATAAATGTTAGGGCGATAAGGTCCGCAATACAAGCTCTTCTTGTGAAATTTCTCTGGGTTTCTTCATAACTACTGCAGTTTCACTGGGCTTTACATTTCCAGTACTTATTGCGTTGAAGTTAAGTAAACAAGGGCATGGTTTGACCCTTGCCGAGAAGTTTTTGTCTTGGTTCATGTTGGTATTGGCAATAACAATTAGCGTTGTTAGGGTGGGTTGCAATATCTATAGTATTAAAAGCAAATCTGAATAACCCTCTCCTTTCCAATTGAGTGTTTTCTTCTGTTAGGTGTCAATTGGGTGAAAAGCTACAGAATAATAGTGGAAGGCTTTTCAATTATTGTTTTCGGGCTGCCTGAATGGTTCGATGAAGTGAGGATAATCGAGCATCAAGTAGACAACTGAGGGATATTATTTTGGGAAGATGGTAAAAAGTAAGTTTTTGGCTTTTAATTAAACTTTTGATTTTTTTAGACAAATGATTTGGAAAGTTGGTAAAAATTGACTTTTGACTTTTTTGATTAATATTTGTTTATGATGTCAAATCATAATCAAATGACCAAACTATCCATATTTAGTTTAAAATATTACAACTTCACCCATGTAACATATTTTGACTCATGAGGGGTAAAATTGTAATTTCACCCTTGGCTAAAAACCACCTTCCCAAATGAAAAGAAATTCAAAAAAGCCAACTTTTGGCTTCTGCTACAAACAAAAAAAAGTGGCTAAAAGCCAACTTCCCAAACACAAGCCAAAATAATATTATGGATCTCTTCCATTATTAAAAATGAGATAAGAATCTTAGACTAATTTATCTATAAAAATCTATTGATTGATTGATTTATTTAATTATTTTAGAAATAATAATTATTCATTAATTCATGGATTTCAAATGGGAAGATAACAAAAATATTTCATAATTTCTCTCACTAATTTTCAAAAAACAATATTAAAACTTGCATTTTTTTTTTTATTTTTCATGAAAGTTGTGAGTATCTATCTATATCATATATATTACATTATAACATAACAAAAAAAAATTAAAAATCAAATATACAAACAGATAAAATTAATAAATTTGATTTTTATTTATTCAGTTAAAATATTTCTTTTGCCTCTCAATATCCAATTTTAAATTTTAAAAATCTATAAAGTCTATCTAAATAAATCTGATTTGAAAATATCTCCTATCATACTTTAAATCAATAAAACTCACATATCTATCACATATTTAACTCGCATCATAACTTACCAAAATAATAGTAATTAAAAACAAATAGAAACCACAGATAAATTAAATTTTTTAAAAATAGAAACCCACAACTCCATCTAAAATAAATTTAAAAAAAAAAGAAAAGAAATAGAAACCACACAAAAATAAAGGAGACAATAATTTATGTTTGGATTTGGCTTTTTGGCTAAAAAAGTACAAAAGACAAAATTGGCTACATAAGCCAACAAGAAAAAATATCACATCCAAATCATAATCATTATATTTTTTTTTCTCACAAAAGTCAAAAAAGCCAAAAACAAAAATCAAACGAGACTAAAAAAGTCAAGCTAAAATAGCTAAAAAATCAAAAAGTCATGCTATTTTAGCTCTTCCCAAACGAAGGCATATGAATCTCAAAAAGATATAGCAATATCTAAATTTAAATTATGATTTAGTAATATAATTAATCTATTTTTTGATGTGCATCTATCAAAATTTTAAATCACTTAATGGGACAAATTAATTAATTTTATAAAATTATTAATTTTTCAATTTATAAAATAGATTTTAAAAAAACTATTAACTAATTTATTTATTTAATTATTCTAGAAATAATAGTTATCCCTTAATTTATGGATTTCAAATGGAAAGATAACAAAAATATTTCATAACCTCTCCATCCTAATCTCTCTGACCGATTTCCAAAAAAAAATATATTAAAACTTGCCTTCTTCTTCTCTTTCCCAAAAAATCAGATAATATTTTTTATGAAAATTGTGGATATCTATCTATATCTTATATATTATATTATAACATAACAAAAAAAAGTAAAAATCAAATATACAAACAGAAAAAATTAATAAATTTAAATTTTCTTTATTCAGTTCAAATCTTTCTTTTGCATCTCAATATCTAATTTTAAATTTTAAAAATCTTTAAAGTGTATTTAAATAAATCTAATTTGAAAATATCTCCTGCCATCATACTTTAAATCAATAAAACTCACATGTCTATCACATATCTAACTCACATCATAACTTACCTAAATAATAATAATTAAAAACTAATAGAAACCACAAATAAATTAAATTTTAAAAAAAAAGAAAAAAAGAAACCCACAACTCCATCCTAAAAAAAATATAAAAAAATAAAAAAAATAAAAAAGGAAATAGAAACCGAACAAAAATAAAAATTTAGGTATGGATCTCAAAAAAATATGACAACATCTAAATTTGAATTATGATTTAGTAATATAATTATATATTTTTTTGATATATATTTATCAAAATTTTAAATCACTTAATGAAACAAATTAATCAATTTTCAAGTCTTATTTAAAGAATAATCTGATTAGTCATCCCAACTTCTAGACTTCACGGGCACTGGCGGAGAAGCTAACAGATTGAATAAGGTGAGGTTTAAATTGTTGGTGATAATATTCTCTCACTCCATAAATTTATTTATTTTTAAATTTATTTTTTTCACTATGTGATTCTTTTTTTCTGTTATTGGTTTGGTTTGGTTTTGGTTTCGGTTTCAATTTTAGTGAGGTTTATGTGTTTGTTTACAGGTTTGCATAGTAGAGAAGAATTATTGGTAATTATGATTATAATCGAAGTATCTATGTCTATTCTGTGCCAAGAATTTTAATCGGATTTTGTTTTTTTCAATAAAGACCATAAAATTGAAGTAAAAAAAAAAAATAGCTATCAATTTTTTTATTTTTTACTGTCATTTTATTTTATAGAAAATGTAAAAATTTATTGAGAATTCAAGATTTTACTATATCATTAGATTTTTGTATAATTAGGTAAATTTAAAACTTTTAAATATCATTGTGTTCTTTATTTTTATCCTCTTTCTATCACATTATACCATTTCTGCTATTTGTTAGTTTGTTAATAATAATTCAATTAATTGAAAATAAAAGCTTAATATATCTTTTCATATATATTATAATTAATTTGTTACAGGTATAATTGTATATAATAGAATAATATATAGGGATAATATCTAAGTATAATTTCTATTTTTTTTATGTGATTAAATAGTCCATCTTAAATAGTATATAAAAGAGTTAGATGGCTTCTTTTATCTCTAAAAAACTCAATCTATTTTTTTTTTAATTTTTTAGATTGAAACATCAATTGTTTATGTCTATAAAACAAAACTAATAAACACATATCCAAAAGCTACACAATTTTTTTCATTTTTTCATATGTAGGATATTTACAAATGGAAAATATTTGACACTTCAAATTTTTTTTCATAATCTGACTTATAATGATGTAGTCATAAGTGTCAATTTTTATACAAATATGATAAGAGAATTAATTCAATTATACATTTCAACCAACCATATACTCAAACTTTGACTATTTCAAGATGTTATTTCACTATAATTCCAATTAAGACAATCTTCAACCCTTAATTTTTTATTTTTTTTGGTCAAATTATAATTTGATAAAAAATTAAAAAGATGAAACGTTGAAAATTATTATTTTTTCATCAAAATTGGTGAAAAGAAAAAAAAAATTTGGGATAAGAATGAATTTTTTTTTTAAAATTAATAAAAATTTAATGAAAAAGTTAAAGTAATTCATATTACATCAAAAATTTTATTCAAATTCAAAAACAAATTAGATAAAAAAAATTAAAAGAAAATGATGAAAGTTTAAAAATATTTTAAAACCTTCTTATTCTGAAAGATTAGAAATCTATATGTATATTACATTCATATTGTATTTTTAGTTATAAAATTGAAATCAAAATAAATGTAATTTAAATTATTGTATTAATAATAGAAACATCATATTAGTTATTGTTAAATATCACTTCACTTTATATTTAACAATAAATTTGTATATTTATCTTAATTATAACTTTTAAATTTGTATATTTTCATAATAAGAAGAGATATGTCATAACTCATTTAATCTCATTTAATCAGGTTTAACTTTTTTTAATATAAATTATCCAAATTTCACTAAATAGATTTATATATATATATATATATATTTTTTAATTTTTTTAAACTAATAATTTAAAAAGTTATAAATATAAATGTTAACTTATAAATTTCATGTATACCATAAAACAAAATATTAGATTACTTCAAAATAATTATAATAATTTTTTTTTAATCTATAAAGTCTCATGCATAATACGGGTTACCACTAGTTCATTATAATTGTAAAAGTCATTTTAATAAATAAAAAACCACACACATTAACAACATCTTTCCCATATATAAAGACTGAATATTGGGGGACGAAATTTTCGGTCTTCTTGAAGTTACGAAATTAACCTTATTTGCCCACCTTATTAATAAAAATCAACAAAAAAAATATATATATAAGCCAACAAAATCCATAAAAACCACAACCATGCTACTCCAAACGTCGAACAAGAATGAAGAACTAAAAATGAAGAACACAAACTAATAATAATTAATAAATATTAGTAATCAATCACACCAAACACTAAATCCAGGTTGTAAACTTGTACTAATCCATAAGAGTAATACTATATATACCAATTAATACACTAATTAGTATATCAATTGATGATGTGACATAATTTAAGATATTTTTGGTATTTGTAATTTGTATAATGAATGGGATCAATAATAAGGTTATAACTAGTATTGGTACACTAGTTAGTATACTAATTAGTGCATGTAGTACCACTCTTACAATATATAACATAGAATTGGAAGGGGAATCTAATTAAATAGGATATTAATTAGTGAACGATTAACACAAAAAAAGGAAGGGTTGCATCATTTGTGTCTCTTTAATGACTTGTTTAAGTTACATAGGTTTATGTTATGTTATGTTATTATATTGTTAAATATCACTTCATTTCATATTTAATAATAAAATTGTATATTTGTCTTAATTATAACTTTTAAATTTGTATATCTTCATAATAAGAAGAGATATGTCATAACTCATTTAATCTCATTTAATCAGGTTTAACTTTTTTTAAAATATAAATTATCCAAATTTCACTAAATAGATTTATATATATATATATATATATATTTTAATTTTTTTAAACTAATAATTTAAAAAGTTATAAATATAAAAATTAACTTATAAATTTTATATACACCACAAGACAAAATATTAGATTACTTCATAATAATTATAATGATTTTTTTTAAAAATTTTATAAAGTCTCGCACATAGCACGAATTACCACTAATTTCTTTTATATTGAAATATACATTTAAGATTGTGCGACTTATTATATTGAAATATACATGTTTTGGTCTCTTTAAAAGGGTGGTATTTGTTATTGTCAAATTTGTTGTATTTTCTTTAAACGTCAAGGAAGATTAGTGTGATTTACACAAAAAAAAAAAAAAAAAAAAACAAATTAATAATAAGTGAAAATTTAAATTAGAAACAGTGATTAGCAAATGAGCACTATAATAAAATTAGGAAATATCACATCAGTGGGATTTTACAAAAATTATTATAAATTAGTGAAAAAAAAAATTATACTTATTAATAATTAAAATTATAAATTTTTTATGTATATGTATATTCTTTGTTTCCAACTCAGTAGTAACCCTTAATAAAATTGAGTCAATATTGTCTCCATCATAAAGTTGTTCACTACCATTGGTTAGAGTAGTAGTACATGAACATGAAAAATGATTTGTGGCTCTAAAACTGCTGGCACTAATGGCACTAATTTCTTGTTTTAGTAACTTTGTGTTTTTTTTTTTTTTTTTTTACCTGATATAGAAATTCGGGGCATTAGTGCCCCTGAATTTCAAGCTCCATATCAGAGCTGACATCGTATTTCAAAGGGAAAATTATAGGTCCCTTTTGTTGTAGTTTTTAAAAAGGGAAAATTATAGGTTCCGCTTGTTTTAATTTTTTAAAATAAGTTTTAAATTTTGAGTTTTGAATTATGTTTTGAAAGATAAATTTTTGAAATGAGTTTTGAAAAAAGAAAAGTTGTTTGATTATGAGTTTTGAGTTATATTTTGAAATTATTTTGGGTTATTTTTTAAAAATATTTAAAAATTTTCTTAATTTTATTTTTTTAGGATAAATATTTTTTATTATAAATATTTATTTTAAAGTGAGTTGTATTTATTACATTTGTGTCCTATATTTTTTTAAAATATTTAAAATATTTAAAAATTTGAAAATTTTATTTTCTTATTTTAAATATAAAATTTTTATTTTAAATATTTTTTATTTTTTTAAATATTTTTAACTTTTTAAATTTTTTTTAAATATTATATATCTAAATCATAACAAATTATTTGATCAATACTTACAAAAGTAACAAATTATTTTTTTCAAAAAAATAAAATATATATAAAATATTTTTTTCAAAAAAAATTTTTAAATGATTTTTTCTTTTTTAAAATAGAATTTTGAAAAGAGTTTGGTTATGAATTTTGAAAAGAATTTTTTAAAAGAGTTTTGAAAACTTTATGTAGTTATGAGTTTTGAAATTTTTTAATTCAAATCATGATTTGAAAGTTTAACCAAAGGCTGCCATACAATAGTCCCATAAATTAATTACTGAACAAGTGCCCATAAATTAATTATATTTTTTTACATTTACCATGGATATTTTTTTTTTTAGAAACCCCTTATTCAATTTTTTTGTGCCAAATTACCTCCAACAATAGAATTTTTTTTTGTATAAAAAAAATAATAAAGAGAAATTAAAAAAAAAAAGAAGAAAAAGGTTATCTTCATTCAACTATTTCGGCTTGTCTGTCTAAGCATTGTGACGACATATGCGTAAGAATAACCAACAAAGTTGTTATCAGGCCGTAATAGTCAAATAATAATTATATATATATAAATTATTATTAATACATCTATTGAGATTTATCAAAAAAATACGAATTATTTCCTCACATTTTAAAAATTATAAATATTCTCTTGTCAAAAATTTTCATGTAAGTATCTAACAGAAAAAATATAAATTACTCAAATTTTAATACCTACATAAAATTATCATACTATTTTCATTTTCATTCACTTATCACCAAATATATCTCTATGTAGTATAGTTCCGTTTAGTGTAACTGTTAAAACAGATTATAAATTATAGATTATGACTTTAATCAGAAGTTGTTAATTTATTTGGTGTAACTATTAGATTATAAATTTAAATTGCTGAGTAGTGTTTAGATTATAGATTATAGATTATAGATTTAGTAACCTATTCTTTCCAATACATTAGGATAATAATAATTAACCAAAGACAAAGTCTCGTTTGACAACCTTTAGTTTTAGCCAAAAAATCATTATAAATTGTCACATTACTTTTTTCTATTTTTCTGCACATTTTTTTATAAAAAAATTAAAAAATTACTAAAAATAACATATTTCCAAACAAGTTGGTCCAAAAACTCAAAATCATGCTCTCATAAAAAAACTAGAACGAGGCACATATTGTATACAATAATTTTAAAAATTATATCTTATTTCTTGAAGTTTTCAATCATATAACAAATAATTCTTTTTATTGTTAATGAATCATCAAACTCAAGTAACAATTTTTAATGTTATCATAAATATATTTCAATTAATAATTTAAATAATTTTATTATTATATAAGAGAGTAGTTAAGAATTTTATTTTTCCTATTATTATTATTATTTCAATTAATAAACAAACCTCCTAATATTATTATTTCTTTTATATTGAAATATACATTTAAGATTGTGGGGCTTGCTATATTGAAACATACATGTTTTGGTCTCTTTAAAAGGGAGGTATTTGTTATTGTCACATTTGTTGTATTTTCTTTAAAGGAAGATTAGCGTGATTTACACACACACACAAAAAAAAAAAAAAAAAAAACAAATTAATAATAAGTAGAAATTTAATAAAAACAGTGATTAGCAAATGAGCACTATAATAAAATGGGAAAATATCACATCAGTGGGGTTTTAAAAAAATAATTATGAATTAGTGAGAAGCTTTATACTTAATAATAATTAAAATTATAAATATATATATATATATATATATTTGATTCTAACACCACTTGGGTGTAATAACCCTTAATAAAATTGAGTCAACCTTGTCTCCATCATAAAGTCCTTCACTATCATTGGTTGGGGTAGTACATGAACATATCACATTGTATTTCAAAGGATAAATTACAGCATCTGTTCGGTTTAATTTTTAAAATAAGTTTTGAGTTTTGAATTATATTTTAAAAGATAAATTTTTGAAATGAATTTTGAAAAGAGTTATATTTAAAATTATTTTGGGTTTAGTTTTTTTTTTTAATATTTAAAAATTTTCTTTTTTTTATTTTTTTAGGGTAAATAATTTTATTTTAAATATTTATTTATTTATTTTAATATGCGTTGCATTTACTACATTTGTCTGTTGTATTTTTTAACTATTTTAAAAAATAAAACTTTTAAAACTTTTATTTTTTTATTTTAAATATATATCTAAATCATAACAAATTATTTTTTTCAAAAAAATAAAATATATATTTTTCTTCAAAAAAAAAATAATAATAATTTTAAAAAATAAAATAAAATAATTGAATTTTTCTTTTTAAGATAGAATTTTAAAAAGAGTTTTAAAAATTTTGTTTGGTTATGAGTTTTGAAATTTTTTGATCTAAATCATGATTTGAAAACTTAACCAAAAGCTACCATACAATAGTCCCATAAATAAATTACTGAACAATTACTCATAAATTAATTATATATTTTTACATTTACCATGAATATATTTTTTTTTTAGTAACCCCTGATTCAATATGTTTGCGCCAAATTACCTCCAACAATAATTTTTTTTTGTATAAAAAAATAAAAAAAAGGTTATCTTCATTCAACTATTTCAACTTGTCTGTCTAAGTATCGTGGTTAATACGGATTTGGGTGGCTGCTGTGCACACAGATTTGGGATGGTTGTTGTGTGGGGTGTACAATAGTCACTATTATACAGTTAAATGGGCTCATTTTGGGTAATTTATATTTTAGAATATATTAAGTAAAATATATCTGTAAAAAATCAAATTAATTGGATATCGTTTATTCTTTCATTCACTCATATTTATATCTACAAAAATAAATAATAATTGTGATTTAAAATATTAAAATAAATACAAATGTGAATAGATGAAAAGATAAACGATATCTGATTAATTTGATTTTTTACAGGTATATTCTACTTTATGTATTTTAAAATATGAACGGTTCAAATTATTAAAATAGATTCCAAAATAAACCTATTTAATTACACAATAATGGCTACTGTACACCTCATACAACCACCCCCAAATTCGATTGACACGAGACGACACACACGTAAACCAACCAAGTCATTATCGGGCAGTAATAGTCAAATAATAATTATATATACATAGACAAATTGTTATTAATACATGTATTGAGATTTATCAAAAAAATATGAATTCTTCCTTCATGTTTTAAAACTTATAAATATTCTTTTGTCAAAAAATTTCATGCGGGTATAGGAAAAAAAAAAATTTACTCAAATTTTAATACCTACATAAAATTATCATACTATTTTCATTTTCATCCACCTATCACCAAATATACCTCTCTGTATCACTACAATATTCTCAAATCCTTATCAGTGATACATGAAATGTTTGTGAACAATAATGATGATAGTGTTAATGGAGAGATGGAGTGTCACGCCCCAAACCAGCCTCTAAAAGTTTGGGCATGACCTAAGCAGAAACAGACAGAAGATTGAAAAGACACAAAACAGAAGATTGAAAAGATAACAGAATCAGATACGAGGGTCGGGGTATTACACTCTCCCCCCCTTATTTAAGTTTGGTCCTCCAAACTTGTTTTTACCTTAGGACGAAAACAGATACGGATATTGATTTTGCATTTCATCCTCTTTTTCCCAAGTCGCCTCAGTTCCGTAATGCTCTTGCCACTCCACTTTCACCATTGGAATTTCCCGGTTCCTTAACTGTTTTACTTGACGGTCCAGAATTCGAAGCGGTTTTTCTTCATATGTTAGCTTGTCGGTTAGCTCAATCTGATGATAGTCAATAATATGGGATGGATCTGGAAGGTACTCTCGGAGCATAGAAACATGAAATACATTATGAACCTGACTCAAATGTGGCGGAAGGGCAACTCGGTAGGCTACTGACCCAACTTTCTGTAAGATCTGAAAGGGACCGACATATCGGGGTGTTAGCTTACCCTTCTTTCTAAATCTTAGGTGGCCTTTCATAGGGGTGACTTTCACAAAGACATGGCTGTTCTCATCAAATTCTAAATTCCTTCGTCGGTTATCTGCGTAACTCTTCTGCCTGCTTTGAGCAGTTTTCAGCCTTTCTCGAATAATCTTCACTTTCTCAGTAGTCAATTGGACAATCTCTGGCCCTAACAAAGGCCTATCTCCTACCTCAGCCCAACACACTGGTGAGCGACACGGTCTCCCATACAGAGCTTCATAAGGTGCCATTTGAATACTCGAATGGTAACTATTATTATACGCGAATTCAATCAATGGTAGATGCGTCTCCCAACTCTCTTGAAAATCCAGAACACACATTCGAAGCATATCTTCTAACGTCTGAATCGTCCTTTCGGACTGTCCATCGGTTTGAGGATGGAAAGCTGTACTGAACTTCAATTCTGTACCCATTGCATTTTGTAGACTCTGCCAAAACCGTGACACAAATTTTGGATCTCTGTCTGACACAATTGAAACCGGAACTCCGTGAAGTCTTACAATTTCATCTATATAGAGCAAAGCAAGTTTGTCGGCGTTGTATTGGGTCTTCACAGGCAAGAAATGGGCGGACTTAGTCAGTCGGTCAACAATGACCCATATCGAATTCATACCCCGAGGTGTCCGTGGCAATCCTACAACAAAATCCATTGTTAGATGTTCCCATTTCCATTCCGGAACTGGAAGGGGTTGTAACAACCCTGCGGGTTTCTGATGTTCCGCTTTAACTTGCTGGCACTGCAAACATTTAGATACAAACTCTGCAATTTCCCTCTTCATACTTGGCCACCAGAAATGTTGCTTCAAATCTCGGTACATTTTAGTACTTCCTGGATGTATTGAGACTCTCGAGGCATGTGCTTCTTCCATCAACTTCCGTTTAAGTTCTACCACATTAGGGACACACACCCGATTCTGAAATTTAAGCACGGAATCTGTCAAAGTAAATCCCAGTTTCAGTTTTGTCTCCATTTCATTACATATTTTCTTGAGGGCGTCGTCCTCCATTTGACGTATCTTGATCTCCTCCAGTAATGCCGGTTGAGCCATCATTGCCGCTATTGTTGCTCTTTGCCCAGGTAATAGTAAGTCAATTTCCATCTTATTCAGATCCCCTATCAATTCCTTACTTTCTGTCAATAGACTCGCCAGTATTCCCATATTTTTCCGACTGAGTGCGTCTGCTACCGTGTTAGCTTTACCAGGATGGTAGTGAAGTTGCAAATCATAGTCTTTAATAAGTTCTAGCCACCGCCGTTGGCGCATATTCAACTCCTTTTGGGTGAAAAGGTATTTGAGGCTTTTATGATCAGTATAAATATCACAAGAAGTCCCATACAGATAATGTCGCCAAATCTTTAACGCAAAGACAACTGCTGCCAATTCAAGGTCATGTGTGGGATAACTTTTCTCATGGGGTTTAAGCTGGCGAGAGGCGTAGGCGATAACTCTTCCGTTCTGCATAAGAACACAACCCAGTCCCTTATGTGAAGCGTCACTATAAATTACAAATCCCTCGTTACCAGATGGTAATGCAAGAATCGGGGCGGTAGTTAACTTTGTTTTTAATTCCCGGAAAGCAGATTCCCTCAGTTCAGTCCATTCAAATGCAATGCCCTTCTTCGTTAGCTGAGTAAGTGGTACAGCAATCTTAGAAAAGTCTTGGACAAATCTTCGATAATAGCCAGCTAGTCCCATGAAACTACGCACTTCGGTTACATTAGTCGGGGTTGGCCAGTTTACAATCGCCTCAATCTTGCTCGGATCGACGGAAACTCCTTCGTTAGTGATGACATGCCCCAGAAATGCCACTTCGTGTAGCCAAAATTCACACTTCTTCAGTTTTGCGTACAACTTCTTTTCTCGGAGGGTTTGGAGGACTTGACGAAGATGATTTTCATGAGCTTCTACATTCCCGGAATAAATAAGGATGTCGTCAATAAAGACTACTACAAACTCATCTAAATAGGGTTTGAAGACTCGGTTCATCAGATCCATAAATGCTGCTGGTGCGTTAGTAACTCCAAAGGGCATGACCAGAAACTCATAATGACCGTAGCGGGTTCGGAAGGCTGTCTTCTCAACATCTTCAGCTTTAACTTTCAATTGGTGATACCCGGACCGTAAATCAATCTTAGAGAAAACCTGCGCCCCTTGCAGCTGATCAAATAAATCGTCAATTCGCGGTAGAGGGTACTTATTTTTAATTGTTACTTTATTAAGCTCCCGGTAATCTATGCATAAACGAAGTGTCCCGTCTTTCTTCTTCACAAACAGGACTGGTGCACCCCAGGGAGAGACACTCGGACGAATAAATCCTTTATCCAATAAATCTTGAAGCTGAACCTTCAATTCCTTCATTTCAGCTAATGCCATCCGATACGGAGTTTTAGAAATGGGTTGAGTTCCGGGTAACACATCAATTGTGAATTCAATTTCACGGTCCACTAACTCTCCCGGCAGTTCTTTTGGGAAGACATCCGGAAAGTCACAAACAACTGGAATCGCATTAATATTTTCATTCTCTACTGGGCCTCCCAGAACACTACACAAATACCCCCGACATCCTTTTTGAACCAATTTGTAAGCCTTAGCTGCAGAGATCACATATGGTGGTGATGTCACTTCTTGACCCTGGAAAATAGTTTCTGACTGACCCGGAGGGCGGAATTTAATTTGTTTCATTAGGCAATCTATAGTAGCCCCGTATTCTCCCAACCAATCCATCCCCAAAATAATATCAAATGAAGTCATATCAAGTGGGACTAAATTAGCATATACACAAGCATTTCCAATGAGAATTTCACAAGTAGGATAGACAGAAGTACAGATCAAGGAAATCCCCATAGGCGATGTAACACGCAACACATAGGCTAATTCTATTTCAGGTTTATCTAAGTTCTTTGCAAATTGCTTTGACACAAAAGAGCAGGTAGAGCCAGAATCAAACAAAACATAAGCAGAGTGGCCATAAACTGTAAATGTACCTGACACCACTGTTGTTGCATTATGTATATCTCCCGGAACCAACGCAAATACCCTACCTTGCTTCATGGTGTCCTTGTTGACAGTTGATTTGGCACTAGGAGTCGGTGTAGACCCAACTGAACTTGTGGCGGCCTTACTACCGGGTTGTTGATTCCTTTGTGGGCAGTCCCTAATCAAATGTCCTGTTTTTCCACACTGGAAACAGGCTCCAGTCAACCGATGACAAACCCCACGATGTTTCAACCCACATTCCAGACACACAGGAGTCGAATTCTGAGAAGCTGTACTGGTGAAGTTTCCTGAATTCTGCTTTTTATTTGGTGAAGTGGTTGATCCCTTAGACCATTGCGTGTTTTGCCTCTTCCCTTTCCATTCAGAAATCCGAGTCTGAGTAGCCAAATTTCCTTCTGTGATGACAGCCCGCTCCAAGACATCAACGTACGTCGGTAACTTCAACACATTGATCCGATCCTGAATGGCATTCCGCAATCCTCCCTCGAATTTCCGCGCCTTTTTGTACTCTGTGTCTACCATGTGAGGTGCAAACCGAGCTAGTTCTGCAAACTGGGCTTCATACTCAACTACAGTTTTGTTTCCTTGTCTCAATGTTTCAAACTCAGTCACTTTCTTGTCTCGCATACTCTGAGGAAATTATTTGTCATAGAATAACACCAAGAACCTGTCCCAAGTCAACCCCGAATGCATCGTTCTGGTAAGCATCCACCACCTCCGTGCCTCCTCTTCAAGCGTGAAAGCAGCAAGCTGCACTTTCTGAACTTCAGTACAAGGGAAGACTTCGAATAATTTCTCTATCCCTAGCACCCATGCCTCCGCCTTCATTGGTTCAATCCCTCCTTTGAACGAAGGTGGTTTCATCTTTTTAAACTCCCGCGTAAGTGTGATGGTACGGTCCTCAGCGTGAATATCTTGCATTACAGGTGGGGGTACTGGCGGGGGTGGTGGCTGAGGTTGTTGTTGCTGTTGCTGTTGTTGTCGTAGAGTTTCAGCCATATCTCTCATCATTCTTTCCATCCTATCCAACCGTACCGAGGTAGCATCTTCTGGCTCATCAGCCCTTGTTCTCACCATAGTCTACAAAACAAATCATTATACCATACACAAAGGTGTACAAGAAAGTCTAATCGTTAGCATTAGAGTTAGCAGATATCATATCACGTTGCTATCATTCCTACCTTCCTGTATGATGCCTACTACACTAGACATCCTAACGCTCAATGGATCAGTGTGTGAGATAGCAACTCGTGCTCTGATACCACTTGTCACGCCCCAAACCAGCCCCTAAAAGTTTGGGCATGACCTAAGCAGAAACAGACAGAATAACCTGTATGGTATAACATTTGGGGGCCTGAGCGGAAGCATTAAATTTAAAACGACATCTAGAAATATCCATTGAGCAACTATCAACAAGCCAGGACCATCTTAACATTGAACATAAAGTAACATGCACACAAAATAAGGTTACATAAACATTTACAATCCAGCCCAGGTCTTAGGCATACAAAACAATAAATACATATCCCTGACCAGCAATGTGGATACCAAAAATTACATATACAAAGTAAACTGGTCTAATACGTAAGGGTTTCCTCCAGTGCCTGGTTATCCTTAGGCTGACAAAAAAATGCATGAAGTGTGCTAGAACGGCTCCTCAAGCTGGTTCCTACAGAATCAGACAAAATTACAGAATGAGACAAGCTCAGTGAATAGTAGTACATAATAATAAAATCACAATGTACAATGGTGTATGTACACAAAATCAAATACAGAGATAACAGATTGGCCTCTTGGCCCAGATAGCCTATCGGCACAGATAGCCTTTCGGCACAACAGGTAGCCTTGCGGCACAACAGGTAGCCTTTCGGCACAACAGGTAGCCTTGCGGCACAACAGGTAGCCTTACGGCACAACAGGTAGCCTTTCGGCACAACAGGTAGCCTTGCGGCACAACAGGTATATAGATACGGTTCCCACTTTTCGTTTCCAGATCGATATATAAGTACAATCATGTCTTACAGAACAAATACATAAAGATATATGTAATGCACTATTACTCACAGTGTTGTGGCGGCGCACTAGTTCCTTTTGGAGTGTGCCCTGCACACATTATACTAATAAATTAGTATCCTTTTCTTTTGAATCCTTAACAGTCATTCCATATGCCAGTACAGTTTTATGGATACGAATATCACTATCATAAACTTATCAGAAAAATATTTTAATAACACCAAAGAGTCAAACACGAAAAACTGAACAAAACATATTTTCTTGCTGGAACAGTCCTCCGCTCGAGCGTAACTTTGTCCGCTCGAGCGGACAGTGTAGTGCTACCAAAAATACTGGATGGTCGATTTTTACGCTCGAGCGTACATCTTCCCCGCTCGAGCGGACAGGGTAAATTTCAGAAACCTGCTGAGAGGTGTATTTTCCCGCTCGAGCGGCCCTGACCCCCGCTCGAGCGGACGTCGACCCAAATTCAGGGCAGCCCGATTTTCATCCCAAAATCATTAATCAAAACCAATGTTTCATGAAATCAAGAGTTGAATTCATGCAATACATCCACTTAACAACACCAAAACATGAATCCAAGCTTAATCATGCCAATTTGAACCAAGTTAAAGGCTTCAACAAGCTAACACTTGCACAAACTTCATTCTAATTCCAAGCTCTTTAAACATAACACATAATCTCAACATATTGACATGGAATGATGCTATAGAGCAAGAATTAAGGTATAATTTCACCATCAAACTAAATCAAAATGGCAACATAACCAAGTAGTAAGAACCCTTAATAGATCAAACATAGATCCTTCTTGAATCAACCACAAACATGGCATAGGGTGCAACTCTTGAGTAGCTAAAACAAGAAATTTGAGTTACCTTTGAGTAAATCACACAATTTCAACAAGTTGATAAGCTTCCTTGGTGACCCACGAATTTTCCCTCAATTCTCTTCTCCTTCCTCTCCTATTTCCTCACCCAAAAGTGATCCACGTTTTTGATCTTTTGGGGTCAAACAAAACTTAGAGATAAATATAATATAAGGCTCATATAAGACGAAACTGAATCGCTTTAGGGTGCCGAAATGAAAATTCTACAGAAAATCCCATTATAGCTTAAAAATCATGTAGATTCCAAATATCAAATCAATTTCTGCAACTTAAATCTCTAAGGTGCTCAATTTCCATTTTAAGTGATTCAAGTGTAACAGATAAGTTCTAATTCAACAGATAGAAACTCACATTTCTAAGTTCCACGCACTTTTACTATACTTTCACATAGATTTTCACAATAAACATTCAAAGACACAAAACAGAAGATTGAAAAGATAACAGAATCAGATACGAGGGTCGGGGTATTACATGGAGAGAGTAGTGTGATGGTTAAATAAAATGGAATTACTAATAAAGAAAAAATGGCGAATATAATAAAAAATATTGATGTGACAAATATCAGATTTTCAAAGTGGACACAAAGATCGGCTCTAGATCATAGCTTTATTACTAAACATTTCACAATTGTGTACTGTCACAATGCACTAAATATGTTTTTATTGTATATGTTCGTTTCCACGAATTTTAAAATCCACCCCAACGTTATTATATATACCCAATATGTGTTCTAGTTAATGAATGTGAAACAAAAGAACATGATTGCCCAGGTACTATAAGAAAACTTGTAGTGTTTATTCAAAGACCAGCTTGAAGATCATTTTGAGCTCGATCTTTGCCGTGGAAATCGTTTGAAAAGGTCAATTTTTACTCTTTCATGCTTTCCAATTAATTGTAAGCGAGCCAAATCGAGCCGAAAACTAGATTGTTTAAATTTGGCTTAAAAACTTAATGATTTTTAAATGTGTTCAAGTTGGGTTTGCTTACATAGCGAACTGATTTTCAATAAGTTTTTAATCAACCGAATATGAGTTAAGTTCAAGTCACTTGATTTTTTTATGGTGTATGTAAACTTATCGAGTCAAGTAGTAGGTTGTTTAAACTTGACTTGAAAACTTAACGAATTTTAAAAAGTATTTAAATTTGATTTGTTTATATAACAAGCTGATCTCAAACAAAATTTAATGTCAAAAATTTTCATGTAAATATCTAACATAAAAAAATAAAATTACTCAAATTTTAATACCTACATAAAATTATCATACTATTTTCATTTTCATCCACTTATCACCAAATATATCTCTATATACTATATACCACAATATTCTTCAATCCTCATCGGTGATACACCAAATGTTTGTGAATAATAATGATGGTGGTGTTAATAGAAAAATGAATAGAGTGGTGCGATGATTAGATAAAGTGATGTTACTAATAGAGAGAAAATGATGAATAAAATAGGTGAAATAAGAAAAAGAAAATAAAGTGTTTAACATTATAAAGATTAATATTTGTGTTTTTGAAGGAAAAAAAAAAAAAGTTACTTACGTCATATATTTGTGAGTTTGACTTAATAATTTATTAATCAATAAGACTATTTATCATTTGATTGAAAATTTTAAGTGATGATTTTTAATAAACTTATTTCTAATTTACCTTATACATACATATATACGGGAAAGAAATACACCTTCTCGTATAATCCTGTTGACCAAGTCTGCGCTCCTCCGTACGACGTCGTTCAACTACCTGAAAATGCACACGTGAGCTAGCCGGCGGGTGTGTGCTGGAAACCTCTCCGATGCCTAAGTCAGTAAGCTTGACAAATGGACAAAAGCTCTGTGTATTCAGAAAACAAAGTTGTGTTACCTCTCCAAAGGTGATATGGGTGAGCTTTTATAGGTTTCGTGTGACACAATCCTAGTAGGACTCTTACTCCTTCATGTAGAGTCCTCCTAGGATTCATACTCCTGGAAGATGACGCTTATCCTCCAACACCCCCCTCACTGCTTAAACCAAGTGAGATGGTTTTACTTCGGAAAGATATCACATAACCGAAATAGAATTTCCCTGCCAGACCGGCTGCACGACCGAGCTAATCCATAGCTCGGATTCGCTTTCCCATGTCCTTACTTCGGCTCCTCATGCCGAGGTTGAGTTAGCCGTACCATGCCTCGACCGGTCTAACGATCACATCGGTTCTTCGTAACTCTTCTCCTACCTCGGCCTCACATGCAAAGGCCGAGCTATCCATAGAAGAATTAAGCTGAGCTAACCTTTACTAAGGTCCTAAAACAGGCCCAACTTATCTCGGTTCAAACAGAGCGACCGAGCTAACCAACAATAAGGGCCGAACTAAGCCCACTTACACCGGTGACAATCTCTTACTTCGGACCGGACTACCATATGGCCCATCTTCTAAGCCTTCTTAACACGGCCCACAGTGAGGCCTACTATCCCAGCTCGGCCCAATTTATCTGTATAAATTACCCTCTCAATATATATATATTCTATGTGTTAAAAATAATCAAATGGTAAAGAAAGACTTCGCAGTTCCCATGATTGGAAGCTAGTTAAAAGTCATTTGCTCTAGCGTCAAGAATGAAATAAGCATGAGCATGACCTTGTCTTTTAGCTTATTGGTAAATTACATTAAGAAGTTTGTAAGAAATAGAATAAATTTTACGATTTTAATATAATTATATTGATATCATTTTTAGCTTTCATTTAGGATGTGGATTGATTTTTAAATTTTTTGACTTTTTGACTATTTTAACATAGGGCTAAAAAGCCTCGTTTGGGGTAAGCTTTTTGGCTTTTTTAACTTTTGTAAAAGAAAAAATAAAATGATTATGGTTTAAATGTGACATTTTATCTTATTAACTCTTTAGTCTATTTTATCTTTTTGTGACTAAAATAGCCCCAAAATGCTATGCCAAACATAGCCTTAAAAAGATTAAAATGATTAAAATTAATGTGGATGACGTGAAAATACACATATAAATAAGATAAAATATATATATTTTAATGTAGAAGATATGATAACATTTTTCATTCATATGATAACAAATTACTTCATAAAATAAGGTATAAGTACGTTGATTGTTATGTGAATTAAAATTTTAAAAAAACTTAATATAATTATGTTAAACTTGTAAGATTTAAACTTTGTTTGGATAGATGTAAATTTGAAATGCATGGATCTCATGTTAATTGTTCAAGGAGAACAAGAAGTTTAGATTGATAGTTTACCTCTAAATTTCAAGATTAAATTAAATAATTTTATTATTATGAATTTAAAATAACTATATAAAAATAATTATTTGTAATCATGCCAATAATTATCTTCCATCTACCAGGATTCCACTGAATATACACTATATTTTATCTAAACTTATCTTCTTTATAGTTTTTTTTCCACTTATAATAGCAAATCTCAAATATTTTAACCTCAAATTCCTTAATTCAGAATTCACATCCATCCAAATAAAACCTTATTATATTTTTTCAAATTTTAAAAGAGATCAATGCAATTCATCCATAACTATTTTTACGGTTTTTATTTAAAAGTGTATGTATATGCATACAAATAGGCCTACAACCAACTAGGGAGGCCCAAGAGACCCCAAGCCCATGGCTCAGGCAGCCCTGATTGGAGGAAAAGGCTAACAAAATTATTCTCTTCACATAGAAAACAACCATGAGAGACAAATCTATATATTTATATACACCCAACAACACCGTAAAGGGTGTGCTATATATTTTATCCTAACTCGACATTATTATCTCTCTCAAGCACGGTTCTAACTTGATTGTCAGAAGGCAATTCTAACTTAAGCGTCAAAAGGCCCTTGAAAAGGATACCAAATGGCATACTCTTACGCTGTGTTTGGTTGAAAAATTTAGAAAGGTATTTGGAAAGGAAAAAAAAAAAGAAAAATGTGCGTGAAACTCAGTAAAATATGAGTATATTTTATTTATATTTTATCTATCTTTTCTCTTTCTCTTTCTAAATCTCCCAACCAAACACAGCATTAAGAATTTGTTTACAGGTTCACGCCAAGGGTAACGAGATGGCATTATATTATGCTCAACTCCTTGTAAAAATAATCACAATTTATCAAAGTATAACACAAAATCACAAATCAAGCTATTACACTCGTGATCATATAGAATTATCATCGTTTAAATTGACAGGGAATAGATAAAAAATTGAGAGAGAGAGAGAGAGATGTGACTAGTTTACATTTGCAACAATTGGGAAGTGAATTACTGCCATAGCGCCAACGAAATTACTGCCATCGTCAATACTGTATTCGCTTTTGCTGCACATCTTGGCGGAGCTCAGATTTGGGTTTTGCAACTTCAACAAATATGACTCTGCCATCCAGAAACTGAAAGAACGATGTTAGGGTTTGATCATAAACTACTCTGTCATACAATTTGTTTAATAAACCAATTCAGATTTCCAAGCACAATTATTAACATATTCATCATATGAAGCATAAAACCATGATTATCTGCCCCAAAGATTATTTCTTTTTCTTCCATGTCATCTGTAGCATAGACTTCTTTGACTATAATGATATATAGAGCCAAATTTAAGCCATGAGTAAGAATTACGAAATATGCAAGTAACACATTATAAACTTTTCAAAAACTTTGGCATCTAAAATACGCTTATCTCTTTTACATTAGTGATCATTACATACCTTCCCGTGCATTCCTTCAATAGCTTTTGTGGATTCTTCCTCTGTTGCATAACGAAGGAAAGCAAAGCCTCTTGGTCTTTTCGCTATTCTATCCATCACCAAGTTGACTGTAAACAAACAAGTAGTAATTCTTTCAGAAACCCAAATTATTTTACCAATAAATGACAGCTGCATTAAGCACTACACTTAAGTTAGCAACATGCCATGTACAAGTTCACCAAACTGTTGGAAAGCATTCCTCAAGCTCTCTTCTGTGGTCCGAAATGAGAGCCCTACATGCAATAGCAAGTCAATTGATAAATCATCACACACTTTAAATAACAAATGCAAGGCAAGCACCAAGTTTAGGGGAGTTGTATGTCTTGCAAAGAGTACCCTTTTTTTTTTTTTTCTTTTTGAGGGAATTCCATTTTTGATGTAGTGGTGATTGACAACAAGTTCACAGACCATTTGATGGCAAAACGGCAATTTTTGTTGATTTTCCAAAGCTATTAGATCAGACTCAAAACATCCATATTCGATTGGAAACAACTAATAGGCTATCAATAGAGCTCTTAAAACATACAAATTATCGGAAACTAAAGCAATCATGACCAAAACTAATTGCAAATCAATGGGAAGAAGTGAAAGTAATTGCAAAAATATAGAGGTACAAGTGATGTATGTGCTCTCACTTCTTCTCATTGATTTGCAATTCCCCCTAAATTTTGAAAAGATTTTCCATTGAAAACTAACAACAACAACAACAATAATAAGCCGATCAAAAAAAAAACAACAACAATAATAATAATAATAATAATCACCATCATCATCATCAGATCCAGACGGGAAGAGGTTTAAAAAAGTGAAGCCCATGTTAGATGATTGGGATGACCCTTTTAACTCTTTACGCTTTGTTTGGTTCAACGATTTGGAAAGAAAAAAATAAAAAACATGTGAAATGTGAATAAAATATACTTACATTATATCTAATTTCACACACTTTTTTCTTTTCATTTTCCTTTTCAAATCCCTCTCCAAATCCATCACCAAACACAGCCTTAACCAAACAATTAGCTGTCAGAACATCTCCAATCCTTGGCATTTTTCCTCATCAATTTCATCAAATGTTTAAAGAGTCATTTTTTCCATCAAATTGAGAACTTTTAAAGCATTGGAAATAGATTTTTTTTTTTCCCATCAAATCAATATAAGGGGAAAACAGCAACTCAGAGAAATCAAAATCAATTTCTTTTCTCTTTCTATCCAAATCACTCAATCCAAACGACTGTAATTGATAGTTACATACTACATGTATCGATATATATATATATATATATAGAGAGAGAGAGAGAGAGAGGTGCTAACCGCTGACGTAAAGTTTGGTGGAGGAATGGGAAGTGGTTTTGGGGGAAGAAGAAGGTGGGAGAGAAGCCAGAACACAGAACCCATGTGAGATTTGGAGTTGCAGAGGTGGATTTGAAGATAAAGAAGATGAATAGGAGGGAAGGAATTGGGGGCGCCTAAAACCCCCAATTTTACCGCCATTCCTAATCCACAACGACCACGGCCCAACGCTACGATGCTGGTGGTGGTGGTGGTGGATTTGAACAAGTTTTGAGGCTGCCATTTCCATGGCCAATGACCAAATCAAAGGAGCGACAGAGGAGAGAGATTACACTTCAGAGGTAAATAGGCTCAACGCTTTCGACTCTCTGCAGTGTGGATAAATTGTCTTGTCTACGGAACATTTTTTTTTTTTTTTTTGGTTAATGATAAATATAATTTTTAAAATAAATTATTAATAAATATATTTTGATTAAGGATTTATTAATATTTAATTAATATAATTTTTTATATAAATATAAAAATATATTTTGATTAAGGATTTATTAATATTTAATTAATATAATTTTTTTATATAAATATAAAATATTTAATAAATTTTATATATTAAATAATTTAAATTATCAAAACAAAATCAGTAAACAAACCCAATAATACATTCCAGTTAGTGAAGTGGAGAGTCTCTCCGTGGATAAATTGTCCTGTCTACGCCTCATTTTAATTGGGTGTTTTTGCAAAGGGAGAGGAAATGTAAAGAAAATAAGCTATCGTTTGGCGAGTTGGCTTTGCATGGGTAGGCTTCCACCATATTTTATCTCTTCACATTTTTTCCGTATTTTTTTATAAAATTTAATTTCAAACTCATATTGATAATTTAAATCATCTATTTATAAATATTATAATAAAAGTTATTCATATAAAAAAATTAATTTTATCGAATAACTATAAATATATGAATAAATAATATTTTATTTTAAAAAATAAATATTTTAAGTTTACAATCTGTTGACTTTTTGGCTTTTCGAAGGGTAATTTTGTAAATGCGAGCGTGCCAGCAAGGATCAATCAGTCCTTACAGAAATTATAGTTGCCAACCAATTATCAGACGATTGTGTTTTAGTTCTTTCAGCCTCAATGAAGAGGACTTTTACTGGTGGCTTGACTTAGGAGAATTTAAGAGAAATAACAGTTAATACGAAGAACAATCGAAGTATTTCATTAAAATGAACACTTACAATAGTTCAAACTCAGCCTCGAAGAGGTTTACAGCAACAGTCTACTTGAAACTACTTGAAACTACTCCTATGAATCGAAGTGCAGTGCTGGTATTTAAAGTGCAGGTATTTAAAGAACAAGGAAATGTAAAACTGGAAAGGAAAATATGAAGTAAAGACTGGTTTGTATGATCTGAGTCTGGGGGTTTTTTCTGAGGGCTTCCCTGCTATTTATACTTGTCAAAGATGACCTTCGAACTGCACTTCAGACTGTCGAACTGCTCCTCCATGATCGCTGATCATGCTGCCTTAGAAGTAGTCCCACTACGCCATCTCTTGCAGTTGAGCTTCCCTCCTGTATTTGAATTTGAATATGAGTAACCGTTGAAGCCATGTCACTTTGTATCTCTTTACTGATCTAGTGCTACTCAGATCACGTAAGAACCAATGTTCATTGCCACGTGTTCGATCAGGATCGAGGACTTGAATTTTCTTCCCATAATACCCTTAATCTGCCACGTGTCAAACTATGATTTGGCTTTACAAAATATGTAGCCAACACAATCATATTTGTTATTCATTTTATGAATAAAATGTGATTTTTTTTTCTTATGTTTGTAAATGTTTGATGAAATTTATTTTTTGTATAGATGATCTTTATTGTGAAACCTACGAGATAGATAGTTCAAATCATCATTACGGGTTTAAAATTAAGCCCCATAAGAAAAGTATAGAGACGTATGGACTAATAAAGTATAGAAGGGAGCCTATCCCAGATTAAAAAAACACAAAAGAACAAAATAGGCTAAATAAGCCAATAAGATAAAATGTTTCATTCAAATCATAATCATTTCACTTTTTTTCTCACAAAAAAGTTAGCCTTCATTTGGCAACTTGGGTTGGGTTTAGGACTATTTTAGTCACAAAAAGATAAAATAGGCTTTTTAGCCTAATAAGACAAAATGTCATATCTAACTCATAATCATTACATTATTTCTCTCACAAAAAGTTAAAAAAGTCAAAAATTATATCCCAAACGAGACTTTTTAGCCCCCAAACTAAAAAAAATTAAAAAGTCAACTCACTTCCCAAACGAACTCTTAAAAAGTTTTTCCCAAACGAAACTTAATTTAGTTAGGTTATCAAAAGCCAAAAAATTAAGCTGAATTTTTTTTTTTTTTTTTTTCCAAACTAACAAATCATTTTTTTTATTTTTTATGTTTATGCTATTCTCTTATTTTTATTTATCAATCAGTCTTATTAATTAGACTTATTTACTTACAGGTCTTAACTGATAAATTTATTATTATAAAAACAAGAGACTAATAAATTTATCACTATAAATTAATTCATAAAAACAAAAAGACTGATAAATTTATTAATAAATTTATCCATAAAAATAAGAGACTGATAAATTTATCAATAAAACTTAATGGGTAATAAACCTCAAAAGTAAGACCTATTGGTAATTTTTCCTTATATTTATTTTTTTAAAATAATTATAATGAGAATGTTTAAAACTTCATTCGAATTAATCCGAGGATATAGGCAGTCTCCTCTCACATATATCAGTTGATTACATGATAGAGTGCATTGGTACATTTATCAATGATTTCGTTGATATCAATTTGGGGTATAATTTTCATATCATTTTATTTCGATTTTAACTTGAACACATTTTACTGGCGTGTTTTTGTTGTGAAAAAAATTATAGGAAGACCTTAAAAAAAAAAAAAAAAAAAAAAAAAATCAAGCGACGCTGCAATCCACAATACTCGTCATTGCCACGGCCAATACCACCATTACTATAACCAAAAGAGAGAGAGGTGATGGTGTGAGCTTGTTTGTTAAGACCCAAGAGTGTGGCAAGGATGCTAAAGTAATTTTATTTCTACATATTAATTTTTTACATATTTAATAATAATAATAATAAAAAAAAGTAAATTACAAATACACCTTTGAAATTTACTTAAATTATAAATTACTCCTTATAGTTCTAGAAATTACATTATGTCCCTTAAAATTTCTAATTTCATAAAAAATAGATCATTTTATTAATAAATCATCAAATTAATTAATAATTTTTAATAATGTTAAAATTTTATTTCAATTAATAATTCAGATAATTTTATTATTATATATGTGAACAGTTAGAAATTTCACCTTTTTAATTAATTCTGTTAAATAAAAAATTCTGACAGTGATGTATTTATAATTTTCTAAACCACATAAGGTAATTCATATTTTAAGCAAATCTCAGAGGTGTATTTATAATTTATCTAATTCTAAAACATTACAATCATCTTTTATCGCTAGCATCACCTCTTTTATCTACCATTTCCTACCGTTGCCTCTTTTCCTCTCCGCTTGTGATCACTTTCTACCAGGTGAAATCACTCAAAATTGATTGTAAAAGTCTAAGATGGAAGGAAATAAGGTAGAAGTGACAATGGTAATGACAATGGAGGGTTGAAAGTGAGTAAAAGAATAGTGGGTGAATGAAAATAAAATAAAAAATATGCCCTCTTTCGTCTAGTTTTAGAAGAAAAAAAAAATTAAATTAAAACTAATTTAATAAAAATAATAATAAATCAATAAAACTTCTTATCTTAATATGATTTCATGTTTTAGGGGCAAAAAAGTTTAAATTTTAAAATTACTTTTTTTTATTTATTTTTATCAAATTAATTTATATTTTTCTTTAAAAAAAAAATTCCAAAAATTGATTCAAAAATTAAAACCAAACAAAGCCTTAGGATTTTAAAATTGAAAATGAGAGTAATATTAGAATATAGAGATAAGTGTATTGAGAAGGTGTTCTTAAGTGTGTAATCTGAGAGAAATTAATGTGAAAATAGAATTAACCAGGATGCTAATCAAAAGGGAGAAGCTTGAGCAAAACTGCAGTTATGGCAGGCACCAAAGGAGGTGCACTGTGGTTGCTGGCTGCATCAAGGAGAAGAGGGGAAGAGTGGGGTGTTGGTAACAGCATTCACAAAAGAGACGAAGGATTACAGCTTCAAAAGGCTCTAATCCTTGAACGAGGACAGGATTAGAAAAGGTAACTGCACCTGCAAGGCAGACTCGGATCAAACTCACCAACTGATTGGTGTATAATCTCTGAATATATGAAATTATTCAGAATTCTACAACCAACCAACCAACCAAACCTCTCATGACCATACCATAACACAACCAGAGATGAAGGAATTTCATAAGAGAGATTAATCATAGATGCATAGTAGTCGTGAAACAAAATTTTTAAAAAAATATGAAATTCCCTTTCATAACACAAAATTTATATGGTTATCACACCGATAAAAACAGTACAGCCGCAAAATCAAGTTAAAACAAAACAGAAATTGGTAGGGAAAATATCAATCCTAATAATTTTCCAAACTGCTTCCACTAAAAAACAAGCTCGTGAGGTTTCATGCCTGCCTTGAGCGAAAACCTTGCAGCCAAATAGGTCTTCAAATCTGGAACTGCCTCAATGGCCTTTATCAAAGGTGCATCCACGGTTTTCTGATCATCTTTTTTCTCCTGCGGGAGAACATTCTTCTCCTACGTTTTGCAAGGCAAAATCAAGAAATAAATATTTAAACTAAAATAAGTCCAAAAAAAAAAAAAAAAAAAAGCCTTTTTCACAATTTTAGTAAAGGATTATAAACAAACCTCTTTCTCTGCCTCAAAGAACTCGCCTTCTCCCTTCTTTTTCTTCTTCTCGACTTGCCTTGCAAAATACTTGTCATCAAACTTTTCAACATTGACGCCAGAGATGTCCACCTTGGTCGAAGTAGCAATCAAATAAGATTGATTTACACGTCTAAGAGGAACACCATTAAGCTTGAAAGGTCCTATAGAAGCAATGGGGAAAATGAGACAGTAACACTACAGGAAAATGGGCCTACAGCAACGTTTCTTTTATGGCGTTTTGGGAAACGCCATTATAGATGGATGACAGACAACGTTTTCAAAACGTTGTCTTAGAACTCAGCTGAACGACGTCGTATTAGAACTCTGTATGCACTACTCAGTCTCAATTCAGTACCCAATGCCATTTGCAGACTTTGCCAAAATCTCGATGTAAACTTCGAGTCCCTATCTGAAACAATAGACACAGGCACTCCATGCAATCTAACAATCTCATCAATATAAATTGTAGCTAATTTGTCCGCATTATAAATTGTTTTGACAGGCTAGAAGTGAGCAGATTTAGTCAATCGATCAACAATAACCCAAATTGAATCCATACCTTTACTGGAGCGAGGCAATCCAACAATGAAATCCATAGTAATATGTTCCCATTTCCACTCCGGTATCGGTAAGGGCTGAAGTAAACCTGCAGGTCGTTGATGTTCAGCTTTGACTTGTTGGCAATGTAGGCATTTCGACACAAACTCAGCAATTTCTTTCTTCATTCCCGGCCACCAGAAATTAAGCTTCAGATCTTGGTACATTTTTGTATTTCCTGGATGGATAGAAAGTTTTGAATTGTGGCCTTCCTGCAAAACTCGCTTTTTCAATTCAGGATCATTTGGTACACACAACCTTCCCTGAAATTTCAATACATTGTTTTCAAATTTAAAGTCCGGCCTTGGTTTGGATTCCCGTTCATCAATGATCTTCTTCAAAAAGTCATGTTGGTGTTGTTTCTCTTTAATCTCCTCAATAAGTGTCGGTTGAACAGAAATAGCAGCCAATGTCCCACCTTGTTCTCGTAAAACAATCTCAACTTCAAATTTCTCAAGATCACATAGCAGTTCTTTCTATCCGGTGAGTAAACAGGCCAAATTCCCAATTGATTTCCGACTAAGTGCATCAGCAACGGTGTTAGCTTTCCCCGGATGGTATAAAATTTGCAAGTCATAGTCTTTTATCAGTTCTAACCATCTCCGCTGTCTCATGTTTAACTCTTTCTGTGTAAAGAAATATTTTAAACTCTTGTGATCTGTGTACATCTCACATGTTGTTGCCCCATATAAGTAGTGGCGCGAAATTTTCAATGCAAATACTACTGCGGCAAGTTCCAAATCATGAGTTGGGTAATTCTTCTCGTGTGGTCTCAGTTGTCGAGAAGCATACGCAATGACTTTACTATTCTGCATTAATACACATCCCAAACCCTAATAAGAAGCATCACTGAAAATAGTAAATCCATCCGTACCTGAGGATAGGGTGAGAATCGGTGCAGTCACAAGTCGAGTCTTCAATTCTTGGAAAGCTGATTCTCTCCGATCGGTCCAGTCAAATGACATTCACTTTTGAGTCAACTGAGTCAATGGCAGAGCAATTTTGAAAAAATCTTTTACAAACCTTCTGTAGTACCCGGCTAAACCCAAGAAACTCCGAACTTTAGTAACATTAGTTGGTCGAGGCCAATTCACCACTGCTTCAATCTTCTGTGGGTCAACTGAAATGTCATTCTTACTAATCACATGCCCCAAAAACATGACATTATCAAGCCAAAATTCACACTTTGTTAGTTTTGCATACAGTTTCTGTTCTCTTAAGGTCTGTAAAGCAATTCTCAAATGATGTTCATGTTCCTCCTTACTCTTGGAATAAATCAAAATGTCATCTATAAAAACAACCACAAATTCATCGAGGAATGGTTTGAAAATTCTATTCATAAGATCCATAAATGCAGCAAGCGCATTAGTAACTCCGAAAGGCATAACAAGAAATTCATAATGTCCGTACCTCGTTCGGAAGGTAGGCTTTTCAATGTCCTCTGCTTTTACTTTCAACTGGTGATATCCGAATCTAAGGTCAATTTTGGAGAAAACCTGAGCACCTTGTAATTGGTCAAATAAGTCATCAATATGAGGCAATGGGTACTTGTTTTTTACTGTCACCTTATTCAATTCGCGGTAGTCAATGCAAAGCCTTAATGAGCCGCCCTTCTTTTTCATAAATAAAACTGGCGCGTCCCACGGTGAAGTACTAGGCCTGATAAACTTCTTATCCAACAATTCTTGCAGCTGAATTTTCAATTCTTTCAATTCGGTAGGTGCCATTCTGTACGGAGCTTTGGAAATTGGTTGTGTACCCGGTAACACCTCAATGGTGAACTCAATCTCCCTATCAATCAAATTCCCTGGAAAATCATCTGGAAAAACATCTGGGAATTCTCTAACTATAGGAATACTGTCCACATTAGCTTTAGTATCAGCAGGTACAGTCAATATGCAACATAAATACCCTTTACATCCCTTTTTAATTAATTTGAATGCTTTCATGGACGAAATCAGATATAAAGGAGGTACTACACCAACTCTGTTAAATACAAATTCAGGCAATCCAGATGGACGAAAAACAACTTGTTTCGTTACACAGTCTATGGAAGCATGATATTTTGTTAACCAGTCCATTCCCAAAAATTACATCAAAATGATCAATATTCAAAGGCAGTAAATCAACATACAAAAGTACATCCCCAATAACAATCTCACATACAGGATACACATAAGCACAAGTCATGGATCCCCCAACAGGTGAAGATACAGCTAACAAATAGTTCATGGGTTCCAGTGGTCTATTTAATTTTCGTGAAAAAGCATGCGAGACAAACGAATGTGTAGATCCCAAATCAATCAGAATATAAGCATTTTGAGCACAAATTGAGAGTATACCCGACACAACTGTCTCGGTGTTCTGCACATCTCCGGGTACAAGTGCAAACACCCGGCCTCGCCTTAAAGGTTCCTTTCCAGTAGCTTTGGGATTGGGTTTTGGTGTAATAGTTGATGCTGCGGCACTAGCTGCAGCCTTACTATTGCCTTGAGACGTGGAAGGGCAATCTTTAACCATGTGACCCACCTTGCCACACCTGTAACATGTCCTAGAAATTTTGTAGCAAACCCTCTTATGTCTTTTGCCGCATTCGGAGCAGGGTGGTATGGAACGGTTTCCCTGACTAGAGCTGTTTGTTGACCCTGTGTTTTGCTTTTTATTCAATGAGTTATTTCGGCCCTTTTTGAAATTGAAGCCTCACCTCTTACCCCGCCATTCGGTCACTGGTGTCGTAGTCTGTTGTAGTGTAATGACATTTGCCTCGGTCAAGAACATTCACATATTTGAGCAGTTTCAAGACATTGATTCGATCAAGTATCTCCACATTAAGCCCACCTTCAAACTTTCTGGCCTTTTTATAATCAGTATCAAACATGTGTGGTGCATACCGGGCGAGTTCAGTGAACTTAGATTCATATTCTGCTACTGACATGGTGCCCTGCTTCAATTGTTCAAATTCAGTTACCTTGCGATCTCGAACACATTGGGGAAAATATTTCTCATAAAAGGCTTCTTTAAACTGAGCCCAAGTCATAGCATTGTTGGTATCACGAACGAGCATCCACCACCGTCTAGCCTCTTCTTGTAAGGTAAAAGTAGCCAGTAATACCTTGCGTGCCTTCGAACAAGGAAACACTTCAAACAACTTTTCGGTTTCTAAAACCCATGCTTCGGCCTTTAGTGGCTCAAGACCTCCTTGGAATATTGGTGGCTTCATTTTGTTAAACTTATGTGTCAAAGCAATTACATCATCATGAACATTTGGTTCTGGTTGTACTGGAGGAGGTGGGGGCTGTTGGTTTTGTTGTTGCTCTAGGGCCTCAGTCAACAGTTCAACCATTCTTTCCAACCTTGACATTCTTGCCTCAGATGATTCAGATTCATCGGCATTCCTTGCATTCTCCATTTCACTATATGCAATAAGGTAATAATAAACATAGGAAAATTTGCTTACTTATGCACATTAGCACATATATTCGTATCATGGCCACACACACTTTCACATGCTCATGCAATGTCCTAATTACTTTTCTAGGATATCCTATAGCTCATTTGGACACGTGTGTGCGGTATAACTCGTGCTCTGATACCACTCTGTCACGACCCAAACCCGCCTCTATGGGTTTAGCATCGTAACTGGCCAGTAATCCGTAATTACCAAAGGCATGCTTAACGGTAATGACAATAGTACAGAGTAAGGGGCTACCGGAAGCCAAATAGTAAATAGAAGATGTCCAATGAGCTCTGAAAATCTGAATGGAAAAAGACTTTTATGGACATAACCACATTCAACCATATACATATACACATATCAGATACACATAGCATGCTGGTTAGGGACCTAATCCCTTTACCATAACTGTACAGTCAAGTCTTATTCAGTCGGTACAAAATAGGGACAAAAGGGTGAATCTGAAGCACCACAAAAATAGCCTTGGCTTGAGCAGACTCGGAACCTCGAAGTGAGGCACAACGGTTGGCTAGACAAAACATGAGCTTAATTCGACGCTTCTAGCTTCGGTCCGATGCCTGGCCACCTACATACATATATAAACTATGAGCTAAAGCCCAGTGAATAACAAATGTGTAAATGGGTTAAAAATGAATGTCCTTTCAGTAATTACAACAGTCATTTGCATCAGTAGATCAGTTATTCAATCAGTGACTCATAGTTCATGTCATAACAGTCATTTAGAAATCATAGCAGTCATACGTGGTACATCCAATAGCAGAACAGTACAGTAGGTCTTAATAAACTGAACAGTCAGTTGATGGCCATCAAAACAGTAAACAGTAGTAGTTCCAAACATTGGAACTGACAGAGATCTCTATAACAGTAGCAGTAGCAGTAGCAGTAACAGTCAATTGCTATGGATGCCACGAGTACAGTTCGTAAAATAGGACAAACATTCATTCAGTAAACAATATCATTTCAAAAAGCAGTACAGTCGATCGTTCAGAAAATAATTATAATTGAACATATCTTTACAACATTGTTACTCACAGATTACTGGGCTATAGGCAAGCTAATCAGCGTCCCCAAGTGCCAACCCTACACAGTAGTAGAATGAACACACACTAAATTACACATTCGGGATTAATAACTTAGCCTCTATCTTGACATGGTGTGGTTTTATAATATTATTCTCATTAAGATGCCTTAAACATGGCCTAGGAATGCCTAGGATGGAATGATGATGCAAAAAAATGCACTTAACAACATTTTCCAAACTTGCTGAAAATAGGGGTCTCACTCGAGCATGGCTTTCTTCGCTCGAGCGAGCTTACCGAAACAGATGAGTCACTCGAGCGTAGACTCCCTCGCTCGAGCGGTCTGTAAAAATGTAAAAAGTACTGGTTGCTGAAATTCTCCGCTCGATGCTCGCTCGAGCGTGAGACACAATTCCTCGCTCGAGAGTAGGTCTCGTCGCTCGAGCGTGCGTCTACACACACAAAAACCTGAGAGCTTGCAATTTATGCTCGAGCCAGCATTCTGTCGCTCGAGCGGATCCCTGAACACAAAGGTGGTTGCTCGAGTGTGGAAGCCAAAATCTGGGTTTTCTAGATTTGCTCCCAAAGCTCAAACCAAGAATCAAACATATCAAAACTCATCCTTTTGGGCCAATTTTCTGGAAAACACTTAGAAACCCATAATACAACATGTTTTAAAGATCATTTCATAAAATCAAGCCCAAAGGTGTGACAATTGAACACAATTTTTAATGTAAACTTAAAGAACAATGCAAGAACATAACATGCATGAGTTTTTATGAACTCTAATGCTCCAAAGTATGACCAAATACAAGATTGAACTCAAAAACATGGTGAATTCTTGGATCACAACTAAAATATGAACATGCATGTGTGAATCCCATGAAAACAACTTCAAAATTTCCTTGATATGATCATGCATGTATGAATGAACTCTCAAATCAACACTTTAAGCTAATTCTTGACTCTAATCTCCAATTTTTCCATGAACCATGCATGAGACAACTTAAATTCACAATTAAGAGAATGAATTTCCTACCTTAAGTCTTCAATTCCAAGTGTAGAAGCCTAATCTCTCAAGTCCTCTTCAATTTCTTCTAAGTTCAAACAAGACTCTTGTTGAATTCAATTCCTCTTCCAATTCTCTTTCTCTCTCACGGTTTGGTCTTGAGGATGGAAAAGATGATGTATCAAATGTGTGAAAAGAATTGGTCTTGAATCAACCCACTTAGTGGCAATTGTGTAAATAACCTTTATTCAATTAATCTAGCATTATTTATTCTAATTTAATCATTCCAAATTGAATTTTAATTAAACCTACCATAAAATTCTATAAATCCTAATTAGCATATAACACTAATCAATTTCTGAATCGGTCGCCAATAAGGCTTTCAATTTGCAATTCGAAATTAAAACATGAACAGATCATTCAGTAACAAACAGATAGAAATGCATTCTAAATAACACACTCACACAAAGAATTTAGGATTTCATCTTAATCAATGACTTATCATGAATTAACGCTAATCAGAGGTGAGGGTTGTCACAATAAGATCCATTTGGCATGGAGGAGAAAAAAAGGCCTCAAGACACCAATAGATGTGTTCTCTTTATATGTAGTATAGATGAATTTTGCAATGCAGTGATAAATTTTGATATGGATTGATAAAATTTTGATCACAGTGAAAAAAAGTTTCATACTCGCCACCTATTTAATTTGAAAAAGTGTAAAGTTAAATTAACATTATTTTTTTATTTATATTTGTTAGTACTTGTTGACAACAAAAGATGAGGAAGCAAGAAAGAGAATGCTGAACAAATTGATGCCTGAAGCCATGAAAGCAAGATACCTTCTCTTGCCAATCCACCAAAATTTTCATTAGACAATACTTGTCCTTGACATTGAAGAAGGTTCATGGAAATTCTACAATTCCATGAGACCAAGGGGAGCAATGCCTAAAGATTCACACTTCAATGTCGCAAATCAAGTGGTAAAAATGTTTTCACTATCAAACTTACCATTAATCCAATACATCAATCCTGATCCATGCTCAATTATACATCAAAAATTTATACAGTAATATATTTATTATTCTTTAAATCCATGGTTTCTCATTAATTGTTTCAAGTGACTTTCTAGTAGAACAATTATACAAATGTATATGTTGTAGAGAGAGATTATTGACAAGTACATAAAGGATGAGAAGCTAACTCTCATCAACCCTGATAAATTTCAACAGGAGACAGAGAGCGTCATCAATAGCCCACAACAAGAAGACATGTCGTAAGTTTATCAATAACAAAACACTGTTATAAAAAAAAACAACAACAAAACCAAATTATAATATTTTGTTTTCAAAATGTTTTTGCAGGCTTGATTATGGAATCATTGTTTGCTATATCATGAGGCAATATGTTTCCAAAAACAACATAATGCCTACTTTTTCCAAGGAAGAATGCAATCAATTGAGAGTCGATATGTTAACTATCTTCTTGACTGACCAACAAGCTGCTCAACAACAAATAGTTGATGAAAACATTGATGACTTGTCTCCGCAATAATCAATAGATCTAGAAGAAAAGAAATGTCACGCCCCAAACTCGCCCCTAAAAGTTCGGGCATGACCTATGCAGAAATGGACACTTAACCTGATATACATACTATATGGGGCCTGAACGAAAGCATTTAATATTACAAAGTAACATAGAATAACATCCATTGAGCTAAAACTAACATGCTAGGATCATATATGTGAGAGCTATTTATCTAAATACATACCCATATACATAATTGAGCGTATAACCGAACATTGGTAAAGAAATGGGTTACATACATACATCTTCACCTTAGATAAATAATTAAAGTGCAAACTAAAATTTTTAACAAAACTTCACATAAATGCATGAGCTTGGTTTGGGAGCCTGGGCATACTGAGGTTGACAATTGAAGAGTGAGCATTAAGGGTTAAGACGGACTCCCCAAAGTGATTACCTACAGAACAGACATAACACAAAGTGAGCGAAACTCAGTGAATAATAGTACATAACAATTCAATACTCAACTTGAATTATAAACATTTCAATGCATACATAAATAAGAGGACATAAGGTTAATTGATTTTGTACTAATTTCATAACGGCCTTAGGCCCAATGTTGAAACATAATGGCTTGAAACATAATATCTTGAAACATAGCGGCTTGAAGCCCTTGTACAGAGTGGCATAAGCCCTTGAATGTAGTAGCATGGCATATAGCCCTTGAACTTATGGCATGAAACCCTTAAACATGTTGGCATTGAGCCCTTGAATGTATCGACATTAAGCCTTTAAATATGTTGGCAATAAGCCCTTGAAAGGTTGGCATTAAGCCCTTGAAAGATTGGCATTAAGTCCTTGAAAAGTTGGCATGAAGCCCTTGAAAGATTGGCATTAAGCCCTTGAAAAGTTGGCATGAAACCCTTGAAAGATTGTATGAATTCAAGAGGTGTCTCACATGGACTCTAGAGGTGGCTCACAATGTAGCACTTAGTTCCAAGTAGCACTTTGTTCCATACCAGTAATTAATAGGTCTTACAGACCAAACCATTCATATCATGTCATACCATAAACGGAAACAAATTCATACATATGCATTATACTTGAATCATAAACAGAAATCGGAATTCATACTTGATTATACTTGGCACTTCGATAGCGCTAACAAATCAATATAAAGCATACTTGTTAGTTCCATGAGGGGAATCCCCCGATACTGAGAACTTATAACATACATAAACTTGTAACATACTTGAAAACATACCTGAAAACATACTTGAACTTGTAACATACTTGAAAACATACTTGAACTTGTAACATACTTCAAAACACGGTATTATTACCCCCAGGTAAGGGTCGTGTGCTACGGATGTCATGAATACTTTACATATATGGCCAACTGTTCATTAATTCAAAACGTAACATATTAGAACATAGAACATTTCTTGTTATATCATGTCATTACAGTACACTTAGTAAAGACAGAACAGGTTACATCATAATGTGGGTTACATGACAAAGTCATCGATATTTAATTCTATCTTTAGGTTGAGCCATCCGTACATCAATCCATTGTTTGTCATAATACTTAGCGGGTATTAACGTATAAAACAATCCGTGGTCTTAGCTAATTATTCATTAAGAATGGCGTAGTTCACTTGATCTATTCATCGGTAGCATATAGAAGCATACACCTTTGTTTGATCGTTTATATATGTTAACATAGTTGACTTAAGTTTAACAGGACATTCCTGATAATTATTAACAAAAGGTAAGCATATTTTACCGATTGAATGGGTTCAGAGATACGTGGATACCATAGTTCCATATTGCTTATACGTTCCATTTGTTCGTAAGCTATCTTGTAAATAACAGAATGTTAGTATTCATCGTCAACAGTAAACAGAATGTACTGCTCACTAATGCCTCTAGATACCCCAATTAACATAATGTTAACTTAATTACTTGCAAGGAACATAATCTTAACAATGAAAATCATTAACGATAATTGAACGTACGACTATAGTACTACTACTCACAGTGTTACAACGGAGTGCTTGTCCCTCCTGAAATGTGCCATGTACACATATATAACTTAGTCATTAGTTCTTTTTTCTTTCCTTCATTATTCTTCACAAGCCCACCATTAAACATCCATTTATACCACAATTTCCTCCATCTCAATATATATATAAATAGAAGATTATCATTCTTGCAAACACAGTATGGAATTTATAATCAATCACTTCGATTTCAAGATAGAAAGGAATTGTATGGACATCTTCCATATTCCATGACCAAGTTTATGTCATTTATATCAATAACAAATCATTTCCCCTAATTTTCTTTCTCATTATAACATGATTTACATTGCTCATAACAAAGTTCATTCGTAAATTTTAAACATAATTTTCAAACATAACCAAATTCCAATTAAACTTGTACATATATAATTCAACCTACCAATTTCATAATTCAACTCTCAATTTGGGCTAAATCATTGATTATCATCAAAAATCAACCTAGGGTTTCAAGAAAAATCTAGAAATTTCAAGAACAATCCAAATTTCTTAACCCATTACTTTTTGTTCCAATCTTCCCATTTATTATACACCCTAGGTCCATCATCCATAAACCATAATCTAAACCCAATAATAGAACCCCTACCTCAAGAATCAAACAAGGGATCAAGCTTGATGAGATTCCTCCAAAATTTCGAAATCCAATCGGTAGAAAATGTTGATCTTCTCTTGTTCTCCATCCTTGATGCAAGAACCATGGTGGATTGTTGATAAAAGTGGAGGAAATCAAGGTTTTGGGGGCTAGGGTTTCGGACATGGAGGAGGGGAGAATAAGAGAGGAAAAGAAAATGTAAGAAATGATCCAAAAATCACGTTTTTGAGCTGCTGTCCCACATAGTTCCGCACGTGCGCCGCTTTCCCCGCACGTGCGGTCCTGCTTCCAACACAAATATGAAAACTTCAAACAAGTATAACTCTCTCATCCGAACTCTGTTTTAGGTCGTTCTTGTGTCCAAATTGAAGCCCCGGAAATAAGCTTTCCAATGGTTCTAACCTCACATCCAAATTCAAAGTGTGGAAAAAGAAAAGGGCAAAAGAGTGACGACTGATCGTAGGCGAATTATTCGAATTAAAGCTTTTGGTCCAATCTTACTTTACCATCATGTTACCACCTCAATCGATGCCCCAAAATAAAACTAAGGAGGTTCCAAACATACTAATAAAATGCCACAAACGAATCCACGTGCCTCAAAAATTCATACTCAACCAAGCGACCCGCTCGAGCGGCCAACATTGCGCTCGAGCGCTCAAACCAACCAAGCCGTCCGCTCGAGCGACCACTTCTACGCTCGAGCGGCAATTTACAACTCTCAGAATCTCAGGCAACTTGCAAAACTACTGGGAGCCTCACAAGTTCGCTCGAGCGTCAACTCCCCCGCTCGAGCGAAAGGAAAATTTCTAGATCGTCACAAGAAAACAAAAGGAAACATTGATTCATTTGGTTGTTAGAATGTTAATACTTCATACATTTTGCTTGTTTGGTTGTTACAGTGTTACCTGTATTTTGATAATTTTGGTTCTTACTTTGCTCCAATGAATATTACAATGCTTGGTTGTTACAATGTCAAATTTGCTTCAATGAATATTACAATGCTTGGTTGTTACAATGTCAAATTTGTTTCAATGAAACATTCAGCCTTTTTTATCCATATTGTTACCAAATATGGCTTTTGATATCAGTCTTGTTATGCAAATTTCATTCAAAATATTGATTCTAATCTGATTCTTTGTATCGAATTTAAAGGTTAATAACAGGTTTGGAGTCACTATACTGATAAATTTATTTTTTTATAGTATTTTGTTTACACTGATAAATTTATCACTGTTTCAACAAATTTATCACTGTGAACACTGATAAATTTACCACTGTTTAAACAAAAAAACCAGCAACTCTCTCTCTCTCTCTCTCTCTCTCTCTCTCTGTGATAACCCAACCCATACTATGCTTAATTATGTATGTGATTATATGTTTGACATGAATTTGCAAGTTTAAGTATGGAAAATATGTGAATTTGGAAAAAAGATTTATTAAAAGTAGGAATATCTGTTGTAATTGGAACTTTGAATTGAAATTTAGAGTCGTAGAGGTGCGATAAACAAAAACCGACTTCGTATCTATGATTAGCATGATTTTTAGAGCCTTTAGTGAGATTTTGAAAAATTACGATTCGTAATGATTAAATATTGTTTTGTGAGTTGGGTCATATATGTGTGTTTTGCCTTTAGTTCTTCATTGTTGCTTGAGAGCCCTAGAGTGTGAGTTAGAGAGAGAAGAAGAGGAGAAAGCTAGAGATTTGAAGGAAATCAAGGGGCAAACCATAGATTGAAACTACGGTATGGAAAACTACTCACAAACTTTGATTCTAACTCATCTTTGTCAAGAAATCAAGAAGAAATTAGGGATTTGAGCTAGGGTTTTGAGTTATATGGTGGTTTGAGCTTAAAGCATGAAATTGAACCCTAATCTCTCCATCTTTGTTTGATTTAAGTTCACTCTTGTGATTGACCCATGAAATAAACCCTTGATCATTCATGAAAACAAGATTTGTTGAAAGATTGCTCATGGATCATGTATTTTGAATTTGTTTATGTAATGTGTGAATATGGGAAAAAGATGAGACCATGGAATTGTTGTTGATGCAAGACTGATATGTTTAATGTGGAATCATACTTGTATCATGCTTATGTATCATGATTTTTAGTGAGTTTTGCTTTGATTTGAGCTTGGAATTGAGTTTAGAGGGTTTTGCATTTTTGGCCATTTTCGAACTATTTGAGTTTGCCCAGACTGCACGAGCGGCCATGAGCACCGCACGAGTGGAACATGAAAAAAAAAATAAGTTTTGACTTTTCTCCTTGGGAGCTCGAGCGGCCGGTATTTCCGCTCGAGCGGATTTGGGCCACATGAGCAGTGAAGACTCCTGTACGTGCGGAACCCCTGTTTTAGCCCAACTTCAAAAAGGCATATCTCCTTCATTCGGACTCCGTTTTAAGCGATTCTTGAGCCTAAATTCAAGCCCTCGAAGTCTAGTTTCTAATGGTAGTGGTCTCATACCCAAATTCTAAGTAAAAAATTATTTATGCTCAAATTAGTGAAGGTTGCTTATTTTCTTTTAACCGTTTCATGCCACTTCCGACCCTAACTTAGTTTCCTTTCACTTCTTGCTATTTCCTTAAACCTTAAATAAGTAAACATGGTATGTTCAACGGAAAACATGTGAAATTATTGTAGGAAACATTAATTTAAGTTATGAACATTTAGGGTCGTTTAAAGTACATCTTTAGAACATGCTTTGTACGTGGTTCACATGTAGAGAAGATTAGCATTGAACACTTGAGAGAAATTAAATAAAAGTGTATGAATTGAAACAAATTATTTATCGAATGTGTATGTCACATGTTTTGTGTAGGTCAGAAGTCGAAGGCAACGCCGCAAGACCAAACGCACTGTGAGTAGTAACATAGTATACTTACACTATTCGTTGCGTATCTTGAACCATGAACGGTGATTGATGTCAACATTATGAAGTGATTGGAAATGATGAAACTTCATTGATATTATATGACATGTGCTAAATGATTGAGCCTGAGGCTGTTTTGTTATATGATTGGGCCCAAGGCCGTTTTGTTATATGATTGGGCCTGAGACCGTTTTGTTATATGATTGGGGCTGAGGCCGTTTTGTTATATATTGGGCCTGAGGCCGTTTTGTTATATGATTGGACCCGAGGCCGTTTTGTTATATGATTGGGCTTGAGGCCATTTTGTTAAATATTGGGCTTAAGGCCATTTTGAAATATGTTGGGCCCGAGGCCGTTTTGAAGCATGATTGGGCCTATGGCCGTTTATTTATACGCCTTTTGAGTATTGTGAGAATCTTATGACTATTTATTTACAATGTTTTACTGTATTGTTACTCATTGAGCTTCGCTCACCCAATTTCATGAACGCACATGTAGGTAATCTGCAGCATGGAGCACAACCCTAGAGTCAGTTTCAGGAGGCATCCTTTTTGAGACCCAATTGAGTCATGTTTCCATGATGGAGTTTTGTCTTGACTCACTTCATACATTGACTTTAATTTGTTTTGTTAATGTAGTCTTGGGTTTATAAACGTTGTGCACAATTTCCTTTGATACTTATATTCTTTTTGCACGGGCATGTAAATGACGTAGTTGTGTTATATTTTGCTCATATTAGTATAGCTCAATGGACTCATTCTTTTAGGGCATGTTTGATTGGATGGATTAGAGTATGGGATTGGGATTATTAATCCGTGGGCCCAATTATCCTATGTTTGTTTTAACATTTTGGTTTAGGGTTATTAATCCAACGGATAATTAATCCAACAAATTTGTAGGATTATTAGTAATGGGGTAAGGATGAGATTATTAATCCTATGAATAATTTATCCTATTAATCCAATTAGATAGTGAATACTACACTAATTTGATAGGATTATTAATACCTCACTATTAGTCTTGTGAATGAAACATGGCCTTAATGTATACTTCCGCTTTTGGCCCCATTACTATAATTACTCTGTATGTTTGTTTGAGGCCGAAGGTAATCAAATGATTACCGGCCGGTTATAACCCAAACTTTTAGGGGCGAGTTCGGGTCATGACACCCTCTCTCTCTCTCTCTCTTTCTCTCTCTCATTCTTTTTTCCCAATTCAAGTAAACAAAACACTATAAAAAATAATAAAAAATTTACCTAATTTGAAAATTAAAACACAAACACTATTACATTGTCCAAATTGAAAATTAAAATACTGTTACAATTTGTAGATATTCCCAAGTTTGAGAATGAATGAAAGAACATGCCATCCTTGGTGATTTCTGAATAATCAAAACCATTTGATACTTCAGTTAAACAACTCAAACATCCAAAGCTTACTTCTGAGTGACCACAAAACAGTATGCAGACTGAGAACTTGTTGCTAAACCAGATAAACATGGTAGTTGATCTAAAAATTTTTGCTTTGCAAAGCAGTTAACACAGCAGATATGCAATTATGTATTCTAGAGATTTGATCTACAGTTTTGTATTATGGAAATTTTTCCTGGGAAAATTAGATAAATCCAGACAAAAATTGCTTCCTATAAGTAAGTAATATACAAAGATCTACTCCTTTGAATACTGAAAGACTTATGGGAAAAACCGTATTCAAACTTTGAATCTCAAATCTACTGTCATTTGGAATCTCATAAAAGACATCCACTAGATAAAATCAATCAGAAACAACAAAAGACCAATAAAGAATATATGTGTACATATATATATTCATTTTCTTTCTTCTCCTTTTATCAGCAATCAACTCAAGAGTAAATAAGGTACAATGTGAAGAGAAAGAAACTGGAAAGAGGTCTAGCATATGTCATTGTAAATTCAGTGCACAAATTATTTGTGTTTCTAAGGGATGCATTATCTAACAAGCAATGCTGTATTCTTGTTTGAATTAATCAAGACACAGAAATACTAAAAACATGTATAACTAGTTACATCAATTGATTTTTGTTGAGTTTAAGCCAATGATAAATTTATCACTGTAAAAAAGAACATTTGCTTGGATATGACAGTGATAAATTTATCAACCACTGACATAAATGTAATAGATCGTCAACTCTTCCCATACAATCAGTGATAAATTTATCATTCTTGAAAATAACAAAATTCAAGAACCCCATTAATGCTTGATTGCTTCCTTCAGACAATGGTAAATTTATCATTTTTACAAAAAAATAATCCACCAACTTGTCCAAACCAACCAGTGATAAATTTATCACTGTATAAAACATCAAAAATAGCAACTACATTTAACCCAAATCAAATAATATAAATTTGTGAAACTTGATCCTGTAAAAATATCAGCAAAAAATATAATTTCTGTTCGACAAATTCCTCAATCATTCAATGCAAGTAACACCTCTCAACTCTCAACAAAGTAATTCAATTAAAATCAATACAACTAAAGCAAAGCTTCTTTACATGTCTTCCGATTATGAGTTCCCATCTTTCCACACCTACTGCACCTAATTCTCTTGATTTCGCCCTTAGAAGGTATTCTCTCTATTCTTGGACGTCCAGCTGGTCTCTTACAAAGAGGAGTTAAAACAACGTCATCATCAACAACTACATTTGGCTTCTGTATACTAGGAATTGGATAACTAGAATGTGAATAAGAATCACAATAACTACTAACACGATAGTAATCATCAAGAAAACAATTCAGATCCTTCCCACTCCTCTTTATAGCACAAAAATCATGTTTGCAAGGAAAAGAATCAATTTCCCACAATCGACAAGAACAAGAACGTTTCTCAATATCAACCATAACTAAATGATCCAATTGGATTTTATAAATGTCATCGCTACATTTCTTAACTATCCATGCTTTTGTATCATTAAAAGCTTCTTCCAACTTTTTCTCTGCAAAAAGACAAACAATACGATTCCACTTATTCCCAACTTCTCTCCTTCTTGAAAATTGCTCCATTAGTTTCACCCGTATAGCATCAACAAGACTAGTTGAAAACAAATGGCGTTCATCCCTAATCCATGAATTAAAAGATTCCGCAGCATTTGTGCACATTTCACTATACCTCTTGCCTTGAAAATAAGCGTTACACCAACACTCATTAGGCAAATCCTCAAGAAACTTCTCAACACTACGACCATAATGACCCTTAAATTCTTCAAATAGCTCATTAAACAACTTAATAGTAGGAGCATATGCACATCTACTAAAAAGAGCAAGCAAATACTCTTTAGATTCACGACTCTTCACTGACAAATAAGTCTTCAAGTTTGTCTTCAAATGCATTAGACAAAAAGAATGAGAAGAAAATGGAAAGACCTCAGCTAAAGCTTTCAGCAAACCTCCATGCCGATCAGTAACAAACGCAATATCCCTCCCAAGAGTCAAAATAACTAATAACTTTGACAAGAACCAATGCCAACTGTCATAACTTTCATTATCAACAATGGCAAAACATAACGGATATAAACCTACAAACAAAATATATACACGTTATCAATAACAAATAAAAAAAATTACAAAAAGAAAATCAAAATGCAAAGTATATAACATATAGCACCAGCCATAAACAAATTTATCACTGTATAACTACAAAAATTCAATAGCAGCATACAACATATAGAATCAATGAATAATAAATTTATCACTGTATAAGTATAAAAATTTAACAAAAGTATACAACATAAATTTATCACTAATAGATTGACCATACTCAATAATCAACACTCTCCAGTAACAAAAATGATAGAATTATCACTGTTTTAATAATAATAACAAATAGACACAGAATATACCTTGGTTACCGTCTTTTGCATAGCAGCCAATAAACAACCTTTGTGTCTTCCTTTCAAGAAAGTTCCATCAAGCATCAACACAGGCCGACAATACTTGAAACCATGAATACATGCCTCAAAAGCGAAAAACAAGCATTTGAAATGCCTTCCTTTACTATCAACATCAAATTCCATATGAAAAACACTCTCTGGATTATAATCATTAGTAGCATCAACATACCAACGAAGATCGTCAAATGATGATGAATAGCCACCAAAAACAATACCCCTTGCTTTTTCAACACCCATCCAAGCTCGCCGATAAGAAACTTCTGTTCCATAATAGTCCTTGAAATCACAAACCATCTCACTAACTGATGTCAAAGCCTTATTACGAATATCACTTGAAATTAGCCCACCAATCATACTCGAAATCATCTTAGCATGTTTAACTGTACGAAAAGAAGATCCACAAGTATGAACATTATCAAATTGTTTAATAACAAAAGCTTTACTATAATTTTCCACTCTAGCATGCACGCTCCATAAACATCCCAAATCAGCCCTTCTGTTACAATGAACAGTGACACGATCCTTATCATTCTTAACAAAATCAAAATCAAAACCGGAATGAATAGAATACTTTGACAACGCATCTCGAAATTCAACAACTCCTTAAGCAAACCTTTGTCCCACTCCTTTCATACAATTAACCCACCCATCGGAGAGCAAAGGTTTCAATTGATTTGAATAAAATGAAGGCAAAAAATCAGTTTCACAAACAACACTACTACTACTACTAGCTTCACACTACAGGAAAAGATGGGTATTGCAACGCTTTTTTTATGGCGTTTATGAAAAACGCCATTATAGATTATTTAAATACAACGTTTTTAAAAACGTTGTATCTGATCTCAGTAAAACGGCACCGTTTGGGCCAACTTGTTAACACCGTTCAATACTCCGTCCCTTTCAAAACGTCTCTCCCTCAGTCTCACTTTCAAAACTCAGACTCTCTCTCGCTCAGAAACCCTTTCAATTTGAAGCTCAAAAACCCCCACTCTCACTGATTTGAAACGCTCACTCTCGCTCGATTTCAAACAATCTTTCTCGCTCGATTTCAAACACTCTCGATCGATTTCAGATCTGTAGATTTCAGAACCTGTCGCAGATTTGAAGGTCTCCAGATTTGCGCTTATCTTCTGATTTTGGTTCTCCTCTTTTTGGATTTTGTGAGTTTCGATTTTGGTCCTTTGGTTCTCCTCTCGTTTAGGCCCCCTCCTTCTTCTTTTTTTGAAGATCTGTAAGTTTGTTGCTGCTCTGTTTTGTTGCAAATCTCGCTCAATCGATCTCTTTTTTTTGTTGCAGAACTCAGATCTGTAAGTTTTTATTATATATGCATCTGTTTTGTATGAACTCAGATCTCTGATTTTTCATTGTTTTGAGTTCATTGTTTTGGATTTGGTGGATGTATCTCAAATCATTCTCATTGAACAGTTTGATTTTTAATTTTTATTATTAGAGGGAGAAAAGACCTACATTAAGATAAAGGAAGACTACATATGTTATAATAGATAAAAATTCTTGAATCACAAGAATAATTTTCAATCCATAAGTAGTACCAAAATATGAGAATTGTTATAAGAATTGTGATACTCCTATTGAAGTTTCATCCCAATATTATTTGTAACCAGACAAGGGGAATATATATATATATATATATTTTATTAATAATACTAAATTCAAGTATGACTCAAATTTAAATACTATATAAGTAATAAAAAACACACTCTTAAATGACAGCAAGATTATAAATGTAGAAGCCTAAATGATGTAATATTCGCAAGGGCAAGCAGCTTAGATCACAGTAATTGTTTTGATGAATAGGTTATTTTTAACAGAATTGAACCAAATCTAACAGTGTTAGTAACAATATTGACTTGTCAATTTAAAAATGTTGACTTGTCTTAGGATTACTAAGATCATAATGAGAAATGAGCACATTAGTCAAATTGCTCCAATTGGTAGTTCATACTAATTATTTATTTTTATATTAATTAGCTCACTTTAGCACATTAGTATGATATTTTTGTTTGTATATGCAAATTATGAGATACAATTTTAAGCGGGCTGCCCATAAAAATTTACCTTTTAACTTCATAATTTTGAAGACTTGGTTAGTGAAGTTATTTTCTTACTTGGCCTTTGTCTGAAACTTTTATTGGTAGACTACATTTTCACTTCACCGATTCCCTTCTTAGTATTTACAAATTTAATTTTTATTGTCAATTTAGGTCTGTTTACTGCTTTGTTTGGTTCTAATCTTGTCAAAGATCTAGCTGACATGTTTACTTAAGATTGTGGATCCTTAGTTTGGAGGGTATATATCATATGTGTAAACTTTTAAAATACATGTTGCAGAAATAAAATGAGCCAGTCATTGGTTGAGGGTATTAAAATTTGTCTTTCTGTTCAATGGCTGAGAAAAAAAGGTTAGAAAAGAAAGTACAAGAAAAGGATTTAAGGAACTCTTCCACCAGAAACTGACCTCGCTACAAAGAGATGGTCTGAACCCTCAAAGCATGTGCCTGGGCCATCTTAGGCCTTTAACAGGGTCCATTAAGTCTACCTCTTATCTGCATATATCAAAAGTTATGCTAAATCCAACCCTACCTCAGTTATACAACTCCTGTAGTTGTCCCATGAAGGCTAACATAGTGTAGGTTCCTTTCCTTTTCTGTTTTTTGATACATATAATGACCCTTGGGAGAAAGATTTTAGATAAGAAGCAATAGTACCATATATTAGAGAAAAGGCAAAAGATTTGAATTTTCTCCTTTTTCCTTAATCATTGATCTTTAGCACCCATACTTCCTCCTTATGAGTGGTGGGACCTATTTAGATAACTCAATGCAATTCTAAAACTGCATAACTCAGATAAACGAAAACCATGGAAGCATTTCATGTTTGAACTCAGAATCCTTATCTTTCTTGAATAATTAACTACTTAAGAGCAGCTACAAGAAGTCAATGCAACACATATAAATTTGGCCCAAGGAACCAAATACAAATGCAATTTTGAATCTAGAGGCCTTGTGTGAAAAATCGCTCACTAGAAAATCAAACAAAAGAATAACAAATGGCGTGGTTTAAGATTTTGAAAGCTGATCAACAGTAATTGTGATATTTCCTTGTGTTTGTGCATATACAATTTATAATAGATCACAATAGGATGACATAACAGTATTCAACACTATTGATTGATGCTAAGCATGTGTGGGTGTTCATGACATAACAAAAATGCTGTTATAGAAATGAAATAGAACACTACTAAGATATATTGGTATGTGTGGGTGTTCATGTAGTAGTGAGAACTTGTTGCTTGCTTGTGATAATCTGGTTGTTCTTGTAGAATCTTCATTAGAGATACCTAGTCTTTTTTTTTTTTTTTTGATAAATAGAGATACCTAGTCATTTTTTATAAATCTCTATATCATAATCTATCAAGAGCATTGTAGAAACTTTTAGTTTCTTCATTAATATGCTTCATGCTAGAAATGCTTCTAGTATGCTTGATAGTTTTGATTCAGGTTGCACCACCGGGATGCAATAATCATGACAGTTGTTAATTTAGCAAGTAATTATCCATGCATACATAAATAGCCTTTGACTCGTCCAAGAATCTTCATTAGAGATACCTAGTCATCTTTGATGAAGCTCTTCTTGGATTGTCCAATTGGGACAATTCAGGAGCACAAGTCTATGTTGTAATTAGTAGTTCTATCGCTTAAATGTAGTCCATCTCGTAGAGATTTCGTGTAGTAGCTTCTCATGTTCTCTGAGTGCATACTAGACAAGGTGTAGCAGTACACCTAGTCTATGTCGTGTACTTGGAGAATCATGGGGAGATGCTGCCGAAATTTCGTTAGAGATGGATAGAGCGGTATGAGCTACTTTTTACAATATAGACTGTGCATTCTTGAATGGAAAAGTAGGATGAACCAACCTATTAGAGAAGAGTTAACGGTGAATGGTGTCATGTCGCATGCATTGTAATGTACTTAATTGAGGTTAAGAATAATTAAAATGAAATGATAATTTTGAACCTTGTTGATTTGGCAGTGACATTTATAGTATAAGACGAAGTCAGATGGATAAAAGTTGGATAAATCAGCATAGGTTGCATCCAGAATATATAGAAGTGGTTAAGGAATTTGTTAAACTTGCATGCCAAAATAATCCTCTATCAAATGAAGTCACATGTCCATGTAAACGGTGTCAGAATGTCAAACTAGTAAAGAAAGACCTTTTGGGAGAACATTTAATGATCAATGGGTTTCTTCCAAGCTACACCAGATGGATTTTTCACGGGGAAGATTTACCAGCGTCTGTGCCATTGAATGAGAATGTCAGTGATTCGAATGATGGCGATGAAGTCAATGAAATGATATATGGGGGGTTCGGATTTCCTCCACCAAGCTTGGTTCATCTTGCTAGTAATGAGACAGGAAGTTCTAATATCGAACTAGGCCCGGATAAGAAAACTGAAAGATTTTTCAGTTTATTGAAGGAGGCCGAAAGAGAGTTGTATCCAGAGTGTCACAAGTTTTCAACGCTGTCATTTGTTGTTCGATTATTGCATATCAAGTGCCTTAGTGAATGGAGCAACAAGTCTTTCACGATGTTGCTTAAACTTTTGAAGGATGCATTCCCAAAAGGTGAAACTTTGCCAAAGTCGTTCTATGCAACGAGGACACTCCTTAGGGAATTGGGCCTCGATTATCACAAGGTACATGCATGCCCAAGAGATTGCTCACTGTATTGGAAGAAGACAGCTAGTAGGGACGATTGCATAGTGTGTCAGATGCCTAGATACAAACAGTTTGAGGGTGAGAAGAATGATTATAAAAAGAAGCAACAAAGAATTCCCCAGAAGATTGTGAGATACTTTCCTTTGATTATAAGGCTTCAAAGATTGTTCATGTCATCCAAAATTGCTTCATTAATGAGATGGCATTCAGAGGGCCGAATTGATGATGGCAAAATGAGACATCCTGCTGACTCTCCTATCTGGAAAAATTTTGATTCTTTGTATCCCAAGTTTGCGAGTGAGCCTCGCAATGTCAGACTAGGTTTAACAGCGGATGGATTTAATCCATTCAAGGCAATGAATGTTGCTCACAACAGTTGGCTAGTTATTGTAATGCCTTATAATTTGCCACTGTGGTTGTGCATGAAACAACCTCATATGATGATGATATTGCTCATTGATGGTCTTTCTTCACCTGGCAATAACATTGATGTCTACTTGCACTTGTTAGTGGATGAACTGATTGAATTGTGGGAAAATGGTGTTCAGACGTACGATGCAGAAACTAATCAAATGTTCCAATTGCACGCGGTCTTATTGTGGACAATAAATGATTTTCCCGCATATACAAATTTGTCTGGATGGAGCACGAAAGGTGCTTTAGCTTGTCCTTGTTGTAACATACGTACTCGACATCGGTATTTGAAGAATGGAAGGAAAATTTGTTACATGGGGCATCGCCGCTGGTTGAATGCGAGTCACAAATTTCGAAAAGATGGTGTGCCTTTTGATGGAACTTCTGAATTTGAACCATGTCCAACTCGGTTATCGGGGGCTAATGTGTTACGACAGCTAGGCCCTAAGCATCAACCAACTAACAGACAAAAAAGAACTAGGAAAGGAAAGGAAAAAGAGGACAACGAGGAGGATCATAATTGGAGGAAGAGGAGTATTTTCTTTGAGCTTCCATATTGGGAGCATAATTTGATTCGCCACAATCTTGATGTAATGCACATTGAGAAGAACGTGGATGATAATGCATCCTAAAAAGGGGGTTGGGAACAGGTATTATTTGCCGCCTACATGTTTTGCTATGAACAATAGAGAGAGAGAGGTTTGTTTTGTACACTCCTGAAGAATATCAAAGTTCCAGATAGGTATGCATCCAATATTTCTCGTCGTGTTAACCTCAAACAACATAGCATATCTGGACTGAAAAGTCATGACAACCATATATTGATGCAACAAATACTTCCAATAGCAGTGAGAAATTTGTTATCGAAAAAAGTTGTTGAACCATTGATTGAGTTAAGCAATTTCTTCAGGCAATTGTGCTCCAAAACTCTAGAGCCAGATGGGTTAGATCGTCTTCAATCCCAAATTGCTCTTACACTTTGTCATCTTGAGAGAATTTTTCCTCCATCCTTTTTCGATATAATGGAGCACTTGCCTATTCACCTAGCAGAGGAGGCCAAGATTGCTGGTCCAGTGCAATATCGCTGGATGTACTTCATAGAAAGGTGTGCAATTCTACTCCAATTTAATGTTGTAGTCATTTGTTTGTTTATAAGTGAAAGTCATGTGTGCATTTGTTTGTTTATAGGTATCTTATGACACTTAAGTCATATATGCATAATCGAAGCCATCCAGAAGGTTCAATTGCAGATGGATACTTAATTGAAGAGTGTATGACCTTTTGCTCAAGGTACTTGGATGATGTCGAGTCAAAATTGAATCGACCAATAAGGAATTACGATGTTAGCGACAATCCTGGGATATTACTGGGTCATGCTTTCGGAAAAGGAAAAAGGTTTGCGCTTGATAACACATCATGGGTACAAGCTCATCAGTATGTGTTATTTAACACTGCTGCGGTTGTCCCATATTGAGAGTAAGATACAATCTTTGTTCCAAAATTTTATTGATACCATTAATAAGTATCTTGCATTTTATAAGTACTTTAAATGTATAGGGAGCATCGTGATTTTATTAAGCGATCACATCGTCGTCTCAAAGATTTTGATGTGGATCGCCGTCACAATGATGAGTTTCCCAGATGGTTTAATTCTCATGTAAGTACTAATAACTTACATGTTCTTAATTTTCAATTCTCATGTTTTCAATTTTTAATTCTCTGTTAGTTGATGTTTAATTTTGTTGACTTTGTAAATGTTAATCATATTATTTAATTTTGATGATGTCTAAAATATATTATTTAATATACATATTATTTGACCCAAAATATTATTTTTTTTTAAATATATATTTGTTAAATATTATTTAAATAAAAATATTTTCAAAAGCTTTACTATTCACTTTTTGAAAAATATGGTTAATTACTATTTATCTTTTGACAAATCGATTAGTTATATAATTTTGATAAAAATGATTGATTGGTTGTATTATTTTGACAAATTTGATATTTATGGGTTGTCTTGTTTTGACAAAATTAATATGGAGTAGTAGAATATATTTAATTTAAAATCTCTACAACTTGTACAATATTTTAAAGAGAGCATATATTTTCAGATCCATCATAAATATTATTTAAAGAGATTTTTCTGTGTATGCAAATATTTGATCAGAACATATATAACGTTATATGCAGAATACATCACGTGCGCTATTAAATTTTTTACATTACATTGATTATATCATATCACACTACACTACATTGATTATATCATATTATAATCAAGCAAGAAGAAAAAGATGGAGTTATATATATATATATATTTATATATGTATATATATATATTATAAACAAGATGGAGAAAATTATTTGTTTGTTTGAAAATTGTGAACTTTGTATTAAATTGTCTATAAAAACGGTGGCTCCATGTTTGAAAAAAACAAAAAGAAAAAATCAGTCTTATTTTTATTTTTATCATTTGCTGACTATTTAAAATTAAGGAGTGTGCTTATGTAAGCGATGACATCAAGAGCCTGCTTATGTAAGCCATGACATCAGGAGCGTGCTTATGTAAGCGATGACGTCAAGAGCGCGCTTATGTAAGCCATGACGTCAGCAAGGAGCATCCAACGGGTATATTTTTGTGTATAAATAGAAGTGTTGGATGTGGAGAACAAACCAAGAACTTGAAGAGAAAAATTTTCTGTGAGCTCCAAAATTCTGAGTATTCTGCTCTTTCACTTTTAGATCTAAATCTAGCCTTTGTTCTTACACTTTCATATCTACTCTTTGTGAGAGAATTATTGTAAAGAGGGTTTAAATTACCCTTATTCTTATTCCTTATTTTTTTAGAGAGATTCTGTAAGAGTAAGGCTTTTATTGTTGAGTGAGGCTCAATAGATAAGAGTAAGTCCTGTGCCAAATCCACAAGCTTGGTGGTGTATTTATTCAATTAATAGTAAAGAAATTCTCAAGGAGGTTCCTTGGGGAGTGGACGTAGGCCGGCGTGCCGAACCACTATAAATCGCAGTGTTTGATTTTCTCTCCCTATCTCTCTTACGTTTATATTGATAATTATTATTCTGTTTTTTTTTTATTTATTAAAATTCTGAATATTGTGTTAATTTTAATACTGTGAAATTTTTAATAACCCAATTCACCCCCCCTCTTGGGTTGCCTATCTGGGATAACAATTGGTATCAGAGCCTAGACTCTAGTTTCTGTGACTTAACCGTCTTAGAGTAGATCATGGCAACCCCTAGTTATTCCTTACCCGAGGGACAAACATCTAATAGGCCACCTCTATTTAGCGGCACAAATTTTAGCTATTGGAAAACTAGGATGACCATACATATTCAATCTAATGATTATGAATGTTGGAAAATTATTTGCAATGGTCCAAAAATTCCTACCAAAACTGTAGATGGACTTAAGGTACCAAAACCTGAAGATGAGTGGGATGAATCAGATACTAGAATGGCCCAAATTAATGTCAAAGCTACAAACTTGTTGTACTGCTCCTTAGATGCCAACGAGTTCAATAGAATTTCCACATGTAAAACCGCAAAAGAAATTTGGGACAAGCTTATAGTGACTCATGAGGGAATCGAACAAGTTAAAGAATCTAGAGTCAGTTTGCTAGTATATAATTATGAACTTTTTAAAATGAAGCCTGATGAAACTATTCCTCAAATGTTTACTTGTTTTACTGATATTATTAATGGTTTAACTTCTCTTGGCAAAACATATACTAATGCTGAAATTGTAAGAAAAGTTCTTAGGTCATTGCCAAAAAGTTGGGAGACAAAAGTCATTGCCATTACCGAAGCCAAGGATTTATCAAAGCTAAGTCTAGATGAGTTAATGGGATCTCTCTTAACTCATGAGCTCATAATGCAAGAAGGAAAGGAAGAGGAGGACAACAACAAGAAGAAAGGAATAGCCTTCAAATCCACCTCGAAACATCAAGAGGATAAGGAAGATGATTCAGATGAGGATGAGGAAATGGCATTCATCACTAGAAAGTTCCAAAGGTTTGTGAGAAAGAAACAAGGCGTACGAAATTTTTTCAGAAAAGACTTCAACAACAGGGATTTTCAAAGAGGAGAAAATCACAAAAAATCTGAAGTAACCTGCTACGAATGCAACAAACCTGGACACTACAAATCAGAATGTCCAGAACTTAAGAAAAAATTCAAGAAGGACAAGAAGAAAGCTATGATTGCAGCATGGGGAGAAGATAGTGATGAAAGCGACACAGAAACCGAAGTTTGCAAAAACGAGGTTGCTAACCTATGTTTAATGGCACTTGGAAATGAAAATGAGGTAAATGACGAATCCTTTACATTTGATGAATTACAATTAGCTTTTGATGAATTACATGCTGAATTTAAGAAACTTAGTTTGAAAAATAATTGTCAAAAGAAAGTAATTTCAAGTTTATCAAAAGAAAATGAATCATTGACTTCCAAGATAAATGTTTTAGAAAATGAAGCCATGAAAATGAAAAAGGAAAATGAGATGTTAACTCAAAAAGAGTCTTCAATTTCTGAAAAACATTTAGTTGTATTGCAAAAAGAAAACGAGTCTTTAAAAAATAAGCAAACTATTTTGAAAGAAAATATTGAAGACTTGAAAACTATTCTTTCAAAGTTCACTCAAGGTAGAGAGACTTTAGATAAAATTCTTAAAAATCAAAACCGTACTTTTGGTAGAGCCGGAATTGGATATAAACCTTTTTTAAAAGTAAAAACTGCCAAAAATGGCTTTGTATATGCATCTTCTAATCACTCTCATCTCACATGTCATTTTTATGGAACAAAAGGTCATATTTCACCTTCATGTCCTATTAAAAGAAATCCTTTTGCTAAAATAAAAAAGATGTGCCCTAAGGATATCCCGAGAGTGTCAAATTCTAACTTTTATGGGCCCAAGAAAAAATGGGTACCAATAGAGAAATCAAATTTTTGTAGGTATGTTTCAAGACAAAATCCAGTAACGATAGATGGTATCTCGACAGTGCATGTTCAAGGCACATGACTGGAAATAAAGCTATGTTCGCCACACTCCAACCAAAGGATGGCGGATATGTGACTTTTGGCGACAATAGCAAGGGTAAAATCATTGGTGTAAGAAGTATTGGTAAAAATCCCTCTCCTATTATTGAAAATGTTTTATTTGTTGAAGGTTTAAAACATAACTTGCTTAGTATTAGTCAATTATGTGATAAAGGTTATAGAGTTATTTTTGAGAAAACTCATTGCACTATTGAAAACACTCTAGAAAATAAAACTTTATTTATAGGTTACAGACATGAGAATGTATATGTGTTTGATTTGCACGATTTGTCTTCTCATTTTAATATTAAATGTTTATCTGCTATAAACGATAATGGTTGGCTTTGGCATAGAAGATTAGGACATGCTCATTTTGATTTAATTTCCAAACTTTCAAAAAATAAGTTAGTCATAGGTTTACCAAAAATTGTTTTTGAAAAAGATAAACTTTGTGATGCATGTCAATTTGGAAAACAAACTAGAATTTCTTTTAAATCCAAAAATATTGTTTCAACTACTAGACCGCTTCAACTCTTGCATATTGATCTATTCGGACCATCTAGAACATTAAGTTTAGGAGGAAAATCTTATGCTCTTGTTTGTGTTGATGATTATACTAGATATACATGGGTATTATTTTTAGCACACAAAAATGAAGCTTTTTATAATTTCTCAAAACTTTGTAAAAGAATTCAAAATGAGAAAAATCTTAATATTTGTAGTATTAGAAGTGACCATGGTAGAGAATTTGAAAATGATGATTTTATTATGTTTTGTGATAACTTAGGAATAGATCATAATTTCTCAGCCCCTAGGACTCCTCAACAAAACGGTGTGGTTGAAAGAAAAAATAGAACTCTTGAAGAAATGGCTCGTACTATACTTTGTGAAAATAATTTACCTAAATATTTTTGGGCGGAAGCTGTTAACACTGCATGCTATGTTATAAACCGTGCCATGATTAGACCTATTCTTAAGAAAACTCCTTATGAACTTTGCCCTTGGACACTCACTCACTTCTTGGTTTTGCAAAAAACAAAACTCAGTGGCTCTGTCAACTGCTAAAGCAGAATACATTGCCGCCGCTGGGTGTTGTGCACAATTACTTTGGATGAAACAACAACTTCAAGATTTTGGACTTCACTATGATAAAATTCCTATAAAATGTGACAACACAAGTGCCATTAACCTTTCAAAAAATCCTATTCAGCACTCACGCACTAAACACATTGAAATAAGGCATCATTTTCTAAGAGATCATGTACTCAAAGGTGACATTGAACTCGAATTTGTGCCTACAAATTGTCAATTAGCTGACATATTTACCAAGCCTCTCAATGAAGAACAATTTTGTTATATTAGAACAGAACTTGGTATGATGAATACTCCAATATAATGTTTATATTAAAAAATATATATATTTTTTAATAAATAATTAAATAAAATAACTATAGTAATAATAATTATTATAAAAAAATAATAACAATAATAATAATATACATATATATATATATATAATTTTTCTCTCTCTCTCTCTCCCGTTTCGTCTCTATCTCTATCTCTCACCTACTCTCTCCCTTACTCTCTCTTTTTCTCTTTCTCTTGGTCTCTTGCTCTCCCCTTCTTCCTCGGCCGACTCCATATCCATGTTCACCATCATCTACAACCATCTCCACCATTCACAAAATCATCCATCACTTTCATCACTACCATCATCCACCCAAATCCCTCACCAATCCACCGAACTCCATCACTTCTCCACCCGAAATCTACATCACCATCTTGACCGATTCATCAAGTTTCATCACCGATCCATCAAGATCCGTGACTGATCCATCAAGATCCATTGCCGATCTACACAAATTCGCTACCGATCTATCCAATCTTCTCTATTTCTTCCAATCATCAAGGTCATCACCGATCAACATGTTAAAATTTTTGTTGTACTGTGTTATATTTTTTTACTTGTTATATGTGCTCCAAATTCTCTTGGATTTAATAATGGTTGCTTCTACCTTGTCTGAAGAAATTGTTTTTATTTTTATTTTCTCCTTTTATGCTAGTGCACTTGGTGTAGTTGTTTATGGCCAGATCTTAAGGGCCCTTGGTATTATAGATTGGTAATTTGTTTTCTTCAAATTTATGTAATTTTTAGTGCATTAATTTAGGGGGAGACTCATATATTTTGAGATTAACAATCATTATAAAAATACATTAAAAAAAAGGGGCGTGTGTATATTCTGTGCATAATTTTAGGGGGAGTTTATATATCATTTTTTTTTCTGCCATACTCCTTATCTGCATCAACAAACAATTTTTTTTTTTTTTTGGTGCAAAAACAGAATTTTAAAAAAAATAATAATAATAATAAAAATAACATAAATCAAATAAAAAAGGAAGAAATGCTCGAAATTTTATTTCAGAAAAAGAAAATATTACTCGATTACATGTAAATTTTCAGAAGGCTTCACAGATTTTTTCTTTTTCACTTCTCTCAACAACTTTTCATGAGCCTCTTTTACATGTCTCTCTCTATTTTCGATTTCTGTGAGTCTTGGCATTATCACCGTTGCATAATAATGCACTGCATTCTCCAATTGTGCATTTTTTCTTTTTAGCTCTTTCTTCTCCTTACACATATTAACCAGTTGTTGTTTTAACAAGCACACCTCATCTCTCCATTGCTGATTTTCTTGTACTCTTGCTTGTAATCGTCGCGCCATATTGGAAACTGCAGTCATAGCCTGTGTACTAAGAGTCATAGTGTTATTAATAGCATCGAAATCATTTCAATTGCCAATAACACTAGAACCCTCATTTACAGGCATATTATGTGCCTGCGTCACTGGTATTCTCTCATTTGCCTGCATTACAGGCACTTCATGCAGGTCCGACTCATTGATCGACAAGGTAAGGAATGACATGATTACAAAAGAAGCTAAAACAAATTTTTCTCTCAAAACACTTGATGATTTTGTATCTTTGCCTCTGATCTGTGTCACTTTTTATACACTCCCTTGCTCCATTACTCGATGCATATCTGCTATATCTGCTCAAATCTTTTGTTTGTCCATATTTCCTGCACTTGAGATACTCCAAAATCCCCACAATGATTCCGACAAGACAGACGGCCCACTATTTTATTTTTGGCCGCTCAAATTATTGTATCAAATGTGTTTGTTTCTTATTTTCCTCTTTATTTTGATGATGTCAAAGGGGGAGAATATGTTGTCGGGTTGTCAAATATTTTGTCAATTTTATTTTGTGAAAATTATATGTTGCAGGGTTGTCAAATATGTTGTCAATTTTATTTTGTGAAAATTATATGTTGCAGGGTTGTCAAATATGTTGTCAATTTTATTTTGTGTCAAATCCATACAAATATTGCCATCATCAAAAAGGGGGAGATTGTTAATCATATTATTTAATTTTGATGATGTCTAAAATATATTATTTAATATACATATTATTTGACCCAAAATATTATTTTTTTTAAATATATATTTGTTAAATATTATTTAAATAAAAATATTTTCAAAAGCTTTACTATTCACTTTTTGAAAAATAGGGTTAATTACTATTCATCTTTTGACAAATCGATTAGTTATATAATTTTGATAAAAATGATTGATTGGTTGTATTATTTTGACAAATTTGATATTTATGGGTTGTCTTGTTTTGACAAAATTAATATGGAGTGGTAGAATATATTTAGTTTAAAATCTCTACAACTTGTACAATATTTTAAAGAGAGCATATATTTTCAGATCCATCATAAATATTATTTAAAGAGATTTTTCTGTGTATGTAAATATTTGATTAGAACATATATAACGTTATATGCAGAATACATCACGTGCGTTATTAAATTTTTTACATTACATTGATTATATCATATCACACTACACTACATTGATTATATCATATTATAATCAAGCAAGAAGAAAAAGATGGAGTTATATATATATTATAAACAAGATGGAGAAAATTATTTGTTTGTTTGAAAGTTGTGAACTTTGTATTAAATTGTCTACAAAAACGGTGGCTCCATGTTTGAAAAAAACAAAAAGAAAAAATCAGTCTTATTTTTATTCTTATCATTTGCTGACTATTTAAAATTAAGGAGTGTGCTTATGTAAGCGATGACATCAAGAGCCTGCTTATGTAAGCGATGACATCAGGAGCGTGCTTATGTAAGCGATGACGTCAGGAGCGCGCTTATGTAAGCCATGACGTCAGCAAAGAGCGTCCAACGGGTATATTTTTGTGTATAAATAGAAGTGTTGGATGTGGAGAACAAACCAAGAACTTGAAGAGAAAAAATTTCTGTGAGCTCCAAAATTCTGAGTATTCTGCTCTTTCACTTTTAGATCTAAATCTAGCCTTTGTTCTTACACTTTCATATCTACTCTTTGTGAGAGAATTATTGTAAAGAGGGTTTAAATTACCCTTATTCTTATTCCTTATTTTTTTAGAGAGATTCTGTAAGAGTAAGGCTTTTATTGTTGAGTGAGACTCAATAGATAAGAGTAAGTCCTGTGCCAAATCCACAAGCTTGGTGGTGTATTTATTCAATTGATAGTAAAGAAATTCTCAAGGAGGTTCCTTGGGGAGTGGACGTAGGCCGGCATGCCGAACCACTATAAATCGCAGTGTTTGATTTTCTCTCCCTATCTCTCTTACGTTTATATTGATAATTATTATTCTGTTTTTTTTTTATTTATTAAAATTCTGAATATTGTGTTAATTTTAATACTGTGAAATTTTTAATAACCCAATTCACCCCCCCTCTTGGGTTGCCTATCTGGGATAACAGTAAAAATAGGTTGAAGAGCTTCTAGCTATTGAAAATGCTGTGTTGTCAGATGAGATTAAAACTTTGGCATTGGGACCTAGTAAAAAGGCCACGAGATTCAATAGGTATATAATTAATGGTACTAGGTATCATACAAGGAGTCGTGAGTGGAGAAGAAAAACTCAAAATAGTGGGGTTGTGGTGAAAGCAAAGACTTGTATCTATGCAAGTACCAGAGACATGAATCCTGTGGAAGGTGAAGTAGCATACTATGGATATGTGACAGATATTATTGAATTGTATTACTCATACGACCGTGGATATGTGCTATTCATGTGCGACTGGATTGACAACAACAAAGGACTGAAGCAGGATGGGTTTGGTTTCACACTTGTTAACTTCAATCATTTGTTATATACAAAGAAACAAAATAGTGATGAGTCATTCATCCTAGCATCTCAGGCACAATAAGTTTTCTACGTACATGATCCCGTTGAAGCTGATTGGGATGTTGTAGTCAAGATGAAACCTAGAGACTTGTATGAGGTGTGTGGAGAACAACCAATTAATGATGGAGAACATCACAATGAAGTGGAAGGATTTGGCGACCAAGAGTTAGATGCAACTTCGTTTGCTTGTGAAAAGGACATAAATTGGGTTAGGCAAGGTGAAGTTGGAACAACTATTGATGAAACTATTGGACCTCTTGGGATATCGACACAGACACAATGTGAAAATGATGAAGAAATGATATGATATTGTAATTTTGTTTCATATTCATTGTTACATTTGTGCTTTTAGCATGGATATTCATGTTAATGAAACCTTTGCTTTTAAAATGCGTCATTTGTTTGCTTTTCAACGTGATTGTCCTTGAGACAACCTTTTATGTCCTTGAGAAGGATCATATCTGTTATATTAAGATTATGTTTAAAATTTAAATTTGTAGAGAAATTTTTTAATATTTTGGACTTTATATTCATTGCTAACCCATAAAATTCTACACGTATGCTTGTGGTCTTCTGTAAACTAGCATGACAGATCGACGATGCTCTAGGCAGAGGCAACATTCAGCCTCTGCAAATTCTGAGAGTTCTTATAGTGGGAGTGCAGATGAGAGTTCTTATAGTGGGAGTTTATATGAGAGTTCAGAGGAGAGTACACGCATCATACCTGATCCACTCATGTTATGGTATCCTCCAGGTAGCTTGCCTAGTACATCATCGAGTATTGGTTCGACACATGACACTACTACTGGTATGAATTATTTTATTCAATTGAATTACTCCATTAGATTTCTCTGTTGATGTTCTTTTTTCTTTTGATGTTTTACATTTCTTTTTTTTAAACTAAGTGACACTACTCCATTTGCTCCATTGACTGCTGAATTCTTGTATTATCATTCTTTCTAGTATCTTCTAACTTGATATTGATATTTGGATGAGTAGGTCATAGTTCGAGAGGCCCAACACTCATGCATGGTAGTGATTGGAACCCAAGTGGTGGCATTTTACATATTGTGCCTAATGAGTTGAACCAAGTGGTTGACGGGTATACACCCTTGGCTTCTCGTTTGGGTGTTTTAGCTCGAGATGGGAACCTTATGCCCCTCACTTATAGAACTTGGAGCCATGTACTGAAGGAAAACAAAGAGAGAATTTGGAGAGAAGTAAAGGTAAAAGAATTATTTCATTTTACATATCAATTTTAATCTTAATTTGTTATTATTTATTTTATTTGTTTCATATTTTATAGTTGCCAGTTTGTTTTGTTTCTTCCTTTTGTTGTTTCCTTGAATAATTCGAACAGAGAGAATTCGATGAAGTAGCTGAATATCTATGTATATATGTGTGTGTATTTATACAAGTAATTACATGTACTTACACAATAGTCATTTGCTTTCTTGGGCAATCTCTGCAACTTTAGAGGAATCTCTGTTTTACCAAATTACTATTATTTTATAGTTTTATTTTTCTTATTTTGTATTTTTTTTTCTTTCTTCTGCATTGCTGTCTGGCTTCCTGGCTTTGACCTTTCTACCTTCCAGGAAAATGATTAAAAATAAAAAATAAAAATTATTATATTCAATTACCCAAAATAGTGCTTGTTTGTAAGACAAATACCAGCTGCTGTGTGTATGCAATAGTCACAAAGTTGCCAATTATTTGCAGGTCAATACAGATGCCGACGAGTCAATGAAGAAATTTGTTTTGGCATCTGTTGGAAAAAAATGGAGAAAGTGGAAGGCTAGAGTTAAACAATTGGGATATACGCCATTCGACAACGATGCTGATAGGTTAACTCATCGGCCCGAAAGAGTACATGAGCATCAATGGCGAAGCTTAGTCTATTATTGGGGCACTCGGAAGGCACAGGTATCATTTAAATTGTTTATTGAACTCTATCGTAATCTCATAAGATGAGTTTGTTAATTAATAAATTATCTTGTGTTTGTGTTCATATGTAACAGAAAAAAAAAGTACAAAAAACAAAGAAATTCGGAAGAAGAAGACATTAAATCACATAACTGGCAGAAAACCATTCTCAGTTGTTCGAGTAGAGGTATATAGTTTCTTTATATTTCAAATTGAAATTGTATATTTTGATTTTGTTACTTAATTTTAAGTGTAATTGTAGGAAACTAATAAGAAGAATGGAGTTCCTGCAACTCGCTTAGAGGTGTGGATGGCTGGGTACACGAAGGATAACAAACCAAGTAATGATAAAGTTGTTGCGGTCATGGTATGTAGCACCATAATTATATACTTTGCATGTATGTAATGTATTAGATACTTGTCTCATATTTGTTTCTTTATTTATTTTTTAAAGAAAGGTTATGAAATTACTAGGGAAAAAGGAGAAACAATAACTGAGATAACCTTCTACCACCATTTGCCTACAAACACCAAACAAGCTTACATGCAGCTCACATGCAGCTCACAGATTATAATTTATAATAATGCAGAAACTTTTGATTAGTAAATCTAAACAGTTTATATTTATAACATTCTAAATCTAAACAGTTTATAATTTAGACTTCAATAAGGTACTCAGATTTATAACATGAGATAACCTTCTACCACTATTTGAGAAATTATGTGGAATTTGATTGTGTTGTGCATTTTGATTGCTAAGTCGTGTCATTGCATGGAGTTTATGTTCAATTAACGCGTGATCAAATGTAGGAACTTTCTTGCTGGTGAATTAAGTAGGGATATGTTTAACTACAAGCTTAGACTCTTTTGGTTTTAGTTGATCCACTGAAGCTGCCCACGCTAGAATTTTGAAGTATTATGGAGTACACAGAGCACAAGGGTGTAGTTCTGAAGTTATTGTTGCGTTCAATACTAGTGCAATGATTTATCAATCTTTTTTATTATGAAAGCTTTGTGAAGGCTAGTATAGAGTAATTAAGTGATTATGTTTGTATTTTCATATTTTTACAATAAAACTAATGTACCATTGGCATGTTGCAATAACACTGTTGCATCTTTTGTATACAAGAACCTTTATTCATTCAATAGTTTTGCTGGAATATTTATCTATGTAATGATTGTGAATGCTCAAATTAAGTTAGATGCTTATTTGCTTAGTATTCTAATTACATGACAAGAGCATCAAAGCCCCGACTTTGGCTATAGGCAATTTTGGAGTTTATATGCCTTTTGTATTCTAATGATATGACAAGATTATCAAACTCTTGTGGAAGGCCTTAATATTTGGATAGATGGCTTTTTCAACTGTAGGTAATTTATTGATTGTTATCATGTAATTTATTTCTGCTTGATACATGTTGGTTGGTGTATTGCATGTGTAAGGGAATTAGTTAGGCTGAAGTTCTTAAAAAAAAAAAAAAAATTAGTATTAGTAGTTACATTCTTAAGTTGTTTACTCTTTATTAATAATTTCTACAAAAAATTCTGTATTTGCACTGTGGAGTTTGGAAAAAGACTGATGGGATGGGATGGCCTGGCATGTGCATGTTACTTTACCAATCCTAGTCTAATATTATTACCGAGGGAAGTCATGTTCAGATGACAAACTTGCAAAGCGACTGTACATTCTCATTGAACTCATCTTAGTCCAGAACGGTCCCCATATTTTTCAAGCTAATGAGATCTAACAGGAAAGTATGCAGACTTCAATTGTGAAGGAGCTGATGTGTTCTCTGGATGTTATCAATACAAACTGTTTAGATTTAGAATGTTATAAATCTGCTACTAACATATATATAAGGTACTCAGTACCTTATTGAAGCAGGTTACATTTAAATTATAAATTATAAGACATAGCTAATTGATTAGGTATTCATAGATTATAGATTAGCTATGAATACTATAATTTATAGATTTAATGATTAGGTCTAATTTATAAATTATAAATCTATAATAACATTAAATCTATAATTTAGTGAAAGCTTCTTGTTTGATTCCATTTACCTTTTTTTGCTACCAAATCTACAAGTCAAGGACTGTATTTTTATGAATTCTGAATTTGAGCATATGAAGTGGAAGTGTCATTGAAACAATTTTGAATCTGGATTGATGATGTTATTGAATTCATATGGCCCAATGGAAGCATGTTACATTTAACGGCACTAGTTATGAACAATTTTATTGGTGGCTAATTACTAATTAACAATTGTAGACACAAATGAAGGACCTTGGGGCGCAATCCAATGCTACAGATGAAGAAATTATCACACAGGTTCTAGGGCCTGAGCGACCTGGTCGTGTTCGAACATATGGATTGGGTCCTTCCTCGACAGATGTCTTTGGAGGCAAATATAGGCAATCGCAAGCTCATCTTAGAGTCCAGATATCCATGTTATAGATCTTGCATATATTCTACCTCCACCCCAGGTGGCTTTGTTACTGCCTTTGTTGTTATTATCATTGGTTATTATTAGTGTATTTCTTATTCTCTATGTTGAACTATTGCTTGTTTATGTCCACTTATGCTTCCTATAATATTCCCTGACATGGCCCTTTTCTCCTTCTCTATTCTCTCCTTCATTTGGCCTGCATAATGAACTTCTCATTGAAATATATAAAAATCACCTACTAAAAAACAAATAAATGACTTTTTTTTCTTATTCCATTTATCCCTTTTTTTGGATCATTATACATTAAAGCTGACTTTGTTTCTTTGTGCCTTCGTCTTTAGGGGAGGAGATAATCTCTGGAGCTCAACGTGTCCACGTACCCGAATTTTTAGCTTTCGAATCATGGTTGAGAGGGAAAGCCTTAGACCCGTCAAAGTACAAGCAAAATTTGGGTGTTATAGGAAAATACAGGATTGCAAACATGACTTCTCTTGATTCGAGCCTCGGCCCAGAAATCGATCTAAAAGTCGACGTAGACATTTCACCTGATATGAAACTGGAAGATCTTAAACTTTATGACTTGATTTTTTTTTGGTTGTCAACGTGGACATGGAATCCTTTGTTTGAATTGCGTCCTATGGAAACAATGTGTTACAGACTCATGGTTGCTTAGATGTCTTAGTTGACAATATGCATGTATATGACACTAGATGTGAAATTTTCACTTGAAATGATGATTCTGGTGAGATTATATTATGCATGTATATGGCATGTATTAAGGATTGGTTTTAAATCTAGCAGTTTGGTTGCATAGAGCAAACATAAAACATGAGATCCCCAAATTGTGAATTCAGTTTCCATCACTAGCAGGGAACCCACCCCCCCCCCCCCAAAAAAAAGAAAAGAAAAAAAAAGTGGTGCTTTTTAAAAAACGCCACAAAATGACGTCATTGTGACGTCACACATTAAATTCGTGTAGGGAATATAAAAAAAAAAAGTGGCGTTTTTCGAAAAAACGCCACTAAATGACGTCATTGTGACATCACACGTTAATTGGGGACCGAAGGCGAGACGGTCGTCAAAGATTTTGCGGCTTTTTAAGAAACGCCGTATAATATTTTTAGCGACGTTTTTCAAACGTTGTGTAGCTATTGCGGCGGCCGTATCAACGGCAAAAATATTACACGTCGCTATAAGATATTACAGCGTTTTTTCGGATTATCGCTAAAAAACGAATTTCTTGTAGTGTCACCATCACAAATCATATAACCTTCACCTAAAAAACAACACTTAACAAAAACATCAATACGATGAATATCACACTACAAGAAAATGCATTTTTGCCGACCATTTTTGGCTACCAAAAACAATTTAGTCGCCAAAAGTCACGGAATTGGCTACCAAAAATAATATTAGTCGGCAAAAGTCAACTTTTTAGCTACTAATTTTTTTTAGTAGGGGAATGTTGATTATTGGCGACTAAAATAAATTTAGTAGCTAAAAATATTACAATTGGCGACTAAAAAAATTTTTAGTAGCTAAACATATCACAATTGGCGACTAAAAGAAAATTTAGTAGCCGTAGAGGTACCTTTAGCTACTAAATTATTTGGTAGCCGAATGAAAATAAAAAATTTAATTTTTAATCTTTGGCGACCAAAATTTTGGTCGCCAAAAATATATTTTCACCGACCAAATTCCTTTTAGTCACTGTAGACACACTTTTGGCTACTAAATCATTTGGTAGCCGAATGAAAATAAAAAATTTAATTTTTAATCTTTGGCGACCAAAATTTTGGTCGCCAAAAATACATTTTCACCAACCAAATTCCTTTTAGTCGCTGTAGATCCACTTTTGGCTACTAAATCGTTTGGTAGCCGAATGAAAATAAAAAATTTAATTTTTAATCTTTGGCGATCAAAATTTTGGTCGCCAAAAATATATTTTCACCGACCAAATTCCTTTTAGTCGCTGTAGATCCACTTTTGGCTACTAAATCGTTTGGTAGCCGAATGAAAATAAAAAATTTAATTTTTAATCTTTGGCGACCAAATCATATTTTAGTCGCCAAAGATGACCTATATATATATATTTTGTACCAAACCAAACCCTAAAATAATCAGCACCTCTCCCCCTCTCTCTCTCTCTCTCTCTCTCTCTCTCTCTCTCTCTCAGCGTTGCTCCTCTCCCCTCCCTCTCTCACTGCCGCTCTTTCTCACTTTCGCCGGAAACCGGAGCACCTCCTCCTCCTCCGTCATCGCCATCGTCATCGTGAGTACCGCCGCTCTTTTCACGCCACCTCCTGCTCCGCCAATCTTCATAGATCCACCGCCACCGCCACGAGATCCAGAGGCTTCATCGCTGAGATGAACTCTGCTCCATTGATGCTCCGTCTCGCGTATGCTTCTCTGTCTCTCTCTCTCTCTCTATATATATATATATATAGTAGAATTCCATGTGGGTTTTTGTTTCTTTATGTTCTGTTTTCTGGGCAACTACACTGAGGGTTGCTTAGGGTTTATTTGATGAGCTGGGTTATCTCCTTCACTTGCATTTCTGGTGATTGCTTTGATGAAAAAATAAGTGAAGGGTTAGAGATGGTCTGAATTCATCAAATTAGTGAACCGAGTTGATTATGTATCTTTTTGTATGTTAAAGTGTAATTTTTTAAATTCTGGGTGCATTGGCTGATGCTGTAGCAGCCATTGATTGAATATTCACTGGGGTTTTCTCCAACCCATGGAGTGGAGCTTCTATGATTGGGGTTTTGTAGGCCTTGAATGATCTGGGTATAACTTTACATCAATTTATTTTAATTACTAAGATCTTTTAGTGGCTATTGAGTTTTTCATTTTGAGGAATACAATAAGAGGTAATATGTATTTTCTTTGTTTTGTTTATTTTGCTAATGGTTCCAGATCATATCAAAATAATCAATTGTTTTCTTAGTTAGTGGCTACACGATGGTGTAAATTTGCACATCCAGACCTCTTCCCTTGTTCTTGGATTGGTGAAACCCCACTTTCATTTGGATATTTTATTTATTTTCCTCATTCTCTAGTTGTTTGAAGTATTTCACTTCCACAATTGTAAAACTCGTATAATATAATTCTATTGTCATGTCCTTTCACCTTGTATATAGATAGAGCTGTCATATAAATAAAGTTTATATTAGTTCATCAAATTAGTGAACCAACTTGTCAGATCAGTCCAATTGTAAATTTAAGTGTATGCTTTAGACCAAATTAGTCTTCTTTCACAGCTTTGGTACATTGCTGGAATTGTTCATATAATAGTTTGAATACAATGTTTTACAAATAAATCATGTTTTGCAGCTGCAACGATAATAAACATGTAATGATTTGTGTTTAATGTATTTACTTTGATGTTAAATTTATCTTGAATATATTCCTTACATTGCCGCTCTTCATAGATCCACCGCCACCGGCACGAGATCCGGAGGCTTCATCGCTGAGATGAACTCTACTCCATTGATGCTCCGTCTCGCGTGTGCTTCTCTCTCTCTCTCTCTCTATATATATATATATATCTATATATATAGGAATTGGGTTAAAATTTTATATTAAACTTGTTTGGCTGTAAAATTGAAACAACTTGAAATCTACAATTTTTATTTTCTTGATGAAATTGGTCTTTCTCTTTAAAACATAGAAGGAACCTAATCTAAAATTGGGATATTTAAAATCCGTTCTCATAAAAACCTAGTTGATTCTAAGCTCATTTATCAAATTTCTAGTTTAATATTCAGAAACTCACAAATACAATTATGTGGACAGAAAAACTAGTTGAGGAGCACAGGGAGTTCGATGCTGTGATTGCTTTAGAGGTACGATCATGTTAATTGTAACTTCTGTTAGGTAATGCTGGCTACATTTCTACAATTTGTGTTCCTCAAGTCATGAATTTTGTATGCATACTTGCATATAAAGGATTTTGTGTTAAACATGGTATTAGCTATTTTATCACTTGTTTATCACTTGTTTACCTATTTTTTATATCCACTTAATAATGCTTGGTATTAGCTATTGGAATACTCTCCTTGGTGTTAAACATGGTATTTATTCTTTTTCTTGTCTTCTTTAGAGAGGATGCAGGGTCTCAGTGTCTTTGTCTAAATTATCTTAAATTTATGATTCTTCAAATGCATTTCCATGAAGTTACATGACTCAGCATTGAACTTTTGATTTGTGCTTTAATGTCTAGAATTCATATTATAAATGATGATGGAATATGACAGCTCCTAATTAAGAATTTTAAATTTATTTTTTGATGTTTGGATCTTGGATTTATGTAGGGAAAGGAAGGTAATAAATTTATTTTAATTTTCTCTTAATCTTTTCCCTTTTCTTTTTTATTTTCCTTTCCCTCCCAAAATCCCTCATCCAAACATAGACTAAGGGATTGCTAGTACTGTTTTTCCAGTATGTTGATTGATGAGGTAACTTGTGGCCATGAGGATATTTTCTGTGTTGTATGAAATTTCAGATTGAAAAGGATGCCTTTGAGGAGGCAGAGAAAGCAAGAAGAGCTAAGGAAGAGGAGGTGAATAGTAATATATTTCTCACAAGTTTCTATTTACATCAGCACTTTCTCATCATTGATACTTCACAACACTTCTTTCATAACAACATATATGCATGTTCTATATTGGAATAAATGAATAGTAATGACTTTCATTATTTAATATTGATGAGTTTTCTTTTTTATTTACTACATATGTTTCCTAACTCAATTGCTGAAGGTCTCTTCAGGCTCTGGAGATGTAAGAATCTGAACACAAGTCCAATTTTGTGGCAACGATGACACTAACCTGAGGTTAATGAACTGGAGAATATAATATCTTGTGGCAACGATGACACTAACCTCTCTCATGGTATCAATCATTATTTGTACAATAGTCAAGAGATTGTCATTCCTCAATTTTTTTGTTCTGATCATTACTTACTGGCGGTTTACCTAGGCACTCTTGTTGTTTTTCAAGTACTAGTGAAGGCATTGGTTAGCATGGATCCAGGTGATGACACGGAGTTTCTAAAGAAACAATTTCAAGAATTCATGGCTGGTCTCATATCTTTTCCAATTAACATACCTGGAAGTAGACTCCACAGGTCATTACAGGCAAGTTAATTATATAGTCACATTAATTTCTTTATTTTTCTTATTTTACACTATTATGAGAAATTAATAATAAATTTGAAGATGGGTTGTTTCAGGCAAAGAAGAAAATGGTTGAATGAGTACATAAAATCATCGAAGCGAAAAGGAAGAACAGAGGCAGATCAGAAGTTGCAAAAGATGTAGCTGATGTTTTGCTGAATGATGCAAGTGAAGAGCTAAATGACGATCTAATTTCAGATAATTTTACATTGTGTAATTGAATCGAGGACACTATGAATATGTATTTCTATATTTCTATATTTTTAGTGACTAACACTATGAATATGTATTTCTATGTATTTCTATATTTCTAAAATGTGTAGTGGGAGTAGTTGGTTATTCCTGTATTATGTATGAAATTAAATTATTGACGTTGGATTAGACTTGGTTCTTATGGAATTTGTAATATATATATATAATTGGACGTTCAATATTAATTTTTTGGATGGTTGGAACTAAAATGTGTGCACGTTGTTGAATGCTTGATAACATATTTAGCGTTGATGGATTATATTGTTTATACAGGGTACAGATTGTATTAATAATGGATACAGGTTGTTTAGAAAAAAAAAAATTAAAAAAAAACACGAAAAATTATTTGGCCACCAAATGTTTTGGTAGCCAAATAGGTAATCAAAAGTTTTGGCTACTAATAATTTAGTAGCAAAAACATAACCCAAAACGTTTTTGCCACCAAATAATTAGTAGCTAAAAGATTTGAGAATGAGAGAAAGAAACTATTGGCGACTAATACTTTAGTGGCGGAAACATACCTTTTGCCGACTAAACTAAGATTAGTAGCCAAATGTGTACTTTCGGCGACCAATTATTTAGTAGCTAAAAGTGATACCTTCCCCGACCACAACAAGTTAGTAGCCAAAAAGCCTCATTCGGCGACTAATACTTTAGTGGCGGAAACATACCTTTTGCCGACTAAACTAAGATTAGTAGCCAAATGTGTACACTTTCGGCGACCAAACAAATTTTAGTCGCCAATACTATCGCCGACAGGGTAAAGGCGACGAGCTTAGCAACAAAAAATTTTGGTCGCTAAATCGTTTCGGCGACTAAATAAGTGACTTTTGGCAACCAATATTTTGGTAGCCAAAAGTGACATTTCTTGTAGTGTCACAAGAAAGTGCGAGTCTAACCATAACCTTCAAATCTTCTTTACTTTGTAGACTACAACAAGAATGTCCATGCATTGAATACGATATATTCAAAGAACTATCAACTAACTCACTCCACTTTGCATACAATTTATATACTAAATCCTTGAAATTAAATCCATTACTATGCTTGATAACCAATGTCACACCTCTAAACTTGCACATAAGAAACAAACAATTCTCCATCATTATAAATCCTGCAACAAACAACAATTATATTTCAGCAAACAACCAACTCAGATACCCTAAAACAAAATCTAATACAGTGATAAAATTATCAACCAACTCAAACACATCCAAAAACCAATACTGATAACTTTAACAGTTAACACTACCAAAGACCAACAGCATGAACAGTGAATAAAGCTTACACTTATCAGACATGGTAACTCGATTTGAATCTTACCATTACATTATACAACTTTTTCATCTCCTATTCCCATAATCACTGATAAATTTATCACTGTTGAAAAAGTTAATCCAACAACACCCCCAAAATACTCAGTGATAAAATTATCACTGTATAAAATAACAAACCAGCACATGTGTTCAATAAAAATAATTTCGTAACCAAAAAAAAAAAAAAAATCTAAAATTCTTTACATATACATATCTCAAAGCTTTCAATATCATGATCAAAATACAAATTCAATCGCAGCACAAACAACAGAATAACAACAATATCACAACAAAATCAAAATCACCAATTCAAACTAAAAAAAAACAAAACATCGAAATTGAAATCAAAATCAAACATACCAGTCGAGCTACCTCCACAACATCGCAAATCAGAAAATATAACTATACACCAAACGCAAAATCACAAAATAGGAAGATTCACCAAGCGCGAAATCACAAATCACAAATCACGAAGATAAACCAAGCGCGAAATCACAAATCACAAAGCTCCTCAATAATGCATTAGCAAATCGTGAAGTTCCACAGAAATCCAAATCACAAACCCATACTCACGACACAATATTTTGATGGAAAATCCAAACAGAATCGCGCCAAAATAGGAAAGGGGTAAAACGGTACCAAAAAAAAAGGTTGAGGACCTGGTGGTGCACAAGAACAAAACTCAGGACTAGGAGGGGGATAAACACAAAATGTAGGACCGGCCAGCAAAAAATCCTTTTTTTTATTATGACAAGAATTTTATTATTTTGATGATTTTTTTTAAGGTTAATATTTTTTATTTTTAGAATACTTCAAAAAAAAATTTAAAAATTATTTTTGAAAAAAAAATTCTAAAAATATAAGAAATTTGATTTTTGTCTCTTTTAGATTTTTTTTATTTCAAATTATATATATATATATATATATAGGTCAATATAGTTCGGTTTTGAAATAAATCAATATTAGAACCACCATCTAAGATTCATAAAATTTAGGCCTCATTTGTTAACTATATATTTTAATTAAAAAGTTAAAAAGTCACTATAAGTTATCACATCACTCTCTCTACTTTTCTGTACATCTTTTCGTAAAAAATAAAAAAATTATTAAAATAACTTATTTCCAAACGAGACCTTAGAATCAAATTAAACATAATCATAGTTTAAAAAATAAATAATTAAAAAAAAAAAACAAATAGAATCATGAAAGCGCGATTCGATTCAGTTTAGAATCATAATTTTGTGAACTTTGTCATCATTCATAACAGAATCATAATTTGTTCAAAGATTAAGCAATATATCATCATCTTACAAATAAAATTGTTTAAAACTATTTAAAAGCTCATTTGGGAAGTTAGGGTTTAGAATTTTTTTGGCTAAAATAGTCCCAAAAAAAAAAACTTTTTAACCCAATAAGATAAAATATCACATCTAATCTATAATTATTACATTCTTTTTCTCACAAAAGTCAAAAAAATCAAAAAAATCCTTTCCAAAAAGTCAACCCACTTTCAAAATAAACCCTAAACTACTAGAACACACTTGTAGGGAATGGTTAACAACTTATGAATATATATAGGGAAATTATAATATACACCATTTTAAAAAAGGTGTACCATATGCATCCCTATTTATTTTATTTTATTTTATTTATAACCTTTTTTTTTTTTTTTGAAGTTATGACAATATTTTAATTATGTCTCAAGTTACGTTTAGCTATGACATTTTTTTTTAGTTATGACTTAAAAAATTAAAACTATGTCATTTTTTTTTTTAGTCATAAAGTGCATATAAGATACTTAAGTGTATACCCTATAAAACAAATTGTATGTTTAAATGATCTAATTCACTTTCAAATGGAAACCATAATTATAAAATCACAAGTTAAAACGTGAAATACGATTCACCTATTTTAAAAATCAAGACCAAATCATACATTGAGAAAATGACACAACTAATAAAATATAAAAATTATTGATATAATTTGTTTTATATTAATACAATAAATATAATATAATTTAAAAAATAATAAATATAACATTTATTATATTTATGTACATTACTTTCATTTTCAATCATCAACCAAAATATAATTTATCCAACAATAATAAATCTTAATTAAAATAAACAAACAAAAATAACATTCCCAATAGTTTTTGTCAACATGCCACCTAAACCCCGGTCCTTGTCATCACTCACTCTCTCCGGTGACTGTCTCTATGTCTACCCACTGCGCACGTTATAACCATGCGCCTCCTCCTCCGCCATTGACAACAACAGCAATAAGATCAAGCAAATGAACCAGAGACCCAAATCCAAATCACCCCCCAGCTCTCATCATCATCAACAACAACCCTACTCGAATGTCAAAACCCTAACCCTAGCTTCCAAAATGGCTCGCAAATCCCTCATCAAACCAACCCTAGCCACTGTTTTCCTACTCCTCTCTTGCTACGCCCTTTTCATCACCTTCCTATCCCCAACCGACCCACTCTTCGATTCCCGAGAAAAACTTTCCAATGACCTCAATTTTCCCGGAAACTCACCCCCCGTCAAGGTCTACATGTACGATTTGCCGAGAAAGTTCACCTACGGGGTCATCGAGAGCTACGCGAAAGCTCGGGGAGGTGGTGATGTGAAGGAATTGAAGTACCCAGGGAATCAACACTCTGCGGAGTGGTACTTGTTCGATGATTTGAATCGAGAGGACCGATCTGGGTCGCCTGTGATTAGGGTTTTGGATCCTGAATTGGCTGATTTGTTCTACGTGCCTTTTTTCTCGTCGTTGAGCTTGGTGGCGAACCCGATTCGACCCGGGAGTGTTGGTGTTGTTGGGGATGAAGCTCCGGTTTATAGCGATGAGGAGATGCAGGAGGGTTTGATTGAGTGGTTGGAGGAGCAGGTGTATTGGAAGAGGAAGAATGGTTGGGACCATGTGATTATTTGTCAGGATCCTAATGCCTTGTATAAGGTTGTTGATAAGGTGAAGAATGGGGTGTTGCTTGTTTCGGATTTCGGGCGGTTGGGGCGCGATCAGGCGTCGTTGGTGAAAGATGTGATCTTGCCCTATTCGCATCGGATTAGAACATTTGATGGGGATGTTGGTGTCCAGTCCCGGAAATCGCTGTTGTTCTTTATGGGGAATCGGTATCGAAAAGAGGTAATTTTATTCATTTCTGTATTTTATTTTTATTTTTTTATTTTGTATTGGCTGTTGATTGGTTTTATATAAACTATTCAATTGCGAAGATTGATGATCAATCAATGTAGGTGTGAAGAGAGAAAGAAACCATTTTGAGAATTGAACTTATCATTCTTGTACCTATGAATGGAAAATTTGTGCTATTGACAATCAAAATTGGCACATGGATATGGGTCTCAGACCTCAAGCAAATTATCATGACAAAGGGTTAATGGGATCAATGGATCAATTTTGTTTTTTCCTTTACTCTTTTGGAGAATATAGCTTGAAATTCGGATATGGTGATGATTGAAACTGTTTGATTTGTTATTTATGGAGCAAAACCTTGGTTGTTGACTTTCATTGTTTTGTCACCTTTTGGTTTAATGATGTTACCTAAGTTCCTGTGGAAGTGACCGTTTACTGTAATATTATGGAGCTTACAACTCAGTTATCTCCCCACTTTTGGCTATTTTCCTTCTTGTGTCTCCTCCATTCCTAATTCTTTTTTCTTTCTTTTTTTTCTGGTTTAATACCTCTTTAATTTGGCAGATTGTGTGATTTTTTTTTCCTTGTTCAATTGAGTTGTTGTGCTTCTTATTTTGCCGGGAAAATTGGACTACTATCTAATTTTTATGCAAGTATTTGTATTCTCTTTCTGTATCCGATGTGTTTGTGTATTGTGCAAGCATATATGTAAGCTGACAGTGACAATTACTTGGGTTGTAGGGTGGGAAAATTCGTGACTTGCTTTTTCAATTGCTTGAGAAAGAAAAAGATGTCATTATAAAACATGGCGCACAGTCCAGAGAGAGTCGGCGTGAGGCTTCGCAAGGGATGCATACATCAAAGTTCTGTCTACATCCTGCGGGTGATACTCCGTCAGCCTGTCGTCTCTTTGATGCTATCGTTAGCTTGTGTGTTCCAGTTATAATCAGCGACTATATTGAGTTGCCTTTTGAGGACGTCATAGATTATAGAAAAATCGCAGTTTTTGTGGACTCGACCTCAGCTGTAAAGCCGGGGTACTTAATTAAATTGCTTAGGAGAGTAAGCAAGGAGAGAATTCTGGAATTCCAGCTGGAGCTGAAAAAGGTATTTTCTATGTGTTCTTACTCTCTGTATTGAATTTTGTTATGCGTTCATAAAATGTTTTACTTGCACATGCATACATGTCATATTATGTGATATAGGAGGCACAGAAAATGTCCTTATCCAAATTATATCCGAGTACATATGTTTAACATGAACACATTGCCTGGTGGATGTGAAAAGAAGAATCTTTGAAGATCAAGAGATCACAATTCTAACATGACAACACTGACTGAACCAATGTAAATCTCCCTTCCTAGAAATTAATGCCCTTTTTCTAGCATCCAACCTTTTCCCTATTTTCTCAATAATCTGATTCTAAAGATCTACACACCTAGGATTACCCCCAACAGTATCCCCAAGTATTCCAAAGGGAAAGACTTAATTGAATATTCTAATAGAGTAGCCGATATCTGCAATCTCTTCTGTGAAAGGTGTATGTCCACTAAATTACTTTTATTCATTTTCACTTTAAGCTCATAAACCATCTAAAAAATTATTAGAATTGAAAGCAAACTAATCATCTTATCCTCCTCCCCAGATGACAAAAAGATAGTGCCATATGTAAACTGTAAATGATTGACTGAAAATGGTCACTCTTTTGTATCTCTTGACCATCAAATTTTACTTTTAACTTCAGCACTATTCCTAGTTTTGCTAGAGTTGCATCCATATATTTGTGGTTAGATCTTCATTTTTTTTTAATTATTTTTTCCCTTTAAAAACCACCTAGGAACGTCAAGTTTAGGTGAACTTGATAACTCTACTTGTAATATTAATTATACATTCTTTCACAAGTCTAAAGTATGTGGTAAAAGCGGCTATAAAGAAAATGAAGCGGGAAAAGTTATGGTACCCACGCAATTCCCATTGACGTTTGGAAATTTTTAGGTGATGAAGGGACAGTTTGTTTGACTAGTTTGTTTAATAAGATCTTGAATTCTCAGAAAATGCTTGATGGATGCTGGAAAAGTATGTTAGTTTCAATTTATAAGAACGAATGTTATTCCAAGATGCTTGTGGTATTAATCTTGTGAATCGTGCAATAAAACCTTAGGAGATACTGAAGAGTAATTGAGTGGAGATTTTGATATGAGACACCAGTTTCAGAAAATCAAATTTGTCTTATGCCCAGAATATCACTATTGAAGCTCTTTTTCTTTTTACTATTGAAGCTCTTTTTCTTTTTCTTTTTCTTTTTCTTTTCTTTTATCTACTTTGGCAACTAATGAAAATGTACAAGGTAAAGAAAAATGACCTCTATGTGATTTTGTTGATTTAGAAAAAGTATATAATGGAATTCTTAGGGAGATAATGTGGAGAGTTTTGAAAAAGAGGAGCGTATCAATTAAATATATAGATACATTGATGTTGACATATGAAGCCGATACTACTGTGAGAACGATAGAGTGAGAAGCAAGTAAATTTTCAATAACTATATGTTTACATCAAGGATCAACACTAAGTCCTTACCTTTTGAAGATATAATGCGGAAAATTGGTTAAGATGGTTATTCATATACAATGAAGACCGATGATTCCACTAGTTTGAAAAGTGACACTATCCACTTCAAGCTAATGATAGGAAAGAGGGAGACTAAAATTAACTTGGTTTGATAATAAAGAAAGACATCACAGCTTGTGGTTTAAATGAAGTTGTGGCGCTATATGGAGCAGAATGGCAAAAAAGGGTTCAGGTTCATGTATATCTATTCCCTCTTGCAGTTTTTACAAGGATTTGGTTGAGTTGGTGTTTGGGTTGAGTACTTAATTTGAGGCTTTGTTTCCTTGGAGGGGGGAGATAATGCTAATAATTTGATTCTAATTTATTAAATAACCAATAAAGAATCTTTTACCTTATCCTAAGAGAAATTCCTATAACTGGCAGCAATGGATGGCTTTGCTAATTGAAGCGAAGTTCTCCTTTGATTTGTGATTTATTGTTGGACTTTACATAGCATCTACTTCCCAATGTGGAAGGTAAGTAAGAACATTCTGAAAGGTGTTATCCAATCTGTTTCACTTCCTAAATTGTGTTGTGGACTATATTGTGAAGGAAAATGTTTTGTTGGATAATCGTAATTAACATTTTTCTAAAAAATTGTGTGCTCAAATTTCATTGTGTCGTTCAGGTTAAGCGATACTTCGAGTATGAGGATCCAAATGGAACAGTGATCGAAATCTGGCGTCAAGTGTCTCTAAAACTACCACTTATCAAACTGATGATCAACCGCGACAAACGTCTTCTGAAGTGGGACTTGCCCGAACCAGACTGCTCTTGTCTCTGTTCAAACCAGTCAAGGATCCATAACACATTATGACACTGTTTTTATGGAGATTTCATGGTGTTTTTTTTTAATACGTCATCTGCAGAAAGGGTTGATCGGGGCAGCATATATTGTTTATGATGAAGCTGGAGATATTCAATCCAGCCCTGCAATCTACATTTTTTCATTCATTAGCTGGAGACCATTGGGGGTGGTATTGCAATCCATGATAGAATAAAGATCTGTTTTATAAAACAAGGTGGTTGTTGATATAGAGTTCCCTTAGCTTTTACCAAATTGTATTTTTAGTACTCGGAGGAACTGATAGGCCAGTTTCTTGTTGTAACCATAGGGCAGTGTAAGAGATCTGAGCTATTTGTTTAATTTTGTTTCGGATAAAATCATTCTCTCTTTCTCCTTTAAGATATCATCATGCTTGTCAAGGGTTGTTTTAGTGACCAGTTCAATCAATCATCGAACTTGTTATAGTGCCATCATGCTGTTCGACATAACTAGATGAGGATATACCAAGGGAAAGACAAGTGCATAGTATAGCATAGCTAGTCCATCTGGTGGTGATAGGGATGTCCTTTTTCCCTACACCGATCAAGTTTTTCCTGCCCAGATCAGAAAGGGGAGCGAGGATGTATTTTTTTGTTCTCCTACCCTGCCCTGTCCCAATTATATATTTATATATATATAAACTAAAATATTATTTAATATTCATTTTCATTTGCTTTATTTCTTTTACATTTTTTTTACTCTTATCACTTACAACTCATTATCTAGAATATATCATATCATCTCTCATTTTTATTAGTATCATCATTTCTAAAGTCACAAAATTAATCTTTTCCCTACCCACATCAAATTTGGTGACGCCGAAAAGAGAAAAGAAAAGAAAAAATGTAGTGCAAATGTCATTGAAACAGATGGAACAGAAGGAGATAGCTGAGGTCAAGCTCTATTGCCTTGCCCAGTGGTGGTTGATTGTACCTTCTAGAGTATTTTTGTTTTTTTTTTTTGGTTTTTTTTTTTGTCTGCAGTTCTTGATTAACCTTTAAATGCGAAACTCTATTACAGTTTCCAAGAGGTAGCAAACTAAAGAAGTAAGATATAAACTATTCCCATACCAAAATTACATCAGACAAATTGGGGGTGGGTATTGAATTCATGCTAGCTTGGAATATATGAAAAGAGAAGTGCCAGGATTTGGAGTGACAACTCAAAAAGGCCAAAATTGGTTTTCCAGAACAAAAAACCCTCATTGGGTCAATTCACAATGAACTCAACCTGTCCTTCCATCAACAACAACAAAAAACAAAAAAAAAAAAAAATCCAAGGCATCTGAAACCGATCTAATCAGGCGGCCATTTCATCTGTCTCCCGCCAAGTAAATGCAGATGGAGATGGTAAACTGATTGACCTGGAGAGAGAGAGAGAGAGAGAGAGAGAGAGAGAGAGTCAATATGATTTTGCATTGACGAATCAAAAAGCATAAGAAAATCTTGAATCTTGCAACTGCTTGGGATGTTAGTGACATGGGATTTCAACTTCTCCAATTTTTAGGCAACCAAAGCGTGAACAAAATGATATATATATATATACAAAATGATATATGTATATATATATACATATATATATATAAGATTATAACTTACATGCAGCCGGACCACTGTTGATAACAACACGAAATCCATCAAGAATCCCTTCTCTCTCTGCCACTATTTTTGCAGCATAGAGAAGTTCACCCAAAATGTCCCAGTGTCTTGCTTCAGCCTACCAAAGTAACAAGAGGCAACCGCTATTAAAACACCAATCAAGTCAAAGATCATCATCATCATCTTGGAAGCAGGTCAGAGAATGCAACATCAATAAAGTTCCAGCAGATAGTGTTTCATTAATACAATGAATTTCTCTGTGAATCTGCAGTTTTGTTTATGACTTGGAAAAAAATGCTATTAGCAAAAGAGCAAGAAGACATTATAGGGTGCACCATTGCTCCCACACGGCTAAAAATGCATAAGTCATACAAAAAGGGAACATAGCATGCATTTGATTACAACTATGTTATGAACACAGAAGATTTTCATAGAATAGGACATAGATAATATGTGGGACCCACCTTTTGTCTCAATGTCCCATTCTGTGACAATCCTCTGTGCACTTAGATTTTACTCATTTGATTATCAGCCCAGCTAACATATGGAAGACGAAAAGAGAAAGAAAACTACCTTCCCAAGCTGTGTTAATCCATCCCTGAACTTTGGAATGACCAAAACATGAACAGGAGCTTCTGGGTTGATATCCCGAAAAGCCAAGACCTTGTCATCCTCATAAACTATAGTGGAAGGGATCTCCTTAGCAATGATCTTATCAAAACTAATATATGAAAAGAGAACGAAAATTAAAAAAATATCCTTAAGCTGATTGCAGATATTAAAAATCTAGATAAAGTCAAATAATGTATAGCCAATTGAATTTTTAGTCGGAAGATCACAATTTTGACAAAGGTCAGTTCAAATATGAGTTCATCTCTTCACATATTTCAGAAAAATATAAACTGAGAGCAAGCTTTAGGTAGTTTGCAGGAATGAGACACTACGAATATATGCTACATATCAACTGATAGGGGCAAAATTATCTAAGAATTTATTTGAAATTTTCTCACCCGATAATAACCCTCATTTCATCTTACTATGCACATGTAAGTGGTATTTCAAGCAACAAGTACAAGATGAATTTTTTTTTGGGTTGTCTTGTATTAGCAAGGAAGGAACTTGGGATGTGACTTCAAAGAGTATTATTTTCAAAATAATTTCTAATGCTTGTAATGTTACTAAAAACTTCATTGAAGCTTTTAAAATTTGCAAAGCTCAAATCCATTGCATTCCAATTGCAATATCTCAAACTCAATTATGGTGAATGTCATATTAGCATAAGCACTTGAGAAGCATAATTACATGGTTGGAGCTCCAGTATCAGCAGTGGCTGCAGCTTCTCTTGCAGAAGCCTCCTCATCATTCGTTGCACTAATACGAGAGATGGCTCTGTGAAAAACAAAATCAACAGAAATACATAAATAGACACACATACAATTGTTCTGAAAATGATTAAAATAAGGAAAGTGATCAAATAAAAAAAAACATTTGTGTTCATAATTAATTCTGAGAGAGAGGAGAGAGGGTTAATGATTAAGGCGAAAGAATTACAAAATCCTCTATTGTCCTTCAAAAGAATTAATGTGAACGTCACTTGAACATTTTCCGTCAGCTCACAACCAAAACTATTTGATTCGTGCTACTTGAATTTCATATTGTGTGAATCATATGATTCAATTGTGGTTCAATTGTGTTTTGCATAATGCATAAAACATCATTTTTGCAAAACAAAAAATGAGATTATATACATATATTTTTTTTTTTTTTGTACAAGATAGCGGTTAATATGCTAGTAATTAGATTACAATGCAGACGAACGTCTCTTCATAGACTCAAACCTGAAACCAAACTCACCTTAGCACCTAAGTGCCCTCTCCATGACCACTTGGGCAATTGCCCGGGGTCAAATGAGTTATATTAAATTCACAATTCAATATTTAAGCAAAACGATTCATTCTAGATTTGACAACAATGGGCATAGAGTAGTGTTACAATATATATATATATATAAAGAGAGAGAACTAAAGTGAATTTAACTGACAAATATACAACCATCATAGATTTAAATGACCTACTCTTAGCTCAGGGTCATGGAAGAGGGTTGCAAAGTGTAATTTGCCCTAAATAGCAGATTGGAATGTATATTTGTATGTATAAATACATTACCGCTATGTTTGGTTGAGGAATTTGGGGAAGGATTTGGAAAGAGAAATGAAAAAAGATGGTAAAATGTGAATAAAATATCCCTGCATCTCACCTAGTTTCATACAAATTTTCCCTTTCCTTTTCCAAATCCCTTCCCAATTCCCCCAACCAAACACAGCATACAGCAATTCATGTATATATATATGTGTGTGTGTGTACCTGCGAAATTGAATTGGGAGATGAAAAGGGCGATGAGTTTGGGCGAGGAGGAAGTGTCCTCTTACTCTCGATGCTTTGATAGTCCCCAAAGCTCTTACATTTATGGAAGCCCTGTTTTCAAAAACCAAAACCCAATTCCAATTTTCTTCTCTTTTGTGGCGCTGTGCAGAACCCAATTGAACTCAAGACATATACATACATACATACATACATACATAGAGAGAGAGCGAGAGAGAGTACCTTAACAGGAAGGAGTTTAAAGCAGCCATTGATGCGAACGGAGGGAGAGAGAGAGAGAGAGAGAGAGAGAATACTTCAATTCACTGCGATTCCCATTTAGAGTTTTGTAAATGTGATTTGAGAGTATGAGTTGTATTTTGAGTTTGTGTGTTGTGGAATTATGATTTGAGTGTAGAAAATTTGTTTGGTAAAGAGTTTTGAAAATAGTTTTGGAAAAGAGATTTGATTTGAGTGGGGAATTGTTGATGTAACATTTGATATGTGATACAAAAATTTACAATTCATAACTAAACATACAACTCAAAATTATTTTAAAGCACATAAAAAATTTGAAAAATTTAAGAAAATATTTTTCCCGATTATATAAAAAAAAAAAAAAAATTCTGGAATTCAGCCGGACATCCGAGTGGACTACCGGGTGGTCTTCCTTTGGACAGAAAACACGCCTGTGTGCACAGAGTTCTTTGCAGAGAGTGTAGAAAATTGATTTGAAAACGTAACCAAACATCATGCTCCAAAACACACGTAGAAAATTGATTTGAGAATACAAACAGAGCCAAAAGAGATTAATATTTTATTTAATTTTTCAAATTTGTTTTTCATCCTACTTTATTGTTTTGGTAAAGAAAAATGATTGATAAATGTACACCGAAATATGATAATTCACACATTATCATAAAAGTCAGACGATCTATCAGACCACTGGTCGGATGATTAGTGTCACCTTTATTAACTGTAGTTATCATTTTTGCTAATCGTGATTGTTTTTGTTAATTGATGTGTCAATCGGATGATTGACATCCTTTAAAATAATGAGGGAACATTTGATATGTCTAATGATTTAGATGAGCCCAAAGTCGATGAATGTAGTATTGTTTGTTTGATAAATTATAAATATATTTTTGAAATTTAAGTTTTGTTTGTCATCATTTTAAAAAGTTAAAAGGTTAAAAAGTATCATTTTATTTAAGTCACATCACCTCTTTATCATATCATTTCAAATTCAATCTATACCCAACTTATATTTCATAAAAAGTCAAAAAAAATACACTTATTTAGATCATTCCAAACCACCCCTACTTAAATATGATTTGTGTCATGTACTTCTAAAAATTACATCTCACCTCTTGATGTTTTTAATTTTATAACAAATGATATTTTTATTATTAAATTATTAAATCAATTAATAATTTTAATATTGGATAGGATAGCAGTTAGAAATTTCAATTTTTAGTTAATCCTATTAAATAAAAAAAATCTGACAAGAAGATATTTGTAATTTTTCAAACGACAAGAGACAATTCGTAATTCAAACAAGAGTGCTGCTATTAGCATCTCATGAATTATTTTGGACCTCTCAATTTTTAGTTTTTTTATTACAATAATAACATCAAATAAAATTACTAAAAATGACCATTAATTTTGGGACTCCATCTCACAATTAAACTCACACACCATTACATCATGAATTAAAATTTATGACAGCACCCACCTTTATCATCACCTATCCATTTTCTACAAATCTCACATTCAAAACTTACCCACCCTCGAAACCTTAAAAACCCTTTGGCAATAATATTCCGACAATAATGGTAGTAACCATTTGATTATCTACACTTCTCCGACAATGATAATGCGTGGAAATTTTTTCAGCAACTATAACTAAATGAGACGAGAGGAGCATAACAATAAAAGTTCAAAGAACGTTCATAACTTTGATGGTGTTCTTAGTTTAGAGGAGTTTGGCCTTGTAAGGTTAAGTTTTTTAAAAAAATGACAAAAATCATATATGACCGAAATTCAAAAAAGCAGGCCTGAACATTATTTATTTGTTCGGGAATCGGTAACCAAACATTAATCATCGAAGAAAATGATGAGATGACACAAAGAGAGAACAAAGACAACAATCACACTTGATTCTTCTTTTTTTTCATCGGTTTTGTTAAGATTTTCAGAAAATAGGTTTTTTTAGGGTGTAGGGGGTATATGCATTCAATTGAATGGGTGAAATGTTTTCACAAGGATAATTTTTGTATTATTTGGGGGAAGAAAAGAAAAGAAATTTTAAGAGTTTCAAAATTTATAAGTGGGGGTCCAAAGAAATAGAAAGTCCAAAATAATAGATGAAGTGTTAATAGCACCACTATTCAAATAAATCTCAAAAGATGTATTTGTAATTTATCCATTTTTTAGTGATTTTTTTAATTCATATTATAGATTTGTTTTACACTTTTTATATGCACTTAATTTAGATTTACCTAAAAAATAAAATATGTGAAAAAATCTGGAAGAATAATTACTAAAGATATTAAAATACCAAAATGTGCATAATTTTTTTTTTTTTTTTGTCTTTAAAATTTCTCACATATATTTTACTTTCTAATATGAATAATTCTAAATTAGGTGAATTTAAAAATAAATAAAAAAACTGACCAATATATTAAAGAAAAAATATTTATTGAAAATTTAAAAAATAAAATAAAAAAACATTTTTTGGAAATTAAAAAGATTGTGTTTTTTAAAAAGAAAAAAAAATGGAGTGACTCTTCCATTGTCATGTTTGGATCGATTATATAAAAATAAATAAATAAATAAACTATTACATGTTGTAATATCCAAAATAATAATTTATATTATTATTTATTTAATATTTAGATAGACAATTTCAATCTTATAAAAAAATTAGTAATCATTCTATATATTTTATCTCACAAATTTTTTTTTTTTCATTTTTGAGGAGATTTAAAAAGTGAATTGTAAGAAAAACCATTTTTTCTATATTTCTCCTTAATTCTTTTTCTTTATTAATCTAAACAAAAAAGTCAAGACAAAGATACATCAATTGCTTTTTGTAATCTCCAAATCCTAGGGGTGAGCATGGTCTAGATTGGACCGGATTTAGGTAAAATCAGGACCAATCCGTTATTTACGGTTTCCGAAAAATTGGAACCAATCCAATCCGTTTAAATCATGGAACCAATCCGAACCAATCCATTTAAATACGGATTGGATCGGTTTAGGACCATGGATTCACATAATTAAATAACAAAAAAAATATATATATATATATATATAACACTTTAATTTCATAAAAATATAAACATAGCGCTATATTAGTTCCACAATAGCAACATGTCTTTCTATAATAGCGACATATTGTTGTAGAATTTAAACAACCATAAGAAAATTGGTTTCACCATAAATATTTAGACCATTACAAATTAAAACTAAAAACTAACAAACAAAAGTAATAAAAGAAGATATGAAGCGGGTTTAGGTTTGAGTTTGGTTTTATATGGAATAAGAGAAGATACTATGGGGTAGGATGTATAATAAAAATATAGATTATTTGTATACGGTCCGGATCGGTTCCAATCCAGACCCGTGGGGTTCAATTCGGAACCAATTCGTGGACTACGGATTTTTAATTCTTCAATCCGGAATCGAACCATGGATTCAAAAAGCCAATCCAAACCTATCAGATTGAACTGAACTGAATCAGATTACGGATTTCACGGATTCTTTGCTCAGCCCTACCAAATCCTGTGATTTCAATTGCAAATCTTGCACTTCCTCTAGTTGAGTTTAAAAATGTGCGTATGGTGATTTGAAAAAAAAAATAAAAAATCATAACTTTTAAATGTTTATAATACAATCACAATGATTTGTAACTGAAATTTTTTTATACAGTTAGGCCTCGTTTGGGAAGAAATTATTTTAATAATTTTTTGACTTTTTACGAAAAAATATGCAGAAAAATAGAGAGAGTGATGTAATAATTTATAGTAACTTTTTGACTAAAATGTATAGTTGACCAGCGAGGTCTTAGGGCTTGTTTGGGGTGTCCTAAATAAGTGTACTTTTTGTTTTTTTAGACTAAAAAGTTGAGGTTGAAAATATGAATGTTTGGATTAACTTTTTGACTTTTTATAAAAAAAAAATGTGTAATAAAAAATTGTAAAAATTGATTTGTAGGGGAAAATTAGAATTGGGAGTTGTGCAGCCGTAATTGTTGACTTTTGATGAATAGTGATAACTTTTTTAATTTTTAAAGTAACTTTTTAACTTTTTGAGATGTTCCCAAACTTGGCCTTAATAAGAGGAAAATAAGAGAACCGGAAGTCGAACTTGTAACTATAAAACTTGAACCTAAATATTACACTTGATAAGATAACACTTTATTCACCACTCAAACCCTATAACCTTTATTCTTTTTTATTTTACCTCACAATATACACATAATTATAAGACTCAAACCTAAACATCACACTTGCGAAGGGAACACTTCATCCACAAATCAAACCCTTTGATCTTTATCCTCTTTTAGTTTGCCTGACAATACACACGCACATCCTTCTATGTCAATATGCCCTTCACATACACATTTAAATAAAAGGAAAATTGCTAATTAGTGACAATCAAAAAATTTATTTATAAAAAAGTAAAAAAAATTATAATTATAATTATCAATATTTATAATATTTATCATTTTTTGTAAATAAATTTTCTAGAGTCGTGCTACAGACTTCAAATATTGAGGTGCGAATTTGCCTCGAATTTGTTTAATCGGTCGTCCAGTCGATCGTCCAACAAAGAGGCTGACAGTCACGGTCGACAAAATGACAGCTGCAGTAGACAAGTGCTTCACCCGGTCATCTAGGTGGTCATCCGGCCGGTTGACCGATGACCACAAATTCGTTCCATTCGGGCCTGAAGCTCTCGAGACCTGAAGCATTAGTGAATTTTCTAATCCCTACTGATCAATAATTCCCCCTTAAATAAATTCAATCCCCCCCCCCAAAAAAAAAAAAAAACATTTTAGTTTTTGAAAACCACATTCAAAAATTCCATTGAACCTTGACAATTGAAAATAAGATTTGGGACAATGAAAAGCTAGAAACAACACTAAACTTATGTTTGACAAATGCTTGCATAGCCCTAATTGACAAGAATTGGCAATTCTTTTTTTGGGTTAATAGAATTGGCAATTCTTGCATACAGATGTTATTATTGAGTTCTCAGTGTTTCAATATGGTAAATGAGGTATTTACATACTTCTGTTTATTCTTGTGAATTTCAAATTCTTAACTCATACCTAATTGAGATTAACTTTAATTGATCAGAACTCTTATATTTGTTTAGGTTGAAAAAAAAACAAAAACAAAAACAAAAACTTGTGTGACACTTTTTTCAAAAACAAAAAAATAGATTTTTTTTACAAAAATGCTTCCGATCCAGTGACCCCCACCTGATGTGGCAAGTCACGTGATAGGCACGTGACTATAAGACCCAAACATTCACATTTCAAGCTCTTGCATAGGGTTCAAGAGAATTGGGCAAATGAACACAGAAGGAACTTCATACAAATCAAGCTCTTCAATCATCTTCTTCAGATCAAGTTTCTCCCCAAACCCACCACCAAAACCCCCACCACCACCGCCGCCGCCGTTGCCGCCCAAAACTCCATCTTTGACGGCAGTGTCCAGATCTAAAACATGGCCATCACCACCGCCTTCAAACCCAATAGACCCATCTCTCAAAGAAGGCTGAAACATAGGCATCTTTGCAACAATGCCAAAAACTACACAGAAATACAAAACCCTTAAAAGAAAAAGCCTCTCAAAACTCCAAACCCAGAGTCACCATAGAAGGCACATTGCACATGAGATGTGTGAAAACAGACAAAGATGATAGTATCTCTTTCAAAGCAACTCTCTTTCATTGGCAATAACAAGCAACGAGACTGTCCTCTTTTGTTCTCTCTCTCCTCTTTTTCTTCGCTTTATCTCGTCAAAAGTCTCCTCACCATCATAACATACATTATCAAATCAAATACGCTCAATACTCTCTTTTCACAAAAAAATCAAAGTTCACTTCCAGTTCAAGCTCACAAAGGGCTTAATCATACAACCCAGATAGCAAAAAGATTAAAAATCACCGAAATTAGATAAACAATATCAAATATCCAGAGATCTACAGTAACACCAAAAAAATGAACTAGTAGCAAATTTTAACAAGTGGAACAGAAATTGAGAGACAATGAAAAAGACCCAGATCGATGAGAGTGACGGACAGAGATACAGCCAAAGATACAGAGCAACAGAAAGAGGACAGCCAGAGTTCCCGGCGAGCTATGGCCGTCGTCGACGGTGGAGGAGAAGGATGGCCGCGACAGGTGAGGACAGACGAGGGAAGATGGCGGAGACAGGTTTGGGAGGTTCCCGCTATATATATATATATTTTTTTTTTCACAGCACAGCAACGTATACACCCATACTCCACATCAGCTGCCACCTCATCTGCCACGTCACTGGGGGTCGTTGGGGGTCAACTTCTGCTGGAGGTTTGTAGCGGAATAGTTTTTTTTAACACTATGGCAATTAACATCTAGAATCTAAAATTTGAAATTTGATAATGTGTGAATTATACAGATTAATCTCTCATATTGAGATGATAATGCATATCAATCACACCAATCATCTATGGTATTTAAACTGGGATTCTTTTTGAGTTATTTCCCAGTATTCATGACATGGTTTATCTTGATCAGATTTTTCTTTTCCCCTGAATTCTTTACTATCCCCTTGATCCAAATCCCCTCATATCACGACATGAGATTTTTTGTACTCATTCTTGTCTCAATAGCTCCAAATTATTATCTTATACATTGAAATTTTCATTCCTCAAAATTCTCGTATATTTTAATAGTTGAGAGTGTGTTGCAATAGAGAAATAGTAATCTAGAAGTAGATAATCCTTTTCTACCACTGTGTTTGATTGGGGGATTTGGAAAAATAAAAGTTTAAAGTACGTGAAATGTAAATAAAATATATTTACATTTCCCCTAATTTCACACACTTTTTCCCTTTCCGTTTCTAAATTTCTTCCAAAATCCCCTAACCAAACACAGCGTTAAAGTTTGAAACTAATCGAGAGAGGATTTGGGACAAGAGAACCGGAAAAATGGGATACGGGATCCCATATGAATTTATACATTAAATAGCAAAATAATAAAAATAAAAATAAAAATTTCCTATCCCTTGATCCTCTAAAAAAGTTAATACAAAATCAAAATCATCAAGTGATGATATCAAGGAATCAATATCATCTTATAACATTTAAGAAAGAAAGATATCAAATTAACAAACCAATCAATCTATATATATATTTCACAAAATCATTGATAATAAGTCACTAGAAAACGAGTTTCCAAGTCATCCCAAGTAGGAAAATTTCCACCATGTTTTCTCCAACAAACATGAGAGAAACTGTCAGAACACTATTCTCAGCCTATGCCTCTTTATCAGCTTTAGTCATGCTTTTTAGATCCAATCTAAACCAGCTCATACCTCATCAACTCCAATCTTACCTTCTCTCACTTCTTAAAAAATGGTTCAAGACTCAACCCTCCTCCTCCAACCTCACTCTAGTAGTCAAAAAGTTACATGGTTTTGGTAAAAACCAAGTTTATGAGGCGGCCACCACCTACCTAACCACCAAGATTGGCCCTTCTAACAACCACCTTATCATCAGCAAAGTAGAAAAACAAAAACACATTTCAATAGCACTAATAACCGGGGAAGAGATCATCGACTCCTTCCAAAACATCGAGGTGAAATGGAAGTTATGCAAAGACAAAGACTCTAACTCTGCGTCGTTAAGGAGGAAATATTACAAAATCAGTTTTGACAAGCAGTTCAGAGAGTCGGTGTTGAACGCTTACTGGCCATATGTTATACGCACCTCTATGAGCATTAAAGAGAAAGAAAAAGTCGTGAAAATTTATAAACAAGGTAGTGGACGACCTTGGGATTCCATTAGGCTTGAGCATCCGATAACATTTGAGAAGTTGGCAATGGATCCGGAGCTGAAGCGCACAGTCATGGATGATTTGACGAGGTTTGTGGGGGAGGAAAGAGTTCTACAAGAAGGTCGGGAAGGCATGGAAGCGCAGGTACTTGTTGTACGGTCCTCCTGGTACTGGTAAATTGAGCCTGATTGCGGCCATGGCTAATTACCTCAAGTTCAATATTTATGATTTGGAGCTCACAAGTATCAGTGGAAATACAAGTTTGAGGAATTATTTGCTTTCCACAGCTAATCGGTCTATAATCACCATTGAGGATATAGATTGCAGTGTAAAGCTACGAGATCATGACGCGACTCAACCTAATCTTTCTGATACTAAGGTTAATGCAGCTTTTATTCTAGTGCTAATTGATTAGCTAGCAAAGTATTCTCATAACATCAATAACTACTAGTTTTGCATTTGAATTTATTCCGTGAGGAGTGGTAATTGTGGTGGCTAGGTTTTGGGCGAAGGGGATTGCTGGGTGAAGATGGGAGAGACTGGGAGAGTCATGAGAGGGCATCAGAGCTGGTGGGAGAGTGGTGGTGGTGGTGGTGGTGGGGTGGGATGGTGAGGGAGCGCATGGCAGTGGTGGCCGACCACCGGTATTGCCGAGGGAAGAGGAAGAAGGGAATGAGGGGCAATTATATTAATTTAAGGAAAAAGAAAGGGGCCATTTGGTCAAAAAAATTCAAGCTTCCATGTCCATTGCAATTACTTTTTGTTCTCCCACTCATTTGCAGTTTTTTTTTTTTGTCCAGTTGACACTCTGGGGTATCCTAAACGTCATAGATGGGCTATGGTCAAGTTGTGGACATGAACGAATCATCGTGTTCACGACCAACCACAAGGATAGACTTGACCCTGCACTATTGCGCCCCGGTCGCATGGACATGCACATTAACATGTCATACTGCACCACTCATGGTTTCAAGATCCTAGCTTCCAACTATCTTGGCATTGAGTCACACCCTCTCTTTGGAGAGATTGAGAGCCTATTGGAGAATGTTGAGATCACTCCTGCAGACGTTGCAGAGCAATTCATGAAGAGTGAAGATGTTGATGTTTGCCTTAGAGGACTTATAAAACTCCTAGAGAAGAAGATCAAAAGCAGTGAAATCAAGGATGAAAATGAAGGAACAGTTGGAATTGAGGAAGTAAAAAGGCCAGAATTAGATGGAAAAAAATAGAAAGTTTGAAAAAAAATTTGGGCATAGAAAACAGGAGAGAGAAGAAGCCTATATTATTTGATATTCAATCGAGAATGCAAAATATGTATTTAAGATTTATATTCTTGCTACAAATTAAGTTGTGCAATTAAATAATATCCCTATGTGCATTTTTCCTATGGATGATCTTGTATATGAATGCTAATAATATTGTGGTTGATTAGGACAAAGTACAAGAATTGGATTAAGCCTCGGCAAAAGGGGTTCATAAACCGGGCAGGCGGGCTTTTGGGTACATGGAAAAGCAAAAGTGGATGGAGGGTGCTTCTCAGATAGAGTTGGGGTGGGGTTGCTATAGTGGCTAGGGTGAGTCTTCCTACACAGCTTGATGCCCGGCTCTAGATGAAACTGCAGGGGTTACCACCACATCCTATCCTGATAGGCTCAAAGCTTTTCATAGTTAGGTGGGGTAGAAAATCTGTTCTCAAAAAGAGACAGATCAGAAATGAAAGAGGAAGGTACTTGGTTAGGCCGCAACAACCCTAAATTTCTAGGCTCTAGCCCAGCTCAGGCTCTTGGGCTTTGGCTGATCAACAGACCAACTTGCACCAACCCATCCTATATTCCTAAAGCTCAAGCCCTACACAGTGCTTGTTCTTTATCGTTAACCAGAAGATGCTATATAGCAACTGTAATAAGAAAAATCTACTGTGAACTTAACCAAAACAAATCCACTGCCTATACAGCAAAGCCTCCACAAACTATTTCAAGTTATTCAAGAATGACAACATACTCTCTTTTTTCTTTTATATACAAACCATTTCCAATTACATATTTTCAATTATACCAAATGTTAGGTCTGTACCCCCGATCTACCCTCCCAGACCCTCAATCCAATGATATATACTAGATTGGGCATTTTTTTTTCTTCGGGCAACATGCACCCTATTCTTCATGAATGACGTAGAACATTAGCTTCGCTCAATCTTGAATTTTTCTACACTACACAACATCCCATGTCCTAACCAAAATTTGAATTATTATCACAGATACTTTCAAACTTTTCCAGAATTTTCAAGTAGAATATTACTCGAACCCTAAACATGTCAGTATAATGGGATCATTCTAATAATGCAAGCCATGAGAAAACAAAATCTGAATCTAGATGTATTCCACATCAAAGAACTACAATTTTTGCTTATGAGAAAGAAAGAGTATGACATGGCAACAAATGGTTGGATAAAGATAGCAAAAGACAACAAAATGTGTCCATTTCTACTTCATTGAATTTAGAATGACCGCTGAATGCGGAAAACAAACCCTTTCAATCAAACTTTCCTGCATTATTGTGAGGCTTCCGCTCAATGCTTCGCATCTTCTTCTTCACAGTGTTTGGAGTACTGATCAGAGTCCATTAAGGATTTCAATTCATCACCGTTGCTTATCTCCACCTTCATAATCCATCCATTTTCGTATGGGCTTGCATTAACCTGAATCAATAAAATAATTATCATTGACTAAATACAAACAAGAAGAAGTTAAAAATCAGAATTAAAAGCAGCAACGAACCATCTTACTTGTTTGTGTCCCTCTCTTTTTCTCCCTTTTCTTTGCATCTATCTTCCCTCATTATTGGTTCCCCTCCATTCCCTTCCCTTCCCTTCCCTTCCCTTCCCTTATTTTTTTGTCCTCTCATGCTTGTTGCTTTTGTATGTAACAACTAACATGCTATGTGCAAAATGCCCAAATTTTTATAGGACTTACTGAAAATCAAAAATTAAACTGGCTACTAGCTATTAAACTAATTCCTAATTTTTAAAAAATGGTCTTTGAGATTATGTATGATACAATACTAAAAATTACATATATACATATGAATGCATCCTATCCTATTTTTTTAGATCTTATTACCGTATTGAATCATATCCATATTCATGCTTCATAGTTTTGTAGTAGTACAGCTTCTAGATAATTCATAACATGGAATATCTAGCTTCAATTCGAAATGAAATCTACTTTTTGGGGGGAAAAATCATATCATGTCATTGCCTCCTTGAAAAAATTCATTTAATCTAATTAAATTCATTTAATCTAATTAGATTCATTAAATTTAACTTAACAGAAAATCATATCATCTTGGAGAAAAATATTAACAAACACTATATGAAGCTCAAAAATTACAATAAATTAAGAAAATCTATCAAACAATATGGCAAGCAACAATGTAACCTTGGATGACTCACCAGACCAGGGGAGTTATTGAGCTCCTCATTGACTTCAACCACTTTCCCTGAAACAGGAGAGTAAATATCACTAGTGGCCTTAACACTTTCAACTGCACCAAAACTGCCACCCTGGGTTACAGCAACCCCGACTTCCGGTAATTCAACATACACAACATCACCCAAGTGATCCTGAGCATGGTCAGTTATGCCTACAGTTGCAGATTTACCCTTAACTTTCACCCATTCATGAGAGTCGGCATACTTAAAGTCCTTCACAACTGCAAATGATACAAAGAAAATGCTATGAGATAGACAATATGTTGATCAATCAGACTAGCAAGATCATACACATTACAAATACGAAGAGATAAAAACATTAAAAGTATACAAATAATATTGCTTCTATATACATGAATCTAGTGTGTGGTTTCAATTATTTGCTCCAAACATGACTCTTAGAAACATGAACTTTTAACCAATCCTCATGCTTGTGTCATCCACATTTTTTAGTCCTTTTGTTGCCATCCTAAGAGCCCTTAGCTCAAGACTTTACACTAACTGCTAGATTACTTCTTGGCACAAGGTCTAACAACTACATTACCCTAGGAATAGTCATAGGATTGAAGGATATCCAAAATCTGACCACAATATAAAAATGACTATATTTTTGGAATATATATGTAGCTGTGTGTATGTGTGTATGTAGAGAGAAAAAGAGAGCAGAAAATATATTCCAGATTTCAACATTCGTCTTGTTCATCTCCTCAAATGTGTTAAAGGAGTTCACTGCAGTCCCTCGTGCAATGGATTTAAACTGTTCCTCTCGTTTCCTATATTCCAATGATGTTGGACTCTCCTTGATCTCCGTGTGCTCTCAAACAGACAAAAAGCACAACTTTTTAAGCACATTTTTCTGCATTAACTTACTTCTCTGTTTCTTTTGTGAGTTCAAGAACCTGTATAACATATATTACAATTCTATTTTTTTATTCTTTGGTAAAACAGATAAAATCATTTTCTTTTGGATAGATATGCTAATAAAATCACTTACTGCACAAAGAATTCTATCATATTACATTTTTATTCTATTTTTTATTCAAAAATCTGTAATCATTTTATCTCGTTCTTTTCTTTTCAAACCGTGAGTAGTCCTTGACACTAAGCATTCTCTTATTTTCTGAGCAAAGTTCTCCCAGCCGATGGAAGGGGCAGCTGGAACATAAGATCACGAGTTGGATGGTTCAATTTTTCTTCATTTTTTTTTTATTTTTTATTTTTTTTGGGGAATTTTTGGACTAAAATACCTCCAAAAAAAAATTTTAAATGAAGGAAATTTTAAAAAGTCCACTAAAAAAAAGCAGCAGCCTAAAAATCTATTTTGTTAATTAAATCAGTTTTTGTCATCTTTAGTAACCCTTTTTTTTTCCCTTTCAATTTTTCATCATAAAAATTTGAAAAACAAATAGATGAGTAAAAAACAGTTTCCAAACAATAACAAATGTCTACCCAAGAAAATTTTTTGGAGCCATCACCGAACCCAATCCCAGATTTACAAGCATGTTCGATAAATGAATTAACATATTGTCCAAAATCAAAACACCAATAAAGAAGTGATAAAGAATATCAAATACTCAAAGATCACCAGCCCTCTCAACCAAGAAGGCAAAGAGCGAGGTTTCAACAACAACCCATTAATCTCTTCATTGATCAAATGCCAAACCAATAACATATATAGACAAAACCCAATTCACAACACAAAAAACCCAGATCTTTGCTTGATCAGGCATTATAACAAACACATATATGAATGAGATTTATAAAAATGAAGAACAAATCAAGAAAACAAAGAAAGTGGTTAAAGTTGGTTTTTTTTTTTTTTTTACCAGAAGCAAATCCTCTGTTGAAGACTGAGATCCTGAGATGTGAAGCGACCCTTGAAGCCCACAATCTTGAAGCCATTGTTAACCAAGTTTACATCCACTTTTGCACCGCCACCCAGAGACCTATATACCTCTTTCTCTGCTAGTTTTCTCTGCTAGTTTGGAAATTATATACACTCATTAAATCTTTTTAATGAAAATAAATAAATAAAAATTGTAGGGTAGTTCCCTATTGCCATGTAAAGTAACTTATAGTTGATGCATCGAGTCCCATATCATACTGCAGGGTGTTGTTAAATCCGTAGGGCTCACTATGAATTTTATTTTGATAATTCAAATTGTTTAATATGTAAAATTTTTCGAGTATTATATGTTTGTAAAAAATTATATTGATCAGATATTGATAGTTACGTGATCAAATCAATTTTGTATAAAAAAAAATGAACGGTAAAAAAAGAAACAATTGACAAAAAACTGATCCGATGAGATAGCTATTGATATCCGATCAATGTGATTTTTTACAGACATATAATACTTGACAAATTCTACATATTGAACGGTTTGAATTATCAAAATAAAACTTGTAATGGATTCTTAAGAGCCCAACAATATCTTCCAATTTGATCTGGGAGTGGAGATAAGCAATTAGCTTTGTAATTTTCTCTTGCAAAAGCTAATATTGCTCTGGTAATAGCATCAATAAACATAGGAGTATTGTAATTAAAATAAAATATATAAAAATAAAAAATAAAAAGTGGGTGGGGGTCAATGTGTCAATAAATCCATTTGGTGGAGTGCCGATTCAGCAGAGGTTGGTGTCAGATGATGCCATTCCCTACCATGGTTGGTAATTAGTTTTTTTTTATTATTAATTTTTTTCATCTTTAATAAAAAATAAAAATTCAAATTTTTTGACACATTTTTTTAAAAATTACTAAAGATAATATATATATATATATATGAACAAATAAAGAAAAGCAAAATCTAGTTGTAAAGTATTTTTCAACTAGTGAATATTGTCTTATTCACAAAAATTTGCACTATATTATTGAAAATTACTATTTACACATTATAAAATTTCTTAATTTATAATATTTTGCATTCAGATATTAATTATTGAACAAAATTCATGATTCAGATATTAATTATCAAATGAAAATATATTTCCATAATTGATATCAAAAATAAAAATTTTGTATAAAATGAATATTTTTCAGAAGTAATCATGATTTTGGTGTAGGGTTTTTTTTATAAATATTCTAAAAAATTAAATTATTTATCAAAGTAAATCACTTTTCAAACTATTCATCAAACTAACCTATTTTTTTAAAAATGCAAGTTCAAAATGCAAGTTAATCATGATCTCGAATGCTCAAGATGCAATTCATATTAACTTGACTTAATGATGTATAGATACGGGCCATGATAATATAAAATTGTATGTTCAAGATGTGATTTTACCATGAAATTGTATTTTGAAAATAGTTTGAAAAATTAATTATTTATATAAATAGTTTAATTTTTTAGAATATTCAAAAAAACAAAAAAAAAAAACTCAGAGTCGCTCTCATGGAATATTCCCCTTTCCAAACTCTATATATAGCAAGTGGTGGCACATGGTTGTTGGTGCATCTAAATGTCAAATTTCATCAACTATATAAATAAAAAATAAAATAAAATTTATGTATAAAATAATGTAATTATATTGAGATTTATTTTTTTAGAATAAAATATCTATTAAATTTTTTTAATTATTGTTACTTGTGTATCATTTTGATTTATATAATAATAATATGTTTTTCGTATTATATCTATATGTATAAGGGCATGTTTGTTTGGCTCATTGAGAAGATTAGATTGCTAGTGAGGCTACCTCACCTATGGCTTGTTTGGTAAGCCATATACTCTATTGGACTATTAATTCAATGGGATTGTCAATGATGTATGACAGTGGGCTTAACTTTTCCTGAGAAAGCATGAGATTAAAAAAATAGTGAAGGGATTGAAAAAATAAGTATATTTTTTTTTAATCCAAGTACAGCCTATTATTTGTAAAAGAAAATTAGATTTGTTTTAGAATTTTTTTAACATAGAAATATATATATTTTTATTTTATATAAAAATAATTTAACAATCCAATCACTAACCATCTTTCCCACTATCATTAAAATAAACAGCCCCGCTACCAGTGGCGGAGGCAGCCAAAGACGAGGGGGGTCACGTGCCCCCCCTGAATTTTGAGATTTTTTTTTTTGTAAATATAAAGAAAGAGGATGATTATTGATTTAATGGTTAAGACTTGATCTAATAACCTTAAGGTTATGGGTTCAAGTCTTGGGACCACCACTTTGTGTATTATGTCAAAGAAAAATTTTTGTATTCAATTTTTCTCCTCCCAAACACATATTAATTTGTACTAATTGTGCGTTGTTGTTGTTGTTGTTTTGTTGCAAATATAAAGAAAATATTTTAAATAAAAAAAATTACAAAAATATTATTAGAGTGAAATGTCAATGACATTTTAAAAATTATGAGAACAATAATGGTTCTTTTGAATGAAAATGAAAAGACTTTTATAAACCATATCATCTATGAAAATTTTATGAAATTTTTTGAATGTAATGGTGATGTCATTATTATTGACATGCAAGTATAACTAATCTTACTATAAAGATATGAAATTTATTAGATTGTTAGTTACATATGACATGCGAGGTTCACTCTCTATGTATTTATTTACTATTAGTTGGTGATATCACATACTAATGATGATGTGGTATTACCATTATATTGAATTTTTAATCAAATTTTGTATAAATTTTTTTTATCATTATATAATTTATTTTAAGACTTATATTCATAATTTTTATATTATCCATGATACACTAGTTATAAATAACATTATTTTTTTTTATGTTCCTCGAAATCAATCGTAAAAACTTGCGTTAAATATTTTTGTAAAATTTTTCAATAATATAATTAATAAGTGCCCCCTCTAATTTGATTTTCTGGCTCCGCCACTGCCCGCTGCAGACCCCCAGTGGGGGTCGCACCCCTAGTGAGGTAGCGAGCCCCCACTGGCCGAAACTTAAAAAAAAAAAAAAAAAACAGTTTTTTTTTTAACCAATCCCAGCGTGCCACCTCACTGGGGGTCGACCCTCAGTAAGGGTCCGAAGCATTAATCTAAAATAAATACACTTTTACTTAATCCCCTCATTAACAATCCCCACATTAAGGCCACGTTTGTTTGATGGATTAGGTTGGATGAGATTCTTAGTGAGAGGATAGTTAGTGAAAAGATTGTTAATGTGGAGATTGTTAGTGAGGGATTAAGTAAAAGTGTGTTTATTTTGATAATAATATGGGAGATGGTTAGTAATGAAATTGTTAAATTATTTTTATATAAAATAAATAAATAAATTATTTTTATATTACAAAAATTAAAACAATTATAAAACAAATAGGTGCACTTGGTAAAAAAAATAATTTTTTTATATAAAATACACTCAATCCCCTCACTATTTTTCTAATCCCACTCAAAATTCAAGCAAGTTAATCCCCCTACTCAAGAGGATTACTAAGTCACTTGGACTATCAATCCGCCCTCCTATTTCACTACCAAACATGCTTGGGTCAGCTATGGTAATCCAATCCGGCCACTTAAGTGTCGAAACAAACATGACCTAATAATCTCTTTACTAATCATTCCCTTACTAATAATCTCACCAAACTTTAATCAGTCAAATAAACATGCCCAAGTGTTTATCAAGCTGCCCTATGCTTTTCATTACACTTCTCATTTTAGTTTTTGATTAATAATTTTATTTGTCTTTCAACAAACAAAAATGCTTTAGAGCTCTAATATAGGAGCTCTAATAGCTCTAATGGGAAGGTGAGACCCACCTTGATGTGATGTTTGTGCCTTTTTTTTTTTTTTTTTTTTTTTTTTTTTTTTTTTTTTTGCTTTGACACATCACTAGAGCTCAAATTAGAGCTCTAGATTTAGAGCTCTCTAGCATTTCCCATATGGCGTTTATATTATGTATGTACAAGTAAGAGGTAAAATCTATCTTATAACAAATACGGTGGTGTTACATGTCCTTATGACATTATTATTGATTCCACTCATTATACAAATTATAAATATCAAAAAAAATTCAAATTATGTCACATCATCAATTAATATACTAGTTAGTGCACTAATTGGTGCACATTGTTTGGCAAGTTGGTTTATGGCTAAAATTACTTATTTTAACCACAAAATAACCACAAAAGACAAAATATGTTATTTTAACCACAACAAACAAAACATCATATCCAACCCATAATCATTACACTCTTCTCTCACAAAAAAAATCAAAAAAGTCAAAAAGTTAAAAAAATCCTTCCCAAACCAAGCTTTTTAGCTCAAGCTAAAATAACAAAAAAAGTCAAAAAGTCAAAAAGTTAACCCACTTCCCAAACGGAGACGCATTATTCTAACAAATATCATTTTACTTTTGAAAAACAATAAATGTTATCATTCATGGTTAAAGGGAAATAATTTTAAATAAAATAGTTGTTACAAGGTGAGGTTTGATTATTTATTTTATAAAAAAAAAACTGTAAATTAGTTTTTATTTATTTCTAGAAAAATAAAAACTGAAAATATATTTGGTTTAAATAAAATGTTTAAAAATTTTAAAAATAAAAACAAAAAATGCTTTGAACATCTGACACAAGGTTCTCCGCAATGTTTCCGCATTGCTTTCACGTTCTTTTGCATTTTTCGTCAATTTTTAAACTTTTGTACGTTAAAAACAATAAAAACAAAAAAAACCAAAAATGTTTCCGTGAATACTGCCCCTGTGGTTCGCGTTCCTTCTGCCTTACTTCCTTGTTCCTTTTGCATTTTTCTTCAGTGTTTAAACTTTTGTAAACATGTTTTTTTAGTTTATAATTTTTAACTTAGGGCTGATTTGGCATACATTATAAAAGTTAAAAAATTACTCAAAAATTTAAAAAGTTAACACTATTCACTAAAAAAAATATTAAAAAAATAATATCCACATAATAATACAAATAAAAAAAAATGCAATTAACAAGGTATGACGTGTAGGGATGACAATTTGAACCCGGCCCGACGGGGACCCGACCCCCCGACCCCGATCAGAATGGTTTTTCCCCGAAAAATACCCCCGTGGGGACGGGGATGGTATTTGAAATTAAATCCCCGAAGTATTTCGGGCCGGGGACGAGGATAACCTTCACAGCCCCGAACCCGGCCCGACCCCGTCCTCGGCCCCATCCCCGTATCTTCCCCGAAGTGATATTACTGTCATACCCTTTATATATCCATGTATAAACCAAACCCAAAAAACAAACTCAATTCACTCACACAGCTTCTCTCTCACTCACTGACTCTCTCTCTCTCTCTCTTTCTTCTCTACGCACGCAGATGGCAGTCTCTCACTCTCTTTCTTCTCTACGCACGCAGTCGGCGATGGCGTCGTCGCTCCTGCTCACCGCCTCCTCCTCCTCCTCCGTCGCCTCTCACCGCCTCCTCCTCCCCCTCCTCCGTCGCTTCCTCCTCCTCTAGGCCACCGCCGAACCGTCGCCTCTCGCCTCCTCCTCCCTCCGCCATGGCAGATCTAAACAGATCCTCCCTCCACCACTCAGATCTGAGCAGATCCTCTCTCCGCCACTCAGATCCTCCCTCTGGCCTCCTCCTCCCTCCGCCACCGTCTGTCTGTCTGTCTCTATTTTTATTTTATTTTTATTTTTTTTTTATTTCTTGTTTTATGATGTTGCCGTTGATGATGTTCTTGCTGACAATGATGTTGTTGTTGTTGATTCCATATACATATACAGATTATTATTATTTTTTTTTGGTTGAACAGATCTATGTTTTAGTTGTGAACAGGTCTGTGTGTGTGTGTTTGTGAACAGGTCTGTCGGGGATTTATCGGGGTCGGGGAAACCCGATCCCCGTTAGGGGGCGGGGGTGGGGGAGATGATGCCTTCCCCGTCAGGGATCGGGGCCGGAGACGGGGACTTTTTAATCTTCGGGGATCGGGGACGGGGAGGGTCATCCCCGGCACCGCCCCACCCCGCGTGATGGGCCCGTCAGCGACGAAAAAAAAAAAAGGGAGTAAAATATTCATTAAATTGGATGGTAGAGCTAGGCCCATGGGGGCCCACCACGGGTCCCATTTTGGTAATCTGAACCGTTCAATATATAGAACTCGTCTAGTACTATATGCCTATAAAAAATCATATCTATCAAATATCGCTAAATATATGATCAAATCAATTTTGTATAAAAATAGATGGTGTTATAGTTAACAGTTAACAAAAAAAACTAATACGATCAGATAGCTATTGATATCTAATCAACGTAATTTTTTACAAGCATATAGTACTCGACGAGTTCTACACATTGAACGGTTCCGATTAGTAAAACGGGACCCGTGGTGGGCCCCCATGGGCCGAACAAAACCGACCAATTTATGTCTAAAAAGTAGAGAATCAATCTCCTACACAACCTCCGCAGCTGCTTCCAACCGTACCGCCTACCCTATTACTTTATTCCCCATACACTTATTTATACAATTTTTTAATATAAATTTTTTCATAAAAAGTCAAAAAGTTAACCCAAATATCCATATTTTTTTCCTCAACTTTTTACTTCAAAAAGACAAAAAATACACTTATTTAAGACACCCCAAACAACCCCTTAGTTTTTAATATGAGAGACTTGTTTATAAATTCAAAAACTTACCAAACAAATTTATATGACACTTTTTAAAAATTTTGTAAATATAAATAAAAAATTAAAAACAGAATGGTTACCAAACAAGCCTTTAATGTCATTACCAGATTGAAAGAGAAGAAAAATATTGTAATAATCATTTTTTTTTTTTTTAGTCTTGTAAAAGAAAAGGCTATGTTTTATTTTTTAATAAATTGAATTATTCTAATCGTACAAAAAGAAGAAGCTATTTTTATTTTTTTTTTCCTTTTAATATTAATATTATGATGATTAATAGTTAATACTATGCTTATAAGTTGGTCAAGTCTCACCAACCCAACCAAACTATGGGAATCAGAACCTTTGCACATGCCCACTTGAAAGTGAATTTCAAGTTGGTTATACTTGACTTTTCAACTAATATTTTTCATTCCCAACTAACATGTTTCTTTGAAATTCAAATTAAAAATTTAGTACTTAAATATTTCAATATTTTTTTTATACTATAATTATCAATAACAAATCCCAAGTATAGGTATCCATGTAATACAAACACAAATACATAAGTCCATCTAAAAAGGACAGCCTAGTGCACGAGGAACTCAAAATTTGGACCTTACAATTTTGCTAAAGCTTATACGGAAGGAAGATAGAATGCTACATCAATTGAACTTAAGATATTCTGGACCTTATAATTTGAGAAAAAGGAGTACATGATTTGCTTGAATTTTGCGTTGTAGTAGAGTTGGTTGAAATTTGTGGTGGCGTGTCACATACATTCATCAAGTTGGCAATGATGTCTTCATTTCCTTGTGCATTGTTCTAATTACAGTAGTAATTTGTTCAATCTGATCTTCGCTAGAACACGCTGAGAGGAGTACTTTAGCAGTTCCTCCATCCGGGTAACAACCGTCATCAATCATTTCTTCAAATATTTCCAAACATCTTTGGTATTGTTTCTTCCTCGAGTAAGCTCCAATCCGCGATGTCCAAGTCACCACATCCAGTTTCAAGTTCTTAGCACGAATCAATTCAAACAACTCTTCCATTTTGTCAAATAAACCAGCCCTTCCATATATATTGATCAAAATGTTGTACGTGCTAATATCGGCTACAAATGGTCCCTTTTCCATAGCCTTTAGAACCTGTTCCATCTTCTCTAGTTGGCCTACCCGGCCATAGAGGTTCAACATACTATTGATGACAAATGTGTCTGGTTTGAGCCCGGATTTGTGCATTTGGCCCACAATTTCTTCACATTTTGCCACATTACCAATTTTTGAGTAGGCCGACAAAAGTAGCATGTGTGATTTCATAGTTGGGGTTATCTCAAGCCGCTTCATCTCTTCAAACACTGCTTGCGCATCTAGCCACAAACAGAAAGGAGTCAAAACATAGAAAAACAGATTGATATAGGAAATGAGAAATTGAAGAAGCATATATCGGAAAAATGAAATGGACTCTTCTCCAACAACATATTGAATGGTATAGATGGGATGAATTAGCTTCAAAGAATTCCAACCGTTTGAAATTATTTATTTATGGATTTGCATAATGCTATTTTATTGGCATTAGCAAGGGAAATAGAGACGACACGGTAAATTATAGAGAAATTCGAGCCAAGTCCAACAAATGCTATTGATAATTTGTAAATGGGATCATATAATTGCAATAAAGTCGACTTATCTTGGAAGTACTAATCAAACTCCACAATAAATAAATAAATAAAATAGTTGATCAATCAGAAAGCTACCATGTTTCTCCCAAGTCTTTTGAGTGGTCTACTTTTCTTCGATTGTTACTCAATTATACTACTGTAAATTTTTTTGGAGCAAATTTACAATTCTGAAAGTTCATCTAGCAACAAGCAAATCATCTCATGAGAAATTCGTGAAATTTTTTAGGTCATGAAAAGTTGTGAGAACTAACATTATAGTAGTTGAAAGGCCTTGTGATTTAAGTCTGGTTATCCTCTCTCTCTCTCTCTCTCTCGCCAAGTCCAACAAATGCTATTGATAATTTGTAAATGGGATCATATAATTGCAATAAAGTCGACTTATCTTGGAAGTACTAATCAAACTCCACAATAAATAAATAAATAAAATAGTTGATCAATCAGAAAGATACCATGTTTCTCCCAAGTCTTTCGAGTGGTCTACTTTTCTTCGATTGTTACTCAATTATACTACTGTACAATTCTGAAAGTTCATCTAGCAACAAGCAAATCATCTCATGAGAAATTCGTGAAATTTTTTAGGTCATGAAAAGTTGTGAGAACTAACATTATAGTAGTTGAAAGGCCTTGTGATTTAAGTCTGGTTATCCTCTCTCTCTCTCTCTCTCTCTCTCTCTCTCTCTCTCTCGCTTTCTGACTAAATTATGAATGGAAAGGAGAGGGTTAGATAAGACCCTCAACTTAGTTTTTCCAGGTTAAAATATAAATTTTCTAAGGCAAGGAAATTTCAAAAAAGCGAGCCAAAAGTCGGCATTATAGACCATCACTGTCAAGGGCAAGCATTTACCATCATACAGACCGGCTCTACCATATGCATCCATCATAATGTTATATGAAGCTGTATCTGGTTCACATCCCATGTGTTGCATGAGCGAAAATATTTCTGCAGCCCCATAAGGAAAACCTGCACGACTATCAAGATAAGGAAGTCAAAAAACTACAGGTGAGTTTGAACTGAATTTTAAGAAAGTTTTAACTTTGACTGATGCCAGATTGTTTCCAATTGTCAATTAGGAAAGAGAATGTGAAAAACTAATTGCTTTGAGTAAGTTTAAAACTCCTCTCTCCTACCCACTAAATTGGCCCTCCATTTCAGCTTTCTTTGGCATATAAATATTGGGTTTTGCTTTGTAGCACACTCAATCATCTATTGTCATTATCATTCAGCACCATATCATAAGTTAAGTGTGTGCTACGCTTGCTGGTTCAAAATTCAGTTCTGTACATCGGTCCGACATGACCCCTTTAAATTGTCTCGTCATTGATTCTGATTAGTCTTTACACAGTCCGACATGACCTCTTAAACTGTCTTGACATTTATTCCAGTTAGTTCCTACAACAGTCCGGCATGACCCCGTAAACTGTCCTAACATTGATTCCGGTCAGTTCCTACAACGGTCCAGCATGACCTTAAACTATCCCGGCATTAGCACCGGACCTCAATTCATTTTTTCGTGTGTTTCTGTTCCACTTTGTCTTTCCCTCTATTTCAATCTCAAATTCTATCTTCAAACTTATTTGAGTTTGAGAAGGGTATTATACCTATATCATGGTGAGCATGGTGATATACTGTAAGAAATTAATGTATTGATTTATTGATTGATTGATATCAATATATATTTTTTGTGTATTTACAATGGAGAGAATGAACTCTCGTTTATAGAGAGAATGGGTACAATTGAGTAATCAAATTAATGGAGCACTAAACTAAATTAATGGAGCATTAACCTAAATGGAGCACTTGCTTGTGGAGCACTTGCTTGTGGAGTTGGTGGAGTTTGTGGTAGGTGAAGTTGGTGGAGTTGGTGGAGTTTTTACATTTACATTCAACAGCCCCCCTCAAACTCAAGGGGGTTAGGAACTAACCAACTTGAGTTTGGAGAGAGTAACAAAACAGGAAAAATAATCTGACAAATAAAACAAAAGTGGATAGGAGACACTGTATGGTCGTGTCAGACCGTTGTAGAAGACTGTATGGTTATGGCAGACCGATGTAGAAGACAGTTTATGGGGTCATGTCGGACCGATGTAGAAAACAGTTTAAGGGGTCATGTCGGACCGTTGTAGAAGACATTTTACGGGGTCATGTCGGACCGTTGTAGAAAACAGTTTACGGGGTCATGTCGGACCGTTGTAGAAGACACTATATGGCTGTGTCGAACCGTTGTAGCAGATAACCGAAATCAATGTCGGGACAGTTTATCAAGTCTTGTCGAACCCATATAGGAGCTAACCGGAATCAATGTCGGGACAGTTTACCGAGTCTTGTCGGACCCTTAAAGGAGCTAACCGGAATCAATGTCGGGACAGTTTACAGAGTCTTGTCGGACCCATGTAGGAGCTAACCGGAATCAATGTCGGGACAGTTTACAGAGTCTTGTCGGACCCATATAGGAGCTAACCGGAATCAAAGTCGGGACAGTTTACAGAGTCTTGTCGGACCCATATAGAAGCTAACCGGAATCAAAGTCGGGACAGTTTACAGAGTCTTGTCGGACCCTTAAAAGGCGTGCCCAATCTTATCAAAAAGCGTGCCATCAAAAGGCGTGCCATCAAAAGGTGTGCCCGACAGCCATCAAAAGTCGAGCCATCAAAAGGCGCGCCGATTTGTCGTCTGGCGTTGAGAGGCGCGTGATACGCGTGTCGGCCTTGCCTATTTAAACCAAGGCGAGGCTGCCGCTGATGCTGAGACAAAAAACCTACTAAAAAACTCCGAAAAACTCTTCGTTTTCTGAGAGTTGTATTGCTGAAACACTCTCCAACCAACTCTGAATATGGCCTCTTCTTCCCGTTCAGCTACCCAGAACATAGCCTCTTCGTCCCGTGGTCTCACTCTCTTTCCCGACCTCAACGAGTCCACAAGAGAGATGGCCGGGGCAGGTGCCCTTGAACCGCAACCAAGCGCCCCTGGATCAAGCGCCCCTGGTTTTGCGCCTTTGAATTTTTCGATGCTGTCTGTGGAGCAAAGAATGGCTGCACAATCGGATATTGAGGCGAATTATTACACACTGAAGTCATGTGTTGAGACCATGACTGCGGTCTCAAACCTGTCGCACCGGCTTCAGAGTAGGACAAATGAGGTGCAGCAGTTAAACGCCCAACTGGCTCTGCTCCAGGGCATGTATAAGGATGCCCGAGCAGAGATATGTGGGCTGAAGGCAGAAAACAAGGAACTGAAGCGGAAGGCCACCGTGATGCTCAGATTTGGAGGGCCGCCATATGTGACAGTTGAGGAGCAACGGGAAGACAACGTGCTCGGTGGCGTGGGAAACACGGAGGCAGCACCGGCAAGGGCCGTCCAAGACAAAGGCAAAAAGAAGAGAACAGCTGAAGAGGCGAACAAATAAGGCCGGTTTTTGTTGTGTGGGTTGTGGTTGATTTGTTTTGGTGAGGATTTTTTTTTTTTTTTTTTGGTGTAAAAATGTGATCGGGATTGATCCCCGAGATGAATAAATGACAAGTTTGGAAAATGTTGTTGGTGGTGTTTTGTTTAAGAATAAAAATAAAATAAAAGAAAATAATGGATAAAGAAAATAAAGAAATAAAAAGATGGGACTTTAATAAGAGAGAGAAATGGCGAAGAAGGTGGAGAGCAGTGTAATAGGGAAGAACCCACGGGGACTCCACTGTTGGAATCAAAAGAACATAATTGGCCTTCTTCGCTGAAACCAAACCATGTTAGATGTGAATCAGGAGTCAGTGGAAGTTGACCTCTGAGGGTTTGGGTCCCAATATGAATATTGAACACTCTAAACTCTAGCATCTTCTGATCTGGGAGCCGATAACCTTGAGAATGAGTTTATATTGAACAACCTGTATCTCTCCCAGATTAACAAAAGAATTGAAGAAATGGTGGCTATCGGTCAGGACACCACTTCACTTGATGACGAGGCTTTCAATATGGAAGCATCTCTTGATAGATGCATCTTGAAGCTTATTGCGTCCTGCTGCAATGGTGACAAGCTTGTGAGGGCTATTGAACTCATGAAACTTCTATCACTCGAAAAATCAGTCAAAGGTGCAATAAAGCTTGTAACTGCTCTCAAGCTTCCAAATTTGGCAGAGCGTTTCAGCACCATACTAGAGGAAAGGATGCTAAATGAAACCACAACAGCTACAGCCTTCCCGCTCACAAATTTGAATACCGATACATCGGTCAAAGCTGATTTTGTGGCCAGCAAATCCTTTACCTCAATGGAAAATATTAGAACTTCAGAACCCAATGGAAAATATTAGAACTTCAGAACCCGCTATTCTGTCATCGTCACAAAACTTGTCTTCCCCTCCCTTTATGAAAAAAGGGATATCAGAAGAAGCGGCTAAAGCTGGGAAGATGAAAATGGAGCGGAAGAAAAATGCTAGAACAAGGGTTAAAAGAGTGCAGTGGAGGTGACCAAAATGGAATTTGTTAGAAACTACTGCAGCAGCAGCAAAACAAGATCAAGATCAAGAAAATAAATTTGTGGCAGCGGAGTGAAGATATGTGTAGAGGTCCGGCGGGCGGTCAAGGCAAGGTTGCCGCCCGCCGGAAGGCGAAGAACACCAAGAGCTTAACCTATAGCTCTGATACCATGTAGGAAATTAATGTATTGATTTATTGATTGATTGATATCAATATATATTTTTTGTGTATTTACAATGGAGAGAATGAACTCTCGTTTATAGAGAGAATGGGTACAATTGAGTAATCAAATTAATGGAGCACTAAACTAAATTAATGGAGCATTAACCTAAATGGAGCACTTGCTTGTGGAGCACTTGCTTGTGGAGTTTGTGGTAGGTGAAGTTGGTGGAGTTGGTGGAGTTGGTGGAGTTTTTACATTTACATTCAACAACATGTGAACCAGCTAAGCCGTCCCCTCTGGCGCATAACCCAAGCCGCCCCCTCTAATGCACCATCCAAGCTGCTCCTTGGCACACCACCAAAACTGCCCCTTGGCGCACCATCCAAGCTGCCTCCTGACGCATTCAGTCATCTGTTGTCATTATCGTTCAACACCAAGTCATAAGTTATGTGTGTACCACACTTGTTGGTTCAACATCTACTTTTGTACATAGGTCCAGCATGACTTCTTTAAACTGTCTCGACATTGATTTCGGTTAGTCTCTACAACGGTCTGACATGACCCCTTAAACTATCATGACATTGATTCTGGTTAGTTCCTACGATGGTCTGACATGATCCCGTAAACTGTCCCGACATTAATTCCGGTCAGTTCCTATAACGGTCCAGCATGACCTTAAACTGTCCCAACATTAGTTCCGACCAGTTTTTACAAAGGTCCGGCACGACCATAAACTATCTCCCAGCATTAGCTCTAGCCTCTGATGCCGACCAGGGTATTTCCTGGCCATAGATGCTTCGGCAGCTCTTTTAGGGCAACTCAGTTCATTCTTCTTCTTCTTTTTTTCCGTTTCTAGGATGTGGTGCTGATGAATTAAGTACTTTTTGGCCTTTTTTATATAGTGGACTACCAGATTTGTTCAATAGCATTTATTTGGACTAATCGTTGAGTTTTTTCTGGCTTCTTCCAATCATCCATTGGCAAGCTACGATTGTTGAATATCTTCACATCAACTTGAGGGGGAGTGTTGAATATAGAAATTAGAGTACATAGAATCTTTTTATTTTTAGTATTATGTATATAATTTGTGATTGTATCAATCACTTAGGCCTCGTTTGGCAAGAGGCTATTTTAGCCAAAAAGCTAAAAAGTTACTAAAAAAGCCAAAAAGCCAACAACCCATACCAAAAAGTCAAAGATTCCCTTTTCTCTCTACTTTTTGCACATCTTTTCGTAAAAAGCCAAAAAGTTATCCCAAACATACTAGTTTTTTTTACATCACATTTTAGCCAAATAGCCAAAAAGTTACTAAATTAGCCTGTTCCCAAACGAGGCCTTAGTATTGTTTCCTTATTTACATTGTTTCCTAAATTGTATCATGAATCTATTATATATACATGGCCTGTACGTCATTCATGGGTAAGCCAAATAATTATTTTCATTCTTTTTTATTTATATTTGGTTTAAATAATATTGTGTGTGTTCTAAGGCTGTGGACTCTCGAGTGTTTCTCTCTCTTTCCCCTAAAGTAAAGTGTTCTACATCATAGTTTCTATTTGTCTTATCAAAACTTTGCCTACATTGTTTACACATGCTTTTCCCAGTAATTAAAAATATATATATTATTACTGTTCAGTTTAATACACAATACAATGACTTGCATATAATGGGAGATCTTAAATGCCCCTAAAAACTTATTTGAATAATCACCTGTATGCTTCCATAAGAGCATTATAAGCATAGACATCAGGCTCATACCCAGCTTCCTGTAGCTGCTCAAATGTTTCTTCTGCTTTTTCACAAAGTCCATCCCTAGCAAATGCATTTACCAAAGCAGTATATGTGCAAATATTAGGTTTACATTTCTGACTTCTCATTTCATTAAACAGCTTCAAGGCCATATAGGACTTTTTTGCCTGCATAGTAAAGCAGGAATATGAGGACCTTCCTTTATGCGAAAGAAACAAACTACAAAAATGAAATCAAGAGCAACATCAAAAGTAATATGAGTAAGAATTTTTCATGAAAATGGAAAATCTTTCCAATAATAGGTTTCAATATAATTAGGCATTGCTTTGAATTGAAACCCTTTTAAGGTAGGGACAATGTGTGATGTGCCCATAATTAATGAAAAAATAGCACAAGTTTGTTATGGTGCCTTAGAACTTACACTTCTCATGTATTTTTTTGTTTTTATTGGACCTCTCAAGGTTTTGAATAATATTTCTGACCTCCTCTAAAGATTAAATTTTATAGACATAAATTAAAAGACATTGGCATCAAATTTTGAAATCAAATACAATATAGATCACCTTTCCATATAGGTTAATTAGCATGGTATAAGTGTCAGTTGTTGGTTGGCAATGATCTCTTTTCATCCTTTCAAAGATCTCTTCAACTTTTCGCGAGTTTCTTCCCTTTATTAACCCATCAATGTAAGCATTGTATACAACTATACCTGCATAAAATTAAGCATATATTAACATGAATTCTTAATTAGAGGATCCATGTGTCTAACTTGGGTATGGGGGTTGGACACAGTTCCCGTCATGTGTGACCATAAAATATGAGACATACTTGGGGGGTGGCCATTTTTTCTCATCTCAGCGAAAACAGCCTCAGCTTTCTCTAGCAGGCCAGAAACGCAGTAGGCCTTTACAAGAAGAGCATATGTGTCTTCAGTAGGAATACATCGACCTTCAAGAAGGTCCAAATAAGTTGATTCTGCCTTGTCATGCTGTGACTTCTGTCCATAAGCATCAATCAGCAAGTTATAGCAGATAACATCGGGATGGAAGGAGCTCCTGTACAATATCCATTCACAAACCTGTACAGAAACTTATTACGTTACACACAACAAAGATAATAATCAATTTTAATTTTAGAAGATACTCAGACCACCATACAATTCTGGCATCTTTATCTTTTGCACAATTTGACATTTTCCAACGCAGACATTTGGCATTGAAATTAGTTCATAATGGCTAATATTGCCATTGGTTGCATAGCATTCCCGAATGACATAATATTGGAGGTGATCAACCCAAACTCTGTTAGGTTGTTTTTTGATTGATGGAATTAATGTGACTTGGTTCAGATTTGACTGTTTAATGCTTGCAGATCGGTTTTGGATTTCAGCAAGCTCCACCGGTGGATTTTTTTTTTTTTTGTGTTTAGGTGGTGGGTGCATTTGAGATTAAGGGATTTTGGGGTTCTAAACCTGTAATTTATAGGAGGTTTAACTATTGAAATTCAATAATGAGGTGATAAAGTAAGGACTGTATTTTATTGGGATCTTTGTGCAACTAGAATTCTAATTGGCATGAGTTTCAATTAAATTTCTTCATTTAGTAATTTTGTACTAAACTTCCAGAAAAACAAAAAAAGTTGTTTAATAGAAACGATTCAACTGCATAACTAGTTTCATGGGAACTATGTCATTTAAAGATTAATGAATGTGAGTACAATAGCATATGTGAATCTTTATATCTCTATGAGCTGACACAACCCACCAAAAGAAAAACTAAAGAGTACAAGATTCTAACCAGTATGATTGGATCCCATCGTTTATTTAGACGAAGTTGGACTGCAACAGTGATGATATCATCCCATGTGGTGTTAGTGGGAGGAAGAGTATCAAGAGAGCTCCATATCCTATTTACATCTACTTCCTTCTGTACAAAGTTTAAAATCTGCTGAGCAATGGGGCTCAGCACAGGGAAAATTCCATCTACAAATCCAGATCCATATTTCCATCCTTTTCCCCTTAAAGAACCACCTACACAAAGACGTCAATTTAAACATTTATGGAAAATGTGCTTTGGTGTATCCATGAAAATCACATGATGTTAAACATCATATTACCCCTTTCTCTTGAAACTTTTTTGTGATTAAATCTTCTTAATTTGCCACGTTTGTCAATGAAAAGGCTGTCACGTTTGCGCTTCTCAATATATTCATCATTGGATTTCTTCGTTCTCTCGATGAAATCATGCTTGCAACTTCTTGGTTCTAAAAATATATAATTCAATGCACACTTGACAATCAACCTTAAAAGCCAGAGAAATTTACATGTCATTAGTCACTCACTGCTGCATATAATCTCCCAATCTTTCACTCTTCTAACCCTATCTGGCAAACTATAAAAAAAAAGCTGCTTTTTGGCTAAATAAGCCCTCAAAAAAAAAAAATGTTTGTTTTTTGATAAAAAAGCTAAGGACCCACTCAACTTTCCAACAAACCAAAAAAATAATTTTTCTAGCAGTTACCAAACAAATTAACTTTTTTAGATTCTAAAAATGTAAAATTGCAAAAAAGCAATTTCCAACTTCATTTTCCAGTACTAGAGGCATCTGGTGTAAAGGAAGCAACAACAATAGCGCATTACAAAAAATGCTGAAGACCACAGCCTCTGAAGAGGGCACAAGAATACAAGTACTTTAGAAGGGTTACTAAAAGAGTCTTTTTGGATCATAAAAACAAACACATGGTCTGCTTAAAGAATAAAACATAAATAGTCAAAAAGAACTCAAATTTTTAGTTAAAACTCGACCTATCAAACTTGAGGGCTAAGTTTGTATCCAATCTACCCCACCCAGTCCTTCATTTAATGGGGACTAAACTGGGTGTTCCTTAAAAATAATAATAATAATAATAAATAAAAAATAAAACAACTTGCAATGAAAAGCAGACACTACCAAGAGAAATGCAGATAAGATAAGATGTCTAGTGGTGATATAAATGAAAATACTTTTCAATCATCTGATAGTTGTTGAAAACCCATATCTGAGAGACAAATGGAAAGGCAAAAAAAAACCCAATTAAACAGTGCAAAGACATATCAAACTTACATATATATGTGTTCTTGAGTAGTCAAGAAGATATATTGTGCATATGAGGAAGAGGGATATCCTATGTGTGTTGTAGGGTGTAGTTCTAAATTATCTTTCAACTTTTTTTTCATTTTTTTATTTTTAAATTGGATCTTAGCCACATACAGATAAGGGAACTCTCTCTCTCTCTCTTCCTACATTATATCTTTGCTTCAATGCTAACGGTAATAACGGCCAGAACTAATTGCGTGCAGTAAGAAAAATTCAGTTGACCATTTCAGTGGTTAGGGTTTAGTTGAATGAGATTTTAGTGGCTTTTTGTTTTTTCAATTAATGTACTTGATGAGATTTTTAAAAAATTGTTTTTTTTAAATAAAAAAAAAAAATAGTGTGACATTTAACTGTTTTTAATTAAATTTCCTTATAACATTTTAACTTTTTAATTTTTTTTTTTTTTTTTAACTTTGCCAAACATCCTACATAAACAGGAAAAAAAAATATCTAGAAACATATTCAAAAAAATATTTTTATGGCCATAATTATTTTGGATGTAACTCACGTCTCACCAATTTTACATTTATAATATATCATTTATTTGTTGTATAAATTTCTAAACAAAAATTTGGGATAAATTATATTTTTATGGATCTGATTGAGAAGGTTTTACCCACCATAAAGCTAGCACGGTAAGTGATTTATGTTGGAAAAATGGTTTGAAAATCATTAATAGGTGAATGAGAAATTGATTCTAGAGTGCACCATTTAAGTGTGGTTTTAAGACAAATTTATCTAATTTACAATTTGATTTTATTTAGATAAATTCGTTAATTTTTTGAGTCAAAATTAAACAGGATTCGATTCAGAATTCTAATATGTTTGAAAGAACAGTTATACCTGTTCTTTACACCTATTCCATGGCAAAGTTGTGTCTCTTTATAGAAAAGAGATGTGTCTCTTTATAGACAAATATACAACCATCATAGATTTAAATGACCTACTCTTAGCTCAGGTTCATGGAAGAGGGTTGCAAAGTGTAATTTGCCCTAAATAGCAGATTGGAATGTACATTTGTATGTATAAATACATTACCGCTATGTTTGGTTGAGGAATTTGGAGAAGGATTTGGAAAGAGAAATGAAAAAAGATGGTAAAATGTGAATAAAATATCCCTGCATCTCACCTAGCTTCATACAAATTTTCCCATTCCTTTTCCAAATCCCTTCCCAATTCCCCAACCAAACAAAGCATACAGCAATTCATGTATATATATATATATATATATGTGTGTGTGTGTGTGTATGTACCTGCGAAATTGAATTGGGAGATGAAAAGGGCGATGAGTTTGGGCGAGGAGGGAGTGTCCTCTTACTCTCGATGCTTTGATAGTCCCCAAAGCTCTTACATTTATGGAAGCCCTGTTTTCAAAAACCAAAACCCAATTCCAATTTTCTTCTCTTTTGTGGCGCTGTGCAGAACCCAATTGAACTCAAGACATATACATACATACATACATACATACACAGAGAGAGAGCGAGAGAGAGTACCTTAACAGGAAGGAGTTTAAAGCAGCCATTGATGCGAACGGAGAGAGAGAGAGAGAATACTTCAATTCACTGCGATTCCCATTTTCGTGTATCTGATTCTTATACAAGAGAAAGAAAAGAGATGAATATTTTATTTAATTTTTAAATTTTGTTTTTCATCCTACTTTATTGTTTTGGTAAAGAAAAATGATTGATAAATGTACACCGAAATATGATAATTCACACATTATCATAAGGCATTGGCTTCTGTTCAGTGCTTGATCGGATTGTATTGTACTTTTAGATTCGTAGGGGTTCATCATGGATATCTTCTTGATAATCTGAATCGTGCAATATGTAGAATTCGTCGAGTACTATATATTTATAAAAAATCACGTTGATCGAATATCGATAGCTATGTGATGAAAACAAATTTTTGTCAACCATTAATTTATTCACCGTCAATTTTTTTTATACAAAATTGATTTGATCACATAGCTATCAATATTCGATCAACGTGATTTTTTACAAGTTTATAGTACTCGACGAGTTCTACACATTGAACAGTTCAAATTATTAAAACAGGACCCGTGATAAGCTTCCACAAACTTAACAATACAGTCCAATCTGATTAAAAACTGAACGGAAGCCATTCCCTTATCATAAAAGTCAGACGATCTATCAGACCACTATGGAATGATTGGTGTCACCTTGTTGTAGTTCTCATTTTTGTTAATTGTGATTGTTTTTGTTAATTGATGTGTCATTCGGATGATTGACATCCTTTAAAATAATCAGGGAACATTTGATATGTCTAACGATTTAGATGAGCCCAAGCCGATGAATGTAGTATTGTGCCTGTTTGATGTAGTTTAAAAGTTGCTTATTTCAACTTTCAGTTTAATTTAGGCCAAGTTTGGGAAGACTAAATAAGTGCACTTTTTGTCTTTTTGGACTAAAAAATTGAGGTTGAAAATATGGATGTTTGGGTTAACTTTTTGACTTTTTATGGAAAAATGTGTAATAAAAAATTGTAAAAATTGGTTTTTAGAGGAAAATTTGAATTGGGAGTTGTGCAGCCGTAATTGTTGACTTTTGGTGAATAGTGTTAACTTTTTAACTTTTTGAGTAATTTTTTAGCTTTTTGGATTATTTGTTTCTTGCCAAACTTGGCCTTAAGTTATTTTGATGTGTTTGGTTTAACTTATACCTTATAACTTATAACTTTTTGGAAGTCAGAAATCAGCTTATTCTTTGAGTGGGGCAGGAGATGTTTAATTTATAAGTCAGAAATCAGCTTATGTTCATAGTTACAAGCTATAAGCTGTTTAGGCATAAGCTATAAGCACTTTCCCACAGCTCTACCAAACAGGGCTATTGTTTGTTTGATAAATTATAGGGTAAATTACGTTGACATCTCTGCGGTGAATGTTTATTACAGTTTTTTTTCTTATTTTTTAGAAATTACATCTCTTTTTTGAGGATTAAAGTTTCATTACAGATTGTCTCCTGAGGTTTAAAGTTTTATAATAATTCCCTCCCTCACCGTAATGATCATCATACATAAAATTAAATTAACAGAGGGGTCAGTGTAATTTTCTAAATGTGAGGGGGTGAACTGTAATAAACATAAATCTTAGGAGGTGTCAGTGTAATTTACCCTAAATTATAAATACACTTTTGAAATTTAGGTCCTGTTTGTCATAATTTTAAAAAGTTAAAAGGTTAAAATTTTATCATTCTATTTAAGTCACATCACTTCTTTATTGCATCACTTCAAACTCAATCCATACCAAATTCATATTTCATAAAAAGTCAAAAATACACTTATTTAAATCATCCCAAACCACCCCGACTTAAATATGATTTGTGTCATGTACTTCTAAAAATTACATCTCACCTCTTGAAGTTTTTAATTTTATAACAAATGATCTTTTTATTATTAAATTATTAAATCAATTAATAATTTTTAATAATGTCAAAAATTTAATTCATTTAATAATTTAGATAATTTTAATATTGGATAGAATAGCAGTTAGAAATTTCAATTTTTAGTTAATCTTATTAAATAAAAAAAATATGACAGGAAGATATTTGTAATTTTTCAGACGACAAGAGACAATTCGTAATTCAAACAAGAGTGCTGCTATTAGCATCCCATGAATTATTTTGGATCCCTCAATTTTTAGTTTTTTTATTACAATAATAACATCAAATAAAATTACTAAAAATGACTATTAATTTTGGGACTCGGTCTCACAATTAAACTCATACACCATTACATCACGAATTAGAATTTATGAGAGCACCCACCTTCATCACCACCTATCCATTTTCTGCAAATATCACCTTCAAAACTTACCCACCCTCAAAACCTTAAAACCTTTTGACAATAATATTTCAACAATAATGATAGCAACCATTTGATTACCTACACTTCTCCGGCAATGATAATGCGTGAAATTTTTTTCAGCAACTATAACTACGTGAGACGAAAGGAGCATAACAATAAAAGTTCATAAAACGTTCATAACTTTGATGGTGTTCTTAACTCAGAGAAGTTTGGCCTTGTAAGGTTAAGTTTTTTTTAAAAAATGACAAAAATGATATATGACCGAAATTCGAAAACACAGGCCTGAACATTATTTTATTTATTCGGGAATCGATAACCCAACATTAATCATCGAAGAAAAGGATGAGACGACACAGAGAGAGAACAAAGACAGCAGCCACAATTGACTCTTCTTTTTTTTCATCAATTTTGTTAAGATTTTCGAAAGAGAGGTTTTTTTTGGGTGTGGAGGGGTGTCCATTCAATTGAATGGGTGAAATGTTTTTACAAGGATAATTTTGGTATTATTTGGGGGAAGAAAAGAAAAGAAATTTTAAGGGTTTCAAAATTTATAAGTGGGGGTCCAAAGAAATAAAATGTCCAAAATAATAGATGAGGTGCTAATAGCACCACTCTTCAAATAAATCTCAAAAAATGTATTTGTAATTTATCCATTTTTTAGTGATTTTTTTAATTCATATTATAGATTTGTTTTACACTTTTTAATATGCACTTAATTTAGATTTACCTAAAAAATAAAATATGTGAAAAAATCTGGAAGAATAATTACTAAAGATATTAAAATACCAAAATGTGCATAATTTTATTTTATTTTTTGTCTTTAAAATTTTTCACATATATTTTACTTTTTAATATGAATAATTCTAAATTAGGTGAATTTAAAAAATAAAAAAAAACTGACCAATATATTAAAGAAAAAATGTTTATTGAATTTTTTTTTAAAAAAAATCAAAAAACAGTTTTTGGAAATTAAAAAGATTGTTTTTTTAAAAAGAAAAAAAAAATGGAGTGACTCTTCCATTGTCATGTTTGGATCGATTATATAAAAATAAATAAATAAATAAACTATTACATGTTATAATATCCAAAATAATAATTTATAGTATTATTTATTTAATATTTAGATAGACAATTTCAATCTTATAAAAAAATTAGTAATCATTCTATATGTTTTATCTCCCAAATTTTTTTTCATTTTTGAGGAGATTTAAAATGAATTGTAAGAAAAACCATTTTTTCTATATTTCTCCTTAATTCTTTTTCTTTATTAATTGAGAGGGAGATTTTATGTGAACTAGGGCCGAGCTAGGCCCAGACATTGTAATGGACCGATCTGTGGGCCATAGTGAAAAAGGCTTCTCAACTGGACCTTGCTTCTGCAAGCTCGGTCCGGAATGGTGGCAATTAGCTCGGTCTATGTATTCTAAACCAAGGTATGGGCTTCGAGTAGCTCGGTCCCATGTTGTATGAAAGCTGGGCAGAGGTACTTTGAACCGAACTACCTAAATAAGTGGGCTTAGTAGTTAGCCGAGGTATTGATGAGAAAGGATGTCGGGCTTGGTATAGCTCGGCTGAATGCTATCTACGTCATTACTTGAGTGTATGACCGATGTAATATAGCTCGGTTGGGTCGCAACAGCCTAAACAAAGGAGGTAACCATCTTACTTGGTTGGTGGAAAGCAGAGTGTTATGATAATAGACATTCTTCATTGAGCTTGAGACTCCTAAGAAGGCTCTGTTAAGGAGAGTAGAGTCCTACTAGGATTGTATTTGGTTAGTAGTGAGTAGCGTGTGTGGTTCCTAAGACGACTCTTATAAGGAGAGTTGGAATCCTACTAGATTGTGCCAGACAGAATCTATAAAAGCTCATAGCAGGACCTATGTACAGGTATCACAATTTTTACCTTCGAATATATAGAGCTTTTTGTCTATTGTCTACTTGCTGACTTAGGCATCGGAGAGGTATCCGGCACACACCCGCCGGCTAGCTCACGTTTGTATTTTCAGGGAGTAAAGTGACGACGTTTGGAGGAAGCGCAAACTTGATCAACAGGATTATACGAAAAGATTATTTTGTGCTCGTACATTAATCTAAACAAAAAAGTTAAGACAAAGATACATCAATTGCTTTTTGTAATCTCCAAATCATGTGATTTCAATTGCAAATCTTTCACTTCCTCTAGTTGAGAAATTTTACTATGCAAACTTTTAAAAATGTGAACAAAATTACAAAAAATAAAAAATCATAACTTTTAAATATTTATAATACAATCACAATGATTTGTAACTGAAATTTTTTTTATACAGTTAATAGGAGGAAAATAGGAGAATCGGAAGTTGAACTCGTAACTACAAAACTTGAACCTAGATATTACACTTGATAAGAGAACACTTTATTCACCACTCAAATCCTATGGATTTTATTCTTTTTTACTTTACCTGACAATATACACGTAACTCTAAGACTCGAACCTAAACATCACACTTACTAAGTGAACACTTCATCCACAAATCAAACCCTTTGACCTTTGTCCTCTTTTAGTTTGCCAGACAATCCACACGCACATCCTTTTATGTCAATATGCCCCTTGACATACACATTTAAATAAAAGGGGAATTGCTAATTAGTGACAATCAAAAAATTTATTTATAAAAAAAGTAAAAAAAATTATAATTATAATTATCAATATTTATAATATTTATCATTTTTTGTAAATAAATTTTCTAGAGTCGTGCTACAGACTTCGAATATTGAGGTGCGAATTTGCCTCGAATTTGTTTAATCGGCCGTCCGGTCAATCGTCCGACAAAGAGGCTGACAGCCACGGTCGGAGAGACTGAGAAGGGGGTTGCTAGGTGAAGATGAGAGAGACTGGGAGAGTCACGAGAGGGCATCAGAGCTGGTGGGAGAGTGGTGGTGGTGGTGGTGGTGGTGGTGGTGGTGGGGGGGGAGATGGTGAGGGAGCGCATGGCAGTGGTGGCCGAGCACCGGGATTGCCGAGGGAAGAGGAAGAAGGGAATGAGGGGCAATTATATTAATTTAAGGAAAAAGAAAGGGGCCGTTTGGTCAAAAAAATTCAAGCTTCCATGTCCATTGCAATTACTTTTTGTTCTCCCACTCATTTACAGTTTTTTTTTTTGGTCCAGTTGACACTCTGGGGTATCCTAAACGTCATAGATGGGCTATGGTCAAGTTGTGGACATGAACGAATCATCGTGTTCACGACCAACCAAGGATAGACTGGACCCTGCACTATTGCGCCCCGGTCGCATGGACATGCACATTAACATGTCATACTGCACCACTCATGGTTTCAAGATCCTAGCTTCCAACTATCTTGGCATTGAGTCACACCCTCTCTTTGGAGAGATTGAGAGCCTATTGGAGAATGTTGAGATCACTCCTGCAGAAGTTGCAGAGCAATTCATGAAGAGTGAAGATGTTGATGTTTGCCTTAGAGGACTTATAAAACTCCTAGAGAAGAAGATCAAAAGCAGTGAAATCAAGGATGAAAATGAAGGAACAGTTGGAATTGAGGAAGTAAAAAGGCCAGAATTAGATGGAAAAAAATAGAAAGTTTGGAAAAAATTTTGGGCATAGAAAACAGGAGAGAAGCCGCCTATATTATTTGATATTCAATCGAGAATGCAAAATATGTATTTAAGATTTATATTCTTGCTACAAATTAAGTTGTGCAATTAAATAATATCCCTATGTGCCTTTTTCCTATGGATGATCTTGTATATGAATGCTAATAATATTGTGGTTGATTAGGACAAAGTACAAGAATTGGATTAAGCCTCGGCAAAAGGGGTTCATAAACCGGGCAGGCGGGCTTTTGGGTACATGGAAAAGTAAAAGTGGATGGAGGGTGCTTCTCAGATAGAGTTGGGGTGGGGTTGCTATAGTGGCTAGGGTGAGTCTTCCTACACAGCTTGATGCCCGGCTCTAGATGAAACCGCAGGGGTTACCACCACATCCTATCCTGATAGGCTCAAAGCTTTTCATAGTTAGGTGGGGTAGAAAATCTGTTCTCAAAAAGAGACAGATCAGAAATGAAAGAGGAAGGTACTTGGTTAGGCCGCAACAACCCTAAATTTCTAGGCTCTAGCCCAGCTCAGGCTCTTGGGCTTTGGCAGATCAACAGACCAACTTGCACCGACCCATCCTATATTCCTAAAGCTCAAGCCCTACACAGTGCTTGTTCTTTATCGTTAACCAGAAGATGCTATATAGCAACTGTAATAAGAAAAATCTACTGTGAACTTAACCAAAACAAATCCACTGCCTATACAGCAAAGCCTCCACAAACTATTTCAAGTTATTCAAGAATGACAACATACTCTCTTTTTTCTTTTATATACAAACCATTTCCAATTACATATTTTCAATTATACCAAATGTTAGGTCTGTACCCCCGATCTACCCTCCCAGACCCTCAATCCAATGATATGTACTAGATTGGGCATTTTTTTTTCTTCGGGCGACATGCACCCTATTCTTCATGAATGACGTAGAACATTAGCTTCGCTCAATCTTGAATTTTTCTACACTACACTACATCCCATGTCCTAACCAAAATTTGAATTATTATCACAGATACTTTCCAACTTTTCCAGAATTTTCAAGTAGAATATTACTCGAACCCCAAACATGTCAGTATAATGGGGTCATTCTAATAATGCAAGCCATGAGAAAACAAAATCTGAATCTAGATGTATTCCACATCAAAGAACTACAATTTTTGCTTATGAGAAAGAAAGAGTATGACATGGCAACAAATGGTTGGATAAAGATAGCGCAAGACAACAAAATGTGTCCATTTCTACTTCATTGAATTTAGAATGACCGCTGAATGCGGAAAACAAACCCTTTCAGTCAAACTTTCCTGCATTATTGTGAGGCTTCCGCTCAATGCTTCACATCTTCTTCTTCACAGTGTTTGGAGTACTGATCAGAGTCCATTAAGGATTTCAATTCATCACCGTTGCTTATCTCCACCTTCATAATCCATCCATTTTCGTATGGGCTTGCATTAACCTGAATCAATAAAATAATTATCGTTGACTAAATACAAACAAGAAGAAATTAAAAATCAGAATTAAAAGCAGCAACAAACCATCTTACTTGTTTGTTTCCCTCTCTTTTTCCCCCTTTTCTTTGCATCTATCTTCCCTCGTTATTGGTTCCCCTCCATACCCTTCCCTTCCCTTCCCTTCCCTTCCCTTCCCTTCCCTTATTTTTTTGTCCTCTCATGCTTGTTGCTTTTGTATGTAACAACTAACATGCTATGTGCAAAATGCCCAAATTTTTATAGGACTTACTGAAAATCAAAAATTAAACTGGCTACTAGCTATTAAACTAATTCCTAATTTTTAAAAAATGGTCTTTGAGCTTATGTATGATACAATACTAAAAATTACATATATACATATGAATGCATCCTATCCTATTTTTTTAGATCTTATTACCGTATTGAATCATATCCATATTCATGCTTCATAGTTTTGTAGTAGTACAGCTTCTAGATAATTCATAACATGGAATATCTAGTTTCAATTCGAAATGAAATCTACTTTTTGGGGGAAAAAATCATATCATGTCATTGCCTCCTTGAAAAAATTCATTTAATCTAATTAGATTCATTAAATTTAACTTAACACAAAATCATATCATCTTGGAGAAAAATATTAACAAACACTATATGAAGCTCAAAAATTACAATAAATTAAGAAAATCTATCAAATAATATGACAAGCAACAATGTAACCTTGGATGACTCACCAGACCAGGGGAGTTATTGAGCTCCTCATTGACTTCAACCACTTTCCCTCAAACAGGAGAGTAAATATCGCTAGTGGCCTTAACACTTTCAACTGCACCAAAACTGCCACCCTGGGTTACAGCAACCCCGACTTCCGGTAATTCAACATACACAACATCGCCCAAGTGATCCTGAGCATGGTCAGTTATGCCTACAGTTGCAGATTTACCCTCAACTTTCACCCATTCATGAGAGTCGGCATACTTAAAGTCCTTCACAACTGCAAACGATACAAAGAAAATGCTATGAGATAGACAATATGTTGATCAATCAGACTAGCAAGATCATACAAATTACAAATACGAAGAGATAAAAACATTAAAAGTATACAAATAATATTGCTTCTATATACATGAATCTAGTGTGTGGTTTCAATTATTTGCTCCAAACATGACTCTTAGAAACATGAACTTTTAACCAATCCTCATGCTTGTGTCATCCACATTTTTTAGTCCTTTTGTTGCCATCCTAAGAGCCCTTAGCTCAAGACTTTACACTAACTGCTAGATTACTTCTTGGCACAAGGTCTAACAACTACATTACCCTAGGAATAGTCATAGGATTGAAGGATATCCAAAATCTGACCACAATATAAAAATGACTATATTTTTGGAATATATATGTAGCTGTGTGTATGTGTGTATGTAGAGAGAAAAAGAGAGCAGAAAATATATTCCAGATTTCAACATTCGTCTTGTTCATCTCCTCAAATGTGTTAAAGGAGTTCACTGCAGTCCCTCGTGCAATGGATTTAAACTGTTCCTCTCGTTTCCTATATTCCAATGATGTTGGACTCTCCTTGATCTCCGTGTGCTCTCAAACAGACAAAAAGCACAACTTTTTAAGCACATTTTTCTGCATTAACTTACTTCTCTGTTTCTTTTGTGAGTTCAAGAACCTGTATAACATATATTACAATTCTATTTTTTTATTCTTTGGTAAAACAGATAAAATCATTTTCTTTTGGATAGATATGCTAATAAAATCACTTACTGCACAAAGAATTCTATCATATTACATTTTTATTCTATTTTTTATTCAAAAATCTGTAATCATTTTATCTCGTTCTTTTCTTTTCAAACCGTGAGTAGTCCTTGACACTAAGCATTCTCTTATTTTCTGAACAAAGTTCTCCCAGCCAATGGAAGGGGCAGCTGGAACATAAGATCACGAGTTGGATGGTTCAATTTTTCTTCATTTTTTTTTTATTTTTTATTTTTTTTGGGGAATTTTTGGACTAAAATACCTCCAAAAAAAAATTTTAAATGAAGGAAATTTTAAAAAGTCCACTAAAAAAAAGCAGCAGCCTAAAAATCTATTTGTTAATTAAATCAGTTTTTGTCATCTTTAGTAACCCTTTTTTTTTCCCTTTCAATTTTTCATCATAAAAATTTGAAAAACAAATAGATGAGTAAAAATCAGTTTCCAAACAATAACAAATGTCTACCCAAGAATTTTTTTTGGAGCCATCACTGAACCCAATCCCAGATTTACAAGCATGTTCGATAAATGAATTAACATACTACCCAAAATCAAAACACCAATAAAGAAGTGATAAAGAATATCAAATACTCAAAGATCACCAGCCCTCTCAACCAAGAAGGCAAAGAGAGAGGTTTCAACAACAACCCATTAATCTCTTCATTGATCAAATGCCAAACCAATAGCATATATAGACAAAACCCAATTCGCAACACAAAAACCCAGATCTTTGCTTGATCAGGCATTATAACAAACACATATATGAATGAGATTTATAAAAATGAAGAACAAATCAAGAAAACAAAGAAAGTGGTTAAAGTTGGGTTTTTTTTTTTTTTACCAGAAGCAAATCCTCTGTTGAAGACTGAGATCCTGAGATGTGAAGCAACCCTTGAAGCCCACAATCTTGAAGCCATTGTTAACCAAGTTTACATCCACTTTTGCACCGCCACCCAGAGACCTATATACCTCTTTCTCTGCTAGTTTGGAAAATATATACACTCATTAAATCTTTTTAATGAAAATAAATAAATAAAAATTGTAGGGTAGCTCCCTATTGCCAGGTAATGTAGCTTATAGTTTGACGCGTCTGGCCTCATAGACTGGAGGGTGTTGTTGAATTCGTAGGGCTTACTATAGATTTTATTTTGATAATTTAAAATATGTAAAAATTGTCGAGTACTATATGTTTATAAGAAATTATATTGATAAGATATTGATAGTTACGTGATCATATCAATTTTGTATAAAAAATGAACGGTAAAAAAAAAATAGTTGATAAAAAATTGATCCAATGAGATAGCTATTGATATCCAATCAATGTAATTTTCTACAGACATATAATACTTGACGAATTCTACATATTGAACGGTTCGAATTATCAAAATGAAACTTGTAATGGATTTTTAAGAGCCCAACAATATCTTCCAATTTGCTCTGGGAATGGAGATAAGCAATTAGCTTTGTAATTTTCTCTTGCAAAAGCTAATATTGCTCTGGTAATAGCATCAATAAACATAGGAGTATTGTAATTAAAATAAAATATACAAAAATAAAAAATAAAAAGTGGGTGGGGTCAATGTGTCAATAAATCCATTTGATGGAGTGCCGATTCAGCAAGCTTTTCCCAAACTAAGCCTCTTTTACATGGTATTTTCTAAACTAGGCCTACTTTTGACGGATTTTTCAAACTAAGCTAAAGTTCTATTACAAATTGCGCTTTTACTGTTAGGAGGCCAAAATTTGATGAATAGTGAAATCGCTATTCCAAATCGCGATTTTAATTAAGAAAACGCTTTTCTGAATAGCGCTTCTAACATAAATTTTTTTTTTCGGAATAAAACGCTATTTTAAAATAGCGTTTCATTTGCACATTAAGCTTTCTGAAGAAAACACTATTCCGAATAGCGACTTCACTCCTGAATAAAACGCTATTTCAAATAGCGTTTACACTGTTACACAAATAGAAAGAACGCTTTCAATGTTCATTTCTTTCCTCATAAGCAGATTATTTTTTAATATTTTGTTTTTTTTCCTGTTGTCATTGTTTTGGTGATAATGTGATTCATAAATTTTTTTTGGCTTTACTAAAGCCATTGTCATGTTAAAATTTATTTTTTTTTCTTTTGTTTTCGTTTTGATTTAAAAGGTGTAATTCAAAAATTTTACATAATATGAGAAAAACCTCTTTTCATATATTAATTTTACATAATATTTTTCATATATATAATTTTAAAATCATATTTATTTAGATATTATTAAGCCAATCATGTTCATTTACAAAAGTCATGGTTTCACTGTTCACTATTGTAAGCATGGATTGAAACCACACTTTCACTGTTCATTTAAATTAGATTTAATTTTTTTTTGTAAATATTTTTATTCTGTTGTCATTGTTTCGGTGATAATGTAATTCATAAATTTTATTTGGCTTTACTGAAGCCGTTCTCATGTTAAATTTTTTATTTTTTATTTTGTATTTGTTTTGATTTAGAAAATGTAATTCAAAAATTTTTTTGGTCTTTACTAAAGCCGTTTTCATGTGAATTTTTTTTGTTTATTGTTTTGTGTTTGTTTTGGGTTAGAAGGTGATAATGTAATTAATAAAAAAAATTTTTGCTTTACTAAAGTCGTTTTCATATAAATTTTTTTTTTTCTTTTGTCTTTATTTTGGGTTAGAAGGTGTTATTCAGAAATTTATTTTGGCTTTACGAAAGCCGTTTTCATTTAAATATACATATATATTTATTCTTTTGTCTTTGTTTTGGGTTAGAAGATGAGAATGTAATTCAGAAAATCAGTTTAGTAAAACTGTTTTGTACCCGTTTTTATTAAGAAAATGTATTTGTTTGTTTCGTCTTTGTTATGGGTTAGAAGGTGATATGCATGCTCTACAGTCCGAAGCACACCCACACACTGTGCAGCTCGACGAGCAACAACGAAGGGTGAGACGCGAAGGCCACCGCGGAGTAGGCCAAGAAGACGAAGGCCACAGCGAGAGCTCCTAAAATAAATTTTGTCAACATTTTTGTAATAATACTTAATACATAATATACGAAGCCACTAATTTACTAAATACTCATACAGGCATGAAAACAACATAACTGAAGTTGCAAATGTAATAGTTTTCAGTTACATAGGTAGTACAAACATAATTCTTCCACAAAAATACATTCTGGACACCATGAACTGAACACACATTACATACATCCTGGACACCCTGAACTGAACACACAATACATAAACATAACAGTTAGACAGACAAACACCTAATTCATGACCTAATATTGCATATTAATAGCCACAACATTTGACAGACACAATACATAAACATAAACATAAACATAACATAACAGTTATACTTACTCTAACACAGACATTACATATTAATGCCTGACCTAATATTGCCGAAGTGTAGACATTAACACCTAATTCGAGCTTAAATCGGCAGGTGGCTCAGAGTCTGAATAATCCGAAAGCTCAGCGTCAGAGACAAGCTCAGGATCCTCCATGATACCCTTGATAGCCGTAACATTTGGTTCTGTTCTGTTCTTCTGGGCATCCTTCTTAACTATGTATAGTTGCATATCGCGGGCTAACCTACGTCGCATTTGAGAAATCTCACGTTGTAGTCTTTCACATAGTCGATCAACATTATCAGGATTTTCCTTTTGGATCTCAACAGAACGTGCTTTTGGCACCTTCAGTCGATTTTCCCGACATAATCTTTCCATTTGCACTCGCTCTATAAATAGTGCGGGCCACTTCAGAAGTCTAGCATTTGCTAAACCATATCCTGTTTGATTATCTGATGGATCCTCCACCAAACCACATGGATCTCGATAGTATTTGGGCATGACAAAATGTCGCTTCCCAAACCTATCATGATAAGCACAAGAGGTATCTAACAAAGGAAATGGTGTTTCATCTTCAGCATCGCCACTTCCCCTTCCCCCTCCTCGTCGTGAACTGTCACCCCTTTGCAAGTTCCTACCACCTCTGCGATTCCCACTCCCTCCCATGAACCATGTAGCCATGCTAATTTTTTAAAACAAATAAATGATAATTTCGTAGGGCGAAATGAGTTGTAAGGTTGTGTCTTCACCTTTACTCGTTTATATAGTTGGTTATGAACGGCTTTAGAAAGATGCCTCTGCATGACAATCCCACATATATGAACAAGGTATGAGTTGTCAGTAGACTAAAAAAACAGAGAAAAGCAAATACTGTGTACGAAGTCACGTGACTTGACAATCCATCTGCATATACGGACAAAATAAAGGCATGCTGACTGTAAGGTAAATTAGTGAATTCACTATTGCCATGTGACTTTCTGAATTGAGAATCCCACATATATCAATACGAGATGAGTTGTCACTGTAATAAAAAAATCGAGCAAAAAATCGAGAAAACCAAAGCATGTGCACCAAGTCACATGACTTCACAATCCATCTGCATATACGGACAAAATAAGGGCATGCTGACTGTAAGGTAAATCAGTGAATTCACTGTTGCCATGTGAGTTTCTGAATTGAGAATCCCACATATATCAATAAGAGATGAGGTGTCACTGTAATAAAAAAATCGAGCAAAAAATTGAGAAAACCAAAGCCTGTGCACCAAGTCACATGACTTGACAATCCATCTGCATATACGGACAAAATAATGGCATGCTGACTGTAAGGTAAATCAGTGAATTCACTGTTTCCATGTGAGTTTCTGAATTGAGAATCGTACATATATCAATAAGAGATGAGTTGTCACTGTAATAAAAAAATCGAGCAAAAAATCGAGAAAATCAAAGCCTGTGCACCAAGTCACATGACTTGACAATCCATCTGCATACGGACAAAATAAAGGCATGCTGACTGTAAGGTAAATCAGTGAATTCACTGTTGCCATGTGAGTTTCTGAGTTGAGAATCCCACATATATCAATAAGAGATGAGTTGTCACTGTAATAAAAAAATCGAGCAACAAATCGAGAAAACCAAAGCCTGTGCACCAGGTCACATGACTTCACAATCCATCTGCATATACTGACAAGTCTCTCCACGATTTGACTACTCAATGTGTGAAAAAATGAAGCTTATGTAGGCAATGTTGTGTTTCACGTAGCTATGCATCATTCGTTGTTACGACCTACTATTTGTATTTCATTGAAAAGTATGACTATTTGAATTTTTGTTGTCATTTGGAATTATTTTAAAATCAATTTTTGAATATTCAATTTGTAATATTTTGGGAAACATAATCAATCTCAACTTTTGAAATCATATTTAAAATAATGGTGTATCTTGTTAGTGAAACGTGGGTTACGTAGGACTACTTGGCCACCAATGTTTGTGAATATCATGGTGCATTCAAATCTGTCTAGAAAATTGGTGCATTCAAATCTGTCCAAAAAACTGGTGTTACACAGTAATTTAGGAAGTGTTGTTCTCTTTGGGTATAAATCCAAAAAATAACAATACAGCGTCATTACAACTGGTTACAATTCTAGTTTCTATACTAAAAGAATCGTCAATTTCTTTAAAAATGTGCAGAAAACAATCTGTTTGGGTATAAGTAATTGTAAATAGTGATTAATCCCAACCAAATCAAGTAAAACCAATTGGGTTTTAAACTTAGTCCCCCAACTGGACCAACCACCATTCCTTACCAGAGTCATCATTTTTACTGGACTTCCAGGAATTGGAAGGTGACTCTTTCTTCTTTCCTGATGGAGGTTGAAATTCTTTACGTAGAGGATCCCTATTTCAGGAGCCCCAGTTAAGGGAAGCTATTCAGCGACCTACCTGTTATGTTTTATGTGTTATTGAAGGCGGTAGTTCGTTTGTCTGAACTTTATTAGTCCCCCAACTGGACCAACCACCAATGTCTTTGAGGTTGTTTGTCCAACCCCCGAAGTTTAGTTTTATGTCAACCCCCCATTCCTTACTATAGTCATCATTTTTACTGGACTTCCAGGAATTGGAAGGCGACTCTTTCTTCTTTCCTGATGGATACTGAAATTCTTTACGTGCAGGATCCCTATTTCACGAGCCCCAGTTAAGGGAAGCTATTCACCGACCTACCTGTTATGTTTTATGTGCTATTGAAGGCGGTAGTTTGTTTCACCGAGTTTAGTTTTCTGTCAACCCCTCATTCATTACCAGAGTCATCATTTTTACTGGACTTTCAGGAATTGGAAGGTGACTCTTTCTTCTTTCCCGATGGAGATTGAAATTCTTTGTAAATTGATCCCTATTTCAGCAGCCCCAGTTAAGGGAAGCTTTTCACCGAGCTACATGTTCTGTTTTATGTGTTTTAAGTATTCACATAATTGAACATACATTAATCCAAAACATTCATTAACTCATTGCAATTCAATAAAGAAAGTCATGAACTCATAAATGTGTAGTTATAAATGTAGTTATTTCATAAACTTCAGGTTCTTACACTCCAGTAACGAACATACGACATAACGTACATACAAACATATATGAAAGATAACGGTGTTTGATTTCTTATTTCTCATCTGACATGTAGTAGTCAGAGAGATATTTTTCATTGTTTAAGACATTATTTCAATAATATTTTGTATTTGCTGGTTGCTTGCCACTGGCGATAAGGATATCTACATTTGAAGATCAATCGGACTGTTTCCCCGTAACTTGCCACCTTGGACATAAACATCTCCTCCAAATTGCCAAGTGTGGTGCCAAGTTGCACCCTATATATCCCTTTCGGCTTAGCATCATATGACACACCTTCATCGGGATCCCGAATTATGTTTCCCCCCCAGTAAAAGATAATTGGAACAGTTGCTATATACTTGTTTCAATGAAACAATAAACATTAAAATATCAACAATATACATATATCGAATTCTACTTCTAAAATAAACATTAAAAGAAGAACAATAAATTTTCCAGAAGTCACATTTATATCATAAGTGACATTTTCCTATCAAAATCAACCCTCTCATTTTTTGTCAATTTATATTTTCCAGGGTTGAAGGAACTGTAGAGGTGAAACATTAATTCAATTTATATTTTGTCAGCTGTATATTTGTGTCTCAATTTGATTATTACTGTTTATTTTCTCATTTTTCTCACTTATTTTTATTCGTATAAAACAACAGCTGAGATTTCATCTCTACGTGGAGTTTTTATTTACTTCCTATGTGAAGACTCTTATCTTTTCTACGTGAATGTTCTTTGTTGTCATTGCTCTCTTGGCTTAATTTAAAAAAAACATCACAACAAGTATACTTCTTGTCTTAATTCTTTTGAATTAGTGGCGAAAAATAAATTTTGAATCACATAGCAGCAATAACTTCATATGATCCCTCCCTCAATATGATCAATTTTTAAAAGGCATTCACTAAAAATAAATAAATAAATAATAATGACTCTACACAACCGTTAACTTAGGCAATGATTTCGTCGTATGCATGTAAGCGGGGCCAATTTTAAAAACACGTATTTTGTTTTCTTTTCATAAATCTTGATCTATTTTTTAGTATTTTCATAAGGTAGACAGATATATCACACATTTAAAAAGCACTTCATTCTATCAAGTATTTTTCTTATGCAGTGAGACTAGACAAAATTGGACAAATCATACAAACATCTTAAATCATAGTGTAAGTTTTGTAGATAATTAAATATTTCTTCCATTGAGTTGAAAGAACGCGATTGATTTGGACAATATAAAATAGAGGTTGCAAACATTGTTATTAATTTTTTAAAACTGGTGATCCAATTCTTTAGATTTATGGACAATATAAGTTAATTTGATTTGCTCAAACTTATGCCATTAGGGACCTTAATGACAAAGTTATTTCCTATGTGAACTAGTAACCCTCGTCCACTTTGTAGAGGTCATAGAGGCTTTCTTATAAAATTAAAACAAAAAACTCATTTTGGATCGTTCTGAAAAGTAAGAAAAAAATTTAATTTATTTACTCCTTTTTTTTCTTAAACATACAAAAACAAAAAAATAATTAGAGAGATAATTTATAATGGCCAAAAATTAGAGAGAATTAAATTGAAGTTGGTGGTTAAATTTATGGACTAAATTTTGGATAGTTATCCATGTAAATCTATCGGGCCATCCGTACCAATTATTTGGTATTACAAAACACAGGCTTACCCATCAAAGTGTCATTTTTTTTTTCCTTCTTACGTACGAAATTGCTATGGACTATTAATTAAAATAGTTTAAGACTCTTTTCATGCATATATTATAACTAGTCTAATAATGACTTCTAATTATATAAATAAAAATAAAAATTATTAAAACATAATGTTTAGATTTTCCTTTTCAATGGTGGTGGACAGTCACAAAGCGGAAGTGGCGATAAGTCAATTCATTCAATACCCATTTCAAAAACTTTTTCAAATTTTCTTAAGTTTTTTGAGGAAATTTTAATTTGTACTATAATGCTATTATATGTATTACAAATTCAGCTCATTAAATTTTTTAATCATATTCTGGGTGCCTGACCTCAAATATAGTGAAATAAACCAAACGAAATTAAACCAAAATTTTTTTATTTAAATAAAATAGAGTCAAAATTAAATATTTTGAGACAACATGATATTTTCATTTATTATTTTGAAGTCAATAAAAATATTTTTTTTGAATAAAATAGAGTCAAAATTAAATATTTCAGAGAACATGATCTTTTATTTGGAGAGAACATGATCTTTTCATTTATTATTACAAATATTTTTTTTAATAAAATACATTCAAAATTAAATATTTTTTTTAATAATTACATTTAGTAGAAATTAGACATTTTGATTCAAAAAATATAGACATTAACAATTTCTGAAGCATAATTTGATTAAAAAAATATAGACATTTTGATTCACAAGTATAATTTCAAAATTCCAGTTTCTGATTTCAAATTTCAAAATATAGACATTTCATAATTCCAATTCAACAATTCTCAATTACATGAATTTCGTAATATGACATTAACAATTATAAATTATATGAATTTCAATGTTTTTTAATTTTATTCTTAATTAAACAAAATTACTTTTAAAACCCTAATTTCCTTTTAATTCCTCTTAACAAGCAAAAAAAAAAAAACTCACAAGCATAATTTCAAAATTCCAATTTCTGATTTCAAATTTCAAAATATAGACATTTCATAATTTCAATTCAACAATTCTCAATTACATGAATTTCATAATATGACATTAACAATTATCAATTATATGAATTTCGGATTTTTTAATCGCAATTCTTAATTAAAAAAAATTACTTTTAAAACCCTAATTTCAAACCCTAATTTCCTTTTAATTCCTCTTAACAAGCAAAAAAAAAAAAACAATTTCCAATTCAACATATATAGGTTGGTTTATTCAAATTTCAAAATATAGACATTTTGATTCACAAGCATAATTTCAAAATTCTAATTTCTGATTTCAAATTTCAAAATATAAACATTTCATAATTTCAATTCTCAATTCTCAATTCTCAATTCTCAATTCTCAATTATATGAATTTCATAATATGACATTAACAATTATCAATTATATGAATTTATGATTTATGAATTTCATAATTCCAATTTTCAATTCTCAATTCTCATATTTATGATTTATTTAAAAAATTCAAAAAATTAAAAAAATTCCAAACTTGATTTATGATTCAAAAGCATAAAAATTCACAAGCATTAGAACCCTTAATAATGTGAACCCTAAAATGTCATCCTAAAAGGATGTGTGAACAATCTGATATCGAGCAACAATTATCATTAGAACCCTAATTTCATAACCACACTGATAAAGCATAAAAAATCCAAACCCAAATATTCAATTCACAAGCAACATCCAAAAATTCAAAAGCATAAAAAATTCCACAAATTCAAAAGCATTCACATTTCTGATTTCTGATTTCCAAACCCTGATTTCTGATTTCAAAAAATTCCAAACCCTAATTTCATAACCACACTGATAAAACCCTAACACATTAGAACCCTAACACATTTAATAATTCACATATAAAACCCTAACATTCACAGCAAATTAAAACACATTCACATTTTCACAAACACAAAAAATAAATACATAAAATTAGGGTTAACTATCATACCACGGAGAGAGAGAGAGAGCAAAGACAGAGAGTGAGAGCAGAGACCAGAGGGAGAGCGAGAGCGACAGTGAGCCGAAGCAGAGCGAGATCGAGTGAGTCTGAGAGCAGAGGGAGATGGAGAGTGAGAGATGGAGAGTCTGTTTGAGATAAATAGATCGAGCAAGAGACGAAAAACCTAAGTGTCAAAAACGTGAATGCAAATGAGGGGGGGCTTCGTATTTTATAGGAGTGTTAAAAACGCTTTTTCAATTAGCGTTTTCATTTAGTTACAGTGAAGTCGCTATTTGAAATAGCGTTTTATTCAGGAAGGTAATGCACAGTGAAGTCGCTATTCGGAATAACGTTTTCTTCAGAAAGCTTAATGCGCAAATGAAACGCTATTTTAAAATAGCGTTTTATTCTGAAAAAAAAATTTATGTTAGAAGCGCTATTCAGAAAAGCGTTTTCTTAATTAAAATCGCGATTTGGAATAGCGATTTCACTATTCATCAAATTTTGGCCTCCTAACAGTAAAAGCGCGATTTGTAATAGCGCTTTAGCTTAGTTTGGAAAATCCGTCAAAAGTAGGCCTAGTTTGGAAAATACCATGCAAAAGAGGCTTAGTTTGGGAAAAGCCTCGAGGTTGGTGTCAGATGCTGCCATTCCCTACCATGTTTGGTAATTAGTTTTTTTTTTATTATTAATTTTTTTCATCTTTAATAAAAAATAAAAATTCAAAGTTTTTGACACATTTTTTTTAAAAATTACTAAAGATAATATATATATATATATATATATATATGAACAAATAAAGAAAAGCAAAATCTAGTTGTAAAGTATTTTTCAACTAGTGAATATTGTCTTATTCACAAAAAGTTGCACTATATTATTGAAAATTACTATTTACACATTATAAAACTTCTTAATTTATAATATTTTGCATTCAGATATTAATTATTGAACAAAATTCATGATTCAGATATTAATTATCAAATGAAAATATATTTCCATAATTGATATCAAAATAAAATTTTTTGTATAAAATGAATATTTTTCGAAAGCAATCATGATTTTGGTGTAAGGTTTTTTTTTATAAATATTATAAAAAATTAAATTATTTATCAAAGTAAATCACTTTTCAAACTATTCATCAAACTAACTTACTTTTTTAAAAACACAAGTTCAAAATGCAAGTTAGTCATGATCTCGCATGTTCAAGATGCAATTCATATTAACTTGGCTTAATGATGTATAGATACGGGCCATGATAATATAAAACTATATGTTTAAGATGCGATTTTACCATGAAATTGTATTTTGAAAATAGTTTGAAAAATTAATTATTTATATAAATAGTTTAATTTTTTAGAATATTCAAAAAAACAAAAAAAAAAAAAAACTCAGAGTCGCTCTCATGGAATATTCCCCTTTCCAAACTCTATTTATATAGCAAGTGGTGGCACATGGTTGTTGGTGCATCTAAATGTCAAATTTCATCAACTATATAAATAAAAAATATAATAAAATTTATGTATAAAATAATGTAATTATATTGAGATTTATTTTTTAGAATAAAATATCTATTAAATTTTTTTAATTATTGTTACTTGTGTATCATTTTGATTTATATAATAATATGATGTTTTTCGTATTATATCTATATGTATAAGGGCATGTTTGTTTGGCTGACTCATTAAGAGGATTAGATTACTAGTGAGGCCACCTCACCTATGGCTTGTTTGGTAAGCCATATACTCTATTGGACTATTAATTCAATGGGATTGTCAATGATGTATGACAGTGGGCTTAGCTTTTCCTGAGAAAGCATAGGATTGAAAAAATAGTGAGGGGATTGAAAAAATAAGTGTATTTTTTTTTTAATCCAAGTACAACCTATTATTTGTAAAAGAAAATTAGATTTGTTTTAGAATTTTTTTTAACATAGAAATATATATATTTTTATTTTATATAAAAATAATTTAACAATCCGATCACTAACCATCTTTCCCACTATCATCAAAATAAATACACTTTTACTTAATCCTCTCATTAACAATCCCCACATTAAGGCCACGTTTGTTTGATGGATTAGGTTGGATGGTGAGAGGGAGATTTATGAGCTGGATTGGGCCGCGGTAGTGGCCGGGCAGATTATGGGCCGAACATAATTGGGCCGTGGCAGCATGGGCCTGTCCAGAAAGGTTTTGCTTGGTTAAGGCAAAGGGCATGTGTGCACCGAGCTACTTGGCTTCTTGGTGTAGAGACCGGTCTACTGAGAGTGCGGTTGGGCTGTCTGCCGGCCTCTATGGTTTCCACAGTTCATGCGTTAGCTCGGCATAAGGGCCGACGGCTAACCTGACCGACCTACCTCGGGCTCGGCTCGTCGGAATGCGGCCGAGCTCGGTTGTACAGGAGCACGGCGATACAGGTGTGTCGCGCAGCGCGGTCAGGCGAAACCGGGGAGGTTCTGCCGAGCTCCGCCAAGGTATCCTAACAGATTGGTTAGGTGGTGATCGCTGGATTTGTGCTGACTGATGAGATAGTAGCACTACGTGTCGAGAGACTAATGAGAGTAGATTTGGGGCGCAGAAGGTATATAAGCGTGTCTGCGCCCCCCATGCTGGACAGATGATCATTTGGTAAGATAAACACTTACACTCTACTCTCTCCTCTCTCTCTTGATCCCTGCATGTGTGCTAACTTGATCGTTGAAGGGTTTTTCCGACCACACACTGCCGGGTAGCTCACCGCCGTTGTGCTCGCAGGTCGATCGGACAGACAGGAGCTTGGAAGAAAGGAGTACGGGCTCGCCTGAATATCTGCTCCCCGTACAGATGGGATTCTTAGTGAGAGGATAGTTTGTGAAAAGATTGTTAATGTGGAGATTGTTAGTGAGAGATTAAGTAAAAGTGTTTTTGTTTTGATAATAATATGGGAGATGGTTAGCAATGAAATTGTTAAATTATATTTATATTAAAAAAATTAAAACAATTATAAAACAAACAGGTGCACTTGGTAAAAAAAATAAATTTTTTATATAAAATAGACTCAATCCCCTCACTATTTTTCTAATCCCACCCAAAATTTAAGCAAGTTAATCCCCCTACTCAAGAGGATTACTAAGCTACTTTGACTATCAATCCGCCCTCCCATTTCACTACCAAACATGCTTGGGTCAGCCATGGTAATCCAATCTGGCCACTCAAGTGTCGAAACAAATATGGCCTAATAATCTCTTTACTAACCATCCGTTTACTAATAATCTCATCAAACTTAATCAGTCAAATAAACATGCCCAAGTGTTTATTTAATGAATGTACATACAAGGTGCCCTATGCTTTTCATTACACTTCTCATTTTAGTTTTTTATTAATATAACAAATACGGTGGTGCTACATGCACTTATGACATTATTATTGATTCCACTCATTATACAAATTACAAATATCAAAAATTTCTTAAATTATGTTACATCATCAATTAGTATACTAGTTAGTGCACTAATTGGTGCATATAGCATTATTCTAACAAATATCATTTTACTTTTGAAAAACAATAAATGTTATCATTCATGGTTAAAGGGAAATAATTTTAAATAAAATAGTTGTTACAAGGTGAGGTTTGATTATTTATTTTATAAAAAAAAACTGTAAATTAGTTTTTATTTATTTCTAGAAAAATAAAAACTGAAAATATATTTGGTTTAAATAAAATGTTTAAAAATTTTAAAAATAAAAACAAAAAATGCTTTGAACATCTGACACAAGGTTCTCCACATTGTTTCCGCATTGCTTTCAGAGTGGTGATTTAGAGCACTAAATTTGAAACTCTAAAAATATTACTAATGAGATGGCAATGTAAAAAAAAAAAATAATAAAACAAAACAAAGGCTAAACTATCGCATCAGTGGTGGGGTCCACATGATACCACATCATTAGTGGTATTAAATTAGTGGTATGAAGCATTTTTCTTGCTTTCACGTTCTTTTTGCATTTTTCTTCAATTTTTAAATTTTTGTACGTTAAAAATAATGAAAACCAAAAAAACCAAAAATGTTTCCGTGAATACTGCTCTTGTGGTTCGCGTTCCTTCTGCCTTACTTGTTCCTTTTGCATTTTTCTTCACTGTTTAAACTTTTGTAAACATGTTTTTTCAGTTTATAATTTTTAACTTAGTTTTTAATCCGAGAGACTTGTTTATAAATTCAAGAACTTACCAAACAAATTTATATGACACTTTTTAAAAATTTTGTAAATATAAATAGAAAACTAAAAACAGAATGGCTACCAAACAGGCTTTTAATGTCATTACGAGAGTGAAAGAGAGGAAAAATATTGTAATAATCATTTATTTATTTTTAGTCTTGTAAAAGAAAAGGCTATGTTTTATTTTTTAATAATTTGAATTATTCTAATTGTAAAAAAAGAAGAAGCTATTTTTATATTTTTTTTCCTTTTAATATTAATATTATGATGATTAATATTTAATACTATGCTTATAAGTTGGTCAAGTCTCACCAACCCAACCAAACTATGGGATTCAGAATCTTTGCACATGCCCACTTCAAGTTGGTCTTGACTTTTCAACTAATATTTTTCATTCCCAGCTAACATGTTTCTTTAAAATTCAAATTAAAAATTTAGTACTTAAATATTTCAATATTTTTTTAATACTTAATTATCAATAACAAATCCCAAGTATAGGTATCCATGTAATAAAAACACAAATACATAAGTCCATCTAAAAAGGACAGCCTAGTGCACACGAGGAACTCAAAATTTGGACCTTACAATTTTGCTAAAGCTTATACGGAAGGAAGATAGAATGCTACATCAATTGAACTTAAGATATTCTGGACCTTATAATTTGAGAAAAAGAAGTACATGATTTGCTTGAATTTTGGGTTGTAGCAGAATTGAACTTAAGATATTCTGGACCTTATAATTTAAGAAGGTGGCGTGTCACATACATTCATCAAGTTGGCAATGATGTCTTCATTTCCTTGTGCATTGTTCTAATTACAGTAGTAATTTGTTCAATCTGATCTTCGCTAGAACACGCTGAGAGGAGCACTTTAGCAGTCCCTCCATCCGGGTAACAACCGTCATCAATCATTTCTTCAAATATTTCCAAACATCTTTGGTATTGTTTCTTCCTCGAGTAAGCTCCAATCCGCGATGTCCAAGTCACCACATCCGGTTTCAAGTTCTTAGCACGAATCAATTCAAACAACTTTTCCATTTTGTCAAAAAAACCAGCCCTTCCATATATATTGATCAAAATGTTGTACGTGCTAATATCGGCTACAAATGGTCCCTTTTCCATAGCCTTTAGTACGTGTTCCATCTTCTCTAGTTGGCCTACCCGGCCATAGAGGTTCAACATACTATTGATGACAAATGTGTCTGGTTTGAGCCCGGATTTGTGCATTTGGCCCACAATTTCTTCACATTTTGCCACATTACCAATTTTTGAGTAGGCCGACAAAAGTAGCATGTGTGATTTCATAGTTGGGGTTATCTCAAGTCGCTTCATCTCTTCAAACACTGCTTGCGCATCTAGCCACAAACAGAAAGGAGTCAAAACATAGAAAAACAGATTGATATAGGAAATGAGAAATTGAAGAAACATATATCGGATAAATGAAATGGACTCTTCTCCAACAACATATTGAATGGTATAGATGGGATGAATTAGCTTCAAAGAATTCCAACCGTTTGAAATTATTTATTTATGGTGTTAGGTTTTTATTCTTGGCAACCCCGTTTGACAAAACTCCTTTCAGATGTATTTATTTTCGCACTTTTATTTCAGTGAGGCCATGAGTTTATTAGATGTAAATCCAAACCCGAATCGAGCCATGCAAAGAAGTTTGTGATGTTAATACTTTCAAGATTGCCACTTCGCTGATTATTACAGGGGTCGGCCGAAGCAAAATGCAAAATTGCATTCAAAATTGCATTTCTGCCATTGGTCGCTCGAGCCAAGAAGAGCTCGCTCGAGCGAAAGTTTGCTCACTCGATCCAAGGAGTTCTCGCTCGAGCCAAGGATTGCGTCCATACAAAAACCTGAAAGAGTGTATTCGTCGCTCGAGCCAAGGCACTAGTAGAAATCACGAAAAATACACTCCTCGCTCGAGCCAGCAAAGCTTCGCTTGAGCGAGCCTCAGAATCCGGATTTCTCAAGGAGTTTGTTTTCTTCCCAATCTAGGATTACTTTTGGTTCTCTATAAATACTTGGTTTTCTCCCAAAACTAAGGAATTGATTGAAGTCCTCCAGATCTTCTTTTTGGTTCTTAAGGTTTATATCTGGGGATATTTTGTTTGTTTTCTTTTATATTTTTATTGAGTCTTCAACTCATGGTTTAAGGAGAGTACACCAAAAGTTTGTTTGGTATACACAAAAGAGAGAGTTGTTTTTCAGTTGTGGATTCTGAAGAATTCGAGCCGGAAGCTTCGATAGATTCTGGAGTGGCTCATCAGAAAGGCAATTCCGTGGTGAAGATGGGGTTGGAAGAGGCATATAGAGGTTGGTTCAATTAGGCATTGTGGATTAACTAGATAATTGAGAGTATACATGTGTAATTCCTTTAATTCTTCTTAGTGGATTGTCTTGTGGCAGTTGCCCGTGGTTTTTTTATCACAGTTGGAGGTGTCCAATTGTGGTTTTTCCACGTAAAAATCGTTGTGTCTCTTTCTCTTGATTGTTTGATTGGGATTATTTTTTACTGCTTTTTATTGATACATAATCACAAATCAACATCTAGGTTTCTAGATTTTTCATATGGATTTGCATAATGCTATTTTATTGGAATTAGCTAGGGAAATAGAGACGACACCGTAAATTATAGAGAAATTCGAGCCAAGTCCAACAAATGCTATTGATAATTTGTAAATGGGATCATATAATTGCAATAAAGTCGACTTATCTTGGAAGTTAGAGTACTAATCAAACTCCACAATAAATAAATAAATAAATAAATAAAATAGTTGATCAATCAGAAAGATACCATGTTTCTCCCAAGTCTTTTGAGTGGTCTACTTCTCTTCGATTGTTACTCAATTATACTACTGTAAATTTTTTTGAGCAAATTTACAATTCTGAAAGTTCATCTAGCAACAAGCAAATCATCTCATGAGAAATTCGTGAAATTTTTTAGGTCATGAAAAGTTGTGAGAACTAACATTATAGTAGTTGAAAGGCCTTGTGATTTAAGTCTGGTTATCCTCTCTCTCTCTCTCTCTCTCTCGCTTTCTGACTAAATTATGAATGGAAAGGAGGGTTAGATAAGACCCTCAACTTAGTTTTTCCAGGTTAAAATATAAATTTTCTAAGGCAAGGAAATTTCAAAAAAGCGAGCCAAAAGTCGGCATTATAGACCATCACTGTCAAGGGCAAGCATTTACCATCATACAGACCGGCTCTACCATATGCATCCATCATAATGTTATATGAAGCTCTATCTGGTTCACATCCCATGTGTTGCATGAGTGAAAATATTTCTGCAGCCCCATAAGGAAAACCTGCACGACTATCAAGATAAGGAAGTCAAAAAACTACGGGTGAGTTTGAACTGAATTTTAAGAAAGTTTTAACTTTGACTGGTGCCAGATTGTTTCCAATTGTCAATTAGGAAAGAGAATGTGAAAAACTAATTAGTTTAAAACTCCTCTCTCCTACCCACTAAATTGGCCCTCCATTTCAACTTTCTTTGGCATATAAATATTGGGTTTTGCTTTGTAGCACACTCAATCATCTATTGTCATTATCGTTTAGTACCACGTCATACGTTATATGTGTGCTAAGTTTGCTGGTTCAGCATTCAGTTCTGTACATCGGTCTGACATGACCTCTTTAAATTGTCTCGACATTGATTCTGATTAGTCTCTACACAGTCCGACATGACCTCTTAAACTGTCATGACATTTATTCTGGTTAGTTCCTACAACAGTCCGGCATAACCCCATAAACTATCCCAACATTGATTCCTATCAGTTCCTACAACAGTCTAGCATGACCTTAAACTGTCCCGGCTTTAGCACCGGACCTCAATTCATTTTTTCGTATGTTTCTGTTCCACTTTGTCTTTCCCTCTATTTCAATCTCAAATTCTATCTTCAAACTTATTTGAGTTTGAGGAGGGTATTATACCCATATCATGATGAGCATGGTGATATACCATGTGAACCAGCTAAGCCGCCCCCTCTGGCGCATAACCCAAGCCGCCCCCTTTAATGCACCATCCAAGCTGCTCCTTGGCGCGCCACCAAAACTGCCCCTTGGCGCACCATCCAAGCTGCCTCTTGGCGCATTTAGTCATCTGTTGTCATTATCGTTCAACACCAAGTCATAAGTTTTGTGTGTACCACGCTTGTTGGTTCAACATCTACTTCTGTACATAGGTCCGGCATGACTTCTTTAAACTGTCTCGACATTGATTCCGGTTAGTCTCTACAATGGTCTGACATGACCCCTTAAACTGTCATGACATTGATTCCGGTTAGTTCCTACAATGATCTGACATGACCCCGTAAACTGTCCCGACATTAATTCCGGTCAGTTCCTACAACGGTCCAGCATGACCTTAAACTGTCCCAACATTAGTTCCGACCAGTTTTTACAAAGGTCCGGCACGACCATAAACTATCTCCCAGCATTAGCTCCGGCCTCTGATGCCAACCAGGGTATTTTCTTGCCATAGATGCTTCGGCAGCTCTTTTAGGGCAACTCAGTTCCTTCTTCTTTATTTTTTTTTTCCGTTTCTAGGATGTGGTGCTATGAATTAAGTACTTTTTGGCCTTTTTTATTTAGTGGACTACCAGATTTGTTCAATAGCATTTATTTGGACTAATCGTTGAGTTTTTTCTGGCTTCTTCCAATCATCCATTGGCAAGCTACGATTGTTGAATATCTTCACATCAACTTGAGGGGAGTATTGAATATAGAAATTAGAGTACATAGAATCTTTTTATTTTTAGTATTATGTATATAATTTGTGATTGTATCAATTACTGATTTAGTATTGTTTCCTTATTTATATTATTTCCTAAATTGTATCATGAATCTATTATATATACATGGTCTATACGTCATTCATGGATAAGCCAAATAATTATTTTCATTCTTTTTTATTTATATTTGGTTTAAATAATATTGTGTGTGTTCTAAGGCTGTGGACTCTCGAGTGTTTCTCTCTCTTTCCCCTAAAATAAAGTGTTCTACATCATGGTTTCTATTTGTCTTATCAAAACTTTGCGTACATTGTTTACACATGCTTTTCCCAGTAATTAAAAATATATATATTATTACTGTTCAGTTTAAAGCACAATACAATGACTTGCATATAATGGGAGATCTTAAATGCCCCTAAAAACTGATTTGAATAATCACCTGTATGCTTCCATAAGAGCATTATAAGCATAGACATCAGGCTCATACCCAGCTTCCTGTAGCTGCTCAAATGTTTCTTCTGCTTTTTCACAAAGTCCATCCCTAGCAAATGCATTTACCAAAGCAGTATATGTGCAAATATTAGGTTTACATTTCTGACTTCTCATTTCATTAAACAGCTTCAAGGCCATATAGGACTTTTTTGCCTGCATAGTAAAGCACGAATATGAGGACCTTCCTCTATGAGAAAAAAACAAACTACAAAACTGAAATCAAGAGCAACATCAAAAGTAATATGAGTAAGAATTTTTCATGAAAGTGGAAAATCTTTCCAATGATAGGTTTCAATATAATTAGGCATTGCTTTGAATTGAAACCCTTTTAAGGTAGGGACAATGTGTGATGTGTCCGTAATTAATGAAAAACTAGCACAAGTTTGTTATGGTGCCTTAGAACTTACACTTCTCATGTATTTTTTTGTTTTTATTGGACCTCTCAAGGTTTTGAATAATATTTCTGACCTTCTCTAAAGATTAAATTTTATAGACATAAATTAAAAGACATTGGCATCAAATTTTGAAATCAAATACAATATAGATCACCTTTCCATATAGGTTAATTAGCATGGTATAAGTGTCAGTTGTTGGTTGGCAATGATCTCTTTTCATCCTTTCAAAGATCTCTTCAACTTTTCGCGAGTTTCTTCCCTTTATTAACCCATCAATGTAAGCATTGTATACAACTATACCTGCATAAAATTAAGCATATATTAACATGAATTCTTAATTAGAGGATCCATGTGTCTAACTTGGGTATGGGGGTTGGACACAGTTCCCGTCATGTGTGACCATAAAATACGAGACATACTTGGGGGGTGGCCATTTTTTCTCATCTCAGCGAAAACAGCCTCAGCTTTCTCTAGCAGGCCAGAAATGCAGTAGGCCTTTACAAGAAGAGCATAAGTATCTTCAGTAGGAATACATCGACCTTCAAGAAGGTCCAAATAAGTTGATTCTGCCTTGTCATGCTGTGACTTCTGTCCATAAGCATCAATCAGCAAGTTATAGCAGATAACATCGGGATGGAAGGAGCTCCTGTACAATATCCATTCACAAACCTGTACAGAAACTTATTAGGTTACACACAACAAAATTAATAATCAATTTTAATTTTAGAAGATACTCAGACCACCATACAATTCTGGCATCTTTATCTTTTGGACAATTTGACATTTTCCAACGCAGACATTTGGCATTGAAATTAGATCGTAATGGCTAATATTGCCATTGGTTGCATAGCATTCCCGAATGACATAATATTGGAGGTGATCAACCCAAACTCTGTTAGGTTGTTTTTTGATTGATGGAATTAATGTGACTTGGTTCAGATTTGACTGTTTAATGCTTGCAGATCGGTTTTGGATTTCAGCAAGCTCCACCGGTGGATTTTTTTTTTTTTGTGTTTAGGTGGTGGGTGCATTTGAGATTAAGGGATTTTGGGGTTCTAAACCTGTAATTTATAGGAGGTTTAACTATTGAAATTCAATAATGAGGTGATAAAGTAAGGACGGTATTTTATTGGGATCTTTGTGCAACTAGAATTCTAATTGGCATGAGTTTCAATTAAATTTCTTCATTTAGTAATTTTGTACTAAACTTCCAGAAAAACAAAAAAAGTTGTTTAATAGAAACGACTCAACTGCATAACTAGTTTCATGGGAACTATGTCATTCAAAGATTAATGAATGTGAGTACAATAGCATATGTGAATCTTTATATCTTTATGAGCTGACACAACCCACCAAAAGAAAAACTAAAGAGTACAAGATTCTAACCAGTATGATTGGATCCCATCGTTTATTTAGACGAAGTTGGACTGCAACAGTGATGATATCGTCCCATGTGGTGTTAGTGGGAGGAAGAGTATCAAGAGAGCTCCATATCCTATTTACATCTACTTCCTTCTGTACAAAGTTTAAAATCTGCTGAGCAATGGGGCTCAGCACAGGGAAAATTCCATCTACAAATCCAGATCCATATTTCCATCCTTTTCCCCTTAAAGAACCACCTACACAAAGACGTCAATTTAAACATTTATGGAAAATGTGCTTTGGTGTATCCATGAAAATCACATGATGTTAAACATCATATTACCCCTTTCTCTTGAAACTTTTTTGTGATTAAATCTTCTTAATTTGCCACGTTTGTCGATGAAAAGGCTGTCACGTTTGCGCTTCTCAATATATTCATCATTGGATTTCTTCGTTCTCTCGATGAAATCATGCTTGCAACTTCTTGCTTCTAAAAATATATAATTCAATGCACACTTGACAATCAACCTTAAAAGCCAGAGAAATTAACATGTCATTAGTCACTCACTACTGCATATAATCTCCCAATCTTTCACTCTTCTAACCCTATCTGGCAAACTATAAAAAAAAAGCTGCTTTTTGGCTAAATAAGCCCTCAAAAAAAAAAAAATGTTTGTTTTTTGATAAAAAAGCTAAGGACCCACTCAACTTTCCAACAAACCAAAAAAATAATTTTTCTAGCAATTACCAAACAAATTAACTTTTTTAGATTCTAAAAATGTAAAATTGCAAAAAAGCAATTTCCAACTTCATTTTCCAGTACTAGAGGCATCTGGTGTAAAGGAAGCAACAACAATAGCGCATTACAAAAAATGCTGAAGACCACAGCCTCTGAAGAGGGCACAAGAATACAAGTACTTTAGAAGGGTTACTAAAAGAGTCTTTTTGGATCATAAAAACAAACACATGGTCTGCTTAAAGAATAAAACATAAATAGTAAAAAAGAACTCAAATTTTTAGTTAAAACTCGACCTATCAAACTTGAGGGCTAAGTTTGTATCCAATCTACCCCACCCAGTCCTTCATTTAATGGGGACTAAACTGGGTGTTCCTTAAAAATAATAATAATAATAATAAATAAAAAATAAAACAACTTGCAATGAAAAGCAGACACTACCAAGAGAAATGCAGATAAGATAAGATGTCTAGTGGTGATATAAATGAAAATACTTTTCAATCGTCTGATAGTTGTTGAAAACCCATATCTGAAAGACAAATGGAAAGGCAAAAAAAACCCAATTAAACAGTGCAAAGACATATCAAACTTACATATATATATATATGTGTTCTTGAGTAGTCAAGAAGATATATTGTGCATATGAGGAAGAGGGATATCCTATGTGTGTTGTAGGGTGTAGTTCTAAATTATCTTCCAACTTTTTTTCATTTTTTTATTTTTAAATTGGATCTTAGCCACATACAGACAAGGGAACTCTCTCTCTCTCTCTCTCTCTCTCTCTCTCTCTCTCTCTCTACATTATATCTTTGCTTCAATGCTAACGGTAATAACGGCCAGAACTAATTGCGTGCAGTAAGAAAAATTCAGTTGACCATTTCAGTGGTTAGGGTTTAGTTGAATGAGATTTTAGTGGCTTTTTGTTTTTTCAATTAATGTACTTGATAAGATTTTTAAAAAATTGTTTTTTCTAAATGAAAAAAAAAAAAATAGTGTGACATTTAACTGTTTTTAATTAAGGGATTGTTTGGGATGATCTAAATAAGCGTACTTTTTGACTTTTTATGAAATATGGGTTGGGTTTGAAAAGATGTGGTAGAGAGGTGATGTGACTTAAATAGGATAATAATTTTTTTATCTTTTTGGCTTTTTTAAGGGAGTTTTTTTGATAAATCCATTTTCTAAGAGCTTTATTCCATCCAACCCATATTTTTTTTTGACTATTCCATTAGGTCCAATTTGAGATAAGAAGACCAAAATACCCTTTTCATCTACCTATGTTCCATTTAGTTCACATCATTTTCTTATATTTCAATAAGTTCTATGGATGACATAATTACCAAAATACCCCTAATGTGAATGTTCACACCGTCAATGTGAATGTTCATATCATCAATGTGTAGGGACCCGGCCCATGTCTATCCTTGTGGGTGCTCGGAAAAATTCGAGTCGGGCCGGGCCGGCCCACAGGCCAAAAAAAATAGGCCCAGCCCGGCCCGTTGATAATGTGAATATTCACATTGACAAGTTAATATTCACATTGATAGGAGTGTAAAATTGGCCCGCGGCCCGTGGGCGGCCCGAAGCCAGCCCGCCGCCCGGGGCGAGCCCGGGCTGGCCCGTTCATAATGTGAATATTCACATTGACATATTAACATTAACATTGATAAGAGTGTAAAATTAGCCCGTGACCCATGGGCAGCCCGAAGCCCGGGCCCGGGCCCGGGCCGGCCCCGGCCCGTTGACAATGTGAATATTCACATTGACATGTTAACATTAACATTGATAGGAGTGTAAAATTCGCCCGCGGCCTGTGGCCGGCCTGAAACCCGCCCGCGGCTCGTGGGCTGCCCTGGGCGGGCCCGGCCCGACCCGTTGATAATGTGAATATTCACATTGACATGTTAATATTCACATTGATAAGAGTATAAAATTAGCCCACGTCCCATGGCTTCCCGAAACTAGCCCACGGCCCGTGGGTGGCCCGGGGTGGGCCCGGCCCGGCCTGTTGACAATGTGAATATTCACATTGACATGTTAACATTCACATTGATAAGAGTGTAAAATTGACTCGTGTCCCATGGGCGGCCCGAAGCCCGTGGGCGACCCGGGGAGAGCCCGGCCCGGCCCGTTGACAATGTGAATATTCACATTGACATATTAACATTCACATTGATAGGAGTGTAAAATTGGCCCGTGGCCCGTGGGCGGCCCGATGCCCGCCCGCTGCCCAGGGCGGAACCGGCCCGGCCTGTTGACAATGTGAATATTCAATTTGACATATTAACATTAACATTGATAACAGTGTAAAATTGGCCCGTAACCCGTGGGCAGCCCGAAGCACGGCCCCGGGCCGGGGCGGGCCCGGCCCGTTGATAACGTGAATATTCACATTGACATGTTAAAATTTACATTGATAAGAGTGTAACATTAACTCGTGCCCCGTGGCTGCCCGAAACTCGCCCACGGCCCGTGGCGGGCCCGGCCCGGCCTGTTGACAATGTGAATATTCACATTGACACGTTAACATTCACATTGATAAGAGTGTAAAATTGACTCGCGTCCCATGGGCGGCCCGGGTTTGGATCCGGGCCTACCCCGGGCCGCGGGCGAGCTTCGGGCAGCGGACAAATTTTACACTCCTATCAATGTTAATGTTAACATGTCAATGTGAATATTCACATTGTCACGGGTCGGGCCACGCCCGTCTCGGGCTGCGGTCTGGCTTCGGGCCGCCCACGGGCTGCGGACCAATTTTACACTCCTATCAATGTGAATGTTAACATGTCAATGTGAATATTCACATTGCCAACGGGTCGGGCCCGCCCCGGCCCGAGGTCGGGCTTCGGGCTGCCCACGGGTCACGGGCCAATTTTACACCCTTGTCAATGTGAATGTTAACATGTCAATGTGAATATTCACATTGTCAACAGGCCGGGCCGGGCCCGCCCCAGGCCGTGCCATGGGCCGAGGGCGGGTTTCGGGCAGCCACGAGGCGCGGGGTAATTTTACACTCCTATCAATGTGAATGTTAACATGTCAATGTGAATATTCACATTGTCACGGGTCGGGCCAAGCTTGCCTCAGGCTTCGGTCGGGCTTCGGGCCGCCTACGGGCTGCGGGCCAATTTTACACTCTTATCAATGTGAATGTTAACATGTCAATGTGAATGTTCACATTGTCAACGGACCGGGCCGGGCCGGGCCCGCGCTGGGTCGCGGGCGGGCTTTTGGCCGCCGATGGGCCGCAGGCCAATTTTATACTCTTATCAATGTGAATGTTAACATGTCAATGTGAATATTCACATTGTCAACGGGCCGGACCGGGCCCACCCCGGGCCGCCCATGGGTCGCGGGCGGGTTTTGCGCCGCCACGGGACGGGGGCCAATTTTACACTCCTATTAATGTGAATGTTAACATGTCAATGTGAATATTCACATTGTCAATGGGCCAGGCCGGGTCGGGCCCGCCCTGGGCTGCTGGCCAATTTTATACTCTTATCAATGTGAATGTTAACATGTCAATGTGAATATTCACATTGTCAACAGGCCGGGCCGGGCCCGCCCCGCCCCGGGCCGCCTACGGGCTGTGGGCGGGTTTCGGGCAGCCACGAGGCGCGGGCTAATTTTACACTCCTATCAATGTGAATGTTAACATGTTAATGTGAATATTCACATTGTCAACGGGCCGGGCCGGGCCCTCCCCGAGCCGCGGGCGGGCTTTTGGCCGCCCATGGGCCGTGGGCCAATTTTATACTCTTATCAATGTGAATGTTAACATGTCAATGTGAATATTCACATTGTCAATGGGCCGGACCGGACCCGCCCCGGGCCGCCCATGGGCCGCGAGCGGGTTTCGCGCCGCCACGGGACGCGGGTCAATTTTACACTCCTATTAATGTGAATGTTAACATGTCAATGTGAATATTCACATTGTCAACGGGCCGGGCCTGCCCCGGCTCGCGGGCGGGTTTCGGGCCGTCCACGGGCCAATTTTATATTCCTACCAATGTGAATTTTAAAATATGAATGTTCATATCATTAAATTGCTAATCGTTCAAAAAATATTTATAAGGGTATCAAAATTGAATATAAGGGCATAAGTGTCCAAGAAAATAGTGTAAATCAAAAAAATGGACTTTATGGAATAAAACTATACATACATGGGACTAAATGGGTTAAAAAATTCCTTCATGGACTTCTTGGGTTAAAACACTTCTAAATTGGACTTATCAATAAAAATCCCCTTTTTTAAAGCATGTCAAACTTAGCCTAAATTTCTTTATAACATTTTAACTTTTTAATTTTTTTTTTTTAATTTTGCCAAACATCCTACATAAACAGGAAAAAAAAATATCTAGAAAAATATTCAAAAAAATAGTTTTACGGCCATAATTATTTTGGATGTAACTCACGTGTCACCAATTTTACATTTATAATATATAATTTATTTGTTGTATAAATTTTTAAACAAAAATTCAGGATAATTTATATTTTTATGGATCTTGACGCGTACAAGCCCACAAAGGCCATGAATCACTATAAACAACCCAAGCCCATCACTTGGAGCCCAATACATAACCCAGCTGGTGAGGTCCAGAACAACTGGAATCCAACATGGCATAAAGAGCCAATGACATTCAGACACATGGCAGGCGAAGGACGAACCACATCAGCAGACAAAGATTTGCAAAGTTATTGCCACTGCACATCACCATTAATGCAGCCTATCGCAGCATTTATTACGACAACACCTCCCCGTCGGAACAAGACCCCCTTACCCTGAACAAGGTAAGCTACAGCATAGACTTTCGGCGAGGGGGGCAGGTCGGAAGGGACAGCGAAATGATTACCAAAGGATATAAGCAAACGTTGAAGACAAGAAGAAGGTTAAGCTTTCTATCTCTAATCTCTCCCTACACCCTACTTCTCTTTCTAACTTGCTCGTCGGAGGGTTCACTGGCGGACTACCCCGTTCCCCGTTGGACTTGTTTGCAAGTTATTCGGTGGGCTCGATCATTCGGACGTGAGCATTGAGGAGCTTGGACCTGTCTGGCCCATTCACTGGAACAAACTGTGTCATCAGATCTAATTGAGAAGGTTTTAACCACCATAAAGCTAGCATGGTAAGTGATTTATGTTGGAAAAATGGTTTGGAAATTATTAATAGGTGAATGAGAAATTGATTCTAGAGTGCACCATTTAAGTGTGGTTTTAAGATGAAATTTATCTAATTTACAATTTGATTTTATTTAGATAATTTCGTTAATTTTTTGAGTCAAAATTAAACAGGATTCGATTCAGAATTCAAATATGTTTGAAAGAACAGTTATACCTGTTCTTTACACCTATTCCATGGAAAAGTTGTGTCTCTTTATAGAAAAGTCACAATAACCTTTCAAAAGAGCCATTAATTCACCTATATAAATAGACCCCCATTGCATTCATTAAATATAAAGAATTCATCTCGTGTTTCTTTTCTTCTGCATCCTATCTTTTCTGTAAGAGAATTATGCACAGTAAAATTCACCAGACTTGCCGTGGTAGTGCTACTTCTGCAAGGTTCGATCATTGTATTCCGAGGGACGAACCTCCAATAAAAACTCATGAGCAACGTAGCGGGGAACGAATTTGTCTTAAGGAAATTATATCCAACACAAGCCTCGATCAAATTGTTTTTCGTTTATAGATTTTTGCAATCTGTTTGTAAGTTTTCTAAGTATTTTGGGTTCTCAGTCTATGATTTGGTTTGGTTTAACTCAAACAATTTATATTATATTCAACTTATATTTTTTTTATATAATTTAGTAATATATTTGGTGCAATTATTGCATGTTATAATTGTACACAGTGGCGGAGGCACATAGAGCCTAGGAGGGTCACGTGCCCTTCTGGGTTTTGGGATTTTTTTAATTTAAACATAAAAAAAATATTTTAAATAAAAAATATTATTTAAAGTGAAATGTCAATGACATTTTTAAAATTATGAGAACAATAATGGTTATTTTGATTGAAAATAAAGAGACTATGATAAGTCATGTTATTATCTATGAAAATTTCAATATAATGGTGATGTTTATCATTATTGACATGCAAACATAATTAATTTCAATGAAGATATAAAATTTATTGAATTGTTAGTTACATTTGACATATGGAGTTTATCCTCCATGTGTTTCTTTCCATTCATAAATAAAATGATCACTATATAAATTATAATAATAAAGCAACACATCTTCAATTATAAAAAATAAAAAAATTACAATATGTCATAACTAACATCAGAATGAGTCATAACTAACTATTAGTTGATATATAGTCATAACTAAAATAACAGCCATAAGAAGTTATATCTAAATTATATTTAACACTATAATGTGTTATAACTAAAGACCACAAAGATCATAATTGCGACATATGATAGACACTTTTTTTGCAATATGTTTTATAGAATTTCTCTGCTAAAATATATCATTTCTATCTCAACTTATCTTCTTTTTTAATTTTCCAATCCACCTATAAAATAGATACGCCCCAATATTTGTAATCGTTTAATTTAAAATTCACATCTATCCAAATGAACTGTTAATATTTAAATTTAATAATATCTCATTATTATTTATTATGAAAAAAAAATTAATATTGTCATTAATTTGTGCTCTCTCTTCACTGAATTCCTAGCTACGCCACTGACTGTACACATGAAAATTATTCTAACAATCTTAAGACAAATTTGATGTTCTGTTTTATTTGTTACATATTATATATTTTTGTTTATGTTTAATCATTTATGTTTTGGTGAATCACACTTATAATTTATTTGCCCGAATATGTAGAAATCAAAATTTAATTGTTGTTGATAGAAACAACTACCTTTATGTAGTGACTGTAAATCCTTTTGTTTGTTTCTCATATATGAACATTACACACAGCTTTCTTTATTGTGTCTTTAATGGTGATGTGACATTTAAAGAAATGGTGTTTACTATCATATTTTTTGGGTAACAGTATTCTTAATTAATTCTGATTTTGCATAATTTAAGTAGATTATCGGATCTGCTTAGATTATTAGTTGTATTCGGTTAAATATAAAAATTTGTATTCTTTATTTTTGTTGAATCGATGTGTCCTTTCAGTCTGGAATTTTTATCCATATCTGTGTTTGAGTCATATTTTATTTCTTATTATATTGTTATTACAGTATTGTTTGCATTCTATTCGAATACATAATATTATTTTGTAATTTTTGATTCTACTATATTATGGATTATCTATTGTATACTATTTTGATACAAAAATTTTTTGTTTATTAATTTATCTGTATCTGTATTCAAGTCAAATACTATAATTAAACACAATCGGGTTTAATTTTGAAACTGTTTAAAATGGTTTGTGGACATTATAGAGTCTTTCTACTTTTATTGTTAACTGTGAGTATTTGGTTTAACAAATTCTTTTCTGGAAATTGCATTTTTGTTTAAGTCGTATTCGTACTGGTTCAGTTACGAGATGGAAAATTTTGACCCACTTTCTTTGGATACATCCAACAGTATAACAAACATCTTTTGTGTCTTGCTCTAATTATTTGTATGGTGATGGTATAAATATCTATTCATGTAAGCCGCATGTGTTTTGGTTTCACTTTTGTGTATGGAATTTAAGCCTTGTTTGGCATGATCTAAAAAAGTCAAAAAGTCACTATTCTATTTAAGTCATATCATCTTATTTAAGTCATATCACCTCTCTAACACATCACTTCAAACCCAATCCATACTCAACCCATATTTCAAAAAAAGTCAAAAAGTGCACTTATTTAGATCATCCTAAACCAACCCTTAAATAGAGTTTTATATAAAAGTTTGTAAACTTTTAATTAAATTCTGATGGTAATTATGACATTCATGTAATTATCAACGGATCTCTTGTGGGGTATTATTTTGAAAAGTATATGTCACGTATAAATAACCTTTTCGTTTGATTGTAATAGTAGTATTAACAATCGTTAACACCAGAAAAGTTTAAACATGATGATTTAAATAGTGGTGCCATTCCATTTAATTGGAAATAAATTAATGAATCTTTTATACTGATTATTCTTTTGTTAATAATCAATTGAAAGTTATTTTAAAGTAGCTTTGAGTTTTATGACATAAATTGTCATCAATTATTATTTTATTTGTGTAGTAAAATTTGTTTAATGATGAACCATAATATTAATGTAGGAGTTTATCTCTTGAATTAGAATAGATAATTCAATTTACTTTTGTCACACATATTTTTGTGACAGTGACACTTGTTTGTAAATGAGTCATGTTGTTTGTGCTAATTTTTGTATTATCACAAATGTGGGGGCGAGCTGTAATTGTTTGCTAATCATGATTTATGACAAGTTACCCACATGAACTCGAAAATACTCAAAATTAAGAGCTTGAATATTAATTTGGAGGTACAAGCATTTCTTTTTGTTTGCATTATAAGAATTTATACAGTCAAATGAGATTTTTTGAATTGTTTGGTTCTTAGGCAAAATCTTTATAAAAATATGATTTTGTCTAAACATTAATTTACTTGTGTAGTCATAATTATTCTGGGTTTTCTATTTCATAAATTTGATTTAGAAATTTGTTATGAGCACATAGTCAATCAGTAATGGATATTATATTTTGATTTATATAAGAATTTTTGGGATGTATTGGTATTTTGTATGGTAATATCCTAACAAATAAATTAATTTTTCTTAAGAGTACTTAAATTGTGAGGGTGCTTGGAGGATCTTACTAAAGTAACGGTTTCAATGGTAGGTCTACAAAGAATCTCAATTCTTTCTATATAACAAAGTTGGAGTAGAAGCAAAAATGATTTCATTAACTCCTAAGGAACATCTCTTTGTTTATTATTTAAAATTGAAAATGGGAGTGACATAAAGTAATGGTAAGTCTCGATATAATCAAATACTTAATACCGTAAGACATTTGCTTTCAGTTGTGAATATTGTCTCTAAGGATAATATAGTGGATCCACTAACTATTCAATGATATATAACTGAAAATGTCAAACGAAAAATAGCAGCCGCTAAACAAAAGGTTTAACTAAAGAGCAAATGACGAAAAGTTCATCGAGGGGAATGTGATTAAAGCTTATTAATTTCAAGTCGCCATAATGGCAATCCAACCTAGTTGACTAGAGATTCCAAGATATAGGTTCAAAGGGACAACTGAATTATGGATGACTCACCAGAAATCACTAAGGGAGTCTATCTCCTATCCAACCCTATAATGAGAGTGATATCTGCAACATGTATTGTATGTAGGCGACTTAGGGTAAGCTCTGCTTTTAATGATCACTTATATATTGAAAAATCTAGAGGGGTATCTTTCAAGAGAGTATTTAAAAAACTCAAAATAAAAATCACCTATATGAGTGTGAAGGGGCCGCTTCTATGAGAATTGATAAGGCTAAATTCTCTAAAGCACTCATAAAACACTAGGACATGCCCAAGGCCAAAATGGACACAACCGTGAGAACTAAGCTGTGTTTAGAGATATTCTGTGTGAATTCTATTGGCTTGGCTTATACAAACGGTTGAACAGTTCAAGGCATCACGTTTACTAATTAGCTAATAAGTCCGATAGTCTTTTACTAAGGAAGGTTCAAAGCCAAAAGCTACTTATCCCCATTCAGAATATTTCCAATTAAATTCTCTGAGTCTGCATTAAGTCTTACATACTTTTCCGTCATTTCATTTATGTGGGGGATTGTTGAAAAAATGGTTTGGAAACCATTAGTAGGTGAATAAGAAATTGACTCCAAAGTGCACCATTTGAGTATGGTTTTAAGACGAAATTTATTTAATTTACAATATGATTTTATTTAGATAAATTCGTTAATTTTTTGAGTCAAAATTAAACAGGATTCGATTCAGAATTCGAATATGTTTGAAAGAATAGTCTTATCTGCTCTTTGCACCTATTCCATGAAAGAGTTATGTCTCTTCATAGAAAAGATATGTGTCTTTTTATTGAAAAGTCACCATGACCTTTCAAAGAGCCATCAATTCACCTATATAAATAAACCCCTATTGTATTCATTAAATATAAAGAATTCATCTCATGTTTCTTTTCTTCTGCACCCTGTCTTTTCTGTAAACGAATTCTGCATAGTAAGGTTCGCTAGACTTGCCGTGATAGTGCTGCTTCTGTAAGGTTCAATCGTTGTATTCTAGGAGACGAACGACCAATAAAAACTCGTGAGCACCGTAGCGGGGGACGCATTTGTCTTAAGGAAATTATGTCTAACACAAGCCTCAATCAAATTGTTTTTCGTTTTCAGATTTTTACAATATGTCTGTAAGTTTTCTAAATATTTTGAGTTTTCGGAATATGATTTGATTTGGTTTAACCCAAACAATTTACGTTATATTCAACTTGTATTTTTGTTTATATAATTTGATAATATATTTGGAACAATTATTATATGTTACAATTGTACACATGAGAATTATTCCAACAATTTAATCTTATTGTTTGATGACTGTATTGCCATGATTGTTTTCTAGTGATTTTCTTTAAATTTTTTTCAAATTTTTATCCCTTGAATCTAGAAGGTCATGCAATCTTGATGGTCCACATATACACACCATATTTAGTAGTGACATGTGAAAAAATAAATAAAATATAATAAAAAAAATGTGATGAATATGCACTATATTAGTATATTAATCCTTAAACATCATGCTAATAAATAAAGTTATAAATAATCTAATTGCTTTGAATATGACAAAAGTAGTATGATGCTGCATTTTTAATAACTTTATTTATACCCATCAATATGTATAATAATAACTTTATACCAATGATAATTGTTTGAATGAGTCCACGCGTGATCATGATTTGATAATTGAAAGGGAGGGAAGATGATGTGAGTCATAAAAGTGGAGAAGATAATGGAAATGATAATGAGAATTGGAGAGAGAGAGTGACAGAATTTTCCAAAGGTGGTTGTGCTATTGACTATTGAGACAAATAATGGAAGTGGTTGTGCTATTGTCTATTGAGGGAAAATTTTCCAAAGAGAAATAATGGAAGTTGCAATTCATATGTAAGAGATATCATATGCTTTCACTCTTAAAAATAATGTAATTTATCTCTACTTTGATCATTACAATTTAAATTATGTCAAGTTTATTTTACTTTTTGACAATTTAGTTTTTAAAAATTATAAAGAATAAAATGATCAATTCATTCTCTTCAAACTGATTAAGGGATTGACATATAATTTAAAATGGTAAATTTCCTTTTATATAGATCATTTTTTTTAAATCTTTAATTTTGTATAATTTGTTAACGGATGTTATCATTTGAATTAAATTGACACAATGTAAAAACATTCAAACGAAAATTTGAAACAATTGAAATTACATTTTTAAAAGTGTAATATTTGAGAATATGCTACATTTATATAACAAGCTAAGGTTCATTTCTCAAGAACCTTTTTAATACATGCTATGTAATTTTGTAGCATATATTTACAGAATCTTCTTTTAGGCCCCGTTGTTTTGGAGTATAGAGGGAGGTAGGGAGGGATGGGATTAGGATAGAGGTAAAACTCATTTCATATTGTGTTTGTTTGCAGATTTAGAGAATGGACTAAGATGGAGGAGGAGATTAGATTGGACCTTGGAAGGGGGATTGGGATGGAGGAGGTGGTAGCGGTATTATAAAAATAGTCCGCCGAACTAGAAATTTTTTATTTTTTGTACTTATATTTTTATTTTTTACATGTTGGGCATTTTTTTTGAACATTAATGTTTATTTTTTTTATATTTTTTGTTAAGTAAAAATCATTATTTTATTTTTTTCTGAAAATTTTAATTTTTTACATGTTGGGCATTTTTTTTTGGAACATTAATGTTTAATGTTTTTGTATTTTTTATTTGTTTTATTATTTTATATTTATTTTATATAAAAATAATTTAACAATCCTTATACTAACAACTATCATCAAAATAAACACAATTTTACTTAATCCCCTTACTATGAATCACTCAAGTCTACCTCTGAAAACAAACGGGCCCTAGAGTTAGGAGACTTTGTGATTTATAAATGAAATTATGTATTGTTATAATAATATTACGCATTTTGTAGTAGTCTGTTAGAAGATTACATAATATTTGTCACAAATATACATAATATATACAAAAAAAAATGAATAGCAAAGTGCATATGATATACACTTTTAAGAGGAGTACCAAAGAGAATATATTCTATTGTTTGGTGCACATAACTCAATCTTTTTCTTTTTTTCTTTAATTATGTTTCATGTTTGTAATTTTTTAAGATATATATATATATATATATATATATATTATTTTAAAAATATAATACATTAACTTAGGATAATCAACAAAATTTTGTTTGTGGTTGACTTTCAATACTGGAGCCTAATTCTTGAAATAAACCCGGGTTAAGTTTGGAAAATTAAGTTCGGGTAAAAATTAAGCTGAATCTAAGAATTGGTTTGTGAATTAATTTCTTTAATAAATTTTTAATTTTTTACAAAAAAAAAAAAAGACATGTAAAAAAGTTTAATAAATTAATATTTTATATTGACTTTTGAACTTTTTATCTATTTTAATCCATTGTCAAACATTATCTCAGAGTTGAACAAATCTTTTTAGACTTCAAGGCCCGGAATGAATTGATTATTTTAATTGAAAATTTTTAATAAATTTTTTAATTTTTTACAAAAAAAATATATAAATTGATATAATAATTTATATTAATTTTTTAATTATTATAATTAAATACCAAACGAGACCTAAATTGAGTCTAAAATTACCCTCCATAAATCAAATCCACCCAAATTACATCCTAGAAACCCTAGAAGAACATCCATGGCCCATTACTACCGTCTTATATGGATAGGTGGGGAATTGAATTATTTGGTGATGAGTGTGCAACTTTTGGGGAGCAAATATGGATGGGCCCTATACCCCACCAAAATTTTTATATCATATGGGATGGGATTGGATCCAAAGGAAATGATTTTTCTCTGGCCTTTTCTCCTCTGTTAAATTTTGTAGGAAAAGAAAATAAAAGATGGGGACAACAAACAGGAAAAGAGAGCAAAGGGGTGGGAAAAATTATGGTACATATTTCTTAATTTTATAATTAAAGAAAAAATAATATAATTTTATATTTTTTAAATTATAATTGAAAAAATTAAAAAATTAATAAAATATTCCTCTTTAACTTTGTGTAGTAGAAGATGTTTAAGATTTTTTTTGTTAGGTAAGATTCTTCGATAAAATTTCTTTATTAAATCAGAAAAATTTCTTTGTGAAAATTAAAATTTCTTTGTGTTGGAGCTGAAATTTCTCCGAATCAAGCGAAATTTCTTTGAGTTAGACGAAATTTCTCTAAGTTAAATTTTTTCTGTAAAAATATTAAGGGAACTTAACTATTATGAAAATATTGTATATTTTTTATTTTATAAAATCTTGATATCAAGAATCTTTAAAAAAATTCAAAAAAAAAGTCATAAGTAAATTAAACATATTAAAATAATATTATAACTAAAAAAAATTAGAAAAAGGATGTGTATTGTAAAAAAAAAAATGTGAAAAATCTCAAAATTTTTTTTAAAATTTTGACTAAATATCTCACGCACATACATGTGAGACTAATCAGTCCCATAAAAATTTTATATACTTATATAAGACATTTCATAAAAATTTTGTTAATACTTTTAGAATCGCTAGCGTTATCATAGAATTCTCCTTATTATTAACAGATACTACAGAAAGTTGATACTTATGGTTTTCTCTCTCTCTCTTGCTCTCTCTAAGAGACCATCCTAATTTCTATGCAGACTGGCAAAATGGGTTTTTGATTTAGAGAATTTTATTGTTGGTGGGGAATTCTGTATTTGGGAATGAAAATCTTTTAGGGTTTGTTCCGAATATTCAATCCACAGCACAGCTCTACTGTTGATGATAGGTGAGTTTTCACTGAATTTATGTCAAAAGTCCCAAATTTATTCATATTATATTTGGGTTTGGATTATTTATTTATTTATTTAATCTTTCTTTACATTCTTGAGCTGTTTTTAACACTTCTGCAGATACCCATTTCATAATGTTATTAATCATATGAATTCAAATCTGTTTCTCAACTATTGCCAAAAAAACTGTTTTTCTTACTCTCTCTCAGAGCTAATCAGGTCACAACTTCAGTTGCCCGGTTTGGTCCCTTTGCTTCAGTCTCATTTGTGTTTCTCCAGTGAAACTTACATTTTCTTTTATCTGGGTTTTGTTATTTTTCAAAATGTTCCATTGTTTTCTTGGTGGATACACTTCATTTAAGTCTAATGGATTAAATAATTTGATTGCATTGAAATTTACTCCAATTTGTTATGTATTTAGAGGTAGGAATAGTTTCTGAATGATTTGTAGTGTGCTTGGTATCTTGAGCTCTATGCTGCTGTGCTGTTCAATCATTTTTGGTTGATGTTGGTTCTTGTGATTGCAATTTCTCAGGAGTTACCTCTCTAGGTTGGTCCAATTTTGGTATCTTTTAATGGAGTTTCTGGATACCAAATTGGTATGACTCTCATCTACTTGCTTAGTTCTTCCTTCTTCTTTCTATTTTTCTCGGTCTCCCCCCTTTGTTGTTCCTTTTAATTTTTTCTTCTTTTTTTTTTTCTATTCAAATTCTATTAGGAGTACAGTTGATCTTCTGCTAAACTATGTCCATATTTGACCCTTCTCTGATCTCTTAGATTTTCATATCTGTATTATTCAATTACCATTTCATATTTTTGATTTGATACAGTATGTTGAATAATGCTCTCTAAGAATTCCTATTTATTGATTAATGAACTTACTTCTTATTTATCAAAAAAAAAAAAAAATGAACTTACTTCTTCTTTCTTCTTTCCCTTAATTACATCTAAGAAGATTTTGACCATGTTACAAATTACTCCCGGCTCCCAGATGACGAGCATGGAAGGAGAAAGAGGGTGAATTTACAATTTGACAAGGACAACAACTGGCGGTTTATGTAATTATGTTTAGGGTTAGTTTGAGTTATTTTTTATTTTTTATATATTTTATAGATTAGAGTGTTTACGGACAGATTTTATGGCTTATTATTATTCACTTTATTTAGTTAGGGGTATTTTGATAATTTTGTTAATTGCTGGATTTGGCTGTAGGGGGTGCTTCTATTTACATCCACATTTCGCTCCATGCATTGGAATTTGTGCTCTCATATAGATGGGTGTTCTATCTCATATTTCTCATCCACCATTCCAATTTTGGATGTCATAAAATGGTTGTCCATTTGAAAATTTTCAGGTGTTCAATCCGAGGATTTTACAATATTATTTTTTTGCAAATGAGTGTGCATGTACTAATAGTATGGATTAAGTGTATAGTTTTGGCTATTAATAGTGTGAATAAGATTATAGTCGTCTTAAGCAGTTGGATTTCCCATAGTAGTGAATAACACATCAAAATATAGTCTCCGTATTTGAAGCCTGTTGTTTTTATGTTCTTTTGATGTTTTGACTACATTAATTAATTTCATGTAGTAGTGAAGGATGGATAGGGGAAGATTGAATTTAAGATTTCATCACTCCGGGTCAACGCCATCAGAGGAATCAGCTTTGGGTTTGGAAAAGAACTACTGCAATCATCTCAATCTACCTTCATCCAGTTCACCAGCACGACAAGCTTTCACGCCAGGTAATCAGCATTCTGAGAGCAACACACCCTACTTCTCATGGCCCACTTCCAGCAGGTTAACTGATGCAGCTGAAGATAGGGAAAACCACTTTGGAAACCTTCAGAAGGCAGCTTTGCCCGAAACTGTAGGGAGTTCGCCTACGGGGCTGCAAGCTACTACCTTGCTTGAACTGATGACCATTAGGGCATTCCATAGCAAGATCTTGCGACATTTCAGTCTTGGCACAGCAATTGGTTTTCGGATTCGTCGGGGTGTTTTAACTGATATACCAGCTATTCTTGTCTTTGTTGCTCGGAAAGTTCACAGGCAATGGCTCAGCCGCATACAATGTCTACCAGCTGCGCTAGAGGTTAAGAGTAGTATCACTTCTCTTAGCATTTTCTGATTTCTGAAGGGATTTCTTTTAAACTACATGTTCAATTTTAGGTTATACAGTGGTTGAAAATCCTTCAAAATCCTTCAAAATCTAGTCGAAGTACATACAATAATTTGTGTGGCAATGGTTTGAATTTGGTTAAAGTAATGAACTATCTGACATTTTTAAGTGTCTTGGAAACTGAAAAGCTTGGAAAATTTTAGAAGGTTCTTCTATTCTGTCATTGAATTTTTGTATTTAGAAGTCAAATGCCTCTTGTATTTTTTGAGCAGGGACCTGGTGGCATATGGTGTGATGTTGATGTTGTAGAATTTTCTTACTATGGTGCACCGGCAGCAACTCCAAAAGAACAATTGTATAATGAGCTTGTAGATTGCTTGCGGGGAAGTGATCCATACATTGGTTCTGGTTCCCAGGTATGCCACCATTTCTTCTTCTTCTTGTTTTTCTTGAATTTTTTCTTTTCTAAATGGTCTGTGACAGAGCTCTTGTTTCTGGTCCCCAACAATAATCAACACAAATAGTTTTGTGGTTCAGTGACTGCCTTATTGAATGTAGTTTTGTAAGTTCATATTCACGGTTGTGAACTCAAACTCCTCCTGATGATAACTTTCTCAATGTTGTATATGTAACCAACTTTTTAGAAATAATTGCGTCAAAATTTTCTATTAGCTGCTCTAATAGCATGATAATCTCTTTTTTTTTTTTTTTTTAATGAGCTTTAGCCAGAACGAGGTGTGGATTGATGCACTTTTCTTTGTCCTTATGGCCATTTATTACTGCAATTTCGATATATTAATGAGCATTTGATCACACATCCAGTTAGTTGTTTCTAAGTTGTTGGATCTTGAAATTGAAGAAATCACTTCTTGTCTGTCTAGGTTGCGAGCCAAGAAAAATGTGGCACGTTGGGTGCCATTGTAAAGAGTCGAACAGGAAATCAGCAGGTCGGTTTCCTCACAAATCGCCATGTTGCGGTTGACTTGGAGTACCCAAACCAGAAAATGTTTCATCCCTTGCCACCGAGCATTGGACCTGGGGTTTATCTGGGTGCTGTAGAGAGAGCAACGTCATTCATAACGGATGATCTTTGGTATGGCATATTTGCCGGAACAAACCCAGGTAATTTAATTCCTTATTTTTTTATATCGTTAATGAACTATCGGTATCTATGCCAACAAATTAGTTACAGTTTCCAATGAAAGGCTTGTTATCAAATTATAAATTATTTCACTGGTTGTGTAGTGCTTGCTGGGGTCCTTCAACCCCTGAAATTAGAATAATGATTTGCAAACATAAAGTTCATACAGAAAACACATTCAAAATGGTGTGTTAATGGTATTTTTGAAATTATGAAGACAATAGTCAGTATTTTGTTTAAAAATGAAGGGACCACAAAAAGCCACATCATTCTATATAGAAATTCTCTACTAAAATTTCTGCTCGTGTAGCGTTACTCCTGAAAGTAACAATCATGGACCAACTGGATAACCTTATGACCTACAAGGCCTATGGTGAAAAGTGAAAACCAACCCGAACTTTGTTTAGATTTGGCATCTTTGAAACAACCCAATTGGAAAAGAACGTGGTCGTACTTGATACCACCCTCAGTCAAGCCTTGGGGCATTTGCAACCTTTTCAATTAATCTCACTATTTTCAATTGCTAGTGAAATACAGTGAATACCGTCTTGCATGTGGAGAGACAAACAGAGAAACAAACGAAAAGAGAAGCAGATAACCAAATAGAGAAGAAGAAACTAAATGGAGACCAAAAATCAAATGCCAAGAGAGAGACTTGAATCCAAGACCTCTCTCAACTTGAGTTTTGACACTATGTTAGATCACTAATTCTCCCAAAACCTTAAGCTGTTAGGAAATAGGCTTAACAATGTATATCAAGTTATCCAATAGGTACATCATTTTAGGGCAAGGGATGATTGTTTCTTTAGCACTGCTGCCCTCTAAGTTGGGTTTATGTATTTCATCAAGATTGTTAGGTTTGGACTTTGGATTTGAAGTAATTCTTCTTGTCAGAACATTGACTCCATCAAGCTTGGTGGATTTTATTTTCTTATTAAATAATATGCTGAAAACGTCTCTGAATTTACATACATGCTAATGAGTTTGAATTTCTCATCATTTCCTGAACCCCCCACATGCCCATCACGATCTGGTGATCCTGCAGAAACATTTGTTCGAGCCGATGGGGCTTTCATTCCTTTTGCCGAAGATTTTAACATATCCAATGTAATGACGTCCGTGAAAGGCATAGGTGAGATTGGCGATGTCAACAGCATAGATTTGCAGTCTCCAATCAACAGTCTTATTGGCAGACAAGTCGTAAAAGTTGGAAGAAGCTCTGGATTGACTACCGGGACGATAATGGCTTATGCTCTTGAGTACAATGATGAGAAAGGGATTTGTTTCTTTACCGACTTTCTTGTTGTTGGCGAGGACCAACAGACGTTTGACCTTGAAGGTGATAGTGGAAGCCTTATTCTCTTAACGGGTCAAAATGGGGGAAAACCACGCCCTGTTGGGATCATTTGGGGCGGGACAGCTAATCGGGGTCGTTTGATATTAAAAGTTGGCCAACCCCCGGAGAATTGGACTAGTGGAGTTGACCTAGGGCGCCTTCTTGACCTCCTTGAACTTGATCTCATTACAACCAATGAAGGCCTTCAAGGTTTGTTCTTCTAAACCATCTAATTATCAAGCTTGTCTATAATATAGAATGTAATTTACTTTTCAAACAAAGTGGAATTGCCTATTGGGAAATGTTGATTGTGGAACTTGTGAAATTAAACACAAATGACCGGTAAAGAAGGAAGGGCATTCACATGACACGACATAAACACAATACAATGTGTGGGAACACACTCAAAATATATGGTTTTACCTATTCATTTACTTTTGGTGCTATTATTATGTGTCATATATATAAATATTTAATTCAAAGTTAATAAATTATACCACATAACATGAATTTATAAAGTATGATAGATTAATAGTTATAAATCTACATTTGTTTTTCTTTTATCATTAGATCTTAAAAGTTATTTTGTTTAAACTTTTAATGTGTTTCACTTGTTTAAGCATTGGACACGTCTCCTAAGTGTCCAAAGAATGACCGAGTTATTTATTTATTTATAAAAATAACGGAACATGTTTGGATGTGTGTCCAACACATATCAGAAATGTCCGATAAGTGTTGAGAAGCATCTGACAGACAAGTGTTGGATATGGACACACCACTCTCAGTAGTGTTCGTGCTTCTATCTGTTGTACCTATTATCTTGCTTTGACTATTGCTATGCTAATTTCTTCTCTTATTTATTTATTTTTTGACCTAGCTGCACTGCAAGAGCAAAGAAATTCCTCTGCAGTGGGCATGGACTCGACTGTGGGAGAGTCATCTCCCCCTGACCAGCTGCAACCAAAGGACAAAATTGGTGAAAACTTCCAGTCTCTTGGGCTAAACATCCAGCAAGTTCCCACCGAAGGAGAGTCCTATCAAGGACTGACAATCCCACAATTCACGCATGACGAGTTTCACATTGAAAGTGGTACTGAAGCATCTCCCAATGTAGAGCACCAGTTTCTTCCAAGTTTTATCGGAAGATCTTTAGTGCATCAAAACAATCATCAGCAAAACACAGCATCAAGAAACCTAGCAGTGTTGAGAAATGGCTTGGATGAAGAGAATTTTGTTTCTTTGCAGCTTGGTGAGTCCGAACCAAAGCGAAGAAAGCAATCTGATTCTCCATTTGACACTTGAAACGCAAAATGAAGTATTGCTTATCAGAGTGCCCTTCTCATTCTGGTTCAAATTCTGGGGTTGCAAAATTTGAATTTTGTTAGAAGTTTCAAACTGCAGAGAGGAACCCGTGCCGTGCTTCCAATTAAGCACATTATTTTTGTTTGGTTTTGTTTTTTGTTTTTGTTTTTGTTTAGCATAATTTGGGTTACAACTATAGGTTAGTTATGTTAGTTGTACAGTATTTATAAGACAAAGATGTATATTTTTCCTTATTTGATTTGTATTATTCTAATAAACTCATATTTGTACTGTGGAACAAGAATAATATTTTTACCAGCAATTAGTCTTAATTTTCTCATATATATATATATATTTTTGGTTGAATTCTATCGACGCATGAATTAATGCTTTTAACGTAAAAAAATAAAAGAAAAAAGAAGGGCTTGTTATAAATATTTTCTCATTCTTTTCCCCCTTTATCATTTACATAGATATTATCCGAACAAATTATATTTATCCCCTCAACTATGATTCGTTATCGCTTTATGCACTTAAATTAAAAATTACACTTGACCCCTCATCGTTTAACTTTTTTTAATTTAAACCTTAATAATGAAAATATCTTTTAACTCTGGGGACAAATCACAATTTATCCCTTCGAATTTTTCAATTAAAAATATTAAATTTTATTACATAAAATTATCAATTTGTATCAATCTAAACCTTTGATTCACACTTTGTTACATAAATTGATAGTAAGGCCAAGTTTGGCAATTGCAAAATAATCTATATTTTTATCTTTTTATCTTTTTTTCTTAACATCACCTCTCTATTTTTCTGCACATCTTTTCATAAAAAGACAAAAAGTACACTTATTTAGATCATTTCAAACAACCCTTAAATTCACATGTATGTTTTCTTATATTTTGTGAACTACTTAAAAGAACATTATTCCATCATTTTCAATATTTTATCTCTCGGAAAATGATTTGGAGCCCTAAAAAGTGCCCCCCTAATCCCCCTAATTTCTAATTTGGGCAACTGTTTCCTTTTTTTTTTTTTTTTTTCTTACTTGATATGGAAATTAGGGGGATTAGGGGGAATATTTTTAGGGGATGTAACAAGGTCCTTATCTCTCTTTGCTTCATTTGTCCTACCCACGTCAACCGTCGTAGATGCTTGCACTATAGCTTTGTTGCTGCCTTAGGTAAGATATTGGAAGGGAAAAAAAAAAAAAAAAATTTGTTTTAATTATTTTATAATATTTGAGATGTCATTTGTAAATTATATATTAAATTTTTATATATTTATGTAATGAATTCTTAATAGAAAGTTATATTATATTGATATAAATTAATAGTTAAATGTAGCACAATGTAACAATTTTTTTTGCTAAGAATATAAAGTAATATTGAGTGATAGTTTAAGAGATAATTGTAATTTATTGAAAGGATATTTTGGTTATAATGTCTAAAAGGTAAATTACACTTTGCCCCTTTTATTTTTGGTCATTTTCTCACTTTGGTCTTTCAAGTTTATTTTTTTCTACTTTGACCCTTTATGTTTTAAATTTTTCACACTTTATTCCTAAAGCTAGTTTTTGTTAAAAATTAGACAGAAAATGACACGTTATCAATTATGTGATATAAAATATTTTATTATATATGACTCACACTTCTAATATAAACTTAAATTTTAATATAATAATATATTTTTTATATTATGTAACAGTTATTATGATATTTTCTGTCTAATTTTGAACAGAAATTAGTTTTAAGAGTAAAATGAGAAGAACTTGAAACACGAAGGATTAAAGTGAAAAGAAAAACTTGAAGGGTCAAAGTGAAAAAATGACAAACATGAGGGGGGCAAAGTGTAATTTCCCATGTCTAAACTAAAATAAATTAGTAGATGAATGGAGTTAAATATTGCAATTTTTAATTTAAAGGGGTAAAATGATAGGGAATAAAAGTTGAGGGGGGTAAAGTGTAATTATTTATCCAAATAACATACCCATCCCCCCACCAGCCATTACACGCAGATATGGAGCTTCTATCCCTTGCGCCAAGTTCCAAATGCAGGACCTATTCCATCCCAACCATGGTACACTCTCTCTCTCTCTCTCTCTCTCATACACAGACACAGACACAGACACAGATATCAGTATAAAGCTTGAGAGGATGTTCAAAATTAGGGAAATGTGAAGGAAGGAGGAGGAATTGGTCAAAAGCAGAGAGGAGAAGTGAAGTTGATGAAAAGCTTGGTTCCACCTCTAATGGCGGCACTTGTAGCTTTATCTCCGATCTCCAATCCCCCAGGTAACACACACATGCTTTATTTGCCCTTGCTTTTCCATAAAAATACCACAATGCCATTATATCATCAATTGCTCCTTGTTCTTGGTTGAATTTTAGTTTTGAAGAAACCATATATATATATATATTGTGTATGTACAACCTTCAGAATAATTATAGAACGAGTAGAATTAATATTAAATTAGAAATTAAAAAAAAAATTACAATTTGTTTCATAAGTTTGACATAATAATTACACATATATATCCCCTTCGGTTAGGACCGAGCCAAGTTATTCGTGAATAGCTCAAGCTGAGCTCGTTTGAGCTTGATTTTAATCAAGCTGAGTTCGAGTAAACCCCAGCTTGGCTCAATAATACTCGTGAACTGAAAAAACATATATATATATATATATATATTTAATTATATATAAATAAAATTTTATTAATTTATTTTATTTTTTGTATTTGTGTTTGGTGATTGTGTAAATTTACATATTTTATTGATGAAATTTATTATTAGTATAATTATTTCTTTTATATTTTTCTCTTTTTTCCTCTTAATAAGAAAATTAATTTAAGTTTGATTCTCCAGCTCAAGTTTCTTAAATACTTGCAGTCAAGTTTCTCGAATACTTGGGCCAAGTTTGGCATCTACTAAATAATACAAAAAGTCAAAAAATCACTATCCTATTTAAGTCACATCATCTTATTTAAATCACATCACTTCTCTAACACATCACATCAAACCCAATCCAAACCCAACCCATATAAGCCAATAAGTCAAAAAGTACACTTTTTTAGAACATCCCAAACCAACCCTTGATAAACCGAGCTCAAACTCAATTTTTTAAGCTTGACCTGAGCTCGGCTACAGCTCGACTTATTCTTAGCAAACCGAGCTCAAACACCCAAATGGTCGGGTTGGGTCGGTTGCAGCCCTACCTTTAGTAAGGTTAAAGCAAACAAAACTAATGTAGATGGATATATGGATTGCAAATGAAGGGATTTGAGATTAATTATGTATTTCAAATTGTCCCCAATGTATGCGCTCTGCATATTATATATTGTTGCATGTACAAATTGCATACATGATTAACATGTGAGGTCTTATGGCTCATCATTAGAATGGACCATGGGTAAAATTATCTTCTAATGTTCAAGTGAAACATTGGATGATAGTTTTTTCCAGTTGTATATCCAAGACAAAGAGAGACATTGTGTCTATTTATATCACCATTCTGTAATAGCTAAAAGTCGTGTTGGAGCACTTTTGCAAATCCACTCATTTTTTAGAATGTATTGCCTTAAAACATAAATATATGATGTCATTGCTTGAGGCTGACGTTTCTATTGCTACATTTTCTTCTCCCCAGACTCCGCTTTACCAGGAGCCACGTGAATTGGCTCGTCTCTTTTTTTTTATTATTTTTTTTTTAGATATATATATATATTTAATTTTTACCCACAAAATAGTTCCCATATTGAAAAAAACTTGTTGAAGGTTCCCTTTTCTTAATGCTGCTCGTATAACTTGGAATCCAAGTTTTGCCTTTTTATTTTTTATAAAATTTTTCTGTCTTATTTCAATGTTGCAGTGTCACTAGGACAAGCCATAGATATACAAAGAGGAGCCCCATTGTTCGGTCGATCTTGCATTGGTTGTCATGATGGAGGTGGAAACATAATACAGCCAGTGAGAGTCCCTTAACTCATAAAATCCCAGATGACAAACATTGCAAACGTATTACTTCTTCTCTAATCCACAGCTTCCTTTCTTCCTAGGGTGCAACACTCTTTTTGAAAGATCTACAGAGGTAATTTAGCACAAACTCAGTCATGTATTGCTTACAGTGTAGTAATTAGTTTAATTGCCTATCCTGAGTGCATGACATTTTTTGGGGTATATCAAAGTCCTGTAACCTTGGGAACGGGAGAGTTTTGGCTGTGGTTCCCTAAACAGTTTAGTCCCAAGTGTTACCCTAACAAGGGCCTGTTGAGAGAGAGAGAATCCAATTTTTCTGGTTATCACAGTTAACTACTTGATTGATTTTGGGTATCAAATGCTTGCCCAAACACACAATAATGTCACAGTTTTGGCAAATAATTACTATATAGAGGACTATGCTCTTATCTTTTGTGACATCTGCTGAGGAATACTTGATACGAATGCAGAAATGAAGTTGACACAGAAGAGGAAATTTTCCGTGTTACTTACTATGGCAAAGGAAGAATGCCGGTATGGTTTCTGCAGAAATTTCCATATTTATGATGGATTGTCTATGTGGTTGAAGATAACATATTTGTTTTCTACAGGGCTTTGGTGAGAACTGTACACCGAGGGGCCAATGCACATTTGGAGCCCGTCTACAAGAAGAGGAGATCAAACTGTTGGCTGAATTTGTAAAGTCACAGGCTGAACAAGGTTGGCCAAACATAGAAAGTAACACAGATTAATTCTCATGAGATTTTTTTTGAAGGTTTGCTTCTGTTATTGATAATGGTAACTCATGCTAGCAAGAACATTTCCGTGTTTTAAGTTCAGAGTTGTCACAACTATGAAAACATATTGTGTAGAGGCCTTTCATAAATGCAATTCTTTCTATCAGATGAGCTAGTGAGCATCAAAATCAGGATCTCTGATTGTAGAAAATCAAGTTGCATTCCTGGTAATGAGAATGGTATGTTTGGTTGACATCAAAATTTTTAGGGTGAATTTCAAATCAGTGGAACAAAGTGAAAATAATTGTAAAAAGGTGGTGGTGCAAGCGGTCCTGTGCTCTAGTGCAAATGAAAACTGTAGCCTTGCGTCAGAGCACATACTCCACTTGCACCTCCAACTTTCTATAATTACTTTCAGTTCTTTCCACTGATTTGCAATTTCCCCAAATTCTTATGGCTACAAACATTGTGCTTTCTATAGCAATTAGAGGTTCAGTACACCCGGAAGATTTGACAGTCATCATGATGCCATTGGATAAACTCTATGGTAAGTTGGAAACAATGTGGTTTCAGCTTTTAACTATCATTCATTGTGTGATGATTGGTCTAGTAAATTCCATTAATAGCAAACTCTTATTTTAAATTGATGAGAAACTCCTAATTTTAGACTGATGCATAAGATAAACACCTTTTAAACAAACTAAACCATTAAGGCTAGAGCTATGTACCATAACCTCATGGAACTTGCAAAATGGACAAGCATCCTAATTTCTGTTCTTCACAACAATTTTAGAAATTCGAATATTAAGAAATAAGTTATGGATAGATCAAAATTTATGATATGAGGAGACAGGTTATAGATAGGTCAGTTGCTCTATTTGATTTGTTATCTTTCTTTTACGTATTATCGGTATATCAATATTTCTTTGCAATAAATGGTAGATGTTTGATGTAGTCAAAAGACCTTTAGTTTGAACTTTTTTTGTACACTTGAAACACACACCCTCTGTTCAACATAGGATACGGCCATTTAAATTAATTAATGTTTGTTGCCGTTTGAAGGGATCAGCTTGGGTTATCATGCAGTATTGTATTCTCAAATATCTAAAATTATCAGCATCTTCTGAGGTTAGGGACTCACACACACACACACACACACTCTCCGACACAAGTTTATAATTTCTTTCATGTAAAGGAATATAAACATTTCAGGTTGAACATTTCTTGAACATGTAAAACAGACTTTTGGGTCCATACCAATGGGATCCTAATTGAATGAAATTTTTAAGAGAGGGAAATCTTGGATTTTTGCTGATGGGATGAGAACAGAGCACCTATCGCAGTTATGCTGATATGGATTGAAGTCAACAAAACTTAATACTTGGGGGTTCTAGAGAATCAAGGATGCTAAGCAGAAGGTTTGGAACCCTTGTAGCAGAATGGGTATGGGAGTGTTGAGGTAACATTTGTGAATTATTCTGGTTCTGAATTATTCATTGCTATAAATAACTTTGTTTCAGATACAATTTGCTCCAACTATTCTGCATTGTTTGATGATTGAGCTTTACTTTCTTTAGCTTTCATTCAAGTCTTTTTCTTCCTTTCTTTCTTTGACTCTTTTATGCCTTTAATCAGCTTATCTATTTTAATGAACACAAGTAAATATCAAATTGGACTACATGTTTTTTGTATGATACTTTTGGTAATATGATTTGAAGTTTGGTCATCTTTACTATTGCCTTTCCTATTTGTTGTGCTAGATATTAGCCATCACTAACTAATAACAAGTTTTTTTTTGTGTGGGGAGACTGGGATGGGGTTGAACTTGTAACCTCCTTAGTGAGGAACATGAGTTTTGATCATTGAGCTAACCCCAGTGGTTTCATTGACCAATAAGTTGGAATATCTAAAGTACGCTGACTTTAGGCCCCCACTCCATAGATCAAGGAGAGGTAGATTAGGTACATAAATAACTTTCGACATATTTTGCACAAAGTGATTGCACTTAGAGATGTTTGTTTCTTATCATGAAGAACTCTTTCTTGTGTTGGTTATTAAGCTTTTAGATGTGTGTTGTTGGATCATGAGTGTCTGATTTGATGTGATTCTTATTATATTTGTTAATAATCTCATACCGATAAAAAAATTAGATTCATTAAAATCATTTCACAAAAGAAGTTGAAAATTAATATAACTATAGCAGCAACCTTAATTCTAAATTTCCTTGTTCAAAGTGTCCATCAAACTGTTCCAGTCACTATCATCATGCTCATTTCACAACCTGCCTGAAGACTATGTTTTTGATTTGTTTATGATGTGCTTAAAACAGACTTGACAGGGTTTAAGTCGTCAAAGCTCACGTGGGTTGTTGGCAACCAAATTCAACTGTCAATCCATTTCTTCTAACACCTGTATTATTATAGACAAATTCCCTTTTATTTGAAAGGACATATTATGTTGGAGATTAAATCAAGTTTAATTATTTTTTGGATCCATATCAATGTTGTTAATATAATACTAATCAGCTTTAAAAAAAGAAAAAGAAAAAAGAAGATGCCAGTGCACTTCAGTGTATCATTTCAGTATTATTGCTATAAATATTATAAATTTGTCAATTGTTCTGGATTTATAATTCTTTATATAAAATAAATAAAAATCAACATTACTAAATGTATTGATTATTTATTAATTTTTATCTTTTAATTTTTTGCAAAAATAGAACTTTTACTTTCGTAAAATATACCACTTTTAAGTAATTAATTAGTCTGTAACATTTGATTGTATAGAATGCACAAAAAAAGCAATATGATTTGTTAACATGATGTATAATAAATTCTTACAAAGTATATTACTTTTTAGTACTCAACATTTTGAAGAGTACATCCAAAATAATTTATAAACTTTACTGAGTACATTTTGAATAAATTATTTAAATATTCAGGTATATTAATCGTGTTTATAAACATTTACTTGACTCTTTTGTAAATACATAAATATTTTAAATTTTAACTTCTAGTTCATTTTTTTTAGTTTTTACATAGCACTAATTACGATTATTCCAGTTTGTACAAGTATTGGTCGATACAGTCAAAAATTGGTCGATATGACTTGGGACAGACTAGTATATATGGTTCAACTTAAAAAATTGACTAGAACAAAACTCAACTCTCTTTATACTACGGTATGTACTAGCATGGATGACCTAGTACAAAATGATATTTCATAACATTTGTCCATATTACATAGCCTACTTCAGGGTATTTTTATGTTCTTGAATTATTATATTTTTAGAATTATTTTGATTAGCTGCTTAGTTTCCTGATTTGATTAGGATAGTAGTGGTTGATTGTAAATTAATATGTGGTCTAAATTTTATGTAAATTTAATAAAGAATATAATTTTGTTTGTGCTTTTTCTCTTCCTACATACTCCATCAATGATTTTATATTGTTACTATGTGTTTGATTTTATATTAACAATTGATATAAGAGTTTCCATTGTGCCAACACGTTTTTGCCTCTACTAAACCTAGTTCCCATGAAAATTGTGATTATGAAATTTACTAAACATTTTGTGATTGCGATTGTGACTGTGAGTGTGAAATCTACTTAAACATTGTGAAGTTAGCTCAAAAGTAGCTAGGATAGCTCAAAATACTTAGGTTTGGATTGACTAATGTATTGAGGAAGTTGAAAGTTTATTGTGTAAAGAGAGTTAGCAATTGCAAACATATAGTTAGAGTAGGCAAGTCTAGAAGTCTATTTTCATTTAAGTGCTTACCTAATCTTGCTAATATATTATATCTACATAAGAGAGAGAGAGAGAGAGAGAGAGGGATCCTTCTCTCGTTGCTAATATGATTAATATAGTCCCTCATCTCATATATATTAGATACTTACTCGATCTACATTCTAGAGTGACCTCAAAGAGTAGGGAATGGAACTTTTAACTATTAGTCGACTTAGTCTAAGTTTTAGTGTGACCTCAAGAAAGAATGGAGAATGAAACTTTTTAACTATTAGTCGACTTTTTAAAGTTTGTATTGATGATTTTTTCATAGGAGTCATAAGATCAGGGCAACTAAGACAACCTAGTTCATGAGTTCAGGACAACTAAGACAACCTAATTCATTTCTTTTTTCATTGGTTAACTAAGTATTTGTGTGGAAAATGTTTATAAAAGAATCAAAATTGAAAAGCACATATATAGGACTGTTTGGATATCACTTTGAATGTGTTAGATACTTAACTTCTTATTGATAATATTGTGAAGTGTCTGTCTATGGTGCTCAACAAAAGCTTTGGTGCAAGAAGCTCACACAAATGTTTTAGGAATAATGCTTTAATTTTAAGAGTCACATGAGTATGCAAAGTTGTTGTTAAATGGATTTGGCATAATCTTGTAATTTTCAAAATTGTTGAAATATTTAAGAGTATACAATATGTTTTTTTTTTTTTTTTATATTAATGTACTCTTGATATTTTGTTTGTTTGTGTTTTTTCTTTTTCTTTTTTTGGGACGGTTTTAAAGTGACTTTATTACATCATTTTGTATACATTTTCTATGTGTATTTTATGTTTATGTATCCTCTACATTGGAAGCAATCATTTCATACTTATCAATTTGGTTGATGCATCTTAATCATAATCTTATATAGGGATTTGAACTAAACATGTTTGCCATGGTTATATATCTAATGCAACATTAAAATTAACAACATAAGAAACATATAGACATAATCATTTTGCATTGACCCCACAAGTTCATTAATGATGGCTAACTCACCTGCTAATTGCAACCCCATCATTGTTTCGGTTCACACTAGACTGGAAGGTGTTGGGATAGTCGGTCATCATGAATTTTATTTCGATTATTTATATTATTTGTCTGATTGAATTACACATATTTCGATTATTTATATTATTTGTCTGATTGAATTACGTGTGTAGATCATTTATTTTTTTTATAAAAAGAAAATTTGAAATTGATATGATAAATCTTAGTCATGATTTTATTATTTTTTTCAAAAAAATGAATTGTCCAGTTTGTAAATTATATTTGTCGCCTATTTTATTTTAATATTTAAGATTAATTACACTTATATCTTCTAAGATTTGAAAAAAAATACACTTAGTTCTATAATTTAAACAAAATTGTATAAACTTCCGTTCAATGTAACAACGCTAATAAAGTAATTGAATTGATCCAATTATCCTTAAATATTTTATTTTTTAAATTTAAAATCTGACATTAATGTCAATTGACCGAAACCCCCCCTCCATTGCCGCATTTCTAATTCTTTACCGTTTCAAACCCTATGCATTTGATGTTATTAAAATGAATAATTATAGTGCAAATTTTATTTTATCCCCTCTGATTTGAGTTGGATGCAGATTACTCTCACAATATTTGAAAATCACTATATAACCCTCCCGTGGTTACTGGATTGAGGTGCACGGTTAACACCGTTAAAGGTAAAAGTAAAAAGACTATTTTGCTCTTATATATGTAACTCTTGTTTATCATTTCTCATTTAATGCATTTGAGAAAAATAAGGGTTATGTGGAGAGAATTTAGGATTTCAACAAGTGAAATTAGGATTTTGATTTAACAAATTAATTTGAACAACATAATTTCCATCAAAAATTAATTTAATTAAATCACAAATTATCATTAACTTCCTAATTATTTATTCAATTCCTTACTTTTTCAACCTAATTTAAATTTATAGTTATGTTTTTAGAGCAAAATATATATATATGTATATATATTTTATACAAACATATATACATTCATATACATATACATCATTATATATTTATTTTCTTGGAATCATATACATATATATATATATATATTTGGAATTAACATCATTTTTTGGAATTATAAAATTATTTTTTATTCATCAACATCATCTGAAACACTGAGATGATGACAGCAAAAATCATGGAGTTCATGAATTGAAGTACAATTAGAGAGTAACAATCATGGGTTTTAGGTTTTTGTTTGGGTTTTTACTTTTGATTTGGGTTAATTGGTCTTGAATGAAAATGTTGGATTGAGAAACCAATAGAATACCCATATCTATGACTGAAGAATTACCACTTCAAAAATGAATATGTATATATAAAGAGAGAAATGGACATATACAAACATATATATATATATATATATATGTAGAGAGAGAGAGAGAGAAAGATGACAATGTAATCTATGTATGTATCTATCTATGTATTTAGGGGTGAATAGCGGATATACCGATCCGTCCAAACCGACTGAACCGAACCGATTCGTCGCATTTTGGACAGATACGTGATGACGAGCAGACGATTGCGAATTGATTTTTTTCAATCTGCCTAGTTTTGAACAGATAGCGGATTTGAGATTCATTTGGTTACAACCGAACCGTCAAACCGCAAACACTTCTAGTAATTTGTAAGATTTTGTATTTTCAATTTGTTTAGATATTTTGTTTATGTTTTCAATTGAAAAAGAGTTTAAATATTCTGTTGAAAAAGAGTTTTCAAATTGAATATATTTTTTGAATTGAAAAAAATAAATGTATTATTTATCTATATTTTTTGGTTTTTAGATCTAACTCTAAAAATAATAAATAAAAAAAATGATACATGCTGGTTGGTTTTTGTTTTCAAAAATAGATATAGATGTAACAATACAGAGGCATGCAATTTTTACTACTACTCTGTTCATGATTTTGGTGGTTAGAATTGTTTATATATTTTAAGAACCACATATTGTAATACTATATGTAGACGAGATATACCGTGATTGTAATATATGGATGAGGCATGTAGTGATTGTAATATTCTAAAGTTTCAAATTTTCTTTCTTTGGATGAGGCATGCAGTGATTATATTACTTTTTTAAGTCTTTCATTGTAATATTCCCCCTCCTTTTTTTTTTTTTTTTTTTTTTTGAGGAATGTTAAATTATATTGAAAATTTATAAAATTTTAAACTGCCAAATTGATTTGCATTTATCCATCAATCTGTTAATCTGCTCAATCCACATCTGCCGGATTGGAGAACGGATGCGGATTGATTTTCTCCAATCTGCCAATCTGGCGAACGGATGACGGATTGAAAGTTCTGTGGCCTCAACCAACCTGCCCATCCCTACTATGTGTCTCATCCTTTTTGCAGGTATTATATGAGAGAAATAGAGAGGCTTATAGAGAGAGAACATGAGGAGGAACACAAGAAGATAAGAGAGCGTAGCAGTGTTTGTGTGGTGTGGTGAGGTGAGGTGAGGATGAGATATATGAGTCTGGTCCGAATCATTTGTTGTCACCGTCGCCTGGTCTCGTCATTGTCACTATGGTGTTATGGGTTGCCGGTCCAAATCGTCTGGGATTATTCAAGATAAAGAAATGGTAGGGTTGTAATTTTAGAGACTCATTAAGGTGCTTTGATCTTAAAAAAAATTCATATTTATAACAACTCTCAATAGATGCACGTGAATTACACTTTTAGTTAGTTTTGACAGAAATTGTAACTATGCACTTCAATTCAGTAACCGTGGGGAAGTTATGTAGTGATTTCCAAATGTCATGGGATAATCTGCACCTGACCCAAATTACAGGGGGTAAAGTGAAGTTTATTCATAATTATATTGTGATATGCATTTATGATATATGTATTTTATATGGGGTTAATTAAATTGGATAAATACACAAGTAAAAATAATGTTGTTTATTTTATCAATATATATATATCTATATATTAAAGGAGAATGGTTTTTGAATTTGTCATTTTGTCCTACTAGGACATTTAAACGGCTTAAATCTGTTTAAATTATAAAAAAATGGTTGTGATGTATCCTACTTTCTCGCTTCTCTCTCTTACTTTTTTTTTTTTTTCACCCACCTTCCCATGATCCCATGAATAATTCTATAAATGATTCCATGATCCCACCTTCCTCCTTTTCTTTTTATTTTTTTATTTTCCTCCTTATTTATTTTTATTTTTTTGTTTTCTCATTTTTGTTCACTTATTTTTATTTACACCTTGCCTTTAGGCACGGGTACGAGCACGAGCATACACTAGTATATATATATATGACAATTATTTTTATTTATTAAGGTAATATATTCAACAATATTATAACAAGTAAAGGGCAAACTTTACAGTTACACACGATTAATTTATCCATCTAAGAGTTGGTTTAATAGAATAAGTTAGGATTGTAAAATTAACTAAGAGAAACATGTTTTATCAATAGTATGAATTCCTTTGAGCCCAATAATTCCAATTATCCATTGACATTTGCATATATTTCTACTTTTGTTCATTTTTTAACTTTAAAGAGGGGAAAAAATTAGGCACCCTCAACGATTGCATAATTCCAACTTCCAAGTATGAGATGGGCAAAAACATTACAATGTGTTCCTAGAAAACAAGGAGCCATAAGTGTTAGTGGTTGGTGATCCATTGGAGTCACTTCAATGCTTAAGTTTGCAATAATTATGAATGGAGAGAGATTTAAGTTTATAATACAGGGTTTTTTCATTTTTTCTTTCAAAGAAATGTAATCTTGTGACAAGTCATTTCACTTCGTTGATAAGATATGGTACATGTCTCCAAATTAATGGAGGAGTTGGTTACCTTACGCAATGTTGATTTTTTTTCTTTGACCTTGTTTTAACCACTAATCAGGAGTTGACTAATCACCAACACCACGTGACGTTGATTAGTCTCAACCAATGAAATTGTGTGTTAGCTTGATCATTTGGGGCCCTATGTTGGATCTATGCTAAATTTTCTTCTTCCAAAAGTTTGCTTCCTTTTTAAAGGAAATTCACCAAATGGAACCCGTTGCACTTTTAAGTAGTGTTTGGATATTCTAGAATTTTTGAGAGCGTTATAGAGAAAAGAACGAAAGGACAAAATGAAAGAAATAGGTAAATTACACTCATTTTTTCAGAAGTTTTTGACAAATACAGAGACTTCTTTTATAATTTTATTAATTACAAAAATCTAATCTACTTTTGTTGATAATATCAAATTTTCTCAATCTGTTAATTTAGCACAAATGCCATTATATTTCTATCCAAAATGACCATATTAATTCAAATAATTTGATTGAAAAAAAAGAAAAAAAATTAGAGAAATATCAAAATTTCAAGTCGTCTTCTAATAAATTTGATTGAATTTCACATAAATTTTTTGAGTTTTTTTGAAAGAATTTTTTCTTATAAATAGGTAAAGACTTTTATAATAATTTCAAGCTCTCCATGAAATTCCTCACCAGAGGAGACCCTTGAAAGAGAGTTTATAAAAGAAAGAAAAAAAAATAGTTAGAAAATATTTAGGTTGCGTTTGTTAGAGCTTTCTAAATATGATTTCAGAGTAGAAATTGTATTTTGAGTTTAGAGTTTTGGAATTATGATTTGAGTGTAGAAAATTTGTTTAGTAAAAGAGTTTTGAATTGAGTGAGAAATTTTTGATGTAATATATGATATTTGATACAAAAACTTACAACTCATAACCAAACACACAATTCAAAATTCTATTAAAGCTCATAAAAAATTCAAAAAATGTTTTTTTCAAATATATAAAAATTAATGTGTCAATTGCAAAAAAAAAATTTTACCGTTCTAGTCAACTGGCCGGACGACCGGTCAGACAACCAGTTAGCTCAAATTTTCCCGCCTAAGACAGTTTTTAAAATTGAATGTGAAATTAACTTTAGAAAACCGTAAACAAATATGAAACTCAAATAAAGGGGTTGAATTAGCTTTGGAAAAGCGTTTCGAACAGAGCCTTAATTTTTTTTAAATTTCTTTAACCCGATCGATTCGCTTGACCTGTCCCCAATTTGGCAGTCCAACCACTGATTTTTTCAATTCTTTCTAAATAGGCCGGCTTTTACCTTGGAACGGTTTAAGGGATATATTCGGACCAGAATCCTGACTGGTTGACAGTTCAACCGATCGAACGGTTTTCAAAACCATGGTATAAACAACGAAATATTTATTAATTTTAATTAATGTATTTATTATTTAAATTTCTTTTTACTTTTCTTCTTTTAAGATGGAACAAATGGATCAATTTTTTTCCAGCAGTTTGTCCTGCTTATTTATTTATATATGCATATTTATATTTTAAAAAAATGCACACTATTCTTACATAATTAAAAAATAAATATAGAAGTAAAAAAAACCTCACAATAAATAAAAATTAGTTAATAGAGAATGAAAAATTAAGAAATCATTTGAGAATAATAATCAATTTAAACAATTTCTTATTTCTTATAACTAAAAATAAAATTAATCTTTACTTGAATAGAGAAATTATTTTAAAATACTAAAATACTCAATTAATTTGTTGTATGATACTTAAAACATAATTCTCCATCTTTATTTTTCTCATTTAAACTATTTTTATTAAATTTAATCTTAAAATTAATTTCTCACCTTCATTAATGGTTAAATTTTTTACTTTATTTTTTAATTTCTCACCTTCATTTTGTTCTATTATTATTTATAGCGAAATGTTATTATTTAAATTTACTTCTTCCATATATCTAATAATTATATAATTTTATCGATAAGATTGAGAAGTTAGACTTTAATATTAATTTAAATACACAACGAAATACGACACCTTCTAAAGAAAAATATATAAATGTAATTTAATTTACATTATTAAATATATACGAAATTATTATTTATTTTTCATAATCTTTTTTAAAATATAAATGTAATGTAATTTCTTGACTCTATTTTTTTTCACAAGTTTTTTGAACTTTTACAAACAAAATATAAAATAAAAATTCAACTATTAATGAAGGTGAGAAATAAATTTTAAGATTTAATTTAACAAAAATAGTTTAAATGAGATAAATAAAGATGGAGAAATAGATTTTAAGTATCATACATAACAAATTAATTGAGTATTTTATTTTTCTCAAATAATTTCTCCATTCAAGTAAAGATTAATTTTAATTTTAGGTGTAAGAAGTGAGAGATTGTTTGAATTTTTTATTATTCTCAAATGATTTCTTAATCTTTCACAACTAATTTTAATTTATTGTGAGTTGATTAGATTGTTTTACTTCTATTTTTATTTTTTATTTTTTTTAATCATGTTAGAAATATTAACTTGTGTTTTTTTAAATATGCATCGACTAGAAGTTTAATGACTCAAAGATAAAAATTAAAATTTGAGAATAATATATGATTAAGAAAAGATAAAATAACAAATTTTTTACATATGAATAAATAAGTAATGCAAGTCATCGGGAAAAAAATAAATTTATTTAGTTTAATTTTTTTTTTAAATCAAATAATAAATACATTACTTAAAATAATAAATTTTAAGTTATTTATGTGGTGTGAAATAAGTCTTATATTAAATTATTAGGATGCTATTTAACATTAATTTTAGAGAGATTATTTATTTTAAAGTATTTTGTCAATAAAAATTAATTTTTTTTTTTGCTATTAAATGATTTAATAATGTTTTAACAATTTAAAGATTTTATTTAATTTTGCATGAAATTTAATAATTTTATTAAATAATTGTAAAATATGTATGAATTTTTGATAATATACATGCAAAACCTTAAGAGAGGTAAATGAAATTTCTCATTTGAATAGATAAAATAATTAATAGGTAATTTTGTTATTTTTAATATGACATCAGCAAATTCTATTAAATAATTTAACAATGAGATAATTTTAATAATAATTTTAAAAGTAAGAGATATTAATATAATTATTGAAACTACATAAAAGATTTATATAATTATAAGAAATCTTAAAGGAGGTAAGTATAACTTACCTAAAGAAATTTTTTTTATTTTTTTTTCTTTTTCATTTACAAATTCCTCACAAAGTGAAGATCCAAGAACAACAAATAAGAGAAACACCAAATAACTGTTGGACAAACAAAGGTCTTTAACAAACCTTATCTATAAAAGAAGGCACACCTCCCCAAATACCATGTGACACTACGTGATATTTTCAGTAATGAGAAGCTGCAATACACAATGGCTCCGTTTGGGAAGGGAGGTTTGCGTTAAAATAGTCATATAAGATAAATTAAGTTATTTTAATTTAATAAGATAAAATATCACATTTAATCTATAATTATTATATTATTTTTTTTATAAAAAGTCAGAAAATTCTTTCCAAACGAGACTTTTTAACTCCAAATTAAAATAATTAAAAAGTCAAAAGCCAACCCATTTTTCAAACGAACCAAATAAATTATTTTTTATCTTCTAACTATTTAACCGAGATAAGTTAAAATATTCTACTTGTAAAATTTGATGTTATGTGATTGGTTTAGAATACCACATACATGTTATCGCATAATGGTGGAGAAATGGAGAAATACTAAAACCAATAACCAAACACAAGTGGCACCATATATTAAAAAAAAAAAAAAAAAAAATCCCTAATTTATGCTGGAAAAGAGAACTCTTATATGGACAGCTTTGTGGACAACCACCACCACTAGATCAAACCTTAATCAAATGAAGATTCAACTCTTTCAGCTAAATTACAGAGGAAAACCATGTGACCACCTATCCATTAATCAGGCACTTTAAAAAATAAAATACAAAAAAAAAAAAAAAAAAAAAAGGTTGTGGTCCTTCATTTCCATTAGGGTTTGTCTGTATGTCATGGACATCAAAGAAAGACACAAGAACCACCCAAAGCTAAGGACAAAACTGTGCCCTCAACTGATTCCTCCCCAACCTGGCCAATAATATACATATATTACATATAATATATATATGTATAAAATGAAAACAATATTTGTTGGAGGAATGTTGATATCGTTACCTGTCGTGGTATCTATGCATAAGGAAATTTTGTTAGTTGGATCATGCAAAACTTTAAGGCTAAAAGTTTGGCTGATAAGCACTTTGATGAAAAATAGATGATTCTAGCATTTGGAATGGATTGAAATAGGAAAATGATTTTTGATTTTTGATTATCTATTATAGCATAGGCCTTGTTTGGTTTGTTTTTGAGAAAAATTTTTGAGAAAAATTCTCTGCAAACAAATTTTCAAGAGTAATCAAATCAAACAAATTTTTTCAAAAAAAATCTCAAAATTTTGTTTGGTTATCTATTTTCCAAAATCACTCTCTCTCTCTCATATACATCAAATCAATCAATTTTTTTAAAACTCTCTCCCCAAAATAATTTTTCAAAACCATTTCTGAAAAAAGGCAAACTAAACAAGTTTTCGTATTTTTTATCTCAAAAACTACTCTACATACACAAACCAAACACATCCCATATTTCTAAACTAATTAGGAATTCAATGCTCATTTTTTTAGAACTTTTATTACCAGTAATCTCATTATTAATGAGATTTTCATTCATACTCAAGATTCTTGTCATTGAAACATAGCATAAACGCTAATTCTCATAACATTAAAAAAAAAGAAGGGGAATTTTTATACAGGTCCAGTTACACAAAAAATTTCTTAACATATTAAATCTTATACATCAACCCAAGATTGTAATACGTTATCCAATTAAAAATGATAACAAGCTCGCATGACAACCAAATATAAAATTTTGAAGACAATAAATTGAGCTGTGAAATTTCATAGTACTTAAAAAAAAAATTAAGAAATTTTTCAATTTTTATAAATTCTCATAATTTCTGTACAAATCTATGTAATTTACAATTTGTGTGCAGAAAGTATGAGATTTTGCTGTTAACATAGAAATTGTGACATTCCAAAATAAATTTACCATTTTTCATATAAATTCTTAGTTTCTATGGTATAAAATTTCATAGTTTTGTTTCTATATTTGTGAAATATCACAATTGACCCCACTTCTTTGTACATGGCGCCGCCCATGGCCCTAGCAACTGACAAATGTGAAGGCATAGAGAATGAAACCCTAGATGGTGAGAGGAGGGGACTCTCTAGGATTTTCCTAATGTTGGCCTAACATTGAAAACAACCCCTAACATGCAAGGTGGTGTATTCAAGCAATTGGAGGACCTTTGCATTTGCATATTCTCCAAGCAAAGGACATATTGCCCCCATGTGACCACAAGCAAAGCATGCCCTATTTATATCCCATCTTCCAACCTGATTAATACAATGCTATCCTTATTGTATGTATAATAGTTGTTTTTGTCTACTATTTCTTTATCAAATGGTCCTAATGTATATGGGGCAACATAGCTACTACCCTTGCTTTAGGTAGAACATTAATTTTCAACTCCATAGTATGACCAAATATTTTATGTCCATAATTTTTTTTCTGTTTCTCTTTTAATTTAAAATTATTAGATTATGTGAAAATTTAGAAACATAATTTATCTCATGACATAATCTAAATGTTATAAATGATTTAAGACATGAGGATATAGAAATTTGTAGATTAAAAGTCTCGTATCTAATGGGTATTACTACCAAAATTTATAATACTAACAACATCTTATCTTCATCACTAAAAGTATACATTTTTAGCAATGGAATGAAATTTTTTTATCGTCAAAAGTATTTCAAGACAATAATGAATAAAATTAATAACATACTATTTTCTACCACCAACTTGTAATGGAAGGGAATTTCATAACATGTGATGATATGAGTTCTACTTACATCGTGAGCAGACGGTAAAAATTACAGAACTAAATTATGTTCTCATATGAGGATCAAACAAAAATATCCAGTTTTGGCAACAAAAAAAAAATATTGATTGTCAACATTTTTATTTCTTATAATGATATCATATAGCCTTACATTTGGATATTTTGGTACTAATCAAATTGTCCATGTTTGACAGCATTTCATTATTCAAAAAAAAAAACAATAAATAATAGATTTTTTTTTTTTTTTTTTTGTGAACTATAAAAAAAGGCTCTGTGGTGTCATCACAGCCCCGTTGGCCCTAGTCCCGGGATAACCGGTTGCCAGCTAGGAAGTAACCTCCACCCAAGTAGGGGACCCACCACCAGGGCACCAATGGAGGGTAACCCCACGCCGCAACAGAAGCCAGGGACCGAGGGGAGTAAAGGCATTACTCATAGGGAGTGATCTCAAATGCCCCTTCCAGAAATCGACCCTGGTTCCTCGGCTGTGGAATGGGCCACGTCCTCCACCAGGCCACCAACCCTGGTGGTATAAAAAAAGGCTCTGTGGTGTCATCACAGCCCCGTTGGCCCTAGTCCCGGGATAACCGGTTGCCAGCTAGGAAGTAACCTCCACCCAAGTAGGGGACCCACCACCAGGGCACCAATGGAGGGTAACCCCACGCCGCAACAGAAGCCAGGGACCGAGGGGAGTAAAGGCATTACTCATAGGGAGTGATCTCAAATGCCCCTTCCAGAAATCGACCCTGGTTCCTCGGCTGTGGAATGGGCCACGTCCTCCACCAGGCCACCAACCCTGGTGGTATAAATAATAGATTCAATTTTAATTTTTAGTATGTCATATAAAACATTTTTTCTAATTATTCAATTTAAACCCTTAATTAGAACCACATAAAATATATTTTAAAAAGTATACATTATTACGTAAATATATAACTTTATATTATCAATTTAGGGTTGTTTTGGAAAGTTGGTAAAAAGTTAATTTTTGGCTTTTTACTAAGCTTTTTGACTTTTTTGAAAGTGATTTGGGAAGTTGATAAAAAGCTGATTTTTTGCTTTTTAGTTTAATATTTATTTATGGTGTCAAATCAAATTAAAATGACTAAAATACTCTTATCCAACATAAGAGATTTATTTTTTTATTTTTTTTTCATAGGTCCTAATTTGTAATTTTACGGCTGCGTTTTTGGCACTTGCCAAATGACTTTTCTAGCGTTTTTGGCAGTCACGTTTTTAGACATTTTGTCCAAAAACGTGACTTTTTACCATGTTCCCAAAATGACACTTAGCTACTTACAAATTGAGGCGTATTTTGTTAAAAGTTACTTTTTTTAAAAAAAAAATTAAAAAAACATATAAAAAAAATAAAAAAATAATATCACTTAAAAAATTAATAAATTAACTTTTAATTTTATTTTCAAAATATGCCTGTCTCAAATATTCGATTATTAGAATAAAAAAATATTCAAATGGTTTCATTGTATTGGCTCAAAAAGTATTGAAATGGTGTGTGAACCAACCACTTTTCCCCATAAAAAGTTTGGATCACTGACAATATTTGTTGAGTTAGGCCTAGACTAGTAATTATTCGAATAGAGATGTTTGATAGATGAAATAGAGTGGTCCCATTAATCATTTCCTCTAGAGTACGTTTCCCAATTCAAATCTCAGATCCAGAGAGAGATGAGACACTGCGAGAGAGAGAGAGACTCTGCATTGGAAACAACAGGTCAATGTCACTAGCTGTAACGGCATCCACTAGGTGAGCAGTGAATATTTCTACTAATTCCGAATCGATCTCTCGCATTTTCAACCTCGGATGATTTTTGATTAATTTTTTTTAATCCGTTTAATTTTAGACAGATAACGGATTTTAAATTTTTTTTAACTGCAATTGAACTGTTTTAAATCACGTACACCCTTAATAATTTATAAAATTTTATATTTAAAAAAGAATTAAAATATTTTATTGTATTTTTAATTTAAAAATCTTTTTATTAAATTATAAGAGTTGATATTTAATATTTATGTAGGAAATATAGGACTTAATTTTGTAATTTTTTTAAAAATCAAATTAAATAATTTTTAAATAAAAAAAATAATGAAATAGTTTTGATAATATATGATTTTCTTATATGTTTTTATTATTAGTATTTGACAATATACTTGATAATCTTTTGGTTATATTGAGTCAAATTATTATTGCAAAAAAAAAAATATTGACAAATTATTATTTTATTTTCAAAATTTGTAAAAATTTAAACCACCAAATAGATTCATATCCATCCGTTAATCTACATCCGTCAATTCGATGGACGAATACTAATTGATTTTTTTCAATCCGCCCATCCGACGGACAAATGGCATATTAGAGATTCCCTGACCGCAACCAAACCACGAACACCCCTAGCATCCACAATAAATTAATTAAATTGTCAATTTAATTTAAAAAAATTCAACAAATTAGTTAAGAGACTATTTAAAATAATTTTACTTACAAGTAAGGCTACGTTTGATCATTTTTAAAAAATTATTATAAATTGTCATATTATTATTATTTTTTATTTTTTCATAAAAAATAAAAAAATTATTAAAATAATATATTTTTAAACGAGGTCTAACTAGCTACTTTTGTTCACTAGTAGACCCTGTTTACAAATTGAGTATCTTAATTGTTTTTTAATTTTTTATGAAAAAATATGCTAAAAATAAAAAAGATAATGATGTGATAATTTATAATAAATTTTTTTTTTGGGTTAAAAAACCAACTCCCCAAATGTTTAGAAAGAATCAGTTATTAGAGTTCAATTCATATTCGGCTCGTTATGCAAATAAGTTAAATTTAAATTCATTTAAAAATCATTAAATTTTTAAAATCAAAGTTGAACAATTTATTACTTGATAAACATAAATACATTATAAAGAAATCAAGACACTCGAATTCGACTCATGTTTAATTTGTTAAACTAATTCAGTTATTAGATAAGTCAAGTTTGACATGTTTTCAAACAAATTTAGTTTTTAAACTAAACTCAAACAATTTAATATTCAATTCAACTCAACTTTTGCACTAATCACTATTCAATAGCCAATTAATTTCTCTCCCCCCCCCCCCCCCCCCAAAACATTGAATGAATATTTTAAAATAAAAAAACAAATTATTAAAATATACATTGAATAAATGACTAGCGAAAGAAACAAATTAAGATTTTGACCAACATAGCTAGGGATGCTCTAACAATGAGCCCAAATTAATCAATTAAGTTGTCCCAGTTGATCAGATAATTGAAAAGCTACACATTAAAATCTTATGATTTGAATCAATAGTTAAAAAGTAAATTATGCTGAAAGCTCTTAGATTAGGGCTTAATAAAAACAAATGCAAAATTTAGAAATTTTTGATATAATTTAGAGGTGGTTTGGCATCCCATAAATAATCCATTTTTTCATCTTTTTTTCATCACATCACCTCTCTATTTTTCTGCACATCTTTTCGTAAAAAGATAAAAAATATACTTATTTAGATCATTTCAAATAACCCCTAAAATTGTAGCCGAAGACTAGTCAAGATGAACCCGAACACTATTATTATATTATAAGAGTAGAGAGAGAGAGGAGGTCTAAAAACCCACCACTAAAAACGTTGGGTGTTTTGGAAAGTTGGTAAAAAGTTAATTTTTGACTTTTTATCAAGTTTTTTAGTTTTTTGGAAAGTGATTTGAAAAGTTGGTAAAAAACTAGCTTTTGTCTTTTTAGTTTAATATTTGTTTATGGTGACAAATCAAATTAAAATGACCAAAATACCCTTACCCAACATAAGAAATTTATTTTTTTATTTTTTTGTCATAGGTCCCAATTTGTAATTTCACACTTGCGTTTTTATAATTTCCCAAACCAATTTTGCTACGTTTTTGCCACTTGCATTTTTGGACTTTTTGACAAAAACATGACTTTTTATTTTGGTTCCCAAAAAGGCACTAGTGTTTAGCAAGATAAACTTTAACCTGGTTTAGTTAAAATTCAACAAAAAAAATAAATAAATAAATAAAATAATTAATAAGATAAAATATCATTTTAAATTTATAATCATTTTATTTTATTTTTACAAACATTACATTCAATTACAAAAAAATTCAATCATCTTTCCAAATATAAAAATTTTAACTTACTAAAATAATCAAAAATTAAAGGACTTTTCTTAAGTGTGCAATTGCACACCATGTGCCACTTACACAAAAAGTGTAAGTGTAAGGTGTAAGTATAAGTATAAGGTGTAAGTGTAAGATGTAAGTATAAGGTGTAAGGTGTAAGTGGGTTACATATGGTGTGCAACCTCAAAAAAGGTGTAAATGTAAGGTTTAATTTTTCACAAAAAATGTAAATGTAAGGTGTAAGGTGTAAGTTGCACACCATAACCAAACCCAAAATTAAAATAACTTACTAAAATATCAACTTCCCACACGCCCTCTCTATATATAACACTGTACAAAGAGGAGAGGGAAAGAGGTGCATACATCTATACAGATGATGGGGTGAGGAGAGGGAAAGAGTCAGGAGAGAGAGTTTCCAGCACAAAACAATGCATGGCTCGTGTTGCAGATGCAGCCACACCTTCAAGGGCTAGCTAGATTCCTCATCAAATACAGGTCAAACCCTAGATCAGTATATTTACCTCTCTGATGATCTTGGTTCTTTCTTCCGAATCTCCTATTTTCTGATGATGATGTGTTGGTTTGAGAGCTTGAAGCTGCCAGCATGATCTAGTGAGACCAAACCCATCTTTTCTTTGAGTTTCTTTCCTTCTATATTTTCGGAGTTTTTTAAATATTCATCATACGTATTGATATTTTAAATATGCCCCAATAGCATGTTTGGTGATAATGTCTGGTATCGACTGATATACCAATCTTTCTTCTTTTTTTCTTTTTTTTGAGTTTCTCTCTTTCTTTCATCTTTTCAATAGAGGGTTTTAAATACTAATCGATACGGATCGGGACATTGAATTTCCCTTTTGATATTGATCGATACTGTTATTTAAAATCATATTCCAATATTGATGGGCCAGATGATAGATGTGGATCTTGTTGATCTTTATTTTTTTTAGTGAATAAATGGTGGGTTTTTAGTGGGATGTTATGGATGAGTGAGACTGCTAGTTAGGTTTGTTTTCCCAGTTTATAATGTGTATTTTGAGACAACCAAGGGTTTTTTTTAGTCTGCCTTTGAAACGACAACCGATAAAATTGGAACGATACAAAAAAAAAAAAAAAGATTTTGAGTTCGAGCTGCATAGACACATGGTTCTACTAGATCATCTTGCAGCTTCAATCACTCACTTCCCAACAATAAGAAGAATTTCCTCCTCTTGTTTGCCGCTTCAATCCGGGTAATTCTCCTCTCTTTCCTTTGTTTTTGTTTTTTTTCTTTTTCTTCACCTTAGGGAAAAGGAAATTTTGATTTATTAGTGCAATCATTATTTACTAATCCTAAAAATATATATTTCTTTGTTGAAATTATATAGAAATTTAGAAATAGATAATATGAACATACATTGTCATTGTCAAGGTTTCAACAGACGCCAACAAATGAAGAAAATAAACCTTTGATTTAGTTTTTCACATTATCTTTCTCTTTTTCCATTCAAATTTCTCTCTCTCTCTAGTCATGTGTATATATTTGTTTGTGTTGACTATGTAGATGATATGTAGAGTCAACACATGAAACAAATTTCCAAGACACAAGAAAGATCTTTACAAGTATAAAATTTTTACGTTTGTACTTTTATATATATGGTTCTTAGCCATCATTGCAAGAATATTTTGCTCTTTCATTAAAGAAAAAATTTACCAGAAAAAGAGAAACTCTATTATTTATAATTTTAATTATCTTTTTTTTTTTAAAACTAAAATCACCCAAGTGCTTTTTCACAGACTTTAGACAGGTGAACTTGACATGAGACAAGAGGGTATGGTTTAGACTGTCTTGTCTTTTTAATTAGATTCTTATTTTTTGCTATTCAATCTTCTTCTTTTTTAATTAAAAAAATATATAACTGGTGAGTAATTATTATATCAAAGTTAAAGACAAACCAAATGCCATCTGTCATCAATTCAATTTCAATCTGAATAAGGATCATGTACTATTCTAATATGGGTATGATAAAATTTCTTTATTTATGAAGTTACTATTTTTTAAAGCTATAAGGGTTAGTCTAGGAGCCAGAATTCATGTACATTAGTAGGAGGTTGCAGATTCTACTCTTTCTTGAATGCACCAAAAAATAGATTATCGTTAAAAATTAAATGGGTCTATTGATTTAACAAGGAATTTGATAAAATGAGTACATTGAGTTTTTTCAACACTTAAATGGGACCACTATGTTATCCTCAATATACAGTTTTTGACATTTCAAAATTTTCCATCTATTGCCTCATTTATGTTTTGCACACACAAGTGGTCCTAATTTTATTTTCCAACTTGTGTTGTGCATTGCAATTTCATACATCAAGTTGTCCTTATATGATTTTCCAAATTTTGTTTTGCATATTTTTGCACCCCCTTAGTAGTTGTTTAATTACTTGTAAGCTTATAGGATAAAAAATGATATAAGCTATTTCGATAAATTTTTATTTATCATTTCATATATCATTGTTCTGGTAATAAATATGAGTGATAGAACTTATTAATTCAATACAAACTATGTTTGTTCAATTAGAAGAACAGTTAGTCTCAAGTCATTTACATGAAGGCAATGCATGCACTGAAAAAACAAAATTTGCGAGTGTTTCATTGAGTGCGACCATTTATGAATGTTTATATAGAGTTTTACTTCCATATCAAACAAATGTTACTAATTATAGAGACACAATAGGTAGTACTCATGACTTGTAAGAGCTCATAAGAAAACTTCCATGGGAAATTCTATATTGCTAAGCGTGAGCTTAAAATTTCACGCACCATAGGACAATATATAATACAAAAGATTTAAGAGAGTTAATCCTAATTGAGATTTACCTTGAAGAGCTTATTGAAATCAAGAGTTAATTGAGGTAAAAAACACATCCTTGTAAAACTAAAAAGATCAATCCTTGTGGAACAAAGGAAGTCAATGAAATAAGTGTGGAATTAGTATTTTTGGTTGGATGGATTCGAGTCACGAAAACAACTTCTACAAAAATGGAGTAAGGATATATACATCTTTCTTTTGATCGGCAAGAAGAGAGTTATATTGATGTAATAAAGAGTACAAGAAGTACAATACAATTACATCAAAAGAAGGAAGTAAGGAAAATAGCATCATTGCTTAAAGAGCAAAACTCAAAAAATTGGCATTGGCACTAGCATTCAAGCCAAACAAATGCTAAACCAAAGCCAAACAATGACTAACACCACCTAATCCTATTACATAAATCTTGCCATCTCTAAAACTTGCATTTTTTTTAATAAATCAAAAAGGAGTTTATTGATGTAAATCATATGTATACAAACTTACATCAATCAGAATGGTTGTGTTAGAAAAAACATCATTGCCAAAGAACACGTCTCAATTAGGTTGACACATGCAACTAACCAATCATATGCAATACATTGCATTAGGCATGTGCCAACCTAGTTGGGATGTGCTCTTATACAATGATGCATTTTTTCTTGGTCTTTCATTGATATAATTTTGATGTACTTCCTTTGTACTCATTCATTTTGCATCAATAAATTTCTTTTGTTGATAAAAAAAAAAAAAAAGCGAAAAACAAAAATTACAAGTTGGCAAGACACCAACCACCAACTACACCTAAAAGAAAGAAAGTAAACAATAATAGTTGACACTATTTGTTTTTGTTTTTCTACCAGCAAAGAAGAGGCTTTATTGATGAAATGAAGATACAAAAGCATAACATACATAATAAAAAGCAAGGGAAAAGCTACAAGTATCGTAGCTAAGCTAAACGATCTCAACTAGGTTGACACTGCAAAGTCATCCTTTTTTAATGTCAAAGTTAATTGATCGTGGCAGTTTTTATATTTAAGCTTATTTATAATGCAACAAACATGAATTTGGACTAATTTATTCATAAGGCTAATGCATAGGTTAGCATATGTTAATTTGATTTTTCATTTTTGTATGACACATGTTTTTGGCAATACAATTAAGTGTAGATATATTCAACTAGTGTCTGTTTTTTTTAGAACATTCTGGAAAGAACTTTTTTTTTTTTTTTTTAAATGGCTTAAGCTATAAAAATGAAGGAAGCTATTATATTATAGTTAATTGGTTTTGTTTGACAAATGTATTGAGGAAGTTAAAAGTTTTTTTCTTTTTTTCTATTTTTGAGTAAAAGGAAGTTGAAAATTACTTGTGTAAAGAGTCAGTAGTTGTAATCACATATCTGTCCAATGTATATAGTTATAGAGTAGGTGGTAATCCAGTTAGTGCTTACGTATTCTTGTTACGAAAAATAGTAATAAAATTTTCTAACCAAAAAAAAAAAAAAATAGTAATAAAATTTTAAAATTCAGTTATGCTATGCGCACAGAAAGTTTTAAATACAGAATATACAAATGTGAGATAAAAAAATGTTCACATTTGTAGTTGCGAATGCATTTGTAGTTGAATGACAATATCAAAAATTCAGAACCCCATTACATAACAACCAATACAATATATAACGGCTGATATTTATATAATAAAAAATAAAATAAAAAAACTAAGCATATTAAAGATTATCAATAAATAAAATCTAAAAATGTTGGCTCTGAAAATTCTATCAAATATTTGATCAAACGTCTCAAATGAATATGAGTCCCTTACTCATGTAGAATCTTGTAAGACTCACACTTATGTGATACATTTGATCAAATATTTAATAGAGTTTTTAGTATTCCTAACATACCTCAATAAAACTGCTAGAAGAAAAGTTTTACTTGTACCTTTTACCAGAGAAAAGAAGATAGGTTCAAAGAACTTTACCTAAGATCAACTCTCAATTAAAAAACAAACATCAATAGGAGCATTAGTTAGAAAAGCTTGTCACAAGTTAACTACCACATGGAAGCATACTTTTTGTGTTGTCTGTTGGTTCTAATCCTTATTTATATCTAACAGTGGGGACAGACATTGACATAATCATAGTCATAAAGGTAAATTTAACCTATTAATTCGGCTTTCCTTTTAATAAAATCATGTAACCAACCTCAATTATTGTTAATGACTCATTAAAAATCTCAGTCTCAACCCAATGAAATGTCTCAATTAAGACACAAGCTATGTTCAATTGGCATCTAGGGCCCCCCCATATGAGTGGTGTTGATGAGATTGGCTGAAGGTCCAATTGGAGCTTGATGCCTGTCAAAAGATAATTAGTTGGGTAATAAAATTTTCCAAAGTGAAAAAATTGTAAAAAATTAAGCTTGAACCTACATGGAATTCTCTACACTAGTGATTGGAAATTTACTAATTTCTTTTTTAGATAGGACTGTAAATAAATCAAACTGCTTGTGAACTCCGCTTGATTATTACATATATAAATGAGTTATAGTTAGATTTTTAAATTCATTTAATAAACGAGTCAAGTTCAAGTTAAAATAGGTTCGGCTATTTATTATTTATTAAAATAATAATAGAATAAGTATGTTATTTATATATTAAAATACATATGTTATATATGTACATTGTAATATAAAATAATTTTATCAAGTCAACCCAGCTTGATTATTGAACTAAATTTATTATTCATTATTGAACTGCCGGCCAAGCTCAAGTATGATTTGTATTAACGAGCCGACTCGAATTGGATTTTCTTGTTGGGGAAGAAATGATGTGAATTATAATTTTTTTTAAAGAAAAATCTCACCAATGAACCATCTAATTTTACTCGAGTTTCAATTTGGTCTATGTCAATTTGAAAGACAATTTTGCCCTCTAATTTTTTATTTTATGTCAAATAAAGACAATTGATAATATTTATCCAAATTTTGAATGAAAAATAGTCATGAACATAGTGCATGTGACTAATATTCAAGGGCAAAATAATTTTCTCAACAAAATTTCTTATCAAAACTGTTCGTCTTATCTAGCCATGTACTTAATCACAATAAATCATTCATCTTTTATTTAAAATTATCATTTTAAACCTCAAATAATTATGTACTTTGATACATTCGTCTCAAAATGGAAATCTTCGTAGAGCTTGGTGTTGTAATGGCACATGGTTATAGACAAATGGGTGTTTTGAGAAGTTGGTAAAAAGTTGACTTTTGACTTTTTATCAAGCTTTTTAACTTTTTGAAAAGTGATTTGGAAAGTTAGTAAAAAGTTGACTTTTGACTTTTTAGTTTAATATTTGTTTTTGGTATCAAATCAAATTAAAATAACCAAAATATTCTTACCTAACATAAGAAATTTATTTTTTTATTTTTTTGTCATAGATCCTAATTTATAATTTTACACTTACGTTTTTTTACGCTTCTCAAATCAATGTTGTGTTTTTGCGATTTTGGCACTTGCGATGTGGCTTTTTATTTTGTTCCCAAAACCGCACAAAGTGCAGAAGGATGATGGCAAGAGTTGTTGAAATTTCAAGCTTAATGATTCACTGGTTCCCAGCTGGCTGGGTGACACGTGGCAGAAGTCTATTGGAACCACCCTTTAAGCAACCCATCATGTTGTGACTCGTGGCATAGAGGTCCTTTTGTCCTTGGGTGGTCAAAGCAAAATATTCAATGAAACATGCTTGAATTCAATTCCCAACATCGGAGGGCACTATAAATGTGGGTAGTACTACTTCTAGATGATGTGCAAGTGTGAATTGGGAAAGTAGTAAATTAATAAGAGAATTGTTATATGTAATCCATTTTTTTTATATTTGTATCATTGTCAATATAAATATTTAATATAATTCAATAATATCTTCTCATATGTTTAGCATTCATCAAATGAGAGAATTGTTTTATGTAATCCATTTTTTTATATTTGTATCATTGTCAATATAAATATTTATTATAATTCAATAATATCTTCTCATATGTTTAGCATTCACTAATTAATAAATTTGTGGTACTATATGCACTAATTAGTATACTAATTAGTGTTATGTTATTATTACTGACCTTAACTATTAATTAAATTACAAATATTTAAAATCTCTAAAATTATGTCACATCATCTGTTAATACACTAATTAATACATATAGGATTATTCTTAATAAATAGAGCAACTACACTCCAAAACTAGTAGTTTTGGGACTTGTAATTGGGGACTAAAGGGTATAGTTGATAGATTGTAGCTCACATCGAGCTTGTCTCAATAGCATTTGAATGATTTTATATTTTAAAGTCCTTTGAGGTGATTGTTCAAATAAAAAATAGGTTAATTGAATATCGGTAATCATATAATTGGATAATCAACTTAATTTTTTTACATAAATTATCTATTTGGTAAAAACTATAAGAGGAACAGTTCAAATTATCAAAATGAGTACGGGTTGAGTTCACAATTCTCTCACCTAGACCTCAAATCTAATTACTGAACTAAAAAAAAAAAAAAAAAAGTCTCTTTCTTGCATAATAACTGCATTGTGGAAAAATAAAATTATTTTCAATGATAAACATTTTTATGATATTGTGTTAGTAACATCAATTCTAGTGATAAAATAGAACCACAAAAATTATTTTATTTTCTGAAAGAAAGTCTCAAGAATTCCTTTCCTATGAGATCTTGTTTCAAATGGATTGTTATTGGGCCGTGTCAAATAACCCATGAACTTCTCAATTATAAAGTCGAAAGAAAAATTGATAGTTGGCCCGGCCCACAAATTTTTGAGCCTTAGATGCACCTTCATATAGATCCTCTCCTCTATATATAAGTACAGGGATAAATTACACTTTGCCCCTAAAGTTTCACTCATTTCTCACTTTGGCCCTTTATGTTTACAATCCTTCCCACTTTGGTAAGTAATTCTATTTACACACCACTATTTTTCTCAATTCACACAATTTTTCCAAATTTTTTTTATTACACTTCTATCCTTCAATCAAATTACCAACACACCCCTCCCTCTCTCTCTCTCATTCCCTCTCAACTCAACCCTAACCTTTGCCAGTGCCGGCCACCGGTAGCCATCTCCCTTCTTTCCGATTATCACCACATTCATTGCATTCATCTCCTCCTCCCAGTGCCATCTCATTGCCCTTCTTCAACCCTCGCCGGCATAGCCACCACCAACCCTTCTCCTCAGCTCCGTCGTTCACCTCTCTGTCGTCCTCCACCCTTCTCCACCCTCTACAACTACTCCTCCCCAACTCCAATATCTTTCACAGCCCAGTCCACAACCCTCTCTCTTCTTCTTCTTCTTCAAACCCTAGATCTAGTAACCCAAACCCTTCTTCTTCTTCTTCTTGACCAAACCCTAGATCTAGAAACCCAAACCCTAGCTGAATGAGGGATGGATCACAACGGAGGGTTATCGAAAAAGGTTGTTGGCAGTGGGGGGCTGAGGCGTTGTTATCGGGAATGAAATGCTAAAGAGGTTGCCGATAATGATGGTGGCGAAAGCTAATGGTCATTGCGATTGAAAGAGATAGAGAAATCGCAAGTGGAAGAGAGATCGCGATCTAGCGATCGCCACTAAATGGAAGGGAGCTACAGCAGCGGTGGCGAAAGGAGACAATGATAAGGGACTGACAGGAAGGGGTTGCGATAAAAGAAAGAACAATTGAAGAGAAGGAAGTAGTAGTGGGAGGGGGAGAAAGATTGGGGAGGGGCAATAGCCGTGAGAGTTGAGAAAAGACTGAGAAGGCAACGACGCCAATGAGATGCGGTATTTGCCGGTGATGGTTAGGGTCAAGGTTTGTTAGAGAAGATGATGGTAGTTTAGTATTATAAGAAAATTATTGGTGTATATTGAGATAAAATTAAAAGTTGTAATATGTGTATGGTTTGAACTAAGTAAATAATGTATACTAAGACAAGTAAAGGTGTGTAAATAGAATTACCCCACTATGGTCCTTCATGTTTGTAATCCTTCCCACTTTGGTTCTAAGTTTGATTTTTCCCACTTTAACCCTTTATATTTGTAATCCTTTCCATTTTGGCCCTTCATGTTTGCAATCATTCCCACTTTACTCCTAAACTAACTTCTATCCAAAAAAGTAACAGAATTTGTCACATCACTAACACATTAGCTCCATATGTGATGTAAAAAATTCACTAAAGATGCAAAAAATAAAAAATAAAAAACAAAAAAAAATTTAAATTTTTTTTTTTAGTCTTTAGTGAACTTTTTTTTTTTCAAATTTATTCATAAACATCAAATTTACTATCGTTTTTTTTTCGTCTTTAGTAATTTTTTTTTCTTTTTTTAGTTAAATTTGTTTTTATTTTTTTAGTTGCATCTAATCTAGATGCCTCTATAATGTAATAATATTTATGAATAAATTTTGAAAAAAAAAGTTCACTAAAGACTAAAAAAAAAATTCCAATTTTTTTGTTTGATATTTTATATTTTTAGTGAATTTTTTACATCACACATGGAGCTGATGTGTTAATGATGTGGCAGATTCTGTTAGTTTTTTGGATGGAAGTTAGTCTAAGAATAAAGTGGAAAGGATTGCAAATATAAAGGAACAAAGTGGAATGGATTGCAAACATAAAGGGCCAAAGTGGGAAAAATTAAACTTAAAGGACCAAAGTGGGAAGGATTGCACACATAAAGGGCCAAAGTGAGAAAAATTAAACTTAAAAGGGCTAAAGTAAGAAATGAGTGAAACTTTAGAAGGCAAAATATAATTTACCCTAAATATATAGAAAAATGGGTAAAATGATACATATTCATAATTTTATGAGCAATTACACTTACTATATTAAAATTTGAAATAAATACAATAAATTTATAAATTTGGCATATCTACACCACCCACTGCCACTGCTATGGTCCACTATTGACCTTCGGCACCACCAATTATCACTAAAGACAACTGACGGCTTTTTCTATCACCTTACAAAACCCTGGCCATCAATTCTAATAGTCACTTTCATCGTGGGCCACCAACTTTGGCAATGAAAAATGTTTCGTAGCTCGAAACTTCCCCCCCCCCCGAATCTCCCTAATGCCCAAAACGATGTCGTTTTGGGCTCTTTTTTTTTTTCTTTTTTTTCTTCATTTTCCAGTCTGAAACGTAGAGAGGAAGAGGAAGAGGAAGAGGAAGAGGGAGAGGGAGAGAAACAGAAGAGAGAAAGAGAAGAGAGGGGAAGAGGAGGAGAGGGAGAAAGAGAGAGGAGGAGAGAAGAGAAGGGCCCCTCCTGTGCCTCCGCCGCCTCCGATCGTCACAGCAGCAGCTCGTCGCAGCCCCGCCTCCGACCGCCGTCGCCTGCAGCCCCGCCTCTGCCTCTAGCCCGATTGGCCCCCTCCAGTCCTTCTTCTTCTTCCTTCTTTCTTCTTCTTCTCTTCTTGGTTGATTCGGGGGCTCCAAATTCGAGCCCCATAGCACGACTGCTTTAGCAATTTACAAAACAAAAAGTTCATTTTCTTTTGTATTTTTTATTTTTAGTGATTATTTTTTTTTTAGATCAGCTCAATTTAGTGATTATTTTCTTTAGATCAGCTCAATTCAACAAATACAAAAGCTATTGAATTTTTATTGTAACGCCCTCAGAAATACACCCATAATACATAATATTAACATGCGGAATTATAAGGAAATAAAGTATCTTATTCCATTCATCAGAGTACCATGAAATAAAAACATCATAATAAATGCCCTATGGGCTTACATCTTGCCAAGCCAGCACTTGGATACAATTCCATGAGTTCTAACTCAAAACAAATAAAGCCCTAGGCTTGAAAGTTTACAAGTTATTCAAATAAAACAACTAAAACAAATACAGCAAGTCTTCGAGTCCAAATCCTCACAAGCTAAGTCCTTGGAGGTAGTGAACCACCTGAACCTGAAAATGAAGTTCCCATATAGGGTGAGCCACAGCCCAGTAGAAACATACTAAACCAAGCATAAGAATTAACTAAAGCATTAGCATTCGATACATGGTTAACACAAGATAATCAATATTCAATTTCATGACACGAATGTCTACATTGTCTATGACTTATTGTCTATGACACTTTTCACTTTCCAATCTTTATTCAACTTTCAAATTATATCATTATGGCTCAGAACCTGGCCAACTATCACAGTGATCCAGATGTCACAAAATAAATGAGACTAATGCTCAAATCACAAACACTTCCATACTTCCAATTGATACACATTATAATGATGCATCGTGTCAACAACAAATTCGGTTTAGAGGTCCATCCCCTATCTTCCCCTAAACCGTGGAGTTCATCCCCTATCTCCTCCAAATAAAATGCATATGCAATGAAACACACAATTGCCATATACAACACATAATCAATACAAGTAATGTTCTGTATTAATTCAACAGTCATCATGAGTGACATAATTCCAGTTATACCTAAGCCACATGCAAGGTCTACAACAATCAATGGCTATCCTCCACCGATAGCCCAAAACAGTTATTTCTAAACAAGAAATAAATATAACAGTGAATGTAAATTCGACATTCTCATAGGTAAGTATTTAAACTACCCAACTATATCATTAATCTCATAATTTCCCAACTACATGAATTAAACCTAATTCCACATTTTTCCCTTAAATTAATTATACAAATTAATCTAAGCCAAAACCCTAAGGTTTCTCCCAAAATTACCAAACTACCCCCACATACCAAAATACCAACACTTAGGATTAAAACGTATAAATGGAGTAGGAAATCCCTACCTCGAAGCAAGAACCCAAAAAGAAAGAAGACGGAGATGATAGCCCAAACTCCAAAGTGCTCCAAATCAATAATCGTTCAGATTAAATGAAAGCCCTCACTCTCCTCTATCTTATTAATGAAGGAACTAGGTTAGGAACACCTTCAAACTAGATGAAACCTAGGGTAGAAAGTGTGTAGGGAGAGAGAATGGTCGGACCTAGGGTTTTATAAACTGAAAGGGCTGAAAAACTGTTTTAAATCAATAATCGTTCAGATTAAATGAAAGCCCTCACTCTCCTCTATCTTATTAATGAAGGAACTAGGTTAGGAACACCCTCAAACTAGATGAAACCTAGGGTAGAAAGTGTGTAGGGAGAGAGAATGGTCGGACCTAGGGTTTTATAAACTGAAAGGGCTGAAAAACTGTTTTAAAACACGCTGCTGCGTATTTAAATCTGATAGGCTCGCTCGAGCGAAGACCTGGTCGCTCGAGCGACCAGACACAAGAAACCCTCGCTCGAGCGAAGAAAAGCTCGCTCGAGCCAAAAACTCGATGCTTCAGGTCTGCAACCCAGAAGCTCGCTCGAGCGAAAGGAATCTCGCTCGAGCGAAGAACTCGAAAACATACACCTCGCTCGCTCGAGCGAAGGAAGCTCGCTCGAGCCAAGAAACACATCTCTCAGGTCTAAGTACTGGACGCAAAGCTCGCTCGAGCCAAGGAAATCTTGCTCGAGCGAAGAACCAAAAACGAAGACCTCGCTCGAGCGAAGAGAAGCTCGCTCGAGCGACCAAGCCAAAAACTGAACATGCAGACTTGGTTTCTAAACCCAACCAATCTGCAACCAACCTGCTATACACATCCTATAACCCAAGAATAAGGAAATAAAGGACAACAACAACAAATATAACAGCGGAATCCACGGAACGTAAGTCCGGATACAATAATCAAATGGGAAAAAGACCGGGGTCGCTATATTTATATTTTTTGTAATTAAAGATTTTTAAAAAAATTAAAATAATTATTTGTAAAAAATCACAAATTGAAAATAAGAAGAAAAAAAGAGAGTACCAATTGACAATTCAAATAATTATTTTAAAAAACTTTTCAAAAAAAAAACAACCATTTTGGCTAAATTAAAAATATATCTCTGAAATTTAGTTAAAATATTAATTACTTCTCGTGATTTGAAAAATTATAAGCATTCCTAATTTAAAAAAATTATTTAATAGAATTAACTGGAAAAAATAAATTTCTAACTATACTCTTTTATATTACTTGAATTATTAATTAAAATATATTTCTAACATCATTAAAAATTATTAATTGATTTGATGATTTATTATTAAAATGGATAATTTCAATATATATCTAACATTATTAAAAACTGTTAATTGATTCGATAATTTATTATTAAAATGGATAATTTATTATGAAATTATAAACTTTAATGGACGGAATATGATGATTTATTATTAAAATTGATCATTTGTTATGAAATTATAAATTAAAAAAATGGTTATAGTTTTTAAAATCACAAAAACAATTTATATTTTAAACAAATTTCATAGAATATATTTGTAATTTAACCAAATATTTTTTATTGTCTAATATTTGTCTTCTTTTTTTTTTTTAGAATAATAGCGTTAATATATTGATATAGTTAAATTAAACTAAAAATTTGCCGCTGCTCCCACTTCCTAACTTTCCACTCACCATATCATAAAATATAACCATTCCCTCTGTCCAAAAATAATAGTTTCTTTTAGAAAATTTAACTTTTTTTATTGTATAATTATTACATTTTAAAAAATAATAATTTTTCAAAATTATCCTTTGATAGTATATTTTTTAGGGAATATCAATTATCATAATTGTACTTTTTATGTTATTAATGAATTTAAAACAACGGTAAAACAAGAAATTCATATTATTTTTGTCCTTGATTTTTGAAAAAAAACTAATATTTTGAAATAATAAAAGATAAAATAAGAGACTAATATTTTAAGACGGGGAGAATAATAGAGGGAAATTCTATTTCCACACACCTAACTAGTTCAGTGCACACACTTAATCCACCATAATTCTTGATTTTTGTTATGAAAGAGTTGCAAATCAATAGAAATTCAGATTTAAATAACAATATGCCTAGTTATAACAAAAGCAGTTATGAAAATGTAAATTTTTTGTGCATAAATTTTTTTCACAATTTTAATTCGGTAAATCAGTGCCAAAACATGTTACTTTTTTTAGATATCAACTGTCGAAATTATTAATTTTATTCAAAGATCAAGTTCCGAATTTGGATTCGGAACTTAACTTCCGAATTTAAGAATTTATTTCGGAAACCAAATTCTGAATTTTTTTACATGTTTCGGAAGTTAAAAATTAAAAATTTTGGATAACCAGTACCGAATAAGCAAAATCGAATTGCTTCAAAAAAAAAAAAAACGAGAGTTTATAAAAAAAATAAGAGATAGATGAAATTGTACGTCTTCAATGGAGTTTGATACAAAACGATGTTGTTTCAAGATCTATGTTGATACAAGTCGATACCAATTAATGATTTTTTCGATGTTGACTAGATTTGTTGATTGAAGGAATCAATTTGATGATGTAATTAAAAATCAAATGAGGTAATTTGTTATATAATGTAAAGATTCATAGAGCGATTTGCTGAGAAATTTCTTGTGAAAGATGTTGTGTTTTCAAGGTGGGTGGAATAAAAAATGAGTCTATACCATTGATTTTCTATGAAACAAATGATTTAAATAGTGTGTATAAAGATATTAATTTAGGATATAATTAGAACTGAGACTAAAAACATAAAATCAATTTCATAAAAATATGCATTGAGAGATTATTTACACAAAAATAAAAGAGCGTGTGAAATTTCCCAGTAGACCATTGTCCACACCAACTTAAATACTAGTTGAATTGGTAGCCTTGCGATATTTTGATGATTCGAATATTGTCTTCATACAACAAAATATATTCCTCCCTTAAAAAAAATAACTCCCAAACAAACAGACCCCATAGATTGATCAATAATCTCTCTACAATCGAAATGGAAAGGTGTTTAGTCTCGTCCACACTCACTCCCCTGCGATTTTCTCAAATACCCAGATCAATTTCACTATTTAATTGCCCAAAACTCACTCTCCCATCGAGTTCTTTCGCAATTCCTCATCTGCGAAGAGGTTTCCGAGATGGGTTTTGCAAGACTCTGTCGTTCAATTCTATGCCCACAAGAACATTGTGCACCAAAGCTGTGTTATCTGAAATTCCCAATCAGAAAAAGTACTCAAAAGTTGCTGCTGAATCAACTGGCCCCATATCATCCAATCAGCTCCTCGGTGTGGTTGAAACTGCTGCTAAAACTGGTGCTGAGGTATGCCCAACTTACTTTGTTTACATTTTATGCTAAAACTTGAATGGGTTTTTTTTTTTTTTTTTTTTTTTTTGGGGGGGGGGGGGGGGGGGGGGGGGGGTTTGTATGACAGTGCTTAAATGCTTAGGAGAAGAGTAGTAATTTATTCAAGTTTAGCTTGAAAATTAAATATAAGTATTAAACTTGTTTATAAAAGGAGCTGATTTCAAATGAGCTCAAGTAGCTTAGTTTGTTTTGCTTAGTTCTCTGTATGGTCAATGTGTTTGTGTGTGTTGCCTACTATATGCTTGTATTCCTGTGTTCAAATAGGAAGAACCCATTTTTGTTTTGTGTTCATATCTAATCAGAAGAACCTAATTTTTGTATCCATTCATAACTACCTCCAATGTGCAGATTGACACACACTCTCTGATTCAAAATTGGCGGAGGAATATGCTGTTTATTACCTATTTCTTAACTTGCATTTATTGAACTTAACTATTGATTCTGGCATACTGTTTTGCCCGGATGGGGAAACAGACTTTGAAAGGGAGGAAATAATCTCACACCAAGAATTGGCATTGTGATTTGTGAGTCAAGAAGGCAGAATTGGGGTGAATATTGGGTTAGATTTACAAAGAGATACTTTAAGATTAAAATTACTGAATATAAGCAATAGCTAGTTTAAATCAGTACAGTGAGCTTGAGTACGCAGGAAATACGAAAAGGAAACATATAAATGTGTTTTTAATCTCCCATTTCCCATCAAAGTGACCTTTATTCTTTCAATTTTGAGTTGTATTTCTTTGATTTCTTTGCATTTACTGCTTTTCTTTTCAGGTTGTGATGGACGCTGTGAATAAGCCTCAAAATATTGTCTATAAAGGACTCACTGATTTGGTGACAGAGTAAGACCTGTTTTTCTAAGTTTTCATGTTCATGGTGTAAATGCTAGGGATAGCATAGGTTGACAATTTCATGACTTGTATGTATAACCTCCTTAGGTAGGAACCTAAGCCACTGCCAAGAGGAAACACATTGGCAACTCTAGAAGCTTTGTAGAGGTTGAAGATTTATGGGAGAAGTACAAGGAGAAGTTCCACCAACATTAGATGACTTTTGACAAGGCGGGGACCAAGAAGACTGGAAAAAGGATTTTTTAGCTTGGTCAACAATCCTAGGTAGTTTGGTCCACTAGGTGACCAGACTGCAGTCTTATGATTCCCTTCTCTATGGTGAGGAAGGGAATCACTTTTTGCAATCAAAAAAAGGAAGGGAATTCCTTTCCTTGGAAGTGTAGGCAGGGAGGCCAACTAAGGTGGCTTTTTTAAAATTTTTTTTTTTATTAATCTGGGCAGCTGCTTTAAATTCTATTCTTACCGTCGAAAATCTGGTTACAAGAGGTTTTGGGTTTCCTAACTGGTGTTGCACGTGCTAAAAGGCAGAGAAGTAAATTATTTGTTACTACATTGTGTGGTAGCTGGAGTTAAGGTATTTGATTTTGACCATTTTTGGAGTTCATGAGGTATTTGAGTTATGTTGGCCTTTTAGTTGTATGGGCATTGCAAGGGTGGATGTTGATCAAAAAGGAAGAAAAATTATGGGTGGTGGTACCTTTGTGTTTGATATGGGATTTCTAGAGGCAAAGGAAACTGGTCGTTGAATAAATGAAGCTTTGACAAATAACTAATTGATTCCTTTTCTTTTGGCGTATTTGTCTACAGATAAAGATGGTGGTGCACAAATTGAAAATGTCTATTGTATACTTTTCATTTTTTGGTGCAAAGGCAATTTTTGTGAATCCTCTTTTGATCTTGAAGATTTTATAGCATACACAAGAAAATTTATTTTTAGGATTGGCATTAATTTTTAAATCATCTATCAATTTTTTTTTTCATTCGTTTATTTCTTGCTCCCATTATTTTTTTGGTTTTCGTATGTGTTTTCATCTTATTTGATGCTATTAACTTGGATTTACTTGCAGCACAGATAAAATGAGTGAGGTTGCTATTCTAGAAGTTGTAAAGAAGAACTTCAAAGATCACCTTATTCTTGGGGAAGAGGGAGGGCTTATTGGCGATTCATCTTCTGATTATCTTTGGTGCATAGATCCCTTAGGTTAGACTCTCTTAACCCTTTGGTAATTAAGATTATGTGTACATATTCACCAAGTTCCTCTGATGGAACTCAACTCTTGATTCTGGACTTATACTTGTCTAAACTAGTTGTGATTTGTTTAGCAATGTTACTATCATAAAACTTTTACAACTTGACATGATTTTAATATTGTTTGCTAGAACTTATTGATTCATTTTCAATTATATATTAGAAATTGTGTGGTCAAATTAGATGACTTGCATAACCTATTTTTCTGTTCCTTTTGAAACTTACTAGGCTTCTCAAAATTCTAAGCCACTAGACTAACTTATTGGCAGTAACTTTTTGTTTCTTGTTCTCCTTTTTGGAGTGTAGGAATCTATGAAGCACGGATACGGGTACGAGTACTGGTACTAGTACGATACGGGTACGTCGATACGGTAAAATCCAAAAAAGTAGGGTACGGGTACGGGTATGGTTTGGTACGCTTGTAAAAAAATATTTATTTTTAATTTAGAGTAATGCAAAAATTAATTAAATGATTTAATTTGTTAAGATTCAACCTACAATTAACATTTAATGCCAAAAGTAAAGATATAAATCAAAATTAAATGTCAATATATTAAAATAACTTACAAACCACAGTTTAATTTTAAAAATATGTTAAGTATAAAACTAAAAGTAAAAAAGAAGTCTAGTGAAATGAGTTTTATTTCTGTAGTAGAAGAAAATATTGTTTCAACTGAGGTACGGTACGGTTGGATATATAGTAGGTACGTCTGGGTACGCCAAAAATTAAGAAGAAAAAAATTGAGTACGTGTTTTGTGTACCCGGTACGTATGCAGAAGTACTATACGAGGTACCATACGCCGGTAAGTACCCGGTACGGGTACGGCATGTTTTTCAAAGTACCCATGCTTCATAGGTAGGAATGCACTTCAGTTGCAGTTTTTAGATTGAATTCTGTAATATTTGTATATGAATAAAAATTCTGGAGAGGAAATTTTAATGACAAAAAAATGGGAAATGAGCTGCTTCTGAAGAGCAATATATAAGGTTTCTGATTGATTTATATGTAAGAAAATATTTTTTTTCTTCTTCCACACCCTTTCCTCCTCCCAATCCCAATCCCAATCCAATCATTTCTTCCACACCCTATTTTAAAAGTTCCTAATAATTTGTCTTTTACATATTCTGTTCAATCTTATATCTATCACCTAGCATTTCTAATTTCCTATGACATTATGGACAACATTTCTAGTTTCTATTTCCCATTTCTTTTTTGATAATGACAACTTTTCTCAATTCAAAGTGGATGGTGACACTTCACTGTTACCTCATTATGATTGTTGATAATTCCTTCGTATTGAAACATGTTATCTTCTGCCTGCATTTACTTCTTATATTTGCAGCTAGTTTTCTGACGTAATGCCATTTGCCTTTGATATCTATATAGATGGGACAACAAATTTTGCACATTGCTACCCTAGCTTTGCAGTCTCTGTGGGAGTTCTGTATAAAGGAAAGCCGGCTGCTGGTGTTGTGGTATATAATCACTTACCTTTATAGTCTCCAAAAAGAATTTGCATAATTCTGTAACGGTCCATCGGATTGAAATTTGATATGTAAATTAATATGGTCATTGAAGTTGTTATACTAAATGATGGTTTCCCTGGTTGATGTGTGTTGGCACATAAATTTTAACTAAATTTATGACACGTATAGAGCCTATGATAGGAAGGTTGTAGGTAATCACTTCCTAAAAAAAGATCGACATGATCCGTTGAAGTACATAAATAAAACGATGTCGTATCTCAACGACGTTATTCAAGATGCGCAAATGACACGTGGAGCCTACGAAAGATGACATCTGTAGAGCCTACAGCAAGGACAATACAGGATAAAACCCCAAAGATCAATCCGGTTAATCAAATATACGATTAATCAGATGACGCTATTATTCAAAATTCAAATGGCTAATCAAATATACGATTAACCAGATAGCACTATTATTCAAAATTCAAATGACGCTATCATTCAATTTGAAATTCAAATTGAAGATGAGGCATTCCTATCACCTGATGGCCCTCTATAAATATGAGGACCATCACACAAGACGGGGGATCAGAAAATCAGAAGTGAAAAGATCAGAGAGAGAGAAAGAAATTGAGAGCTAAAGAAATCGTTACAAGAAAGAAGAAGAGAAGCTTAGAGAACTCAAAAGCCTACGCTAATGGTGATGAATTGGTAAAGGGTTCCAAACCCAAGAATTGTATTTTGTATTCGAGGGTTCAAAGCCCATAACAATCTCAATAAAATATTTATTTTTTCTTAAATTGTCTTTTGTTGTTTATTTTGTTCTTCATTAATCGGAGGTTTCATTTGTATAAAATGTGTAATTAACGATCTGAAATACAGATCGGAAATAAGAACCTGCTATTCAAATAATCAACACTGTTTAGTCCAAAAACTAAACAGTGGACATTTGTAACATAAATTTTGAAATGTGTTGAAACACTTCATGTTTTAAAATTTGTGTCTACAAATTCTGGCACGCCCAGTGGGACTTATTTCTCCTCCCATCTTTTGAAGAACAAAATATATATATATATATATAGTTGAAACTTACTGATGTATTCTTTTGTTATAGGAATGCTGAAGCAACTGTCAGGAGACAAACCTACAATCCAGTGGTTCTGAAATCACCAAGGGTGGAGATAGCACCCATCACCCAAGGGGCTCCGGAGCGAATGCTCTTGGCTGTCCTAAAGGTAGAACCAACGAAATCTTGGAAAGATGCACTTCTTTCCCCTATCACCCAAGGGGCTCCGGAGCGAAAGCTGTTGGCTGTCCCGAAGGTAACTGGCGTGACAAAGAAAGTCACACTTCTCCAGAAAGCTGAAAGTTTGAGAAAGATTACTGAAGATTATGTGAAGGCGTCAAAGCAGTACGCAACTGTGAGGGCCACAGCCCGAACGAAGAGCTTTCTAATTCAGGCAAAGGAGGCTAATCAGTTTGCAACTACGACTTTTGTTGCAGCTTCAACGGGGGCAACAAAAAATGTTGTGGCCCAACTACTCAAAAGGGTAGAAGACTTTATTAAAATGGTGGAGTTTGCCCAGAAGAAAGCCTCTGCTGAAAACATGGCCATCATTAGGGCCATTGGGAGGAGGGTAATGACCCAAACTCCTATTGATGAAAAAAAGGCCCCTGTTGTTGAAAAAACAGTTGCGACCTACAAACCGATAGTTCTATTCAGAGCACAAAATCGGTCAAACCAAATCTCAGTCAACTCTCAAGAGCCAAAGGAACACTCGTTGGCTCGACAGGGTTCGAATAAAGAACACTCGTTGGCTTGACAGGGTTCGAACAAGGAACACCCGTTGGCCCGACAAGGTTCGAATAAGGAACACCTGTTGGCCGAATGGGATTTGAATCAACATCAATTGGTCCGCTCTAAAAATGTAGGGACTGTTTTGAAAATTCATGAGGAGTTTGCAAAAACGCAAACGGTTCCTTCTATGCCCCTAGGGGTTCAACTTGATATGTCATCCAGTCCAGTTTCGAAAAGACAAAGGCGAAGAAGAAATAAGGCCTTAAAGAAACTGGAACTAAGAACAGTGGCAACAAATGTTATAGGAGCTATTGAAAGGGCTCTCTCGAAAGATGAACCCCAAAAACAAATTGAAAGTCCTATCTTTGTTGGAAAATCCAAGGTGGAGGAGGGTAAGCAACCCTTGGGAAATATTTCTACTTTGGTTGAATTATCTATGGAGGGAATAAGAAAAGGGCCTGTAACAAGGTCCATAACCCGTCAGGCTCAAAACAAAGCATCGCAGTCAGATGCTTCAAATATGAGTAATGTTGTGGGGGTTGATAATCCTTTATACGAACAAGATGATTCTATCTCGTTTGTTTCAACGAATATTGGAAACAATGAATTGAAAGATATCAACAAAGTCGCAGTTATGATGACTGAGGTTGAGAAAGAAGGTGAAAATTCGCAGGTCCAACAAGACCAAGGTCTCAAGGAAAAAGTGGTGGTCCTTCAAGAACAACTCGAGAGAAGAGAACGGGAAATGGCTGCTATGTTGGAGCAAATGCAACAGTTGCAGGCCCAAATGACAGGACCAGGAAGTGCACCCAAACAAATGACACAACCTGTTGTGGGGACATCTGTAGGCATACAAAGCACACTAGCCCCAGGAGGCAATGGTCCTTGTTACTCTGATCTAACGAGTGGTGGTATGAATCCAATGCTCATGGCCATGATTGATGATATGGTGAGGAGACAAGTAAAGAAAGTCAAAGAAAAAGATGATGAGAACTTTCGAATAATTACAAAACCTTACCCAGCATGGGTAGATACTGTTCCATTCCCTTCTGGTTTTTCCCAACCAGATTTCAAAATGTTTGATGGAACAGGAGATCCAAGACAACATGTGGCTCATTTTCTTTCAAGGTGCGGGCCAATAGCCCATAATGAGGCCCTGTGTCTACAACTATTTGTTCAGTCACTTGAAAGTTCTGCATTTACTTGGTATGCTAACCTTCCTGAGGGATCAATCCTAAATTGGGATTCCATGGTGAAGGAGTTCCTTAAACAGTTCTGCAACACACAAAGGCGAGTTGGAGTACCAGAACTGATTGAGACCAAGCAACGTGACAATGAGTCTGTTACAGATTTCATTGCAAGATGGCGAGCTTTGACATTTGCTTGTCCTCAAAAGTTTACGCAATTAGAGTTAATTCGGATGTGCCTTAACAACTTCCGACATGAGCTCTCTACGGCTCTTATGGCTCAAACTTTTGAAGGATTCAATGATCTATGAAATAAAGCTCATGATATGGAGCTGCATCTAGCTAAACGAAAGAGGCCTAGGGCCGTTGAAAGGGTTGAGTCCTCGACTGCAGCTACAATCGAAACCAGAAAGAAGGGTCCCGTTGTAGTGGGGGCTAAAAAGCCCAAAGAATTTAAAAAGGTGACTATGAAAGAGAGGTTGGAGAAGAAATATTCTTTCATGGATGATCTAGTTGAAGACCTATTTGAAGATCTGTTGGAGCAAAAGTTGATTGCTCTCCCTGAGGTGAAAAGACCACATGAGGTAAGAAAGACCAACGATCCAAAGTATTGCCCCTACCATCGTTTGATTAGCCATCCGATAAAAGAGTGCTTTGTTCTGAAAGATAAAATTCAGGAACTTTTGGACTCTAAGATTATCGAGCTCCCTCCTCAAGAGAAAGCATCTGCTAACCCAATCACTATCAACAATGATAATGAAGGTGAATGGGTTGTTGATCAGTCAAAAAGTATGAAGAAAAGACAAAATACCACAGTGAAAGCTAGAAGTGTGGTTGATTCGACAACACAAGGGCCAAAAGTTTCCAAAAAGCAAAAACCAAAAGTTTCTAGGAAACAAAAAAAAGCCAAAGTAAGTAAGAGAAAAGGAAAGAAGAACCCAAAGAAGGAAAAAGGGGAGAAATTGGTCCCTGATGAGCAGTTAGAGCAAGGTCCTCTTGTCCCAGTCACATTGGAGGAATTTCTACCTTCAAAATTTCAATCTGTGGCGTTGCAGACATACTTTGATAAAAGAAGGGAAGAAAAGTTTACTTTGGCCCCTTGCCTAACCATCATTGTTTTGAGTGATGATGAGGAAGATGAGGGTGAAGTTGGTTCAAAAGTTAGGGAAGAAGATTGCATTACATCTCCTATTTGCATACCTGACTCACCAGAGTATACGCCAACTTCTCCAGAATACACACCAGCCTCACCAAAGTATACACCAGCTTCTCCGGAGTACACAACAGAAGCCTTTTCTCCAAAATATTCGCCAGTACCACCAATGTACTATCAAAGCACTCCAGAATATGTAAGGGGAGTAAAACAAAGAGACACCGGGTGTAGGTCCGACTCTGAGCTTGTGAAAAAGGCGAAAAAACGACTACACTTCAAGGATGATGAGGTGAATGGCAGGTGTATGTCGGATGATGAGGTATGGAAGCATTCAAGTAAACAAGCAAAGTCATCTCAAGTTGAGGATCCTAATGAAGATTGGGAACTTGACTTTTCTCCTGATGGTTCACCATACACGTCCCCAGCTAGGACATACGATGGAGAAAGTGTATCAAGTGACCACTTTGACTTCCCTTGTAATGTGATCACTGTGGATATAAATTTTGAAGAGCGAGAAATACATATCATTCGCAATCCAGGTGATGATGAGAAAGCAAAAATTGAAGCTAGAAGAGAAGCGGAACATCAGGCAAAAGTAACAGTTTCTTTGAAAGATGAGGGTTTTGAAGCCCATCAAAATTTGATTATTGAAAGAAATCAAATTTCTGGACACCCTTTCCCTAATTGGGTTGAATGGGTTCAGTTCCCACGAGGATATGCAGTACCTCGTTTTCCTTTATATAATGGGACAGGTTGTCCAAGGCGCCATTTGGTTCGTTTCCTTGCACAATGTGGAAACACAGTAAAAAGTCAGGCGTTACTTCTACGGCAGTTCGTTCTTTCTTTGGAAGGATGGGCAGCAGATTGGTACTTCAGCCTGCCACCTAATTCAATCCCAGATTGGGACACCATGGCTGATCGATTCTATAGGACATTTTATAAACCATGGCCAATAGAAATTGAGATGTCAGAACATTTAGATGACGAAGGTACATCTTCTCCTATGAAGCACGGGTACGCCTCAAATGTTGCCGTACGAGTACCGGGTACGTACCTGGTACGGGTACGCGTACCGGTACGGCTGCACGCGTACCGGGTACGGCCAAAGGGGGTATGGTACGTCTACTACATTTGGGTACGGGGGTTACGGAGGGGGTACGCCATGGGTACGTTCCGGGGCAAAAAATACACAAAAACTACATGTATACATACCATAAACACATCTATAGAGGGAATCGAGAGAGAGACAGAGGAGATAGAAGAGATCGAACCTGATAGTGTAGAGAAGGATTCTAGGGTTTTCTCTTCGATTGATCGATCGATCGTTTCTCTCTTTGACCGATCTTCTGCTCACTGTTGATCGATCGTCTCCGTCTCTCTCTCTCCGTCTCTCGATCCCCTCTGTTCTCTTGTTCTCTCTCTTCGTCTCTCGATCGCCTTTGCTCTCTCGCCTCTGCTCCTCTTCGTCGCCTCTGCTCTTCGTCTTGGAATTCTCCCTGAAAACAAATTATAATATAATATAAGATATATTATACTTCTTCTCCGTGAAAACAAATAGTATATAATATAATATAAATAATATAAGATATATAATATATATAATATTATACTTCTCCCTCCCTGAAAACAAATATATAATATAATATAAATAATATAAGATATATAATATATATAATATAAGATATATAATAAATTTTTATATATAATATAATTGATCATGTATGATATATAATATAATTGATCATATATAATATATATAATAAATTTTATAAATTATAATTTTTATCATATATAATAAAAAATATATATATTTATTAGCGTACCGTAGCCGTACCCGTACCCTACTTTTTTGAGATTTTGCCGTATCGGCGTACCCGTACCGTACTCGTACCCGCACCCGTGCTTCATAGATCTTCTCAAACATATGATTTCATAGAAGGCACAATTGATGAGAAGATTGAAACTGCCCTTGACCTTCGAGAGATGGGCACTTATCGCCCAAGGGATTTGTTCCCTTTATGGGTAGAGCAAACACTATTTCCTAAAGGATACGAACTTCCAAATTTTGTCCTATACAAGGGGTATGGAGATCCTCAAAAACATATTAGGCGTTTTTTGAAACAGTGGGGAAACAGCTCAAAATGAAGCGCTTTGCCTAAAACAATTCCCCCTTGCCTTAGAGGGGATTGCCTTTGACTGGTATTGCTCCCTTGATGGAGTCGTGGTGCCTAGTTGGGAGGCCATGAAGAATGGTTTTGAAGAATCTCAATGCTTTTATAGGCGTGACTCCCGATACCTAAGAAATGGGAGAAGAATGCAGCTCCAGGAAGATGGAGAAGTGACTGATGATGATGATCATCCTGCAGCTGGACCAGTTAACATGGTCCAAATAAGTGAGGGAATAAAAGAAGTTGAGGTCAACGAAAAGGCGGTTGCTGGAGTATGTCAGACTTATTTAACCTACCGGAGGAAATTACGAAATCCTCAAGACCCTCAAACGTCAGAAGTTCCACAGGTTTTGCTGGAGGAAGAGCAAGTGAAATATGATGTACTAGCTCATCTAAAGAAAATTCCAGCATTGTTGAGTGTATATGATGCACTGAAAATGTCTCCAGAGCTTCGAAAGTCTTTAATATATGCCCTGTCCAAGCCAGAGGATTTCCACAAAGAAATCGAGGGTAGAAATCAAGAGAAGGCAACTACATGCATGGCCATGGTAACCTTTGGTGACAAAGACATGTGTGCTGAAATGACAGACCATAATCGGCCTTTGTTTATCACTGGGCTTATCCATGATGTGAAAATTTCTCGAATTCTGGTTGATGGAGGATCTGCGGTAAACCTTCTGCCTCGAAGGGCCTTAAACTTATTAGGGGTTCGAATTTCACAACTTCGCCCAAGTCGTTTGGTCATTCAAGGATTTAATCAGAATGAACAACGCCTAATGGGGAAGATTGAATTGCGAACCAAGTTTGGGGATATTGAAGAAAGCACTGAGTTCTTGGTCATTGATGTAGACACCTCTTACAATGCTTTGCTTGGGAGACCATGGATGCATAATCATCATGCGGTGCCATCAACTTATCACCAATGTATTAAGTACCCGATGCCTTCACCCAAAAAAGAGGGGACAATTGTGGCTGACAATGATCCATTTGGAGAAGTAGAGGCTTATTATGCTGATGCTCGCTTCTATACAAAGACTTCACAAAGAAAGGGAAAAGATGTGAAAAAGTCTGAAGATACTCCGAATGTCAAAGATGCTCTAGAGTCTACTCCAGTTTCAACAAAAAGAACTTTTCGATATGTGCCAAAGTCCGAAAGGAAACTGGGGGCAAAGGCTCTAGCCCCAATAAATCCAATTTTGGATCTCAAGGGTGAGTTCACGTTGCCATTAAGGAGGACAGAATGCACCTATGTGGAGAAATATAATAAAATTGTGGTCCCTTCTAAAGGAAAAGGGTCGAAACCCATCATATTCCACTCACTTGGAGATGTTGAACAGAAAGTGAAAGTTGAACAAGTGCCAGAAGAAAACATCTCGAGTTTTGAGAAGCCTACTTTCAGTGCAGAAATTACACAGATGTTGGTGAAAGTTGGTTTAGATCCTGAAAAAATACCAAGAACAATGACACCATTTGACTTTGCATTAACACCTTCGCAGAGGCAAGCTATCCAGCAAGGCGGTATTATCACTGCTAGGACAGAAGGGTTAGGCTATCGGGGTGATGAGGAAAATTTCCAATAAACATGACTATCACTCAAGATGTGTTGGAAGATGTTGACCAAGATGAAGCTCAACCTGCACCAACAGAATTTGAAGCAGGAGGCCAAGCCACTGTGGATGACCTTCGTGAGGTAAATCTGGGTGATGAAGGAGAAAACAAACCAACCTTCATTAGTGCAAATTTAAAGGAAGAAGAAGCTCGGCAATATATTTCCTTTTTAAGGGAGTATCGTGACATATTTGCATGGAATTACAGTGAGATGCCTGATCTTAATCCAGAGATTGTAGTCCATAAGCTTGCAATTCACCCTGAGAAACGGCCAGTTAAACAGCCTCAGAGGCGAACTCGACCAGAGCTTACAGCCCAAATTGAAGCTGAAGTCGACAAGCTTATCAATGCAGGATTCATCAGGGAAGTCAAATATCCAACCTGGCTAGCAAATATAGTGCCAGTCAAGAAAAAGAATGGTCAAATCAGGGTTTGCATTGATTTCCGTGATCTCAATGAGGCTTGTCCTAAAGATGACTTTCCTTCGTCCATCACTGAACTTCTTGTAGATGCAACTACTGGGTATGAAACCTTGTCTTTTATGGATGGATACTCAGGATACAATCAAATCCGAATGGCACCTGAAGATGAAGAAATGACTGCATTCAGGACTCCGAGAGGAGTCTTTTGCTATAAGGTAATGCCTTTTGGCTTGAAAAATGCTGGGGCCACGTATCAAAGGGCGATGACTGTAATTTTTGGTGATATGCTCCATGATACCATCGAATGCTATGTTGATGATCTTGTCGTCAAGACAAAGGAAAAGGAAAACCATGTGGAAGATTTGAAAAAAATCTTCGAACGTTTGAGGAGGTACAAACTCAAGATGAACCCACTAAAATGTGCATTTGGAGTTTCATCAGGAAAATTTCTAGGGTTTGTGGTTCGAAACAAAGGGATTGAAATTGACCCTACCAAGATTAAAGCCATTGCTGAAATGCCTCCTCCACGAAATTTGAGGGAATTGAAGGGGCTACAAGGGAGATTGGCCTATATCAGAAGATTTATTTCTAACTTGGCTGGTCGATGTTTGCCATTCTCAAGATTGATGAAAAAGGGTGTTCCATTTGAATGGGATCAGTAGTGCCAAAATGCTTTTAATAGTATTAAGGAGTATCTTTTGAAGCCTCCAGTACTCATGAGCCCAATAAAAGGGAAACCACTTTTGTTGTACATAACAGCCTTGGATGGTTCGTTAGGGGCACTGTTGGCACAACATAATGAGCATGGGAAAGAAAATGCCTTGTATTACTTGAGTCGTACTTTGGTTGGGGCAGAAGTCAATTACTCTCCTATCGAAAAGACATGTCTTGCCTTGGTGTTCGCCTTGCAAAAACTAAAGCACTATGTCTTGGAACACGAAGTCAAGTTGATATCAAGAGCAGACCCCTTGAAATATATACTTTCACGGCCCATACTTTCAGGGAAAATTGCAAAGTGGGCTGTAATTCTCCAACAATTCGCAATTGAATATGTTCCCCAAAGAGCTGTAAAGGGGCAGGCTCTAGCAGATTTTTTGGCAGCACATCCTATACCTGATGACTCACCTCTAGTAACTGATTTACCAGATGAAGAAGTTATGCAAGTAGAAATTCAGAAAGGATGGGAGATGTATTTTGATGGAGCTTCAAGGAGTCCAGATGGCAAGAAGCAAGAAAATCCTAAAAACAATAAAGCTGGAATTGGAATTGTGTTTGTGACTCCAGACAATGCTATAATCACCCATTCTTTCGCCCTAAGTGAAGGATGCTCCAATAATGAGGCAGAATATGAAGCTGTAATTGCTGGATTAGAATTGGCATTACAAATTCCTATTGAAGAACTCTCAATGTTTGGAGATTCGGAACTGGTGGTAAAGCAACTCCGTGGAGAATACATTGTTAAGAAAACAAGTCTCATCCCGTATCATGAAAGGGCTGATCAATTGCTTTCGCAATTCAGGAAAACACATATTTTCCACGTGAAGAGAAGAACAAATGCTCGAGCTGATTCACTTGCAAGTTTGGCTGCATCACTCACCCTACCAGATAGCAAAACAATTACTATCACGGTAGGTGAAAGAAGGGTGTTACAACCTTTAAAAGAAGTTTCTGACTTGGTTCCAATTTTGGTCGTCACCACGAAAGGAGAAAACGAGGAGGATTGGCGGGAACCATTCATAGCTTACCTCCAACATGGTAGGCTACCTGAAGATAAAGTAAAAAGAATTGAAGTGAGACGTAGGGCTACCAAATTCGTCTCGTGGAAGAATGGGTTATACAAAAGGTCTTTGGATGGAATGTACATGCGGTGTATAGCCAAGGAGCGTATTCAAGAGGTAATGGCAAAAATACATGCAGGTGTATGTGGGGCACTCCAAAATGGTCCTAAATTACATATTCAGCTAAAACGGTTGGGATACTATTGGCCGACTATGATTGCAGATTGCATAGATTATGCTCGAAGGTGCCAAGTCTGCCAATTCCATGGGAACTTTCTCCACCGACCCCCAGAGCCTTTACATTTAACAACTTGTTCTTGGCCATTTGCAGCATGGGGTATGGATATTATTGGTCCTTTTGTACCTCCATCTTCAGCAGGATATCGATACATCCTAGCTGCTACTGACTATTTCTCAAAATGGGCAGAGGCCGTGGCTTTAAAGGATATAAAAAGCACAGTTGTCTCCGAGTTCATCCGAACCCATATCATTTACAGGTTCGGAATTCCAGAAAGTGTCATCATGGATAATGGACAGCCGTTCAGGAGTGATGCTTTGAACAAGTTATTTGCCAAGTACAAAATCAAAAACAACCATTCATCAAGATATCATGCACCTGCCAATGGTTTGGCAGAAGCTTTCAACAAGACATTGTGCAAAATTCTTAAGAAGATGGTGGATAAGAACAAAAAAGCTTGGCACGAAAAGTTACAAGAAGCGTTGTGGGCTTATCGGACTTCGTACAGAACTCCTACCCAAGCAACCCCTTATTCGTTGGTTTTTGGAGGAGAAGCAGTGTTACCACTTGAGGTTCAAATACCATCATTGCGAGTGGCAATACAAGAGTCCTTAACAGAAGATGAAAGTGCAAGAGTGAGGTTGGCTGAGCTGGAGACCCTGGATGAAAGAAGGTTGTATGCTCAACAGAACTTGGAGATCTACCAACAAAGGATGGCAAATGCATTCAATAAAAGAGTGAGGCTTCGTTCCTTTAAAAAAGGAGACTTGGTACTAATGGTTAGAACACCCATAGTAGTCTCACGAAGAACCAAAGGAAAGCTTGAGCTCAAATGGGAAGGACCTTATGTGATTGAGAAGGTTTATTCTAATGGGGCCTATTTGTTGATAACGATGGATGGTGACAGAATCATTCCCCCAACCAATGCAAGGTTCTTGAAGAGATATTACCCTTAAGAAAGCCTGCTAGGTTGAAAACTCGAAAGGGCGGCCTAGGCAAAAGTTAAAAAAAAATAAAAATAAAAATAAAAATTCTTTCTGCTTATAAAAAAAGGACTCTTTTGTTTGTATAGGGCAAGGACTTTATTTGGGCAAGTTAAGTTCATGATCTAACAACAAAATATATATATATATATATAAGGCAGCAAGCAGATTAAACTGTGACAAAAAAAAAGGGGTCTTTGTTCAGGAAGGACTTTAGGCTAGGAAAAATCTGCTTGAAAGGTAGCAGGTTTTTAGTTCAGGTAAAAAAAAAGGGCTACAGCTTTTGTTATGAAAGAAGGCAGCAGGTTCTGACTCATCCTTTCAAGAAGGGTCTTTGTTGGGATTACTTGGACTTAGGGTCTAGTAAATTATTTTGTATGGGAAGGGTTGTCACATGGTGATCTACATGCTAAAAAAAAAATATTTTATGGAGAAGAAAGCATACCTGATTTAAAGGAGTTTAAAGAGATTCTTTTGTGTCGTCTTTAAAGTATAAGAACAACAACTTTTGTTGGAAAAAAGAAGAAAGATAATGGCTGGAAAATCGGCTGGAAAGTTGCTGACTGTGACAAAAAAAAAAAAAAAGCAGATTAAACTGTAACCAAAAAAACAAGGGCCTTTGTTTAGGAAAGACTTTGGGCTAGGAAAAAATCTGCTTGAAAGGCAGCAGGTTTTTTGTTCAAGTAATAAAAAAATAAAAAGAAAAGAGGCTACAGCTTTTGTTATGAAAGAAGGCAGTAGGTTATTCATTCTTTCAAGAAGGGTCTTTGTTGGGACTACTTGGACTTAGGGTCTAGTAAAATTTTTGGGAAGGGCTGTCACATGGTGATATACATGCTAAAAAAAAAAAATCTTTTATGGAGAAGAAAGCATACCTAATTTAAAGGAGTTTGAAGAGATTCTTTTGTGTCTTCTTTAAAGTATAAGAAGAACAACTTTTGTTGAAAAAAAGAAGAAAGATAATAGCTGGAAAGTTGCTGGAAGAATAAAGATTTTCTGGAAACAAAAATCTGCTGGGAGAAACAAATCTGCAGGAAAAAAAGGCTGCAGGAAAAAATATATGAATAGGTATAATATAAAGGGAAAGTCTTGCTTAAGAAAGGAGGTAGTGGTCTCCTAAAATACTTCAAAGAAGCAAGAGTTTAGGTAGGATTTGAAACACTCCAAAGAAGCAAGAGTTTGTGTAGGATTAGAAGTCCTACCAATGCCAATCTATCCTATTCCATTTAGACAAACTTCTAAAATATATATATATATGCTGTAAAAAAATCCTAAAAATAATAAGTGGCAAGTTTGAGGCCCACAAAAGAAAAGGCCCAATTAAAAAGTGATGGCCTAGAAAAAAATCTGCTGTAAAAAATGATGGCAAGCTGGAGGCCCACAAAAGAAAATGCCCAATTAAAAATGGTGGCCTAGAAAAGGAAAGGTCCATGATGGCCCAGAAAAATCCATGATGGCCTAGGAAAAAAAATCTGTTGTAAAAAAAATGGTGGCAAGTTGGAGGCCCACAAAAAGAAAAGGCCCAATTAAAAAAAAATAATGGCCTAGAAAAGGAAAGGTCCATGATGGTCTAGAAAAATCCATGATGGCCTACAAAAAAATCTACTGTAAAAAAAAAAATGGTGGCAAGTTGGAGGTCCACAAAAGAAAAGGCCCAATTAAAAAAAATGGTGGCCTAGAAAAGGAAAGATCCATGATGGTCTAGAAAAATCCATGATGGCCTAGAAAAAAAATCTACTGTAAAAAAATGGTGGCAAGTTGGATGCCCACAAAAGGAAATGCCCAATTAAATCTTGGACTTTACTCATGACCCTTCAAAAAAATGCCGATCAAAAAATGACCCTTCAAAAAATAAAAATAAAATAAAAAAAATCAAGTCCATAAAAAGGACCCATACAACAAAGGTAAAAGGGCCCATGAAAAAAGAGTCGTCAACCCAAAAAAAAAAAAAAAAGAGGCCAGTGACCAAAGTAAAGAAATAATCCCATCCAAGACCTAAAGATCATCCAGATAAAAGTGCCAAATTGTCGTGACTCGTACAGTTAAGAAAATTCACTTGTGCAAGTCATGAGGGGCATTTGTTGGCACATAAATTTCAACGAAATTTATGACACGTATAGAGCCTATGATAGGAAGGTTGTAGGTAATCACTTCCTAAAAAAAGATCAACATGATCCGTTGAAGTACATAAATAAAACGACGTCGTATCTCAACGACGTTATTCAAGATGCGCAAATGACACGTGGAGCCTACGAAAGATGACATCTGTAGAGCCTACAGCAAGGACAACACAGGATGAAACCCCCAAGATCAATCCAGTTAATCAAATATACGATTAACCAGATAGCGTTATTATTCAAAATTCAAATGGCTAATCAAATATACGATTAACCAGATAGCACTATTATTCAAAATTCAAATGATGCTATCATTCAATTTGAAATTCAAATTGAAGATGAGGCATTCCTATCACCTGATGGCCCTCCATAAATATGAGGACCATCACACAAGACGGGGGATCAGAAAATCAGAAGTGAAAAGATCAGAGAGAGAGAAAGAAAGAAATTGAGAGCTAAAGAAATTGTTACAAGAAAGAAGAAGCGAAGCTTAGAGAACTCAAGAGCCTACGCTAATGGCGATGAATAGGTAAAGGGTTCCAAACCCAAGAATTGTATTTTGTATTCGAGGGTTCAAAACCCATAACAATCTCAATAAAATATTTATTTTTTCTTAAATTGTCTTTTGTTGTTTATTTTGTTCTTCATTAATCGGAGGTTTTATTTCTATAAAATGTATAATTAACGATCTGAAATACAGATCGGAAATAAGAACCTGCTATTCAAATAATCAACACTGTTTAGTCCAAAAACTAAACAGTGGACATTTGTAACATAAATTTTGAAATGTGTTGAAACACTTCATGTTTTAAAATTTGTGTCTACAATGTGTTAATCAGAATATAAAACATAGTTGCATAAACCTTTTCATTTTCTATTTTTTTGGCATTGAACTCAACTCAACTAATATTTGAAGTAGACAAGTAGTTCTTGTCCAATTATTTCTTCAAAGATCAAGAGTGAATGAGTTTCTCTGTTTCTGACTTGAAGGGATGACAATTGGTTTGTGTTTAAGGTAGAATTTGTTGGAGGCCCCATGTGTTGGAATACACGCACATTTTCTGCAGCTGCTGGTAAGAAGGATTTATCTTAAGCAATTATATAACAAGCTCTTTTACATACCAAAATTGAAATATAAAGTTCTGACTTAATATTTGTTACTCTTTATTCTAGGTGGGGGTGCTTTTTGTAATGGGCAAAAGATTCAAGTGAGTCATACCGATAAGGTGAGTGATCATGTTATATCTAGACTATAATGTTTTATTCAATAGGTGACCTTCAATAAGACTTTTTTTGTTGGTGGTGGATGTGGAAGAGAGACTGGTTGAGGATGGGCCCAACAACACTCTCTGTTTTATGGCGTCTAGACTCAAGGAATTTTTCCGTGAACTTTACATACTTTCAGACCTTGTGATCAGACTCCATTATGGATTTCTGAGCACATTCTTTGTAAGTCCCTCTTATCAGTTCCTTTCCCAAGCTCAGTTTATGCAAGGAAAAGGAACTGAGAAGAAGGTATTGACAACAACAGATTTTATTACAAGACAGTTCAAGTGCTTGTGTATATTTCACTTTTTATCTATCTATAAAATTAATCGTATTCATTCTACTTCTGGAAACGGATCACATTGAAAAAAATTGTGTAAAAGTGTGGTGGTTTAGAGCTGAAAGCTGGAATTTTTTTTTTCAGCTCAGCTTGTTTCACTTGTTTTCTTAGGTGGAGCAGTCACTTCTAGTTACTGGATTTGGGTATGAACATGACGATGCATGGAGTACCAACATAGAGTTATTCAAAGAATTTACTGATGTCAGCCGGGTAATAACCATTTTCTTTCACTTGCTTTACTGATAACTTGCTTTACTTCTTACATCATAGATAGGGGTGGAAGATTTTGTGTTTCAAGTTTTTGTAATCTCTCTCTCCATTTTGACATTTATGTGTAGGGCGTGAGAAGGCTTGGTGCTGCTGCAGTGGATATGTGCCATGTAGCTTTGGGAATTGTAGAAGCATATTGGGAATATCGTCTAAAACCATGGGATATGGCTGCTGGTGTTTTGGTAACATCAATCATTTTAAGAAATATTTCTTATTTTATCTTCTAGATATCAATGAAAGAACTATATATAAAACAATGTCCAATTAATACACATTAATGTGTGTTTGGGAGGGGAAAGTGTGAGCACACACCTAACCTTTGGCATAATGTACAAAGTGGCGGCCCAAGACTTGAATCCATAACCTTAAGGTTATTACCCCAAGACTTCAAATCAGCCCGTGCCATTTTTCATTTTCTATGTTTTACTACCTTTCTAATTTTACTCGGATTCCTTATGGGTGCACTGAGTCGCAATTTTTACACTTGAATTAGGAATACTATAGTAACTGTTTTAGATGACAATGTTTTTCAAGAATAGATTGAAAATCTACTAACCTAAGTTGGCTGACCAATTGCCATTTGTATTTTCTTAAAACCTGTATCCGGATGAGGCAAGTTCTTAAGAAACCTTACATTTCAAAGAATTGGTGTGTGTTTTGGCACTTGGCTCTCATGAAAATGATTAGAATTCAAGTTTTTTACTTCCAATCATTTATTGCATCTATTTTATTTACATTTCAAGCAGATAGTTGAAGAAGCTGGTGGGGTAGTTTCTTGCATGGATGGTGGAAAATATAGTGTATTTGATAGATCAGTCTTGGTATCCAATGGTGTGCTGCATGACAAGGTTAGTCTTTTCCCTTTCTTTCTTAGAGAACTTGATGTTGCATGACAAGGTTAGGTCCAAGGCTTGTAATATTGGGAGCTTTACATTATTACACATCCTAGTATCCACTCATTTTGGAGCCTTATGTGTATTTGATGATAAGTGCTCTTGAAATCTATATTTGAGAGATCGTAGGACCAGCGATCCTGTCCAGTAGGCCATGTCTAATGGATGATTGTAACTCCTTAACCACTTGACTACTTATAAATTGTCAAACACTTATATTAGTCTGCGAGGATTTGAACATATTTGATTGGATTGAATGTGTTACCTGAATGCAGTTAGAAATGCTAAGAAAATAGAGTATGAGAATATACTACTTTCCTATCATCCTCTTTCCAAACCACTTTGTATTGTTTGTGTATTTTGCAGCTTCTGGAGAGAATTGGCCCTCCAACAGATAAACTGAAGAACAAAGGCATTGATTTTTCATTGTGGTTTAAGCCAGAAAACTATCACACAGATTGTTGACAGTGCCTTCTTTTTATATCTCTGCATTTATTTTGTTGTACCCCACCTTTTTTTTGTTTTGTGAGCAAAAGAAGAAAAAACTGAGGAAAATGTGGCTTCTTTGATTTCTTATGTTGATAAACGATCATTATTTTGTCAAGCTATCCATTACATATAGCTAGATATTATTTTGTGGACAAATTCTATGATGTGCAACCAAACATGTGACTGTTGTTTTTCCATGTCAAAATTTGAGTTAAGACTCAATGTGGTTTCTTTAGGACCACATTATGGTAGTTGGTTACTGTTGCAAATGTTTATTCGTCTTTATATTGGTTTTCTCTCTATTTGTGATACAAATCTTCTACACAAATTTGGATGATTTTGATTTTATGAGAGGATCCCCATCAAACTAGCTAAATCTTTAGCAAAAAAATTTATTTTTCTTTTTTAAAATATATAACTTTTTGCTAATTTTTTTTGTCTAAATATGCTGCTCTGATAATAAGCAAGGCATGTTTCTCAAATGGTAAAGGGACACAAGGACAACGAAGTGTTCACTCTATATCTTGCATTATGGATGAAATACAATACCATGATTTGAGGATCTTCAATTGAATAATAATATACAAACAAAAATTCATAAGAAATTTTTCTATATAATTATGTGATTCATTGTAGATTTTTTCCTCAAAAACAAAATATATCCATTAAGAGACTTTTTATTTATAAAGCTGACATTAATACACCATTCTTGCGATTTATTTATTTATTTATTTATTTATTTTTGGGTATAATTTTGTTGTATGAATAGACTTTCCCTTTTCAATTGTTTATCTAGAGTGTATTTATCCTAAAAATAAATGTTTATCTAGAGTGGTTTCAACCACAACTTTCTCCCACTCAACGTTGTGCTTTCAGATATTAATAGAAGAATGATTTACTTGCTTCCCATTATTAATGTGGGTTTCTAGTGGTTGACAAAAATGAGGCAGGGCTGGCTACATTTCTAAATAAGATCTTAGTACAGGCCTACATTTAGCAAAGGTACTACAGTAGTAAATCTTTGTTAACAATTAAAAATAAATAAATAAATAAATAAAAAGCAAGAGTGGTCATCCCTCACATATCAACCCAACGAAAAATATGGGTTTTTAGTGGTTGACAAAAATGAGGCAAGGATGGTTACATTTCCAAATAAAATCTTAATACAAGCTTACATTTAACAAAGGTACCCACAAAATCTTTGTTAGGAGTTCATAATCAGGGTTTTAAAAGAAAAAAAAAAAAAAAACCCAGCAAGAATGGGTCTCGCCTGACAGATCAAGACACTGGAAAATATGATGCAGAGTTTGGACCATCTAACCTCACAGCCAGTGCATGGAGTTCGAAAACATCAGCAAATGTCTTCTCAATGCATGTGGTTGTGTCGGCACACGCAGAGGGACACACAGACAGATTTTCTGGACTTCAATTTATTATGTGCCAAAGTAAGAGAGACGAATTGCAATTCTGGCAGACATAACAAGAAGCTCCCCTCAATTTCAAGTCAGTCTATTAATTTTCTTGTGTAGTAGAAGCAGATTCTAAATCTTCAGCTGTCACTGGCTGATGCAGCTGCATTCATAAAAAGAGTAGTCAAAGTAAGCAGCAGATAAGAACCTAAGAATGCCTTGTATGGCATAGATGTTAGGTAATATCTCTTGATATGATCCACAAATTAATTATCATCAAAGAAACAAGGCATTATCTCATAGGGATATGAAGTAGGGTTTTTCATAGGTCCATCCTTTGTACCCACAATCAACTTTATACATGCCCATATATATGTCGGATGGGTTTGTGGATGGGTTTGTTGGGCAACCCAGAAATTGCCAACACAAATTTAATCCAAATTCCAAAATCATGTTTGGTAAACAGATACAGAAAAAGGAACAAAGAAAAAATGCATTTTAAGAAGACATTTGAGAAGATCAACTTAAATCTGCCAAAACATAAGCATTTGCCAAAAGTAACTGAAACAACTTTGTTTTGGTTCCTGCCTGGACAAATTACCAAGATATGATGCATGTGACCTGGTAGGCAATCTTCATAACCAAACCTCCATAAGTGATTAGAAAAGCTTAATTAACACCCAGAAAAGAACTAATATTGACCTTGCATATAAACCTTCACTTTTTTTGAAAATCACAAGTATTTTAGGCTCGGCAGAAAATTATTATTTAGATTAATACATATTATTGCATGCCGTTATAGTTGTTTCCAGTGTAATTTGAAGCAGCAAATTGGATATTTGCATCCAAGGCTCTCTGGATAGCAATAATTGTGGCAATAACAATAACCACCCCCCCCCCCCCTCCTTCTCTCCCAAACAAATATTTTACTTCATACATCCTTGAACAAGAAGTATATCAAGACATCGTCATCTAAGAATGCATAAGTTCTATTCTTTCCCTTTTTGAGCATCAACATCAAGCAAAGACTTACAGCATTTGCGACAGTCAACCAATGTAAGGATCGCAAGAAAGCATCATCTTGTGAGGGAAGATTGTCATGATTCCAAAATGTCATGCTTTGAAACTTTGCATTCATCTCCCAACAATTTGAGTTTTCTTCACACTTATCAGACGTCTTTCTTTTGTCAGCGCTCTTCTTTCCTAACACAAAGCCTGCATAGCAATGATTATTGGTAAAAAAGAAAGGGAAAGTTTAAAGATAAACCCAAAAATTAAGATATTAAGGGCTTTCTAGGTCATATTTGAGGCACAACCCTTGCACACAAATTTAAAATACATTTAAAAAGTTTATGAGGACTAGGCAATCTATATAGCGACCCCGGCCTTTTCCCATTCGGTTGTTGTATCCGGACTTATGTTCCGTAGATTCCGTTGTTATATTATTGCTGTTGCTGTCCTTTAAATTCCTTATTCTTGAGTTATAGGATGTATTTGGCAGGTTTGTTACAGGTGGGTTAGGTTTAGAAACCAAGTGTTGTTGTCCAGATTTTTGGACCTTCGCTCGAGCGAGGAGTTTGTAGCTCGAGCGAGCTCTTGATTTTGGTCCTTCGCTCGAGCCAGGGTTTCTTCGCTCGAGCGACCGATTGCGTCTAGTATAGACCTGAGAGCTGTATTTGTTGGCTCGAGCGAGCTTTCCTTCGCTCGAGCGAATTTCGAGTTCTTCGCTCGAGCGAGCATTCTGTTGCTCGAGCGTGCTTCTGGGTTGCAGACCTGAAGCATTGCATTCTTGGCTCGAGCGAGACTTTCTTCGCTCGAGCGAGTCATTTTTGTGTCTGGTCACTCGAGCGACCAATCCTTCGCTCGAGCGAGCCTGTCGGGTATAAATACGCAGCAGCGGTTTTTAAAACGTTTTTTCACATTCTTTTTTATCCTAAAACCCTAGTTTCGAGTTTTCTCTCCCTCCACTCACCTTCTCTCTTAGGTTTCATCTATTTTTAAGGTGTTTCTACCCTAGGCTTTTTATTAAAAAGATAGAGTGAGTCGAAGGCTTCCTTTTAATCTGAACAATCTTGGGTTTGGAGCACTTTGGATTTTCGTCATCTTCTCCATTCGAGTTCTTCGCTTCGAGGTAGGGATTTCCTACTCCATATTATAAGTTTTGTTCTAAGCTTTGGTAGTTTGATATGTTGGGGGTTATTTGGTAATTTTGGGAAAAACCCTAGTTGTTTAATAAATTAATTTGTATAATTAATTTAGGAAAAATGTGGAATTGAGTTTAATTCATGAAATTGGGAATTTAGTGATTTAATGGTGTAGTTGGTTAGTTTAATTACTCACCTATGAAAATGTTAAATTTACATTTGTTGATACATTTATTTCCTGTTTAGAAATAACTGTTTTGGGCTATCGGTGGAGGATAGTCGTGATTGTTGTAGACCTTGCATGTGGATTAGGGAAAACTGAAACTAATCACATTGGTTAAGTCATTGATTTTGACTGTTGAATTAATACAGAAATTACGTGTATTGATTGTGTGTTGCATATGCATTTGTTTGGGAGGAGATAGGGGATGTACTCCACGGTTTAGGGGAAGATAGGGGATGGACCTCTAAACCGGATTTTGTTTGGGAGGAGATAGGGGATGGACTCCATTAGCATCACTATATGTGTGCTTATTGATTTGAAGTGTTTTTACATGTTGTTGATACAGCACTAAAATGTGTATCAATTTGGAAGTATGGAAGTGTTTTGGCATGAGCCTTAGTCTCATTTGTTTTGTTGATATTGGAAGTAACATTAATGTGATATTTAATTCACTGTTATAGTTTGGCCAGGTTCTGAGCCACATTTGATATAAATGGAAAGTGAAACATGTCATGAAACTGTATGTTGATGAAATGGATATTTGTGTTAACCATCTATTAAATGCTATTGCTTTATTCAATGCTTATATTTGGTTTAGTATATTTCTACTGGGCTGTGGCTCACCCTATACGGGAACATCATTTTCAGGTTCAGGTGATATGCTACCTCCAAGGACTTAGCTTGGAAGGAGTAGGAGTTGAAGACTCTGTTTAGTTTAGTTGTTATTTTTTATTTGATATTACATGTAAACACTCAAGCCAAGGGCTTAATTTGTAGTTGAGTTAGTACTCACATTTTGTGTCCAAGTGTTGGCTTGGAAAGATGTAAGCCCATAGGGCATTTACGTTTGATGTTACATGTAATGTCTTTCTTTTAAGAATACTCTGATGAATGGAATAATATTTTATTTCTTTTAACAATGCATGTTAATATTGTATATATTATGGGTTTATTTTGAGGGCGTTACAACTTGGTATCAGAGCGTACCAGGTTCGAATACCTTGGGTACGTGGGAAGTGATTAGTATCACAATGGGTTCGTCTCGTTTGATAGAGACTTAGTGTACTGTTATATGCTTATATGATAACATGTTTATGTGACTATGTGGGTATGGAATGTAGTTTCTAGGATGTTGATTGGACCCTTGAGTCTCTGGAAGTCTTGTTGGAAAGGCACTTGATCAATGTTGTTTCCAACCGGAACTTTAGTGACGCCTTGGGACTATCATTATCCAGGAATGAAATTCGTAGGTGCTTATGTGATTATGTGCTTACGTGGAGTGAATTATTGTTGTCCAATGCATTAGGACGCAAGTATTATAGTTTTGGCACACTTATTAATGTGCTAACGTCTTTGTTACCTTTATTAGGATGTCAGGACGAGGACGAGGACGTGGTAGGCGTGGTAGGCGTGGTGGGCAGGAGATGCCTATACCGGATGAGATTCCGGCAGTACAGGAGGGAGTTGGCCAGGCCAATGTGGCCGAGCCGGTAGGCCAGCAGGCTATGGGCGCTTTGGCCCGAGATATAGCAGGGGCATTCAGGGAGTCAGTAGGTATTCTTAGGGCTGAGAATCAGGCTCAGGTTCATGTTGGGGATGCAGGGCCTTCTTTTCTGAAGAGGGAGTTCTTCCGGTCTAACCCGGACGAATTTTTGGGTGATCCTAAAGAGCCACTTAAGGCAGATGAATGACTCAAACAGACAACGAAGACGTTTGAGATGCTAGGCATTGAAGACGAGGTACTGAAGGTGACCTTGGCATCTTTCCAGCTTAAGGGGGATGCGGGTCAGTGGTGGAAGTTCACTAAAAGTCGTATAGGAGGGACCTGGAAGGCTTTTGTTGACGCTTTCCAGGAGAAGTTCCTGTCTCCAGCGGTTAAGGAGAGGTTGAGAGATCAGTTCTACCAGCTCAAGCAGAACAGTTCTTCAGTGGCCGAGTTTGAGGCCGCATTCACTAGTTTGTCCAGGTTTGCACTTGAGTTGGTGGCGTCTGAGGAACGCCATTGTATTGAGTTCGAGAAGAAGTTGAGGCGTGGCCTCAAGTTGAGAGTTGTAGGGTCTATGATTCGAGATTATGGGCGTCTGGTCAATGCTGCAGTCCATACGGAGATCATGATACAGGAAGAGGAGGAAGGGCAGAAAGGCTCCAAGAGGAGTCAGGATGGACAGAGTGATGGTAGGAGACAGAAGGGTTTTAACCCTCAGCAGTCTCAGGGTAGCTTTTCGAGATCGACTTTTCCTGTGCCGAGTGCTAGTTCTGGGAAAGGCAGCCAGGGAGACATTACCTGTTTCAAATGTGGTCAGCTGGGCCACAAGTCTCCAGCTTGCCCGCAGAAGGGAGGAGGACAGAGAGCAGTGTCATCTTCGGCTCGATCTCAGAGCCAGAGTCAGGGTAGAGGCCAGTCGCTCTCGTGTTATCAGTGTGGTCAGGCAGGGCACATGAAGAGGTATTGCCCGCAGTTGAGTGGCACATCTGGTGCATCTGGTTTGAGGCAGACTCAGAGTCATCAGCCAGCTCAGTCGGTTCAGGCCTCGAGGGCCAATCAGGGGGCTTCATCGTCCCAGTCTGTGCAGCAGTCTTATGCTCCTAGGGGTGAGCAGGTTGATCAGAGACCATCTGGGCGCGTGTATGCTGTTACCGCGCAGGATCTTGTACCGGCTCCATCGGTTGTGAGAGGTACCTTCTTGTTTTGCAATTCGGTTGCTAGTGTTTTGATTGATACGGGTGCATCTCATTCCTTTGTGTCTGCTGCATTTGCATCGGTTTTGGAGTTGGAGTTAGCACAGTTAGCATCTCCTATTTGTGTAGTGTCACCTCTTGGGGGTGAATTGATCTTGAAACAAGGTGTTAGGGGTTGTGATATAGAGGTCGCCGATCATAGGCTTCCGTTTCCTTTTGTAGTTATGCCCATGAAGGGCTTTGATGTTATTTTGGGTATGGACTGGTTATCGTCATACCGGGCAGTTATCGATTGCTACCGCCAGAGGGTCACTTGTTGTACCGTGAGCGGGGAGTGTTTTCATTTTCTGGGGGACCGGGTTGGTAGTGTTTTGCCACCGGGGTATGATCCGCGAGGGCGGAGTGAGCTTAGTGGTCTACTTGCTAGCTTTGAGAGTGGTGAGTGTGATGAGACCCAGACTGTGTTGCCAAGGGTGGTTTGTGAGTACTCGGACGTCTTTCCCGAGGATCTTGTTAGTTTGCCACCGCATCGAGAGATTGAGTTCTCTATTGATCTAGTGCCCGGCACGGCGCCGATTTCTATGGCACCTTATCGTTTTGCCCCAGCCGAGTTAGTTGAGTTGAAGATTCAGCTCCAGGAGTTGCTAGATAAAGGATATATTCGTCCTAGTGTTTCACCGTGGGGAGCACCGGCCCTCTTTGCTAAAAAGAAAGGTGGTGCTTTGAGACTCTGTATAGATTACCGGAAGTTGAATCGGGCTACGGTCAAGAATAAGTACCCTATGCCCGTATAGATGATCTGTTCGATCAGTTAAAGGGTTCCCGTTGTTTCTCTAAGATAGACTTGAGATCGGGTTACCACCAGTTGAGAGTCAGGGAGGAGGATATTCCGAAGACGGCATTCCGTACGCGGTATGGCCACTATGAGTTTCTGGTGATGCCATTTGGGCTCACCAATGCACCTGCAGTGTTTATGGACTTGATGAACCGGATATTCCGGGAATTCTTGGATCGTTTTGTAGTAGTCTTTGTAGACGACATTCTTATCTATTCACCTTCAGAGGAGGAGCACGAGGAGCACTTGAGAGTGGTGCTTGAGTTACTTAGAGCCCATAAGCTTTATGCTAAGTTTGGGAAATGTGAGTTCTGGCTAGAGGAGGTGAAGTTCTTAGGCCATGTGGTTTCCGGGGAAGGGGTGTCTGTTGACACATCCAAAATTGAGGCAGTGCAAGATTGGGCACAGCCAAAGAGTGTGTTTGAGATCCGCAGTTTTCTGGGATTAGCTGGGTACTACCGACGGTTTGTGAAGGATTTCTCCAGGTTAGCTTCACCTTTGACTAGATTGACTCGGAAAGGAGTCAAATTTGTATGGAGTGAGACTTGTGAAAAGTCGTTCCAGGAGTTGAAAGTTAGACTGACCACCGCTCCGGTCTTGATTATTCCGGAGAGAGGGTTGGGTTATGCAGTCTATTGTGATGCCTCACGAGAGGGTTTGGGTTGTGTGTTGATGCAAGAGGGGAAAGTGGTAGCCTATGGTTCACGTCAGTTGAAAATACACGAGAAGAATTACCCTACCCATGACCTAGAGTTAGCAGCTGTGATATTTGCCTTGAAGATTTGGAGGCATTATCTTTACGGTGAGAGGTTCGAGGTATTCTCGGATCATAAGAGTCTGAAATATCTGTTTACACAGAAAGACTTGAACTTGAGGCAGAGGAGGTGGATGGAGTTCATTGAGGATTATGACTTCGAGTTGCATTATCATCCGGGGAAGGCCAATGTGGTGGCCGATGCCCTTAGCAGGAAATCTGTTGGTGACGTAGCTAGTATAGCCATCCGAGAGTGGGAGATGTTGGGTGCACTTGGGGAGTTTGATTTGCTTCTGGGCGAATCCGTTGAGGCTGCAGCCTTGTTTTCTGTTGTTGCGCAGCCTACACTTGTGACTCGAGTATTAGAGGCTCAGAGGGGTGACCTTGAGGTGGAATCTCTCCGAGAGAAGATCTCCAATGGGAAGTTGAGAAGGGTTTGACGGTGTATCCCGACCAGAGTGTGAGATACCGAGACCGTCTATTTGTGCCGGAGTCTTGCCGAGAGGAGGTACTCCGAGAGTTTCATCATTCACGTCTTGCGGTACATCCGGGAGGCACTAAGATGTATCGGGATTTGGGTCGCCAGTTTTGGTGGCGGGGTATGAAGAGAGATGTGGCAGCTTTCGTGTCTAAGTGCCTTACTTGTCAGCAAGTGAAGGCCGAGCATCAGAGGCCAGCGGGTTTGTTGCAACCCTTGCCTATTGCCGAGTGGAAGTGGGAGCATGTCACTATGGACTTCGTTGTAAGTCTTCCGAGGACTCAGCGGGGTAGTGATGCTATTTGGGTGGTTATAGACCGGTTGACTAAGTCGGCGCATTTCATTCCTATGCGCGTGAGAGATTCGGTAGATCATCTTGCCGACTTGTACATTCGGGACATAGTGAGGTTGCACGGGGTCCCAGTGACGATCGTCTCAGATAGAGATCCTCGTTTTACTGCTAGGTTGTGGCAGAGTTTGCAGAGTGCCTTAGGCACTAAGTTGACCTTTAGCACGGCTTATCATCCTCAGACTGACGGGCAGTCCGAGCGTACTATTCAGATCCTTGAGGATATACTTCGGGGTTGTGTTCTTGATTTCAGTGGGTCGTGGGAGAGGCACTTGCCTTTGGTGGAGTTTGCCTACAACAACAGTTTCCAGTCTAGTATCGGTATGGCACCGTTTGAGGCCTTGTATGGCCGACCGTGTAGGTCTCCAGTTTGTTGGGCCGAGGTGGGTGATACACCTTTGTTGGGTCCGGAGTTGGTGAGAGAAACGACGGAAAAAGTTGAGCTTATCCGTAGGAGGCTTGTTACAGCCCAGAGTCGCCAGAAATCTTATGCCGATCGTAGGAGGAGACCTTTGGTGTTTGAGGTGGGTGACCATGTCTTTCTGAAAATATCACCTAGGCGGGGATTGATGAAGTTTGGGAAGAGCGGGAAGTTGTCCCCTCGGTTCATTGGTCCTTTTGAGATCCTTGAGAGGATTGGCGAGGCTGCCTATCGCTTAGCTTTGCCACCGCAGTTATCCGGAGTTCATGACGTGTTTCATGTGAGTATGCTTCGGAAGTATGAGCCGGATCCATCACATGTGTTGGATTGGACCGATTTAGTGGTTGACGAGGATGTCTCGTATGAGGAGAGACCGGTTCGGGTCTTGGATAGGCGGGATCAAGTTTTGCGAGGCAAGACCATCCCTTTGGTAAAAGTTTTGTGGAAACATCACGGGGTGGAGGAAGCCACTTGGGAACGTGAGTTGGAAGTTCGCGAGAAATATCCGAACTTGTTTGTTGATGTGTAATCATGTATTGAAATTTTGTAATTTTAATGGACTTTAAGAACATTATATATATGTCTTAATTTGTAAAACATTGTGAATGTTTTGGTTTAATGGAAGTAATTTGAAACTTGCCTCATAATGGAAGTTTATAGTAACATTGCATATGTTGAATGTGTAGTACAATTGGAGTTATGTCATGAAATTGAATATGTTATGGAAATGGGAATCATGTATATTGAAAACTGTTGAAATTGAAAGAAATGCATGTTGATAATGCAAGTTAAAATATATATTGTTTTACTTATTGTGAGATGCCTCTTGATAAGAGATGAAATGACCGGTATTTGGTCAAGTTGTTTATTATTGTAATATAATATTGTTGGGAATTGAGAAAAACCTGTTTTTGAAAACTTATGCTTAATTTCGGGGACGAAATTCCTTAAGGGGGGGAGGTTATAGCGACCCCGGTCTTTTCCCATTCGGTTGTTGTATCCGGACTTATGTTCCGTAGATTCCGTTGTTATATTATTGTTGTTGTTGTCCTTTAAATTCCTTATTCTTGAGTTATAGGATGTATTGGGCAGGTTTGTTACAGGTGGGTTAGGTTTAGAAACCAAGTGTTGCTGTCCAGATTTTTGGACCTTCGCTCAAGCGAGGAGTTTGTCGCTCAAGCGAGCTCTTGATTTTGGTCCTTCGCTCGAGCCAGGGTTTCTTCGCTCGAGCGACCGATTGCGTCTAGTATAGACCTGAGAGCTGTATTTGTTGGCTCGAGCGAGCTTTCCTTCGCTCGAGCGAGTTTCGAGTTCTTCGCTCGAGCGAGCATTCTGTCGCTCGAGCATGCTTCTGGGTTGCAGACCTGAAGCATTGCATTCTTGGCTCGAGCGAGACTTTCTTCGCTCGAGCGACCAATCCTTCGCTCGAACGAGCCTGTCGGGTATAAATACGCAGCAGCGGTTTTTAAAACGTTTTTTCACATTCTTTTTTATCCTAAAACCCTAGTTTCGAGTTTTCTCTCCCTCCACTCACCTTCTCTCTTAGGTTTCATCTATTTTTAGGGTGTTTCTACCCTAGGCTTTTTATTAAAAAGATAGAGTGAGTCGAGGGCTTCCTTTTAATCTGAACAATCTTGGGTTTGGAGCACTTTGGATTTTCGTCATCTTCTCCATTCGAGTTCTTCGCTTCGAGGTAGGGATTTCCTACTCCATATTATAAGTTTTGTTCTAAGCTTTGGTAGTTTGATATGTTGGGGGTTATTTGGTAATTTTGGGAAAAACCCTAGTTGTTTAATAAATTAATTTGTATAATTAATTTAGAGAAAAATGTGGAATTGAGTTTAATTCATGAAATTGGAGAATTTAGTGACTTAATGGTGTAGTTGGTTAGTTTAATTACTCACCTATGAAAATGTTAAATTTACATTTGTTGATATATTTATTTCCTGTTTAGAAATAACTGTTTTGGCTATCGGTGGAGGATAGTCGTGATTGTTGTAGACCTTGCATGTGGATTAGGGAAAACTGAAACTAATCACATTGGTTAAGTCATTGATTTTGACTGTTGAATTAATACATAAACTACGTGTATTGATTGGGTGTTGCATATGCATTTGTTTGGGAGGAGATAGGGGATGTACTCCACGGTTTAGGGGAAGATAGGGGATGGACCTCTAAACCGGATTTTGTTTGGGAGGAGATAGGGGATGGACTCCATTAGCATCACTATATGTGTGCTTATTGATTTGAAGTGTTTTTACATGTTGTTGATACAGCACTAAAATGTATATCAATTTGGAAGTATGGAAGTGTTTTGGCATGAGCCTTAGTCTCATTTGTTTTGTTGATATTGGAAGTAATATTAATGTGATATTTAATTCACTGTTATAGTTTAGCCAGGTTCTGAGCCACATTTGATATAAATGGAAAGTGAAACATGTCATGAAACTGTATGTTGATGAAATGGATATTTGTGTTAACCACCTATTAAATGTTATTACTTTATTCAATGCTTATATTTGGTTTAGTATATTTCTACTGGGCTGTGGCTCACCCTATACGGGAACATCATTTTCAGGTTCAGGTGATATGCTACCTCCAAGGACTTAGCTTGGAAGGAGTAGGAGTTGAAGACTCTGTTTAGTTTAGTTGTTATTTGTTTTATTTGATATTACATGTAAACACTCAAGCCAAGGGCTTAATTTATAGTTGAGTTAGTACTCACATTTTGTGTCCAAGTGTTGGCTTGGAAAGATGTAAACCCATAGGGCATTTACGTTTCATGTTACATGTAATGTCTTTCTTTTAAGAATACTCTGGTGAATGGAATAATATTTTATTTCTTTTAACAATACATGTTAATATTGTATATATTATGAGTTTATTTTGAGGGCGTTACAATCTAGTACTCTAATTAAAAGCAAAGAGCCGTGTATTGACTACTTAAATGCACCTTCTTTGAACCCCCTATTCTCCCACACTACATCTTTAAAACCCCCATGTTTTGCACACACATTGCGTGAATCCTCAACCCCTACAAAGCTTTTTTTTTTTTTTTTTTTTTTTTTTTTGGGGGGGGGGGGTTGTGTGTGGGGAGATAAATAAGAGGTAACTTTATTAAAAAAAGAGCATCAAGATGATAAATCCGGCACAAAAATTTAGAAAATCTAGAACTTCATCTAGACAAATAAAGAATCAACAAAATGTAGAAAAGAAAATAAATTCGGCTCCACTCTCCCCGACACCCAACTCAATAAAACCAACAAAAACTTATTCTTCAAACACTGCACAGAAACTTGTAACCTACAGAATGACCACTACTTACTGAATTATGATTCTATTTGCAATGTATTTTTCATTGAATTAAACGCGAGAATAAACATTCTGATCAAATGTAGAACACAACTGAGTTTTTTGGCAATGAGAGGAAAACAAAGAAAAGGAACAACAATGACTCACCAGAATAGCCTTGGGGAAGAGGAAGAGTGGTGCCTTGCAACTTCCTTCCCCTGAAGTAAGCTTCCTCCATTTTCAGTCCCTCCACCTCCATACCTACAACAATACAATCCATATATAAACATCAATACACACACACACACACACACACACACAGAGAGGTACCAGTGGGCTTGGGTTTGAAGTAGTGAGAAACAGAGCAAGGTCCATCGTACTTGACACAGCAGGGGAGCTGATGGACCTGACCCGTCAGATCCACCGCCGCCGTCGGATTCCCTCCACGGCTGAGGTCGATGCTTCCGACGGTGGCGATCGCCGAACCTCCATCTCCATCCATGTATCTATTCGCACTTTACAAAACTCTTTTCACTGCACAAAAAAAGCCCTAATTTTTGGGCACACAAGTCTAACAGCCTCATATACATTTCCTACCCTGGTTTTTGAATCACAGACCAACAAAGCCCGCCAATCTCAAATTTCTTTTCATAAAATTACCACCAAAAAATAATAATAATAAGCTATGGTTTAAATCCATTGATAAAAAACTTTAAAATTTTAATTTCATGAATTTAAACAATGTATTTTTCAATGAGTTTTATTAATGTATGTTTTAAGATACATGATTAAATATTGATATGCGGAAAAAGTAAGTGTATATCAATCGAGGAATAATGATTTGGACAAATATTTTTTTAATAAGTTATAACGAAATTAATAAGTGATGATGGTTTTATCTCTTAAAAGGATTTTGAAACTCAAGCCTGTCAATTATTAGAGAAAGGGAAAGTACTTTTTGAGACCATGTTTGTTGACAGATTATATTGAACGAGATTATTAGTGAGAGAAATGGTTTGTGAAGAAATTATTAATATGAAAATTATTAGTAAGGGGATTAAGTAAAAATATATTTTTTTAAATAACAGTAGGAAAGATGTTTAATGACGGGATTGTTAAATATTTTTATATAAAATAAAAATAAATATATTTCGATATTAAAAAAATTTTGAACAAATATAAAAAAAAAAATTACAAATAAAAGGCTGCACTTGGGTATAAAAAAAAAAATACACTTATTTTTCCAATCCCATGCTTTCACAGGAAAAAAAACTAAGCCCATTGTCATACATCATTGACAATCCCATTGGACTAATAGTCCAGTAGAGTATGAGACTTACCAAACAAGCCATAGGTGAGGTGACCTCACTAGCAATTCAATCCCCTCAATGAATCATCCAAACAAACATGCCCTAACAAAATTGACATTTCACTCTATTATTGTCTCATATTCTGCTTTATCATTGCCTTCGCTTCTTTATATGTATTTTACAATCACACAATGTAACTCTCTTTTATTCACTCTTTTAGTTCGATGTCAACTATCATCTTTTAGTTCGACGTCAACTATCAAACTATCTGTTATCCCCACCGCCTCACAGCCAAAAAAAAGAAAAAAAAAAACACCTTCCACCACCAACATGGCCTTCCTCCCCTTCACATTTCAGCGTTGTTGACACCATTACAATGATCCCACCACCACCTCCAATCTCTTTCCCATAAGATGATCCTAATTTTTTACCCTAACATGTACTGCAAACGAATCCGAGGGTATTGCTGCGAGCAACTCACAGCAGTTACTGTTGTGAGTTGAAACGACATCGTTTCATCATTAAATAAAAAATAAAAAATAAATTGGTTTGGTTGTTTAGAGGGTTTGAACCCAGGCAAGCTGGGAGTAAAAAGTTCTTTAACCACTGTGCTACTTAAACAACTCATATATGTTTTGGACATATATTATATTTATTACAATCTTTATTCCAACATAAAAAAAATAAAATTTACAACCTGTTATAAGTAAAATACAAAACAACGATTCAAGCCAAAAACGTGAGTCTGTGAGCGGGAAGGGTTTGAGTCTACCGTCTCACCACCATTACTCCGTTGTTCCTCCACCGTGCCTCCACCGTTTGCTCCGACGGTCCTCCGCCATTGTTGTACCGTAGCTCCTCCATCACCATTGTCATTGAGGTTACTTATTTGCCTTGTAAGAATCTTCACTCAGGTTTGAAAAAAAATATATATATATATTTTTGTATTTATTACAAACTGTTATGTGTATATATATATGGTGATTTATTTTTATATCAAATAAAGATTGTGTTTTGGATTGGGAATTTTAATATAATATTATAGGATTATGATATGTGTATGAATATGGTGATTTGTATCAAATTGATGCTCTGTTATTGTAGGAATGTGTTATTGTGTTTTGTATTAGGGATTGATGCTCTGTTAAATTAACTTCACAATTTGATATGTATAAGAATTTGTTATTGTATATGGTGATTTCACATAATGTAAATTAAAAAAATTTATGATCTTTTTTAATTCAAATTGATGCTCTGTTATTATTAGAAATGAAGTTGTAGTGTGAATTGCTATTAATGTGTTTGGTTTGACTAGAAATTGTAGGCTCAATTAACTTTTTTTACTCGACATTCCTCTAGGCGTGGGAGATCAAATTCATGTTTAATTTGGAGAATATGTGTCACGACCCAAACCTGCCCCTATGGGTTTAGCATCGTAACCGGCCAGTAATCCTGGGATTACCGAAGGCCTCTGAGACAAATTAACATAATATTAGGGGCTAGCGGAAGCAATTAAGAAATATACAACGTCCATTGAGCTGTGCAGACTTATGTGAGACAGAAAAATTTTAAACTTTTTATATACATATAAACACCTTACCTTGAAATCATAACATATATACAGATCAGATAAAAAGGACTTAGCCCCTTTTTCAAAATACATAAGAAGATGTTTAACCAAACAAGAAAACATAACTTAAACTTTAAATTACATAGCGATAGTCACTTGACATATCCGGAACCTCCACGGGAGACACATAGGTTGGCTGACAAAAACAGATTCTAGGCAGATGCCTCTAAGCCTGGTCACGCGCCTAATCACCTACATACATAAATAATACAGTGAGCTAAAGCCTAATGAATAATAACAGAGTAAAGGGTTTAATGAATGATGTCCATCACAGAGTTAGAAATTAAATTCTCATCAAAAGCAGAGTCTTACGCATATTCAGATTCCAAATCATTTTCGTAATCATTTTCATAATCATTTCCATATTCAGATTTTGCATATAATCATACGTGGTACATCTATTAGCGTTAACAAATCTGATGACCCATAAAGGGATGGCCTTAAAGGCATTCTGATAATTCATGTGCACAGAGACGTTTCTGATGACCCATGAAGGGACCTGATGACCCATAAAGGGACCTGATGACCCATAAAGGGACGCATATCATGTAGTGCTAAGGATGCCACGGATAACTTTCAAAATCTTGGACAATCATTCATTCATTTCAAAACATAGCGTAGCGTTTCAGAAGACAAATCATTTCATGTCATAATGTTCAGAAAATATTTAACATTGAACATAACTTTACAAAGTTATTACTCACAGATAGCTGCAGAAGCAAATCGGATAGACTAGACACATCATATAAATCAGGCAGACAAAGGCGCGTGACTTACACAAGCACATAACATATACACATTGAAATACAGTATTACTTCCTTGATCAAACTTGTCTTTTTCCGTCTAAATAGTTCGAAGTTCTACCACGCTTATTCTTTCTCATTAAATAAACCGGGTTGTAATTTCATATATTCTCTCGTTACTAAGTCTTTCTTTTCCAAATAGATTGATCCTTTACTTGGCTTCTTAAACAATTACTACTAGATCAATGATTTATTCTTCAACTAACTAATTTATGTTGATTGGTAGCTTATTAATCTTTATTGAGTCATAAATCATGTCTAGAATGCTTTGGAAAGAGATGAGAATAAAAATATGAACTAAATGTAACTTTCCAAAATATGCTGAAAATGGGTCTCCGCTAGAGCGGACTGTAAAATTTGAAAACTTCTGGGAGCTCGATTTTCACGCTCGAGCGAGACTTTCCTCGCTCGAGCGGACAACACAAATTATGAAATTTCCAGAACTGCAATTGGGGTTCAAATTTGATATTCAAAGCCTCAAAACATGTATTTTTGGCACACAAAAATGGAGAACCATTGTATAATTTAGTAAACACTTTCAATTAGAAATCCTTCATTCAAAATCATACTCCAATTGACCAAATTTAGATTCAACTCATTTTCTTCATATCAAACTCACAATTTTAAAACATGAATTAGACTTTCCAAACCCTTGACATTTCATGTTGCATGTAAAAGTAAGGCCCAATTTCATTATTAACAATGAAAATCAAGCTTAACTAATGAATTACAAAAATCAATTCCTTAGAATTTCAACTTAACGCAATCTATAACCAAAATTGAATTTATGATCATAAATGTTCCAAAATGTGTTTAAATTGAATAAAACTTTTAAATTCAATTATATGCATGGATCAAACAAATTCATAATTTTCATAATAAAATCAAAACTTTTTCTTACATGAGGATTAATTTCAAATTTCCATAAATTTGATTCTTCTAAAGCTTTTCCTTTTTCTCTTCAAAATATGAGATTGAATTAATCCAAATTCTTCAAAATTCATGATGCATGTATAATTAAGGTATTAAACTTGTAAAATTTAATCATGCATGTAACAATGGAACTTAATCTCATGCAAGATTACAAAATTAAAGTCAAAATAATTGATTTCTAATTTAATTTCCATAAATTGAATATAACTCCATTATTCATCATCTTGCTATCTCCATCTATTTATATGAAATTGAACCCAAGTTTAACAAGTTTAAAAAAAATCATAATTCATACTCTTGGCCCTAACTTGATTTTACATGCAAACCCAAATTTATGAAAAAAACAAACTCAAACTAACTAATTTTCAAATTTATTTCCATAATCCTACAGTTACTTGATTTTCTTCATCTTCCCTCTCATTTCTTTTTGATTACATGAAATTGAATCTAATTCCCTCATCTACTACTTCTTCTTTTTTTCCAGCTTTTAAGTGATTAATCTAAAAGATTTAAACTTAAATTCTATACCTAGAGTTCTTGAGTGGTGAATTTCCTTTGAATTTCCCCTTTCCTTCCTTTAAACTCATGCTTCCTTGAGCTCCATCTCTCTCTTTTCTTGACATAGAGCAACTCCCCCATTTTATTTTATCTTCCAGCAACCAAGCACATGGAACTCTCTCTCTCTCCCTCTTTCACACGGTTTCCAGTGAACATCCAAATAAGCCTTCATTCAATCTATCAACATATACGCACACAAGCACTCTTCTCTTGTTGACACACAATGCACACGTGCACCTTGGTCAAGCTTCCAGCACACCACTTATACACATGCACACAATCAGATTACTCAGCACACCCACACAAGTTTCTCTACACACCCACAAAATTCTAGTTTGTTCCAATTTTAATTTATGTCTAGGATTAATTTAATTAAACATCGTTGAATCTTAATAAATTTTGATTAGCGTAAAATTAGTTAATTATAACTAACCTCATCAAATCCCATATAATTTAATTAGTCAAATTGATTTCCATTAGAGCCTAATTAAATATAATTAAATTTATCAATCTAAATCAAATTTTTAATCGAACTCCTAAAAGGTTCCAAATATTAAATTAAACTTATTTTCATTCTCAATTTTGATTCCCCAAATCATTTAGGCCTTCAATTTTTGATCAGACACCAAATCTCCGTCAATTAAATTACATATTCAAATTGGACACATCATAATTAAATTTAATTTATAATAATCACAATTCTCAATCCTCATGACTTAATCAACTCGAATTAGGACATAATTAATCAAATCTCAATTTTACTAAACTGGATCGATTATTTAATTAAACTCCCAAATGGGTCCATAATTAAGATTAAATTGACTCAACTTCTTAATTTTACTTCCTTAAGCCATTTGGACCCTTAATTTCTAATTCCAAAATAAATCCTTGATAAAGCCATATATGAATCAATCTCCATAATTTTCGTGAATTCCAGATTAAATTATAATAATCGGCAGTTAAATTTCAAATCCTCTTAATTAATCAAGTACTAATCATTATACGTGATGGGGCCGTTACAATATGACTCTTAGGTAAAAATGAATTGCATTCTTATTCCATTTCAAATATTATTATAACACATACTATGTTACAATTACACAGTAAAGAATCCCCTGGGAAGAACATTTTGTGTATGTTGTTGTTCCAAGTAGTAAAAACTTTTGGTATCCTCAATCCTAGTCTTCTTTTCTTTCATCTTCAAGTAGTACTAGTGTTCAAATATTTCTCAATGGTAGAAGTGAGGGTGGACTTGGGCACAGCACCTATGATGCTCTCTTTGGTAGAAGTGTTTTTTCTTCTCTAGCATTTTTAATTTTCTATTTTTTTTTTTTTAAATCTTTAAATTGGATAAATGTGAAGATTGTGAGGTGTTTAGGTGCTCAATTTCTCGTGGATGAAATCCTAGCTGTGTTATGTTGCATTTTGGTTCTCACATATGTTCCTTTGTTATTTTTATGACAAGTTCCATTATTTAATATATATGGTCACAATTATTTCAAATTTTGCTAACAAATGCTCTTAAAATACAAGAAAAATATAAAAATAAATAGATCTTGAGAGACTTTTCACTAAATACAAAACATTTTTTGACAACAGACTATTGGTCTATTGTTCTATTTGATTTCCAAGGACCAATCTTTTCTATCTACAGATTTTGAACATGATTGTGGTACTTTATCTTATTGTTGATGTTATTTTTGTGCTATTTTTATTGTTATTAGACTTTATATTCAATAGTGCCGAAATGGAAGATGGTGCACTTGAGGAGTTGGCCAACAATTCCATGCCATGTGTTGGAATGGAATTTGATTCAGAGGAAGCTGCATATGAATTCTACAATGAATATGGAAGGATTGTGAGATTTAGTATTAGAAGAGATTACCATACAAAAAGTAAGAAAAATGGTATCATGATTAATAGAAAGTTTGTTTGTTGTAAGGAGAGTGTCACGACCCAAACCCGCCCTTATGAGTTTAGCACCGTAACCAGCCAGTAATCCATGATTACCGAAGGCCTGCTTAACAGTAATAACAGTAATACAGAGTACAGGGGCTAGCGGAAGCCAAAACAGTAATAAAAGGTGTCCAATGAGCTGTGACAGTCTGTATGCAAAAAGACTTTTCATACATATTCACATTCAGAACATGGAAACAGTATACACATACATATACAAACATCCAGGATAGGGACCTAATTCCTATTAGGTTAGTACAGTACAGGTACAGTCAGTCTATACAAAATAGAAATAGAAAGGGGGAAACTAAAACACCCCAAAGCAGCCTTGGCTTGGCAGCACTTGGAACCTCACAGTGAGGCACAATGGTTGGCTTGACAAAACAAGAGCTAACCCGACGCTCCTAGCTCTGGTCCGATGCCTAAACACCTACACATATATATAAACAGTGAGCTAAAGCCCAGTGAATAACATATGCGTAAAGAGGTTAAGAATGAATGTCCTTTCAGTATTTAAAACAGTCATTTGAACAGTATATCAGTTATTCGATCATAGCAGTCATAAGTGGTACATCCAATAGCAAACAGTGCAGTAGGTCTTAACAGACCGAACAGTCAGTTGATGGCCATCGTATCAGTAAACAGTAGTGGTTCCAAACATGGGAACCGACAGAGATCTTTGTGACAATAGCAGTACAGTACAGTAACAATAAATTGCTATGGATGCCACGAATACAGTTCGCAAATAGGACAAGCATTCATTCAGTAAGAAATATCATTTCAGAAAGCAGTACAGTTGATCATTCAGAGAATATTCATGATTGAATATATCTTTACAACATTGTTACTTACAGAGCACTGGGCTACAGTTAGGCTAGAGCGTCCTCGGATGCCAACCCTACAGTTACAGAATGAACACACACTAAGTTACACACTTGGAAATCAATGACTTAGTCCCTATCTTGACTCGGTGTGGTTCTACATCAATATCCTCCTTAAGATGCCTTAAACATGTCCTAGGAATGCCTAGAATAGAAAGATGATGCAAATATGCACTTTAAAACACTTTTCAAAATTTGCTGAAACAGGGGGTCCACGCTCGAGCGTGGCTTTGTACGCTCGAGCGGACATGCAGAACAAAGGATCTCCGCTCGAGCGTGGATTCCCCCGCTCGAGCAGACTGTAAAATCATGTAAAAGTACTGGATGCCTGCAATTCACGCTCGACGGACGCTCGATCCCCGCTCGAGCGTGAGACACAAGTCCTCGCTCGAGCGTACATTCCCTCGCTCGAGCGGACTGTAAAACACACGAACTTCTGGGAAAATGAAATTCATGCTCGAGCGTAACTTTCCACGCTCGAGCGGAAGTGTAAGATTCAGAGTGCACGCTCGAGCGTGAATTTCCAAATTGAACCTCCAAGCTCAAAATCAACTTTTAAAGCATCAAATCCGATCCTTTTGGGCTAATTTTCTGGAAAACACTTTAAAATTCATAATATGACATGTTTCAAAGATCAATTTACAAAACCAAAGCCCAAAGGTAGCTCCAATAAAACACAATTTCAACAAATTTCAAGAACATGATGAACATATGACATGCAAGTGTTCAATTGAAATCAAAGCTCCAAATACTTGTTCAAATGAGTCAATTCCTTCAAAAACATGATGAATTCATGAACTATAACCCAAATATGGACATGCATGTGAGGATTCTATAAAAACAACCTCAAAATTCAAGAATGTAAACATGCATGCATGATACAAGCTCACTATTCCACATTTTAAGCCATAACTTGGCTCTAGACTTCAACATTCTTCTAAACCATGCAAGAACCAACTCAACTCATAAACAATAAGGTAAAACCTCTACCTTAAGTCTTCAAGTTCAAGAAGGGAAGCCCAATTTTTGCAATTATCCTCCAAATCTTCTAAGCCTCCAAGTCAAATCTCAATTGAAGCCAAGTTTTCTCCTCACTCAATCTTTCATACGGTTTTGGGTCTTGAATAATAGCTGAAGAGGTGCTAATGCTAGCATATAAGAGTCAACTAAATGGTCCTAGAATTGTCCACTAAGTGGCAATTTGGTTAATAAGCCCACTAATGCAATTTAACATTATTAAATCCAATTTAATCATACCAAAACAAATTTCAATTAAATATACCATAAAATCACATAAATTCTAATAATCATGAAACACTAATCAGTTCCGGATTCGGCCGCCGATAAGGCCTTCAATTTGCAGTTTAAAACATAAAACATAAACAGATCAATTAACAGTCAAACATATAGAAATGCGTATAAACTAATATACTTCAATCAATCAGTCACTTAACATGCTTAATCATAGATTAGCACTAATCAGTGGTATTATCAGTAAATAGTGGTGAGGGTTGTCACAGAGAAAGAAAAGGAAAAAGATAAACGGTATATAATAGTAAAACATTCTCAACATGAGACAAGAACGAAATGTAATGCATTTATATATATATATATATTAGACGGGACTTGTCAAATTGGGTTCTGATGAAGTTTGATGATAATCACAACTACTTTTTGCATATTCCTTAATGTACGCATATGATGCCATCTCAGAGAAAGTTGTGTGATGCTCAGGGTATAAATGTCGATGTAGCTAATGATATTGGTATATCACTTAAGGCATCACATGATCTTATTAGCGCCTTAGCAGGGGGAAAGGAATTTGTAGGGTTCACACGAGAGGACCAAAAAACCTACTTGCGTGCAAAAAGACAACGAAACTTGCAACATGGTGAAGCAGGAAGTGTGTTGTGATATTTCCAGCAACAAGCCATTGAAAATTCATATTTTTACTCTACATTTCAGTTGGATGTTAATGAGATGATTACTAACATTTTTTGGGTTGATCATCAGATGATTACAGATTATGGCATTTTCGGTGATGTTGTGTCATTTGACACAACATTCTGAACAAACAAAGAGAACCGTCCACTTGCTTTATTTACTGGCTTTAACCACTTCAGAATGACTGTGATTTTTAGTGCTGCATTATTATATAATGAAACTACAGCATCATTTGAGTACATAATGATCATAAAACCACACACTGGTGAGATCTTATTCTTCTTATTGAAATCATATTACTTAAATACAAAATGATCATAAAACTACTGACAATATTTTATGGACTAGGATGTTGAGGTACCCTATTGGCCACAACTAATGAATTCCGGATATAATCTGCTCATGCACGATGTTAATTTTGTATGCCCGCCAACTTATCCACTATCAACGCCTTTGTCTTCCCAAGCATCGTACAATTCACAAAGTTCTCAAGTGTGTAATATACTTGTTTGCAATCTAGATTTTTGTTTTTACATATATGTGTGTATTTATTTCCATTGCATTTCCTTATATCTTCTTCTCTTTTCTTTTTTTTTTTTTGTTGTTGTTGCAAGGATTAGGATTTGATCTAGCAAAGCACAGTCCCATGGTGGCTGAGTCAGTCTTTCATAATGATAGTTTGTTTGATTTTTTCAGTCATTCAGAACCACCCCCGCAAAATTGAAATGTAAACATTTATCTAACGGGCCACCCTTTTGCTTTATTTTTGAGAATTAAATTGAAATAGATTCAAAGTTTATTTAAGGAGAAGCCACCGCTGTTATTGTGTTTTATTTTATTTATGTTTGTTACATAATAGAGCATCAAATTGTACATATTGGATATGGATTCAAGGTTTATTTAAGGAAAAACCATTGTTATTGTGTTTTATTTTATTTGTGTTTGATACATAACAGAGTATCAAATTGTGTAGATTGAAATATTTTTTTTTGAAGATGGAAATGATTTTTTATTTATTTTATAAGCTTTATGGTGGCTGTAGCTAATTGTAAATTTTTTTTTTTATGCTGGAATACAGATTGTAATAATAGCAGATTGTAAATTTCTTTTTATGCTAGAATACAAATTGTAATACTAGCAGATTGTAATTTTTTTTTTTTTTTATGCTGGAATACATATTGTAATAATAGCAGGTTGCAAAAAAATTTTATGCTGGAATAAAGATTGTAATAAATATAATATATGTCCAAAATATTTATGGATTGTGTGAGTAGCACAGTGGTTGAAGAACTTTTTAATCCCCAGCTTGCCTGGGTTCAAACCCTCTCAACAACCAAACCAAATTTATTTTTATTTTTTTTATTTAATGATGAAACGACGTCATTTCAACTCTTAGTAATTGCTGTGAGTTGCTCGCAGCAGTACTTTTTGAAACTTAAGCTTGCCAATTATTAGAGAAAGGGAAAGTACTTTTTGAGGCCATGTTTGTTGACGGATTAGATTGAATGAGATTGTTAGTGAGGAAATGGTTTGTGAAGAGATTATTAATATGGATATTATCAGTGAGGGGATTAAGTAAAAATGTGTTTGTTTTAATAATAGTAGAAGAGATGTTTAATGATAGGATTGTTAAATTATTTTTATATAAAATAAAAATATATATATTTCGATATTTAAAAAAATTCTAAAACAAATATTAAAAAAAAATTTACAAATAAAAGGCTGCACTTGGGTATAAAAAAAAAAAACAAACTTATTTTTCCAATCCCATGCTTTCACAGGAAAAAAACTAAACCCATTGTCATACATCATTAACAATCCCATTGGACTAATAGTCCAGTATAGTATGAGACTTACCAAACAAGCCATAGGTGAGGTGACCTCGCTAGCAATTCAATCCCCTCAATGAATCATCCAAACAAACATACCCTAACAGAATTGACGTTTCACTCTATTATTGTCTCATATTCTGCTTTATCATTGCCTTTGTTTCTTTATATGTATTTTACAATCACGCAATGTGACTCTATTTTATTCATTCTTTTAATTCGATGTCAACTATCATCTTTTAGTTCGACGTCAACTATCAAACTACCTGTTATCCCCACCGCCTCACAGCCAAAAAAAGAAAAAAAAAACACCTTCCACCACCAACATGGCCTTCCTCCCCTTCACACTTCGGCGTTGTTGCCACCATCACAATGATCCCACCACCACCTACAATCTCTTTCCCATAAGATGATTCTAATTTTTTACCCTAACATGTACTGCAAACATATTTGAAGCACAACCTTTGCACAAATAACAAGGCAATCAATGTGTGCAAAATGATTGGTGGCAAATATGTGTGCTTGCTTACATGGTACACACAAATAAACATTACAATGCAAACATTCCCACCCACCACAGAACCCCAAAACCAACAAAACCAACAAAACCAAAGACCGTCCACTAAAAAAAGTAACCGTCGTATAAGGTGTGATGTGTGATTTGAGTCTTGTTATCTACTACGTGATTCAATTTCCCTTTCCCCTATTCCCTTTGTAAAAAGAAAACCAACAAAACCAACCAGCATCAAATTCCAACTATGCAATGAAACCAGGATTTCATAATGTAGATAATGGGTGAGGTGCACATTTGTACATGGACATGAAAAGATAAAAAATAAAATAGTTTATTGAGGATTAGGCCATCTAAATACTTTAATTAAAACTTAGGACCTATATTGACTGCTTAAATGCACTTTCTTTGAACAGAGGTACCACAATCAGGAGCAAAGCAGAGTCAATTGCTACAAAATCTTTTAAGTTCTAAACCACAACAACACCAGTTGACAAACTAGCTCTTAACTCTAAATGGCCTAGCATGTTAGCCTCAATATCTTTGAATATAGCTCATAAATTCATCCAATGCCATCTTAATCCCCGAATATCATCGCCGTCTGATCAAGCTAATTCGATTCGACATGTCAGTCTTCTGGATCTGACAAGTAGATGGGACTTTCAAGTTCACCCATTTGAGCAGAAGCAAAAGACTCGAATGAATTGTCTGTGGAGAGTGAAGAAGGAGACTCATCGCTGTCTGAGAATTGCTCATCATTCATCATGATGTGTTCATCGTCCATTGCGATGTGGTCTTCATCAATATCTGATGTATCTGACCCAGAGGCTCCCTGTAGAAGCTTGTGTATTGCCGTTTTTGCAGTTTCAGCAAACCATTCGTCTGCGGGAAGTGCACTGACAAAAGAAAAAGAAAAAAAATCAATTCAATTGAAGGTAGAAGAACAGAATGGGAGGAGAAAATATTCTAAGCAAAATGGATTGATGGTTGGCTTACCTTTGTGGGTTTATGCCCCTAGCAGAGAAGGTCCTGATTGCACGGGTTATTATGGAAGATGCTATCTGGTGGATGTGTCGGGATGGGTAACCCGCAAAACGTGCAATTTCAACGGTGAAGTGCATATCTAGAATTAACTGCCAAGGCAAAGTTGAATAAAAGCTCAACAGAGAGAGAGAGAGAGAGAGAGAGAGAGAGAGAGATTAACACCATCCGGTGAAAAAGACCTAAATAATAAAGCTCAATAGGAGCAAAGTACATACTAACTCGAGATCTCAACAAATATACATGGACAACAAATTTCCTTTTTGAATGTTGTTAAGTTAATTACAAGAAAATTGGTAATTAAAACGCCCACATGGAATTCCAAGTACATAGAACATACAACTTATGGACAGTGACTTGACTACCCTAAAGCCCATCTAGTGCCACCCCTGATGCTGAACACCCTCCACATGTAGTCCAATCTTGTGCTTCTTTTTTGTTAGAGGTTATCCACTTGACTGTTGCTATACTGATGTACAACATCATTTTTTATAGATGTATCCCCGACTGAAAGACTTCTCACCTAAAGCTCATTCTTTACTTTGATGCCAATCTCTCTCTCTCTAAAATGAACCCTCTTTTCTTTCTTTGTTTCTTAGATCTTCACTCAAATCTCTTTCCCACTATCTTCCAAGATTCAATTCTGAAGATTCCACATTCATCTAATCTAGAATTATAATTCAAAAACAAACTTCCTTCTTATGCAAGATGAGAAATATTTGATTTTGAAAAACAACACAAACAGCAGATGTAGATAGTTACCCATCACTGAAAAATAATTTAATAGACCGTACATTCTCTTCTCTTACTTTTTATGATTAGTTTGGCATGCCTTCCCATTTATTAGTGCTTTTCTCATCTTTCCATATCTTTCACTTTATCTTAAATAAATTGGACAGAGCAATCTAGATAGTAAAAGTCACCTGCTGCAACCCTAATGGCTGAAGATGAGCAGAATCATCCTCTAACACACCCCAGAACTCCTGTTCATCAGACAACCACATTACCACGGTCTCTGTTAACCTGGCAAGCAAAATTTTCTGTATTCTCTCTTTTCCAAGTAACACATCTCCGGCCACAGTTGCTAACTGTTGCAGCTTCCCAAACAATGCCTGAAATCATAGCATGAGGTTTCATTAGCAGAACATGAAGAAAATTGGTTGAAAAGAAGAAATGTACTTGTTATTTGGCTAAATAAAATAAGGCATTTTTCAAAGCATATTTGTAGGGTCCAATATAGGGGTGACCATTGGTTCAATAGTAAAACCTTTGCCTTATGAGTTCAAGTCATGGGGCAAGGCAACTATTTTGTACACTGTGCCGAAGGTTAGGTGTGTATCCAATCTTTCCCCTCCCAAACACACATTAATGTGTACTAATTGAGCGTTGTTTTTTTTTTTTTTTTGATAAATACTAATTGAGCGTTGTTTTTATTTGTAGGGTCCAATATATCTGGGAAAATGCACTTTCTGGCAAGATGTAACTCGAATTTTTCAGAAGTGAAAATAAAATAGATTGGGGTGGAATTTCCAGGAATTCTAAGCGTAAGGTTTTGCAAAAAACATGTACAAATGGAAAACACAACACCAAACAGCAGTTATTACACATCACCTTACACGACATGCCCACACATGCAAGAAGCACATAAACTCACACAAACATTTTAGTATGTTATCCAACATAAAACCATCAGATACAGTAGCTCAAAACAATTAAACAAGTCAAAAAATACAAACAACAACATAATGTGGACGGGAAGTATTATCAAATAAAAAAGAATTAGATGGAAGCAGAAGTATTAAAAGTTCACAAGATTATACGAAGTGATTAAAGTTTACATAATTTTTATATTACCAAAACTTACATGTGTCTACTTTCTTGACACTTAAAACAAATGAAAAAATGAATTGGCTTCCCATTTAAACATGGGAATCTGGATAACAGAGAGAGCATATTAAATTATACCATGCATCGAAGAATAGTGTATAACATCTGAGGGCAATGATAATTTCAGCAATTTGAGGAGAAAAAGATAACCTGGAAGGGTAGTGAAGGCAGGTTAGAATCCCAAATCAGATCATCGCCTTTACCATGTAAATAAATCTGTGCATCTAAACGTGCTTCTCCATCTCTTGAATAAATAAAATTTAAAACATATTGTCGACAGAAGTGATCTCTGAGCTTGTCCAATGAATGCTGAAGATGGCGCCTCCAATCCTTGAGTTCTATAGCATTGTTTGCCATAGGCAGGATGTTTTCAACAACTCCATTCGCTGCTTCCTTGCTTTCATTCAATGCGCTCCAAATTCTAGACACAAGCATTGGCAATAGTTCATCCGCAACAGTAAATGCAGTTCCCAATAGAGCAAGCTGTTCAGAATCTGTTTCGACTCTAAAAGGTACAGCATCTTTCAACTCTGTAAGATTGTCATCTTCAGATGGGCCAGGCAACGCTTTAATCAAAGCATCCACGTACTTATCAAAAAGCTGTGAAATTCTAGTCAATACGTTTCCTCCAAAGTGCAAAATAACCAGGGGGGTTAACTGCTCCACTATATCCTGTAAAGAATATTTCACTATTAAGGTTACGAGATGAATTGATAATTGAGACATCACCAACCACGTATCCAAAAAAAAAAAAATTGAATTGAGTATGTATCGCCCATCTCTCTATTGGCTCTAACTATGCTGTTTGATTCCTGGAAAAGCCTCCAAGATAATCATTCTTAAGTCAGCATGCAGCCAAACCATACAACACATCCATGCGCATGGTTTGAAGTTGACTTACAAGACATTTGCCATGTGTCAAGAATATTATTATAGCTAAAAATACATAAAAACTTTGGGCATGCACACATGCATGTAATGATATCCTTAAGCAAATCTACAAGAATACATGTCTGTAGACACAAGCCATAGACATGCATCCAACATGTGTAGGAAACATAAACAAATAAAACACATTTGGACAGATGTGCTACATGGGCAGCTCATGTCGATGAGTGTCATTGTCCAACACATGTCAGACATGGCTTATTAGGAGGCATATCCTTGTTTTCTATAATGCATGTAACTAGATTGACTAATTTAAGAAATATTTTAGCATCTGAGCCACACACCAGAAGCATGTCTCCCTAAGCTTCATTACTTGATGCCTAGGGACATTGCATGGGAACGGCAGAGCGAGACCTACATTTCAGTAGACCACAATGGGGTATGGTTGACCCTAATGCATATGATGAGAGAATGATTTTATAATTGCAAGATTTTCTCTGCACTTCTTCTCATAGGAAACTTGTGTGTCTAGATTCTCAAATTACGCAAAATCTCATGGTCCAAAAAGTATTTCAAATCCTAGATACTTTCAAAATCTTCAATGTAATAAACAGCAAATAAATATATTGCTTTATAATTATTTACATGCAAACCATGTACAAAGAAAGTTTCACTATTGGGATAAGAGATAATTCCCCTAACAGATGAGAAAAACTTACTTTGGCAACGAAAATGAACCTCATTCCACTATGAATGAGCAAACTATCACATGATGTTGCAAAAATAGACAGTGGCGATGCAAAACGAGGTGACAACTGCAAGCTCTCATCAGTTCCAGCAATGTCAAGGACTACTCTTCTAGCCCGCCTAAAATTCAATTCCAAGACTTCCTCTATGTATGGCCGCAAAAGTACCAAAAGCAATTTTGAGAGTTTTAAACCTTGTGATTCCAATGCAGAACAGTGGCTAAGACTAGCCTGAACACAAATACTAGCAGCATGTAAAGCAAATATTGTGTCAGAAGGAGGTGCATTCTCCTTAACCAACCGTACAAAAGATTCAATTTCACATTCTGCCCATTGAATGACTCTGTTGGTATAAGCAGGATTGTCACCAAATATCAAACCAGATTCTTTTGTTGTCAATGAGATTGACGAGAATACAAGGTTAGACAACGTGGCTGAATATGTTTCTGGGTAAGTAGGGCAGAATGGAAGAAAAGCCTTGATGCTATTCTGGAGGTGGGACCCATATGATTTCAACAGTAGCTGATGTGCCAAAGGACCTTTTCCAAGCTTTAGCAATCCGGATAAAGCCTTCTTCAGTTCAAGAATACCAACTAAGGGTTGTTCAGTGATCTCAACTAGCTGATCCTCAAGCATTTCCTTCCTTTTCAAGAAAGCGGACTTGTATGAGGACGGTTCAGTAGAAGAAGTATCTCCTGAGCCTTTCAGCTCGGGATGGCTTTTCTCTTCAGTATCCAATACCTCCAGTGCTTCTTCCACTTTATGCTCAGCCAAGAGAACATCAACATTCTCCAGAAACATCCTCTCGTGACCCTCTGCTTCATTTAGCAAGGGAACTTCGAGTTCACAATTTTCAAGATTTTGCTCAGCTTCCTGTATGTCACCACTAGACCCGTTAAACTCATCCAATTCACGGCATACACCACTCATCAAATCCTGAACTAGAATCCCTTGAGCTGAAATATGCTTACGGAGCTCATTTAGCTCGTGCTCCACTTCCACGACTTCTTCAGATAACCTACAATAATCATCATAATCAACGTTCTACATATGTAGTCAACCACTAATGTACCAAACAAAAGCAATTAAAGTAAGTTAGGAAGCAATAAACAACCACAAGCTGATTTTTATGAAGTAAATATCTTCAAAACAAAGGGGTGCACTCTTTTAACAAGGAAAATTGCATTAAACATAGTACCAAAAGAGAATGCTGTTCAACGCACTCATATAGAATGAGGCGAACTTGGTTCTCGGAAAAAACAACTTAGAGGTATACGCTTGAGTGAGATATTTTATAGGATCATTAGTGATGTACCATAATAGTTGTTGGACCTATTAGAACTTGATATTTTTTATTGCTGTCTAGATCATTGAATCATCAGTCTTATTAGATATATAAACACACAGACACACATTATATTGCTATTGATATTTTTATGAGTTTTAGCAAGGATCAAATTTTGAGACTTTATATATATTGTGAGGAATAAATGTTTATTGTTATACTTGTTTTTAGGGTTTTATGTGTAGGTTAATTTTCTGAGCTACGGCTCCTCACGTTTGGTCTCAGGTGAACCCTCCGGTTGATCAGGTTTTCAGATGTCTGAATGATGCTTTGGGGCAGGATGGTCCTGAGCTACGGTCAGTGGTGTCTGGGGCAAAGAAGGTTTTGGGGAATGGTATCTTAGATCAGGTGATGGGAGGCGTTGGTTTGGAGGAGCGTGGTGTTGAGCAGGCGTGTGCGTCGCCGGATGCGAGGGAGTTTGTTGAGGAGCAAAATAGTGGGGGGCTTTAAAGAGGGATGGGAATAAAGGGGATAATTATCATTATTGTCGTATTAACACATCCCAGTCTTTAAAGAGGGATGGGACTAAAAGGGATGGATTTAGATAGATGCATAAAAGCAAAGGGAGGGATCATATGGCAACCAAAAAACAGAGACATAGTATTACCTCAAGAAAGCCAAGTACTTTGTGCGTGTATTGCCACATAAGTTCTCCACTGCATCCTTTAAATCCAAAAGCTCAAAACAGAGCTTTCTAATTCCCTACACAAATAAGCATGGTCAAAATATAATTATTGAATAAATTGAATACCTAAAATTTGTGTTCCTCCTATGAAATTGATTTTATCACATTCTATTGTGGATAGTTTACGATATTAATGTCTGTAAAACTTTCCTTGTGACAAATCCATAGTATTGAATTGACATCAGGATCAATCCTTCCAGTGTTACCTGCTAAGACTACCATTTCTCGCTATTTAATTGGAAGAGTAAATCCAATTACAATAAATAAAGGCCATAGGCTTGTTTTGAACTTGAAATTGTTAAGGGAAAAGGGAAGGGAAGGGAAAGGAAAGGAAAGTGAAAACAAAAACGATTTTACTCCGTGACTTCCCTTCCACGTTAAAAATCATTATATTATAAATTTTATATGAAACGACATGAAAATAATGAAAAATAGATGAAATGGTATCTAGAATCAAGAACTTTACCATATACTCATCTTATTTTCTTTTTATAATTGAATTCTATGGCAACCAAACAAGGAATATTCCCATGCATTTTCTTTCCATTTTCCCTCAACAATTCATAACCAAACAAAGCACTAAAAAGACGTATACAAACTTTTTGCACAACACTAACCTAAAACTAAAAAAAACCCACATTATCAGAAACCAATTAAGCTGAAAACCTGCATTGGTATCCACAAAAGCCTACACTCCCCGTGGATTGAACACAAAATACTTCAAACCCCAATAACAAAGCACAACACAACCATGGACTGACTTTCTGCATAACAGTAACTTCAAACCGAGATGGCCGAGATGGTAAGTAAAATGCAGCCCCTTTCACGGAATTAAACTTCAAATAGGTAAAATTCAAACTTTAGAAGAAAAAAAATTAAAAAACCAAAACAAAGGGTTGATCAAAAATAAAAACTATCTTAATAAATGATCAAGGTTTAACAAAGATGATTTCAAACAAAATCCTTACCTTTTACCTAGTTATCAAAAAAAATAAAATAAAAATACAGCCTTACCTTTTACCCATATCAAATTTAAATTTGAGTTAAAAAAAACCCCCAAAAACCCTCACCATTACTTTACTCCAACTCAAATCAAAAAGAGCTTTTTTACTCAAATTGAGGGATACTCAATTTTTTCAAAGCTATTTTGGCTTTCAAATTTATCACTTTTAATTAAGCTTTTACTCAAATTTTTGCTTCCATTCAATTACTTCATATCAAATAAAACTTTTGCACAAATTTTAGATTTGATTTGAGTAGAAATTTGAGTAAAGGCTGGATGTGGCCCCGATGGAGTCGTAATTTTGTGGGACTAGTTGAATTACAGTATTAGGCTAAGCAGATGAATAGATTTTAGGCACATTGAAATTTATGAGTGGTGCTACAGACCACTAGAAATGGAGCACTAAAGCCAGCTCTAATGAGCTGCCAGTGCTGGAAATTAATAAGAAAAAAAAAAACAAAGTGTAAAGTATCACATCAATTGAGGCAACAGTGTTTTTAGAGCCCTTAGAGCTCATTGTTTTAGAGCTCTTAAGCAATTTTCAATTGGGGCAACAGTTAGTATACCTTTTCGGTCTTGGACTGATAGATGGTGTCGATCTTAGACTGTGGAGTTACAGATTCGATTGATGGGAAGTCATCGTCTTCTTCGCTACTCTCCATTTCTTAGCCTAGTTTTGATTAACCCAATTTTTCCTCTCTCTCTCTCTCTCTCTCTCTGAAACTACAAGCAAAAACTCAAAAGTTCAGAGTCCAAGAAGAAGAAGAAGAAGAAGAAGAAGAAGTGGGGTTGTTGTTGTAGTGTTTCGGCGGACTATCGTGATCACTTCTCCCCCATGCCATGGTTTTTAGAGCCCATCATTTTCACATTTGATTTGACCCCACTTTCTTCTTGCTTCATCTACATATTTTGATTTTTTATTTAGAAATATTTACACCTTAATTTCAATTTAAAATTTTTTATTTTTTATTTTTTATAAAAAATGTGAAAAATAAAAATATGTATAAATGATTTGGAGAAGTTATTGGTTTGTTTACTGACTGCGTCACGTGCACTTTATATATATTGTGATTAGTGAAAATTATGAATTTATAATTTTGTATTGGATGATTGAAAAATATGAAGAACATAATGATTTGTGATTAGTAAGGAGTATCGCTACGTGGCGCTCCAAGACTAACTAATAATTTTTCGATGATTTGATAATTTATTAGGACTTTTGGCTGAAAATTATTAGTAGCATTTGGTTTAGTTTTATAACCATGATTTGATAATGAAGTTATATTTTGAATTTGTGAATTGTTGAATCATGATTTGAAAAAAAAAAAAAAAAAAAATTTTTGTTTGGTTAAGAATTTTGAAAATAGTTTTAAATTGAGTTTTGAAAAGAGTTTTCAAAATTTAATTAAAAAACTTATAACTCATAATCAAAACACAATTTAAAACTCTATTGAAAATTATATTCAAAACTCATAACCAAACTTTTTTAAAAATTCAATTAAAAAAAATAATTATTTAAAAAATTCAAAAAATTCTGAAAATATATTTTTTATTTAAAATATTAAAAAAAAAAGAGAAAATTTGTCTAACGTCCCTATCCAATTTATTGGTAGCAGAGGTCTACAATAATATTTTTTGATGGCTAAGGTCCCTCAATGTTTATTTTAGGTTGTAATGGAGGATTTCGTAGAACATGATGATATAGATCGATCGTGCCTTTTACACTTCTCTTTTTCTCTGTAATATGTGTCACTACTGAGTTTCAACAATGGCGGATAAAGAAGAAGAACAGCAAACTCTGATCTAAGAATCAAGAAAAACCAAAGTGGTGTCTCCAAAAGATGAAGACTCCTCCAAATCCACAAACCTGACAGTTACAAAGACATGCAATTGAAGTTCAGTCCTCTGCTCTTCAGCTCTATAGAGAGCTACCTCACTCCATTCCTAAAGAATTTTGTTTGTGACAGTTTTAAGTTTGGACAGATAAGGAAGGTTATGCATGAAAATTTACCCGAAGGCGAACTCACTTGAGTCAGTATACATTATTATTATTGAGAGGGGAATTTATGAGCTGGATTGGGCCGTGGTAATGACCGGACAGATTATAGGCCGAACATGTTGTGGGCCGTGGTAACTTGGGCTTAGTCGGAGAGGGTTGTGATAACCCTCGTTACCGATCACTGATTAATGCCGATTACTGCTAAGTTAATATCGATTATGGAAAGTAAATGAACTGACTGACTTACTGAACTGACCGATTGAAATCTGAAACTGAATCGATTAACTGTATCTGTTTAATTGCCTGTATCTGTTTGGATTGTAATTCTATCTGTTTGACTGTATGATTATCTGTTCAATTTCTATGTTTAAACTGTTAATTGAAGGCCTTATTGGCGGCCGAATCCAAAATTGATTGATGTTCCATGATTAGCAGAATTTATGTGATTTTAAGGTGTATTTAATTAAAATGTGATTTGGTACGATTAAATCGGATTAAAATAAGCTAAATTACATGAGTTTGACTTATTTACCAAAAAGCCATCTAGTGGGCCACTACCTAGGCACATTGAGCTACATCACACTTGAATCAAAACATTTCCTCAGCCTTGTTTGAGCACTCAGCCGAACTAGAGAAGAGAGAGTGAGAGGTTTGGAGTGAATTCAACTTGTCCTTGAGGAAATTGCTTATAGACTTGGAGATTTGGAAGAGTAATTGCATATTTGAGCTCCTAAACCTTGAATACAAGACTTAAGGTAGGAATCCATCTCCTTGATTGTGCATTTATGTTGATTCTTGCATGGCTTAAAGCTAAGTTGAAGTCTAGAGCCAATTTATGGCTTGTAATGTTGTATTGTAGCTCATTTCATGCATGCATGTGTGTATTGATGAATTTTGAGTTGATTTCATGGCAAATTGTCACATGCATGTTCATAATTAAGCTTAAGTCCATGTTTTCAACTTGTTTTGAAAAGAATGAGCTCATTAGAGCATGTTTTGAAGTTTTGAAATGGTTTGAGTTCATGCATGTCATGTTTGTAGCATGTTCATGAAAATTGATTTGAAATTGAGTTTGAATTAAACACCCTTGGGCTTTGATTTACCAAATTGATCTTTGAAATACGTAATGTTATGTGTTTACAAGTGTTTTTCCAGGTTTTCAGCCCAAGAGGATCAAAAATTTGGCTTTTAAACTTGATTTTGAGCTTGGGACTCAAATATGGAATTTCCAGATTTTGGGCCTATGCTCGAGCGAGGAAGTCCACGCTCGAGCGTACACTCTGTGATTCTGCCTTCCGCTCGAGCGAGAAGAGTTACGCTCGAGCGTGAAATGCGAGCATCCAGTACTTTGCATGTGTTCACAGTCTGCTCGAGCGAGGAAACTCACGCTCGAGCGAGGACTTGTGTCTTACGCTCGAGCGAGGGTCGAGCGTCCATCGAGCGTAAATTTGGAGCATCTAGCATTTTTACTGTAGCACACAGTCCACTCGAGCGACGGAATTGACGCTCGAGCGGAGCTCCTTTGCTTGCATGTAAAGTGTTCAAAAGTGCATCTTTGCATCCTCTTTCCATCCTAGGCATTCCTAGGGCATATTTAAGGCATCTTAAAGAGGATATAGATGTAGAACCACACCGAGGCAAATTAGGGATTAAGTTATTATCTTTCCCAACTGTGTAGCTTAGTGTGTGTTCAATCTGTAAACTGTGTAGGGTTGGCTTCCCGAGGAGACGCTCTAGTTCACTGTAGCCCAGAACTCTGTGAGTAACAATTGTGTAAAGATATGTTCAAAATGATTATTTTCTGAACACTGAATTGAACTGTTTACTGAACTAATATTGATTACTGAATGAATGTATGTCCTTTATTTCTGAACTGTACTGTGGCATCCTTAGCACCTACTGTTTACTGTTACTGTTACAGAGATCTCTGTCGGTTCCCTCGTTGGAACCAGTACTGTTTACCGATTGATGGCCATCATTACTGTTCGGTCTTTTTAGACCTACTGTTACTGTTATGCTAATGGATGTACCACATATAACTGTTTACTGTACTGAACAACTGATATACTGATTGAATTGAGCTGTTTTCATTACTGTAAGGACATTCATTCTAAACCTCTTTACGCATTATGTTATTCACTGGGCTTTAGCTCACTGCTCATATATATATGTAGGTGTACAGGCACCGGATCAAAGCTAGAAGCGTCGGGGTAGATTCCCAGTTTTGTCAAGCCAACCAATGTGCCTCACTGCGAGGTTCCGAGCCTGCCAAGCTTAGGCTATGGGGTGTTTTAGTATTTCCCCTTTCTGTACTATTTTATTTACTGTATAGACTGAACGTTTGCACTGTACTGTTAATCAGGGATTAAGTCCCTGTACTGACTGGTTGTATATATATGCATACTGGTTCGTACTGTTCTGTATAAATGTATGAAAAAATCTTTTTGGCATACAGACTGTCACAGCTCATTGGACATTGTTTATTTACTGTATTGGCTTCCGCCATGCCCCTGTACTCTGTTATACTGTCTTACTGTTAAGCAGGCCTTCGGTAATCTCGGATTACTGGCCGGTTATGATGCTAAACCCATAAGGGCGGGTTTGGGTCGTGACAAGGGTTGTACTCGGTAATGGCCCAGGACCATGCTAGGACCGAGCTACTGGCTTGTTTATGTGGGAACCGAGCTAATTGGGTAATTCGGCCGAGATAATGGAAGCCGGTCCTGTTCCCGTGGTTGGCGCTTCCAGCCCGGTTGGAAAGGTCTTCGGTTTACCAGCTCGACCAGTCTTCAGCTCGGCTATGCCGGAATGCAACTGAGCTCGGTCGTCGTTGAGCTCGGCGAGCGGAGCACTCTAGCTTGTTATGTAACACGGCCGTTGGCAGCCGAGATAATGCAGCCCGGATGCCGAGATCCCAGTAGTGTGGGCGGGCAGTTTGGTTAGGTGATGATCAGCTAGATTTGTGCTGACAGATGGGATAGTAGCACCACGTGTTGAGAGACTAATGGGAATAGATTTGGGGCGAAGAAGGTATATAAATGAGTCTGCGCCCCCCATGCCTAGACAGATGAACATCATTTGGTGAGAACAACCTAAACACTCAACTCTCCTCTCTCTCTCTCTATCTAAGTGTGTGCTAACTTGACCGTCAGAGGGGTTTTCCGGCCACACACCGCCGGATAGCTCATCGCCGTTGTGTTCGCAGGTCGATCGGACGAACAAGGAGCTTGATAGAAAGGAGTACGGGCTCTGCGGAATATTTGCTCCCCGCACAGACTTGGCTCCGGCAACTTCGCCACTGGTTGGTTTCAACTCACAACCGGAGTGGCCTTTGGGAAAGATTATCCTACCGGTCAAAGCGAGATCCGTGGTCAAGCAAGTGGAGTTCTGGGTATTGCAAGTGTCGTCCACATACAACTTGATCCTTGGAAGGGGATGGCTTCACGCTATATAGGCCGTAGCGTCGACCTACCACCAGGTGATGAGATTCCCTTCGGCTATGGGGGCAATCGAAGAAGTTTGGGGCGATCAAGTCATGTCGAAACAATGCTTCGTGGCAGTCAACGGGAGCTGAGCTGCCAAAGGCTTCGTCCAAATGATTGAGGGACCGGAAGACTGGGGAGTCCTTCACGATGTGGGCACCAAGGCTGAGGACAAGGCCGTTGAAGAATTGGTGGAAGTTCGGATTGACATAGAAAGTCCAAACAAGTTCTTCTTGCTCAGTTCAAGCCTTACCGCCCAAGAAAGAACCGATATGGTGGAATTCTTGATGGCAAACATCGAAGTCTTCGCATGGTCACCTTACGACATGCCCGGCATCGATCCGAGTTTCATTTGCCATCACTTGAATGTTTTCCCCGGCGCAAAGTCGGTCATTCAGAGAACGAGGAGATCGGCGTTGCATCACGCCGAGGTAGTTGCGGAAGAGGTAAAGAACTTGCTTGAGGCATGAGCTATTCAGGAAGTGCACTATCCTCGGTGGATTTCAAACACAGTCGTTATACCCAAGAAGAATGGGAAGTGGCGAGTTTGTGTCGACTACAAGACCGTCAACCGAGCTTGCCCTAAAGACAGCTTTCCACTGCCCAGAATAGATCAGCTTGTGGACTTGACAGCTGGACATAACAGGCTTAGTTTCCTGGATGCCTACCGCGGTTATCATCAGATTGCCATGCATAGCCCCAATCGCGAGATCACCTCCTTCACTACACCGAGGGGACTCTTCTGCTACCGAGTCATACCTTTTGGTTTGAAGAACGCCGGGGCAACTTTTCAAAGGATGGTGACCAAGATGTTCGCTCCTCTACTAGGCCGGACAATGGAGGCTTATATAGATGATATGGTGGTTAAGAGCCGGCATCAAGCAGACCACTTGTCTGACTTGGCCGAGATGCTCGCCATTCTCAAACAACACAAGTTACGCCTGAATACGTCTAAGTGTGCCTTTGGCGTGGGATCCGAAAAATTCTTAGGTTTCCTAGTTACAAACCGAGGCATCGATGCAGACCCCACACAGATCAGAGCCGTACAAGAATTAAAGCAGCCTAGCTCGGCTAAGGACGTGCAGCATCTGGCCGGAATGGCCGCGACGCTTAACCGATTTATAAGCCGGTCATCAGATCGCTGTCACCCTTTCTTTCAAGCTCTGAAATCAAAGTTCTCATGGGATGAAGAATGTGACCGAGCTTTGGCCGAGCTCAAGGAGTATCTGTCTTCAGCGCCCCTGCTGGTCACACCAAAATCCGGCGAAGAACTCTACCTTTATCTGGCCGTTTCTCAACACGCCGTCAGTGCGGTGCTTGTCCGGTCAGAAGGAATCAGGCACCTCCCCATCTTCTACGTCAGCAAAACCTTGCTACCGGCAGAGTCGAGATACTTGCAGCTAGAAAAACTTGCGTTGGCATTGATGATGGCCTTTAGGAAGTTGGCGCACTACTTCCATGCTCATACCATCATCGTTTTGACCGAGTTCCCCCTCAAAGCTTTGTTCGAACGGGCGGATTTCTCCGGTCAAATTCTCAAATGGGCGGTCGAATTGGGACAGTTTGACGTCAAGTTTCAGCCACGCACTGCCATAAAAGCCTAGACATTGGCCGACTTCGTTGCTGAATTCTCACCTGGAACTCATCCGGTATGCCCGATGGATATTGTCGCGGCAGATAAGGAGGTGAATGCAGCCTCAACCGAAATAACACAGCTTGGCGATGTTGGCGACGCGGACATTGCGCACCCCGCCGAAGAACCTTCAGCTAGTACGACACTTCCGCCCGGCGATGCGTCGACGGAGTTGGGTATCACCGACCAACCTGCTCTGTCCAGTGCCGCATCACCAAGGGGGGAGGCAGTGGAACCAATCAGCATTGAACCTGAAGCCGAACAACCGAGCTACAGTGGCAACATCAATCTTCAGGCCTCCCAGGACCCTTCAGAATGTTGGAAGCTCTTTGTGGGGAAAATGTGGAAACTTTTTGTTGATGGGGCTTCTAACCACCACGGTGCCGGGCTGGGCATCGTTCTGATTTCGCCAGACGGACTGACCATCGAACACTCTATCACCCTTGGATTTCCTGCATCAAACAATAAGGCTGAGTACGAGGCGCTTTTGGCCGGGCTTAAGAGCGCACTTCAGATGCAAGCATCCGAGCTAATAGTTTACAGTGATTCCCAGCTTGTGGTTAACCAAGTTTCTGGGGTTTATGAAGCAAAGGATGACAGAATGGTGAAGTACCAAGCTTTGGTCAGAGACCACATCAAGCGATTCTAGGCGATAAGGGTCCAACAGATTGGCCGTGAAGAAAACGGTCGCGCAGACGAATTAGCCGGCCTTGCTTCCATGGTCGATAACACATCCCCCAGCCCTCTCCTGATTGAGTTCCTGCCGAGGCCCATCATTGAGGAAACTGGGTAGACAGAAGTACTTTGCGCTGAGCTAACTCCTTCTTGGATGGACCCTATTATCCTCTTTCTCAGAGAACGGACCCTTCCAGCCGACAAGAAGGAAGCACATAAAGTCCGGGTGAAGTCGGAGCGGTTTTAGCTCTCTCCATCAGGCGCTTTATACAAGAAGTCTTTCACCGGTCCCTATTTAAAGTGTGTGCACCCAAGCAGCATGGGAGCCTTCCTATACGAAATTCACGAAGGCATCTGTGGCAGTCACATAGAGAGCAGATCTCTGGCCTACCGGGCTATATCACAAGGATATTGGTGGCCGTGCACGCAAGCAGACGCGCAGAAGTATGTTCGCAAATGTGAAAAGTGCCAGAAGTTTGCCCACCAAATCCACCAGTCGGCCCAGGAACTTCTTCCCCTTACCAGCCCTTGGCCCTTTGCGATGTGGGGGCTAGATATAGTGGGGCCACTCCCAACGGCGCCAGGCAACCGGAAGTTCTTCATCGCGGCCACAGACTACTTCACCAAATGGGTTAAAGCTGAGCCCTTGGCGACAATCAAGGAGAAAGACATCAAACGGTTTATCTGGCAGAATGTGGTAACGCGGTTTGGTGTCCCCAAAATCCTGATATCGGATAACGGCACCCAATTTGACGGCCGCTTATTCAAAGGATTTTGTGAAAATATGAAGATTGAATTCTACAATTCTTACCCTGCTTACCCGCAGTCTAATGGTCAAGCCGAAGCATCAAATAAGACCATTCTTAATGGGTTGAAGAAAAGGCTTGAGAAAGCCAAAGGCAAATGGGCCGAGGAACTCCCAAGTGTCCTTTGGGCATACCGAACGACCCCGCGCCGATCAACCGGGGAAACTCCTTTTGCCTTGGCATATGGCATGGAGGTGGTCATCCCTTTGGAAGTTGGTATGCCCACCCTCAGAAGTGAAAGTTTTAAGCCCGAGCTGAACGCCGAAGCCATTGCCCTGGAATTGGACCTAGTGGAAGAACGCCGAGAAAAGGCTCTCATCCATGTGGCCACCTACCAACAAGAGCTTTCAAGAAAATTCAACAAAACGGTGCACCCCAGACCGTTTAAAGTAGGTGACTAGGTCTTGAGGAAGGTCATGGGCAATACCCTGGTGCCAAGAGAAGGCAAACTAGGGGCAAACTGGGAAGGACCCTACAAGATCACCGGTCTGGCGGGCAAGGGGACGTACCACTTGGAGGACCTGGAGGGAAGAGGAATACCCTGGCCATGGAATGCGGCCAACCTTAAACTGTACCATTTTTAGTTTTTGTTTTCTTTTTGTGCAAAGGAATTTTTTTCCTTACACTTCAGAATATAATATTCTTTTTGTCAATATATAGAAGTGTCTCATCTTTGCCTTAGCATTCTGATTGTTGCTTTTTACTTTTGAGATTCTCAACCGAGATGTTTATTCCGGTTGAATGAGTTGATGTCTTAATCAACTTTGAGATTCTCAGCCGAGATGTTTATTCCGGTTGAATGAGTTGATGTCTTGCTCAACTTTGAGATTCTTAACCGAGATGTTTATTCCGGTTGAATGAGTTGATGTCTTAATCAACTTTGAGATTCTCAGCCGAGATGTTTATTCCGGTTGACTGAGTTGATGTCTTGCTCAACTTTGAGATTCTCAATCGAGATGTTTATTCCGGTTGAATGAGTGGATGTTTTGCTCAACTTTGAGTTTCTCAACCGAGATGTTTACTCCGGTTGAATGAGTTTATGTTTTGCTCAACTTTGAGATTTCAACCGAGATGTTTTACTCCGGTTGACTAGGTTGATTATTTGTTCAACTTTCGTGGAGCTTTATTCCGGCTGACTGAGACCGAGATGTCTTTTCCGGTTAAACAAGTTAAACAAGATGATTAGTTTTGCCAAGGTATTTTGTCCGGCTGAAGTTATTTAGCTTGAAGACCGTGCAAACACTTGAAGGAAATTGAACTTTTTCATTGATGTGCAAAATAATTACAACAGGGGGGGCAGATAGCCCGGTTACATGTACAAACAAAAGGAAAGAAGACAAAGAAAACTAAGCTAGGGGGGAAAGGTCAGTGAATTCGTCCCCGGTTGCGGCCTCCAGGTCGACCGTGGTTGTGGTCTCCTGGGCGCCGGTCTTCTCTTGGCCGGCCAGATTTGGGCGGTTGTCACCCTCCGCATCCTCCTCGGCGTCTTCAGCCTCGTCTTCCTCGGCCTCAGCTTGCAGCGCGCTGAAGACGTCGTTCGCGTAGGGCACGAGATAGGTCGGTACGAAGGCAGCTGGAGGAGAAGCAAACACGTCGGTATCAGGTCCTTGGCCGAGCTGTTCACAAGCAGTCTTCCAGCCCGCCTTGAAGAAGATGTCTTGGGTAGCATGGACCTACTTTGTGTAGTTGTCTTTGGCCTCCTTGAAGCCGGCATTATTTGCATCCTCCAGTTCCTTCTTTCTTGCTTGCTTCAACACCTCGAGCTCGGTCTTGAGCGCATCTCTCTCTTGTTCGGCAACGCCAAGCTGGCCGAGCAACCTTGAATTGTCGGAGTTTGCCATTTCCAGCGAAGCTTTGGACCGACCGAGCTCGGCTTGAAGGTGTTCCAACTGGTTGGCAGAGTCGTTGGCCTTCTGCCGGAGTCGGTGAATGCGCTCCATGACCAAGTGTTGTTTCTGGATGGCCTGCAAGAAGAAGGTTTGATTAGAAAGAAAACCGAGCGAACACTTGGAAAATTTTATGGCAAAATGTGTAAAGTTCTTACCATGGTCATGGACTTGACCGAGGATTTCACCAACCGTGTGTCTGGCACATGGTCGCTGCCGACCACGTCGCTCGGTAGGAGGAGGGCTTTGCTGAGATCAAAGGCGAGGAGATGTTCCTTGTCTCCTTTAACAGAAGCTATCGCCGGGATCTCTTTACCCCGGTGCTTGAGTTGGGGCCTCCATGGTAAAGTTGGGTCAGCTATCATGGCAGGTTGCTCAGTGTTGAGATCGGTAACAAGCTCGGCTGAAGGGTCTGCACGTGGCCTTTTGCCAGCCCGGCGGGTGTCTTGGCTGGATTGCCCGGCGGCGGGAGACGCCAATGCAACCACGGCTTTGCTGGATTGCCCGGTGTAGACATCCCATTTTTGACCGACCTTAAGACTCAGATGTCACCAATTGAGCGCTCGGTGATGTTGCATATTGTGCTCGTTCTGAGGTTGCGGAGTCACGGCTGCGAGCCTTGCCTCCGGACTTCCAGACTCTTTTGTGCTTTGCCTCGGTTTGCGAACTAGGTCCCGTTTTCTCTGTTTTCTCTTCCTAAAGGGAGGGAGAGGTCTCATAGACCATCTCTCAGTGGCCGTAGGCCATTTTTCCCGTTTGGAGCCCGATCACCAATTGAGCGCTCGGTGATGTTGCATATTTTGCTCATTCTGGAGTTTCAGAGTCTCGGCTGCGAACCTTGCCTCTGGACTTCCGGGCTCTTTGTGCTCTGTCTCGGTTTGCGAACCGAGTCCTGTTTTCTCTTCCCGAAGGGAGGGAGAGGTCTCGTAGACTATCTCTTAGTGGCCGTAGGCTACGTTTCGTGGTCGTAGGCCATCTTTCCCGTTTGGAGGCCAGTTTTCGGTTTTCGGAGCCGTCGGCCGTGTGCCTCGGTTCGGGACCGCTTAACTACCTCTGTTTGCTCTGGTTTTTGGTACACACCTTATTTCCTCCCTTTTGAGGGACACTATGGCCCAAGAGGCCAACTTCGTGGTCGAACACCACCTCCGATGCTTAATAGTCAGTTTTCGGGGCCCCAGGCCGCGCGTTTCGGCCCCCGAACCTTCGTTTTGCATCGATTTGGGTTCATTTTTGGCGGGGACCTTATTTTCATTGTTAGAAAGGTTGTAGGAAGGTGGGAGGCCAGCAATTGTTCTGAAAAACTAGCTTTATTCCTTCATCGCTCTTCATCGCCCGTTTTCTTCACTAGAAAGCTGATTTTTCCCATTCCCGGGCCACTTTTTCTGACTTTCCACCACACCATTGTGTTGTACACACCTGGGAGGCCACCAATATGGGTAGGCTGGCCAGCAATTCTTCCTGACCCTTTTGAACCCCTCTAAAAAGTTGGTTTTTCTCTCTCTTGGGTTACATTTTCTAGTTTTTCTCCACACAGCTGTGTTGTACACACATGGGAGGCCACCTTTCTGGGGTGGCCGGCCAGCAATTTTGCTTGACCCCTTTGACCCTGGTCGGCCGGCCAGGGGAGGTGGCCGGCCGGCCAGGGGAGGTGGCCGGCCGGCCACCTGAACCTTTTGCACCTGGCTAGCCATGTTTCTCTCTCCTGGTGCATTCCAGCTGTGCTAGCTGTTTTGCACCAGACCCCCTGCCCGAAGGTCTGTCTTTTTGGGGGGAGATTTGAATTGTTTTTCCCCCATTTTCTTTCACTCCTCTCCCTCTATATAACTAACCCCCCACCTCCATTTCTAAGGGTTAGACATATTTGCTAAGGCATACATCCATCTCCCTCCATAGCTCTCTCTTCCAAGCTCTAAAGTCCATTATCCTTGCACCATTTACACACCAACATAGCCTACCACCTCCACCATCCATTCCAGCCCCTTGGACTTGATTTTCAGAGGTTGAAAGCTCACCAACTTGGTCCAAAAGCTGCTGGAGGTCGACTCTTCAAGGGTGAGTCCCTATTTTCCCTTTTCTTGCTTCATTTTGCATGATATCTTAGCTCCTTTTGCTTACATTTTTGGGCATCAACCTGAACTGAAAATAGTCTTATTTTGAGCTCATATTCATGTTTGATCAAGAACTTTTTCTTGTTTGAGGTCTTCTACTCCCCCTTTGTGCTTTATCTCTCTTTTAGGGCTCATCTTGCATAATATATTAGTCTTATTTGTGAGCATTTCTGGGCTTCGAGCAAAACTGTAAAGTGACTTATTTTGAGCCCCTCTTCAACTTTGTTGAAGGGCTCTTTACTTTTTGAGGCCATATACTGCCCCTTTCCCTTTATCTCTCTTTTAGGGCTATTTTTGCATCATATTTTAGCCTTACTTGTGAGCATATTCGAGATTTTCCATAAACTGTAAAGTATCTTTTTTTGAGCCCCTATTCAACTTTGTTGAAGGGAACTTGGCTTTTTGAGGCCTTTTACTACCCTGTTTGTCCAATCTCTCTTTTAGGGTTGTTTTTGCATGATATATTAGCCTTGCTTGTGAGCCCTTTTGGACCTCGACCTAAACTGAAAAAAGTCTTGTTTTGACATCATCTTCATGTTTTATTAAGGTCTATTTTCTATTTGGGGCCATCTCCCCCCTATGCATGCTTCATCTCTCCATGATTAGGGCTATGCATTAGAGCTCTTGCATTGGCCATGGCTTGGCCTCTTAGACACTGAAATCCAGCGGATTTTTAGTGGCTTAGGTGTTTTCTTGAAGGCCAAAAGCAGAGGGGGGTGACCCCCTCTCACCTTGTTTTGCTTGATTGTCTTTTTGGCCTTCCAAAGAGGCCCTATCTTGCATGCTTTGTTGACTGATTTCAGGGCCAATTTGGTGAGTTTTAGGGCTATCATATTTGATTTTTAGAGTTAATTTTTCCATGCTAGGTGTCTATCTTGTATGTGCTTAATAACCCCTTTGTATGGCCCTCTAAAAGAACCTATCATTTGTGCATGTGTTGGCTGCATTTCAGAGGTTATTTAGGCATGTTTTGGCATATTTTATTCACTGATTTTTTCTGGTTTGATGAGTTCTCACCTGCTTCATGTACATGCCATGTAACCTATGTTTGCTAGTCAAAGTTGCATGCTATTTTAGTCCATCATGCTAGCATCTTTTGGTCATGCTTTGAACTAGAAATGTTCATGTTTTGGGACTGCCTTGGCTCTATCTTTGTGCTTCATAGTCAAATAATGCATGCTTTGTATAGCTATAAGTCAATACATGTGCCTAGTTTTGAGTTTCGGGGCTCATCTCATGCATCGGGTGCCATGTTTCCATGATTCGGGGCCATTTAGTATCATGTTTCAGTGCTGCAATTTGTGAGTTTGTATGCCATATTGCACCCCTTGCCATGCTTTGGTAGAGTAGCATTTGATGCCTTAGGTTCGGTCCTCGGTTTGCGTGCATGTGTGCACGCATTTCGATTGTCTCATTTTCATCTTATGGCCACTGATGTGAGTGTGGCTGAGGTGCACTCATGTTGGTGTAAGTCCATTATTGCATTGTGTATGTCATTTCAATTCATAGCATTGCGTATGCTAGGTTGTATGTTAGAGCATTGTGTATGCCATGTTACATCGTGCATTGTGTATGCCATTTCATAGCATTGTGTATGCTAGGTTGTATGTTAGGATTACATTCATGCATGTCATGCATATTGCATTGTGTTTGGGATAGGAGTTAGCCCAAGCACGGGAAACGAGGGACGTTTCGTACTTTGAGTGACGGAACGTGTCTCAATTCCCGGTCGCCGACATTCCGGATTATCCATGATGGAGTTTAGGCCTTGTTGTGTCTTCATGTGCATTCATTCCATATTGAGTCATGCAAATCGACTCCTCGGCCATCATGCATCGAGATGCGTGATTGTTGGCACGAGGATCGATGACTACACTCCCTGAAGAGTAGTCAAGCATACATATGTGAAAATACATTGCCATGCCCCTTTCCTGCTCTCTGTTGCAGCAAATCAGAAATCGGCAATCTTTTGGGGCTTCGCGCAATATTCCGGGCTTAATTGTAAACAGAGGCTAATTGCGGCATCGCAATGGATTTCCGCGCCAGGCAACCCGAACATGCATCATTCATCATCCGGAGCAGAGTCGAGGCAGTCCCTAGCTTGCATACTAATTTACTGCTTTCCTAGATTAATTTGTTAATTAATTAGGATTTTGTATTTATTCGAACTGTAAATTATTCGTTTGGGACTGTATATTATTTATTCGGACCCTCCGAGCGAGGGCAATGTTGTAATAAGTGTGCGTGTGTGTGATGTATGTCTTTCAACCCCATGTCTTTCTCCCTTTTATTTACCAGCTTATGATGGCTAGAATAGGGCATGTTTCAATTAGCATACAGTATGATAACATGTTTGCATTCATTCATCTGTTTTGCATGCACCGGGCTCGGCGCATCATAACTCACTGCATTGTATTTCAATTCCAAGTTGAATACTTGTTAGCTGTAGCATTCCATATGTCATGTTTAGAATAGTCGAGCCTATCTTAGTTGCATTTCGCATGTGTTGCATTAGGCATTTCTGTATAGTTAGGATCATGTATGGATTTCTAACATAGTTTCTGTTTTGGCTTGGAGTACTCGGTAAGTTTTTATGCTTTAGCATCCTTGCATGTGTGTGAGTGACTGCCATGATAGTATGCTTACCATGAGGCTATATGCTTATGTGATATAACTGCCTGAATGCCTGTGGGTGAAGGTTGGGTTATTTGGATTGGAACAAATCATCGACTGTGAGTTTTAAGCCTACTAGATAGTGGCAAAATCATGTTTTCTAAGCCCACCTGAGGGTGGCAAATTCACGTCTTAGCCTACTTGCGAGTAGCACCATCAAACCATTTTCAAAATAAACATGAAATGTTTCGTTCCAATTCAGGCGACCCAATCTATACTTGTATGTTGTGCGTATCACATAGTAAATCTAGGCTAATAACGGAGATAAGAACACATAATGTTTTCAAAACTAGATATCATGGTTAGTAGAGGCCGATCTTTGATCGGGCGAGCGGGGGTGCTCACAAAGTGACCTTCCCCAATCGTACCCAAGTTCCCGAGCCGAGGCAACTTTGGTGATGACGGACACGTGGCCTTAGGCAAACGAGTCAGGGTTTCCTAAATTTCCCCAAAAAAATAAAATATTTAGGTGGCGACTCTGTATCTGGCAAAGCAGTCCATGTTTGACACTTCTTTCAAAAAAATCTGTTTTCAAAAAAACGATTTGCCGGATTTGGACTCTTTGGTTCAGATTAAGAACCGTGACATCGAGTCCAAACTGTAGTGAACCCAAATGAACAGAACGGGACTCATCCTCCCGGGACGTTCGGGGACGTCTACACCCGGCAGCAGTAGAGCGGGTTGTGACACTCGGTATCTCGGTGGAGGTGGAGGTGGCGGTGATCAGGTTCTTGATGCGGCTTCTCTTGGCCATCTCTTCTGCTTCGGTCAGACGGATGAATGGAACGTCAGGAAATGTAGGATCTGGAGGCGGAGATGGAGCGCGGAGAAAGTCTGTGACCTTACTCCGGCGTGGAGCTGAATACCGGTATGTTGGTGTGTAACCGAGGAGGTCGTGGCAGTCTCAGTTGCGGTAGCGGAGTACGGTTCTGATGGCTGCTTCGTTGGGATAACAGTAGTTGGCTTGCAAAGCGTCGATTGCTGCAAAGGAAAGAAGAAGAAATGCTAAGTACAGAATAGCTAAGAAAGATAAATTGACCGAGCAAGTGGCACGGCTTACATGTTGAATCGAAATTCTTGCTAATAAACCAGCCCGGCACGTCGGCTGTTTCGTAGTTGCCGGACACCCAGAAAAAGTCATCATCGTGCAAGTCCTTGTCCGGGGTGCCGGTCACTATCTTTTCTTTGTCCGGTCTGATCTTTAAATAGTAGGCGAGGCCATCGCCTATGTGCCCTAGGGTGTATTGGCGGAGTATCTCAGCCAGTCCTAGATTGGTTCCTAGCCGGTTGTTTAGCTTGTGGACCCCGTTAATCATTCTATAAGTGTTGGTTGAGACCTGGGTTGGAGCTAGCCCGGTGCGCCGCAAGAATTCGCAAAGCAGCGGGTTGACTGGGAAGCAGAGGCCACCTTCTATGATGGAAAGCATGGTGAAGGGGCACTAGTCGAATCTGCCCCAATGGGTCGTTTCCTCGGCACCGAGCTCAAGGTGAACATCGTCGAGGATACCATACTCTTCCCGGAACACGGCCAGAGCAACCGGCGTATCAACCAAGAAGCGGTATCGCCCCATGTGTGACCGGCTAGTTTTAGCTCGGCTGAAGTGGTTTGGCACAAACTCTTGTTTGAAGGCTTCTCGGTCTTTGAGAGCCTCGATGTTGGTATATGGTCCCTTGGACTCTGCAGGAAAAGGAGGGTAAGTGTAAGTGGAAGCGCGGTCGCGTAAAACGAGCTTGACTTTAACTCGGTCATGTTGAGTGCCAGACCACCTCGGTCAAGAATGTGAATTCAGGAGCTCGGCTGGTCAAGCGGACCAGATATTAGCCGGTTGACCGGTCAAGTACTATACCTACTTCAGTTTCCACAGAAGTTTTTGCAAACTTGCAATTTGCCCGGTTGGTATGTTTTTTGGGATCAAAAGGGGACTTGAAGCCCAGTCCGCTCCAGATCTACATGTGTTCATGTGTTCATCGCTAAAACTGAAGAACATCGAAGAGAATAGGGGCAGGAGAGGGTTTTGGGGGGTATATCCTAAAACCTACGGATTTAGTGCCCTAAAATGTAAAATACCAAATGAAATAGCAATAAAAGGGCTCGAAGGACTTACCAGGAAGGGAGTTGAATCTGAGTCCTCATGCACGAGCGGAGAAGAAGAACAAGAATGGAGGACAAGCACTGGAGCTCTGGAACGTCGAAGGTTCGAGGGAAGTCAGTAAGAATGGAATGAATGAGGATATGGCGTGTTTGTAGAGGTGAAGAACCGCAAAAAATTTGAATGTGAAATGACGTGAGGGTTGGCTGCTCGAGGCCAATCAATGCGCGACACGTGTCATGATGGCGGCGGCGTCAGTACTAAAGAGACAGGATGGCAAATCGAGGCGTCGACCGGGCTAGTTTTGAAGACATGCATGTTAACTAGCCCGGTCACCGTCTTGCAAACTGAGGACCGAGGAAGAGTTACCCCGATCATAACAGATAATCCCAGTCACGCTTGCGCGGACGGAATTAAGGGGCAATTGAGAAGGAAATTTATGAGCTGGATTGGGCCGTGGTAATGACCGGACAGATTATGGGCCGAACATGTTGTGGGCCGTGGTAGCTTGGGCTTAGCCAGAGAGGGTTGTGCTCGGTAATGGCCCCGGACCATGCTAAGACCGAGCTACTGGCTTGTTTATGTGGAAACCGAGCTAATTGGGTAATTCGGCCGAGATAATGGAAGTCGGTCTTGTTCCCGTGATTGGCGTTTCCAGCCCGGCTGGAAAGGTCTTCGGTTTACTAGCTCGACCAGTCTTCAGCTCGGCTATGCCGGAATGCAACCGAGCTCGGTCGTCGTTGAGCTTGGCGAGCGGAGCGCTCTAGCTAGTTATGTAACACGGCCGTTGGCAGCCGAGATAATGCAGCCCGGATGCCGAGATCCCGGTAGTATGGGCTGGCAGTTTGGTTAGGTGATGATCAGCTAGATTTGTGCTGACAGATGAGACAATGGCACCACGTGTCGAGAGACTAATGGGAGTAGATTTGGGGCGAAGAAGGTATATAAGCGAGTCTGCGCCCCCCATGCCTAGACAGATGAACATTATTTGGTGAGAACAACCTAAACACTCAACTCTCCTATCTCTCTCTCTATCTGAGTGTGTGCTAACTTGACCGTCGGAGGGGTTTTCCGGCCACACACCGCCGGGTAGCTCATCGCCGTTGTGTTCGCAGGTTGATCGGACAGACAAGGAGCTTGGTAGAAAGGAGTACGGGCTCAGCGGAATATTTGCTCCCCGTACAATTATTATAGCATCTCCGTATAATATATATTTTTTTAATCATCAAATTTGGTTAAAAACTTGATTTGGTGTATATTCTATTCTGACATAGAACTTCTGCATCTCCTAAGGCAATGGTTCGAATTTTTGTTTATTAATTGGGCTTTTTCTTCCACTTTTGGAGTTATTTGTGTTGATTATACACGTGTTATATTTGATTTTCATTACACCCAATTTGGATTGAGTGTTGTGAAAAGAAAATAAATGATTAGAGGTGAGAAGAAAAAAAAATTATTAGGATTTATCATTTTCTTGTTTTGATGAATTAGAATTAAAAGAGTATTTTTTAGACTAGAATTCGGAGAAATTCTTTGGCCCTCATCGAATTTCTCGAATTTCTCTGGAGAGAAATTCTCTAAAAACAAATTCTATAGGAAGTCTAGAGAATTCACAAAACTCCATGACCATGGATTTTCTCTCTTTTTTTTTTTCTTGGTAAAGTGAAGATAGAGAGCATTTTTATCTTTTGATGTTAATATGTTTTTGTTTTTGTAATCTTGAAAGTGAATTTCTCTAGTCTTTTATGTGAGTCCAGAGAAAATTCAAAATTTGTTATTGTAATCCAGAGAAAATTATGATTATTACAAATTTCTCTTGACTTTTATGTTGTGTTTTTTATATTTAACGAGTTATTTTTCGCCTATTTTTCTTAACAGCCAAACAAACTTTATGTTTTTATGGTTCACTTGAAATCTAAAGAAAATTCAGAAAAAATCTCTAGACTAGAATCTAAAGAATTTCTCTAATCTTTCCAAAATTTATCTGGAGAGAAATTTTCTGGGAAGCCTAGAGAATTCTCTGGATATATGTATATTGGTTGTTGTTGTTACTTATTTGGGTGATTGATTTGTGTATTGCACATTGTGATCGCGAAGGTAGAAAAATTTTATGGTTTGAATCCAGATAAATTCTTGCGAAAACTAGAGAAATTCTTTGGAAATCTTGAGAAAATCTCTAGACTAGAATCCAGAGAATTTATCTGTATTTCCCTAGATCGATATTGAGGGATCTTAGATATTATGAAAATATTATATGTCCTTTGTGCTATAAAATTTTAATTCTAGAGACCTTAAAAAAAATTTCCTAAAAAATATATATTATTTTTTGTTAAAAAAATATTCAACTAGTATTTTAAAATTACTTTTGATTGTATATTTGAATTATTATTTTTTTAAAATTGTTTTGTTTAAATTTTTTTTTTTTTAAAAAATAAAATTACCGTGACATTTTTTGTTGTTGTTGTTAATTTTAAATAAATGGCCAAATAATTTGTCATTTTGGTCTAAAAATAATAATTTATATATTTCAAATGATAGCTGGAAATTACCCACAAAAAAAAAAGAGCACTGTTCCGGTGAACCAGTTGAACACCCGAGAGGATGTCCAGGCAGACAACCGGGTAGACCAAAAAATTCAAAAACTATATGGGAGGATATTCGAGTAGACGACTGGATAAACAAAAAAAATTAAAAACTCTCTGATTACCAAACATATTTTCAAATGTGTTCTGAAATATGATTTGGAATTATATTTTGAAAACTATAATCAAATAGAATGTTGGAATATGAGGGTGGAATGGAATCATGATTCCAGAATTGAACAAAATACAGCCATTATTTTCAAGCAAGTCCCAAGGGTCTCGATTACCTCCAATAGCTAGACAAGAGTGTATTGTTCGGGTCTATAGAATCTATCATAAGTATCGTTTTTGATTATTTGAATAATTTATTTTGTACGATCTTTAGATTGATTTGATAATTGTAACATGTTTAATTAATTAAATAAGCTTTTACTTATATAAAAAAAAATGATATTGATCTAATAATTGTAATTTGTTTAAGTTATTACATTTATCACAAAAAAATTAATACACTTGAGGTTTGTTTTTTTAGGATAAATGTAATAATTAAGTAAAATATGATCATCACATAGGACCAATTTTTTTTTGTAAAAAAAAAAAAAAAAAAAAAAAAGCGAATGCAATAGGTTGATTCAACTCATTGATTGGCCGACCAATTCACTCAAGACCACAAAATTAAATTGCAATAGCAAATGATTGTTTTGAAACTAGCTATTTTAGTTTTTTTATTTTTATTTTTTACGAAAAAAATATTTAAAAAAATATAGAGAATAATTGAATTTTTAGTAGTATTTTTTTTTTTAAATTTATTAAAATAACCTACTGCCGAACTTACCTATTTATATTTAGGGTCATATTAATCACAAACTGTTGTAAAAAAAAATCACAAAATTATAAAATACAAAAAATATTAAAATCCCAATACAAATTTTACTTATTTCAAAATATTTTTATATGTATTTACACATTCCGATATATTTTGTACTCTTTTATCCATAAAATGCTTGGCACTAATAAATTTGCACAAAAATGTCAACAAAAAAAAAAAAAAAATCATTTTAGTTTAAAATTTTTAAAAATAATTTAAAATTTTTTTAATTCATACATTTTTATTTTTAATAAAAATATTAAATATTTTATTTATTTTTTTGACATTTTAGATTCATGTACCATTTGAACGGGAGCAATTTATTAGAAGCAGTTGGTTGACAAAATTATAAACGTGAATAAAATATATTTACATTTTATTTAATTGTACATATGTTTTTGTTTGGAAGACTTACATATAAGTCTTAATAAATAAATTGATTGTCCAATAAGTTCTATAATAATTAATGCGTTTTTATCAAATATTATTAAAAAATCGGTAATTATTAATTTTTACCGATAATTTTAAAATATTATCACTAATTACAAGTTTAACGATAGTTTGAAAAAATCGTAACAAAAAATTCGTTAATTTTGAACTTTTAGCAACAGTTTAAAAAATTCGTTACAAAAAAATGTCAGTAATTATAAGTTTTAGTGACAATGTATAAAAATCGTAAAAAAAAAGTCATTAATTGTCAATTTTTAATTACATACATAAAAAGCGTTACAATAAATTTTTTTAGCGACAATTTTAGTAAAACTTATTGATAATTTACTCTATAAATTATCGTACCTTATCCATGATTTCCTAATTTTCTTTTATTATTAAAACAGGATGGGAACAAATATAGGGGCAATTTGGGAAGCTAAGTAAAAAATTAATTTTTAACTTTTAACTCATTTTGAGGAAATTTTATTTTCACATACCTAATTCTCTCAGTGCACATATTTAATGAAATATTATTTTAATAACAATCATGTCTTAAATTAAAATGACCATAATGGATATCTACTAGCACTTATAATATTATATGAAAATATTTTCTGTACAATCTTTTAAAAATAAAAATAAAAATCTCAATGTACAATTTTTGAATAAAAAAAAAGCTAAACTTTAATTTTTTTCATTGTTATCACTCTGCTTAATACACACTCTATACTCCTCTATTGTTTGCAAATCAATACTCTCATATTGTTTTAATCTCTAAATTTATACTCTATTAGTAATGAAAATGTTAGTTTTTTTCGTGCAGAACTCTTTTTTTTTTTTTCGTGATTTTAAGTTAGACAAACAATACCGAATTATTTCATTATATTTGGACATTAACTGCCAAATTATTAAATTATATTCGGACATCAACCAGCGAAGGTTTTTTTTTTTGAATAAATTTGTCGAACTAATCACTTTTATTCAGAAGTTAAGTTTCGAATTAAATGTGTAATTTCAAAAAATTAGTGTCGAAATCTCTAAGCCGAAAAACATAAATAAAAAATAAAAAAACAAAAAAAAAATGTGGAAAGGAGGGTTGAGTAGTATGTGTACAATGATTATAAGTGAATGGTATAATTGTAATTTTTAGTGTGTAGATTGAAAAAATTAATTAATAATCAAATTAATAAGTTTATGTGCTGAGAGATGATGTGCACTGAGGTAATTAAGTGTATAGAAATAATTTTTTTTTATTTTCAATCATATTACGCCTCACATTTTTTTACATAGAAAGACAGAAAAGTTAAAAAAATTTAAACATTAACTTTTAACCAATTTCTCAAAAAAAAATCCACAGGCACGGTATGGGAAATAAAAATTTAGTTGACTTTTCAGAGGTAAGATTTTTTTTTTTTTAATTTGGGACTAAAAAGTTAATTTGAAATTTTTTTAAAATTTTATAAAAGAAAAAATAAAATGTTTATGATTTAAATATGAAATATTTAACTTATTATTTTGCATTTTTTTTTTTTTTTTTAATATATTTGTTTTCCATAGGAAGCCTAGTCAGCCGGTAATGTTGCACTATCCACACCACCTCCATTTTAGGGCAGGTTACGCAGAGATATTGAAAGAGAGAACTCATAGTCCTATCGCCACAGCCATTGAAGCAGTCCTCCACTCTCCAGGTACCACCCCTCTCCCCCTCTCCCTTCCCCTCAATCTGGGTTCTTTGTTTTTGTTTCCAAAATCTGAAGAAATTTTCATTATTGGGTGAAAAAGGTGAGAGCTTTGTCTGGATAATTTGTGAATATGAGTAACCCACTTTCCCCATTCATTATTTTCTTGTATGTAATTGAAAAAACTAGTATCTTTATATATGAATTATAGTTTGTTGTCTATGTGTTCTGATTTTAGTATTTGGAACCATTTAAATCAAATTTGGTTGTTGATATTTTATCAGATCATCTACAATTAGTTGTTTTTTTGTTTGTTATAGGGTTTTACATTCACAATTTTTCTATGCTTCTGATTTAGAATATGAGGAAAATCGGTTTAATTTTTTTATTTCATATAACGATTTTGGGTTTCTGAGAAATTTTTTCTTCCCTTGTATAAGAATTAGCCATTATTGCTTCCTTGTGATTTATTGATTTAGGAATCGATTTGTTCAAAAGGGATTGAGAGGGTATGTATGACTATCCTTTCATGACCAGAAGGGATTAGTGTTCTGTCAAAGCTGAAATCCTGACTCTTCTAGAAGGCCTTAGTGAAACCTAGGTAACTAGGTTAATCGTTCAATAAAACTTTGTGAAGTTTTTTTTGTTCAGCAAATGCAAGGTGGTTTTGTAAAGAGGAGCCTTTTAACACTTGAGAGAGTGTTTGGTTTGTTGGAATGATTTTGGGTAGAAATGGGACGGTTGTTCTTTGACTTCCCAATGGAATGGTCATTCTGGTGATTCCATTTGGAATATATGTTTTTACTTTTTACCGTACCAAACATGGGAATGTGTAATGGGTGTTTTGACGGAATAATCATTCCATTCCAACCTTCATTATAGTGAACCAAACACGGCAGAAAACTTGACAGTTTCATTAATCATATACTGCTGAATGACATATTGGATACTCATATTTAAATGCATTTTATTCCGATATCTGTTCTGCTATTGTAGTAGAGGGACTTCTTCTTATTTTGCTTTATTTATTGGATTAGGTGTTTCAAAGGTTTCCCTATATCTGTAATATGGATCGACAAGCTCATGATTATGCCACAGCTATGGCATTTGTTCAGCAGCAGCAGCAGCAGCAAACAACTAATATTCAACAGCAGCAACAATTTGGTTTTCATCAACAGTTCCCTCCATCAGTACACGGTCCTCCTTTTCTTCCACCACATCCCTCTCTCCAACAGTATCCTTTCCCTCGCCACATGCAACAACCACATCAACTCCATCCTCATCCTCCACCACATCCTCACCTTCTTCATCTTCAGCAGCAACAACAGCCTCCACCTGTATTTCCTCCACATATGCCCCCTCATCTTGTTCCTTCACCTTTCATTGGTCCATATGATTCTCCACCACACCCTGCAGGTCCACCATCTGATCCTGAACTCCAAAAGCGAATCGATAAACTTGTTGAGTACGCTGCCAAAAATGGCCCTGAATTTGAAGCCATGATTCGTGAAAAACAGCAAGACAATCCTGATTATAGCTTTCTATTTGGTGGTGAGGGCCATAATTACTACCGGTACAAGCTTTGGTTATCTACACATGGCCCGGGTGGCCCCTTCAACCCACCTTTCCCATCCTCTTCTATGCCTATGATGCGTCCTCCAAATCCTATGATGAACCAGTCATCGTTAAATGCTCCTCCATTGGGTGGTCCTCAAATGCACCAACCTCCTTTTACACCACCGTTTTATGAGCAACAACAGCACCATCAACATTCTCAGCCTTTTGTTGGTCATGGACGACCAGATTATGATCACTCTTCCAGGTCATTCAAAGGTCTCTCTGGACCTCTGCCTTCAGATGTTGCGATGGAGATGAACAATGTGCTTAACAATCTCACTGGAACCAAAGAGTCTATCAAAGGTGCCAAGATTTGGTTTATGCAGAGGTCTCCATTTGCACCAGCTCTGGCCGAGGCACTTAGGGACAGGGTGTTTGGTGTGGATGATTCTGAGAGACAATTGCATATAATTTACCTTGCCAATGACATTCTATTTGACAGGTACACTTCCAGTGCTATGCCAAATCTTAGTTCAACATAAATTTGAGTGCTGTTGATATGAATTTGATTTTGGCTGCTTTTCTGTGTGTGAATACCTATTGCTTTATTTTCTTCTTCTTTATTACATCCATTGCAGGATTCTTATTCACTGATATTTTCTGCCTCTTAAATGCTTCCACTGCTTCATATCTCGTGGTGTCCACTGGCTACTCGAGTACATTATTATGTGTCCTTCCAAATTTGTCATAAAAAATAATAATAAAATTTGATTTTCCTCCCAGATAGAAATTTCTTTTTAAGTTTGATCAGCTTGATACAATGATATTACACTGGTGTTTTAATGAATATGTGGTATTGATCTATCCTGGTAATTATATTTTGGCAAGATAGCAATGTTCTTCGATTTTGATGATATAGTAAGGGGAATTAAAATCGAGCTATTGTGATGCGAACGCAGGAAATTATTTCTTTCTTGAATGCTTCTTAATTGTTTAATCTTTTGGCTATCAATGTGTGCATTGATGCTACATATGTTTATCTTTGGGTCATTCTTGAAATATGCAGCTTGCAGCGTAGGATCAACCCTCATGAGCTTGATAACGAGGCGCTCGCATTTAAGCCTGTTTTAGGTTCCATGCTTGCCAGGATTTACCACAACCCTCAAAACAAGGAGGAAAATCAATCACGATTGCAGAAAATCTTACAGTTCTGGGCTTCCAAGGAAGTCTATGATCACGTCACTATTCATGCACTTGAGAATGAGATGATTGGTGGACCACCAACGAATTTCTTTCCAAAGGAATTATCTGCTGCTTCAACTGATCCCTCAACTGCAGGTTCTCTCTCTCTCTCTCTCTCTCTCTCTCTCTCTCTCTTGCTGATCCTCAGCTCGCTTGGAAAATTGCAAGTTTGAAGAAAAGTATGATCTTTACTGTGGCTTTTTTGTCCTTAGTTTGCATATACTCGTGTTTTCTGTCTGAATTTTTGAATTTATATATGTTGAACTTGTTTTTCTTTGTGTTCAGGATTGCCGCAACTGGCAACAAATCATAATGCCCTACAGTGGCAGCTTGATAAGCAAGGTTCGGTGCCAATATTGACTGATAAAGACTATCCTGATAAATTGGTTCCTTCTATACCAGCCATGCCATCATCCCTAGCAACCCAGCCGTTTCTTCCCAATTCAGTCCCTACCGGTCCTTTTACCGGGTCCATACCCATACAGTCTTCTCTTCTACCCCCAAATCAACAGACTGCACCCCATCTATTGCCACCATCAACCAGCAACACGGGTGAAAAATTACCCCCGTACCCTTTATTTCCACCTGGTCTTATTCCTGGAATGGTCAGAAAGATGCAAATTGGCAGTGGGGTACCTTACTCTCCCATGAGCCCTCTTGATATCCCAACTGTAATCCCGCCTTCCAATGTATCTCCTTCTGAAATTCTTAATAGCGTGTCAAAGTTTTTCAAAGAGATCGGAGAGGTTAACCCTTCTGAGGGACCCATGAATGGGTCTGATTCGAAAGATGACGATGACGAGTACGAACGAGATTCGCCGGTTCGCAAAGGTGGAGCTTGCATTCCTCCACCCCCAAATCTACAGGTGGATCCGGAGACAGGGACGTATGCTGATGGAAGTGTAGAAAGGAAACCTGGGTCGAGTAGCTCGGGACGGTTGGGACTAGGTGCCGCCCCTAATCCAAATGAGGCGAGTCAATATGATGATGTTTATTCTTCTTATAGGAAACAGAGAAGCTCCAATTACCATACATCTATGAGTGCAAGAGCTGCTACGGCAAGGTGAAAAAACCAATTTGTTGTAGCTCTAATTGTAGTGGGACCTGAAAACTGGAGGGTACTGTTCATGTTCATTCTTGTTTTTCGTTTCCCTTTGTTCCCCTGTTTCTGTGCTCGGAGTTGGAAATACTCTGTACTTTTTGTAATGCTAGGAGCATTTGGCATTATTGATTTTAGGGCCTTGTGATTTTGGTTGTTATGAATGTTCTAGTGTTAATGCATGGAAAGGGTACACTTGCTTTTGTCTTTGTTTATGAAACTGATTCCTTGGTTTCAAACTTCTCTCTCTCTCTCTCTCTCTCTCTCTCTAATCTTTGTTTATTTATTTATTTATTTTGTTGAGAAAGTTGATCTTTGTTGATGAAGACCCTAAAAAAACTGATTCCTTGGTTTCAAACCCCTCTCTCTCTCTCTCTCTCTCTCTCTCTCTCTATGTTCGAACATTTTGGGGTGTATAAACCTTAGTTGAGAAGGGTAAAGACATTCATGCATAGAATCAAAAATATTTCCCAATCCTTGAGCCATTCCCACTAAAACACAACTAAGAAACTACTAAGATGAAAATGGTGAAAAGTGAGGGAAAGGCGAAAAACAAATGCAACTTTTGTTTAGCATTAATGTGGAAGAAATTACAATAAAGTTAATTTTGCTATGCAACTCACACTAGCATAATAATTAGGTTTTTTTTTTTAAAAAAAATTTCATCCAAAATATAATCCCCCCAATTTTTTTTTTTAATTTGTCCAAAGGGTTACTCATGATTTCTTTCTTGCAAAATTTTGATGCTAATCAAATGCTGACAATAAAATATAGGCCTTGTTTGGTTTGTATTTCAGAAACAATTTTCTGAAATCTTCTCTGAAAACACACTTCTGGGAGTAATCAAACCAAACAGATTTTCCCAAAAAAATTCTCAGAAATGTGTTTGGTTGTCTTTTTCCAGGATCACTTTTCAAAACAAATTCTCAGAAATCCGTTTGGTTGGTTTTTTCAGAAACACAAAATACAAACACCCCCAATTATCTAAACATGTTTCTTCTTTTTTTTCTTTTCTTTTTTTTTTTTTCTTTTTTTTTGAGAATGAAGCAAAACAGCACAACATATTATGCATTCATCAGGAAGTTTTACAGATCAAGCAAGACAGCACAGTTGGTGTTCATGTTGCAGTTGGTGCTCATCATGTTGGTGATCAAGCAAGACAGCACATATCATACACGAGTAGAATTTTCACAATGAGCAGAATGAAAGAGTTAGTGATATAGAGTACTGAATTTTCAGAATGTGCATGTACAACCATCATAGAGTACTGAATTTGAGTGCAAAAATCAGGTGTAAGAAAGAATTTGCATGTACAACCATTATAGAGTTAGTGAAAAATCAGGATGGGGATACTAACAGAAATCTTCCACTATTTATATGGATTAGAACGTGCAGAATGATATCAAATTAGTAATATTAGAGCTCCAAGAGCTCCTTGAAACCTGGGAGTTAAAAACTGAACCACCTGGAAGAATAAAGATGTGGTTCATAATGAAACTCTAGAACCCATGTCGAATTCTTATTCGTTCTACTACTCCTATCAAATAAACCACCGAACTCTATAATGTGATGAAGGATAACCCAGTTACCAGACTAGAATGAACACAGTACCTGTTACCACACTGAAAACATACCAAATATCTGAAAGAGAAACATGTAAAAACAGAATCTAACAGATTAACAGAATCTATTAAAGCACTCAATATTTGTCTCAAGGGATGAATACTAACAGAATCTATTAAAGCACCCAATTAAGGCCTTCTGTAAAAACATGTAAAATTGGATCTACTACTACTAATACTACTACTACTACTACAACAAACTAAACAACCCCTGCTTCAACATGTTTCATCAAAAAAAAGCATACACTAAAACCAAGCGATCCACGATCAACACGCCAATCCAATCAGCAACATAGTGATGCAGAATTCTTCTCAGAACAGATTCTTGCAGATTATCTACCAAGACCATGGCATAAATTATTGTTGTTCTACCTCACACAGATCATCCTGAAGGAAGTCTCCAACCTGAAGGAAGCCTCCAATAGTACGCAATTTAAAACAAACATTCAGAACACAGAGAAGCATCTGTTCCATGACCAGAAAAAAGAAAGCAGCATAATGCAAATTTACAGAGAAGCATCTGTTCCAGTTACAGATTCAGAACACACAGAGATGGGACTGTTCCAGTTACAGCATCTAAATATAAAATACAGATTCACCATTGCATCTAAATTTAAAATACAGATTCACCAGTTACAGCATCTAAATTTAAAATACAGATTCAGAACACACAGATTCAGCATCTAAATTTAATCTAATCAACTATCCACTATTTCTAAAAATTAATCTAATCACAACTATCCACTGTTTCACTAATTTGCCAGCAACACAGCAAACACAGACTTCAACACATGGATACAGAACATCACCCAGATAAAGAAGACATAGATTCAGAACAGCACCACAGTGAATTTGATTGCAGCAGCCGCACCACGCGTCCTCAGATAATACATCCCTGTCTTCAAACCCTTGCATGTCCAAAAATTGAATAATAAGTATTTAAGTAAGTACATAATGCAAATAAATATGTATGCATACACTACTCTTAATATTAACATTAATAACAATTAGATCAATTTTCAACTTTTTGTCCAATTACCTTAGACCAAGCATAGAAATGCAAGGAAGTCAGCTTCCCAGCATCAGGTTGATCCATGTGGATATTTTTAAGCTGTAACTCTGATCTATGTAGCACCCACGGTCAATCGCCATGTCTACTAATGTTTTGGTTTTCCATCTCCCACAGAGTCCTAATAATTTACATCATACTAAACAAGATGCTGCAAACATTTAAGACAAGTAATACTTGTCCATACTTGTAAATAGCTTCCAGTTCCACCTGTCATATGGCATCACATTCCATACTTGAAAGTAAACGAATTTAAATAACCGTACATCAACACTACTGACATAATGCAACTACCACAAGCTGTTTGGAAAAAATCAACTACGAAATAGTACAACATAATTACTACCGATCGTTGTGCTACCATAACAAAACAACAATTTCAAGCATTGTTTCAACCACAGTTTGGAATATCCTACATAAGTACAATGACCAACAAAAGTACCAACAAAAGGACCATAATAGTAAAACAAAGTAAAGCGTTGCATCCACAACAAACCCAAAACAACAACTTTTCCCCAGTACGAGGCACTTGGTAAGGTGTAAGATGTTGTATCCCACCATCATAGTCATCAACCCAGAGGAAGGAGCCCCTATGATTATCCCAATTAGGACAACGGAAAAAATAACGACCATTGTTCGCTTCGGTGCGAGCCATAATCACCAACATTGGCCCAGCGCCACATGAACAATTTGGTGTCACCTTCATCTTCAAATGGCTTTTGAGTTAGCAATCCCATTTTCAAATATATACAACAAATACAAATATAATGTGAAGTTTGAAACATTAACCTACTTTGATTATGTGCTCCATTTTTTCCAATTACCAAAAAGAATCTACCTACTTGTTATCAAATACCTATTGTTGTATGCCTCCCACATAGATGCTGCAACCTCATCTCGCCATTGTCCCATCTGCACTAGTTGTTCACGTGACATGTTCACATGGTTGTGTTATTGCATAGCTGGTACTCCATCTTCATTTCCGTGGACATTTTGAACTCCAACTTCACCCTGAACTTGACTTGCACCTTCACCTCCACCTTCACCTATATCTTCATCTTCATCTTCGTCTTCAACGTCATCTTCATCTTCGTCACTTGATTCTTCTGCATCGAAAAATTCATCCTGCTTTTGCACCGTCCGGATCCAATTGTGGAGAACACAACATGCCATAACGATTGGCCCTTGTCGTACCATATCATACCGTGGCATGTGTCTCAATAATGGAAACTGTTGCTTCAACACTCCAAAGGTTCTTTCGATAACATTTCTCAAAGAAGAATGTCTATGGTTGAACAACTCCTGTGGACCATGGTAGCGACGCCGCCTATTGAACTCTTGCAAATGGTATTTTTGGCCACGATATGGGGCTACGTACCCGGGCATGTGTGTATACCCGGCGTCAACGAGATAATACTTGTCTACAGTAAAACTCTTTCAGTAAGAACATGTCATGGCATATTTGGGTGTGAAAAAAAGGAAAACTCTAAATTAAAAACAAAAACACTTACTAGGTGGTGGGTGTGGAAAGTTAGCAGAATTTGTGGCAAGTGCTTCTAGGAAAATTCTCGAATCGTGTGCACTACCTTCCCAACCAGTGTATACAAACGTAAACTTCATGTCAAATGAACATGCAGCCATGACATTTTGAGTTGTATGCACTTTTCTACCTCGATATGGCATTTAGTCACCTTCTGGTGCCACAACAACAACATGTGTGCCATCTATGGCCCCTACACAGTCCTAGATGACATAACTTTGAATTAATTTATCAAATTTTCAGTCCCAACAAGCCATATAAAATAAAGGAAATTGAACTGCCATTTTTGTTACCTTAAACCATGGCCAGTACCGTCTGTCATTCCGAATTTGATGATGGGTAACATCCATGTTCGGTGGTTGGATTACAAATGGCGCAAGATTTCCCAACGCCCGCATCATAAGTACGAAATGACGATGAATTGTCTCATTTGAGTGTTGAAATCGATCTCCAGCATTTCTTGTTCCTGAACTTTGACCACAGATAAATAAAAACATAGCCAACGACTCTTCAAGTGACAATCGCATGTTCGACCAGTCTACAACATTTCTACGGACAATCTGTTTAACTAATTCGACAAATGTCGGGACTTCCATTCGCAATTGTTCACGGATTGATTTAGGATTTCCACTTAGTAAGAATTTTATGTACTGCTCACCGGTGTATGGACAATTACGTTGCGGTTGTCTTGTAGGAATGTCACGTGTTAGTTGACAAACCATGTGTAAGTCCATCACATCATCATCATCGTCATCGTCATCGTCATCGTCACTGTACGGGTCGTACATATTGTTCGGTTGCCTTCCATTGGGTCGTGACGACGACATCTAAAGCGGAAAGTGTAAAACAGTCAAGGTATTATCAGTAATGACATGAGTATAGCACCAAAAATTTAATGAGGACAGTGCAACAAAAAAAGCATGGCGAAAATATATTACGACAACATAGTGGTAAGTCTAAAGCAAATGAACTTAGACAGCATGATATAGTTAGTTAGGTCAACACCCAACATAGTCCAAACCGAAAGGGAAAAACAAACAAATTAAAACAAATATAATTTAGGTTTAACAAATGCGAAAAACAAAGAAAAATACACCCAAACAATTGCTGCGAGCATCTTCATTTCCTTCACCTCAAACCGAACAGTGGGATGACCAAGCTTCTCACAAACTGAGGATCCAAAGGTACCTCATTTCCGGTTCCATGGTCATAAACATGGTTCGCCATTCTAGTGATGTGAACATGTTCATGGCCTTCAAAAACAAGCTCGGATCCAGGGCCATTGATCTTAGGATGGTCATACATGCTGGAATGGAGTATGCATCAGCTGCCCCAGCGTTGGCCTCTGCTTGAAGGTAAAACCGTTCACGTGCTTCACATGAACGTTGCCATGATTGCAGTGCATCGTCCATTTTTGGGTTCTTGCTGGACTGACCCTGGCCACTCGACTTACGCTTACTTCCGGAAGTGCAAGATTCATCTACTACGCCTTTTCCCGACGTATATGCATGAAAGCGTTCATCCATTTCTCGCTCGTCATCAGATGTGGGTGCACCCTGATGAGAAGAACGCGCAAAAGCGCCAGTGGCAAATGACTTGGCAAATATTTCTGACATGAGCTCATAATGTTCAAGGCCTTTGGTTTGGAATTGTTTTGCATTTGGGTGTGCCTACAAGTTGTAAACATTAATTAATCATTTAGAAAATTATTTCTCTATGCACATGGTTCTGCTAAATGTATGCGCCAAAATAATTACCTGAACATAATTTTCCCAAACATCGTCTGGGGCTGTCACTGTTTGAGTGATTGGATCCCAGCCCAAACCCGTGTGGTTTTTCAGAGCAACAAACTCTTTGTAGTTCGCCTTCAAACGCGCGAACTTACCCTTCAATTTTTTTTGCCCATAATTTTTTCTAACCTTTTTAGTCATCTCATCATCAATTGTTTGCCACTGCCTTGGGTAAAAACTCTTATCTTTCTTTGACATGGAAGGACCCTCTTTCTTAATTTCGTCCACCAATATTTCTAAAAATATCTTGACAATTTCGGACCCCCCCATCTTAAAGTCGTCATTATCGTTAGCCATTCTAGCCTAATACAAGTGCAACAAATTACAGTTTATAGTTATGTGAACAACTCTTACCAGAAAATGTTTGGCAGTACGTGATATGAAGCATATACATAATAATAGCCATTACGAATATTACGAATATTTAATATGAGATTCCGCGTGTAAAAGTTTACCGGATAAGGACAATCGTTTTCAGCAATGGAGGAATTAACTGATGGTTGAGGTGATCTCTTCCTCTTGGCCCTTGGTGTATTGAACAATGACCGAGGAGTACAAAGTTGGCCTGGTTTAAAATCAAAATGAAAAATTCAATTATGGACAATTTTGTGCACTATAATGCTCTTGCATAATGCCTATATTTTATATGGCATACATGAGCAGAATTTTCGTATAATAGTACACCTTCAGAACTTAACAATACCATACAAAAAAAGAAAATAGGAGAACTAGTAGAAAAGTGACTCGTGAGCAGAATGAGCAGAATTTATATATGGCATACATGAGCGGAATTATCAAAGCAGAATTTTCAGAATGAGCAGAATTATGAAAGCAGAATTTATGTACGCATACATGAGTAGAATTATCAAAGCACAATTTTCAGAATGAGCAGAATTTATGTATGCATACATGAGCAGAATTATCAAAGCAGAATTTTCAGAATGAGCAGAATTTATATTGCAAACATGAGCAGAATTTTCAGAATGAGCAGAATGAAAGTAATTTTCAAAGTTTCAAAGATAGTATGAGAAATTAATCAACATAGTAATGACAAGCACCTAGACATGGAGAGATCACTGGCTTATTACTTTGTCACCTTGAATTTAGTAATGATATTCTTCTAAGATTTTGAAACCACTAATTGTTGTGTTTTCTCGTCTATCTTATCCATTAATGTTGTTTTCGATATCTCTTCACTATATCGCTTTGAACTTTAGAGGTTATCAAATGCATCACTCTAGCAAGCTGAGACATCAATTAAATGGAAAAGAAAAATAAAATGTATAATGCATCAAGTCAGCTTTACGCTCCAATTTACTGTCATTTCAGCTTAAGGAAGAGGTACTTGTTGGTTCTTTTTATTGATCCAATCTGTTAACTCAAGCTATGAAACCACAGAGCATTTCCTTAATGACATACCTTGTACATTTCTTTACTTTAAATCTGCTTATGATATTTTATGCATCTGTGTGGTCATCTATAGCCTTCGCTTGAATGGTTCATTTGCAGCATACTGTTCCCAAAATAAAAGCTGAAATGGATAAAACATTGCAGTGGCTCATTCCCATTGCCACTAACAAAACCAAGTAAAACTACTAGCCTTCACAACATTATTTACATTTTGGCCTATATGTTCCTTTCTCACCAACATTTTTTACAATTGTTATTTGTTCTCTTTTGTGTTCAATGATCACTAATCCTTGTGTTATGCAAACAAAAGTCATTTTGAGCGTAGAATAGTTCTTATGCAAACAAAAGGAATCACAAAGTTAAAATTGAAAGGCCAATGAATATTTTGAAAAGTCATTTTGCTTCTCTTTTTCTTCTTCTTATTGTATTAGATTTTCCAAAAACAAATAAAGAAACAACTAACCTTTTAATCTTTATAAACCATAACCTAAACCCAGAAAATGTCTGCATTGTGAAACAGATGCCTTCTTGGAACATCATCCCCGTTAAAAAAATTCTATCCAAATAGACAGAATGATAATATTCTAATTTCTAATAAATATAACACATAATAAGGGAGCAAAAAACAAAGGTGTTGTCAACATGAACTCCATGAATAATACATACATCAAGAAGGGATTGTTGAGATTCATATCCATATATAAATCTCAACCTATTAACAATTGGTGCGTTTATCCTTAGGGATAAAATATGAAGAAATCTTGAGCTAAATAACTAAACAAGCATTTGACCTAGGGAATTATCAATGTGCCACCTCCTATTAAAGATCATTTATTCGACAAAAGAACTTAATTCAACTTAATCTCATGTTCTCTTCTCTTTTCTTTTCTTTTCTTTTCTTTTTTTTTTTTTTTTTTTTTTGGTCTTTTCTAGATTAGTGTAACAAATTGCATCAAGCTTTTGCATGATATGCAAGGATATATTACAGTATATGACCACAAAATCCATGCATTTTCGGGCAAAAATTGTATCCTTCTTAATTGAGAGCTTGAAAATGATATCAGCAGAATTGAGGGACCTTTAAATTATTCTTTCACCTTCATTGTTTACTGCTGTGGAACGAAATTCATGGCTCAAATCAGTGTAAATTCATCTTTTCACAAAAAATGGGGAGAAACAGCCATTTTCTTATCAAAATTGCTAATCCTAACAAGAGAACTATCTGTAATCTGCATATGTTCTATGAGACACCAAATAAATTAGGCTAAGGTTATTGTGTGATATTGTAGAACATTACAATTAAGGCACAACATTAAGAATGTGTTATCTATCAAAATCAGTGACTCTGGTGTGTGATTGTATGGACTACGATTTCGAAAATTTACCGATTGCGAAATTCACCACAAATTGACAACCCAAAGGCAAAAGCCATGTGAACTTTGTAAACCAAAATCAGTCAATACATTGTTCAGAACTGACAAACCCAAATGAAATTTAAAAAAAAAAGAAAGAAAAAAGTAGTCATGCATTAGAAATACCTCTTGCTTGCCTGCTTTTGGTGGCCCTCAAATCCCACCGTCCACAACGAAGTCTTGAGCACGGCCTCTCCGTTTTTGCAGCGAAGGATGAAGTTATGCTTCGTCTTGGTGGGGTTCGAAGCTGGTTGGTTTGCATTTTATAGAGCCCAGAAGAAAAAAACGAAGGACATTGATGTTACAAGTCCCGATTGTGTGAAGATTTCATTCAGTTTGACTAAGACCAAAGCTAGGGCACGATTTGGGGAAATCTGTGAGGCAGAGAAGTTGTGGCTGTTCAAAGAGGACCCGTACGAGCAGATGCCCCCTATTGCCTCAAGCCTGTGCGACACAGAGATGAAGGAGGTGATAGACAGTGTCGGTGCATCTAATGCGGAAGATTTCTCAAATCTTGAACAGCGTATTGATGGAGGGAAGGCAAGTGGGTCTTCAAAGGCACTTGGGCGAGTGCAGATCTTGGCGTATAGGTGCGGATCGTCTTCCTTCACACAGCCGATAGAGAGCCGTTGGACTGCCTTGAATGATTTTCTTTGTATCACAGAGATAGGTCAAAAAGGTTCTTTTGAGAGAGAAGACAGAAGATGCGTTTTCAAAGAAGTTTTGAGAGAGAGAAGCTCCAAAACGTGTTTTGAGATGAGTCTTCAGAGAATATTTCAGAAACAGGTTTGCCAAACGTGTTTTGGTACTTTTTTCTCTCAAAAATTGTTTCTGAAATACAAACCAAACAAGCCCATAATTTCCCTTTTTGTTTTTTTGGTGTAAAATATAATTTCCCTTTTATTTCTTTTCTTTCACTTCATTTTCTACTAGCACCCCCCCTTAATTTGTCCTAATCAAACAAAGCTTAATGGTTAATGCCACATTCAAACATGAAGATAAACTCAGTGATAAAAATTGGGAATGAGAGGTGAAGCCAAACAGAAACTATGGACTGCTCTCGTAAAGTAACATCAGTTATCTAACAAGATACAAACTACCACGAGGGATTGTCCCTTGTGTTTTTACAACTTGATTCCTTTAAAAACACAAAAAACAAATACAAAACAAAACTGTTTCAACTTGAAAATAGGAAACTCGTACAACTTGAAAATGATAGATAATGAGGACTAGGCGCATGTGCTTTCACTTGTATTGGAAAACATGGAAACAGCAAGAAAATTTCATACAGTTGTTCCCTCCTTTCGTGTAGCATCAGTCGACTCGTATGCAGCGTCAGCTGAAGAGGTGTCAATATCATTTAGACCCAACTCCTCATTCTGCTCCCACGACCTCTCATATTCCTCGACTGCACATTGTCAATATGACATCATACAACAGCAACACTAAAAGAAAAAAAATGCTAGCAAGGTAGAATTAAGTGCCATAAATAGTTGTGAAGAGAAAAATCCTTAGCAAACACAGTAAAAAAGACAGAGAAAAAAGAGTAGGCATGGGTTGGTACCCATTGGGGTCTGGAACAGGTAGATTGGGTATAGACTTAACTTTTGACATGATTTGTACAAAGTGGCTGCCCTAAAGCTCAAACCAGCAACACCTCAAGTTTAATAGGCTGAGTTTTAACCATTGAACCAGTGGTTAAAACTGCGCTGAAAACAACATTGTACAATATGCACAAAATAAGGTCTGTCCAAGTTCTAGGGCTTGTCGGCCTAATATGAAGACCACGTCAGATAAACCACAGCTCTATACAAGTTCTCGAAGAAAGATATTATTTGAAGAAAAAGAAAAAGAAAAAAAAAACCAAAAAAATTAAAACCCCGGCCATTCTTCAAAACATGGTTATGAGAATTTTCAGCTTGGCCGTTGACTCAGGGTTGTTTTAAGAATTGACTTTTTTAGTATTTTTTGACTTTTTACAAAAAGACGTGCAAAAAAGTAAAGAGAAGAGTTCGACTTTTTTGTATTGACAGATTCATCCACAGAAGGGACATACAAGGCTACAACCCATAAAAAGCTTCTAACGGTTGTCTCATATAAATAAGATTGCACCAGAACACCAGCCATAGAGATGTGTTGAGGACTTACATGTTAACTGATGGTCATCTTTAACATCGTCCGTTTCCGGTGCAACAAAAGAATTAGCCAGGGCATCATCAATGATCAATGTCCACGGATCTTCCACACTCAGAAGCTGTACAGTAACAGTCAGACAGTTGAATGCTCACAGATAGTTTAAACAGTCAGACAAATCACCAATAACACACATTTAATGCCCACATGGAGAAGACGCTAAATAAATGGGAATGTACAGTAGTCCATTTCGCTATCCGTTGGACACATTCAAATGGTAAGAGAGAGTCAACATGGACATGCATTTCGTGTGCAATCTTCAACATTGAGAAAAAATGAATTGACAATAAATGAGTCACTTGAAAATTGTCCACACTAAGCAATATCTGTGTATCTTTTGTGTGCGTGTTTTTTGCAATTCTGAATTGAGAAACAATATCATTTTCTACACCAACTACAATAATCTCTTTTGGGTGGTGGGGTGGTGGGGTGGGGGGGGAGGGAGAGAGAGAGAGAGAGTGAGACAAGGGTTTGAGAAATGCCACAGTAAAGGATTTGCAGAACTGATCTGATAATTGAAGGGAAAAAATTTAAGGTTCAAGAAATGCTACAGGCATATGACAGATGGTAGCTTTCCTTTGTCATTTATTCTCCACTCCTTTTTTGGGATCATGATGGCTATTTAGTTCGCAAAGAATTGAAAACATCATATTTGAGAGTTCACTACCTTGTTAAGCCTTGCTCTGAAGTCTAGCCACTTGCTTTTCTTACTATCATCAAGACTGTCCCCAAAAGTAAATCCATGTACTCTCTCAAGATCTGCACAATTAATCATATAATATATAATTCAATTTGGCAAGAGATGTGTAAATGTTGGTGCATATAACCAAAAAAGGAGGAAAAAGAGACAATAAAATAAAAATTGATAGCATGACTAACTACAAAGCAAAAGAAATCAAAATTAAAATCAGAGACAAATAATGTGAAGATGTCCATCTCCATATTTATAACATTAACATCACTTATATATTGATAACATCCACTAGCTCCCAATGCACACTGTAGTATCTTAACCACAGCGAGAGAGAGAACTGCACAAAGACATAAATTTAGGAATCCAAATCCCTACAAGTCAAACAACTACTAACATGTGAAAGTTGGTCAATCTATACCATCTTTAAAAATGAGAGTGCAAAAACCATCAATATTTGGAAACATATACATTCCTGTCCTACAATTAGAAAATAAATAGATGAAAAACCACCAAGAAAATCTTCAGCTTAAGGATAGAAATTGCAGCATGAAAATGAAAACCAAAGGATGGAAAAGGTACTCACTTTCACTAATTTTAGTGATCAGACCTTCAACAGTAGTCACAACTCCACCCAATGTTCCACTTGTCAACACCAAGTCAAGCTCTGGAACTTCTACACTAGCAGTATCTGACTGAGATATATCAAATGATTGTTAGTCAGCACATTTGAAGCCTATAAGCAAGTGTAAGTTTAGGGAACCCCTTGTGTTTTTTTTATTCAGCATTAATTAGATTCAAACATCCTTAGTTAGCCGTTGTCAGTTTTCATGAAGGCATATTCAAAATGTTCATTTGCACAAAAAATATGAGTGACGATGGCATACCTTTATCACATCACGGCTTAGATCATTAATGTTCTTCACAAGAACTGCAATTTTCTTTCCTTTTTCAGGAATACGGCCACCAGGCTTCAACTGCAAAGGGAAAGCATACACATCATCAGGATATTAAAAATGAGAATAGTAAAGAAAATATATACGTATGTACAAACCTCAGAATTGCGGTACCCACAAGCATCACAAGAGGATGCCATGACGATCACTTCTCGGAAGTATGGAATATCTGTTAAATTGTTAAGCTCAACAAAGCCTGTGCATATTTATCGGTAAAATGATCTGAGGGAAAAATAGTTTTCATTTCCAACCACAAAACTCATGGTAGTAGAAACAATCTTAGATTCCTCAAATATCATTCTCCACAATCCTTTCAGACACTAAATGTATGCCATATTATTTGTATATGGCAAGTAGTATAAAAACAGAACCACTAGTGCCATGTCACATCTCAATGACAGAAGAGATAAGAAGGATACTGGTGACAAACATTCGAGTCTCACACTTGGCTGCACAAGTTCCACATGTTGATGGGAAGGTCAACACCTATCCAGCAAGAAGAAATAAATAAATAATTGAATTGCAGCTTCCCATTTCATAAAAGAAACAGATGTGAAATTCAAGAAAATAGAGTAGCGAATTATCCATGCTCATTTTGCAACAAATTTACGTTCTACATTTGCACCACAAAAGACGGGAGGAGGGATAAGAAAGCAGGAGGTGGGAATGAACTTTTGAAAGGATATTTGTACCTCTTCTGGTGCAGAGTACCGAAACAAAGATTCGGCAAATTCTGCACTATTACCCTGAGCAATAGCCCGCTGACCAGCTGCAGCTCCAATTAATCCATGTGGTTCTCTTCTAGTTTGATCACCAGTACTATTTAGTTCCTCTGATAAAGCTTCATCACGATGTTCTCCCCCAAGTGATGGGTCGACAACGTACCCCAGTGATGCTTGTTGCTCAGGAGTTCGTTCATAGAACTTAATTGTCAATGAAGGATCCAGAGATGGAGCAAACCTATCAGGGATCAGTGGATGCCCTTCAGATTACCCAAAAAAAAAAAAGAGACAGGAAGAGAAAGAAAGCAAGAAAGCATTTAAAGTGAGGTACACAAGAAATCATTTGTTAATATACTTATTTAAAGGCCCCGCATTAATAAAAGGGAGAAACACAGAGAGAAGAACTAACTATGGCCCTGTTTGCTATAGCTTATTATAAGCTAATAATCTATAAGCAGAATCTAAAAGCACCCCTCACTGAGCCACAGGATAATCAACTTTTTCCAGCTTAATTAAGCTATTTTTACCACTTATGCTGTTAGCAAAAGTTACAACAACAGTCACACAAAATCTCACAATTTAAAAAACAAAAAAAAAAAAACAAAAAAATAAAATAAAATAAAAAATAACCTATGTTACTTGGACTGGGATACAGGTGTCAGATGTGGGTATGTTTCTAGAGGTCAGAGTTTTCAAACCATAAATTTAAGGGTCAAATGTCATATTTTATATTTTTAATCAAGTATGTGAGATAAAATAGTGCTATATATAACTTACAGTGTCAAAAAGACATTTATTGCAACTATACAACAATATGTACATATAATAATAGTGTTATATACAATTATATAAGAAGTGTCTGTTGAAAAGTAGCGGACACATATCACATGCTATTATCTGAGTGCCCGGTGTCGGACACGGGTATTTGATTTATTTTAAAGAGTCCGCGTAACATAATAATAACCATAGGCAGCCCATTGAAGCTGCAACAAACAGCACATACAACAGAAATACCACGATGAAGATCAAATTAATTAAACTCTCTTGTGCTAGAAATTTGCAAAAGAATTTCAGCTTCAAAAGCAGATTTCTTGTAATATTGGAGGGTCCTCCCAAGTCTTAGCAGGGGGTTTGGAGGACATCCTCTCTACAGTTCAAATATCATTATATTTTTACTATAATCAGACCTAAAGCAGACACTTATGTAATGTATTATGTCATTTTATAGATTTAAATGTTAATGGGTGTGGGCAGGCACTTACGGGTTCTCAATGAAACTGTTGCCAGCAGGATCATCAAGAATGATTGTAAAGGATGACTCGCCTTTTGCACAAGCCCTCAATTTTGGCAAGAACCGGTCAATTGCTTCAGCAGATTGGGGATCCACTTTCTGAAAAGCAGAAGATAGGTTGTAAGGGAACCTAAGAAGGAGAAGGAGGAAGGTGAAGAAAAATGGCTAGTGAGTTCAAATTAACATGTACCTTTCTTTCTTCTTGAAGGGCCTCTATTTCATCCGCAGCTCGTAACAATATCCCTTCCACCTGGAAAACAGACAGCAGGGGTGGTGTTAATAGTGTACAAAGATAAGCATCCAAATAAATAACACAGATTATGTGGAAAAGAATAACACAAGATCAAACATGTTGACTCAAAACTGCATGAAAAGAAGAAAAAAAAGGGGGTTTTATTCAAAATTCATGCACAATGCACCAGCAATCTTGGAGAATATACTGAACTTTTAACTTATAAATTGAGCGACTCCTCAGCACTACTCGCTTCAGAATTCTGACTTAACAAAATATTACTAGTTTAACATGACTAGACATCAGTTATACGAATAGACATATAGGAACGAAGAGTTAATGGCCAAGGTAAGACAGAGCAGAGAAATATAATCATGATAGCATGTTACACACAGCAGAACTATTTATCGAAGTTATTAACCAAATGATGGGATGGGATGGGATGGGATGGGATGATATTAATTCCTACTCTCCAAGTGGCTTCTACATGTGATGCACCCAAACAAAACCAAAGAAAAGGAAAAATCCATCAACGGGAGATATCACCAATGCATTTCTTATCATGAAAAATGTAATAATTTGAAGAAAAAAAAAATACAGAAAAAAGTCCCACTTGATACAATACCTTTTTTAACACTCTGGTGTAACTACCATGGCAAAATCTATATCTGACAGAAATACGATCATAAAAAGTTGCACGTGTATGGGAAGAAAGTACCAATTGCCAGTGGCAACCAGTCAAATTGCTCACATAATGTGTAAACATCTTGGCAAAGGTAATACATAAACAAAAGGACAAGTTAAGCATCATAAGTACAGAAGATAATATGAAATTAGGAGTAGGTTATAAAAGGAGATACCGTTGACAGAGATCCACGCTGAGCCTCTGGAGGAATCTCAAAATCCAGTTCAGGAATCTGTAAAAACCAATGATAGAAAAATGCAAATCTCTTAGATCATAATAACAATTCAAAGATGTTAATGATAAACAATGCATACAGGGAGGTCACACAGATCAATCATCATCAATCATAACTGACAAATAAGTACAACACCAATAATACATACAAGATTCGTAACACTAGAAGTGTAATTTTGTTATTATTAGAAGGGGGCTGCCAATGATCAGAAAGCATCCTTTTATAAAGAGATGAAACTAGTAGATACAATGATTAGAAGGAGAACTAATATACTTTGTTTACAATAAACTAAATGGGTTGGTGGAGAAATCTAGGGAAATCAAAGGAAACAAGGGTCCCACCCAATAAAAATATATGTATGTATGTAGAACAGCCATCATAGACATATGTAAACAATCCAGTCATTATTTGAACATTCAAACCAGCAGACTGCCAAGTCTAGTTTACTCAATATAATTTTACCAAAATAATGCCAATAGAATAAGAAAATTGTATAGTTGACGAAAGTCAAGTTAAAAGTGGAACCCAAAATATACCTTAATAGTGGCCGTGTCAGATTTCACTACTTGCCGATTGAGCATCTGCATAGAATAACTCCATTAGTATAACACTTTAAAAATTTTACTTTCCTAAAAACTTTGGAAAACAGTTAAGCCATTAGCAAAAGTTTGTATGTGTATCATTTGCAAGTAAGAGCAGTGCAACTTACATTTTGCTTGAAAATAGAGAAACAATTTTGTAGCACAAAAGTTTGTATGTATATACCAAGAACAACAATGATAACGATGACAACAACAAGAGATGGAAGAGCTTGGGAGCAGATGTAATAGCTACATCTAAAACCTCACAAAGGCGTGCATGGTGTTAGAAAATTTAAAATTACAAACCAGTTAGAAAGAAACCCCCTGAGACTGAGAGTAACCCCAAACTAAAGATAAGTAGGAGAAATCATTGTTGCATCAGTGAGGAACAAATAACAAATGCAAATTACAAACTAAAATGTGGGAGAGGACAGCTAAAATGACAAGTGCAGTTCGTGTGAACATATTTACAACCACATTTTTACTCAGCTTTGGATGAAACCAGGTAGCTGAAAAGCATAAATTCAGAGAAGTCACTGTGCCATAAGGGTAGACAAAACATCTTAAAAAGTGATCGTATCTTTCTTTAAATTATCTATCAACTAGTAGAACTTGCAAATGATTTCAAATACACAAGAAACTACTATCATAAGTTCTCAAGCAGGAGTAAAAATTAGCCAATATACAGTCTTCAACTATTAGGAAAGTGGTCTCGAATTAAGTTCAAAGCTCAAATAGACAATATAAATAGTTCCAATTTTCTTCTTTTTCACAAGTAACAAATCCGCAAAGAGGCACATCACAACAGGGGCTTAACGAAATTAAATTTCATTACAAACAAATATTTTATTATATTTTGACCGACAACTTAGTTTAGCTTAATGAGCATCTTTTCATTAAAAAACAACAGCATATTAGTTTAGCTTAATGAGCATCTTTTCATTAAAAAACAACAGCATATTTTGATAAATGCAAAATTATATAACTTAAAAGTGCTTCATTTTATAAAAGTTCATTCCACATGAGACAACCTTTTGATCACCTGGTGGAAAGTTCAATTGATAATGACACCCTCGGGGCTGGAGCTCACCAGCAAACTGCACTTCATTGTTCCTACAGATAGACCAGACATATAACATAAGGACCTATTAGAAAAGACAAATTGACCTAAATATGATAAAGATTCTCATAATTGTAAAGGGCGTAAAAATAACAACCTCTCACCACAATGTGGACACTCAAAGGCTGACAACAAGATCTGCAAGTAGAAAGAATTTTACTATAGAAAGAAACCTTCACATGATTTTCCATAAGCTCAAGACAAGAAAATGAAGCAGGCAGGGCAACATCAAGCAAGCATGTACACGAGAGAGAGAGAGAGAGAGAGAGAGAGAGATTGAGATTCAACCCATTTTTCTAGGGTAGATTGTCAAAGCTTAACCCTTCATAACATAATGGAACTTTCTAAATAATATAAAACTAAGAAAAGCAATAGCCTAGTAAAAGTAACAACAATAACATTCATGTTAACTTAAACCTTTCAAGTAGACAATATTCCCCAAAGATGGCAAAAGCATACCTTTCTGAAGTGCGGAATCAAAGTTAATAAAAACCTCGTTGTGCCCTGTTAACACCACCACATTAGACAACGTTCAGAAATTCATGATTGATATCCCATGATTACTAGATGAAAGTAAATGCATGTAACTGCTATATTTTTTTTTGGAAGCATCTCAGCTCAATAATAAATACTACATTTGCCGATATGAATTAATGAAAAGCTTTTGATGAAACCAGGTAACCGAAAAGCAGAAATTCAGAAAAGGCTGACAAACCCCAGTTATTGTGTGGGTGTTTGGGAAGTGGCTATTTTAGAGGTTTTTTTGGCTTTTTGACTATTTTAGTAGGCTATTTTAGTTTTTGTGTTTGGGAAGATGGGATGGATTTTTATTTGAGTTGTTGTATTGAAAAATGTGTTGAAATGATATTTGAAATTAAATGACAAATTTGTCCCTAATCTTACATTTTTCAAAATTGGTGTGAAGGGGCAAAATCGTCATTTACTATCTTAGGCAATAGGCTGTCAACTCCACTGTGCTACACTGTCAACGTGACAGTGTAGCTGCCCCATGCTGAAATGATTTTTTTTTTTTTTTTTTTTTCTGTTGGTTTAAGATATTTGAGGCTATTTGGCTAAAAATGTATTTGAGGCTATTTTAGCCTCAATATTGGTTTCCCAAACACCCCCTGTGTTTTGATATTGGCTTTGAAGGAGGGGCTTATGGAGCAAAAGCAAAAAAAGAAAAGGAAAAGTGAATGAAACTTTGGGTGAAAAACATTATTAACGGAAAACATTTTCTAAAAAAACTTTTTCCATAAAATGTTTTCTGGAAAAAACATGTTTCCATGTTTGGTGGTGGTGGCGGTGTAGTGGTGAGGTGGCAGCAGCAGTGATGGCGACGGTGATGATGGTGGTGGTAGTGTGATAACATATTGGTAGTAGTTTGAAAAACATTTGTGAAAAATATTTACTGCCCAAATGGCTTCTTTTTTTGTTCACCATGGAAAATACTTTTTCGTTTTTGTTTTCTAACATTTTTTGGAAAAAAATTTCCATTCAAACAAACAGAGCATTAAAAGATAATATTTTGCCACTTTTACCTTCTTCTTTCTTCTGTTTGGTTGTTGCATTTCGTTTTTTTGTTTTATATTTTTATGAATTAAATCCTGAAAGCAACCCAATTTTGTTTCCTAAACACAAAAACGAAAACAAAACAAGTGTTTAGTATTTTCCCAAAAATTAAACATAAAACCAAAAAAAAAAAAAAAAAAAAAAAAAAAACAATTTTGAGGAGCTTGGTTATCCCATAATCAAAATATGTGAAAAATACTATTTTGATTATCTAATCCATCCCTACAGTGAAATTTAGAAGATTATGAAGAACAAAAAAAAAAACAATCTTTTGGCATCGTCACATTCACAATAGTTTTAGAAACCAGTTCTACAAAATTACATAATCAGCATATATATATATATATATAGAGAGAGAGAGAGAGAGGAGAGAAGATACGTTTTGGCGGCAACGCATACAAAGGCTTTCGACCTGGTAAAGAGGAGCGTCATTGTCGTCTGAAGATATAGCTTCGACCACTGATCTCACATCCACTATTGAGTCTTTGTTCGTCTCCATTGTTGAATACACAGAGGTGAGTTCGGAGGTGAAACTAGGGTTTATGACTCTCTCTCTCTCTGTGTATTTGTCTAGAAGGTGAGAGAAGTTCTCAGAAACAGTTCAATTGGATACTTGGCAAACGGGCGAGAGAAAGGAATATGGGTCGGGGGTCCATCTGATTAGGTTCGGGTCGGATGAGCTCTGGACACGGATTGTCTAGTCCAATTTGGGTGGACTCAATTTGAGAACCCGAACCTAATTTGAATTTTTTTAGAACTTGAATAAGATATTTTAAAATTAGTATAGATTTGGGCAAAAATTCAGAAGTCTAAATTAAATTTAGACAGACTTAGACAAAGACGTCAAATAACCCGAGTAACCCAAACCTGAATTATACATATATAGATATATAAAAATATTAAATATACCTATAAATTATTATTCATTACATAATATTAAAGTAATTTAGATTATCAAATTATATTGAATATATATATTTATATATACAAATAACATAAAATCTGATTTATTTTTTTATTTTTTTGTTTTCACTCGTAAATTGTAAAAACTATTATAGCAGCATCTTTCTTATGTTATATAAAATATTTATTTTGATGGTATTAATGATTTTCTATAATAAAAAAATGTAAATATAATCAAATTTTAATAATTTAATAATGTAGTTAAAAAAATAAAAATAAAAAAATTGAAATTCATTTACAATTCAGGCAACTTAAGCAATTTGAGTTTAACTTGGGTCGAGTTTGGACATGCAACCTCGGGTTGCAATTCGGGCCTAATCGGGCTGTAGAGACCCTAATTTTTATAATTACCATTAAATCTCTAACTATGAGTTTATTTCAATAAAGCCCTTGAATTTTCTCTTAATTGCGCTTTGAACTCTAAAATCGTGAAGTATCGCGGATTAATTCGAGTAAACCCTAATCGATCCCGTAGATTAATAATTACCTTTAAAACCCTATTATTAATTATTAAACCCTATAATTATAGACTAATCACTTTAAAATCTTAATTCCTAGTAATGCCGTTTTTGCTCGGTTTCTCACCTTTGTTTACACATTAATTTAACGGGACCCAAATTTTTTATTCTAACTATTTTCTAATGTTAGTATATTGTATACTAAATATCAATGTTTCATAAATTTAGACTTGCTCCCTATATACTTCTATTTTATTTCATTCTAAACCTTAATTGTAATATTTTCTTAATTAATTTACTTATGCCTATTATTTTATATTTATAAATACAAATATCTTATATATATATATATATTTCTTGGAGCCCAAGTTGTTGGTCATGTGATGGATGAAAGGGTCTTGATGGCAGCTTTGACAAATTGCACTTATAGAACTTGGCCCCTAAAAAACCTCTCAATCCTTCTCTCTATATATATGCACACTTCTCCTCCCTCATTTTACACATTTTTCAGCCATGCACTAGAGGAGTGAGAGCAAGTTATCTTGGAGAAAGAGAGAGAGAGAGAAGAGAAGTAGAAAAAGAAGAATTATGTTGAGTCTTGTACAACAAAGGTAAACATACATCACCTCTTCTCTCAAGTTATTTTAGTACTTGTTTTTTTCCTCCTAATACATGCTCTATATATATATATATATATATGTTGTAGTCTAGGCCTACACTCTTGTATAAATGTGTATTAATCAAGAAATGGTATGTTTCTCTTTCTTTCTCAAATTTACAGCAGCAAATCTTTTCCCTCTCTTGAATTTATTTTCCTATCAAAACTCCATAAACTCAAAATTTGCTTTTATGGTGTAATATTTGGTATGTAGAGTATGTGATAATTTTGGTAGGACCTAAGGATGTATGTTTATAACCTAAACAAATTTTCTAAGTTTGTTACTCATAGAACCAGAAAAACAGTCAACTTTCTCTATTTTTATAAAATTCCAGAAAAATAATCTTGAGTCCACTTTTATGTCAAAATCTTAATCTTGGTGTTATATTTTAACTAAAATTTGTTTGAACTCAAAAGAGTGAGGGATTCGAGAGAAAAACCGATTTGCGTAACAGTTAATGAATCTGGACAGATCATAGTAATTCTGAATTATTTTAAAATCTAAAATACATATCCTACTTTCGTAAATTGAGTTTGAAACTAGATTTGTTTATCTACAAACTCACATGAGGCAAGGTACTTAGGGCAAATAAAAGTATTTTTTTCATAATTATTTTCAAACTGGTTCAAATCTGGAAATCTGGAATTTGTGTTAATATGCTCTTATTTGGTTTGCAACTCTTATATTCTACGTTTCTTGAATGTTTTAGTCTTGACATGTAATCTATGATAAATTGTGAATTTGCCTTATCATGAATAAATTACTTGTTGTTTAATTTGGATTCGTAATTATATTAACCATGCTTTGCTATAATTGAGAACATAATGCACTTAATAAAGGGGAAATCAAATGGGATGGTAATAGGTTGCGATCATTGTATTAAATTTTATGAGATAATGAATGATGGATTCAAGAGTATGATATAGTGGAATGTATTCCATTTTTGTGAAGTCTTGCGCAAGTGTGCTTTCGAACCCTAACATGGCACGGGAAGTATTATGGCTGCTTAACGGAAATGGGAGGCATAAGGGTGGCAGTGAGGGTCTCACACAGAAAGAGTATCCCTGGAAGCCCATTCCATTAGGGCAGACCGTGATGTCACTACTCGCGTATGTAACCTAGGTGTGTGGGCATCATTGGTAATTGTGCGGTAAGCGGCGCACTGGTGGTTATGCGGTAAGCGACGCGTTGGTATTATATTAACCAATGGGGAGTCAGAATTGCCCGTGGCCAGTGTTAGTGGTTGGGTATGAACGACATTCCACGGGGAGTTGCCTAGAACTAACTAAAATTGACTATTATTCATGAGAACTGAAATTTAATTATAAGCTCTCCTTAATTATTGCTTTCGTTGTATGTTATGATCATGCCATTATGTTACTTGTGTATTTGGAATGGGAAAAGGGTCGGGGTGTGTGTGTTTACTAGGCATTCAAAGCTCATGGCGTTTTATGCTAGGTGAATAGGAGTTTTACACTGAGAACGAAATCCATAAAAGCTTTGAGGAACCATGGCTGCCTTAGAGATTAAATTTTATAATTCTTGTATTTTGGATAATCTTTTTATATCAAGGAACTGATCTATATTTAAAGACTTGAAGAATTTTATCTATAACTATTATTAATATTTTTTTTAATGTAATTATTTGTATGTTGTGCTTAAAAATGATATGTATCCGCTAGTTAAACCCCGATGTATCGTTATATTATATTATCAAAATTTGGGGCATAACACGGGCTTAGGCAGATCTCGGCACAACTTAAATTCGGCTTGGACAACCTCCCAACCCACCGAACCCGCCTGGGTTACGCCCATAGTCTTGTCTCCCACCCAAACAACCTAGTTTGGTCCGTTAGACCTGTTATGAGAAGTGTTTTTTGTTTTTTTGTTTTTTTTGCTTATTTTTGTCTTTACACTGTATTTGAATGCAAGATTTGAGAATGAATTTTTTTAAAAAAAATAAATGAATAAAATATACTTATATTTTATCTAATTTTACACATTCTTTTTATTTCTCTTTTCAAATCCTTCAATCAAACACTGCGTTAATGATTTTTTTTTTCAAAATTTTCAAAATGTTTTAGGTTTCTATATTTGAAAATTTATAAATTTTTTAAAAGAATTCAAAAAAAAAAAAATCATAAAGACAAAAATAATTCAAAATAAATAGCTTTTTTTTTTTTTTGTTTATTTTCATCTTTAGTAATTTTTTTTGGAATTTTTCAAAATGTTTTTTTTAAATTCGTCTCGACAAAATGGACCAAAAAAGTAAAAAAAAAAATTGACATAAATTTTTTTTAAAAAAATCACTAAAGAAAAAAAAACATGTGACTCCAAAAAACAAAAAAAAAAATTGTGACTGCCCCCTCCCAAAAAAAAGGGGCCATAATGGGATTGGTTCATTTTGTTGGTTTATTATGATAGGTTGAAATTTTAGTCAAAAAAATTATTATAGAAAACGTTAAACCAATCCCTTTATATTTTTAAAAAAAATCTTTTCATAAAAAAAATATTTAAAAAGTTTATTTCCCAAAACAATCCATAATCTACTTTGTTCATAATTATAAAAATTTAAATAGTTTGATGAATGAAAAAATATATATTTCGATTAATTGTTATTAGATATGACAGATACTTAGATGTAGAACACACCTTGAAAACAAAAAAAAAAGAAAAAGAAAAGTGACAATGTTCCCAACAAACTTTATGTTAATAGATAGATATATAATATATTTATTGTTTGTTATTTAAATGTTTGTATTAACAAAAATTTGATTTGAATCAAATCAAAAAATGACAGTAAAAATTAATTTTCACAAATAGAAATTCAATCAGGCAATGTAGTTAGTGTCCTATGCCTTAACAATTTCAAGAACTTCTTTGGAGGTTGCAATGTGAAGAAACAAAGTATAGACACACTAGAATTAGTAACAAAATTAAAACTTGTCACTCAATTGCATTAATTAAACAACAAGCACAATCTTTGTTACACAATCGACAAGTATTAAAAGGTTACAAGAACTAACTATTAATCTACTCCTAAATTAAGATAATCTACTCCTAAATTAAGGTAGACTACTCCTAAATAAAGGACTCTGATGAGTTTGATGTTTTGTTGATTATTTCTCCTTGTATCTCCCTTAGTCTTTTATAAGCATATTTTCAAATGAAAACTGCCCAAAGCAGTTCTTTAAAACAGTTATTCAATAAATGAAAAACCAACCCACAGTTCCTTGAATCAATCCACATTCTTAGCATAAAGTAACACGTGTTCATCTTTCAACTTGTCACCAAGGAGTGCCTTGTAACAACCCCCGTACCGTTTACTGATTAATGACTGATTGATTACTGATTACTGTTAACTGAGACTGACTGACTGAAATTGAAACTGAATTGATTGAGTTTATTTATTGTATTGCATATTCTATCTGTTGATTGATTATATATATATCTGTTCGTGTTTTATGTTTAAACTGCTAATTGAAGGCCTTATCGGCGGCCGAACTGTAAACTGATTGGTGTTTTAGGATCACCATAATTTATGTAATATTATGGCATATTTAAATTGAAATGTGATTAGGTATGACTAGATTAGATTAAATGTTGAAATGTTGCAAACTTGGACTTATTTACCAAACTAGCCTTGTAGTGGCCCACTATCTCAGACCTTTTGAGCCTTATTACACTTAATGCATTTGATTAAAACAACATTTCATCAGCCCTTGTGTTGCCTCAACCGACCAAGGAAGAGAGTTAGAGAGAGAGTGAGTTGTTCTTGTTGATTTGGCTTGAAATCTTGAAGAAATTGAAGTGTGGTTGCTAATTGAGCTCATAGGCCTTGAATATAAGACTTGAGGTTGACCATTGAACCTCTCATTGTTGTATTTAACATTGTTCTTGCATGATTCATGCCAAAATTGAGAGTTGAACCATGAATTAGTTCTAAAATGTTGATTTGGAGCTCATTCCATGCATGCATGTTTGTATTGGTGCATTTTGAGTTGATTTCATGGCAAAAGGTTGCATGCATGTTCATAATTGTGTTTAAGCCCATGTTTTCATCTTGTTTTGAAAGGTTTGAGCTCATTTGAGCAAGCTTTGAAGCTTTAAATTGGTTTGAATTCTTGCATGTCATGTTTGAAGATTGTTCATGGAAAATGGGTTTGTTTGAAACACCCTTGGGCTTTGATTTTTCAAATTGAGTTTCAAATCATGTGATTCTATGTGTTTAAAAGAGTCTTCCAGGAAATGGGCCCAAAAGGATCGAACTGGGAGCATCAAAACCTGGTTTTTAGCTTGAACGTACAATCTACATTTTTCCAGATTTCTGTCTCCCGCTCGAGCGGGGAAAGTAGCGCTCGAGCGGGGAAAACAAGCTCCCAGCACTTTTGACCTGTTTTACAGTCCGCTCGAGCGGAGTTATGCGCGCTCGAGCGGAGAAATCGTACATCCAGTACTTCGTACTGTTCAGAAGACTGCTCGAGCGGGGAAATGTACGCTCGAGCGGAGTGTTGGGTGACACGCTCGAGCGGGGATATTGCCGCTCGAGCGGGGACCTTTGTTTGCTTGTCCGCTCGAGCGGGGAAACCTGCGCTCGAGCGGGACTTTGTTTTCTGAAAATTTCTGAAACTGTTTTATGTACACATCTTTGCATCCTCATCCCATCCTAGGCATTCTTAGGCCTAATTTAAGACATCTTAATGAGGATATAGATGTAGAACACACCGAGGCATAATAGGGAGTTAATTATTCCATTTTCCCAACTGTGTGACTCAGAGTGTGTTCAATCTGTTAACTGTTTAGGGTTGGCATTTCGAGGAAATGCTCTAGCTACTGATAGCCCAGAACTCTGTGAGTAACAATTGTGTAAAGATATGTTCAAAATGATTATCTTTTGAATACTGAACTGAACTGTTTACTGTACCGGTATTATTTACTGAATGAATGTATGTCCTTTATTTCTGAACTGTACTGTGGCATCCTTAGCACCTACTGTTTACTGTCACTGTTACAGAGATCTCTGTCGGTTCCCTCGTGGGACCATTACTGTTTACTGATTAATGGCCATCATTACTGTTCGGTCTTTTAAGATCTACTGTTACTGTTATGCTAATGGATGTACCACATATGATTGTTTACTGTACTGAACAACTGATATACTGATTTACTTAAACTGTTTTCGTTACTGTAAGGACATTCATTCTAAACCTCTTTATGCATTATGTTATTCACTGGGCTTTAGCTCACTGCTCATATATATATGTAGGTGTACAGGCACCGGACCAAAGCTAGACGCGTCGGGGTTATTCCAGTTTTGTCAAGCCAGCCTACGTGCCTCACTGCGAGGTTCCAAGCCTATCATTCTAAGGCTTAGGGGTGTTTTAGTAATTCCCCCTCCCGTACTGTTTTGTAATAGCGTATGGACCTAATGTTTGCACTGTACTGTACTGGAAAAGGGACTAGGTCCCTGTTTCACCGAATGTTATGTATGTATATGTATATATATACTGTTCTGTACTGTACTGCTTATGCATATATGTATAAAAAATCTTTTGGCATACAGACTGTCACAGCTCATTGGACATTATTTATGTACTGTATTGGCTTCCGCCAGGCCCTGTACTCTGTTTTACTGTATTACTGTTAAGCAGGCCTTCGGTAATCTCGGATTACTGGCCGGTTACGGTGCTAAACCCATAGGGCCGGGTTTGGGTCGTGACAGCCTTCCCATGTTCCACTTTTCTTTCCTTGGTGCTATGACCCACTATGCTTTGAATCACCTCATTCAGTTTCCAAGCCACACGTTGTTCTAGAGCCATGATGCTATGATCCACGTTGTCATTTTCCTCTCACGTAAGCTTATGAAGACTGCTAGCAATAATAATAATAATAATAATGATAATAAAACATAATTATGGCCATAGTAAATTTTTGAAGATGGTCATAATCTAAATCGACATATCAAAATTGACAAGTCACAATCAATGAAATTAGATTTGGCCATAATTGACAAGTCACAATCAATTAAACGAGACTTGGTCATAATCGACAAGCTATAATCGTCAGACAATCAATTTTTGGTGTCAATAGTTTGTTAGTACAAAATTTTGACTTTATATTTTCTATCGAATAAATTGTAATCTATCAAACACTAAAAAATTTCCCTTTATTTCACCATGCTTAGGTTGAATTTTTTGCCAAATTTCTATTTAAAAGGTTAGGGAGGAGGAACAAAGGTGTAGTATAAAAGGAAGGGGTCGAGACAAGAGAGCGATAGGAAAAGGAGGGGGTGTAATAGGAAGAGAAGTTGTTTGGAGATTGTTTGCACTATAAATAATTTTATCGTCGATTATGGTCTATTGATTGTATAAATTATGACTAGATTTAAATTTTTTATTACTTATTATTATTATTATGCAATAAAATATTAAAAATTAAGAGAAGTTATGAAGATTTAATGGATGGAAAACAAGTGACAATGTAAAAAGATGAAATTTATGAGTAGTTATTTGGTTGTAAGGTGGTTAATACTATATTTTTTTATAAATTGCCATTTATGACTATATTGTAATGATCTTCAACAAATCAAATACATACCTTGATTTTTATTTCTTTTCTATCATAGGAGTAGATACTATATAGATATAAGTAGTTTTAATGTACTTTACCTGTAATTTGATTATTTATTTAATCATTTTACTTGATCATCTTATTTTCTCTTTCTTTTATATTTTATGTTTTTATTGTCATTATTTTTATTTCAAGGAAGTTATTGAAACTTTTAAAGCATAGAATTTCAACACAATTGTTTAATCATTATGTTATTTAGTAAAATTTATGCTAAGACTTTGTCGATCCAAACTTAATGAAAATTTTACTAACAGAAATATATGAAAGATGAACAATTGCAATACATGTGTGACAACCCTCACCTCTGATTAGTGTTAAACTGTGATTAAGCATGATAAGAAATGGATTAAGATGAAAACCTAATCTGTTTGTATGAGTGTGTTGCTTTAATTGCATTTCTATCTGTTTGTCATTTAATGATTTGTTCATGTTTTGACTTCGAATTGCAAATTGAAGGCCTTATCGGCAACCGAATCAGAAATTGATTAGTTTAATATGCTAATTAGGATTTATGTAATTTTATGATAGGTTTAATTAAAACTTGATTTGGAATGATTAAATTAGATTAAATAATGTTAAACTAATTGAACCTAGGTAATTACACTTTTGCCATTAGTGGGCATTTTCTAGGCCATTGGTTTGATTTCATGTTTGGCATCATTCTTCATCTCATTTCCTAGACCAAAATCGTGAGAGAGAGGGAGATAGGAAAAAAATTGATTCAACAAGAATTAGCTTGGAGATTTAGAAGAAATTGAAGAGAATTTACAAAATTGAGCTAGCACACTTGGAATTCAAGACTTAAGGTAGGAATTTATCATTTTAATTATGAATTTAAGTTGTTACTTGCATGGTTCATGGAAATATTGGAGATTAGAGTCAAGTTATAGCCTAAAGAGTTGAATTGAAAAGCAATGTGTGCATGCATGTCCATATCATTGAGTTTTGAGATTATTTACATGAGAATTTCCACATGCATATTCATATTTTAGTTGTGGTCCATGAATTCTCCATGATTTTGAGCTCAATCTTGCATTTGATCATGTTTTGGAGCATTAGAGTTCATAGGAACTCATGCATGTTATGTTCTTACATTGTTCATGAAAGTTTCATTGAAATTGTGTTCAATTGGCTTACCTTTGGGCTTGATCTTACAAAATAATATTTGAAACATGTTGTATTATGGGTTTCTAAGTATTTTCCAGAAAATTAGCCCAGAAAAATTGAATTTGAAGCTTTGGAGGTTGAGTTTTGTGCCTGAGTATCAATATGAAAATTCCAGATTTTTGATCTACGCTCGAGCGGAGGACTTCACGCTTGAGCGTACAGTCAGAGTACATGCACTTCCGCTCGAGCGTCGAGGGTCACGCTCGAGTGTGAAATGCATATGCCCAGAAGTTCATGTGTTTTGCAGTCCGCTCGAGCGAGGTAATCTGCGCTCGAGCGAGGGTCTGAGTCTCACGCTCGATTGTGGGTCGAGCGTCAATTGAGCGTGAAAAACATGCAACTAGTACTTTTTCATGAGTTTGCAGTCCGCTAGAGCAATGGAAGTCACGCTCGAGCGGGGCTTCTTTGTCTGCATGTCCGCTCGAGCGGGGAAAACCACGCTCGAGCGAGACCCCTGTTTTTAGCAAATTTTAAAAAGTGTTTTTAAAGTACATTTTTGCATCATTATTCCATCATAGGCATTCCTAGGCCATGTTTAAGGTATCTTAATGAGGATAATGTTATAGAACCACACCAAGTCAAGTTAAGGGGCTAAGTTATTAATCCCAAGTGTGTAACTTAGTGTGTGTGTGTGTTCATTCTGCAACTGTGTAGGGTTGGCACCCGAGGACGCTAGCTAGCCTATCTATAGCCCAGTACTCTGTGAGTAACAATGTTGTAAAGATACGTTCAATTATAATTATTTTGAACGATTGATTGTATTGCTTTCTGAAATAACAATGTTTACTGAATGAACGTTTGTCCTATTTGTAAACTGTACTCGTGGCATCCATAGCAACTTACTGTTACTGTTACTGTTACTGTTACTGCTACTGTTACAGAGATCTCTGTCAGTTCCAATGTTGGAACTACTACTGTTCACTGTTCTGATGGCCATCAACTGACTGTTTGGTCTGTTAAGACCTACTGTACTGTTTTGCTATTGGACGTACCACGTATGACCGTTATGATTTCTAAATGACTGATATGGCATGAAATATGAGCCACTGATTGAATAACTGATTTACTGATGCTAATTACTGTTTTAATTAATGAAAGGACATTCATTCTTAACCCCTTTACACATTTGTTATTCACTGGGCTTTAGCTCACTGTTTATATTTATATGTAGGTGTCCAGGCATCGGACTGAAGCTAGGAACATCAAGTTAAGCTCTTGTTTTGTCGAGCCAACCATTGTGCCTCACTTCGAGGTTCCGAGTTCGTTCAAGCTAAGGCTGTTTTGGGGTGTTTTAGATTCACCCTTTTGTCTTCGTCTTGTATTGACTGAATAGGACTTGATTGTACAGTTATGGTGAAGGGATTTGGTCTCTAACCTGGATGTTTGTGTATATGATGTATGTATATATGTTTTGGTTATGAATGTTGTGACGCCCCAAAATTTGAGGACATCATAATAAGGTTTAAAAATAAAAATCAATTTTCTTAATTAAGAATCCTCATCAATGTTGCCACCAAACTTACCATCACTATTATCCAGACATTATCAACCCAAAATTTAAAGTTTCCAAATTACAATTCCAATAAAACTTAAAACTTAGTCTCGTTACACAAAGAAATTAAAACAACTGCGAAAGAAAAAGCTAGAGAAAGCTAGGAATTATAGGAAATGGTTCGTGGAATTTGGGTACTCTTCAAGCTAGCCAAGGCTGAATGTCGCCTTGCAAGGCCTCAGTGTTTCCTTCGTTTTCTTCGGTACCTGGCATAAAACGCCAGGGCAACGAGGATGCCAATGAGCGACGAGCTCAGTAATATACAACAACCCGAAAATACCCACCCCGATAATAATACTCACCAGTAAAAACATTGTGTATTAACAGAATAATAAGCAGCATTTAATAAGCATAACATAAATGCCAACAATTAAAATAATAACAACAGATAAATAAATAAATAAATAAAATGGCAACGGAGATAGTGATTCATCATAAGGAAAATGCACACTTTTCTTTTTAAAGTCACATAGAATTAGTCCATCAGATAAGTTTAAGTAACTCCCCGCGGAGTACTATTTCCACTCAACCGCTAAACAATGGCCACGGGCAATTCTGACTCCCCAATGATGCCCACGCACCAGGGTTACATACCCGAGTCGTGACATCACGGTCTGCCCCAAGGGAACGGTCTATGTTGTGACACCCGCACCACCAACCTTATATCGCCTCTACACCGAATAAGAGCCGAAATACCTTCCCGTGCCATGTTAGGGTTCGCAACTCACTTGCGCAAAATTCTAAACTGGGCTCACCCCATCACTTTTAAATTTTAATGTATATGTTCGATTTCGTGTCTCTTTACGTTGTACAATTCACATGTTGATGCATGTACGAGTTTTAATTTGAAAACTACAGTGACATAATGTTTAAATAGAACAACACAATTGTATATGACAACCAAAATAAATATGATAGAGCGTCTTAGGATTTATCACAAATTTTCTTAGGAATTCACACACTACTTCTGTCAGCACTGTATATAAAAAAAAAATTATGAAACCCATACCAAATGATGTTCAATCATTACAATATTTTAACTAGTGCTAATTAATTGAGTTAGGAAAATATTCCGAGAAGAATACCAGAACCAAAAACGATTTTAAAATGGTGAAATAAATTTTGGAAGAAAACTGGTTTTTCTGTGACAGTGAGCTATAGTACCTCCAGCACAGGTAATCTGTGTTGGAAAAATAAGAGCGGCCCCAAACGGTGTCAAAAGAAGGTATGGTTAGAACGGCATGTTAGATCCTCGAGTTTAGAACATGTTTCCAGAAGGATTCGAAGGCTGAAAATCTACAGAAGATGGTCAATTAATTTTTCTAAGAAAACTGGACAGATTCTGTCACATTGTGGAAAAATTTGCGTTTCTCCCTCAATACTTCAAAACAAATTATGAAACCAGCGGCGTTTGAAAGGTAACTTAAAAATCTAATTTTTCCAATTTGAACCACTTGAAAATTTATCCTGTGGAATAAACAGTGACCTGGTAAAGTCAGTGTTGCTGCTGCCTCCAAATAGCACTGGAGTAAAAAGGTATATTCAGGCCATAAAAATGTCAGCACTGGTGTTCTATGTTCGAAAAATAGAAAGGGTCCTCAAATGGTGTCGAAAAGAGGGATGGTCAGAACGGTTTGCTAAATTTTTGAGTTTAGAACATATTTCCAGAAGAGTGTGAAGTCTGAAAATTAGTCGAAGGAGGTCAAATAATTTTTGTAAGAAAACTGGACAGATTCTGTCACATTTTGGAAGATTTGGCGTTTCTCTCTTAATACTTAATGAAAAATTATGAAACCAGCGGCGTTCGAAAGGTAACTTAAAAATTTTACTTTTCCAAGTGGTCGTGTAGAAAAATATCATTTGTAGAGAAAATGGGACCTGTTTGAAGATACTGCTTCTGCTGTGTCGTAAGCGACACTTAGGGAAAATATTCGTTTCGGTAAGAAAATGATGTCCAATTATTTTATAAAAATTTTACACAGTGTATAACACCTACATATACTTCCAGTATACACAGATTTTTAACACCAATTAGTTTCAATTTATTAGAGCTCTCTTTTCACCCGATAAAGTGTAAAACAGTGAGAAAAATCTATGCTTCAAGTAAAGGGGCCATTCTTATCTCGTTTTACTCTTTTACAAGAACATTTCAACAATGGAGAATATTAAATACATAAAAACAACAGTAGCTAAGCCATATATTTGTATCAAGAAGGAATATGAAATTATTGCACAATGAAATTCTTATCCTATCAAAGTTTTAAACATGCATGGACTATTTTGCTATAGATGACTTAACCATGCTTAGTCTTGCATATATATTATATAAATTCAGTTAGAGGAATCTAAGGGAGGGTAGAGGTGATGTATTCTTACCTCAAGAGCCTTTGCAAACACTTCAAAAATTTATTTTGAATTGGAGACCACCAAACACCCTCTCCTCTCCCCTCCTTTCCTTCCTTTCTACTCTTTCTCCCCTTACTCTTCTTTGCTCAGCCGTGGAGAACACAGAAAAATGGCTGGAGTGTCCCTATATGTAGGGGCTTTGGAGAATTTATTTTCTCTTATTTTATTTCCTCATCTTGGTTTGAAGTATAGGCTAGGTTTAGAGTATGCTTAGCATGCTTGGCAGCAGCTTTATGGGGAAGAAGACAGCCAAACACTTCTTCTTGCTTGTTTTGGAATTCTAATCTAAAGCTTAGGTGACAGTCAGCAGAGCAGCATGCCGTGGCTGCCCCAAACAAGGCTGGAAGGGCCATCTTTGCTTATTTTCCCTAGGGAGGACTTGGAGAACAAGCATGCAAGTGGTTCAATTTTTTTTTTTCTTTTGGATTGAAATGAAATTTGTGTCAATATATATATAAAATTCATTTATTTATTTATTTGTTTACTTATTTAATGTTATAATTTTCAACTGGATGGTTTTCTTCCTACTAAATTCTAACTAGCTTAGTATTTAGCTTTCCCCACGGTGTTTTGATACAGAATTTTAATCACATCAAGATAAATAATTTTATTTAAAAGAATTTAACATTGGCATTAATTATGGTGTTTTTAATATTATAATTTAATAGTTTAATAATCACTATTGATTGGCTTAATATTATTATTAATAAACTAATTAGTTGTCTAAAAATTCAGGTTCTTACAAATGTGGCTTGTTCATAAAAGTCTTTTTGCATCTAAATTTTCACAGTTCATTGGATATCTTTTTATTACTGTTTGGCTTCCGCCAGCCCCTTACTCTGTATTACTGTCACTATTGTTAAGCAGGCCTTCGATAATCCCGGATTACTGGCCAGTTGCGATGCTAAACCCATAGGGGCGGGTTTGGATCGTGACAACATGGGAGCTGGTGGTTGGAGGCGATGACGGTGATAGTATGTGATAGTGTGAATAGCTAAAAGGGAAGACATAATTAGAGAAGTTGACAAAAGACAAATTTTGAGTAATACTTGTTAACAAAAATGTTAGTGCCGCATAAGATGTTAAGAAAATAAATACAAAAAAATTTATGTTGCCATTTGGTAATTGACTTTTTAAATTGATTTTTTGGCTATTTTAGTTCTGGTTAAAAAGTTCGTTTGGATTGACTTTTTAGGTTTTTTTGATTTTTGTAAGAAAAAAAGTGAAACAATTATAGTTTGGATCTAACATTTTATCTTATTAATTTTTTAACCTATTTTACCTTTTTTTTATCTTATTAATTTAGCAAAAGAGTCCATTGCCAAACAAAATCTATTTATATATTTTTTATAAAGAGATATGGCATACATTAAAATTATAGGAAATAACCCAACCCCTTCTCACATTAACTTGTAAAAAAATAAGCAAAAAAAAATGTATAAAGTATAATTTTGTTTTTATATTAATTGGTTTTGGTATAACTGTAACACATATAGCCGTCTTAGCTCAGCTGGTAGAGCGCGTGGCTTTTAACCACGTGGTCGTGGGTTCGATTCCCACAGACGGCGTTTTTTAATTTATTTTTTACTTATAGTATTTCAGTTCAGGCCAAACGTGGCATAAGAAGATGAAGGGTCAGTACTTCTCGACAGTCTCGTCTCTCTCTATCCTCCTCTCTCCTCCATTGAAGGTCTCTGCAACTTCAAGTTCTTCACCAAAATCAAAATCATCATCATCATCATCATCATCACTGAAAAGAAGAGCTATATCTCTGTCGGCAATCTCAACGGCCTTGTCTGTTTTGATTATACCCAATTCCAAATCAAGTTGTTGGTCGAAACCTGAGTTCTTGGAGCTCCAAAATTCAGGCGGAGTCAAGGCTTTGGATCTTCGCATTGGTGATGGTGACCTCCCCTTCGATGGCGACCAGGTGCGTACATAATGGGTATTCTAGTTATACATTTTTAGAGGTCGGATTGAATGGTTTTTGGATTAATGATCAAGATCCTAATTAAATTTTGCCTATCTTTATGCTATGATATATATATATATACACACACACATTACAAACCAACATGATCATGGGTGGTTGGGCTTCAAAATAAATTTTTTAAACTTGGTTGGGCATATGTATAATATGATTCCCAACAATAATCATTTCAACTTATGTACAAGTTACTGTGTTGATCCTTTGGTTTTACTCATTGAATCTGTTCATTTTAAATCTCAATTACACTTTTTTTTTTTCTTTTCCCCTTTCATTTGGCAGTAGATTTTACTTTTTCAATTTGATCTGCTTATTGCTTTGGTGCTTGTTTATGATATTTTTCTTTTACAATATTGTTCCTTGGTTTTTGAGTTTACAAGTCTGACCATATGATTGGGGTCTTCCAACTTAAAACCCAAGACGTAATTTATTTATTTTCATGTGAAGTTTTTAGAAATGGGTTTTAATTTTCCGAGGGAAAGAAGTGAAAACAACTTTGCTGTGTTATCTAAAATCACAAGAGATGGAGATAAAACTCAAGATGGTTCAAGGTTGATATGAAGAGTTTTGGTATTAACTACCAAAATTTTGATCCAAGTTATTTATGTGATAATCTCAAGTTTGAATCTTGTGGGATAAATCTCAGCCGTGTTGGAAATTCATACATTTCCACTTGTCCTTGCGTAGGATTGCAAATGAATAAAGCTGTTCGTGAATAGGCTTGAGCTCGGTTCGGTAAGAACTCGTTCGAACTCGATTCGTTAATTTTTTTTTTTTTCAAGCTCGAGCTCATTAAATTTTTAATAAAGAAGCCCAAACATTCTAAAATTCGGCTCGTTTAATATTTATTATTTATATATTAAATAATGTAAAAATATGTATAAAAAATAAAATAAATATGTTATTTATATATTTAAAAAATATAAATGTAAATAATAATTAACTATAGATAGTACATTTATATAATAGTAGTATATATTATTATTTCAATAAAATATTGACTTTTTTTTTAGAATGTTTATATATAATGTATATATAATTGTATAATAAAAATTTTAATTGTAACTTCAGTATCATATGCAGATATGAATTTATAAATTTTTGACTCGTTAAGGTTCGTGAACAGGTTCGAGCTCGAGTCAAGCTTAAGCCAACTCGGCTTGAGCTCGGTTCGTTAAATTTTTATTGAGCTCGAGCTCAAGCTCGAGTTCGTTAAAATTTTAATAAACAAGTCAAAAAATGCTAAAGCTCAGCTCGGCTCGGCTCATTTGCAGCCCTATCCTTGTGTAATTGAACTTTGCCATCTTATTTAGACAAAATGTGTGTAGCTGCTGCACTGGACTATCCATATCCTTCCCAGCGCTTTCTCCATAAGCCGTACAACCCACCCATTGTTGTTGGTCAGAGAAAGCCTATCGGACTAGATGATCACCTTCCTCTTGACAGTGCCTGAACAACTGCCTGACCTCCTAGTCCTCTGCTTGGAGCGGCCCCGTCTCTAACAGGACATACACTATGCTTTAGGTTTTTGCTACATCGTTCATAAAAGGCTGGGACATTCAATGAGATATTGAGGACTGGGGGGTTGGGACCATTTGTACAACACCTGGTGCACATATTATACGATTGGATTCAATTGTAACTTGACTTGAAGTTTAGGGGATTGACTGAGACAATTAAAAAAAGGTCAAGGGTAAAGTGAGACTAGGTGTAAAGTATTGGGGTACAAAAGTGTAATTTGCCTGGTGCACAAATTTTACATGCTTAAACAGTGTTTGTTTAGGATCTATAATGGGCCATTTGCAACCATTTCAGTGTGACTACATGAAATGTTTTCAACCAATCTGAATAAACTAATTCATGTTTCTTTACAATTTTGATTGTAAAGGTGGCAATTCATTACTACGGAAGGTTGGCAGCAAAACAAGGATGGCGCTTTGATTCAACATACGATCACAAAGATGATACTGGTGAATCAATTCCATTCATCTTCATCCTTGGATCAGGCGAAGTAAGTCCTAAAGGCAGTTCCAATATATATCTTACATTCTCTGGCTTATATTGTTGTTTTGGTTTAGAAAAAACACTTCAAATTCAACTGTCAGACATGAAACACTTATGGTGTATACCATGGATAAAAATGTCCCCAAAAGTCAAGGTATTGGTTCCATACAATGAATTATGCTTCTCCATTCTCCTCCAAACAAAGTGGTTGCAAGTTCGTTAATGTCTTTTGTTATCTAAAATGGCTTATTTCCTGTTTTTGGGACAAAACAAGAGCCTAGACAGCTGAGTCCAACTATTGACAAAATAATATAATGGTTACTACAGACTTGACCCGCAAAATATGGAATTCTTGACACAGCCTTGAGGAGGACATAATGTTTAATGTCTGAATGTTGCAGGTTATATCAGGGATTGAAGCAGCAGTAAGATCAATGAAAGTAGGTGGCATACGTCGAGTCATCATCCCACCATCCCAAGGATATCAAAATACATCTCAAGAGCCCATACCACCAAATGTAAGCTCTTGTATTTATGTAATTGACTTTGTTCTTGTAATTTGTTCTTGGTACTAGTGTCATATCTAATTTATATAAATAATAAGGATAAATAATCACTTATGAAAGGGTGTACTTCTACAGTTTTTCGATAGGCAAAGGCTGTTTACTACTATTTTCAATCCAACACGTCTTGCCAATGGAGAAGGCTCAACATTGGGGACTCTTATATTTGATATTGAGTTGGTCAGCCTCAGACATCGGTGAAAACTTTCTTTACTCTCTGCAAACCATTTCTCATGTCTACCACAAAGCTAGGCGTAGACAGCTTCTTGGTGCCTCTTGCAACATCACCTACCAACATTTCTCTTCCATCTTTTGGAGTATATATTAGTTTTTTGTTATCAAAACTTGTTTATTCTTATTAATGGATATTTTTAACTAATTGATTGCAAATATTTTTGGCCAATATACAGACGATGCATTGCGGTTACACTCTTTCAAAGTTCAAAGTTTGTGAGTCATTATTATTGCAGGCTTGGATTGGTTCCCCTTTTTATGTCAAACTTCTTGTTGCTACAACTGAAATTGATCATGATGGGTTGATAGTGATGATAATAGCATGTAATATTACAGCCTGATGATATTTTCATGAGCAATAAAAAGTCGAAAACAGGCAGTTCAAAAAGAATTATGCATTTAAAACAATCAAATCCAAATCCGCTTATTAATAACGGATTTAAGTAAGTCGAGTTGAATTGGATACAAATTGGATAAATGAACCTGACCAACCCTTGTACTTCATTGATTTTATTCCCAAATAGATGGTGATGTTGGTGGTGATAGATGGAGGTGGGGCCGGGGCCGGGGCGTGGTAGTGGAGGTGGGGCCGGGGCCGGGGCGTGGAGTTATGGTGTGGTCAAGGAGGTGGTGCTTGTCTAAACTAGTATCCCCATATCTAACTCATTTAAACATAATTTTATTTGGGTTTGCAATATACAATTCATTTATTAATTTGGACACCTTTAAATGGGTATAATTGAATGGATTGCCGTTTTAGGTTGAGTTTGCAATCTCTATGAGCAATGTTCTATATTATTACATGGAAAATATGTTGTCCTCCATTTTCTCCTCGATAATCTCTATTGAAAGCAAGGAATTCACAAGTCTCCCTTAAGGGAGGTGATGCAAAATGCAATGGAAAACCAATAACATAGATAATGTTGGAGTTTATTGTATTTTTCTTAAATCTCAAGAGGTCAAGCAATTCACTTTTGCAAATTCAAGGGTAGTGTAGTTTGCACAAATCATGATAACCTGGCAGAGATCCAAACTGTGAAACTAAACCGCTTAAATTGTAATACATAAAAAAATTTGAGCCACACTACAACAATTTGAGCTCAAGAATGTATAAACTAGACTCTTCTTTAATTTACACAACCACTTTGTGCGATTAGCACTTTCCACTTGACTACTGAGAGCAATTTGCGTACGAGATCCGCACTAAGTTGATAACGTTCTTCTTTGCGATGTAAAGATGAGCCAAGTGATCTATCTTCTGCAAAACAAAGCACTGTTAATACTATCCAGCTGGAGGACGCTCCGAGACTTAACAAAGATTTTTTCCAAGGGAAAGAGAGTACAGAGTTCTTGTGGGTGTGTATTGCGTACCTTAGGTTATGAGGTTGGGGCCTCTGACCAGCCATGTGGCGCAAGTTGGTAAGACCTAGCAGAAGCATTGCCAACCTGGCTGACCTGGGCCTGAGGCTTATTCTTCAGCTCATTTTTCCTCCCTCAACTGGTAAGACAAAATAATTGCTCGCTTGTAATTTGGCAACATTATATCTGCATAATCATATATATGGAAAGAAACCATTAATATTTCCACTGTGAGAAACTTTAGCAGATCACTTCAGACTCCAGGAGTGTGCTTTTTTCCAGTTAGAAAGCGAAGAAATTTGGATTTCAGAACTTTTATCGATTGACATTATATATATGTTTTGATTTTTTATGCACATCAAAATATGAATTACTCAACAGTAAATGAACTTAATTTGAGAATTGAGAAATTCATATTGTTTGTTGCAATTTAAAACTCACCTTTAAGATTATCCTTCAGCTCATTGAGCAACCGAGCAGAGCATTATTGTATGCATTTCGTGACTGCATGTATGCATTTTCCCATCAAATCTGCTCTTATGCTCTCACTCAACTGACCCCTGTAGATTCCCAAAATTAGAATCAGAAGAAAACCATTAAAACATACAAACATGCAGTGGCGCAGCCAGGAGTTCAACAACATATTAATCACAACATTGAATATCTTTTTTATAATAAGCAACAAGATATTATTAAACTTGAACATTCTTTTATTTATTTTTATTTTTTTGAAATGCTAGCAAGTCCCCCTTGATCATTGTTTAATATTGTAATTAGGGTGAAAAGTGCTTGAAAATTTTATATAGACTGTCCTCCCTGAATTGCAGAGTGGTCATGACATAAGCCATCAAAGAGACCCCCAAATCTTTCACAACTCAAAAGTCAAAAAACTACTTTCTGGAAGAAAAATCAGTGATTTGTTCCAAGAAATCAAAATTAAAACCCATAGCATCCCATAGGTACACAAATTAAACATAATTTGAGGCACATGGGCCTTTATCATCCACAAGCCATGATATGAAATAATTACATATCAACCTCAATTGGTAAACAAATCTGAATTCCAATGAATCAAACATATAAACAAAGCTCACATGAAATTAGTAAAATTGGGTAAAGAAGACAGAGAGAAGGGGATCAAAAGTCAAACCTGGCCGCACTTTAGTGTTGTTGAGCTCCTTATTGGTTGCGCAATACTTGTGTATTACCCAATTAGTCCTCTGCCCAATGGGATTCCCAATATAGAAGGCCAAAGTCTTCTTCATGCCAATCACAGTCTTCACTGAACAGACTCGTAAGGATACCATACACTAGGCTTTGCCGAGTATATCAAACTACGACCAGGTTTCTTTTTTACCCCCATTTCAATCATTTGGTTCCTTAAAAATGAAACATCCAACCACCGATCTGCTGCTGCATAGATGTCTGACAACAACACATAACTACAAGCATTGTGAGGCTCAATCTCAAAAAGTTGAGCAGCTATCTCCTCCCCTAATTCAATATCATTATGTAGCTTACAAGCCCCAAGAAGTGCACCCCAAGCACCAGCATGAGGTTCCACAAGCATTGATTTCAATAGCTCATAAGCTGCTCTTAGCTTTCCAGACCGGCCAAGAAGATCCACCATACAAGCATAATGATAAGTTGAAGGAACTAGAGAGTATTCATTTATCATAGAATCAAAAAATCGGCAACCCTCTTCAACAAGTCCTGCATGACTACAAGCATTCAGAATGACTGTAAAAGCCACATCATCTGGAGTAATGCCTTCATTTATCATCCTACGAAAGAGGGAAACTGCCTGAACACCGTGTCCATGAATTGACAGGCCTTGTATCATAGAACAAAAACAAATCAAATCCCGTTTAGGCATCTTCTCAAATAACATTGTTGCTCTACCCATATTCCCACACTTTGCATTCATGTCTATAAGAGCTGCAAGAACATGAACTTGATGGAGGTCAAGTGAGCTTTGGCTCACATAAGAATCAACCCATTTAGCCTGTTCCAAACTACCGATTTGGGAACAAGCAGACATCAAGCTAACCACTATGAACTCATCTGGTTTAATATTCATCGACTGCATTTTAAGAAAAATTTCAACAGCCTCGTTAGGCTGACCATTCTGAACATACCCAGATATCAACGCTGACCAAGAAACAATGTCCTTCACCGGAGATTGATCAAACAAAAACCTTGCTGAAGCCATGTCACCAGCCTTGGCAAACCCATCAATCATTGCCGTGAACGAAACCACATTCCTCTCAGGCATTTCATCAAACAACTTCCTAGCACTCTTCAAATCACCAAATCTCACAAACCCACTAATCATGGCATTCCAAGAAACCATATTTCTCTTAGGCATTACATCAAATAGCTTCTTTGCTTCAATCAAATCACCTGCATTCACATACCCAACAATCATAGAAGTCCAAGAAACCTCATTTCTCACACACATTCCATCAAAAACCTTGCGCGCAAACTCAATCTCTCGACACTTTCCATACATATCAACCAAACTCGACCCAACAAAAACATCGTGCTCAGTACCGTACCTCACGATCAACCCATGAATCGCCTGACCTTCCTTCAACGCCAATTCGCTCGAACAAGCTTTGAGCAATGAGGGAAAAGTATATTCGTCAGGAATAACATTCCCACTCTGTTTCATTCGAAGAAAAACTGATATACATTGTGCGAGAGACGAGTGTTTGCAGTACCCTTTGATGAGAGTGTTCCATAGATAGATATTGGGTTGCAAAACGCGATCAAATACGCTGGATGCGTAAGAAATGTTGGAAAAGAGTGAGGTACAGAGAGAGATGAATCGGGTAATGACGAAGTGGTCTTGCTCTGCGCCTTTGTGGATGATTTGAGTGTGGACTTGTTCGAGGTTTCGGATGCTTTTGCAAGTCGAAAGCAAATTTGGGATTGACAATGGTTTCATGAAGATTGAGCAAAAGCTGACATCAAGATTTCGTTTTTCAATTAGGTCGAATCGGCAGAAACTACAGTTTGTTTCGGTAAATGATTCAAATTGATTGTTGAGAATTCATGGAAGCTTGAAACTCTCAAATCAAACCCTAATGCTCAGGGGTCAATCCATAGGGGTGTTGAAAGGGCTGCGAGAATAGCTTCGATCAACAACGGCTCCTTCATGTTCAAATGCAGCGAATGCCAATTTTACATTTTTTAGGGTGAGACCCCTCTCCATTGGCTATTTTCATTTTTTTTTTTTTGAGATGCATTTTTGCAAAATTTAAAAGAGCTTATATTTATTATTATTTTTTCATTTTTTCTAATTTTTTTTGGACATTTGGTCAAATAATGTCCAATTTTAAAATTTTGAACTAGGAGTTTTAATATATATATATATATATTTAGGATAACAATAATTTGAAAACTATAGTACCCTATTTATCTTTTATCTTTGATTGAATTTTTTGACCGCAATGTTCAATCATAATTGGCCGTTATGTTTGGAGTTTTTTTTTTTTTATAAATATTCTAAAAAAAAAATAATTTAAAAAATTGATCCACTTTTTAAACTATTTAGGAAACTAACTTACTTTTTAAAATCGCATTTTGAAAATGTAATTTTAAATTGAAATTACATTTTTAACATGTAATTTTACCTTAAAATCACATGTCGAACACCTTTTTTTTAGTGAAAGGTGAGAAAAGGGGCTGACACCCCCAAGTCAAGTATCTGTTAGGGCCCCTCTACGGGTATGGTTAGCTCCCTCTAAAAGAAATGTAATTTTCTGGATAATCCCTAAGGTGCCTTTGTGCCTGTTTAGTGCAGCTTAAAAGCTGCTTATTTCAGCTTTCAGCTTAATTTAAGTTATTTTGATATTTTTGGTTTAGCTTATAGCTTATAGCTTTTTGGAAGTCAGAAATCAGCTTATTCTTTGAGTGGGGCAGAAGATGCTTAATTTATAAGTTAGAAAATCAACTTATGTTCATAGTTATAAGCTATAAACTGTTTAGGCATAAGCTATAAGCACTTTCCCACAGCTCTACCAAACAGGGCCTTTCTCCTGCAGGCATTCCAAAGTCGGGGCCTTTTTGTTTTTGTTAGAATGGACCTAGGATCACCTTTCCTGTACTGGAAGTTGAGCAAAAGGGCCCATCCCTTCTATGGGATTGGCCAGGGATTACCTTATCGTTTAAATATCTTACGGTTCTTTTCTCATGTTGAAAATACAATTTATAATGACTCATTATAAATTATATTTTCAACATGCGATTTCAAGGTGAAATTGCATATTGAAAATGTAATTTCAATTTTAAAATCATATTTTCAAAATGCGATTTTAGTTTTCCAAATAATTTGAAAAGGGGGTCAAATCTCTAAATTGTTTTTTTTTTTTTTTAGAATATTAAAAAAAAAAAACTCTTATGTTTGAGAATAGAGACAAATTACAAATAGAAAGGGTTAAATTGTTATAAATATAATTTTTACTCAATAAAGAAAAAATAAAATAAAATGGTCATTTCAACCTCAAAAAAATTGACCCCATCTTTAATGCTTCATGTCCTCCCTTCTTTATAATTATCACCAATTTTTTTTTTTTTTAACTTTTTATCAATTTTAAATATATTTTTACAAATTTTAGATTTGTCTCGACTACAAGAATTTACAAATTAAAGATATTTTTATATTTACAAAATTACTAAAGGCTCAGAATAATATGAATATTTATACAATAAAAAATTGATGTGACAATTTATTTTTGGGTAAGCATGTGACAATTTATTTAACCAAATAAATTCAAAAAAAAATTTTCTTCAAAATATGCACCAAGCAGGTTTATAATTTATTTTAATTCAGTTAATAATCTAAAAAATTATAATCCAAAAGGCTAATTTATCAATTTAAATAATTTAATCGTTACACTTTAAATTAAATTTCAATTTAGTCATTTCATTTAAATTAGACATTAAAATTAATAATTTTTTCACAAGTGTTCATCTCTTTGTGCATATAGAGCAAATCAAGCAAAAAAAGTGTGCATATAGAAATAAAAAAATTCTAATATACACACATTTCAAAATAATATACCATATACAGTTTTAATTATATAATTTTTTTCTTTAGTTTTAATTAATTTTTTTGATATTATTTTAATTATGATTCATAAATTCTTTAGTTATGCATCATATTATATTTAGTTATGACATTTTTATGGTTATACTTAAAAAAATATAAAGTTATGTCTTTTTTTTTTTTACACCATTTAGGGGTTGTTTGGGGTGTCCTAAATAAGTGTACTTTTTGTCTTTTTGGACTAAAAAGTTGAGGGAAAAAATATGGATGTTTGGGTTAACTTTTTGACTTTTTATGAAAAAATGTGTATTAAAAAATTGTATAAATTAGTGTGCACGAGAAAATTAGAATTGTGAGTTGTGCAGTCGTAATTTTTGACTTTTGGTGAATAGTAATAATTTTTTAACTTTTTGAATAACTTTTTGACTTTTTAATTTTTTTTACACTTCCCAAACTTGGCCTTAGTATTTCTAGTAAAAATTGACTATAATTTATATTGAAATACTAAATTCACATTGAACTTAAATGTCGTTTGGCAAAAAATTTTTAGTTGATTTTTTTGAATTGGAATTTTTTTAATTTGGGACTAAAAAGTTCGTTTGAATTAGTTTTTTGAGTTTTTTTTACTTATTTTTATTTTTGTAAGAAAAAAATAAAATAATTATGATTTAAATGTGATATTTTATTTTATTATCTTGTTAATCAATTTTTTCTTTTGTACTTTTTTTAGTTTCAAAAACTCTAAGCAAACGAAGCCTTAAATTATATAAAGGGCATGGCTTCTCTCCAGTCCTTAATTTGACTGGACCGTGCTGTTGGGCCCGTGGGGGGCCCATCACGGGTCCCGTTTTGATAATCTAAGCCGTTCAACGTGTAGAACTCGTCGAGTACTATATGCTTGTAAAAAATCACGTTGATCGGATATCGATAGCTATGTGATCAAATCAGTTTTGTATAAAAAAAATGGACGGTGAATAAATTAACGGTTGACAAAAATCTATTTTGATCACATAGCTATCGATATCCGATCAACGTGATTTTTTACAAACATATAGTACTCGATGAGTTCTACACATTAAACGATTCAGATTATCAAAACGGGACCCGTGGTGGGCCCCCACGGGCCCAACAGCACGGTCGATAGCTATGTGATCAAATCAGTTTTGTATAAAAAAAAATGGACGGTGAATAAATTAACGGTTGACAAAAATCTGTTTTGATCACATAGCTATCGATATCCGATCAACGTGATTTTTTACAGGCATATAGTACTCGATGAGTTCTACACATTGAACGGTTCAGATTATCAAAACGGGGGTCCCCCACAGGCCCAACAGCACGGTCCAGTCTGATTAAGGACTGGACAGAAGCCATGATAGGATATCGATAGTTATGTGATCAAATCAGTTTTGTATAAAAAAAAAATGGACGGTGAATAAATTAACGGTTGACAAAAATCTATTTTTATCACATAGCTATCGATATCCGATCAAAGTAATTTTTTATAGGCATATAGTACTCGACGAGTTCTATACATTGAACGGTTCAAATTATCAAAACGGAATCCGTGGTGAGCCCCCACGGGCCCAACAACACGGTCCAGTCCGATTAAGGACTGGACAGAAGCCATTCCCATTCCGTTTTGATAATCTGAACCGTTCAATGTGTAGAATTCGTCGAGTATGATATGCTTGTAAAAAATCACTTTGATCGGATATCGATAGCTATGTGATCAAATCAGTTTTGTATAAAAAAAATGGACGATGAATAAATTAACAGTTGACAAAAATCTGTCCTGATCACATAGTTATCGATATCCGATCAACGTAATTTTTTACAGGCATATAGTATTCGACGAGTTCTACACATTGCACGATTCAGATTATCAAAACGAAATCCGTGATAAATCCTCACAAGTCCAACAGTACAGTCCAATCTAATTAAGGACCGGACAGAAGCCATTCCCTTATATAAATTACAGAAATGCATTATACCCCCAGCTGGGGGTGACCCCCAGTGAGGTGTCGGCCTGTGATTGGGCGAGAAAAACTGTTTTTTTTTTTTTTTTTTTTTGGATTATTAGCCAGTGGGGGCGCGCCACGTCACTGGGGGCGCGACCCCTACTGGGGGTACTTAGCACGATTGTATAAATTATCAACAGTGATGCATATACCCAGTGGGGGTCGCACCCCCACTGGTTCAAACTTAAAAAAAAAATATATATATATATATATATTTTTATCCAATAATGGACTGCCACCTCACTGGGGTGACCCCAGCTGGGTGTATAGCGCATTTTTTATAAATTATATTACAACAATGCTAGAGACCTCTAAAAAGGCATCTCTAAACCCATCTCTAATGAGGTGGAAAAGGAAAAAAAAAATAAAAAATAAAAAATTAAGACACATGATTGGTTGTGACAGTGGAGGACCCACTGCCACATCACTAGTGGTACCTCTAAATTAGAGGTGACAAGCATTTTTGATTATATTAAACTAGGGATGAAAAGTACAATTCAAAATAATTTATTTTCTCTCACCTAGGAAGTGCAATAGTTCATTTGGACTGATGGAAGAAAAGAGAGAGTGAAGGAAGTGGACTCCATCTCCAGGAACTTTTCTCTGATCAAATCAAATCGTTTTTCATCTTCGCAAAAGTGCTTCGGTTTTGCAGATTTGTGCGATGAGCTTTGCGCGTACATCAATCTTTATCTCTTCTCAATCGGCTCATCCAGTGTAAATGCACACAGATTATCCGATTCGGAAATCTTCCCAATGGGTATGCTTATACAACATTATATGTATATATATCTATGCATCTCCTAGGGTTTTATTGCTTTCATTTGTTGGTTTGTTCGCTTTAATTATTACTACACACTGGGTGTGTGAAATTTAGGTTATTTGAAGTAATTGAATCTGATAACCATAACACTTAATTGAAAGCAGTTTAATTTATTTTTCCGATGTACCTAAAAAAAAGGAAAGCAGTTTAATTTGAAAGAACAGTAATATAGATAATAGTATAGATATTATAGACTCTTATTTGATAAAATTTGAAGATTGCATTTTTATTTTTATTTTGTTTTGTTTTTCTTCTAGTTAGCCTTGTTTGGTTGCTAAGAAAATAAAAGAACGGTGAATAAAATTTGAATTTTTAGCTTTTAGTGGGTTAGAAAGCTACACACCCATTAATTGTCCTGAAAAGTATTGGGTACCAAATTGTATGGTATAAATTCAAATTTGGAACCTTGAGGGTTGTCCTGAATGGTTGGTGGGTATTCTCCCCACACAATTGTTCAGGGTTCAATTCTTGTGCCGCAAGAAAGAAATTTCTTGTGAATTCCCTAGTCCCGGCATGGATGGCCTGCCTTTGACCGGATCGGAAAGGGGATTAGTCGAGGTGTGTGTAAATTGGCCCGAACACCCCTTACCGTGTAGGTGGGGGGGAATCAAATTTGGTTTGGTGTGGGTGACATTCAAAATGAATTTGAACGATATATTTCAGTTATTTTTGGAGTAGTTTTTATGTTTTGGGGGGGGTGGGGGGGGTTTGTGTATTGTTTTTAGATGGGATGGGGTACTAAGTTCCTAACAAGGATGAGATAGGAGTTTTTTTTTTAACCTTTATTATTTTGATGTCAATAAAAAAAAGTATACTTTATTCTTCTACATAAAAGTGATTATTATTTTTCATTTGGCAAACCAATTGTAAAATGAGATTGACAGTGGGACAAGTTGAAGAATATACAAAGTATCATGCACAAACTTGAAGGGGATATGTTTTTGGGCTCATGGTGTCACTTGCCATAGAAACCTCCAAAATATTCATAAATTTACCAGCATAATAATTATAACAACAACAACAACAAGGGTTAATTACTCTTTGTACCTTGTAGTTTTGTGAGAATTTGAATTTATCCCTTGTAAAATAAAAAAATGCGCTTTGTCCCTAAAAAGTGATTCCTGAACTTATTACTAATGGAGTAGTAGCTCCCATTTTACCATTAAACTCGAATGATTAGTGAAGAGGTTTTTAGAGGGAATAAAACTCTCGAAGCGTCATAGCCCATTTGATAAGCAATTTGCTCTCGGGTATTGTAGACTCTCTTGGAAGGACATGATGGGAATGAATCACAATTTTTAAACACAGGTATTTACTTAATGAAAACTCCAACTGCCATGTCAATTAGGATCCATACAGATGTTGACATGACAACATCTGGGTATAATATCAATAAGCCTATAAAATCTCATTTAATTAATAGTAATGCTACGGGACCAAATTTCAGTATTAGATATTGGATACCATTTGATGTTTCACCAGCTTTCATGTCATATATCAAATTACCAATGTATTGGTGAGATGGTATTCAAAATTTAGTACCCAAATCTGTTTAATTAAAGATCATTGCTAAAAATAATTAGTGAATTGTTATTCCTACTTCAATTCATTATAAATGTAGTCTAAAATTTGTCTTCTAGTGTGCATTGGCAATTATGTTGCATGTAATTTTAGACACTAAAAATGTTTTGTATTAGCAACAAATAAAATTGAATTAGAGAACATGCTGAGGGGGCACAACCCTTATACAATACAATCAATCAAAAGAAAGAGAAAAATAAGAACTACAAAGGAAAAACCAGCACCCCTTTTACAAGTCCATAAAACAAAATATCCACTCACAAAACTACAAAAAACTTCAATATTGCACCCAATTTTACAAGTTGCTTTCTCAACTTCTGATATCAATTTCCATTTAGCACTGCTAGCTTTACCAATAGCCACAACAGAATTGATATCCAGATTCTTCTCATTGAACTGCCTCTTGAATTCTTTTTTTTTTGATAAATAAGAATATTATAAGAAACTAAAGCATTAAGGAGATGCAAAAGAATACAAGACGGCACTCCCAATAAAGGAGCACCACACACAAAAACAAAGAAAACTAAACAAATCAACCAATCACATCATCTAAAATGTCCAAAAAGGTAAACAAATCTGGATCTGCCTGCCCAGACACTCAACCGCACAAAACATGGAGAAACCTTGATTCCAACCAATACACCAAACGCACAACCTCCTGGAAAATATGACGGTTTCTCTCTAGCCAAATGAGCCACATCAAAGATAGAGGAGCCAAAGCCCAAGCCTTCCGATGCCTCTTGAATTCTTTCATTTTGATTATAAGAAAAAAACACTAACAGGTCTCTTATGTAAATTACTATCCCCAATCAAACACCCATCCTTATCCTTCTTGTGATTTTGCCCTGCTTTAGATCCTCTCTTGTGTTCATCATAATTCGCTTTACATTGAAATCTTCCAAGTTCCCTTTACTTTCTAGAGGATGTTTTCCCTCCTCCCTTTCGAGGTGCATTTATAATGAAATGGAGTAGGAAATAAAAATTCCTTTTGTAGTTGCTAAATTTACATCCTAAAAATGTTCTATTCATATCCTAATCTTCACTTGAGGTGGTCTAGAGGTTTAAAGAAAAAGGAGGAATTCACGCTTTGATATAATATCTTCCTATGTTTTGAAGTTTTAAATTAATTGATCACAACACAAAGAGCGTGCAAAAGACTATTGTCTTTGAGGTGTTTGTACCTTTGAGATTTGAATCCTAACATTTTCTTGATAACAACATCTAATTTGCAATTGTAGCAAGATTCCAATTCACTCCAAATGTTAATAATGTTATATCATTATTAATGATACATGTTAAATTCTGAATCCTTTTTTTCTTTCTTTAATTTTTAGGGCAATTACTTAAATCCATTCTACATGCAATACCTCAAGTACATAGATTGATAGTTGCTAAATTTGATTAAAAAGTAGCTGCTAAATTCACATCCTAAAATCATTGCATTCATATCCGCTTCTTCACTTGCGTGGGACTACTCTAGTATCATTTGATATGTATTGGTTGGTAAAACATCAAATGGTATCCCAAATTTGGTCCCAGAGCAATACTGTTAATTAATTGAGGTTTGATAGGCTTATTGATATCATGCCTAGATTTTGCCATGGCAGCATTTGTATTGGTCCCATCTGACATGGCAATTGGAGTAGTTAACTTCACTAACTTGTGTTGGGTGGTTGTGATCCATCCTATCAGTTTCTTACAAGGAAGTCTACAATACCCAAGAGCAGATCATTGATCAAATGGACAATGAAGCTTCGACAATTACATTCCCTCCCAAAACCTCTTCACCAACTACTTTACCCTCCACTTAACCTCTTCATTCCGTCCCCCCATTTTATCTACTTTAAACGTATCCAAACCTTTGCTAAGTTTGGTGGAGACCAAAATGCCACTGCTAGTTTATGCTTCAATGAAGGTAGCTACTTCGCACCCACCTCCATTTCCTATTCAAAGCTATTATCTCTTTGCTGCCAAACCAAGTCTCTTAGTCCTGGACTACAAATCCATGCCCACTTAACCAAAATCGGGTTAGATGAAGACACGAAGCTTCAGAACCATCTGATTAATCTGTACTCAAAGTGTCGAGCTTTTGGTTATGCTCATAAACTGATCGATGAAAGTCCACAACTAGATTTGATTTCTTGGTCTGCTTTGATATCTGGGTATGCTCAGAATGGGCTTGCTGATGAAGCCCTTTTGGCTTTCCATGAAATGCACTTGTTGGGTGTCAAGAGTAATGAATTTACTTTCCCGAGTGTACTCAAGGCATGCTCAATTACAAGAGATTTGATTCGAGGGAAGCAAATTCATGGGATTGTGGTTGTTACTGGGTTTGAGTCAGATGTTTTCGTTGCAAATACTTTGGTTGTTATGTATGCTAAATGTGGTGAGTTTGTGGATTCAAGGAGGTTGTTTGATGAGATTCCAGAAAGGAATGTAGTTTCTTGGAATGCGTTGTTTTCTTGTTATGTGCAGAGTGATTTTTTTGCCGAAGCACTGGGGTTGTTTCAAGAAATGGTGTTAACTGGAATAAACCCGGATGAGTATAGTTTGTCTAGTATATTGAATGCCTGCACGGGGCTGGGGGATGTCAATCAAGGGAAAAGTATTCATGGACATATAATAAAGCTTGGGTATGATTCTGATCCATTCTCAGCAAATGCACTTGTTGACATGTATGCAAAAGGTGGATGTCTTGATGATGCAACAGTAGTTTTTGAGGAAATTGCAGAACCTGATATTGTTTCTTGGAATGCTATTATTGCTGGTTGTGTTCTTCATGAATATCACGATTGGGCTTTGGAGTTGTTGAGGCAGATGAAGAGGTCAGGAGCCAGCCCAAATATGTTCACCTTGTCAAGCGCTCTTAAAGCCTGTGCTGGATTGGGACTCCAAAAGTTGGGCAGAGAGTTACACTCTGTATTGGTGAAGATGGATATAAAATTGGATCCATTTGTGAGTGTTGGCCTTATTGACATGTATTGCAAGTGTGATTTAATGAAGGATGCAAGGACAGTTTATAATTTTATGCCAGAGAAGGACTTGATTGCATTGAATGCTATGATCTCTGGACACTTGCATAATGGGGACGATGTAGAGGCTCTTTCCCTTTTTACTGAGATGTACAAGGATGGAATAGGATTCAACCAAACAACTTTGCTTACAATACTCAACTCCACGGCTGGCTTGCAAGTTGTCAATGTTTGTGGACAAGTTCATGCACTTTCTGTAAAATCAGGACATCAATCTGACATTTATGTTGTAAACAGCCTCATTGATTCATATGGAAAATGTGGCAAGGTTGAATATGCGGCAAAAGTTTTTGAAGAATGCCCATTTGGAGATTTGGCATCTTTTACTTCTATGATTACAACTTATGCTCAATATGGACAAGGAGAAGAAGCACTGAAGCTTTACTTAAAGATGCATGATATGGAACTCAAGCCAGATCCATTTGTCTGTAGTTCTCTCCTAAATGCTTGTGCAAATCTATCTGCTTATGAACAGGGGAAACAAATGCACGTTCACATCTTGAAATTCAGATTCATGTCAGATGTTTTTGCAGGGAATTCTCTTGTCAACATGTATGCCAAATGTGGAAGTGTAGATGATGCTGGTCGTGCTTTCTTGGAGATAGCTGAGAGAGGTATTGTCTCATGGTCTGCCATGATTGGTGGACTTGCTCAACATGGGCAGGGAAAAGAAGCCCTCAATTTATTCAATGAGATGCTTAAAGATGGCATATCCCCCAATTATGTAACTTTGGTTAGTGTACTTTCTGCGTGCAATCATGCTGGATTGGTAGCTGAAGCAAAACGATACTTCGAATCAATGAAAGAGTTATTTGGGATTCAGCCCACACAAGAGCATTATGCTTGTATGATTGATCTCCTTGGCCGAGCTGGGAAACTGGAAGAAGCAATGGATCTTGTAAGTAAGATGCCATTCGAAGCCAATGCCTCTGTTTGGGGGGGCCTTCTAGGCGCAGCAAGAATTCACAAGAATATTGAGCTTGGCCAACGGGCGGCTGAGATGCTTTTCACTCTTGAACCAGAGAAATCTGGTACCCATGTTCTTCTTGCAAACATTTATGCCTCGGCTGGCATGTGGGAAAACGTGGCGAAGGTGAGAAGACTGATGAAAGAAAGCAATGTGAAGAAGGAACCTGGGATAAGTTGGATTGAGGTGAAAGACAAAATATACACATTTATAGTCGGAGATAGAAACAATTCTAGAAGTGCAGAGATATACGCAAAGCTTGATGAGTTGAGGGACTTGATGAATAAAGCTGGGTATGTCCCTATGGTGGAGATTGACCTCCACGATGTCGAGCAAAGCGAGAAAGAGCTTCTTCTTTCCTTCCACAGTGAGAAACTTGCAGTGGCTTTTGGGCTGATTGCCACTCCGCCAGGAGCTCCCATTAGGGTGAAGAAGAACCTTCGAGTCTGTGTGGATTGCCATACTGCATTCAAGTACATTTGTAAAATCGTTTCTAGGGAGATTATTATTAGAGACATCAATCGGTTCCACCATTTCAGAGATGGGTTGTGTTCTTGTGGGGATTACTGGTAGTATTAGTCGATGATTAGTGCTATTTTTCTTGAGGAATTGCAAGTTCTTTTTGTGACATACAAAGGAATGATTTTTACACCCTCACAATTCTTTGTAGGCTGAATTTTGTATTTTATTTTGGTGTATTGATTAAGGAAATGAAAAAACTCAAAATTAAATGGCACTGTTTTACTTTTTTTTCGCATGTGTTAATCCCTTTCTTACATGCTTCTTCCATGATTATACTTCCTATTGTGCTAGAAATGACTGTTTGTTTGGAAAATTTACAAGAGCACGGCTGAGGACACTGCCATGGGGCACGCATGTTCATTTTCCAGCTCTGTAAAGGTGCTGTTTGCTTAGACAGAAAGTTTTTGGATTGCACTATTGCTTTCTTACATGCTTCTTTGATGATTATTGTGCTAGAAATGACTCAGTTTGGAAAATTTACAAGAGCTTTTAGGTGGCCTGGGGCTGGAAGTGATTGATGTTCATTTTCCAATTTTATGAAGGCTCTGTTTGCTGATGCAGTGTCTTCTAATGAAGTGCTTTTTAATTGAGAATGCTTATAGAGAACAGATTGTTGTGAAGTGGTTTGTTATTATTCTGTTGTTGCACTTTGAGCTTTCCCATTTGTTTTGATAAAAAAAAAACATTTTATTTATTAAATTCAATATGAGTATATATAAAATATTATTTTTATTGAGTTTAATAACTAAAAAATTTATTTTTCTATTGATTTTATTTAGTAAAAATAGATAAATGATTTAAATTGAAATTAAATAAAAAGTTTAAAATTTAAATTAATAAAATTAAAAACTAAAAATTTGGTTTGTTATGGGCCTGTTTGGTAATGTTTACGTTTTCAGTTTATATTTACAAAAATTTTATAAATTGGTTTTTGTTTATTTTTTTGTTTATTTTTAGAAAAACATAAACTACAAACGCGTTTGGTTTAGAAAAAATGTTTAAAAAATTTTAAAAATATAAAAAGAGTGAGAAATGACAAGTGGTGGCGGGTGCACTGACTGGCCTGCCACGTGGTGATGACTGGACCAATGTCGTGGCAGCCACGTGGCACTTCCTGCTGACGTGGTGCCACGTGTCGATGACGTGGCTCGATGACATGGACGCCACGTGTCGCTGACTGGACGGACACGTGGCACTGGCGTGGATGCCGCGTTGCTCTGGTTGATGGCCACGTAGCGATGACATGGAGGCGCGTGTTTGACACGCGCTGCCTCCCACTCACCTTCTTCCTTCCGCCGCGCGTGGGCCGCGTAAGAAGACGCGCCGGCTTCTCTTCATGGCGCGTGGGGCGCGTGTTGTGACTGGGCCTCACGCCCCATCTTCAGGAGGCGCGTGGGGGCGCGTCCGACGTCTTCTGTGGCTCTTCTTTGCACTTCTGGACTCCTCTCGTCGAGACCTTGCTCCTGGTATGCTAAAAAAACTGATTTCGAGCAACTTGATTTCTGGACAGTTTCGAACAACACACTGTTTTTGTTCCGAAATGCCACCGACGAGGCTCTGATACCACTTATTGGGATCTGAGATCCCGCCCAAGACCTTATAGAAATCATAGCCAGCAGAAAAACACACCCACACAGAAGGAGACACCATATTTAACGTGGTTCGACATTAAAGCCTACGTCCACGGAAGAGTAACCGGTTATCACTATAACAATGGAGAGATTACAGAAAGATTACAATAGAGGAGGAGCTCACACTCTCCTCACTCAGCCACTTTCCCATCTCCCTCGCTCACACCGAGAGAGACGGTCTCTCCGCCTCACATCTCTCACTCTTTGTTGTTCTTGGTTCTCACATTTTCACCTCTCCTCTCAACCTCCATTTATACACATTGGAGGAGAGGTGTGATTGGTCACCACCTACCCCTATGATGGCTTCTCCTCAAGTGTTAACAATGGTGGCTTGTCCACATTTCTTGCCAACCAATTGTCAACCATGGTAGCTGCCATTCTTGACTTGGTTGGTTGCCTTCCCATGGGTGAATTCAACACCAGTGGGATAGAGAAGAAATGTATTAAACAAATTCCGATTAGGTAATAACTAAAACTAAATCAAAACTCGGCCAAAGGTCAAAATTTGAGTGGCAAGAACTTAAAAGTAAAAACCATAAAAAAGAACATATGAAAGCCTCAAGCTACCAAGCCAATTAATCCTTTTAAAATAACAAGGCAAAACTTGAACTAGTGAGTTGAAATGAGGATGAATCATTGTGTAACACAACACTCCCTTTCACTAAGCGATAATATTAAAATAAAACCTAACTTAGTAAGTTGAAAATTGAAATCATTCATGCCACAAACCTCACGAATAAGTACCTTTTGTGTTATACCATCCAATGCCACCCTGGCAACATCTTGCTCTGCAGCCTTTCGTTGTGAAAATACATCATGAGATGTATATGATGCTCCATCCACCCGGACAGTGGACCTAAACCTTGGCTCATGTGGAACTCCTCCTTCATTAATTGTTTCATAAACTGGGAGTGGAACGGATGATTTTTGAGTGTACTCTTGCAAACGGTTCTTGTACATTGCGAGTTCCGGAGGATCTAGCAATATTAAGGAAAACATATTATCACAAAATGCACTTCAAGCTCCCAATGAATAGTTTGTTTTCAAGTATTGGCATCTGTAAACTAATTTCAAAAAGTGCATGATCAAGAAATTGGAACCTTTCAAATACAACGATGAGCAACCATGTGGAAACTTTTTTGTCATTCACACAACAGCTCTAAGGAAGTCCAGCTAAGTAACCCAGAACATTCAGCACACGGTTCGGTTGGGTCAGTTCGGGTTTACCCCTGAACCATCAACTGGCTGCCAACATTCGGATGGAGAAAATGTCAACCTGATTCGACACAAACCCCTTTTGAAACCGTCTGCTTATGCTATTCGGTTTTGACAGTCGGTATATGTTCGAGTATTGGGTTGGACCTCAACTCAAATGCAACTGAGAATCTCATTAGATCTACCAATTTGGTAAACAAGAACGAAAAAAAAAAAAAAAATTGAAACAAATTTAGCACTTTCCTTCAGCATAGATCTATTAATTTGGTAAACACAAATAAAAGAAAATAAAAAAAATTGAAACAAGATCTCGTAATCTAATATTACATTTACGCTGTGTTTGGTTGGAGGATTTGAGGAGGGATTTGGAAAGAGAAAGGAAAAAGTTAGGTGAAATGTGAATAAAATATACTTACATTTCACCTAGTTTCACACACATTTTCCCTTTCCCTTTCCAAATCCCTCTCCAAATCCCCTAACCAAACATAGCATTAGGGTTTTCGTTGGACTTCCTTAGAGCAGTGAGAAAGAGAGAGAGAGAGAGAGAGAGAGAGAGAGTTTTAGAGAGAGAGGGTTTTCGTTGGACTTCCTTAGAGCAGTGAGAGAGAGAGTACCTGCAGCACCAGTGTAAGAGAGAGAGAAAGCGAGTCGAAAATCTGAGGAAGTGGTGGGAGATTTGAAGTGGTGGGACGTAGTCGTATTTTGAGTGATGCCATTAATGAGATAGGTTAGCATGCGCGTGGTGCGTAGAGCTCTGCTCGCGCTTGCTTCTTTTTTTTTAATCCTTCGGGTTCAAAAAAGATAAAATAATTTTTTTAATCTAATAAAATATCACATTTAAGTAGTTGTTTGGGATAAACTAAATAAGTGTATTTTTTGACTTTTTATGAAATATGAGTTGAGTATGGGTTAGGTTTGAAGTGATGTATAAGATGATGTGACTTAAATAGGATAATGACTTTTTGACTTTTTTAGATTATGCCAAACCAAGCCTTAAATCATAATAATTTTATTTTTTTTTATAAAAGTTAAAAAAATTAAAAAATTTATTCCAATTAAAATTTTTTAATACCAAATTAAAATAATCAAAAAGACAAAAAAACTAACCCATATTCCAAGGGCCTGTTTGGTAATGTTTACGTTTTCAATTTATATTTACAAAAATTTTATAAATTGGTTTTTGTTTATTTTTTTTGTTTATTTTTAGAAAAACATAAACTACAAACGCGTTTGGTTTAGAAAAAATGTTTAAAAAATTTTAAAAATATAAAAAAGAGTGAGAAATGACAAGTGGTTACTGGTGGTGGGTGGTGACGAGTGGTGGCGACGGAAGGCGGTGGTGGCGGAAGACGGTGGTGGAAAATGATGGCAGGTGGTTGGTGATGGTGGCAGAAGGCGGTGGTGGAAAGTGGTGGCAAGTGGGTGGTGGTGGCGCAAGACGGTGGTGGAAAGTGGTGGCAAGCAGCGGGTGGTGGCGGCGGAAGACAGTGGTGGAAAGCGGTGACGGGTGGGTTGATGGTGGTGGCAGGTGGTGGTTGATGGCGGTGGTGGCGGTGGCGGTGGTGGGCGATGGCGGTGGCGGTGGCGGCGGTGGTGGGTGACGGTGGCGGGTGGTGGAGTGGGTGGTGGCGGTGGTGGTGGTGGTGGTGGCGGGTGATGGTGGCAGGGGTGTGGTGGTGGATGGTGGTGGGTGGGTGGTGGCTGGTGAGTAGTGGATGGTGGTGGTGGTGGTGGCGGGTGGTGGATGGTGGTGGAAGGTGGGTGGTTGTGGCGGGCGGATGAATGGTAGTGGCGGGTGGGTGGTGTGTGGTGTGTGGTGGTGGCGGGTGGGTGGGTGGTGGTGGTGGCAGGTGGGTGGTGAGTGGTGGTGGCGGGTAGGTAGGTGGTGGTGGCGGCGGTGGTGGTATGGCGGATGGGTGGGGTGGGTGGTGGTGGCGGGGGAGTGGTGGTGGCAGGTGGGGTGGTGGTGGTGGTGTGGTGGTGGTGGCGGTGGTGGCTAGTGTTGGGTGGTAAAAAAAAAAAAAACTCAAAACTTAAAATGGAAACACATTTTTTGAGTTCACATTTTTTGGCCAAATTTATAAACTGAGACCACTGATTTATAAATCAAAAATTTACCAAACAAGTTTTTATTTGAGTTTTTAAAATTTTTGTAAATATAAACTGAAAACTGAAAATATAAGTGTTACCAAACGGTACCTATAAGACTCAAATCAGAATTTATTATTATTATTATTATTATTATTTTGTAATTTTCTCAATAATTAAATTTAGTGCCAAGTTTATTTACTTAAATAACCCATATATATATATATGTATGTATGTAATTTTGTAACTTTTTTAAGTACAATTGTTTTTGGGGATATATTTTTAGAAGAACCATGGAGCTATCAAATCCAAAAAAATAAAAAGAAGAAATTAAGGGTAAATTACACTCACCACTCACAATATTTGAAAAAAAATATTCTATAATCTTAACATAATTAAATTAATTTTTTTTAATAAGGTTAAGTGAACTAAAACTGATTCATCCATATAACTAATAAATGATTGTTGAAAAGATGATCAAGTGTTATATGAATTAAAATATTTAGATAACTCAATATAATTATGTTAAAATTATGAGACTTATTATATTTTTATTAAATTTTAAGAAAAATCAATTAAGCTTTTGGTACAGATTTTAAGAGATGATTATAATTAATTTTAATTTAGTAATTTATATAAAATTATTTGATACAATTTTTACTTATAATATATTAGATAAAAATAACTTTAATAAACTTAAAAAAAAAAAAGTTAAAGTAATCTTCACAAAACACTCCAATATAATTTATAAAAGATTAAAGTTAGAAGCTTATGGAACTTTTGCTTTTTCTTTACTTTTCTGCTCCCAAATAACTCTCTTTAACAACTCATTTAAGCCTTCCCCAACCCCCTACTACCTTTACTCTCTCTCTCTAGAAAAGCAAAAGAGGAGAGAGAGAGAGATTGATAAACCGTTGAAGGTATATGTATATATATCAATAAAAAAAAGCAGATCTGTGAGAAAATTAGAGTAGAAATTTTCCGAGAAAGTGAAGTGAAGTGAAGTGAAGTGAAGAAGATGGGTCAGAAATCACTGATCTACGCTTTCGTAGCCCGAGGGACGGTGGTTGTGTCTGAATTCACGGAATTCAGTGGAAATTTCAATTCCATAGCGTTGCAGTGTCTCCAGAAGCTTCCCACCACCAACAACAAGTTCACTTACAACTGCGATGGCCACACCTTCAACTACCTCGTCGATGACGGCTTCAGTGAGTCCTCTCCTCTTGTTTTTTTCTCGTTTCGTTTTATCTTCGATCTGTTTGGTTAATGAGAAAATTTTAGGAACATAAAAAGGAAACTAATTTGCTGGATTTTTAATTAATTATTGGTTTGATTATGTTTTTATATTTTACTTTACAGTAAATGAAATAGTGAATGATTAAGTGAGGCTGTTTGGCTAAGATGATTGAGTACTCTTCTCTGCTTTGATGTTTAGCCTTACTGTTCAGATGAGTTTGGAGACAATATCTGCCTATCATATTTCATTATAGCAGTGTATATGTATATACTAACGGCTGGTACACACGCTATGCCCGTGCATATGCATGTGAGACGATGAATAGTTGAAATTTTGAAGATTTGAATAAGCTTTTCACAGTGATGGTTTTTAAACTGTTATGGGCATTTTCGAAATAGAAAATTCTTGACATCTACAATATCTCCATGCTTCACTTTTTATATAGTATAGATAGATATATAATAGAATAGTATATATATGATCCCATAAACAAGAAGATAAAACTCAAATATTTTGTATAAGGTTCTTAATTTCAGGAAACAACAAATAAGATTATATAACATTTTGTTCCATTGCAATGAGTTTGATTTTAGGTATCTTGTTATTAATTTTTGTGAATCAGAAACAAAGGGAACATCAGATTGAGTTTCTCTGTAAGTTGGGATTGTTTGTCACTTGTGTGTTTTGATTTTGATGATATTGTTTGTTTTGGTACGGTATGAATGTAGTGGTTGGCATTGGGTATAATTCTTTGAGGCTTGCTTTGGTTGTTGAGAAAGTGTAAGAGACTAAAATAAAATAGTTGAGCTAATTGAGTTTAGATTTAAATGTCAGGAAAACACAAATATAAAGATTATGTAGCATTGGGTAATTATTCCTATGAGCTGTGACATTTCCTTTAATGGTTGGACATCTTGACGGTTTTGTGTGGATTTGGGTTTGTTGCTGATGGATAACTAATGGTTTTTTTTTTTTTAAAGGAAGAAAAATTTTAAGTTGATATTTTTCTTATGTTTGGTTTCTTTGGAAGTGAGAGTTTCAGGCCAAAAATTTGTACAATACTTGTTAGACTGTTCTTTAATGCTTGATTTTTCTTTTGAGGAAATTAATACTGGAAGTCGTTAAATTCAGTTCCTTTCCTTTGGTTTATTTGCATTCATAAGAGATGTTCTTTGCAGAAAAGTAACTGCCTTTACTTGATATGGGCTCCATATTTCAATGTCGATAATATGTGGGAAACATAAAGAAGTTGAAGATATGAAATTTTATAGTTCACATTATTGGGGATGTGAAAGAAATGAAGTATGCACTAGAATGGGCCTAATTCCACTAAATATTGGATTGGTTGAGTTGAATCCCCCTTTCTCCACTCCCATACCCTTTACAAACCAGAACAGCTCAATATACTATAGAACTTCTTTCGTGTCAACAAGAATTCAAATAAATCGATGTTGTTTTAGGACAATTTATAATTTTGATAGGAAAAAAAAAATTTATTATGATACTTGTCAAAGTGTTTCCCTTGAATTAGATACATTTTTATGTTTGTTTGGGCTGCTAACTGAAATATCTTAAATTCTATTGCCACTCAACCATCGGTCATGTGTTTGTTGTTACAATAACATGTTTTTGATTGGAAGGTCAACCTTATAATGGAAGGATTTTTAGAGGGAAAAATTATATTTATTTATTTATTTGTTTGGGGATATGTATTTGATGTGTTAGAAATTCCCCAAAGCTTAAATTGTTAGGAAATGAGTCCTACAATTTATAAAGTTATCCAATACCCGTCCTTTGTGTACAATCCCGTCTTGCAATTGAAGATGCAAGCATCCATACGTAGAGAGAAGAGAGAATGCAAATGAGAGGGAAAGAATCCAATTGGGACCAAATGCAAATGGAGAGACTCGATAAGTATTCGATAAATTGTAAGGAGTAATGGAGTTTTCAAAGATAATGGTTGTAAAGCAAATCATGGAAAATTAAACAGCTGTTCTTATACTGTTGCGATCAAATTTGAGGAAACTTGCATGCACAAAACGCTAATAGCCTATAGAAATTGTGTACACTAAGGTTTGGAAGCTTTAATTTCTTTTGCATCAATTTGCTAACTAGAGGGGCGACACTCAATATCTGATTGTAAATTAATGATTCTTCGATGTTGCAGCATATTGTGTAGTGGCAGATGAGTCAGTTGGAAGACAGATTCCTATGGCTTTTCTAGAACGTGTTAAGGATGACTTTGTATCAAGATATGGAGGTGGAAAGGCTGCGATGGCTACTGCAAATAGCCTAAACAAGGAATTTGGGTATTCTAGCTTCATTAAGACCATAATAAGGAAGGCAGATCTTGTCACATTATAATTAATGGGTCATGATTTCCTTGCAGATCAAAGTTAAAGGAGCATATGCAGTACTGTGTTGATCATCCTGAAGAGATAAGCAAACTTTCAAAGGTGAAGGCTCAAGTCTCAGAAGTCAAAGGTGTTATGATGGAGAATATTGAGAAGGTATGGAGGTGATAAGTTGGTTTGCGTGCTCTTTTGCATATTGAAACACATGCAATCAAACTACATGAGTTTATGGCCTCGAGTCATCATATTTTAGTGTTTTAGGCATTGATCTATTATTGAAAGATGTAGGAATTAATAAATAATTGGCAATAGTTGTGGAATATGTAATTCAATTGATTATGTATTTCTTGGTCTAAGATATAATGAGAATATGATTCAACCATCTTATTGAGAATTTGAGGTTTGCATGATATTTTATAGTGAATATCAGACGACTTGTTGCTGGTCATAAATTGTTATAACCATTATATTTGAAGTTGTCAAATTGGAAACTCCATTTCTTTATTTAATTCAAAGCAAAGGTTGAATCACTTTGTATGTTAACAATATAATATTAAAAACCAAGTTGAATATTGAAGAAAAGAAAGAAAATTGATCTGTTTTGTCTAAGAGGTGCATGCATTAAATGCAACACATGTCTCTTGACGCTAAGTTTGTATCTAAGTAAAATCACATTTAGGTTATGAAGATTGGTGCATTTTTTTGTTTGACCTTTTCTGGATGAGCATTGACGTCATTCGAAGTCCCAAGTCTTAGAATATATTTTTTATTCTAATACGGAGAATAATTTGTGCCTGAAAGATTACTTGTATTTTTGTAATTAATCATACACAAATTGTAAAAAGCAAAGGCATCCTTCATGTACTAGGGGCGCATAACTCTTTAATATCAGCATACATATAGGCATTGAGGCCTAAGCCTGAGTTATTTGCTCTTTCAAAACCTCTGTGAAGCTGACTTGCACAATGCTTGATAAGTAAAATATTGTCGTGTTCTTCAAATTTGAAATTGAGCAGAACTTGAGCAAATAACTTGTTTGATGAATATGCTTTGTTATGTCAACAAAAGTGATGCATGAAGTTGTTCCTTGTTCTAGTAGCCTCAATGAAAACTTTAGGCGTTTTCTTATGTTTCCCAAACCTACCCACAGACTGTCATGCACACAAACTTGCGCAGTGATTTTTCAGAATGGAACTGTTTTGGTCTGAATATGAGCACATGATATACCAAATATTTGCTCATTAAAATGTGTTAAGGTTTTAAATCACTTACAAGAGTGCTTGCATGATGAAAGCATAATACTCCAGCTGTGTAAAATACTGACAATACAAGTTAGCGATGGTTGGTTATGTCTGGTGCTAATAATTTGTTTTGTTTGATTGCCCCTCCTTTTATGCAGTTCTTATTCTTTTCATCGTGGAATTGATGAATCATTCCTTCTTTAGTGGGTTAAAACTAGGGATTGGCTACACTTGCATCCCCCGTTCTAACTGGGCCTGGCCCCAGCCCCGATTATATTTATTAAATATATTTATTTTATTGGTATATAATATATATAATTTAATTTTCTTAATATATTAACTAAAATATGACACTTGACATTCATTTCAACATCTTTGTTTCTTATTTTACATCTTTTCACTCATAAAACATTATCTATAATATACCATATCATGTCTCTTTATTTATTTATTTATTTATCAATACTGCAATTCCTAATATGTCAAAATTAACCTGGCCACCCCTCCCTGTTGCGATTCCTAGTTAAAAATCTCTATCTTGTCTCAGTTTCATCATCTTTTTACTACTGGAAGTGCCCATAAACCTCATTGGTGATCTATGTTAGATGGACTTGGTGATCAGTGTCCAAGTGTTCGATTCATCTGTTCCCATTCCAAGGATACAGGGACATGGAAAAATATTTGTGCATAATGCCTTCCTTCCCTTTTTCAAGGAAATTCCCTCAGATTAGTGCTGATGCATTGATGCTTATTTTGTTTTATAATTTAGGTTCTGGATCGTGGGGAAAAGATAGAGCTTTTGGTGGATAAGACTGAGAACCTTCATCAGCAGGTAAGTCATCCTCTCTCTGTGGGTTTGTTTAGTGTAGTATTTTGTTACAATTGTGCGAACCCCTAGCACGTCAATTGTCTTCTTCTCCACTCGTTGTGTTCTACATTTTTTTTAAATTTGTGTGTTTGTATCCATGTTGTGTCACGTGTCCGTGTCCGTGTCCGTGTCCGTGTCCGTGTCCGTGTCCGTGCTTCTTAAGAGTGTGTTTGATTGGACGGACTGGATAAGGGACTATGAATCCCCCGGACTATTTGGTTGGATTGGATATGTATCCTGTGTTTGTTTTTTCATGGGATTAGATGTCTGGAAATGACTATTTTTAGTGAATCCAACGTTTGGTTGGACGGACTGGATAAGATAAATGAACAAAAGACTATTTTATCATTTTTCAATTATTTACTAAGTAATAGCAATATTAAACATATCTTTAATATTTTAATTATTTTTAGTTAGATTAAATAAAAATTTATTTTATTTTATTTTTTACCCAATTAAATAAATTTATTTTTTTAAATAAAATAAATAAAATATCAATAAAAATATATGTTATTTTTTTAATTAAAATTTTAAATAAATTTGTTTTTAAAAATAATAATAATTAAACAATGAAATTAAATAAGACATTTATTAACATTTAAATAATGAAATTAAATAAAATATAAACAAAATTTTAAAATAAAATATCAATAAAATATCTATAAAAAATTATTTAAAAAAATTAAATAAATAAAACATCAATAAAAAGTTAAATAAAATTATTTTATTTTTAAATTGAGACATTTAAATTTTATTAAATTTTACTAAATATAATACATAATTAAATAGTAGAGGGTCAAAATGGTCATTTTACCACCTAATCCCAACAGTAAATTGTCCCCCCCCAAAACTGTGCCACACCCCCTCCTGGGATAGTATAATCCCCCATATGGGGGATAAGGAGTCTGGCCGGACTCCATGTCCGGCTGACTAAAAAAAAAACAAATGATGGACTACTCACTCCTTCGGATACACAATCCGAATAGTGAATAGTCCCCCCCTAATCCCCCAATCAAACACACGAGGGTTTGCGGCTTCTCATTTTGTACTTGGACAGGCACAGGACTTCCGGAGCACAGGAACAAAAATGCGGAGGAAGATGTGGCTGCAAAACATGAAGATCAAGCTGATTGTGCTTGGAATTCTGATAGCCTTGATCCTCATCATAGTCCTTTCGGTTTGCCACGGGTTCAACTGCGGTAAGTGATCATCGCCTTACTCCGAACACTACACATTTGGAAGAGAGATGTTTTGTGCTCGTCTACCCTGGCCTTTTGTTATATATAATATATCTGAAAAGAAATGTGGTTGTGATTTGTGTATGTAGTTTACCAATCCATCAATTACACCATTATATTGAACCAAAGAAAACTAATTTTGCTGTAAAACAGCCTATGTTAAATATTTTTTTATTGTATCATGTGATTGAAAGGGTGACGTCCGATTTTTAAACCTTTGTGAACAAGAGGAATTGACCGACGCTGTATCGCAACCCGATTGTGTCATTTACCCTTGGGCGTCGCGTCTCTCTCGAACAAAGTGAGTGTTCCACTGGCCTCCGAGGGCATATTGTTTTCAATACCTGGTCACCTTCATGCCATCGTTAACACATTGTGTATCATACACTTTGACATTCATTTTTTTTTTTTGGGTCTAGGATTTTGTTCTCAATCCTTACTCATTTTTGTCATAAATGGACATGAATTTTGCGTCAATGGTACGGAGACTGCCCCCCCTTTTATATCGATCCACGTGTCTTTCTGAAAGTAATGGAGATGGTGTTTATAGCTACGGTAGCAAACACCACCATTGTTGACCTAACTCTCACTCTGTTTTTACCCATCTTTCTCTCTCTCTCTCTCTCTCTCTCTCTCTCTCTCAACAAAAAAAATAAAAATAAAAAAATAAAAAAATAATCTTGTTTGAAAGTTGAAACATTCAATAATTGGATATTGAATGGAAGGTGCAAATGCAATTATGCAAAAGCAAGTCTTTGATTGAGTTCTTATCCCCTTTTCCTTATTAGTCCCAGAATTTCAGTTAAACAATGGACATAAATTGAGTGCTCATTTCTTGGCTAATGTATGGAATATGCATTAAAAAAACAAAAGATTAGATAGATCGCTAGTTTTATACCATGGATATTTTATGTTACATTTCTTTTGATCGGCTATATTTTATGTACATAACATAGCAAGGGACCAAATTCAAACACTTTTATATATTGGGGATTAAATTGATAAAACTAAATGATAAAAAAGGCTCATATTTTGAGGACTAAAAATACAATTAATTTAATAAAAAATAAGACATGTAAAAATAAACCGGGACAAGTGTCGGTATGAGTGTGAAGTTAACATTTTTGAAATAAGAAAAAAGAAAATATTAAGGTTAAAATTGTTAAAAAAACAAAAAAAAAAAAACTCTAGATTATGGTAATCACACTAACAAAGGCAGTCTCTTTTAAATAGACTATTCAATTATTGCCATATTCTACCATTACCTAAGAGATGAGAATTCAATTAATGTCCATTCTAACTTAATAGAAGTTTAGATCCCACGAGGACAAAGGGGATAAACAAAAATTAATGATAGAAAAATTGATTTTACATAATTTATTTTTACATGACACTAAATGCATACATCTTCAATCCTATGGTTGAGAGATCAACACCCAATTAATGTCTATTCTTGCTTGAATGAAGATTGAAGGGGTATAAATTTTTTGAGGATTGAGGGTGTGTTTCATCTTTCACACACAAAGATGGCACAAAATAGTGTGAGAAATATGGTAATAGTGGCGGTGTTGACAATGCTATCTGTAATTGTCGTTCATGCTGACCAAAGTGGTTCTGATAGTGAGTTCATAGCAAGGTACGCTCTTTTGAGAAGGCGTATGAGCGTTCATGCTGACCAAAGTGGTTCAAATAGAGAGTTCATAGCAAGGTACGCTCGTTTGAAAAGGCCTATGTGCGTCTACAAATCTAATAGGACGTGTGCATACTGAAACCCGCATTAGATGAAAGTGGATCGGAGCTCCACGACTGAATGGAAGATCCAGGAATTGAGGACTTGCAACATAGAATACCTTCAGAGCTGCCCGGCCGGGGTTTGCTGGAAAACCCCTCCGGTGTGAGAATGAGTGATCGGAGAAGATAAAGAACTCTCTCTAGGTGTAGAGAGAGGAAAGGAAAGAGTGTATTCAGTTACGTTTAAGTGAGTAGAGTTGTTATGAGATGAGATTGGATTAGATACCTTTAATGTGAAGAGAGTAAGGCTTTATATAAAAGACTTTGCTTGTTGCCTAAGATGGTTTCATGGAGCTTTGGTGCTTCAAGGCTTCCCTTAACATTGCTCAAGGTAGGGGACCTCAAGGTAGTTGACAATGGATGCATGTGCTCATTGTAACCATGCATGTAACAGATCACATTCCCTGTGCTAACTACTTCCATGATTCTAGGGGGAAGAGACCAGCTGAGGTAGCAGCCTATACATGCATGTATTCATAGCTTCCATGTTTCTCTGAGAGGTTCCCTCGGCTCGGTACCGTTGTGCCTCGGCTCGGCCTTTCGTAAGACTGCTTGTAGAGATGGGCTGACCCATTTAGATGTTTTTGTGTGGGCTCAACCCACTTTGATTCTGATGATGGGTTCGGCCCATCAGTTCGGTCCACAGATTAAGTTCAGTAGCTAGGCCCAGCCCAGCATCGCGGTTGAACTGGCCTTTCCACCGCGAGTTGGGCCCAAGTGCTTGAGGACTTGGGAATACTGTTTTTCATGGAGATGGGTTCAATTGACTGGCCCACACATTCGCCTGATCCACTTGGGTTTGGGCGTAGCGGATTGGGCCGGCCCAAGGCTTGGATTCGAACCGTTTTATTTTTTGCCCCTTCAGAGGACGTAATTATGAATTTGCCTCAAATATCCTCTATGGTACATCCAAAAAGACTAGGTTGCTTGAATTTCATAGTATTGTGAATGTGAATGGAAGTGGTGAAAATAATAACAAACCAGAAGTTGATGTTACTTATAACCGAGACCAGTGGGATATAATGAAAAAACTCACAATTAGTGATATACAAGGGGGCAGTCTTCATATTGGTTCAATTGTGTTCAACAAGGAAATTCTCCCGCAAATGACTGATGAGCAACGACAAATCCTAAATCGATCCAAAAAATTGAAAATTGTTGTCTTTGATGTTGATAAAGGAGTAGTTCATGAGTTGAAGTTAAATAGGTACGGACAAAAATATTATTCCATTTCGAGCCAATGGACCTCTGAATTTGTTCGACGAAGAAACCACAAGGTATTGCACTGGGTTAATAATCAAATGCAATTTACCAAGTTCAGCTAAAAGAGAAACAGTGTGATATACATTTTTTAACTGGAAATACATGAGAACAATTTGGCACATTTGGGATGAAGTTTTAGTTACATAAATAATGGTTATTGGGAAGAATTAATGTCCCAAGTTCACTTGTCTTGGTTGTACTAGAGTTTAATCGCATTATGGTTTCATTTTGAAAAAATAAAAGTAAAAATATTGGTACTAGTCTACCAAGATTTTATTCCAACTCAAGTTAACTTGTTATTAGTTGAGTTTAAAGTATATCTTTGATAGTCTAGTTGAATTGATGCTTTTAGTTATGTTTAGTTAGCCTTCTATGATTTCGCCTCTTCAACTGGTTAAGTGGTTCACTATTTTAGAGATATGATTAGACAAACAAATACGTTTCTAAATTTGCTTTGTCAAAAAAACAAAAAATAAAAACCCTACGCATGCATTTATCATCAATGACATGCAATACTACTATTCAAGTAGTTGTGACCATTCATATCACTTTCTGATTTGTTAGAGAGGTTATGGATGTGATGCATTTGGCTCTTTGATGGTAACTCTTTTGATAATATTACCAAATTTCATCCAATTGACTAATCAACATGAGTATAATGTTATTGGTACAATTTTTTCATACTAATAAGGTCAGTTGTAATTTTGGCAATTATCATCAAAAGATTGGTCTAATTTGCCTCCTTGAAAAGTGGGCCTCCAACAAATATAATAAAATCATGTTCATTCATATGAATTCTATGCCCGATTTCTATGTTCATAGATCGACTGTTCTTTGAACCATTGTGTGACGACACCATGAGCTCATTCTTCGCAAAATGATGAATGAACAAGGTTATAATAATATGATAGGGCTTGGCCTTCATGGGTCAATATGAAAATGAGAAAATTACATTTCAATTTCAAAGGAAGTTGAATGTCATGGACTTTAAGCCTACGTTTTGGAATTGAATATAGTTAAGAAAATTAGGCAAATGAACAAGTCTTGTGTGCTTATATTAATTTTTTTTTCCCAAAGAAAGGGTCTTTCATTTTCAAGGAATACTTCTAGTAGTGCCTACATTAACTTTATCTAGTTAGAATGTCCTTCTTATCATAATAAAGCCAAAATACTCATCTTTTAAGTTTGGAATTGTATCTCATTAGGATATTCAAAGAACGACGATTGAGTTTTACTTTATCAACTCTCATTAACAAATCCTAATCGACAAGATCATAATAAACCTTAACCTTAGAATCGTGAAATAACTCAATATATCTAAGGACACAAAAGTACAAAAATCTAATCAAAATAGACCAAAATACAAGTATTGCGTCGACCTACCATTCGTCTATTAATTGGGTCATGCATATCGCGAACATGCAATAAACATCATGCATATCCATGCTTAATCTGCCCCCTCCATTTTCATAGTGTTGGCTTCGTCCCTAGCGATGATATATGTTTGTAATATCGTATTGTTGAATGTTTTTTTACATAAATCGACCTATAATAAGCCCAAAAAAAAAAAAAAAAAAAAAACCAGTATACATCCACATCATTATGAAACTCAATGCCAAAAAATTTGGTCCCTACTTGACAAAAGACAACACACAACCCATATTATACACAATTTTTTTGGCAATTGTGTTGGTCCAACAGCCTCCAAAAGAGAAAAGTTCCAAAGAAATGACAGGTCAAATTGCAATCGCTTGAAATGTTGTTTGTCAATTCTACAAAAATAGAGAGATGATGCAAGTTTTGAGCATAACATTTTGGCTTTTTTTGTATGTTGCTACACTTCAAAACCTAACATCAATTGATTGATAGGGAAATAATCAAATTAAAGAAAAGTATAAAATAATTCTTGAACACCTTATCTTTATATATGTTGTGTTTTGTTTTTGCAAGGAAAAGGAAAAGATGTAATCTAATTTATTGGGACAAGTTGGGCCCTTTTGAAACCTAATTTTCTCAGTTACATCCAAGGAATCAAGATCTCTGTTTCATAATTAATTATTGTGAGCAAATTTGATAAATAACTCAATATTTTAAAAGGGTAATTTTACAATGCTCCGCTTGTCAAAAAGAAAAAATAAAAATAAAAACAAAGAGAAAACTATACTGTGCTCCAAAAGTTGTTCCAAATTTTTTATTAGAAAACAACTAAATCAGATCGCTTAGGGGCAATTTAGAATGTTAGTTAAAAGCTAATTTTAACTAGTTAAAAGCTAGTCAAAAAAAGTCAATTTTTAACCGACTTTTCAAATCACTTTTGAGTGAGAAATTGTTTGAAGGCTCTTTTCGTTAGGCTTGTTCAATAATATCATCTCTCTCCTTAGCATTCTCAATCTGGACATTTTAAGCAATCAATTAACCTCAAAATTGTGGGGGCTCATCATCCATATATCAATATTTAACAGTCATTGCTTAAGAAATATTCCAACTTAAACCTCACGAAATGATTTTGAAAATTAGAAAGCAACTTCAACATCATGATATTCAATCAATAAGAAAGATATAAATTCATTTGTTTTATTTTTTTCTTATCTCGATCTACAAGAAATGGCATTATCAACGACTAAGATATGGATTTATTTAGTACATTCATGTGGATCGGCTTTTTTTAAAAAAAAAAGTACATCTAATTTAATTTTAATTAGAGATTGAGAGAGTTAAATTAAATACAACCTCCCCAAAGGTAAGAGACTGAGTTTTAATCATAAAACTAGTAGGACTAATGATTTTAATTATTAAGGGTAAACACGACATTACATAACACATGAACTAAGTTGTCTAATTTTTTTTTTTTTTGAACGTAAAAAAAGAATGTTTTGAGGTGTTATCACTGCATCCGTAGGCTCAGGCTTTGAGATAACTGATTGTTAGCATGATTTAACTCAATCTATAGGAAGAGACCTACTACCAAGGCACCAACGGGGCTTAACCATATGCCACATACGAGCTCAGAATTTGATCAGAGTACAGAGTAAGATTTCCGCAGAGAACTACTAGAATTACCCAACATTTCACTCTCTTAAGAGTCGGACTTGAATCATGCCTATGAAGAAGAATGCTTTCTCCACTAGGCCACCACCCCGTGATTAAATCATCTGATTCAAGAATGGAATTAACGTGGTGGGGTTACATCGTTCCATCTCAATCGGAGACCTAATTTTATTTCTTTATATCTCTGTTTTTGTTTTTTAGTTCGGTCAATAATCAAATCTTCAACACATAATAAGGTACATTTTGGTTTTAAACGTGTTTTTTTGTGTGCTTTTAATGGAAAGTATGAGCACTTTATTTATCGCTTTTGTCTACTACTCTGGCTACCCACTTCAAAAAGCTATAAATCTTGTGTATTTCATGTTAGGAAAATATAATATATAATATATATGTATATATATATTAATTAACCCAAAAAAACTAGACATAAAGATGTCACATATATATTCATTAATTCTGGATTCTACTATCTCCAAAAATTATAAATATATATATATATATATATATATATGTATATCAGTACTCTTAGTATTTAGTAGTATAAATGAATCGAGTAGTAAATTATTTAAATTTAATTTAAAACTTTAACAAACTTGGATTATTTATTATTCAAACTTATATGAAACTAACTTTAATTGAGCCAATCACAAATTGAACTTGAATAACTTAATTTTTTTTATAATAAATATAAACTTATTGAACTGAGGTTGAGTAAATATAAATTTTTTTTTAACAAATTTCAAAATATATATAAATTTAACTTATAAAACAAACTGATTTCAAATATATATTTACCACCAAAAAAAAAAAAAAAAAACCGATCTCAAATATATTTTTAAATAGTCCAACATGAGGCAAACTCAAATCACTAGTCTATTTGTGTATCACGTGGAGCATGAGAATTATCTCACTCCAAGATTTTAATGGCTGCAAAATTGTAATCACACAATGAAAAGATTAGTCACTACCAATATGATTAGTGTTTTTTTTAATGTTCTGCAATATTAAATTCATTTTTTGACTTGAGATTGACCTCCATCATAATCCCAAGGCTCCATGGTAGGTCCTCCCACTACCTTTGGATAAGGTTTAAAAGTACATATATAAGAGCATCCATGATTTTTACTAAGAAAAATGCTACCAATTTATCTTTATCCTTATAGATTCTGAATTTATTTTAAATATATTTGTGTGGTGAAAATTAAGGGGCCATTTAGGAATATCAATAAAAAGTCAAAAGTCAACTTTTAATTTATTTTTGATCACATCACCTCTCATAAAAAAAAAGTTTAAAAAGTCAAAAAAAAATTTAAAAAATCAACTTTTAACTATTTTCACAAAACACCCCTAAATTGATGAATCATGAAGTCCATATGAAATAAATTTGTACTATTGATTTTTTTTTTTTTGGATAAATTCTGAATTGATAAGAATAAGCTTATAGGATTGTTGTTTTACTAAAATGTGAATTTCATAGCTGCTCTGTCATTGTCATTGTCATTGTCATTGTAGTTTCAATTGAATTAGATTTGTCATTTATAATTTGTGCTAACTTAGTTTAATTAATAATATTCATTAAGAAATTTAAAAAATTAACAAAAAAGGAATGGATTATTTTAAATTGAGTAATTCGATTTATATATTATAAATTATTTCAGTACATACTATATTTTTATTTTCTTAATTACGATTTTATCCTTCTAGAAAATTATCATTTCCGACAAGCACACACCAATATAATTGTTATAATATTTGCAAAATAATTATGGCCTTTGATTTGAACTGACTAATGACGCGTAACCCAATTCATTTTCTATTTGCTCAACCATCAAAATTTCAGAATATTCCTTAGGCCGCCCTCAATCTTATAATGCTTTTCCACAACGGAAAACATTATTAGAGTGAGTTTCACTTTATTGCCGAAATGTCGATAAATTCATCATTTGTTATTTAATTTAATTTTACAAAGTATTTTCATTTAAATAATACACCTATGAATATTTGGATTCCTATCCACTTAAACAAAATAAAAATCATGAGATTGGCTAGACATGCAATTAACAATAATATATAATACATATTTTGGGTTATTGAGTTTGTTAATTATTCATTGTAAAAACAATAAAATATATGTATATAGTTGGGATGATGGAAGCAATCAATAATGGAGGATTTGAAAAGGAGAAAGATGAGAGAGCTAGGGTGGATGAGGAAATCCATCTGTATGCCATGCCTCATCTACATACTTTTCTTGGTGGGTAACTCTCTTGTTTTTTTTTCCACACTTTCTAGGTTGTATGTGCATGCCAAGAAAGTGTGGGAAAATGGTAGCCACTAGGGGACACGGTGGGATGACTGTTTTAGTTGACTAAGTCTAGTCAAGAATCTATACTTGTGATTTTTTGAATTTGTACAGGGTAGTTTTAAATAAATAAGAATATCTATTATAATCGACAATATAAACATATATTAGAATGTCGACTAATATATCTAGAATTTCAAAATTTACCCTTGTAAATATTAGTTTAAGAAGTTCGAAATTTTGATAGGTATATATAGACTAATATTTATAATTTTGTTGGGCATGCAAGAAAATTAAAAGAAAAATTACAATTCAGTGATATTTTCATAAAATAATTACAGGTTTATAAAAAAATTAAAATTAAAATTATTAATATTTGTAAAATTTATCATTGATCTAATTTTTTTATATATTAAACTTATGTTGAATTATAATTTCTCCAAAATCAAACGTAGAGTGGGTTTAGTGGCAACATTTTGGATGGTGAATTCGACCGGTTGTTGGCATGTTGGCTTATCTCTATGTTCATATATGTCTATTATAATGTCAAAGTAGGACAACTTTTGGGGTTTTACATTAGTTGGGTAGGTAAAGCTTTAGTTATAATTGTGAAACTAAAGGACATGATTTGCCAAAGCCAGACCTAGGATTTCATTAAATAGAAGATGTTAATTACAATTGAATCAGAGAGCTTTGTGTCATGTAATAAACTACTATATAGGTACGAAAATAAGAAAATATAAAATGCGATGTCATCTTAATAACTTGTCTGATGTGTTTGCCTCATGTGTTTGTTGGTTTGATTAAGTTAAAAATTATTTTTAAGATTTGGAATATATACGATCTTAATTCTAATACTATGTAAGACATATGACCTAACTTCCACCCATACTTTGGAGGATACTGGATATGACATGCAATCCAACTTCCACCTTAAGTTGGGACATATATGATTTTGGTTTTGATATAATGTAAGACATGCAACTTAACCCCCATTTAAAATTGTTGTTTGTTATAATCGAACTCAATAGTCAGTCACATATGTTTGTCAAATTCAGGTTTTAAGCTCAAAAATCATCACTAAAATGAATGTCTTGCGTCCTCTTATAAATTTATCTTGAACATCATTCACATTCAATATTGAGTCTGATTTTATGGGTTCCATATCTGTTGGCTTATTTTTCCTACGAAAGAAAATATCATAAATGTGAGCGTGCCAGCAAGGATTGAAAAATCCTTACAGATTAAATTTAAGCCAATTATCAAGCGATTGCGTTGATGGTTCTTTTGCCTCAACAAAGAGGACTTCAAAATTGCCAAGTGTAGAGAAAAGAAAAATTAAAAGAAGAATGAGGGAGACGAAGAAAGATGATTGAGTGAACAATCAAAGTAATAATTACTTACCTCTACTCCTATGCTTTGAAAAGGAAGTGTATAAGATGCTTCGAAAAGGAAACGCTGAAAATAAATGCTTCAAAATATAAATCTATATTAAACTACTCCTAAGATAAGAAAAATAACAAGAAATATTAAAATCAATTGTCTTTGATTTAAATTCTGAATCTTTTACAGGGTAGCCATGAATGACTATTTATAGACAAATATTTGTAGGAAAAAACTTCTAGTAATAACTATCTAATAAACACCTAAAACTACTAGCTCTTCCATCTTCATTCCCATAATTCTACATATCCCTCCATGTTTTCATAACTTCCTTCAACCTCCACTTCATGTTCCATGTTCTCCACTTTGTTCTCCATTATCTTTCCACATTTTATAACTTCTCATAACCTCCAAATGAGTAGGAGAGTGCCACATGTCCTGCAATTATATAAATAATAAATAATAATAAAATGTAAATTTATGGTGCCAACATTACCCCCCTCGGCTCTTAAAAATGATATTTACTTGAATTTTTGAAGGGCCGAACCAAGCACATGACTAATCTAAGCAACAAAGTGTTTCGAATAATATCAACAAAGTGCTTCGAATAATATAATAATCCCAATAAAGTGCTTCGAATGAACATGAAATTATGAGTAGAAGGCCAATAACAAGCTTCGAAGGTGGTATAAAAGACCAAATTCATCGTTCGAAGGTCTTGCGGTACAGCTTTGAAGGAACAACATCACCCCTCGAAGGTTGGAAGAATTGATATAGGATGATGATACTTACAATGAAGTTTCAAGGTTAGGCTTGATGCTTCGAATGTATCTTCGAAGCTTTAAACAATTTCGAAGGTGAAGTAATCAACCTTCAAAACAACTCTTGATGCTTCGAATGTATCTTCAAAGCTTTATACAGCTTCGAAGGTGAAGTAATCAACCTTCGAAACAACTCTTAATGCTTCGAATGTATCTTCGATGCTTTGATTGTGTACATACAAACAACTGGCCATTAATTTGAAAAGATAAGCTATTCTTAATCACTTATTTAAATGCATAGGCTTTTCCTAGCCAAGTTCATACATTTTAAATGGTCATCTCCTGTTCTTAGTGCTTCGAACTCATAAGAACAATTTGTTAATTTTATTAGTCACATCATCAGAATTATATTTTGGTGTGATCCACAAATCCAAAGTAAGTTTTGAACACCAAGAACCATAGTACAAGATGGCTTTAAAAATTCAAACAATTTGACATTTTGAACAATTTCAAAAAATTCAGATTCATGAACATTAAATTGTCCATTATTCTTAACTATGTTTGGGTTGAGAACATGTTTTTTAGCCAAATAACTTTCATCATTTATTGACAAATGGGGTTGTTTTTCTGTTTTAGCCACTAACGGCTTATGAAAACCCTCCATGTGAGTTTCATCATTTTTTGGCCTAATGGGTTGTTCTATTTTAGCCATTAATGGTTATGAAAATCCTTCATAGACTTGTTGTTTCCGTGGTTTGACTCTCTAAGAATGAGTTTTTCAACCCCCTGAGCTCTATATGGAATATCATTTTTAACCATGCTTGGCTCAACAACATGCTTTTTATCAAAGTTATTTTCATAAGTTGGCTTTTTAAAAATGGATTTTTCGACCCCCGAGTCATTGATGAAATTATATTTTCACTAATTTCAGTCACAAATGACTTAAAAACATTTTGTAAAACCCCACAAAATTCGGTCATTAAAGACTTGACAAAAAGGTTAATAACTCATGTTTCCATTGGCAAATTTCTATATCAAGTTGATGAGTTACTCCAATTAAGTAGTGTATTTTTTCTTTTACCAAATAATATGGTAATGAAGAAACAACTTGGAAATTTTTTTCATCAAGAAAATGGATATTTTCTTGAAGATACAAAGTTTTTCTTTCACGCCAATATATTTCATATTGACAAGTTCGAATGGCGAAATCCAAATCGTTTGTCATTTCTTACACTTGGCAGTCCCACCGGGCGTGCCAAAAATTGTTGGCTTATTTTTTCTACGAAGGAAAATATCATAAATGTGAGCGTGTTAGTAAGGATTGAAAAATCCTTACAGATTAAATTCAAGTCAATTATCAAGCGATTGCGTTGACGGTTCTTTTGCCTCAACAAAGAGGACTTCAAAATTGCCAAGTGTAGGGAAAAAAAAAATTAAAAGAAGAATGAGGAAGACGAAGAAAGATGATTGAGTGAATAATCAAAGTAATAATTACTTACCTCTACTCCTATGCTTTGAAAAGGAAGTGTATAGGATGTTTCGAAAAGGAAACGCTGAAAATAAATGTTTCGAAATATAAATCTATATTAAACTACTCCTAAGATAAGGAAAATGACAAGAAATATTAAAATCAATTATCTTTGATTTAAATTCTGGATCTTTTACAGTGTAGCCATAAATGGCTATTTATAGACAAATATTTGTAAGAAAAAACTTCTAGTAATTACTACCTAATATACACCTAAAACTACCAACTCTTCCATCTTCATTCCCATAATTCCACATATCCCTCCATGTTTTCATAACTTCCTTCAATCTCCACTTCATGCTCCATGTTCTCCACTTTGTTCTCCATTATCTTTCCATATTTTATAACTTCTCATAATCTCCAAATGAGTAGGAGGGTGCCACATGTCCTGCAATTATATTAATAATAAATAATAATAAAATGTAAATTTATGGTGCCAACAATATCTTAAGGGATAGTTAATATACTTTTTAAATAAGGATCTACTATTATAAATTAATCATAAATTGTGTTTTATTTGCACTCTTACTCTTATTAGTCCGTGTGTGAATAAAACCATTTTCTACAATGCTGCATAGTTTGATAGGTTTATACCAATTCTGGAGTCTTTTATAATAAAATTTCTTTCTTTCTTTTTTATTGGAAATAATCGTTTCCAAAATGATAATCACTTTGACAATTTTTATGAATTGACTTCATCAAAAACAATACTATCATATTGAATTTTGAATACCATCAAAGTAGTGAATTACGTAGGCATAATAATTTGATATCCAACAATTATAATGACATTTTTCATTATACATTATTAAAAAAAGTCATTAATTGTTAATTTTTAGCGATAGTTTAAAAATTGTTACAAAAAAAGTCACTAATTATAAGTTTCGGCAACAGTTTAAAAAATTCGTCATTATAAAAAATTACTAATTGTAAATTTTAGCAACAATTTATAAAATCGTGACAAAATAATTGTCAATTTTTAGCCATATATGTAAAAAATTGTCACAAATTTTTTTTATTTTTTATCGACGATTGTTTTAGGATTTATTTTTAATAGGACTTGATGAGCATTAAGTTAAACTATTACGACCTATTGATAGTTTATTCAAATATAAATTACGAAAAATTATAATTAAGTGATATCTTCTTAAAATAATGATTATAAATTTATAAAAAAAATTAAAATTTCCAATTATTAAAATTTATAAAATTTACCATTTATTTATTTTTTAACTTAGACTGAGTTATTATTTACCCTATAAATTATAGGGGCATGCACCAATAAATCCTAAATTTGTATCTTGTAACCCATTTGGTCCTATGAATTTTCTTATGAACCGTTAGGTCCTATCCCAATGTTAATGACCATTGAACATCATCGACATCAAACATTATCCATCAAACATTAAAACATCAAACATCAGATTTATGAGTAACATCATCAAAACAACATCAAACATCATCAGCAAAACAACATCAAACATCAAAACATCATACAACATCATCAAAATAACATCAAAAATAACGATGAAATAACGATTAAATATCAAAATAACAATTAAATAATTTTTAAAATAACGATTAAACATCAAAATAACGATTAAAATAACATCAAACATAAAAAATAACGATTAAACAAAATTTCCTGATCAAACATCATCATCATAACAAATTTTTTTGTTCCAACATCATCCTAACAATTTTTTTGATCAAACATCATCATAACATTAAAAACATCTAAAATCGAAACCCAGATCTGATTCGGAACACATCTCAGATCAACACCCACATCTGATTTGAAACACATCTCAAAAAACCCACATCTCAGATCGACTCTGTGAGAAATAGAGAGAGGGAGATGGGTTCGGAACAATACGGAAATGTTGATTACAGTTCGAAAAACTAACAATATAGAAAAAGAGTTGTACAGAAATGTTGATTACAGTTCGGAAATCAAAACGCTACTCGTCCAATTTAAAAAAAAAAAACAAAAAAAGGTCACATCGTTGAATCAAAACTGCCCTAATAAATAAATGCAAACAATTAGAACAATTACATTACTCTTCAACTATATGAAACACAGAATTGTAGATCAAAATTGCTTTGTTGAGACCTCTCATGGCAGACAACGCCATCTCCGCTCAGATCCAGCCGAGAGGACGCCTTTGCACCGGTGCGAGTGCGAATTGATCTGGAAATTGATGATGTTCACAAATTTTTTTTTTTAATGATGTTTTGTTAATGTTAATAATGTTTTGATGATGTTAATAATGTTGTTGATGTTGCTGATGTAGATAGTGGGACTAAATGGTGCATAAGAAAATTTGTGGGACTAAATGGTTTACCTTTCTACCATATAAGATTTACTGGTAATTTTTCCTAAATTATACTACTTTGTAATTAAGGTGGCAAGTGGGAACTAGATCCATGGCCGTCCATTAGCATTGTAATGGTTTTCAAACTTGTAGTTGAGAATTTCCAACCGTTAATTAAGGATATCGAATTTAACATGTTATATCCTACCGATGTCGACTAAGGGGTTGTTTGGGGTGTCTTAAATAAGTGTATTTTTTATCTTTTTAGATTAAAAAATTGAGAAAAAAAATATGGATGTTTGGGTTAACTTTTTGACTTTTTATAAAAAAATGTGTATTAAAAAATTATATAAATTAGTGTGTAGGGGAAAATTAAGATTATGAGTTATGTAGCCGTAATTTTTGACTTTTAGTGAATAATGATAACTTTTTAACTTTTTGAGTAACTTTTTGACTTTTTAACTTTTTAAGAACTTGCCAAACTTGACCTAAATTCAGACTCCAAAATCTAGTCAGAAAAACATGATGGGTAGTTAACATACAACTCTTTTCTGAGAAAAAGTTACATCTAAAATAAATTTAAATAATAATTATTTTGAAGCAATTACAAAACCCTCTCCAGTATTTGATTTTAGCTTTTAATTTTGTTAATTTAAATTTAAATTTATTAATTTATTTTCAATCTAAATTGTTCATCTATTTTTTAAAAATAAAACTAATGAAAAAAATAATATTTTAGATATTAAACTATATTTTACAACAAGAGCAATACTACGTAATTTAAATTTGAATTTATTTGAATCACTCGAGTTTTGGCTTACTGAAAATTCGAGTGATTTAGACAAACTCAAATTCGAACTAACAAAACAATCATTTTTGTTACAACAATTCCAATATCTAATAAATAATAGTTGAGAAACACTTAAAACTATTTTGTGAATAAAACAAAACAAATATTAAATTAATCATATTTTCTTATTACGTAAATTTATCACATTATAATATGATAATGTTAGTATGTTAATATAGTTAAATTACAATTAAAAGGGTTTGCTCATTCCATCAATTCAAACACCTAAATCTCTCTCTCACCACTCTCTAAATTGTGATTACTTGACCATTAGGCAAAATCCTAAGTTTCGTTTGGCATTTGATTTTTGGCTAAAAAAATACAAAAAGACAAAATTAGCTAGATAAGTCAATAAGATAAAATATCGCATCCAAACTATAATCATTACACTTTTTCTCTCATAAAAGTCAAAAAAGTCAAAAAAAAACCAAACCAAACGAGACTAAAAAAGCCAGGCTAAAAAAGTCCCGATACAAAAAAGCCAACTAAAAAAGCCAATGTCAAACGAAGACTTAAGTAGCGTTTGAGTTTCTTTTAGAATCACAATTCTAATAAACAAATTTCAAAACTCATAACCAAACAAAACTTTTAAAACTCAATTCAAAAACTCCTTTTAAAACTCTATTAAAAAAAAAATCAAAATTTTTTTATTTTATTTATTTTATTTTGTTCTTTAAACTTATATTTTATTTTAAATTTTTTTTCAAAAATAAATTTTTTCAGAAAAATATTTTTTTTATTTTTTCAGAAAAATATTTTTTTATTTTTTTGTTATTTGAAGAAAAAATATTTTGTTATTTTTTTAAGTATTGACCAAATAATTTATTATGATTTAGATATATATGACGATCCAAAAGTTTTTAATATTTAAAAAAATACTGAAAATATTTAAAAAATTAAAATATTTACAAAATAAAATTTATATATATAAAATAAAAAGATAAAATTTTGTAAACATTAAATATTTAAAAAAATACAACACACAAATGTAGTAAATATAATGCACATTAAAAAAATAAATAAATACTAACAATAAAAAATATTTACCCTAAAAAAATAAAAATATGTATTTTTAAATGTCTAAAAAAATAAACCCAAAATAATTTTAAAATACAACTCAAAGTTATCAGATAAATTCAAATGGCCTCATGTGGGAAGTTGTTTATTTTTGTAGGTTATTTTAATTTTTAGTTATTTTAATAGATTAAAACATATGTGCTTGGAAAGATTATTAAATTTTTTATAATTAGATATGATATTTGTAAGAGAAAAAATGAAATGATTATAGTTTTGATATGTCATTTTACTTAATTAACTATTTTAACTTATTTTATTTTTTTCAATAATTTTGACCTAAAAAGTTTTTTAAAAAAAAAAATTTTTTGCCAAACAAGATCACAATTAATGAATATTTAGAGTAATGTTAGGTATATCAAATTTTTTACCAAATAAATAATCAAATGTTTCAATAGTGTGGAGTTTACAACCTCACACCCGTGTGAGACATTTAATCATTTATTTGATAAAAATTTTGAGACCTATAACATTTCTTGAATATTTATTCCGGGCTATTTATTGGGAGTATGTATACAGCTTTTATGATGTACCTGGAAGTACTGAATAATTACTGCGTGCCCGGACAGTTATGGAATCGGACGAAGGTTGCAAAAAAAGGCAAAAAACCGCATATCAGAAGAACATGAGTGAGTGGGGTCCACAGTACCTGAAAAAGAGGCCCACTTCGAACGTGGCAAACAGGAATCATCAGGATTTGTCGTGTCCTAATCTTGGACCCCTCACACATACGACAATGTGGGTCCCATATTTGTCACGTTTCTCAAAGAAAAACTTACGTGGCATAAGGAGAAAAAAGGTCAGACACGTGGCGAATGCTGACTTTGTCGGTTACTTAGAACCAAAATGACAGCCCCCCACGTAGCACCCCACGCAACCAATGCCAATCACTGAGTTTTAAACCTAAATTTCAGGAACAGAACCCCTTGAAGTTCGCTGTCACACCAACTCCCTCTTCTCCGTGTAATTATCTCTTTTTTAACACTATTATTCAGGAACTCAAATATTTTATTAAATATTTTATATAGATGTGAGACCTGTTTAAGGCTAATGAAAACTTATATGGTGTAGCTCCCATAATCATATGAAATATTTGATAAATTTTTTAGTAAAATATTTAGGACCTCTAACATTAGAGTATCAGCATCAATTTTTTCAAATAAGAAAAAGTTAAAATATAGCTAATAAATCATCAAATTCTCCCTCCATCAGTTTCAATAATTTTTTTTTAATTAATTTTTTGTTAAATTTGTTACAGTAACTTCTCTGATGAAACGAGCAACTGTTCATCGCTACAACACGTGATTTGAGTGTAACCAGACGTTTGGCCGGTCAACTGGTCAACGGCATTTTTTTTTTATTTACATTTCCTTCAGTTTTACCTTTTGTAAACATAAGAATTGTCTGATTGATAACTCATCAATTTAATTATAAAAAAAAAGAATAACAAATATTTTAATAAGATTGAGTTAAAATAGAGAGTTTGATGCAGTGGGTGACTAGTTAAAATAGCAAAATAGATTTTTCAGCTTTAATTTGACTAAAAATTTAAATAGTCTGATGCGGATGCTCTTACACTTTTAAAATTTTTGCATTAGTGATCTATTAAAAATTATATGATGTTAAAAATAAAAAATAATAAAAAGATAATATAATTTTATTAGATGGGGTTGTTTGGGGTGTCCTAAATAAGTGTATTTTTTGTCTTTTTGGACTAAAAAATTGAGGAAGAAAATATGGATGTTTGGGTTAACTTTTTGACTTTTTATGAAAAAATATGTAATAAAAAATTATAAAAATAGTATTGGGAGTTGTGCAGCCGTAATTGTTGACTTTTGGTGAATAGTGTTAACTTTTTAACTTTTTGAGTGACTTTTTGTCTTTTTAACTTTTTTGATACATGCCAAACTTGGCCATAGTTAGGTCATCTTTTTTTTAACTCATGTAATAAATTTTAATTTGGATAAATTATACTGACATCCTCTGAGATTTTTATTTAATACAATCTTATGTTTGAAAAGTTATATTTCCCTTATTGAAACTAGCATATCACCCGTGCTATGCACGGATTGTGTTTATAATTATCTATATATGTGAATTGCGATTTTTAAATATCTTTTTTTTAAATGCCTTCTTTTTTTCCTTTTTTATATTATATTAAAGTTTAATATTTTGATAATAATCACATGTGTTAGAATTTTCACGGAATTAAATGTTTTTTTTTATTATTATTACTAGCCTATCACCCGTGCTATGCACGAGATAATTATAGATATTTATATTTGTTTTAGATTTTTTTAATATATAAATTATGTTTTTTTAAGATTTTTTATAAAAATAATTTAACAATCTTATCACTAACCATAATGTATGGGAAAAGTTGAAAAAGGGTACTACAGTAACTATACACAGATTGTATATATAATTATTTGTATGAGGAGATTTTAAATGCTGATTAAGGGATTTTGACCAAATCAATAAATGCTAAGTTTTTTTTTTTAAATAAAAAATTTAAAAAATTCAGATTAGGATATTGAAACTCCCAAAAGCCTTGGGGGTTAAAAACCTCATTTTGCTTAATATATAGTATAGATAAATAGATAGATATAGATATAGATATTTATATTTGCTTTAAATTTTTTTTCATATACAAATTATTTGTTTTGGAAAAGGTACTATAGTAATTATGAGAGAAGTCAAAAAGTCTTGTGGGCTGAGAGAAGTTAATAAATGGTGAGGTTAATTTTTTTTTTTTTAAAAAAACAAACAGATATTGGAACTCCCACAAAAGTTGTGGGTTAGAAATAGATATAAATAAATAGATAAGTATAGATATATATTTATATTTGTTTTAAATTTTTTTTAATATACAAATTATTTGTTTTGGAAAAAGGTACTGTAGTAATTATGAGAGAAGTCAAAAAGTCTTGTGGGTTGAGAGAAGTTAATAAATGCTGAGGTTAATTTTTTTTTTTTAAAACAAAAAATTAGAAAATTAGGATTAACATATTGGAGCTTCCACAAAGTTTGTGGGTTAGAAACCCCTTTTTGCTTAATATATAGTATAGATATAATATTAAAGTTTAATATTTTGATAATAATTATATGTATTGGACTTTTCAAATTTTTTTTTTATGCTTGTTCTTAATGCATTAAAGTGTTATTATAAGGGATAATAATCATATGTGTTGGGACTTTTCAAGGAATTCATGTGTTAAATTTCAAAGAATTTTTTTATGCTTATTCTTAATGTATTAAAGTGTTATTATGAGGATAAGACTTGGGGTTGGAAGAAGTTAATAAATGCTAAATTTTTTTTTTTTAAATAAAAAAATTAGAAAATTTAGATTGAGAGATTAGAGCAACCACAAGGTTTAGGGTTAAAAACCCCCTTCTACTTAATATATAGCATAGATTTGTAATCTTATTACAAATTATCCCTTAAATTGCTGATATTAGGCTCTACAATTTTCTAAATAATTATTTTGTCATTTTTCTATTATTCCTTCTTCCTATCATAATCACTACATTCGACAATCTTTCATAATTAAATTTATCTAAACATATTCTTATTGAGTGATGATATACAAATGTAAATTTTATATAAAATTTTCAAATACAATAATATAGTTAAATGGTGACGTTTCATTTTAAAACAAAGCATCCATAAATATGATTTATATTTATAGCAACATCATTATCACAACATTTTTATGATATTTTTTGTATAAATTATTATATATGAATAGAATTTTTTTATTTTTATTTCCACCATCATTTTTCCTTTTTGTCTATTCACCCATATTTATTACAGTATTACCAAATACCGCCATTCACATTTATTACAGTATTATTGAATTTTTGTATTTTTATATTTTTTTTATTTGGTAAATTTAAAAATAAATCACAAAATATTATACTGCTTAAGTATATTTAGATTAGATGTATTTAAAATTTTTTAAAAAATTACTTAAAATAGTAAATAAAATTCAATAAAAATAAAAAATACCAAAAATAAAAAAAATTAATTTTTTGTTTGAGTTAAACCAAAGAAGATAATTGTTATTTCTCTTGAAATGACATGAACAAAATATCAATGTTATTTTATTATTTTATGTGTATAAAAGTTAAAAGATAAATATATCATTTTAATCTGACAGAGAGATAAATATAATTTTTTAAACATGAAAAATAAAAATTATATTAAATAAAAATCTCAAAAAGTATTAGTGTATTTTATCTTTTAAATTTTTTCTTACTGAGTGAAACAAGTATTTTGTATGATAAATAGGCTTCGTGATCGAAATAATATAATACAGATTCAAGAAGTTACTTTGTACATGGTCTTGAGTGTTCTCAATTACATCAAATTCTTGTTGCCTCATAATATTAGTCTTTTATTTTAATTTTTTATTATTTTAAAATATAAAGATTAAAATAATATAATTTTTTATTTTGTCATTCTTTTAAATTTATTGGCTCATTTTGGCAACAAGCTAAAAAAGTCAGTTTTTTGACTTTTTAACTTTTTTAGCCAAAAGAAGCCAACTTTTTGCCAAAAAAGCCACAAAAAAGTCAAAAAGCCAAAAATTTAACTTTTTACCAACTTTTCAAAATACTCCATTAACATTATTTGAAATGTAACAATTGTACTATCAAATGATAGTTTTAAAAAATTAATATTTTTAAAGTGTAATAATTATATTATAAAAAAAAGCACGATTCCTCAAAAACGACTAAAATTTTAGGAGGGAAAGAGTGATATATTTATCGTTTTTTTTTTTTTTTGTACTTGATGCAATCTTAATTATTCAATTTGATAGAATGAAAATTTTGAAATTGAAAAAATCTTGAGATACGTTGTATGAGTTGGGAGTACACTTGATCTCAATAGTTTTCACATTCTCTTGAGATCACTATGTATGACGAAAATGCTATATATTACGTGAAACGATAATGCTATGTACCTCAAATTTTGTGGTTCAAAAGTGGCTCAAATGGCCAAAACGAAACGACGTCGTTTTGGCCATTTGAGCCACTTTTGAACCACAAAATTTGAGTTACGAGACATTTTTCTACATGAAATTAGTTGAGATCAATCACTGAACTGAACAATATAAAAAATAGTTAGAGTCGAATGGAGGGCCTCAATTTGGGGGACTATGGGCTTGCTGTGTTCATAATGGTGACTTAAATTGGTCATTTTTTTAGTGCCTATTAAGTAGATTATTGTTATACAAAAATTAGAATCATCGGATATTAATAGTTATATAAGTAAATTATATTTATTTAAAAAAATTATATATAATTAGTTCACATTTATCTTAAAAAAATATACAGTAAGTGTAATTTTTTTTTTCAAAATCATCTATTTTTCAAAAAATAAATATAATCTAATTATATAATTACTAGTATTTAATCGACATAATTTTTTTTATCTAATCTACTCTCAAAAAACATTAAAAGAATAAGATTTCAAATAATCAAGATATATCCAGAGTGGGCGACAATCCCTCAATTCAACTTTGACCTGGATGTAAGCTCAGTCTCTGTTAAAAAGTATTCAATTTTTTATTTATTTATTTTTTTGTAGTGAATTATATGGTAACAAATTACCCATTAGTCTTCGTTTCAAAAATACTATCTCACGTCACCGTCATGTATTTTGTTATTTTTATTATTATTTTTGTTAGATAAAAAAATATTAAAATTTTCAAATTTTCTATACTTGTCAAATCAACACAAATCTTGCCACTCTTTATGTTTTACTAAATAGTTCTTTGGATAGGACTCTTTCATAACAAAGAAAGTGTATATATAGATTTCTTGACTCTAAGATTAGTGATTAAACACAATACTCTCCCCTAGAGAAAGCAATCTTTGACTTGTTTTATTTTCTCTCTAACCAAACACTAGATCCAGTCCCCCACATCTGTTGCATGCTCTGCTCCCTCTCTCTCTCTCTCTCTCTATATATATATATATATATATACATCTTCTTTGAAGAAACCCATCACACAAACACCAAAAAAACAAAATTCACAGCCCTTCATGGCAGTTGAAGCAAGACATCTCAATTTCTTCCCTCCACAACTCATCACAAACAGGTACAACTCTGTTTCTCTCTGTATTTAGCTTTTTCTGATATGGGTCTGATCTGAAATTCAATTATGAACATAATTTTGCAGAGATCTTGTCAACAACAATGGAGGAATCGCCGGAACATACGAAACCCAGATGGGTTCCGGCGTTGATTTCGCCGGAGCATGCCCGGAGACTCTCTTTCCCTTTCATCAATCTCTGGTTTGGGACTCTGTTCCGGTGAAAGCAGAGAGTGGTGTGACTTACAATGTACCTGCTCTTTCGAGAAAGCGTTGTAGATCGAATTCGATGAACCAGATGATGAGTAATTTCAGAGTTCCTCAGTCTGAATTGTCATCTTTTCTGGGTCGTGAAGACATTCCATTGCAGATCCATCAACAACAATTGGACATTGATTTTGTGGTTGCGCAACATGTAAGTCTCATTCTTTCTTCTCATCTATGTTACGTGCAAGGTTTTAAGATATCGGCACCAACAAAATAACGGTATTGGAATATCTATATAATTATATATCAGTTGATTTCGAACAGTATCGAGTAATATATTAGATCGGGATATTTCTCGGTATTTATGATTATATATCGTTTTATATTGGACAGTATCATCAAGTAATCTATTAGTGATTAACTGATATTGAAAATCCAAAATTATATTACGGAGTGAGATACATGACGGTTGATATTTAAAATACTAAGGGATGGTTTGAAATAATTTAAATAAGTGTATTTTTGACTTTTTATGAAATATGAATTGAGTTTGAAGTGATGTGTTAGAGAAGTGATGTGACTTAAATAAGATGATGTGATTTAAATAGGATAATAATTTTTTGACTTTTTTAAATCATTGCCAAACAAGGCCAATATCAATCAGTATTAGGAGGAGCGATATGTATTGTGAATCGGGTTCACTCATCTATGTCATTTTAAGATATTGGGAGATATCAAAACCATAATTCTGTCATAATACCCATATTATAATATTATAATAAATTGATATATATGGTAAAAAATGGGTTGATAATTTGTTTTTTTTAAATTATTTATGAATGGTTGATAAACATGTAATTTTCATTTCTATCATAGTGCCTATATTATTATGGTCAATATTTAAAATCACAATTCCAACTATTTTAATCATGCAGGATTGAATGGGCCGATGTTTCAAATCCTTATTTTAATGTGAGTGGTTAGTGTTTTTTGCTGATTTTATTTATTTATTTTGTTGATTTTGGTATGGATAGGCAAAGAAAATCAGATTAGAGCTTGAAGAGAGGCAAAAGCAACAAGCAAGAATGTTGGTATCAGCAATCAGAGAAGGAATCAAGAAGAAACTAATAGAAAAAGATGAGCAGATTCAGAGAATGGGAAAACTCAATTGGGTTCTTCAAGAAAGAGTGAATAATCTCTACTTAGAGAGCCAATTATGGAAAGACTTAGCTCAGTCCAATGAAGCCACCGCCAACTCTCTCCGCACCAATCTTCACCAAGTCTTGGCCCATGTCGGTGACGGTGGCCGAGCGGCAGTGGCGGAGACCGACGATGCCGAGTCATGTTGTGGCAGCAATGAGAAGGAGGAGGAGGAAGGAGGAGAGAGGAGGGAGGTGGTGGTTGTTGGCGGCGGAGGTGGTGGTGGTGGTGGAGGGATGTGTAGAAAGTGTGGGGAGAGAGAATCAAGGGTGGTGTTGTTGCCATGCAGGCATCTCTGTCTATGCAGTGGTTGTGGGTCCACTTTGATACATACTTGTCCTGTATGTAATTCTTACATGGATGCTACGGTCCATGTTAACTTGTCTTAATTTTTTTTTTTTGTTTGGAGAATTTGGAGAAAGACAAAATATATGTTTATGTATATGTTGAGATAGAAAGATATATTGGATTAGTGTAATTAGTTTAATTTTAGTCATGTCAATTGTTCATTTTTTTTTCTTTTTTCTTTTACAGCTAAAATTTTATTTTTGATAAAAATTGTGAATTCAGTTTTAACCTTTGATAAAAACATACAGCACTCCTAATCTTTTCAATATATGTCAGAGAATCTTTGACATTTGGTAATGTAGTTTTTTTTTTGTTTTTTTGTTGTCAAGTTGTCAATGACGTACTAAAAATATCAAGAAGAATGGGAGTTTGTCTTGGGAGGTCGAGGTAAGTTTTCAGGTTATAGTCTTCTCGCGCAGAACGGTTAACAGGACACCCTGATAAGGGGCGTTACCTTGAACCTACGAGAGGGTAGGAAAGATTTTCCTGTAACAAAATATATATATATATATATATATATATCAAGAAGAACTATATGTAATTTTATAGAATATTAAAAAAAAAATTTAAAGATTGTTTGAGATAATTTAAATAAGTGTATTTTTTTTTATAAAAAAAAATATGTAAAAAATAAAGAGGTGGTGTAATTTAAAAAATAAAAAGATAAAAAATATACTAATATAAAATATGTCAAACAAGCTCTTATTTTCATTTTATTCTTTTGTGATTTGATTCATGTATAAATTATTTTTTATCATTTTAAAATAATCTTCTTTTGTGTTTTATGAACTAAAGTACACATTTAGATAATTTAGTAACAAGAAGTACGAAATATGTGTCAAGACATATGATAGTTATGTTGTTATTTTAGTAAAACACAAGGGTTTAAAGTAAATTTTATCTCTTAAAAAAAAAATGAAGATGTATGTAATTTGCATAATAAAATTATTTATGTACAAAATTATTTTAGTCTTTGTACTTAAGTTATTAACTGGTCAGATGGTGCATTTTAGTTCATTAATTACAAAAAGAGATATACTTATTTATAAATAATAATGAGTTATGTGCACATAAGTCAAATTATAAAGGGTTTATTTATTTATTTATTTATTTTTCTTTAATAATTGATAGAAAGAGAATAAGGGATTGAAATGCTGATCAACCCCTTGATATGAGTGAGTTAAAAGAAGTTATGGTGTTTATAAAATAAAAATAAAAAGTTAAAACGTGACAAAAATAAAGTTTATTTGTAAATTCAAAGTTTTTTTTTTTATTTTTAATATTTAATTATTATTATTATTATTATTTTTGATTTCTTAGCAATGATGATTTCATCTTCTTGTAAAAAGAGCCAGGTGTGGAGTATGGTTTAGGTTGAAGAAATTGCTCCAAAAGGTTCACCATCAAGTTTTTGCTTTAGCTTTTGTGCAACACTCTTTCTCTTTTCTCATTCTCATTTTCAAGCCATTGAAAGTTATAAACAAGGCTCATTGATATGCCCAAACCTTTTTTTCTTTACTCTCAGTTAGAGAATCCAACCTTTCAAATCTTTTTTGGACCTTTTTTTTTTTTTTTTGGGTGAATAATCTTTTTTGGACTCATTTAGCTTGGTGGTGGTACTTTTGATTTTAGGAGCAAGCATTCATTGCTTTCACCAACTCTTTAAATGCTCTCCTGAGTGATGGACCCACAGCACAAGTTGTACCAGTCTATCAAACTCTCTTAAATTTATATTTGAATTTTTAAAAAATTGAACCTTTTGTAAAAAAATTTTATGAATTATGTTGTTTGTAATAGGGGTGTAATTTGGATGGACTCAACTTGACAATTTAAACTCAGTTTGAATTTTTTTAAAGTTTGGACCAGATATTTTTAAATTCGATATAAGTTTGGACAAAAATTCAAAAGCCTAAATTAAATTTGGACGGATTTAGATAAAGACGTCAAACAACCCGAGTAACTCGAAATCCGAATTATACATATATAAATATATGAAAATATTAAATATACATATAAATTATTAGCCATTATATGATATTAAAGTAATTTAGATTATTAAATCATATTAAATATATATTATTATATATACAAATAATATAAAATCTTACTTTTTCTATTTTCACTAATAAATTGTAAGGACTATTATAGCGGCATCTCTCTTACATTATATAAATTATTTATTATGATGATATTAATGATTTTCTATAATAAAAAAATATAAATAGAGTCAAATTTTAATAATTTAATAATGTAGCTGTCAAAAAAAAAAATAAAATTCATTTATAATTCGGACAACTTGGGCAATTCGGATTTAACTCGGGTTGGGCTTGGATAGGTAACCTCAGGTTACAATTTGGGCCTGGGCGGGCCTAGACAGGTCTTAGCACAACTTGAGTTGGACTTGAACAACCTTCCAACTCAACTGAATTTGTCTGAATTGCACCCCTAATTCATAATAACTTAAATTGGTTCAAGGCCGGAAACGAGTCAAATCTTTTGAATTCTCCTGAACTCATGAATGGTTGAAAATCAATGCCCCAAACTAATGAATTTGCTTCTCTAACTGTTATGGACCATGGCTATAAATGAACAAAGTCTAATTGAATGCAAGTAGTCGTAGTTTAATTTGAAAATGTATTCAAAATTTACTTGTTTATCTATCAAATCAATCTCAAAAGAATTTTAATCAAACTTATCACTAACGGAATTCAAGTAACTTTATTTTTTATAATGTATATAATTGATTCATACCAAATAATAATTGTTCAAACTTAATTTGAAAACTTAATAAGATTTAAAATGTATTGAGACTTAGTTTACTTATATAAAAGCTTATACAAATTAATTTTTAACAAGTCAAACAAAATTAAGCTCAAATAATTTAATCCATGATATAGTCTTACCATCACTGTCGCAACCATCACTAATTATGAAGTTATTCATCTAGTTTTTCCTCTTTTAGAGCCTGGAATTGTATGTACCTTGGTTTAAATTCCATTAATTTCTAACCATCTTCCAATAATGTGTGTTCATAAAGACAAAAATGGACATCACAAAATGTGAAATTTCACATCTCTTTCTCTGTTGTTCATCTAGTTTTTCCTCTTCTAGAGCATGGAATTGTATGTACCTTGGTTTCAATTCCACTAATTTCTAACAATCTTCCAATAATGTGTGTACATAAAGACAAAAATGGCTATCACAAAATGTGAAATTTCACATCTCATTCTCTGTTGTGGTGTCTTCAATTATGGTACCTAAATGAGAGTTTGTCTTCACAAGATGGCTAAAATCCAAAGCCCTCTATCTCCCTAGAATTGGTCCCTCCTTGTCTCAATCTTCTTTAGGATCAAACAATCTTTAAAATTTTCTCTTTTTTCACATGCCCTTTTTGATCATGTGTCTCAATTATTATATGGTTTAGCTCTCTCTAAAATCCTCCTATCTAATTTTTTTCTTCACCCATTTCAATTAATCAACAATTGATCCCATAGATAAAAACGGTGTAAAAAAAATGAATTATTATATATATATATATATATATATATTGTTTGACATTATAATTACCATAATTTTAAAAAATTGATATTCAATTGTTAAGACATATACTTCTTTATTTCATTATTTTTTTTTCTATAATTAAAGAGGATTTTAATTGTTCACGTTACATTTTCGTATTATTTAGTTCACTAATTCATTACAGAAATATGGCGATTCCTATTATAAAATTAACCATTTACAATTTTAATAGGAGATATAAATTTTCAACAACAATCCACTTCAACTCACATGACAAAAGATAAAGATAGAAGTAATAAAATAAATAAATATAAAAGCTAAGGCTTTGTTTGGTAAGGTTTTATTTTCTATTTCTTGTTTTAATTTACAAAAAAAAAAAGAAAAAGAAAAAAAAGTTGATTTGATAACACAAAATGTGCACTTTCACATCTTTTTCTTGTGATGTCTTCAATTATGGTGGCCAAATGAGAGTTTGTCTTGACATGGTGGCTATGGCTAAAATCCAAAGCCCTCTCTCTTCCTAGAACTGATCCCTCTCCCTTGTCTAATCCTTCTTGCAATCAAACAATCTTTAAAAATTTTCTCTTTTTCACATGGCTTTTTTGGTCATGTTTCTCAACTTATTCTTTAGGGACTACATTGACATGATGGGTTTATCTCCCACACATCTCTTCCTAGAATCCTCCTATCTAATTTTTTTTTCCCCAGCTTTTTCAATTAATCAATTATTAATTCACATGTGAAAATGCAAAAAAAAAAAAAAAAAAAAAAAGGAAATATTTTCAGTATTTATTATGCATTATTTTTCAGGAATTATTTCCAGCCTTTTCAAAAAAAAAATTTTTTGAAAAAATATAAACCAATTTGATAAAAATAAATATAAAAAAGATATTTTTAAATTTTTAAAAATTATTTCTGATCTCCCAAAAAATAAAATTATATAAAAATGATAAGTATTTTTTATTTTTTTATTCTTTCGCCAAATTAATTTTTAATTTTAAAAAAAATTCTAAAACAAATTTTTAAAATTTAAACTAAATATAACCTTGATATTCAATTTTTAAGATCCATTTATCTATCCATCTGGGGTTGTTTGGGGTGTCCTAAATAAGTGCACTTTTTGTCTTTTTAGACTAAAAAGTTGAGGAAAAAAATATGGATGTTTAGGTTAACTTTTTGACTTTTTATGAAAAAATGTGTATTAAAAAATTGTATAAAGAAGTGTGTAGGAAAAGATTATAAATGTGTGTTGGCAGCCGTACAATCTGAGGGGTTGAATTGATGGTAAGAAATTATTGGCTACTTTTTGGGCATTGCACTGAACGGTTTTGTTCGGCCCGTGGGGGCCATCACGGGCCCCATTTTGATAATTTGAACCGTTGAATGTGTAGAACTCATCGAGTAATATATGGCTATAAAAAGCACTTTAATCGGATATCGATAGCTATCTGATCAGATTTGTTTTTTTTCAATCGTTAATTATAACACCATCTATTTTTTTATACAAAACTGATTTGATCATGTAGTTATCGATATCCGATCAACGTGATTTTTTACAAACATATCGTACTTGACGAGTTCTACACATTGAACGGTTCAGATTATCGAAAAGGTACCCATGATGGGGCTCCATGGGCCAAACAACAGTGTGTAGAAATTACACCCAAACTATGCTACAAAAGTTAACAAACGCTGCACAGCGCAGTCAGGCTCGTGATTGCTGAGTTGTGGTAATTGTGTGAAAAATTAATTTTTTAATATTTTATTTTGATAAATAATGATAACTTTTAAATTTTTTAAATAATTTTTTTGACTTTTTTAACTTTTTTAGAAAGATGCCAAACTCGGCCTCAGTAATCTAAGAGGGCCTCGATTTTCAACGGCAATGTACTTCAACTATCATAACTACAAAGAAAAATAGAAGAAAGAGGGCCCCAATTTTCAACAGCAATGCACTTCAACTCTCATAACTACAGAGAAAGATAGAATTAAAAAAAATATATATATATATATATATATGTATAACCTTAATATATATCATGATTGATCTAACTGTTTCATACACTCATATATATCCAAATATTTATACTTAGGCTTCGTTTTGGAACAAAATATTTTAATAATTTTTTAATTTTTTACTAAAAAATGTGCAGAAAAATAGAGACAATGATGTGACAATTTATAATAATTTTTTGATTTTTTTACTAGAATATATAGTTGACAAATGAAAACTTAGTATATGTCATAATTGATCTAACTGCTTCACATACTCGTATATATCTAAATATGTATAGAGTTAGTTGAATGGTAACATTTAAGGATAAAATTCAAAATTTTCAGTTCAAGTCACTCTAATGAGTCACGAGAGATTTGCTTGATAGTTAACTTTATAACCTTAAAATTAATCGAGATATGTACAAATTGATCTAAATATTCCAAAAAAAAAAAAAGAAAAGAAAAGATAAGAGAATGATAGGATGATGGCAAATGAATTACTGTATGGTGATGCAACGAAAAGCAACATATATGGGATGCAAATCCTGGCAAGTGGGACCCCGTGAATTGGGGACATTTATGTCCCTCCATAACCAGCACAAGACTTGAAAAATATATGTGAATGCATGAAATTGAAACCAAATAAAAATATTTTCTTATTTTATAACCAGCTCAAGTTTCTTCCCTTCATTAATGTCTTTTAAATATTTTCTTATTTTACAAGTGAAAGGAATGATTCTATCTAATAGAGCCTCCTTTGGGGTTGAGAATAATTTATTCATAAAACAACATATCAATAATGGCCAAGTTGTGCCTTACATAATAGTTCCTTTTGGATTAAAAAAAGAATAAGGTGTTTCTCTTTAGAATCCTATCTAAATCAAGTTATTATTTGGATTAAAAAAAATATTTAATACTATAGAAACACCACCACACCAATTATCAAATGACAAATAAGCCACTGAGATCTACCACCACATGTTGTTCAGACTACAGAAATTATTACATGGATTGAGAACACAATGTAACTGTGTGATCAATCAATAATATTTCTTAATTTGTCTATATTATTTTTAAATACCTCTTATTATTGCTATTTTGAAAAGATTGAATAATTACTTCTAAAGTGAGATCCACTGACAGATATTCTTTATTAAGAAAATTTTGGTAGTATACTTCAATTGCACATTACCAAGTTCTTTTTATAAGATTTAGCAGAAGAAGATGCATAACAAAATTGCATTACATAAGGAAATACCTAATGGAAGTAGGCATGTCATCTTTGTTCTTGAATTCAATAAATTCTTGCAATTTTTTATTGTTGAGATTGTAGAGTAAGAAATTGACTAAATCATGGTCAGTAATGTTGTGCAATGGCACCATTCTCCAAGTCAACTCAATTATGGCACCTAAGATGGTGGCCATTTTTCGTTGTGGAAAAAGTTTTTGTCATTAATGTAGCGAAGATGCATGTTGATGTGTAATCCACAATAGTATGCCTTCGGTTGGCATGTCAGGATTTTGATTACAAATACCAAATAAATTTTTTAATTTAATAAGATAAAATATTATATTTAAATTATAATTATTTTATTTTTTCTTTCACAAAAGTTTAAAAAAAATCAAAAAATATATCCCAAACGAGATTTTTTAGTCGCAGGCTAAAATAGTCAAAAAGCTAAAAAATCAACCCACATTCTAAACAAACCCTATATAGTATCATTTTAAATTCCTTAATAATAATAATAGGACAAATTATATTAAACTCTCTCAAACTAGCGATTATTTACACTTGCCTAACAATTATTTCCTTAATATTTTAAACCAACAATTACCCCCTCAAATTATTTGAGTTTGAATTTCTATTAGTCATTTGTTAGATATTTAGATTAAAAAATTATCAAGTACTGTGCAAATGATGATTATATTAAATTTTATAACCAAATTATCTTATTTTACTTTTGTAAAGTGTAATATTGGATTTAAAATATTAGGGAAATAAAGTGTAAATGGTCGATAGTTTGAGAAAGTTTAATATAATTTGCCTATAATAATACTAATACTAATCAGTGTGTTTGGTTTGAGTTTTCTGGATTAAGTTTTTTGAAAATTGAGTTTTTTGGTTTTCGTATTCTTTTGTTTTTAGTGAATATTTTTTAAATTTTAAACATTTTTTTTACTTTTTTAGATGCACCTTAATTAGATGCATCTAAAAAGTAAAAAATTTGTGAAAAAATATTTTAAAAAATTAATAAATACATAAAAATACAAAAAATATACTGAATTCTTATATTTTTTTTTATATTTTTAATATTTAGTGAATTTTTAAAAGATTTTTTTTACAATTTTTTTACTTTTTAGGTGTATTTATGTTAGGTGTGTCTAAAAAGTAAAAAAATTACTTAAAATATTAAAAACATTTAGTAAAAATAAAAAAAAAAGAAAAATTAGAAAGTAGAATTTTCTGAAAAGTATTTTCTGAAAAATGAAAATAAGCAAACTGACTACTAATAATAATAAAGCACATCCAATTTTAATATTATTGCACATAGTGATAACTTAACTTGAACCCCCAACATGCCTTGTGAATAAAATATTATTTATCAAATGTGTGACGCCTGAATTCACATCTTATTATTAGAATTGTAACTTTTTCTTTTTTTTTTCTTTTTTTTTTTTCTCTACTTTCGATCGTGTTCAATAAACTAAATTTCTCAATAAACATATAAAAAGATTGCCACTAAATCTTATGTCTCACTAAAAAATTTGATTGGAAAATAACTTCATTGCTTTGATTTCTTATTATATATAAATACTTACCAATCAGTCTTATTAATTAGATTTATTTACCTGCAAGTCCTAACTAAAAAATTTATCACTATAAATTTATTCATAAAAATAAGTGAGTTTATCAATAAAACTTAATGAATAATAAGTTCTAAAAGTAAGACCTATTAGTAATTTATCCCATCATCTATATTGAATCACAATTTTGTGTTCAGATTGCCATGTTGGGCTCATTTTTTATTTTTTATTTTTTTTCAAAACTTTTGTAGGCTCCTCAATTTGAAGAATATATGAAATGGAAAATATTTGATGATCCCACTGACCACTTGTCATGTTTTTTTGTTGAGAACATATGAAGTGTTCCTTACTCACAACCTATGATGTCAATCACTGGGGTCCAAATGCACTGCACAAGGTTTGTTCAATTAATTTCATTTATTTATTTATTTATTTTTGGTGGGTAAGGCGCAATTAATTCTCTTGGCACAATGCACCATATGCCCTGATGAGATTAATACTGAATAATGGGAAATATATATATAGATTGAAAAAAAATTTGTATGTAACAAGTTGAGTTTTGAAAATAGATTGAATAATTAACTTGTAATAAAACCTTCTTTTTTTTTCTTTTTTTTTCTTTTTTTCTGGTAATCACATATTCCAAGAATTATAATTAAAAAATAGTTATTATAAAAACATGGAGAAATTATTTAGTAATTCCAGAGTATAGATACTTAGTATTCCATAATATTATAATTAGTTAAAAAGGTGGGTAGGTGGGTATTGTGTTGGATGATTGGGAAACATAAGGGAACATGTTGAATGATAATTGGTTAAGAAGTACGAATGGATGATTGGGAAACATAAGGAAACATATTGAATGATGATTGGTTAAGAAGTACGAACACGTGATATTTCAAGAACATTTTATAATTTTCGAAAAAGATGTTGATGGAGAGAAATGAGAATGCCATGAAGGAAAAGTTAGTGCTGAGAATTTAGCTTTCGAAGGAACTCCAATTTACAACCATCTTTCCAACATCATCCACTGGTATGCCCCGTCCAGCAAGGAACTCAACAGGTCATGAAGGAAAAACAAATGGGAAAATTATTATAAACCCCCATAAATTATAAGTTATTTGCACTTTAACAACCTCAAGTTTAAAAATCAACACTTGACACCATATATATACGATGGTAAACGTCAGGCAATACCAGCAATTATAAAATGACAATTTTTCTTTTACATAAATTGTAAATAGAAATTAATGTCGAGACTTGTGTTGGACACAATCTCCTTAGAGCAGATTTCACCTTCGCTTCGGTGTTTCAAGATACAATCGGTGTCTACTTCTCAGGATGCAACGACTAACACTTGATTTTACAACACTATAAAATCAAGTTTGGCAAACCAAACAATGCTGTAACTCTTTCTCTTTCTTTTTCTAAAAATAAATGCAGAAACAGATGCAGGAGCAACAGATGACGAATAGAAGAAGAAAGGGAAGAAGTCTGAAAATTTTCAGATGCAAAATGAATTGCTGGAGCAGACTTTATATAGGCAGGTTGGTGGTTGTTCGAACAGGTGCCAATAGATAGGCAACTGTTTGGATAGATTTCAACAGATAGAAAATCTGTTTGAACTGTTTGGACAGTTCCAAATCTGTCTGGGAAAGATTCAAAAGGTTCAAACCTGTTCGGGTGTGTTAGGAACTGTTTGGGTGAAGGGAAAAAATTTGGACCAATTTATTTTGATTTTTGAAACCAAAAACAAAAATAAATAAATAAAGTTCAAATGTTTTTTGCCCAAAAAGATAAGTATTGGGCCGGACAAGCCCAATCCAACTTCACACCACGTACCCGCGCCGAAGCCCAGCCTAGCCCGACCGACCGGACGAACGGCGGCATGCGCGTGTGGTTTTAATTTTGGGTCTAATCGGTTTAGTCCACTACACCCGTAACCTCACCCTTCCACAAACTTGGGTACCCCCTGGGGCCCATCCCAAGTATCCAATGCTAAGGTTTATAAATCCAAACAATTCCTCAAGCCTTTCCAATGTGGGACAAGCACATTTCACAAATGTATAGTAAACCTACCAAAATACATTTCCACGAACCCGAAAATGCGCGTTGAATTCTCATTCATCCGGAAATGGTTTTGAGCAACCAAATACATGCATTTATTCACTACACGGCATTAAACATAAACCCAATTAGAAACGTTAAAAATAACGCTTGGGTCCCACCTTAATTAATGCTCAAAGTTAGCAAAAAATAAGACTATACAAAAGCCATTTTTCAACAATCCCCCACATGAATGAAATTTACGATAACGGACATGCAACAAGATGCAGACAAAGAAAGAGTAAATTAAGAAGATACACCACATTGAGATAGGTAGCTTTTGGCTTTGAACCTCATTTGGTGAAAGCCTATCGGACTTACTGGCTAACCAGTGGACGCGATGCCTTGAACTGTTCAGCTGTTTGTGTAAGCCAAGACAATAGACTACACATAATGTATCCTCAGACACAGTTTGGTTCTTACGGTTATGTTCGTTTTGGCCCTGAACAACGTATGGTAATTCATGAGTGCTCTAGAGAATTTAGCCTTCTTAATTCTCATAGAACTGGCCCAGTTCACACTCATATAGATGATTTCTTATTAAAAGTATCCTGCTATACCCCATTTGGATGTCCAAGCTATAAAAATCATTAAAAGCAAAGCTTATTCTACTAACGCTGTAGGTATCACTTTTCTTATCATAGAAATGGGTAGGAGTAAACCTCCTTAGTGATACGTGAAGTCATCCATAATTCGGTTATCCCTTTGAACCTAGATCTTAGGATCTCCAGTCAACTAGATTGGGTTGCCATTATGGCGACTTTTAAGTAATAGGCTTTAATTCCATTCCCCTCGATAAATGGTACACTTGCTCTTTGGCTAGCCCTTTAGTCAATGGATCCACAATATTCTCCTTTGACTTTATATATTCTATGGAAATTATTTTATGTGAGAGCAAATGCCTAACGGTATTATGTCTTCGACGAATGTTTCAAGACTTACCGTTATACATATGATTCTGTGCCCGTCCTATTGCTGCTTCACTATCACAGTGAATACACACTACAAGAATTCACACTTTTAGCAACAAAAAAATTGGTCGCTAAAAGTCAATTTTTGGTCGGCAAAAGTTATCCGCGACCAATTTTTTTGGTCGCTATTTTGGTCGCCAATTGAGGGTCGGCAAAAGTAATTCGCGACCAAAATTGTGGTTGGTCGGCAAAAGTTGGATTTGCCGACTAAATTTTTAGTCGCTAAATATTTAATTACCGCGACTAATTTATTTTGTCGCCAAAACACTTTGGTCGCGAAAAGTCGCCTTTTGCCGACCAAATTTCTTAGTCGCCAATTGTGACATTCTGCGACCAAAATTAGTTTGGTCACCAAACTAATTTTCGCAACCAAAACTGTTGGTCGACAAAAGTGAGTTTCCACGACCAACAAAATTTTTGGTCGGCAATAGATGTATTTTTTGCGACCAAAACTCTTGGTCGGCAATTGTCATTTTTTGTAAAAAAAAATAATTTATTTGTCGCGACTAATAAATTGGTCGCCAAAGCAATAAAACAATACACCTGTAATTCCTAATAATTCATTCAATCCATAATAAACCTATAATTTTAAAGCATCATTCAACTTAACTGAATCATTAACATTCGACACAATACATAATTCATTAACATTCGACACAATACAACTATTCTAAGTTTTCATTCACAAGTCACATCCATCTAGCATAACAATTTGAAACATAACTATTTGTTATCCACGCGCAGCTATCAACAAATAAAACTACTAATATTTGTTATCCATACACATCCATCCAAAAATATTTAATCCTCCAAAAAATACTTATACTGCCAAGTAGTCTTATACAATTTAGCTTCGTGCACGAGATCATCCATCATCCATCTATACCACAGAAAATGAGAAATAATGTTAGGTTTGTTTTTAATGAAAATATTTGAAATGGGTAATTAAATTATCAATTTCAGAGAATCGTAAGTTCAAATCAAAATTTCTAACTCATTTGCAGGTAATTAAATTATCAATTTCAGAGTATAAGCTGCTAATTACAAATTTGAAATGGGTATTAATAGATTGGACAATGAGACTCATGTTTACACAGAGAAAAGTGCAAGGTTCATATATGGTCATGGCAAACACAATCAAGCTTGACAAGCACGGACAGACATAGAAGACTACTACAATGTTGAAAACAATCTTCCTCTTATTTATGGCTTTCTCTGTTTTTTCGTTTCTTTTCTTTTCTTTTTCTTTGTTTATGGTTTATTTGTTTCTCCTTATGTTGTTACTTCAAAGGAATGATCCTACTCCAGAACCATCTACTTTCAGAATGCACATCTCTTAATCTACTTACTCAAAGATCATGAAATTTGGTCGAAGTGTTTCTTATTAAGTCTATTTTCAAATGCTGCTAGTCGCAACAAGTCAGATTGTGTAAATGGAGTTATGATCTAAACAATGCATGGAACTCATTTTTGACAAAAAGACAGAACAAATGGGTGAACTGCAAAAATCATTATCTCTTAGACATACTAGAATAAGAAATTGTATACTGTCATAGACATACTAGAATAAGAAAGAGTAAAAAGGTACCTTTATCCTTAGCATCTCCATTCCATTTACCAGAAGTAAAGTTCCACTCCCCAGCCAAGTTTTCATCTTTCTTCCAGTCAGATTTAACCCACCGATTCTCCCAGCCACCATCTTAAAAAAGTACAGCAACAAAAACACATAATGAGGATGAATGTGAACCCAGAAAGTCCCAGATGCTTTTATTAAAAAAAAAAAAAAAAAAAAAAAAAAACAGAACTGCTTATTAAGCAATTCACTTGCTAAAACAATGGACAACAAAAAGTCAAAAGCACAACTATATATATCTTTGTTTCTAACTTCTCTTCACCAATAGCATCTTGTTGATGTTAAATGTAAGCGCAATAGAGGTAATGCATTCATACGTAATGTGTATTGGGGGATTTATACATAGGGAACACATACAAAATGTTTAAGCTACACAGTTGTTGATTTTTTACTAATTAAAATTGCAAATTAAAGCTTGTGCATAGGTAATTTACTCTTCTTTCATTTGAAACAATCAGTATTTACAAAATCAAACTACAGGAAGCAAACACAAATCCAAAAAACAATACAGATAAGGCAACACAAATCAATTCCTCAACAGATCCACTAAACAGTCCTAGTTCCAGATCAATTCTGAAGTAAAAAAATAAACTAAAGCACCAGACATCAAGTTTTTTGGGAGAAACAACATCAGAGAATTTGGAGCTAATTTCTCGTACAAATGCCAATCACCAACCAAAGCTAAACCAAAACCAGATAAGATAAAACCAATTCAATTTGGTGAGTTCGTCATTTTAATCCATTATATCTACTACCATGTCATTGAACTTGGTTTCTAAATTTGATCACTTCTCTAAGGCCTACTATAAGGCTTAGTTGAGGTAGAGCTTTTTCAGTAATTGTTCACTTTGGTTATTATGCTTCTAGAAGGTATTTAAGGATTTGGAAGCTGGAGTTGTTTATGCTCTGATTTTTTAATAATTATCACTAAATAAGATATATCATATGATGATTCATATAAATAGTAATATAAAAAGATAATGGAAAATTAATAACATATAACATTGCTACAAAAAAAAAAAAACAAATAAAATACTTTGTGTTGATGTTAACATTGCCATATATTCTACATCGTAAACATGGCCATTCTGTTGATGTTAATCACTGAATTTCTATTGATCAACTAATGCAGAGGAAAACTAAAATTACCCAATCTCATAAATTACCTAAATTCGTACATAGTTATAAATTATAAGCACTTGATTCATGTTGTGAGTAGTGATCATGGCTGTGATCTTATGGGTACATAAATGACATCTTCCATGCAATTAATCCAATAGGTGACACCTTAGCCAGAGGAAGAAAGGATGGTCCAGATTTGAGAACTTCAGTTGAAAGCCATAGACTCCCTGGCACAGTTCTTTTACCATTTTGAATATTGATTGTCCATATGACCAAGGGACAACCCATCTTGACTATGTCCTATCATGATGTTGCCACATGCCATCCAAAGGGAAATTCCAGCACATTAGTACCTCTCTTGCTCTCTTTCCCTGTCTCTAGAAGTGCTTATAAAAGGGAAGGGGACAAACATACCAACAGCACCCAGAAAAAGAATATATACATATAAATAATAAGGCTTTGTTGGATTAGACTACAATAAATAGTCAGGATTTTATGTGAGAAACTATGTAAGTGGTCTGAAATCCTAAACAATTCAAGAAAAAAGGGAATTAGATGCCAGAGTTTAAAAATTAGGCTGCAATCTTCCTTGGCCAAATGACTTGATAGTCACCAATGCCACATAGTCCTAATAATTCAATTAATAATAAGATAATTAGATTTTGTTTGTGTTAAGTATAACATTACTGTAACTAGATGTTGCCTTGACCATCTGGTGAATTAGATTTTGGCCATCTGTTGAATGTTGTTCATGTGTCCACAATGATGGCATTCGATGCCCAAAAGATGCTTGATCTCTCTGTTCTGTGGACAGTGAATCAGTTGAAGCTTCTCTACCGACCCTTGACCCAACATCATGTGCGTTTTGTTGTTTCCAGAGATGGTTTTCATAGCCCTGCACATGGGAATGTAAATCAGCCGAGACTAATCTAACACACACTTGCAGTAATAATGTACAGTTGAACGGCACACTCTACAATGATCCAAGCTAAGTAAACCAACCAAAGACTTAAAATAAAGTATTAAATGTTTTATTCTAACAAGGCAAACAGACTATCAGTCTTTCTTGCCATAATAACAATTTTTATATTTACTCTAGGTACCTTATATGTAATCTTGCTCCATAATTCCAAATGAACTGAAATGATCCAAGTAAAGTTAAAAGTAATCCAGGGAGCAAGCATTTAAGAGGTGTATTTAATCATGTATTTATATATATATATATATATATATTCACCAAAATAAACTAACACGATTTGATTGGTCACTTCACATTAGATTGCCCAAGAAAGATAGTGAAATCATCTGTTGCCATGCAACTAAATGAAAGTGGCAAGTATTACAGCAATGACTTGAACACATCCCTAGACCCAGATAATAACTTGAGTGGAAGGGTAAAATTTTCATTTTCACCATGCCATAAACAAATAGAATTACACAAGTGATGCACAAGCAAGCAGGTAATCACGAAACAGACAGGAAAATACATTTATCCATGCATGGCACCAATAAAGAGGGCAGGTATGCTAGCAAACTGGAAAGAACCAGTCCACAAGAGTCCTATTTAATATATCAAGCAGCAAATCTAACCCAACAACCGATTTGACCCCAGTTAAGTACACAGATCAAATGGTTCAAGACACCAATGGCGTGAAACTTGAGTAAACACGTACTCATAATCCCATTTAAACTCAAAATCCCTGGACTTGATCTCTGTCTAACACACCAACCAAAAATAATCTGTCTAACAGTTACTATGAAATCTGAAACAAGACAAGGCATTGAAGAGAATACATAGTCTAAAATATTGAATTTTTTTTTTCACATTTCACTCCAGTTAATTTCTCTCACAGAAAATTTCAAATTAACAACTAAAATATCTTATTTCATCATTTAAGCATTCATTTCCCTTCCTGAGATCTTACCAATCTTTCAGAGTCATCAGGCATCCTACGATCTTTCTTTGACCTATTGATTGCACCATGATCACTTGATCTAGAGTTCAAATCATCCCACATATACTCTTCTTCATCAGAGTTCTTCCAGCTCCTATCCATCCTACTGCTGCTTCTACCGGAAACACTCTGTGTTGGCTGTAGATACACATCAGTGTTTGTCGATCTAGGGGCTGGGTAACTTGGAAACCCGTGCTTGATATCAAAACCATTCCTTTGGCTGGAAATCATCTCTGCCATGTTGCTGCCAGCTCCATACCAAGGCTTGTCGAATCCTCGTATTGCCTCTGAATCTCAATGTCGAATTGACCCCTCTAAAGCACAACTTTGTATTGAATGGGCAATTTTATGTTTGTTGCCTTAATAACAATTTTATGTGGTTCAAATGAACAAAAATCAATCATATTAAATTAAAATAGATTGTCAGAAAAACAAACTAGGGAATTCGACATTCATATTGCAATAATAAAAAAAATATATAGTCCAAAAAACAAATTTATTCTATCTCCAACTATGCTCATTACTCACAATCAAAGGATTTCAAGTTGAAAAGAACAATTAAATTTCCAAAATCGAAATAGATTGGACATAACACTTAAATCATAAACATATAAAAAAAACTATGCTCATTACCACCTTGGACATAGCACTTAAATCATACACAATGATCCAATTCTAACAAAATATATTCTCCTAGGCATTTCATCAAACACCCAAGGCACACAACACAATTAGCTAACAAGGTGATATACAAGGATGCAACATCAACGAGAATTTCTCTTCTACACATTTTAACAAACACTTAGCATGCATGAATTCAAACTTAAATCAATTCATGCCATTTCTTCTAATTTCAAGCACATAAATTAATAGACACATGGGTTCTTCAAATACATCAAGTATTTCTACTTTAAACATCAATATACACCTCATATAAACTAGATTTGAACTACAATTTAATCTAAAATCAATTAGGGCACACAAAACAATCCATCCAAACCAATTAGGGACGAAATTAGGGCACAATAATTTAACATAAAATCAATTAGGCCACAGAAATTACAGTAATGAGAACAAATAGTCATAATTTCTTTTTTGGCACAAAAAAAAAAAAAAAAAAAAAACTCTGCTAGAGTGTGGAGAGATACCTTTCACGTCCACGCCAAAGATAGATATGTGTTGGAACCAAGCTTGGAGCAATGGGAATGGATGCTCTCTGGAATATGAGCCCCAACCCTAACTCTAACCACCGATACCCTGTAATGCCGAGTACTGGACTGCTCAGATAAGGGATCTATTGATCTGAGGATTCAAGAAACTATTGATCTATTGATCTGGACTGCTCAGTACTGGACTGCCCATTTTAATGTTTTGTAGGTAAAGTAAAATCGAAAAGAACAATTAAATTTCCAAAATCAATCACCTTGTTAGCTAAATTAAAATAGATTGTCAGAAGCCAGATCTGAGTTAGAATGTAAAAAATCTATTAAAAATAAAAAACCTAAACAAAATGAAACTCACAAAATCGAAAGAGACAACTACAAATATGGAGAATCAACCTTCGAATCTTCAAGAATCAACCTTCGAATCTGATGAAGAGATGAGTACAGAGAGTGAGAGAGAGAATTCGAGCAAGAGCGAGAGTGAGACTGCGACAGAGAGAATTCGAGCGAGAGCGAGAGTAAGAGAAACTGCAAATCTGGAGAATCAACCTTCGAATCTTCAAGAATCAACCTTCAAATCTTCGATAAACTTCATAGATCTGATGAAGAGATGAGTACTGAGAGTGAGAATGAGACCGAGAGTGAGAGAGAATTTGAGCCTTTTGTTGTAGTGCCTTTGAGTGACTTTTGTTGTAGTGCACGTTTCAAATTTCCCCCCAAACTTTTGGCGACCAAAAATCAAATTAGTCTCAAAAACAAGTTCTTTCGCCGACAATTTTTTTTAGTCGCCAAATCTCAATCAACGGCGACTAAAATATTAGTCGCTAAAAGTACTAATTTGGCGACTAATTTTTTTTGGTTGCTGAAAATAAGTTTTTCGCGACCAAATTTTTGGTCGCCAAAAAATATGTGACCTTTCGCAACCAAATTTGTAGTTGGTCGGCAAAAGTATACCACTTTCTGCGACCAACATATTTTTTGGTCGCCAAAATATAACCTTCTGCGACCAATAATATTTGGTCGCCAAAAATAATGATCATTCGCGACTAATTAATATTTGGTCGCCAAATGTCATTTTTTTGCGACCAAAATTTTTTTGGTCGGCAAAAGTGGTCGCAAAATGTGTAAATTCTTGTAGTGACATATAGCTGGCACAGGTTTAGGCCACATTGGAATGTCTTCTAAGAAATTACGAAGCCATTCTGCTTCTTCTCCTGTTTTATTTAATGCGATAAACTCAGATTTCATTGTCGACCTAATTATGCATGTCTGCTTGGAAGATTTCCAAGAGACTGCAGCACCTCCCAGGGTAAAGACATATCCACTAATAGATTTTGAGTCTTTAGTATCCGATATCCAATTTGTATCGCTGTACCCCTCGAGTACTGCTGGATATTTGATATAATATAAGACATAATTCTGGGTATGTCTTAGATACCTAAGTACCATAATTATCGCTTTTTAATGATCGGACCCTGGATTACTTGTGTACTTACTTAATTTGCTTACAGCATAGTTAAATCTGGCCTAGTGCAATTCATTAAGTACATCAAGCTTCCGATTATTCGATAGTACTCTAATTGTGATATGCCAACACTTGTATTTTTTGACAAATGAAGACTAATATCAACAGGTGTTTTAGTAGGACGGTTGTTATGCTTTCCAAATTTCTCCAGAATCTTCTCAACATAGTGAGACTGAGATAAGGCATATCCTTCAGATGTTCTAGTAATTTTTATTCCTAGAATTACATCTACTACTCCAGATCTTTCATATCAAACTTTTTGTTCAACATTTTCTTTTGTGGATTTGATCATGTCATTTCGCTTCCAATAATGAGCATGTCATCCACATAAAGACAAACTATGACATAGCATTTGTCTGTGCTTTTAACATAGAAGCATTTGTTACATTCGTTTATCTTAAAACCATTCGAAAGCATAACATGATCAAATTTTTCATGCCATTGTTTCGGAGCTTGTTTTAATCCATAAAGGGATTTGACAAGTTTACAAACCTTTTTCTCTTGGCCGGGAACTTGAAACCCTTCCGGTTGTTTCATATAGATTTCCTCATCTACCTCGCTATTCAAAAAAGCTGTTTTAACATCCATTTGATGTATTTCCAAATTATACAAAGCTGCAATCGCAATCAACATGCGAATGGATGTTATTCTTGTCACTAGTGAATATGTGTTAAAATAATCAAGGCTTTCTTTCTACTTATATCCCTTAATAACAAGCCTAGCCTTGTATTTATCTATTGAACCATCTTCTTTAATTTTTCTCTTGAATATCCACTTATATCCAAAAGGTTTACATCCTGGTAGAAGATCCACCAGTTCCCAAGTATGATTTTGCAGTATTGATTCAATTTCACTATTTACAGCCTTTCTCCACAATGGAGCTTCAGGACTTGATATAGTTTCCTTGAAGTTTTGAGGCTCATTTTCTAACAGGTATGTCAGAAAATCTGGACCAAATGATTTAGAGATCCTAGCCCTGTTGCTACGCCTAGGTTCATCTACTTCATTATCATTTTGGTCTTCATTGTTATCTATAGCAGTATCAAAAGTTCTTTTATTTGAACTTTTCTCTTCAATTTCCTTGCTAGGAAAAATGTGTTAAAAAAACGATCTATTTCTTGACTCAATAATAGTGTTTACATGCATATCCGGATTTTCAGATTTATGAACTAAAAATCTATATGCACTACTATTATTGGCATATCCAATGAACACACAATCAACGGTCTTTGGTCCTATCTTAGTTGTTTTGGGACTAGAGACTGCCACATTGGCCAAACACCCCCACACTTTGAGGTAATTATAGGTAGGTCATCAACCTTTCCATAATTCATAAGGTGTTTGATTGAGTTTCTTGTGGGGTACCCTGTTAAGGATAAAGTTAGCAGACAAAATCGCCTTCCCCTACAAGTTCTGAGGTAACCCTGAACTAATCAACATGGCATTCATCATCTCTTTAAGAGTTCGATTCTTTCTCTCAGTAACACCATTTGACTGAGGAGAATAAGGTGCAGTGGTTTAGTGAATGATACCATGTTCATAACAAAATTCTTCAAATGGTGCATCATACTCGCCACCTCTGTCACTCCTCACTATCTTAATAGTTTTGCCAAGTTGATTTTTAACCTCAAGTTTATATTGCCTAAAAGCTTCTACGGCTTCATCTTTACTTCTCAATAAGTAAACATAGTAATATCGAGTGCAATCATCAATAAAAGTAATAAAGTACTTCTTACCTCCTCTAGTTTGAACAAATTTTAAATCACAGATATCTGTGTGAATTAAACTTAGAGGTTCAATACTTCTTTCAACTTTATTAAATGATGCCTTAGTGAGTTTTGCCTCAACACAAATCTCACTTTTATGATTAGGATCAAATTTTAAGTTTGGTAAACATTCTAAAGCAACAAGTTTACGCAAAGAATTAAAATTAACATGTCCTAATCTACCATGCCATAAAAAAGAAGACTCAGCCATATAAACAGAATATGTGTTTTTATTATTAAAAGCCAAATTAGGTACAACAGTCGTTACATTGAGCTTAAAAAGCCTATCACTCATGTAACCCACTTTTGGAAAGTATAACTTTATGAGATTCAAAGACTAATTTAAACCCATTCTTGATCAACAATGACCCAGAAATCAAATTCTTGCGAATCTCTAGCACATGGAGTACATTGTTAAGAGTGAGTTCTTTTCTCGAGGTCATTTTTAGCACAATCTTTCATTGTCCTTCTACAGTTGAAGTGGAGGAGTTTCCCATAAAAAGTTGTTCCCCACTTTTCACCACTTTGTAGGTTGTGAACATTTTCTTATTTGCACAGATATGGCGGGTTGCTCTAGTATCCACCCACCATTCCTTGGGATTGCCTACCAAATTTGCTTCAGAGACTACTGCAACAAGATTGATGTCAGCCACTCCATCAGAAAGATAAAAATCCTCAGCTATGTCGGCTTGTGCCAGCTTTTTGCTCGAACTCCCTCCGTTCTTGCGAACGTGACAATCCTTAGCGGGATGCCTATCTTTGCTGCACACAAAACACTTGCCTTTGAACCTCTTGTTGAACCCATTGTTGATCCCTTTGTTGATCTTACTAGTGGATCCTTGTTTGGGACCATTGCCATTATGCTTCCGCTTTTTGTTGTTGAACTTTGACCCTTGTCCATGTTTCACAACATTTGCTTTAGCTTGCATGACATGGTTTCCTAACTTCTTGTCGGAACCACGGTTGTCCTCCTCAATTCGGAGCCGCACTATCAGTTCCTTTAATTTCATCTCCTTGCGTTTATGCTTCAAATAGTTCTTGAATTCTTTCCAAGATGGTGGCAATTTTTCAATGATTGCCTACTTGGAAAGATTCACTGAGAATCATCCTTTCCACATGTATGTCATGGAGAATTAATTGGAGATCTTGAACTTGGCTAATAACCGTTTTGGAATCCATCATTTTAAAATCCAGAAAACGACCGACAACAAATTTCTTTGTACCGGCATCCTCTGTTTTATACTTATGATCGAGAAATTTCCACAGTTCTTTAGCTGTGCTTTTTACACTATACACATTGTACAGTGTATTGTCCAACCCATTGAGGATATAGTTTCGACACAGAAAATCACCATGTTTCTATGCATCGACTGCGGCAATCACTTGCCGGTCAGTTTCTTCCTCGTTCAGTGCCGGTGCCTTTTCATGAGTGAAGTGAGCCAAATTCAATGTGGTAAGATAAAATATCATATTTTGTTGCCATCTTTTAAAATTATTACCATTGAATTTTTTTGGCTTCTTCCCATGATTTACCGGTACTGCATCACTAGCATAATAGGTGTGGGAGTTTGAGTAATAATAGTCTCAGTACTGTTAATTTCAGTTGTCATAATTCTGACGAAATAAAAATAATATACCAATCACAAATTTATACAAAAAACGAATTCACACACAAAATAAATAGAATAATATTTTGTAACAAAATTTCAATGATAAACAATATATTACTATTATGTTATCAAAGAAATCATCAAACAGTATATTACTACTATTTAAGAAATTAAACAGTATATTACTACTATTAAATTTCTCGAAACAAAATATTTGTCTGTTTATCACAGAAATAAATAAAAATAAAAAATATACTTTAAGATTGTTAGAACCCACAAAGGTGTATGTGTGTAAATTAAATGTATAAATTAAATAAACAATAAAATAAAATAATTTAGAAAATAATTATATAAATTATTCCCCGAATTAAATGTTTACAGAAATTAATGTCAAGGCTAGTGTTGGACACAATCTCCTTAGAGTAGATTTCGCCCTCGCTCCGGTGCTTCGAGATATAATAGGCGTCTACTTCCTAAGATGCAACGACTAACACTTGATTTTACAGCACTATAAAATCAAGTGTGGCGAACCCAACAATGCTGTGACTCTTTCTCTTTCTTTTCCTAAAAATAAATGCAGAAACAGATGTAGGAGCACCAGAGGACGAATATAAGAAGAAAGGGAAGAAGTCTGAAAATTTTCAGATGCAAAGTGAATTGCTGGAGCAGACTTTATATAGGCAGGTTGGTGGCTGTTTGAACAGGTGCCAACAGATAGGCAACTGTTCGGACAGATTTCAACAGATAGAAAATCTATTTGAACTGTTTGGACAGTTCCAGATCTGTCCGGGAAAGATTCAAAAAGTTCAAACCCGTGCGGGTGTGTTAGGAATTGTTTGGGTGAAGGGAAAAAATTTGGACCAATTTATTTTGATTTTTGAAATAAATAAAGTTTAAATGTTTTTTGCCCAAAAAGATAAATATTGGGCTAACCTCACTCTTCCACAAACTTGGGTATCCCTTGGGGCCCATCCCAAGTATCCGATGCTAAGGTTTATAAATCCAAACAATTCCTCAAGCTTTTCCAATGTGGGACAAGCACATTTCACAAATGTGTAGTAAACGCACCAAAATACGTTTCTACGAACCCGAAAATGTGCGTTGAATTCTCATTCATCCAAAAATAGTTTTGAGCAACCAAATACATGAATTTATTTAGTATGCGACATTAAACATGAACCCAATTAGAAACGTTAAAAATAACGTTTGGGTCCCACCTTAATTAATACTCAAAGTTAGCAAAAAAATAAGACTATGCAAAAGCCATTTTCCAACAATAATATAATAGACATGTATGAAAAGATTAATTACCTTTCAAGTGGCATAAATTTTGCCTTTCATCCTTGAGATTGTATAATGACAAGTGGTTTGGTGACTAGCCCTAATTCCACTTATCCATTTTGATTACCTTCCATGAAATTTTAAAATCTCTATATTCTGTCTTAGTTGATTCAATACACATTGAAACTTGCAAGTTGTATTGAAGCATATAATCCCATAGAAGGTGTTTACTAGGGAACGTTTTGAAACCCTAACAAAAGATGTTAAGTATCATAATTTTATATTCAAACAGATCAACTCTTGAAGTTTTAAACGTTTTAAGCTTCAAAGACAAAGTGCTAACCAACAATGAGAAATCAGATTCTATCTTGAGTTCAAAATAAAATAAAATAAAAATCCTTATCACATGCAAAGTTCACGTCCAACATGGCCATATCATGAAATTGGAAGATGTTAACCTACCAAGTGGGGGCCTTAGCAAAGGCAATCAATCCATTACCTCATCCCACATGTCATGCCAAATATTCTACCATATTACAATGACACCCATTTATTGCTTCTTTTTTTTTAAAAAAAAAAATAAAAAAATAAAAAAATCAATTCCAAAGTGAGTCCTACCCTGACCCAAAAGAAGGGATCCCCTCATCTCAGTATCTTGGCCCATGAGAGTCTATGGGCCCCACTGGGGTGAAGAATAATATTATAAATTAAAATTTTTTTATTTAGTATTTATTTATATTTAGACTATATTATTTCGTTTTAATCTTTATTATACAAACATATTACTCAAAATTTTTTTTTTTAAGACAATAGGATTTTTGGTGAAAAAATATGGAAAGGTGTGTCATTAAAGTTGCCCCACTTTGGAGATTTATTTTGATATCCATATTCCATGGACTTATTATAAGGAGTTGGGGGTTTGAAACTTTGAAGAGGATGATGATGGAGTGGTCCGTTCATAAAAAGATGATGGAGTGGACAAAGCCAAGCACTATAAAGATATGGAAGAACTTTGGTGGACCCCTAAAGATGTGAACCCTAACTCTCTCTTGTTTGTGTCATAGTGGTTGGGGCACACATCTAGTACATTACCTTTTGATTTGATGTTGCTTCCTTTGTTCTCTTACAACACATCCTCCCCTTACATCATGGGTGTACTCTTTCTTTTCTTTTTCTTGTTTTAAAGAATTTGTAAATTAGTGAAATGTAATAAAAAAATTATAAAATTATGAAAGTATAAATAGATATTTACTTTGACGTAAGTAACATGGTGACTTAAAACATAACTCTTATTTACATGTAAATCTATATTACGGTATAAGAAAATTATTACCTAGAACTTTCACTTTCACTTTCACTTTCACTTTTACCTTCACTTGCATTTTTATGATTTTACAATTATTCTTTCTATTTTTCATCAATTTGTATTTTCTTTTACTTTTATTTTTTTGTACAAAAAAACTTTTAAGATAGGGTCACATTAAATCCATATCATTCTTATAAAGTAAATTCTAAATATATGCAGTCAGTTGCAAATTACATGTATCAATTAAAAATTATGCATAAAAATTATGCAAGTCAAATCTAAAATGTCCCATGTAAAACAAACCCTCAAATTACTAATTGCATAAGTTCACACTTTTGAGAGAGAGAGAGAGAAAAAAAAAAGCACTAGAATCATGACCTCCCACAATGCATTTTTTCTTTCTTTATGTGGGTATTTTGATGACCCTGTGCCATGGCTCAACTTTTTGCTGGATTTGGTGGAAGGGATAAGATATTAAGACACATAGTGGAGTAGAGCAAAAGCAAAGTCATTACTTATTTCATGGTTGAATCATTAAGCCAATAAAGATAAAAAGCATTGGAAAGCAAAAACAAAACAAACAAAAAGAGAGAGAGAGGGGGGAGAACAATTCAATTTCAAACTATTCATTTCTAGGGTTATTGAGAGATGGGTGTACACATCATTTTCTCCCACTAACTATATAGTTCCATGTGCTAAGCCTACAAGATTTCCTCATCCCATTTACGGGGTTTTGGAGATTGCACCACCAAAAGCCCATTTAGTGCATAACCAACTTCCCATCTTGGTTATTATGATTGTGTCTTGCTTTTTGAAGTTAAAAACCTTAAAAAGTCTTTGTGAACCAACAATAACGCAGCTATTGTTAGTAACATTCATGCTTTTTGTGGGTGGTTTTTCTTTTAGTGGAGAGAGGGAGTATGCATGTATGTAATGCCATTTAAATTGGGCAAAGTGGGCACCAATGACATCTTGTAGAAGTGACTTTTCTATGTGGAGGATAGGAATAAAAGATATTGAAATGGTCTACTTTTCAACATAAAAGCAGAAAAAAGGTGACATTGTTGATATATTTTGGATTAGTAGTGAATTAGATCTTGTCCTTTATTCTAGATTGGGTCTTGTTAGCTAACAAGTGCCATTGGACTAAAATATAAATAAATACAAAATTAAAATAATTCTAGACATTTTTTTTGTTAAATTGTTATACTAATTCATCAAAAATTTTAAATTATTAATGAGAGGGATAAGACTCTTTTTCACAAGTGGATCAAATACCAGCAAGTATGACCAACTTTGATATTATGTTGAATTGTTAACTAATGTTTAACTTTTTTTTTATTTATTTTTGAAACACTTTTCAATTCGATTCCAATACCGAATAATGCTCGAAGGATAGTTGTTAATATTTGTCTAAATTAGCCTCTCTTTTTTTCTTTGAGAAAAGAAGCATATTAACATGTAAAAAAGTGAAAGTGATATGCCCTTGAAAGTGACCGAATTAAGCCGAAGTTGAACATATTGAAGAAATTTTGAGTACAAGAAATTTTGAGTACAACCCACCACCAAAACCGAAAGGTGTTGGAGCTATGTGAGTGGCCCATTACCCTTTTAAGGGCCAAACAAGTTAGACATCCTTGCTTTAAAGTTTAAAGAATTCTAGTTGGACTTGCTCTTCTTTCTTCTTTTTTTTTCTTTTTTTCTTTTTTTTTTGTGGGTAGCTCCAAGAAATTGGATCAAACAAGCCTAATATATAGAATTGTAAAGAAATTTTGAAAATTAGTTGGTACCCATAGGCCTATGGGTATCACGTAGTTATGTCACAAATAAATAACAAAATGAGATATTATCACGCTGTATATCCTATTACTAACATAAAATTACAGATTCTATGATTTTCATCAAATATAATTGCTTTGAGGCACCATCTGAGCATGCTCTTGGGACATGGAATAACTGCTCTAGAATTTACACCTTAGTAACAACATGTTTGGTTGTATTTTTTTTATTTATTTATATTGTTTAATTGTCATGATTCAAAAGCAAAAATAATGAAAGGTTCAAAAACATTCAGCATTCTCATATCTTTTAATAGTCTTTGAAAACTCAACAAATAACTATTGATATTTTTTAAAAGTCGGATTGTTCTAGGGAGTTTTTATTTTATTTTTTCAAAGGATTCTCTAAACAATATTTTCAACTTTTCCAAAAAATAAATAAAAATACAGACAAAAAAGTTTACATTTCAAGTCATTGCGTGTGAACAAGATTGTGGAAACACAATTGGTATGTCAAGTCAAAAATGATTAATACTTTGTCGGATTATGTGTAAGAAAAATTATGTCATATTCCGAGTAGGTTTCCTTTAATTAAGGTATGAACAATGTTTTTATTTTATTTTAATTTGAAGATGATAATGATGATTTTTCCATGAGTGTGACAATGGGTTACTATCATGATTTGGATTTTGAATGATCTTAATTATTATGTTGATGTCGGCCTAACTACTACATTAGAGTTGATGAATATAAAATTATTTCTTCTACATGAAGTTAATCATAAAATCAAGGAGAAATCTACAATGTGCATCCTTTAAAATAGTGCACATCGTAAAAAAAAAAAAAAGTTATGATGTTTTATGATGAACGTTATGATTATTTGTTGTGTGTGTTATGATATTTGTGATAAAGTTATGAATAATGAATTTAAGATGTGCACCATAAAATTAGGAATGATAATATTACAACACTTTATAATTTTTGTTATGACATTTTTTAGTGAAAAAAAAAAGTTATGACTTTTGTAGTAAAAAGGTTACAACATTTGATGTTTAAGTTATGAAATTTTATAAAAAAAATAATAATAAAAGGTATACCATGTGTACTTTTTTTAAGGTACACATTGTAGCATCTCCCTAAAATCAAATATAATTTTCTTGCATTTAATGAGTTCCACCTCATGTAAAAAACAAAAAGTATGCCTGATTATATGATCAAATTATGTGAGCTTTTCATTGTTCATGTGAAATGGTTTGAAACATCACACATAACGCTTCGAGTTGAATAAATTTAACAACCACATAATAGGAGTTTAATATGGGTCATTACATTGAAATTCAAACATATGAAAGGATTCTTTTAGCCTATGTGTCAATTGTTGCAAAATGAAAGTTGAAGTAAAATGATCATTCTATCAAAATATTCATTTTTTGTTTAGTTCAATAAAAATAAAAGAAATGCACATTACAAATGAAATTATCATTCACTACAAGTTAGAAAAATGACTATTCCGTTGAGAGGTCAAAAAACAACCATCATTTTAATTTACACACTAAACTATTTCTCTATTCATATTATGTGTTAATATATTTTTTTTAAATAAAAAATTTTAGATTATGTTTCATGAATTGGGTTCCTAAAAAAAGGTACAATCGAAGCCCAATCAAGCCCACTGTGAGATTGGCATTTTCGACACCATTTGATACTGAAAGAAGTCCAACCCAAGCATGGGTTAGATTGGGTTGGGCATAGAGCAATGGGCTACGCTAACTTGCCCAAGTTGAAGACTTTCAGCCCATTCGATTATAGCCCCCCCAAAAAAGCCCTTTCAATAAGAAAACAAAATAAGGCACTAATAGTGGGCTCATTTATCCACTCCCAATAGTGTAAGATGATACCGTCACGTGATATCAGCTCCGATTAAATTCATTTCTTTTACTAGAGATGATAGCATCCAAAAAATAAATAAAATATAGAAACAAAAATCATTTTAGTTTAGTGATAATTTTTATTGTAGAAAATCAAGAATTCAAACAAATTTCATTTTTGCATAAAGTGTTCCAATTTAGTATTTAGTGCCATTATGTTTTTTTGTAATAGACAGAGGCAAGAATCAATGGCCTAGTGGCATTTTCTTTTTTAAGAATAGATTTTGAATACATATTTCGAAATCAAATGAATTTCATTCTTGTGAATTTTACCTAATAAGCTAATTTAGGGAATTCAAAACCTTAAGATAAAATGAAAGAGACCTTATAAAATTAAATAAACTTTGATAATGAAGTTAAAATTTGGTTTGAATCATAAAATTCAAAATAACAAATTTGAGTATTTTGGTTAAATTAAAATAAAATAAAATAAAATAAAGTGAGCAAATAAATTCTTGATTTATGAAAAATTCATTTATTATCAAATAATTTCTTTTATTTCTCACCAACTCCTTTTTACTCCTTACAAAATCGAGAAAAATGAAATTTTTAGAAATAATGTTTTATGTACCAATTAGTGTACCAATTGATGTGGCATAATTTAAGAGGTTTTTTGTATTTGTAATTTGTATAATGAGTGGAGTCAGTAATAATGTCATAACTAGTGTTGGTACATTAGTTAGAGCACTAATTGGTACATATAGTACTACCGAAATTTTAAATTTCGTAACAATAAAAGAGGATTTAATTGACACGCACTCTTTTTCTCTCTCTTTCTCTCTCTCTCTCTCTCTCTCTCTCTCTCTCTCTCTCTCTCTCTATTTAAACCTATTTTATTTTATTTTTTTCTTCACCAATTTTTATTGGGTAAATTACATTGACACCCCTTGAGATTTGGTCCAATTACTACCCACTCCCTGACATTTTGAAAATTACATTTCCACCCCTGTAGTTAATAGTCTCATTTCACAAACCCCATACTTCTATAAAAGGTAACAACTCTTAGTAGAAAAATAGAAGAAATTACATTAAAAAAAAGTAAAGGAAATAAGGGAAAATAAAGAAAAAGTAAAGCAAAGTAAAAAAATAGAGAGTGCATGAGTTTAATGTCTTCATTCCGTCTAAATAATTATAATGAAAAGGGAGGTTAGTGTAATTTTCCAAACGCCAGGATGTGATATATATTAAACCCAAACATCAGGGGTGTAAGTGTAATTTACCCATTTTTAATTTAGTATGATTTGGTTTGGAATCCAAAGAGGACTTTCACTTGACCTCTTTGCCTATTTTTTCTATTAATTATTTGATGGATTTTCTCTCATATATATATATATATATATATATACTAGTTTATTCAGACCTGTGCAAATCACGAATTATTATTACAGTATATTTAAGTTTTATATTTTAATAATTTTTTTAAAATTTAAATATTATTTTATGAAATTGAATAGAATAAATCATTAGATATATGATAGAATTATGTGATATGATATGTATCACTTTTTGATTTGTTATACACCTGATGATGTCGTCTCCAATTCTATTACCATATCATTTTGGGTGAATTTATGAATATTTAACCTTTCTTCTGAATTTCTATATATAAAAAATTATGGTGTATAGGTTTTCTCAACAAATAAATATAAAACAAATATTAGGATAATTCTCCCATCTAAAAAAAATTACTAAGATAAGTCGCTGCACTAATAAAAAAGCAGAACAAAATACATATATACACAAATGACTAATTTTATTAATACATGAATCATACTCGCATAACAAATAATCAATTTTATTCATAAGTAAATCATTAAGTAAATTAACAATTTTTAATGATATGAAATTCAGTTAACCATTTTGTTAATAAACAAATCATTAAGTCCATTAACAATTTTTCATTATATGAACAATATTTTTCAATAAAAAATTTTGATAATTTATTAATGCATAGGAGAATAGTTGTTTTGTTTTTCCTTGGTATGGTGTTAAATTAAAATTTGTAACAAACGATAGTTGTAATTTCTAGTATTATAGGACCGATTCATACTTTAAAGAAATTTTGTGGGTGTATTTGTGATTTGTTAAAGAATAAAATATTTATATTTTATAATTGACCAAGAATATTTGTATAATTACGAAAAAAAACATATTTCATAATTGACCAAGAATATTTACATAATTACAAAAAAACCTTTACTTAATATATAGGCTACCATTAATACATTATTCAAAATAAAATGACAAAATAGACCCCAAAAAAAATAACAAGCCATAGCAAGAAAGAGCTTCTTATATATATATATATATATATATATTTTTTAAAATTATTTTTCTACTAAGTCTTCGTTTGGCATTGGCTTTTTTAAGTGACTTTTTTTGTGTTGAGACTTTTTTAACCTCGTTTGGTTTCACTTTTTTGATTTTTTTGATTTTTGTAAAAGAAAAAGTGTAATGATTATAGTTTGAATGTAATATTTTATCTTATTAATTAATAATTTTATCTTTTGTATATTTTTTTAGTCAAAAATCTAAAGAAAAATGTTTAAGACCACTAATTTAAGAGCACTAGGAGAGCACTAATTGGTGGGTCCCACTTATTGATGTGATGTTTTGATCTTAAGTTTTTTTTTTTTTTTTTTAAATTTTCGCATCATTAGTGATCAATTAATGCTCCTAAATTAGTGGGATAAATCATTGTTAAAATCTAAAATCAGAGGTTAAGCAATTAATGATGTAAGCCAATGATAGAGGCTGTCTCTGTGCCCTATTATTTTCTCTTTCTTAAGCTTTAAACAACACTACCAACTACACCAACTCCTAACCAAAAAAATTAAAATTTGAAAGCTCCAGTGACTTTCTGCTGATAAGGACAAAAGGGTTCAATAATGCAGGGTAGACACATTGAAGCATCCATAAATAAATTAGTGTAGATAGAATTATATTCTAAGCAATTAATGTCATTCAAATTTTTTATATAAAAAGTATATGTATATATATATATATATATAATGATCTGATTTGAGACTTATCATTTTTAAAGCAAAATCATCATATAAAAATATGTAATAATAGAATTTGTCCGTTAGCGCTTTCAAGATTAAAATTGGAGTAAGGTATCAACTGACATCATAATTTGATTAAATTTAAAATTATAAATATGATTTATTTTTTTAAAAATAAATATGATAACATCATATTATTATTAGCTTTTTTTAGATTTGAACATTTTTTTAAGTTAATCTACAAAAAAAATAAAAAAAGTCTACAAACTATAACTATGGGTCAATTTCAAATTTGAACAACAAAACAAACCGTCTCCATCGGGAAACCCCAAATGCAAACCCTACCACACAAAACACATTTGAAAGCAATGACTTTTGCTAACTAAATTCTTGAATTTTTTTTAAATTTATTTTTTTAAAACAGTTTTGATTTGAAAGAGTGAACTCTCTATTAAAAGTATGTATTGCCCTAACTAAATTCCTAGATCCTTCTATTTTAGACTAACGAAATATGTTAGTAAAGTAGGACTAAAAAAAAATATAAATTACACTGATCTCTCTTTTAAAAAAAATACAATAAGTTCTATAATTTTGATATAATTATATTTATTTCCTTTTTTAGTAGGGGTGCAATTTAGGTGGGCTTAACTTGAGCCTAGCCCAAATTTTTTTAAGGCTTAAGCAAAATATTTTTGAATTCAATATGGGTTTAGATAAAAATTTAGAAACTTGAATTAAATTTAGGTGGGCTTGGGCAAACAGATCAAACAATCCGAAACCCAAATTATATCTATTATATAAATATATAAAAATATGATATATATATATATATATAAATTATTAACTATTAGATAGTATTAAAGTAATTTAAATCGTTAGATCATATTAAATATATATTATATGTACAAGTAATACAATACAAAATGTTAATTTTTTTTCTCACTCACAAATTGTAAAGACCACCATAATGACATCTCTTTTACATTATTTAAATTATTTGTTTGAATGTTATTAATGATTTTATAATAAAAAAATATAAATAGAGTCTAATTTTAACAAATTAATTAACTTAGTTGCATTAAAAAAAAGAAAAAAAAATTGAAATTTATGTGCAATTTGGCCAATTCGAGATTAATTTGGATTGGACTTGGGCAGACTAGCTCCGGTTAAAATTTGGGCTTGGGTAACTCTTAATACAACTTAGACTAGGCTTTGACAACCTCTCAACTTGTCAAAACTCGCATGAGTTGCACCCCTATTTTTCAGTAAGGTTAAATAAACTGAAACTAATGTAAATGGTGCATAAATACAAAAATAAATAACATAAACTATATAGTTTCATGTGAAAGAGACAACAATATAATTTTTTTCATCCATATAACTAACAAATTATTTATCAAAATAGAGTTTTTTATATGATTTAAAATTTGAAAAGAGTTTCATGTAATTATGTCAAATTATAAAATTTATTGTATTTTTTTTTCAAACTTAAAGGAAAGTCGGTGTAATTTACCTAAAAAAAATTGTGCATTAACAATATTAATTATTATTATTATTTGAAGTGGTTGAAGATTATACACCTTATAATTAAAAAGAAATAATATAATTTTAATTTTTTGAGTTATAATTTTAAAAAAATGTCCTAATAAAACACAATATAAAATATAATTAAAATAATATTATAATTAAAAAATAATAATGATAACTAAAAATACAACATAATTAAAGAGACACAGATCCAAAAGGTCGTATATTAGAATTTTCCGAAGATTAGATAGGAAAAGAATAGCTAAATCGTTGAAAAGTCAAAACGAATCTGATCAAACAAACAAACAAACAAACAATCACAGACATGCCGGCCCAGGTGGGTAAAAGCCTAGGTTTCCTAAACCCATCCTAAACCCATAATGGAAGTCTTATATTTGTTTGTTTTTAAGAATCATTTTCCCATTTTTTTACCAAGTCTTGCTTCTTGTTTTCATGCACATATGATTTTTTATAAATTATTAAAAATATACATATAATAGGTTAGGAAGTATCCTTATTTGCAGGGTTTTTTTCCTAACTTTTATGGGCTTATTATTATTATTTATTTTAGTGAAAGTTAATAATAAATTGTTAGATTAATATTTGCAGGAGTTGAATTCCTACCTCTTTTTTGCAAGTACTTAAATCTGGCATCTTAGGCCTCGTTTGGGAATCATCTTTTTTAACCAAAAAGTTAAAAAGTTATTAAATTAGCCAAAAAGCCAACAACCCATATCAAAAAGTCAAAGATTCTCTTTTCTCTCTACTTTTTGCACATCTTTTCGTAAAAAGCCAAAAAGTCATCCCAAACATACTAGTTTTTTTTATCTCATATTTTAGCCAAATAGCCAAAAAATTACTAAATTAACCTGTTCCCAAGCAAGGCCTGGACGTATTGTATTAACAACTATATTTTTAAAATGAAGTATTATTTAATTAATGAGAACTTGTATTTTTTATATGATAAATACCACATAAGTTAATAAATACTTGCAAAAAAAAGTCAAAACGAAAGACTTTTTTTAAATCTTGTTCGGAAAAAAATAATACTTCCACCACCATGCCTTCCAAAACGAACTTGTATTATTTTCCAATACGTCCACTTAAGAATACATTTGCATAATATATAACATTAATTTATATAATATTTTTTAGATATATAACATAAAATAATTTTACATAATATATTTATATATATAACTACTAATTTGTAATAAATTTCATATTTTAAATATCTCTCACACTTATTTTTACATTGATATTTCATTGAAAGTTAAAAAATACATATGTTTCAACTATAATGGAGCTGAGCGGTTTGGTTGGCGGATTATAAATTTAAAGTTTAAATCGCAATTAGCGGTGCGAATTGATATGAATCGATGGGATTTAGCGGATTGGGCGTTATTTTGCACAATCCTACCAGTAGCAGAGCCAGAAAATTAAGTTAGAAGGGATACTTCTTAATTATAATTTTTTATTTAAAAAAAATCATGAGCAACAATAAGATAATAATAATTTTATGAGAGAAATTTAAAGATAAAAAATTACATATTCATTATTAATAAAAACAAATCAAAATTCTATAATAGTGTGGAATAGCTCGGTGTGTGATGATGATGTAAGTTTGTAATTTTAGTAAAAAAAATTATGGATCAAAATTCCTAATTTAAAAAAATAAAAACACATCATTTATAGCACAAATTATTATAAAATCTGTTTAATTTTTATTTGACAGAAAATATTAAAGATATGACATTGCTTATAAGGTGTCGTTTGATAAACTTGGCTTTTTAGTTTTTTTGACTTTTTTAGCCTGAGACTTTTTTGTTCGTTTAGTTTTCTTGTTTGGCTTTTTTGCATTGGAATGACAAATATGCCCTCCACTTGGAAATGATGCTTTTTTTACTTTTTGTTTGTATATGGGTTAATTTGGTAAATTTGCTTCAAAAGTCAAGTGTTTTGTCATTTTGTGATTTTATGTCTTTTTTTTTTGTCCTTATGTGCTTATATAGTCCCAATGTGCCTACCAAACAAAGGCTAAATGATGTGTTTTGAATGAAAATTATTGAACAGCCTTATAGTACCATATGACGTTGCCTACGTGATACTCAAAATATAGAAAATCACAAATCATACTAAGTGGTATGTCAACTACTTGAAAATAATGAGTTTATTATATCCGATTTATAATATTTTTCGCTACACTAATGATTTAAACTACTACATAAACAATACCATATAGTGTTCTCAAAATATCAAATAACTACTTGTTGTGAACAATACAATAAATTTTTAGTCAAAGAACATGTTAAGAAAAAAAAAAAACATTTTATATATGATAATAACCAAAAAATAATTCAAAACTAAAGGAGGGACGTCATCCCCTGGCCTTGCTGTGTCTCCGCCATGACCCAACCACTGTTTGATTTTTGTAGCAGTGGTGATGGAGATCTTCATGGCCATCAGTTGGGGGAAAATTGTATCCATTAGGTGGCGAAGAATCATGGTCCAACATTTGTTTGATCTTTACAAAAATGGATGTCTTTGTGGCCCTAGGGTGGTAGAGGATTGTGACCACTAACCCGTTTGGGGACTAACTTTTTTAGTCAATTAGCCAAAAAGTTACTAAATTAGCCAAAAAGCCAACAACCCATACCAAAAAGTCAAAGATTCTCTTTTCTCTCTACTTTTTGCACATCTTTTCGTAATTAGCCAAAAAGTCATCCCAAACATACAAGTTTTTTTTACCTACCTTTTTAGCTAAATAGCCAAAAAGTTACTAAATTAGCCTGTTCCCAAACGAGGCCTTAGTAGCTAATATTGTGATCTTTGCTGAGTAATAAGAGAGAAAGAAGAGAGAGAGTTGTATTGGGGGAGGGCAATACGGTAGAAGTAGACGGTGGAGGATGTGAGTAATGATGGACATATGAGAAAAAAAAATAAAAAAAATGATGGTGACAATGGGTATGTAGAGAAGAGGGTGTTGGTGGTAGCTAGTGGAGGTGATGGGTAAACCAATGTACTCAAGATGTGGTGAAGGGTCGATCCAATAGGGATACAATTGACATAATGGTAGTTAATATAATTAAGATAATTTTTAATTTGACATCATGCTAAAAAATAAATAAAAAAACATCACGGGTTTTAAAAAAAAATAAAAATTTACTAGTCTTATTATTGAAATTTGACGGAAAGTGGTTGGAATCAATTTAGATGATGAATATTTAAATTTTAAAAAAAGAAAATGATATATAAATTTATTTTTAGATCTATTTTTTAGAGTCACTGATATATCAAGAAAAATTGTAAATATCAATCAATTATCTTCTTGACACATCATTAGATTTAGAAAGTAAATCGAACTTTTAAGTCTGAATAGTAATACTCAAGTTAAATCTTAAAAATTTTAATTTGTTGCACAAGTTAAGTCTTAATTTTTTTTTCATATATTTGTTTTGTAATTTCTGCAATAAAAAAAGGGGTGAATTGCAAATACATCCCCTAAGGTCTGATTAAAATACGAATCGTCCCCTGTAGTGTTGGAAATTACATTCCACCTCCTGAGATTTTTAATTTCATAACAAATCGCTAATTTTATTAATAAATTATCAATTTAATTAATAGTGTTTAGTCATGCTAGAAATTTGTTTCAATTAATAATTTAGGTAACTATAAATTTCATTTTTTTAGTTAATTCTGTTAAATAAAAAATATTAATAAAGAGATATTTGTAATTTTTCAAATCACAAAGGATAATTTGTGTTTTAAACAAATCTTAATGGGTGTATTGGTAATTTATAAAAAAAAAGGGGGGTAAATTACACTGACACCCCTTGAGGTTTAGGTTTATTACAATTCCCTCCTCACCTTTTGGAAATTACATCTCCTCCCTGAGGTTTAAAGTTTCATTACAGATTCTCCCTTTCAGCAATTTATTTTTTTTAAATACCAATTTTGCCCTCATTAGGTAAATTACATTGACACCCCTCACATTTTAGAAATTACAATCCCCTCCCCAAGGTTTAAAGCAGTATTACCAATTGCCCTCTCGGTTAGTATTAGTTGGAAAAAAAAATTCATAAAAAAAAAAATTTAATTGATTTTTTTTTTTTTTTGCATAAACTCATTTTTTGAATTTATGTTTTTTTTTCAAATTTACAAACTGAGATAACCATTTATAAAGTAAAAAAATTATCAAACAAGTTTTTATGACATTTTTTAAAATTTTTGTAAATATAAATTAAAAATTGAAAACGAAATGGTTACCACACAGGCCTCAGATGGTAAAAATGTGATAAAATTAACAAATAATTAAATAAGTTACCAACGTAAGAAATGACTTATTAAACTATTCTTAGGTTACGTTTGATTTGATTTTTAGAATTTTTTTTTAAAAAATTAAAAATTATTTTGGTTAAGAAATAAAAAATAAAAAATAATATTATTTTTTATTTTTTATTTCTTAACCAAAATAATTTTTAATTTTTAATTTTTTTAAAAAAAATTCTAAAAATCAAACCATACATAGCCTAAGAATCTTTTGATAAGTAATTTCTTACGTTGGTAACTTATTTAATTATTTGTAAATTTTACGACATTTTTACCATCTGAAGCCTGTTTGGTAACTATTTTGTTTTCAGTTTCAATTTTCAATTTATATTTACAAAAAATTAAAAAAATGTCATAAAAACTTGTTTGATAATTTTTTTTTGTTTATAAATGGTTCTCTCAGTTTGTAAATTTGAGAAAAAAACGTAAATTCAAAAAATGAGCTTACGTTAGTTTTTAAACAGAAATTCAAAAATTTTACTAACAAAATTTTTTTTCAATTAAATTTTTTTTTAAATAGTTTTTTTCCAATTAATTTTTTTTTCAATGAATTTTTTTTCCAACTAATACTAACTAAGGGGGCAATTAGTAATGCTACTTTAAACCTTGGGGAGGGGATTGTAATTTTTAAAATGTGAGGGGTGTCAATGTAATTTACCTAATGAGGGCAAAATTGGTATTTAAAAAAAAATTTGTTGAAGGAGGGAATCTGTAATGAAACTTTAAACCTCAGGGGAGATGTAATTTCCAAAAAGTGAGGAGAAATTGTAATAAACCTAAACCTCAGGGGTGTCAGTGTAATTTACTCAAAAAAAAAAAAAAAAAAAAAAAACAAACCATGTATACATTCTTGAAAATTGAATTGAAAAAAAAAAATAAAAAAAAAATAAAGAAATGCCAGCACAGCAGCTAAAAGCACTCTCTTCTTACGCCATTAACGCCAACAGTGACTGATGATGAATGATCATTCTCTCTCTCTCTCCCTCACTATCCTCCGTTTTTCTCTCTCTAGAAAAACAAATCTTTGTAGAGACTGGGTGTTTGGGAAGTGAGTTTTTATGTAGATTTTAGGAGATGTAGGTTTTTATGAGATAAAAAATTTTTAGTGTTTGGAAGATAGTTGGGTTTTTATGTGGTTGGATGTGATGTTTGTGAGAGAAAAAGTGAAATGATTATGGGGTTGGATGTGATATTTTGTTTGGATGTGTTTTTTTTGGTTTTGTAAAACTTTTGTTTTTAGTGGAAAAAATGAGATAAAAAATTTGGGTTGAAGCTTCCCAAACACCACCAAAAGAGTCAGTTGTCAGGTTAGGGTTTTTATAGCATTTTGGAGACAGTTTCAGAGACCACTAAAAGAAAGAAAACCAGATCAAATTCCTCCAGATAAGGTGTGGAAGCTTCACTTCTGTTCTTTCCTTTGATTCCTTCTTCTTATATCTGTCTTTTATTTTTTTGGCTTTATTCAATAATTATATATGTGTCTCCTAGATTTGTTGAAGTTTCCTAATAGAACATCATAGAATCATTTTGTATCTTTAGACCCTTGAATTCCTGTGTTTTTTTGGGTTTCTTGCTTGATGATTTTTAGGTGAACATAATCTGTAGATTTAGATCCAATTTTGATGGGTTTTTTTTCTTTAGATCAAGAAATGAAACATTTTTACTTTTTATATTGCTCTCTGATTCTGTAATTTTTTTGGGGGGCCTCTTTTTCTGTAGATATAACCAGTAAAATTTGATGTTTCAGTTTCAGATTGAATTTTTGATGGGTTTCTATTGGGTTTGATTCACATAAATGGGAAGAGCTATATTTGATGGTAATCTTTTTTGTTGTGGGTTTGGTGAAAAAGATGCTGAATTTTGAGAGTTCCAGATTGGTTTGTTGATGGGTTTTCAGTAGATTTTGATGTTAATCAGAGCTTCATTTATTTAAAGTTTGTGAAAATGGAGAAGCAAACAAATTTTGCTTGTGGTTCTGTCGTGAATTCGGGTAGAGAAATGAAATTAGAAGAAGATGAAGAAGATTTCCGGAGTTGTTGCGAAGATGAAGATGAATTGATGGAGAGGGAAGAATCAGCGAAGGAAAGTTCAAAGGACATTCTTGATGAAGGTTCAGTGAATATGTTCTTCAAGGGTATATCGATAGCTAAGGCTGGAGAATGTGGCACTGGGCTTTCTGGGATTGGGGTGGTTATGGAAAGATCAGCTAATGTTCCTTTGATTCAAGTACAGAAAAAGCTTGATTTCTATGTAGATGAATCGGTTGCTAACTATTTAGCTTTGATGGATGGTCTGTTAGAGGCTGCACGAAATAAGATTGTGCGGGTGTTTGCTTGTACCGACTCTGAGATTTTATATGATCAGGTGAGCCATCTAATCCAGCTTTCAATATATACTTACGGTTTGTTACCATACATTCTTCAATTAGAGTCTGTGATGCAATTAATTCTGCTGCTAATGTAGTTTCTTTATGATCTAAATGTTGGTAAAATTTTGTTTCCAACTGAATATAAACATATGAACATATATCCTTCTTTGTGTCAACCAGAGGTTTTTGTTTTTTTCTCCTGTTTGTGTCTGTTACCCAGTTGTTGATATGGTTTTTATTTTCTTTGTTATTTTGAGATATATGGCTTTTTGAGCAGGCAATATTTTGTAGTTTTTGGTTTAAATGAAATGCAAAACCAGCATTTAATGAATGCTTAAGTTCCATTAAAAAAAATAAAATTTCGGATCATTTATCCCGTTTATTAAGCCCTTATACTCTCTATGATTGAGATACAAAATTTATAAAGATTGGTTGTTTGTGTAATCCATTTGATTGGTTGGCTTGAAAACATTCTTGAAATCACCTTTCATAAGTTAAACAATAAAGAAAAAAATTTGAGCAGTAATTGGTATCTTTTTTCTTTTCTAATTTTAACATATTTTCTGTGTATTGTTTCATACGTCTCAAAGTGATATGACTTTTTGACAGATTATTAATGGGGAGAAACTAGATAATCCACTTCTCCTAGCATTGAGGCAAAGGATCCTAGAACATGCAGAAGATCTGGAAGCCTTTGTTCTTAAGTTGGTTCCCCACATAGACCTAGAAAGGCCATTATGCTTGGCCCAAGTGGCAATCGGGGTTGTCTCTTTTCTTGCTGAGGGAGATGAATCATTTGAAAATTGTTCGATATGTTGCGAGGAGAAGCCATTGCAGATGACTATCACATTGAAATGCTCCCACAAGTTTTGTTCCCATTGTATGAAAACCTATGTCGATGGGAAAGTGCAATCTTCTCAAGTCCCCATTCGATGTCCTCAGTTACGATGCAAATATTGTATCTCCATCCCTGAATGCAGATCTTTTCTTCCAGTTGCCTCATATGAAATGTTAGAGAGAGCCCTTGCAGAATCAAACGCTTTCAATTCGGACAAAATTTATTGCCCCTTTCCAAATTGTTCAGTTCTTCTCGATCCTCATGAATGCTTATCGACAAGGGCGAGTTCATCGAGTCAGTCAGATAACAGCTGTGTGGAGTGTCCGGTCTGTCAGAGATTTATCTGTGTGGAATGTGGGGTCCCTTGGCATTCTTCGATGAGCTGTGAAGAGTATCAAAACCTCCCTCTGGATGAGAGGGATGCTGCTGACATTACTCTGCATCGTCTGGCAGAAAGCAATAGGTGGAGGCGCTGCCAACAGTGCCGGCGGATGATTGAGCTAATCCATGGTTGCTACCACATGACTTGTTGGTAAGATCACTTTCTTTAGATATATAGACGCTGCTGTTTTTCTTTTTTATTTAAAAATAATAATAATCTTAAAATCGAAACAAAAAAAAAAAAACTACTATAAAAAGGAAACTAAACGGTATTATTTTAAATGTACTATTAAAGTTGGATAAGTAAGTTTAAATAGAAATTTTCTTCCCTCTTCTACACGCGTTGTGCACTGGGTCACCCTTCTACATGCGTGCATGTTAGACAAGTTAGCAGTTTGGCTCTGAAGTAAAATCATAAATGTATCTTTAGAGCAGTGATGGAAAGAAAGGCGTTACATACCTGCACAACATGAAAATAATCTCATTTAATAAATCCATTTATGGTGGGATTTTTTAATTTTCTTTCAAACCAACCCTTCAAAGTAGTATGTGATGACAATATTCTGGCAGTACTGTTCACACCTTATTTTTGTTTGAGGGTCAAAAACCTTATGAAAAGTTATGTAATATGGACTCTTCTAAATTTGTGAAGTATCTGTGTCAAACTTGATCGTTGGGTTAGGGTGTGAGATGCATCCATCATGCTATTGCACATGCACCCAACATTTTACTATGAAATTATGCATAAAATGCTCTATGCTAGTCTGCGAATAGCATTAATTTTTACCCTAAATAAATGAAAGAAATATGAAATTTACCCATGCCTTGGTGTCATTGTGCATGAGAATTAGATGAACTTGACACTTGGACACATACTCGCATCTGACCGTACCCAAGATGCATTTAAGAAGTCTGAATTTTTTTTTAATATTTTACTTATAATTATTTTTATGCCCCTACTAGACAAAAACCCTGGATCCGTCCTTATTAGCTGTACCCAAGCCCATGTAACATAGATGACTAGTCTGGAGTATCAGCTATTAGGAGAAAAAAAAAAGACCTAATAAAAAGGGGAAAAAACTGTAGAGATATCCACCAAAGTGGACTAGATTTTCCAGTTCCCACCAAAGTTTCCTTCCTCTCCTTCGCTTGGAGATTACTCAATGTCTCATCTCTTTACATTGATGGAAGATGGCTTTTTGACTGGATTTTTTCTGGTGTTTATTAGCCAATCTTGGGTGGAGAGATGCCGACCAACAAGGAGAGGTGGTCAAAGCCATGGTGCATAGAAGGGGAATTTAATGTAATTCAATTTTCGGTTAGAGAATGCTTGTGTTCTGCTATTACCTTTTCTCTCATTTGTATTTATGTTTTATGTCCATGTGCCCAGACATGCGGATGTGCTTTCTTTTTGTGTTTGCCCATACACGGCTGTAAAACAAGAGTGGTTTGTTATGGACTATATGTTCAGATTGAAATTTATTATGGTATATCATTTGAGAGAGACAATATTCCCTAAAATATTGACCTTAAACTATGTTCAACAATTCTCTCAACACATTAATCTAAGAAGTACAGATACAGACATAAAAAAGTGATGGTGATTCTTTCCACTTCCCCCACCCCCCTTTTCCTCTCTTTTTTGTGTGTGTGTGTGTGTGTGTGTTTTTTTTTTTTTTTTTTCACTTTTTGAAGTTCTGATTATGTGATTTGTGTCTGCAGGTGTGGGCACGAGTTCTGTTACTCATGCGGTGCTGGTTATCGAGACGGCCAACAGACATGTCAGTGTGCATTCTGGGATGAAGACAACTCTGAGGACTTGGTCGCTCACCCAACCCAAGAATCTGAACAATGGGCATGGGATTCGTTCGACTCACTCCCCATGATTATGGATGCTTACACTGATCAAGAGAGATCACAGCTGGCGCTGATCCAGAGGTTCCTCGCAGGTGGATTCAGTCTGAGCGATCATCACCCTTATCAATCGCCACCTTGCTGTACAGACTCTTATGTCGATGCAATGAAGGATCTTCATCAGCTTCCTTGGCTCGAAAGGTTTGTATCGGTAATTAGCGACAACTACTATGATGAATACATTCAATGAAGCGAATGTAGCGCTGGAACGTTCCAGAAACTGGAAATAAGCCGCTTTGCTTCATGGAAAATGCTGCGAGGAGGTAGAGAGTCTCTCACTCTTTTACTCCATTTTTATTTTTAGTGACTACACAGAATGGGCACTTGTACTTTGATATGTAGTTTTCATTAGTGATTTCTTTTTCTATTTTTTTAAATGGGATAGTGATTTCTATGTTGGATGTCCTTTTTGTGACCTTGAATTTCCTTGCTTTAAGGGTGAGGAATTGTTGCATCATGATTTGCTTTCTTCTTCAAGGAGGATAGAAAAGAAAATTGAAAAATATATGTTGAATTACAGATTAAAAATCAATGAAACAAGCATGTTCATTTATTGTGGTTCTCTCCCTTAAATTTCCAAATAATTGAGATGTGTTATCCAATGTTTTGAAATGGGTGTAAAATTGGTCCGGCTCAGGTTCAGGCTCAGGTCCAGGCCCAGATACAATACCTTAGGTCTAGGCTCATTCCTAAGCCAGGCCTAAGGCCTGGGTTTGTGGGCTTGCAGATTTTTAATTTTTTAAAATTTTATAAATTTTAGTGTAAATAAACATTAAAAAATTGTGACTTAGAAATTAAAAAAGAGAGTAAAATTAATGTAAATAAAATTAACTAGACAAAAAATGATAGAACATAAATGATGAATTGTATTTATGTTAATTCTCCTAAATTTGTAAATTAAGATTTCATTTATAGTGTGCATTTTCTTTTTATGTTTTTTTATTTTATTTTATCAAACTAAACATGGGATTGGATATTCCGACTTTTGATAAAATTGACTTTCAATTCTTGAGCCAAATATTGCTTAAGAGTTGTGCTATTTTTTAATTTTTTTAGTTTGGGGTTAGAAAGTCTTATTTGGGATGAGTTTTTTGAGTTTTTTGACTTTTGTAAGAGAAAAAATAAAATAATTATGGCTTAGATATGATATTTTATTTTATTAATTTTTTAGTCTATTTTATGTTTTTGTAACTAAAATAGTCTTAAAATTACATGCCAAACATAGCCTTGGTCTAAAAATTTGCAACAAATCACAACTTACCACCCTGGATGTTTTCGAGCTAGGAGTGAACTTAGAGCATCATTTTTCATAAATTAGCTCTACTTTATGCATAAATTCATAATCATCTAAAGTTGCTAATAACATGGGTTAATTTCACTTTTCTCTTAAATTATTATTATTTATTTTATTTTTAAACTATCAATTTTATTTATTTAGTTTTCAAATTTTCTAATTTGAGTTAATGTTATTAGAGACAGTTGTCTAAATTAGTAACCATTAAAACTTAATTTGATGAGCAAAAGAGTCATTTTTAAATTTAAATATGCTATATGAAATGAAATGAGAAACACTAAAAATTACATCAATTCAATTGATTGTTTAGAAATAAAATATTAAAAAAAAAAATTAACCATAATTTAGGAATAGTTAAGCAAGAAATCCCTTTTCTAAATCCACCAACTTGGTACCTTGATTGCTTTGGAGGCAACAAAGTTGAGTAGAGGAAAAAATGAAAAAAATCACAAATCAATTCGATCCAAATCAAATTGTATGGTTTGATTTGATTTGATTTTTTTCAATTATTTGGTTATAATTTTTAAATAAGACAAACTTTTTCTTTATTACCCTTTTTCTTTTTAAATTCTTATCCAATTTTATAATTCAAACACAACATTAGTGATTTGTCTAACCAATTTGTGCCAGCTCAACTCACCTAATAAAGAATTTAATCCAATGAGCAAAGGTTACTCGGGAAAGATCATGATGCACACTGTACCGTATGCACATTAAAAGTAAAGAAAAAAATAACATAATTTCATACTTTTCAAGTCATAACTAAAAAAGAAAAAATCATAACCAAACAACACATAAGGCATAACTAAAGATCTCATGAGTCATAACTAAAATAAGTTTACAACTAAAAAAGAAAATTAATCATAACTAAAGAAAAAAATGACATAATTTAAATATGCATATAGTAGGAGGGGTGTATAGTAGAATTTCCCTTCTCTTTTAACTAACAGGAAAAAAGTTAAGACACTTCCTTATATACACAACTACAAAAATTGAACTCATTTTGCTACATTTCTCAAAGTGACTGATCTAATGTAAGACATTCAATAAACATAAATAAATTATCTAAATGTATCAAAATGATATTTGCACCAGTAGAGTAACATTGTCAAAATTTAACATTTTGATACTGTAAATATGTCAAATTATAATTTAGGCATTGCCATATTTTAAATGATCAATGGGAGTTACTCTAAGGAATGAATGTTTGCAAAGAAAATTGGTAGTTCTTTTATTTTTCATTTTTTTTTACATTAGAATATTTATGCTCCACACTTAAATCACGGAGGAAAAATAAGTAAAAAGAAAAAATCATTACTACCATCCAATGATCACGAGTTTTCTTATGTTTCTCAGTACATCAATTATAAAGACACATAATGAAGTGAAGAAGCATTGTTTTGTTTTTAATTCTCCAGTTTCCATGATATTCAAGGTTTCAAAAATTTTCAGTTTCTTCGGCAGTGCAAAACATTCGAAAGAAAAGTAAAAATGGGATCAAATTGCACAACCCAAAAGTGGTTTTCCAAGAAAACGGGTAATCAAAAGATCGAATCACTATACTTGTCTCGGTGGTTCTTGTCTTCCTATTTTATTGATCAGAAGCATCCAACAATGCCATATTGATTTAGAATTCGATTCTAAGAGTTTAAGGGTCATAAAACTTTCTATCAATTCAAAATTCATTGTTTCTTCAATTGGAAGTGTACTAAAGATACAACACATGTTCTTTAAAATGTTTGCAAAGAATATGACAATAAAATAAATGTTCAAAGTATAAGATATAACAAACAAACAACCATACCTCAAAATGCTATTTTTGTGATCTCTATCATCAATTTTCTTTACACAAAGAATCATCCTTGAAATATGCACCAACCAATCTCTGCTGGAAGGATCAACAAAATTTTCAAAAATCAAAAGCCCTGTTATCTACACTAATTGATCAAAATGTGTCCAACCTTTAACAAGAGATTTCATTTGAACCATAGCTAATTGCGCGTAGACTTGAGGCAGACATATTTGTCATCCATCTACGAGGGCCATTCGATTCACCTAAGATATTATAGGCATAGGAAGGCCACCTTACATCCGTAGCACACGAGCTTGTGACGCCTGTTCTAATAATCTTTTGTGTTCTCTCAAGAACTAAAAGATTGGAAAATGTGGAAAAGCTGTTTCCTACAAACACATTGGCTCTCAAGCAAACTTCGTAATCAATAGCTGATTGAATGAGGTAAGGGTACCTCTTGTAAATTCCTGCTATGCCCAATTTCTTCTTCTCAAAGGGAAGCAAACCTTCCTTCCAACCATCCAAGATAGAGTTATCTTCAAGAAGACTATCGGCCACAGCAAGGTAAACAACAATCGGGCTTTTCAGGCCCGCGATATTCCCAACTCGCTCCATAATCTCCTCCTTGCTGCTACAAATTTCACTAATGTTCGATCTTTGCTCCATTTTCTTACAGTGAATCATCCAATCCTTCTCTATCCGCATGTGAACTGCTATATAAGGAACTGGCTCCAACACAGAATTCCTCGCAACAATATTTCTTCCTATGTCTCTAATCTTGGAGACAACTTTATCAACTTCTTTGGATATTTCATCTACCAAACCTAAGCACTCGAAGACCATGGCGTAATCTTTAACGGGCCAGTGATCGTGCCACAGAAATGGGTTTTTCCCAACTATCCGAATTGTTTCATACCCATCATATGGATTGTTGCTAAACTGTCTCAGTTGATCTAGATCTCTCTCAACCGTCCACTTCCTTCCACTTCCCTTTTGAAGCTCAACAACATTAGACCGGTTTGAAAGATCTGTGTATTGGCCTAATTGGACAAACCCGTTGCAAAGCGAATTGAACCTTTCAAATTGGAAGACCTTGTCAAAGGAAATGGGTCGCAGGAGATCAATTTCTTTGTAAAACAACGAAGCACTTAGGCTCGGCATCAAAAGGGTTCGGTTTAACATTCTTGCAGTCAAGCAAGCTCTAGCAAAAGCAATCTTCTGATTGTTTAAACCCCATATGATTTGAGGAACCTCCAAGAACTTGAGTTTTCGAATTCCAAATTGTGAATTTAACGACAAGGAATCATTTGGGATCAACATTTTAACGCTGTTGTCGTGTTCAATCCCACCAAATCCAGAGAATGTAGGGATCAAAACAGATCTAAGAACCAAAGCAATGACAAGCAAAGCAACACATTTGCAAGGAATAGAATTCAAATGGGTACCGAAGAATCTCAAATGCTTACAATTCCACAAGTCCATAGATATTCAATCTTGAAAACCCAATAATTCAATCATTTCAACTAAACAAATTCAAATCTCACTTTGAACCAACATAGTTGTTCAATAAATTCATAAGAAACCCATCTCAGTGTCTCAAGATATTCTTGAATATATACCCAGCAACAGTCATTTCGATAAGTGGATAATCACACTACTCTGATCTCAACATTTTGCTGAAAAATTCAAACAAACTCAATTTCACTCCAAAATCAACACAACATTAGTGTTTGGATCTTGGATTTGTGGAGTAAACTGTGGAGAGAAAAGAAAAGGAAAGGAAAAGTGAATAAAATATATGAGCTGAATTTTTTTCCACAAATTCCTTCTCTTCTTTGTCTCACTAATCCATTCATAAATCAAAGATCCAAACACAGTCTACAACGACCCAACATTGAAAATACTCCAGGAACTCAAACAAAAAAAAATAATAATCATTGATTTCTCACCTTAATTAAATTGCATTATGTGATTGAGTGAAAACCCAGATGGCAATTTCAATCGCAGAAATCCGGCACTGAAACGATCAAGAGAGTGATTCAAATCCAAAAAGGAAAAAAAAAAAGATTCGATAAAGGAATCAGAATTCAGAGGAAACCCAGATGAGAAAAGTTTTAAAAAGGGGATGGGCGATCCGATCATGAATGGAAAGAAATCAAGACAAGGCAAATTCCCGGGAACCAAACACAACGCAACAACCCATCACAATCATGACAACCAAGAATGAACAAGAAAGCTCTGGATAGGGAAATTGAAATCAACCCAACCCACAAAAAGGTTATGAAAGAAGAAAAATTTAAAGTAGAGAAAGCAAATTCCTGGAAACCAAACACAACCCCATCACAATCATGACAACCAAGAATGAACAAGAAAACTCTGGAAAGGGAAATTTAAATCAACCCAACCCCACCCAACCCAACCCAACCCACAAAAGGGTTATGAAAAGCAAAACCCAAAAAGAAAGAAGATTCAAGAAGGAAATAAATGAGGAGAGGAATAGAGAGAATATATTGGTCTGGGAAATTTGGAGATCGGAGCAGAGGAGGCAACTGGGAAAAGACAAGAAAAGGGCAGGAAAAAGGATTTGTCAGAGGAGAGAGTACAGTTGCGCACAGCACAAGAAAGGGGAGGAAAAAAGGAAAAAAATAAATTGATAAACAGAGCATGTGACAAAAAGGGCCACCTGGGTTTCACTGCTCAAGAGAGCTCTTCATGTTTTTGTTTCTTATGTGAAACATAGCTGTCACATAATTATGAAATTTATTAAATTTCATTTTGAAGTACATAAAATTCTTTTTAGGTTGTACTTAAATTTGGCATAATTTCATATCAATGAATGTTGAGAGAATTATTTTTAAATTATTGATAAATATTATAAATATTAAAAAATAAAATCATATATTTTTTCATAAATTTGTAATTAATTTTGAAAGATATGTCACGCATATAATTTTTTTTCTTTAAATTAAAGGAGAAATTAAAAATAAAAAATTTAAGATTTGAGTTTTCTAATATATTATGAGTTTTTAATATTATCAATTTAAACTTTAAATTTTTGATGTATTTTAATCTAACATATTTGCCTATTTATGTTAAGTAAAATTGAAGAAAATATGAGTATTATAAGCAAATGATTTAGATTACAAATAAGTCAAAAGTTTAGAATTTAAATTGATGAAATTAAAAATTCATAGTTTATTTTGTTACAAGACTAAAATCTTGGCATTTTTTTTTTTTTAAAATTTGAATTTGAATTTGAGAGTATTATGGTAATGGATTAGGATGAATTTGAAATAAGGACGGTTAATTATGTTATGATCTCTTCAAAATCAATATGATTATTATTGAATATCATTTTACCCCTTTGTGCTTCCAAAATTGTGCATTTGTACAATTTTTATAATTGCAAAGATTAAAATGTATGAGTTTTTAAATTACAAATAATGTAAAATTTACTATAATTATGCGGTCTTGATATAATTAACTCAAATAACAATGTAGAAACAGATATTTGAAATCCTTCGGTAGGAATTATAATTAATTGTGTGGAGAAAAAGACCTGGTCTGGCAATTACTTTTTTGTTTTAGCAAAAGAATTTATTTATTTTTAAAAAAAAAAAGCATTTTTAAGTCTTATTAGTAGAAGACCCTAAATTTTTTTATATACAAAAAATGAAAAAATCCACCAAGATCAAAAGGAAAAAATAATTTTTTATATGTATAATATATTTTTATTTTTTAGATCCTTCAAGACTATAAGTACCTTGAAAGGGGAAAAAAATTATCATAATTTGTTTAAAAATTAACTAAAGGCAAACAAAAAAATGTAAATTTGTTTAGCCTATGCCAAACAGAATCGTAATAAAATATTTATCTTCTTCCCCTATTCTTTTATTTTTCTGATGTATAATAGTTGACTCTTTTATATATTGCTGAGACTATTATTATTACTAACATTGAAATGCTAATCTTATTATTAAGAATTTTGTAAATAATTATAAAATTTTTTGTTTAAATATTATTAAGTGTTTGGCTTCATTAAAAATCTTATATAAAAAATAACAAAACATATTGCAGACCCAATTATAATACAAATTTTTACTTAATTAGTGAGTGATTCTTACTAAGAATATTTTCTTGCTAAAATAAGATCCCAAAAAATAAAAATATGCTCTCTTTTTTTTAATAGTTTAGTATTCTCATATTTTTTAATAATAATAATTCAATTACTAAAAACAAACAACCTATAGTGCCCACTTTTTTTAAATTTTATTTTTACGGGACACCTACAGTGCATTTGTACATTTGATTTGTGTGCTCTCCAAATATCAAGGTGTCAGGGGCATGCTCTTTCTACATATTTAGGCTTCGTTTGATAAGTTGATATTTTGATAAATTGGTATTTTAATTTAAAAATTAAAAAATTATTAAAAAAATTAAAAAGTTTATAATTTATACAAAAAAGTTAAATATTCTATTTTTTCTTTACTTTTTGTATATCTTTTCATAAAAAATTAAAAAATCATTCTAAATATATTAATTTTTTTTATCCCATATTTTAATTAAAAAATTAAAAAATTATTAAAATAACCTGTTCCAGCCTTAATTGTCCTGCAACTTGCTTGCTAAGGTTTCAATTTTCTTTTTTGAACCCCATTGTTATTTATTGGCAAGTTGTGATTTGATTAATGCTATCTAATCTCTCCTAGTTAAATACAATACAATAATAGGATTACCACAATCAAGGTTCAAAACCTTGGACTTTTTGTATATCTTTTATGTTCTATTAATTGTTTCTTGGGTTTATGTATTAAAGTAATTGCCATTACCGTTGTGAGAAGAACTGTTTGGCAAAGCTTGGAAGTTGAGCTTTCTTGAATTATTGTTTTAAAAAAATTAATTGAGTGTTTGGTGTAATTTTTTACAACTTTAACTTCAAAACTTATTATTTAGTTAAATCTCTTGTTATACTATGTTTTTGAACTTCAGTATGAATTTTCTGTTTGGACGCTTGTTGAGTCTCCTTGAATCCTAAGCCCTGTTTGTTTTTCTACATACTCGTAGGGTTTGATTACCAATTTTGTGAGCCTTACAAGAATTATACTTGTTTGGAGAAATAGCCATGTGGTGGATTAGAAATATCGTTTAAAAAGGGAACTAGTAATCCTACGGAGAACGTGATATTTAAATCCAATTACATAGAATTATAGGTGAAATGAGTATTTTATCTCTCATTTATAAAAAAAAAAAATAACAAAGCCACCTTCAATATAATAATAACTTTTACGTAATTTTAATATTTAATTTTAACCAATTAATATCATCATATTATTACAAAAATAAATGCAATTTATCATATATCTCTAATATAATATCAACACATTAATAATCCCCTCATCTAATCTCATTGTATCTGTGCTTCTATACTGTATATTAAGAAAAATGAAATTTTTAATGAGAATGGATGTAAGAGCTCTATATGTCATGCTAAATTCCTTGATTTTCTTAATTTTAAATAATTAAAAAAATCTATATTGGCTAACTTTTATTTAACCATATAAAAAATAAAACTCTAATTACTCCATAATTTATGGGTGCCTCTATTTATACACCACATTTGGTCTCAATGTATACCACTACTCAGTTCACACATTTAATAATTTAAAAAAACATAATTTTTCTCAACACACACCACAACGTTTCATTTTTGCCCTCACTCCCACACCATTTAGTACACACCTCAAATTCAAAAAGAAAAAGAAAAACCCTAACTGTTAGACACTTACCACCAGTGATAGCAGCCATCTCCAGCAACCACCATCAACGCCAACCATGGCCACCGCCGTCAACCCTTCATTCTGTCTTCGCAACTGTTATTGCCTACTTCCCAATCCCGTAAGTCACCTCCATTCCCAGAGACCCACTACCTCGCAAATCGCCGCCACCATCTTCAACCCCTCCCTTCTCCCTTACGTTTGCCATTACCTTCTTCTCAGCCCCATCGTCGCCTCCTTTCGTAGATCACCTTCATCGATGTCAATCCCTGTTTTCACTCGCACTCCGCCGCTGTCCCTTTCTGTCATGACCCGAACCTGCCCCTATGGATTAAAGTCATAATCGGCCAGTAATCAAGAGAGTACTTACGGCCTCAAACCTGATTAAACATATTTCAACAGAGTTAAGGGGCCAAAACGGAAGCAAGCTTAAAAATTTTATCCGTAGAGCTATGCTTACATGGTACATCAAGACGTTTCACATACGTATTTTAATAACCCACACAAAAAGAAAGACCACATATGATTTTGTCTATACAGGAACATTCAAGTCACAGTCAGCCAAACCAAAAGCTTATAGACAAGGGTGATTGTGACATGTTCACCAAGATAACAAAAGAGTAAACCAAAAGAAACAAAATAGTCTCGCGCATGAGACATTCGGGCTGACTCCACAAAACTTGACTTTCCTCACATACTTCACCGAGGCTGGGTTTGAACATCTCTTTGCTCACCTACATACACATGAATGAGAGTAAGCGAAAGCCCAGTGAATAATATCAAATAAAGAAGGTACATGAATGGAATTTTAAACGGACGTATCAAACGGCCTTGGGCCCATTTATGTTTCTATATGGTACATTAACAGCTTCAAGCCCAAGCATACCAAATGGCCTCTGGCCCACTTTGTTCCTAATAGACGGCCTCAGGCCCAATTCATTCATGTCAAATGGCCTCGGGCCCAATTCACTCTTGTCGAACGGCCTTTGGCCCGTTCATTTATGTCAAACGGCCATTGGCCCAATCATTCCCATCAAACGGCCTTTGGCCCAATCATTCATGTCAAACGGCCTTTGGCCCAATCATTCATGTCAAACGGCCTTTGGCCCAATTATTCATGTCAGACGGCCTTTAGCCCAATCGTTTATGAAATGCACATTCGTACTTAAGATCATAATCACATCATAATCATAATTGTAATCCAACGGCCTTATCCAATCATATGGCATAACGAATATTTGTCCACAATTCAAATTAACAAACTTATAAAACTCAAATAGTAGTAAGCAATTAGACAAATAACATACTTCAAAATATCTTTACTAAGATATTACTCACAGTGTTCTGCCGGTGGATTCGTCCTTGTGCTTGACCCTACACAATTCATAAGACATATTGGGTCACAAACAATTCAATCCGTTCTTTAATCTATTTATTTCTCTTAGCTTCTTTCTTTACTTTTTAGGCCATATACAAAGCTCAATGCATGCCTAAGAGTGCCTAGAAATGAAAGAGCACGGAAAATGAAACACAAAACAACTTTTTAAAATTTCTGAAAAAGGGCTCTCCGCTCGAGCGCAGCTTTTGCCACTCAACTGGACCCCTTTGGTCTGCAAAAGTACTGGTTACCTCATTTTTGCACTTGAGCGTGATTTCGGACGCTCGAGCTGAGAGTCAAACATGTGACTGGATGCTCGAGCGTAATTCTCCCCCGCTCGAGCGGACATCAATGTCTATAAAACTTCCGGGAGCTAACATTTTACGCTCGAGCGGCGCTTTCCCCGCTCGAGCAGATATGCTGAATTCTGGAATTTCCAGAACTGCATTTGAAGCTCAAACTTTGCACTCAAAGGGTCTAAAGCTCTTGTTCTTGATACAAAATCATGAAAATCTTTATACAATATGAGGACATAAGAAAATTGAGTCTAATTTGTCCAAAATAACAATTCAATTCCCGAATTATTTCACATTTTTCTTGACAACCCATACCAACTTCATATCTTCAAAACTCATGCAAATTAATTTCCATATCACTTTGAATTTTACATGCATGTGAAATATAGACTTCATTTTCAACTTAAATAACACAATTGATGCTCATCTTCATCAAACTCAACATTATCATGTTTGCATGTGCCAAATAGCCTTCAATTCTTCATATAATGCATGTTTGTACTCAGTTATGCAAGCTCATGATAATCCTTTACATGCATGTTCATACAAGCTTCAAATTTATCAAATTCAACTCAATTTATGTTCTTGATTACCATTTAACCTTGAATTCATAAAATTACAAACTCAAACTTATGAATCTATGCTCAATTACTCACCTAGAAGCTCCAATCTCCCAAATTCTAGCTAGTTCTTGAGCCTAGCCTCCAAATCCCCAAGCTTTTAGCTCAAATCTCCAATTTGAGCTCCCTATCTCTCTACAATCGGCACACACTCTCTCTCTAGAGTGTAATTTCAGCTAAGATGAGCTCAAAGGAAGGAATTAAGTGTATATAAGCCTATTTATAGGCTTGGCTAATCAATTTGATTAAGACTAAGTAATGGTGTTTTAATTTAATCATTTTGAATCTAATTACTTTGATCCGAATCAATTTTCAATTAAATTTCGCCGTAGGTTCTAAAAATTACGCTAATCACAACAGCGTAGTCAACTTCAGTTTCTAATGCTTCTACAACCTTCAATTTAAATTCTAAAGTAGAAAATCAAACAGATTTTCCTATAGTGAACATATAGGAATACAAAAACACAGATAATCATATAATTATCACTCAAAACCATATCAAGCATATAATCACAATTAGGGCTGTGCATAATACCGCCAAAACCACTCCGAACCGCACACAATTTTAACTATTGCAGGCGGATTGGGCGGGTGGGAAGCCCAGCACTTACAGGTCGGCGCGGGTGGCGGGTGAAATTTCCTAAACCGCAGGTCAACCCGACCCAACCCGCCTATGTTTTTTTTTTTTTTTTTTTTTATAAAAAAAATCACCTATTATACACTCACACACACACACACACACACACACACACAATAATTCCTCCATTAAACCTAATACCCACACATTTCAATTTCATCTCATTCATCACATACACTCATCACCGCTGCTGTGCATTTTGCATCGATTCACACACACACTACACAGATTCATCGCCGTTGTTGTGCCGATCGGCTCACCGCTGGTCGCCTATCCTCACTACCGCCACTGGTTTCTCCTTCCCTTTCCGATTGGCTCACTGCTGGTGTAGACACCCCATTTTTGACCGCTCTTAAGACTTGGGCGCCACTGATTGTTTACTTGGTGATGAAAGTTATGTAGTGCAAATGTTCGATTTCTTCGGCAAGAGGAGCTTCAAATCCCAACCTTATACCCCTTTTTGGACCAAAACGATTTTGACCAAATGATTTTAGAATTTAAAACCCTCTCTTTCAAAATATTTTTGAAAAAGAGTTTCTACGATGTTCCGAGGCTCGCATTTCGTTAAATGTTACGCTTTTTGGTAAACCGAGCAAGGACAAAGTGGAAATGAATGGAAGAGAGGTGAACTCTTTGGAAAAAAATCTTTAAAACATCTTATTTAAAGGTTTGGAATTGAAGAAAATAGGAGAGGAGAGAAGAAACCAAGTTAGAGAAGAAGTTAGGCATAAATCCGGGTAGGATCGAAACTGAGCAATCTTCATTAAAAGAGGCATATCTTTTTGCACAGTTGGAATTTGGATGTGAGGCTTCCACCATTGGAAATAATACTTCCAGGGATTAAATTTAGGCTCAAGAATGACCTACAAAGGAGTTCAGATGAAGGAGATATGTCCATTTGAAGTTGGGCCCAAAAAGCAGATTTTTCTGGCCAACCAGAGGAGGAGGTTTCTGGCCATGAATGGGCTTTGCCGGCAATGAATGGCCTATGCCGGCCAGGTGCCATCCATGAGTGACCCTTGCCGGCCATTGATGAAAAAAGTCAGATTTTTGCAGATATTTGTGTTCCAGCTGTCCCTTTTGGGATATTTTCGACCTGAGCTTGCATTTTTCTATATATAGGGAGCCTTCTCTATTGTTTTCAAGGTTAGAACATTTGAGGAAGAAAATTTTTGGGAGCCTCTCTCTCTACAATTTTCTCTCTCTTGAACCTTTGTGCATAAGTGCATACAAGTGTAGATACACTTCTCCTTTGCCTATACATCCTTGACCAAAGTTGTTGATCTTTGGGCTGAGGTTGCTTGAGGCTCTCTTGGAACTCCTTAAGGTGGTTTTGCTTGGTTTTGTTGCCTAAAATTGTGTTGTGCTTCAAGAGGTATAACTGTCTCCCTTTAAGCTTGTTTTTCATACTTGCTTTGCCATCTTTTTCCACCATTTCAAGGCTGGTTTTGGCATGTAAAAAGTTCTGTTTTTCAGTCCTAAAAGTGGTGGTTTGATCTTTGTGAGTTAGGGGGCTGTCCCCCTCTTTTGCTCTTTAGCTTGTTAAGCTTTTTGCACCATTTCTCATCACCTTCAAATCAAAATTTTTGGGCCTTTTTACCACTGAAACTCAAAGGTTTTTTAGTGACAAAAACCATGTTTTGAGGTCCAAAATAGGAGGGGTTGGCCTCCCCTCCTTGTGTCTTGTTTGCATGTGTAAATAGCTTAACATGTGAGCATGTTTTTCTACCATTTTGTGACTTGATCTCAGCATGTTTTTGCTATTATTTTGACTTGTTTAAGCTCTGTTTTGAGCTAGTTTGGTCACTTGAGGCTTGCTTTGTATGCTTGTTGTGCAATGGTGCTTAATAGTCTAGTTTGTGCTATATATTGGCCTCTCATTCTAGCTATTTTTAGCTTACTTCAAGCATGTTCTAGGACTTCCTTTAAGTTATTTTAGGACTGTTTTAGACTGTTTGTCCCTTTTGAGCTTTGTATTGCATGGCTATAGTGTAATGCTCTTCACTAGCTTAACGAGTTAGGCTTTTAAACATGTTGTGCATTAGTTGCTTGTATGTTATAGCATCATTTTACATGTGATTTCAGTATATATAGCTCTGTCACACTCTCACTTATTTCACTCTTTCATTGCTTTTGAGAGTTGTGTCTTGAGCCTTGTTCGCGAGCCAACATGTAAGCATGTTTTTCTTGCCTTTTATGCTTCTATCTCAGCATGTTTTAGCCACTGTTTCAACATGTTTTAACTCTGTTTTGAGCTGGTTTGGTCATTTGAGCTTGATATTGCATGCCTTTAGTGTAGTGCTGTTCACTAGCTTTAGTGCTTTTGGCTTTTAACATGTTGTGCATGTGTTGCTTGCATGATTTAGTGCCGTTTTTCATGCCATTTCAGCACTGAAAAGTCTGCAACCTCCCTCTATTCTTCATTTTTTAATTTGCTTTGAAAGTGGTCTTGAGCCCCTTGTTGGCTTGAGTGTGAACTTGAGGCTCTCATGCCTAATGGTTTTAATCCTCTCTTGAGGGTTCCTCCTAACCAACAGCATGAGGCCTCTTTCATGCTCAAGGCACTTGTGGTTTAGGCCATCTTTCCAATTAGAGGACAATCACTTTGGACATAACCGGTTAAAGAATGACTTGGTAATGCTAAAATCAGTAAACAAAATTGAACAAGTAAAACATGACCAAGATAAGCATGTTGTGTTTGCATTGCATGTGTTCAATCGGACGTTATATTGAACACAAGGTAGATTGGTCCATTTCATACTCGAAGTGATGAAATGAGCCAATCTCCTTAGTCTCCATTGCCTTTGATCATCTATGATAAGGTAGTAGTCTAGAGTCTTGTTTTTGTGCATTTATTGAAAGTGTACAACTTGGATCTTTGGCCATCATGCATTAAAAATGCTTGATTGGTGGTTTTGGATCCAAGAGTGCCACTCCTTTGATGTTTTGAGATAAAAAGGAGGGGCACAGTACAAACATATCCTTGGAAAACCTTCCATTTTCCTCTGTTTGTGCTCTGTTGCAGTGTGGTGATTCAGCACACCAGTGGTTGGCAGTGGCTCACTAATGGCCGGCAGTGGCTTCATCCTTGGCTGGCATAGCACAATTTTGGCCAGCAGCAAGAAATCATGGTCGGTAGGCCACTGGTGCAATCTTCAGCATTGAATTGGTAATGTGGAGCATGAAGTTTTGGGAGTAACCCTGCAAACAGAGCCTCTCAAGAGCAAATCGGTGGGCTTTTCAGGACGAAAACCGAATGCATGTATCTTCCATGTTCTAAAGCAGAGCTGAGGCAGTGTAGTTTAGTGCTCTAAATGTTTAATTAGTGCACATTGGTTTTGTAATTTAATTAATTAGTTTGCTAATTAGTTAAGTGTTGTAATAATTAAGTAGCTCAGCTTAGCTATTTCTTTATTTTGATTTGTAATAATTAGTCTAATTAGTTTAATTAGATTAGTTAGCTTAGTCTAGCTTAGCTTATTCATTCAGACCCTTCTTCGAGAGAGCGCAATGTTATAATAAGTGTGCGTGTGTGTGTACATGTCTTCCAACTCCACATCTTTCTCCCTTTTATTTAATCGCTTTCGATGGTTAGTTTAGGGGCACGTTTTGATTAGCATACATTATGCTTGCATGTTTGCATCATTCATTTGTCTTGTATGCACCGAGGCTCCGCGTATCATTCAAACTGCATTGTATTTCAATACTTATTTGAATACGTGTTTCAAAGCATGTTATCAAAGTGTTGCATATGCCATCTTAGATAGCCGAGCCTATTAATTGCATCATTGCATGTGTTGCATTAGGCATCTAACATAGTTAGGATCATGCATTGTTTCTAACTAGTTTTTGTTTTAGCTTGGAGTACACTGTAAGTTTTATGCTTTAGCATACTTACACGAGTGTGAGTGTTGCCATGTTTAGCATGCTTGTCATGAGGCTATTTGCTTAAGTGATTAACTGCATGAGTGTCTGTGGATGAAGGCTTTGTTGTTTGAATTTGAACAATTCAATAAATGCGAGTTTTTTAAGCCCACTTTGCGAAGTGGCAAATCATCATGTTTTAAGCCCACTTGAGAGTGGCAAATCCGCGTTTTAGCCCACTTGAGGGTGGAACTTTCAAACCATTTTCAAAAACAAACATGAGTTGAATTCGTTCCAAGTCTTGCGACTTAGTCTATACTTGTGTGTGCGTTACATAGTAAAGTTAGCTAATAACTGGACAAGAACACATGTGTTTATAAAACAACATATCATGCTTAGTAGAGGCCGATCCTTTGATCGGGAGAACGGGGGTGCTCATTTTAGGACCTTCCCCTCTCGTACCCAAGTTCCCGAGCCGAGGTAACTTTGGTAATGACGGACACGTGACCTTTGGCACAAGTCAGGGTTTCTCCTCGTCGTCGTTGGTACTCTCGCTGCTCTCTATCGATGCTCTCTCTGTCTCTTTTCTTTCACTCTCTCTCTGTTCTATATACATATATATATATATATATCTTATATCTCTTATATATCCTGCTTTATGTCTACTAGTTTGAGTTGGTATTAGTTTACATATATGTATCTCTTATATTTCAAGAACAGAGAGTTGTTTTGCTAAACATCCAAATTAAAGCCAATAAATAAGTGTTGTTAGTTAGTTTTTTTTTTTTTTTTTTTGAATTGTTAACAAGAAACATATATTCAAATCTGCTTAGAATTGACTACGTTGAAAACATTGCAATACTATTTCATTTGTTGGAAATAATCATTATTTTATATGTATATTTAATATTTATTGAATATATAACAAATTTTAGTTTTCGAAAGTTTTAGAGTAATACTCATTCATCACAAAACACTTGTGACATATTGTCTCTTAAAAATCAATACAAAAATATTAAATCTCACTATTTTAATTAATAAAAATTAAATTTGAACAACATATGAACTAGCCCTAAAATTACCAAATAATTTTCCCAATTTTTGGTACTCAAGTTTAGGTGTCATTTTTGTACTCAAGCTAGCTATCACTAATTAATGGCTTGTTTGGTTGATATGCTCTGCATCTCTCAAATTGCTTTTGCTGATTAATTCCACTTTCTCATGCCATAAAGGCTCTTATCAAGACTCAACTTGCTAATTGAAATAAAGACATATGATTGCAGTAGGCAACAAGTTAGTTTATAAAAAAATTTCTTTCTTTATCAATTTTTTCTAAAATAGTGGATAACATATATATATTAATCATTTGCATCAAACAAATCAAGAAAAATATTGGGTTGGAACTAATTTGAACATTTGTCAAAAACATAACCAATCAGTGTGCTAAATTCTTGAACCTGGGCAGATTTCCACAAAATCTTTCATAAATTCATCCAAACCATAAATTGATTCAACAATAGTAATTTTTCTCTGTCTGTGCTCTCCCTATTTTGTTTATAATTTTTATTTATATATACTTATCATTATCATTAATAATTTTTATTTATTTACTGATCATTTATATAAATTTTTTTATCTTTGTAATAGTGAATGGATGAGAAAAATACAAATGCTAGTGGAAACCCTCCTATACCAACTGCGGAATCAGCCACTGTTGTTAGTTCTACCACTACCACAATGCCTGCCAAAAATTCTGATAAAACTCGTCCATGCCCTAGCATTAATTTAGATAAAAAGAAATCTGAGGTTTGGGAACACTTCACTTTACTTGATGATTGTGAACCTGATAAACCTAGGGTTGCTTGTAATTATTGTGGTAAGGATTATGGTGCTCGTGGAAAACAAGATGAGACTAGTAATATGTGGAACCACCTTAAGCATCAATGTATGAAGTCTACTATTAGGCAAGTGGACAAAAAACAAAAAACGATCTCTTTTGTTAAAAAAGAAGGAGAGGAAAAGGAACATGATGGTCGAAGGATTGGATCTCTCAAAGCAGTAGGGTATGATGAAAAACTTTGTAGGGAAGCACTAACAAAAATGATTATAATTGATGAATTACCTTTTAGGCATGTGAAGAATGAAGGGTTTAGAAATTTTTGTTTAGTTATGGAACCTAAGTTTCCTGTCCCTTCTCGCACTACTGTTGCTCGTGATTATTTGAACTTATTTCTTGATGAAAAGCAAAAATTGAAGAAAGTTCTAAGGAAACAACGAGTATGCCTAACCACTGACACTTGGACATCGATTCAAAATCTAAATTATATGTGTGTCACCGGCCATTGGATTGATAATGATTGGAATTTGCACAAAAGAATTCTTAGTTTTTGTATAGTTCCTAATCATAAGGGTGAAACAATTGGCAAACAATTAGACAAATGCTTGCAAGACTGGGGGATTGATAAGATTTTCACTATTACAGTTGATAATGCAAGCTTTAATGATGGTGCTATTGCATACTATTACAGTTGATAATGCAAGCTCTAATGATGGTGCTATTGCATTTTTTAAGAGAAGAACGAAAGATTGGCCTTCCACTATCTTGGCAAATGAGTTTTTGCATATGAGATGTTGTGCACACATAGTGAATTTAATTGTTTGTGATGGTTTAAAAGAACAAAATCACTTAATTGCCAAGATTCGAAAAGTTGTGAAATATGTAAAGTCATCTCCAGCCAGGCTACAAACTTTTAAAAATTGTGTGGAGCATAAAAAGATTACTTGTAAAAGTTTGCTATGCCTTGATGTTCCAACAAGGTGGAATTCCACCTATTTGATGTTGGAGGTAGCCGAGAAATTTCAAAAAGCTTTTGAGTGTTTAGAAGAGGATGACCCACGATTCAAGTTATTTTTCATGGAGAATGATGATGAAAATGAGGATGCAAATGAGAATGATGGTGGAAGAGACAAAGGGAAAGGAAAAAGATTCATTTCATATCCTAAAGAAGAAGATTGGGAGGTAGCTAGAGTCTTTGTGAATTTTTTAAGACTTTTTTATCATGTGACTTTGCAACTTTCAGGGTCTTTGCTTGTGACATCTAATGTTTTTTTTCATCAACTTGTATCAGTGCAATCTAAATTAGTTCAATTGAATAAAAGTAGAGATACAGTGTTGAGTAACATGGCTAATAAGATGAAATTGAAATACGACAAATATTGGGAGAATCTCGATAATATCAATTTTTTGTTATGTGTTGCTGTTGTGTTAGACTCTCGCTACAAGTTGACATATCTTAAGTTCTCATTCAATAAAGTGTATGAAAATGACAAGGTAGAAATTTTAGTGGCGAGGGTGAATGTAACATTGGAGCGCTTGTTTGATCATTATGTTGAGAAGAACAATGTTGGTAATGTTGCACCTTCATATGCAAGTCAAGCTCCTCAAGTGATAGAAGTTGATGAAGCGGAAGAGGAAGATCTTATGACACTCTTTGCCTCTCAATATATTAACCATTTGGAGTCGGAAAAAAAGTGTGGAGAACAAATCAGAGTTGGAAAAATATTTGGTTAATGATTGTGTAGACCTAAGAGTTCCAAACTTTGATATTTTGAATTGGTGGAAGGTTAATGGCAATAAGTATAAGATTCTCTCTCTAATAGCAAGAGATTTGTTGGCTGTCCCAGTTTCTACAGTGGCCTCTGAGTCAGCTTTTAGTACCAGTGGACGTGTGCTTGATCCATTTAGGAGTTCTTTGACGCCAAAGATGGTAGATGCTCTAATTTGTGCACAAAATTGGTTACGGTCTTCATCAATTCCAATCAATCTTAGAGAATGTATGGATGATGTTGAACAATATGAAGAAATTGAGTCAGGTAATTTTTTTGATATGCGTTTATTTTAAAAAGATTATTCGATATTGATTTTAGCTTTTATGTGATTTTGAATAACATTGAAAATATTTTTTATTTTTCAGAATTTTTTTCATCATCTACTACACAAGAAGCAACTATTGTTGAGGACTAATTTGTCTCCAAGTTAGTTTGGTTTTAAAGTTCTTGAGGTTAGACTTAATTCTTACTCTTGAATATTATTTTGTTATAATTTTTTATTTTTTATTTTTATAATGATTTTGATGATGGTTTTTTGTTATTTATTTATGTTTTCTTTACTTATGTCCACAGATTAATGAAGTTTTTGGAGTTTGGTTGAAGCAATTGTGAAGGATTGAAGTTATTGTGGAATTTGATGAGTAGATTAATTTTTTTGAATTTTTTGGATTGTTTGTGGGCTTTGATTAACTTTTCAGAAATTTCTTTTAAAACTATAGTGGATGTTGGACTTATATTAACTTTTGAACTTTTGGATTATTTGTGCATTTTGATTAACTTTTCAGAACATTTTTTAGAACTATGTTAGATGTTGGATGATGGATGAACTATGTTGAACTATGTTGGATTGTTTGTGAACTATGTTGAACTTCGATTAATTTTAGAACTTTTTTTTGAACTTTTTCTAGTATTTATTGTCTTGTTAAATTGTTATTGTATAATTTATTTAAATTATTGGATTTTTAATTTACTAGTTTGTTAATGTTTAATGTTACATTAGATGAATATTTTAATTTTGAGTATTTCAGTTAATTCATAAATTAGATCTTTTTACTCTTTGATTCAAGTTTTATAATTTGAATTATATTTTTATAAACCGCTAATCCGCTCGAACCGCCAAGGCAAATCCGCTATTATTTGCCAACCGAACCGCCGGTTTTTGATAAGAAAAATAGCAAATTCTAATGACATTTTTATCAATCCACCATCCCCCATACGATTTCTATTTTTCTCTTAAATCGCACCGACCCGCACTACGCACACCCCTAATCACAATCATAATTAAGATCAATTAGCATAATACGGGACAAGGTTATCACAATCTTTCCCCCTTTAGAAAGTTTGGTCCTCCAAACTTATTTTACCTTCGTTCAGAAACAAATGTGAATAGCATAGTCGCATCTCATCCTCTTTTTCCCATGTAGCGTCCTTCCCATAGTGTTCTTTCCACTCTATCTTCACCATTGGGATGGACTTATTTCTCAACTGTTTCACTTGCCGGTCAATGATTCGTTCCCGCCATTCTGTGTATTCCATATTTTCATCAAGAGCTATTCGGTGATAATCAATCACATGAAATGGATCCCGAAGATAACCCCTCAACATCGACACGTGGAATACATTGTGCATTTGCTCGAATCTCGGTGGCAAAGTAACTCGATAGACAACTGGACCAAGCCTTTCCAGAATTTGAAACGGCCCGATATAGCGGGGCGTTAATTTACTCTTATTTATGAACCTTATCTGGCCCTTCATCGAAATCACCCGAATAAATACATGATCACCAACCTCATACTCAAGAGGTCTTCTTCGAACATCTGCATAATTCTTTTGTCGACTCTGAGCTGTCTTGAGCCTTTGTTGAATAATTTTAATCTTCTTAGAAGTGTCTTGCACAATTTCAAGCCCAAGTAAAGCCCTATACCCAACTTCTGTCCAACAAATTGGTGATCTATACCTTCTACCATACAAAGCCTCGTATGGTGCCATACCGATGCTGAAGTGGAAGCTGTTATTGTATGCAAACTCGGCTAGTGGCAAATAATATTCCCAACTCCCTTGAAAATCCAAGGCACACATTCTTAGCATGTCTTCTAAGGTCTGTATTGTCTGTTCTGATTGCCCGTCTGTTTGTGGATGGAATGCGGTGCTGAATCTCAATTCTGTTCCCATAGCTCTTTGCAAACTTTTCCACAATCTAGACACAAATTTCGGATCTCTATCCGAAATGATGGATACCGGAACTCCATGTAGGCGAACAATTTCATCAACATATATAGTAGTCAGTTTATAAGCATCAAATGTAGTTCTAACAGGCAGAAAATGTGCAGATTTAATCAGTCTATCAACTACAACCCAAATAGAATCCATACCTTGAGGAGTTCGAGGTAGACCAATAACAAAGTCCATAGTCACATGCTCCCACTTCCATTCCGGAATAGGGAGATGTTGAAGTAGACCGCCCGATTTCTGATGTTCAGCTTTAACTTGTTGACATTGAAGGCACTTGGACACATACTCTGCAATTTTTTTCTTCATTTTGGGCCACTAATAGCTTTGCTTCAAGTCCTGATACATTTTGTTATTACCTGGATGCATAGCAAATACTGATTTATGAGCTTCATCTAAAATCCTCTTCTTTAGTTCCGGAACATTTGGTACACATATTCGGTTTTGAAATCTCAACACTTCACTTTCAATGCTGAACTTTGCTTTCGGACTTGCCTCAAATTCATCAATCACTTTCTTGAGGAACTCGTCATCTTTTTGCCTTTACTTAATTTCAATAATTATTGCTGGTTCAGCTGAAATGGTGGCAATCAACCTGGTTTGTTCGTGTAACATGACTTCAATCTCGGTTCTCTCAAAGTCTAGCAAAATTTCTTTATGTTCAGTAAGTAAACAGGCTAAATTCCCCGTCGATTTTCTGCTCAAGGCATCAGCAACCGTATTGGCTTTCCCGGGGTGATATTGAATCTGAAGATCATAATCTTTTATCAATTCAAGCCACCTTCTTTGTCGCATATTTAACTCTTTCTGTGTAAAGAAGTACTTCAGACTTTTGTGATCCTAGACTTCGTATTTTTCCCCAGACAAATAATGCCACCAGATTTTTAAAGCGAATACAACTATGGCCAATTCTAAGTCATGTGTTAAGTAGTTCTTCTCGTGTGGCCTCAACTGCCAAGAGGCATAAGCAATTACTCGCTCATTCTGCATTAACACACAACCCAGACCCTTATAAGATGCATAATTGAAAATTACAAAGTTTTCCGTACCTGTGGGCAATGTCAACACTGGTGCAGTGGTCAGTCTCATTTTCAGTTTATGAAAGACAAATTCTCTTTCGTCATTCCATTCAAACGGTTGCCCTTTGCGTGTCAGTTAGGTAAAAAGTACAGTTATTTTCGAAAAGTCTTTCACAAACCTTCTGTAGTACCCAGCTAAGCCCATGAAACTGCGTACTTCTGTTACATTCGTCGGTGTAGGCCAATTCACAATTGCCTCTATCTTCTATGGGTCCACTAAAATCCCATCCTTGTTGATAACATGCCCTAAGAAAATAACTCCATCCAACCAAAATTCACATTTCTATAGTCTGGAAAATAATTTCTTTTCTCTAAGTGTTTGCAAAACGGTTCTCAAGTGGTGTTCATGTTCAAGTCTATTCTTTGAATATATCAAGATATCATCAATAAAAACCACAACAAAATCATCAAGGTAAGTTTTAAAAATTCAGTTCATTAGGTCCATAAATGCTGCAGGAGCATTAGTCACCCCAAATGGCATAATAAGAAATTCATAATGACCATACCTCGTTTTGAAGCGGTTTTCTCAACATCTTCTACCTTTACCTTCAACTGGTGATACCCGAATCTCAAATCAATTTTGGAAAACACTTGTGATCCCTGCAACTGGTCAAACAAGTCATCAATACGAGGTAAGGGATATTTATTCTTTATAGTCACCTTGTTCAATTCTCGATAGTCAATACACAAGCGTAAGATTCCGTTTTTCTTTTTCACAAATAACACTGGTGTCTCTCATGGTGAAGTACTAGGTCGAATAAACCCTTTGTCAAGTAGGTCTTGCAATTGTTCTTTTAATTCTTTCATTTTAGTAGTAGCCATTTTGTAGGGAGTTTTAGAAATGGGCTGAGTGCTTGGCACAACTTCAATAGTAAACTCTATCTCCCTGTCCACCAATTCCCCTGGCAATTCATTTGGAAACACATCTGGAAATTCGCAAACAATAGGGATACTACTCAATTCAACATTCACAATTTGTTCAGATAGCACACAACACATGTAACCCTGGCACCTTTTCCTGATCAATTTACATGCTTTCATTGCCGATATCAAGTAAGGTGGAGGCACTACCTCATTACCCACAAACACAATTTCTTCATGTTCCGGTGGTTTAAATACAACCCGTTTCGTTACACAAGCAATGGTGGCACAATATTTAGTTAACCAATCCATGCCCAGAATTACTTCAAAATGTCTAAAGTCCAAGGGTAATAAATCTACATACAAAATAGCATTCCAAATATGCATATCACAAAATCGATATACAAATGTACACAACACAGATTCCCCGGATGAAGCAGATACACATAGCAAATATGACAATGATTCTAGGGGTCTACTCAGTCTAGATGCAAATACACAAGTTACGAAAGAGTGTGTTGATTCGGAGTTAATTAACACAAAAGCATTCTGGTTGCATATAGAGATAGTACCTTAGACAACGGCTTCGGCGTTCCGTGTATCGCCCGGAACTAGCACAAAAACTTTCCCTTGCCTCACGGTATCTCCGGTGGTAGTAGGCCTCGTAGTATTTCCCAGTTTCGGGATCGATGCAGTTAAGCTAGCAACGAACTTTCCACTATTCTGATTACAATCTTTGGCCATGTGTCCTATCTTGCCACACTTAAAGCAGGCCCCTGATATACGGTAACAAACCCCATGGTGCCTTTTACCATATTAGTTGCACATTGGAAATGTATCTCGGGAAGAATTCGAAGTACTTGAGGAGCCCGTATTCTGCTTCTTTGAAAATTTCTTCTTCGAAAAGAAGCCCTGTCTTTTACTACTTTTCCAGTCAGTTGTCGATTTGGCCTGTCTGGCTATGTTAGCTTCTGATATTATGGCCTGGTCCAGCATCTCAATATAGGTTTCCAGCTTGAGAACATTCACCTTTTCTAAGATATCATCTCAAAGCCCTCTTTCAAAATGCCTCGCTTTCTTGTAGTCGGTATCAACCACATGTGGCGTAAATCTGGCCAACTCAATGAACTTGGCCTCATACTCAGTTACTGTCATACTGTTTTGTTTAAGTTCCATGAATTCCGATACTTTTCTGTCACAGACACATTATGGAAAATATTTGTCGTAGAAAATCTCCAAAAATTGTGCCCAACCAATATCCTTATTGCCCTCACGCATTAACATCCACCATCTTCTTGCCTCATCTTCAAGAGTAAAAATGGCTAGAAGTACCTTCTGTGTTTCTAAACAAGGAAACACTTCAAATAGTTTTTCTATGCTAAGGACCCATGCTTCAGCCTTTAACGGATCCAATCTCCCATGAAACTGTGGTGGTTTCATTTTCTTAAACTCTTTGGTGAGAGCTATTATTCGGTCATCATTCTGAAGGTCTTGGACATGTGGTACTGGAGGAGGAAGCGGAGGATGTGGTTATTGCCACTGTTGTTATTGCCTCAATGTTTCTGCCATCTCCTGAATCAGTCTTTCCATCCTATCCATTCTGGCAGTAGAAGACTCCTCTATTTCATCACTTCTTGTTCTCACCATCTAATTAGACTTGCATTATTCTTTATACAAAAGATTCACAAGTATGCATATACCAAAGAGCACACATATTCAAATAGTTCGCAATGCAAGTAAATCACAAAACATATAGCACATAATCATTCACTTTGAAGCATTTAGGCATGTTCTCGATGCTTTTAAGTTCATACATACCTAGATCTTTCCCAGATGCTTACTGCTCATTTGGACAAGTGTATGAGTTATTACTCGTGCTTTGATACCACTCTGTCATGACCCGAACTCGCCCCTATGGATTAAGGTCATAACCGGCCAATAATCTAGAGAATACCTACAGCCTCAAACCTGATTAAACATATTTCAACAAAGTTAAAGGGCCAAAACAGAAGCAAGCTTAAAAATTTTGTCCATAGAGCTGTGCTGATATGGTACATCAAGACGTTTCACATACGTATTTTAATAACCCACACAAAAAGAAAGACCACATATGATTTTGTCTATACAGGAACATTCAAGTCACAGTTAGCCAAACCAAAAGCTTATATACAAGGGTGATTGCGGCATGTTCACCAAGATAACAAAAGAGTAAACCAAAGGAAACAAAACAATGTCTCGCGCGTGAGACATTCGAGCTGACTCCACAAAACTTAACTTTCTTCACATACTTCACCGAGGCTGGGTTTGAACATCTCTTTGCTCACCTACATACACATGAATGAGAGTGAGTGAACGCCCAGTGAATAATATCAAGAAAAGAAGGTACATGAATGGAATTTTAAACGAACGTATCAAACGGCTTTGGGCCCATTCATGTTTCTATCTGGTACATTAACAGCTTCAAGCCCAAACATACCAAACAGCCTCTGGCCCACTTTGTTCCTAATAGACGGCCTCAGGCTCAATTCATTCATGTCAAACGACCTCGGGCCCAATTCACTTTTGTCGAACGGCCTTTGGCCAAATCATTCATATCAAACGGCCTTTGGCCCATTCATTCATGTCAAACGGCCTTTGGCCTAATTATTCATGTCAGACGGCCTTTGGCCTAATTGTTTATGAAATGCGCATTCGTACTTAAGATCATAATCACATCATAATCATAATTGTAATCCAATGGCCTTATCCAATCATATGGCATAACGAATATTTGTCCACAATTCAAATTAACAAACTTATGAAACTCAAATAGTAATAAGCAATTTGACAAATAGCATACTTCAAAATATCTTTACTAAGATATTACTCACAGTGTTTTGTCGATGGATTCATCCTTGTGCTCGACCCTACACAATTCATAACACATATTAGGTCACAAACAATTCAATCCGTTCTTTAATCTATTTATTCCTCTTAGGCTTCTTTTTTTACCTTTTAGATCATATACAAAGCTCATTGAATGCCTAAGAGTGCCTAGAAATGGAAGAGAATGGAAAATGAAACACAAAACAAATTTTTAAAATTTCTAAAACAGGGCTCTCCGTTCGAGCGTAGTTTTTGCCGCTTGAGCGGACCCCTTTGGTCTGCAAAAGTACTGGTTACCTCATTTTTGCGCTTGAGCGTGATTTCGGACTCTCGAGCTGAGAGTCAAACATGTGATTAGACGCTCGAGCATAATTCTCCACTGCTTGAGCGGACATCAATGTCTGCAAAACTTCTGGGAGCTAACATTTTACGCTCGAGCGACACTTTTCCCACTCGAGTGGACATGCCGAATTCTGGAATTTCCAGAACTGTATTTGAAGCTCAAACTTTGCATTCAAAGGGTGTAAAGCTCATGTTCTTGATACAAAATCATGGAAATCTTTATACAATATGAGGACATAAGAAAATTGAGTCTAATTTGTCCAAAATCACAATTCAATTCCCGAATTATTTCACATTTTTCTTGACAAGCCATACCAACTTCATATCTTCAAAACTCATGCAAATTAATTTCCATGTCACTTTGAATTTTACATGCATGTGAAATATAGGCTTCATTTTCAACTTAAATAACACAATTGATGCTCATCTTCATCAAACTCAACATTATCATGTTTGCATGTGCCAAATAGCCTTCAATTCTTCATATAATGCATGTTTGTACTCAATCATGCAAGCTCATGATAATCCTTTACATGCATGTACATACAAGCTTCAAATTTATCAAATTCAACTCAATTTATGTTCTTGATTACCATCTAACCTTGAATTCACAAAATTACAAACTCGAACTTATGAATCTATGCTCAATTACTCACCTAGGAGCTCTAATCTCCCAAATTCTAGCTAGTTCTTGAGCCTAGCCTCCAAATTCCCAAGCTTTTAGCTCAAATCCTCTCTCTACAATTGACACACACTCTCTCTCTAGAGTGTAATTTCAGCTAAGACGAGCTCAAAGGACGGAATTGAGTGTATATAGGTCTATTTATAGGCTTGGCTAATCAATTTGATTAGGACTAAGTAATGGTGTTCTAATTTAATCATTCTAAATCTAATTATTTTGATCCGAATCAATTTTCAATTAAATTTCGTCGTAGGCTCTAAAAATTACGCTAATCACAACGGCATAGTCAATTTCAGTTTCTAATGCTTTTACAGCCTTCAATTTAAATTCTAAAGCAGAAAATCAAACAGATTTTTCTACGGTGAGCAGATAGGAATACAAAAACACAGATAATCATATAATTATCACTCAAAACCATATCAAGCATATAATCACAATCATAATTAAGATCAATTAGCATAACACGGGACAGGGTTATCACACCTTCTTAGCCCAGTCGTGTCTCCCTTCCGTCACCAACCCCGCAACCCACCACCTTGGAGATCGTAAGAATACAGATCGCGCGCGCGGGCGCAAGAGAGAGAGAGAGAGAGAGAGAGAGAGAGAGAGATTGTCGGCGAGGGTTTGTGGTGATGAGGATTCGCTAGAGCTGGAGAGGGGCGATGAGGCAGCGACGGTGAAATGGCAGCGACTGCAACAATGGTGACTAGGATTAGGGTTTGGATGTTTTCTATTCAACTAAGGTGTGTATTGATATTCTTTTGTAGTCATTTTGGTTATTTTATGTAAGGTCATTATTGTAATAAAAAGATAACCAATTAATAGTATGCCTTGAGACAAAATGTGGTGTGTAAATATAGGCACCCATGATTTGTGGCTTTTAAAAGAAAAATATACTAATTCTTTTCAAAATGCATATTTATGTTGCTATTAAATATATGAAGCAATTTACCATAATAGAAAAATAAAGATATCAAATTTTAAATATTCAAAATTTGACTTTTTGTGCACATATATTTCTATCTTTTTATACACATGATTTTTCTTAAATCTAAAAAAACTACACATGATTTTTCTTTACAATAAATTTTTAAATCTCTTATTCTCACACACACAAAAATAATAATAATTACAAATTACAAAAATCTTGTGCTACACACAAAATTACAAAAATAAAAATAATAAAATATTTTTAAAAAATTATAATAAATTTCATTTACATTTATATCTATCTGTCAGAGTTCTAAAATCTCATACCATAGACATTTTATTGATAAGCCTTTTGAGAGCTCCAAAACACTATATTTAATTGCTTGATTTTTTTTTTTTAATTTTAAACAATTAAAAAAGGAAAAATTTATCTATAAATCTCATCTTGAGGAATGATGATACGTTTAGTCCCAAGAATTTTTTTTATAGATCAATTAGTCCCATTGATTTTAGAAATGTAGATTTAATATATTATTTGAGAAATTGAATTTATGATTATACCCTTATTTCTATTATGTCTCCTTCTTTTTTTATTTTTCATTTTTCTTTTGTACTAGAAATGTAAGATACACAATCTATGAAAATCAAATTTATGATGAATTTTTATATGAGAATCTTTTTTATTTGAAAAAAATTTCAAAAGGAGTACAAAAATTACTTGAAATATGAAAATTTTCAAACATCTCAAAAGAACATGGGATTTTTTAAATATTTCAAAATGAGTACAAAAACTTCTTATTAAGCTTTGGGTAAATGTATAATTTCAAATGATAACATTCTAATGTAATACTCAAACGTAACACTCCAATGTAACAATCTAAAAACTTCTTAGTATACTTTTTCCAAACATAACACTCCAATATAACACTTTAAAAAAATTTCTTGGTGCAACACTTTAATGTAGCACACAAAAAAACTCATTAGTATACTTTTTTCAAACTTAATACTCTAATGTAACAGTCCAAAAACGGATATGAGATTCTTCAAACCATTTCAAAAGGAGTACAAAAATTTCTTAGTAAGTTTTGGGTTATGTATAATTTCAAACTGTGAGTATTACGTTTAGGAAAAGTACACTGAAGAATTTTTTAGTATTTTTGTACACATTAGAGTGTTACGTTTGAGAAAAGTATACTAAGGAGTTTTTTTTGCAGTGTTTCATTGTTACGTTTTGAAAAAGTATACTAAAGAGTTTTTTAGTGTGTTACATTGAAATGTTACGTGTTTGTCCATAATATGAGATTTGTTTCAGAATGAGAGAAAATCTAAAGCCTTTAAAGTGCAGAATGCCTAAATGTATAATTTCACATTTGAATAAATCCACTTTTATTCCTAAAAAATTAAATCCAAACATGTAAGTTACTGTCATTTTGTGTAATTTCTACTTTATTGAGACATTTGGGTTCATAAGCAAAAATAGAGAACTAAACAGTTCATAAAATCACATTTTGAGATTTATTAATACCAAAACAATTATATTAGCTAATTATTTCATGATTTATAACTTTCAAGAAGGCAATACATAATCTATTTCAAAATTCAATTAAGAAGGAAACACTTCTACTATAAATCCCATCATTTACGATTTTGATTTGCTATGATATTATTTCATATTTATCTATACTATACATTATATACCTCTATATCTATTACTTATATAAAAAGAAGTATGGTGTAACACTTTGGTGTAAACCTGCTGCTTGTTTGGTTTGTGATACCTCTTTCCTTGCATATTTTGGGTTACCCGCGTGGGATTCAAATCACCCACGCCGACAATGAAGAAGAAAACAAATTTCACCACTTCGAAGAGCAAACCTCACCGCCCCACAGGTTTAACTCGCACTCATGATGCTGGCTGGATTTTGGTTTTCATGCCATGTGTTTCTGCATCAAACATTGAATTTCGATAGAATTGCTATTACACTATTCTTCACATCATTGTCGGCATTGTTGCTGTCGTAACGCTGTCGAAGTTGGTCATCCAAAGCTCTGCTCCCGCTGTTGTAAATCCAGGTAGTTACATCTGTATTTTGATGCCTATTATTTTTATGTCTGTTGCACAATATTTATCCACACTGTTTTCATTCCTAGGTATATGTTAAATAGATGCACACCAAGTGTTTGTCAATATGTCTCAATGAACAAAAAGTTTACCAGCCTGATTTGGGTAATTGGATTTTGATAGTCTTTGTTAAATTTTCATGGATTGCTTTGATCCTTTTTCTATATTTTTTGAAATGATTATTCTACGGAATTTACTATTACATATTAAATAAAAGATAGAGGTTTTTATTATTTTGTTTCCTCAGTGGACTGATAAATGAGTTCGTTTATGGATCCATATGCACTGAAGTCTGTTTCAGATTTACCTGCTTCTTTTCATTTAATTTTTGGTTTCAGGTAATTTTAAGTTCATATTGGAATTTGATGGCTGACCATTTTCTATGGAAAAGTTATACTTGAAAAAAACCATTTTTCTTATTTATATGAGAGATTGAGATTTCAGATGTGTTATTGGTTTGGACAAAAATATTCAACGAAGCAAAATGAGTTCATAAAACATTTGAAGAAATTACGACTTTTTTCTCTAACTGCTTGCATGTGATCACTACAGGAAATTACACTTTTTTCTCTGACATCATGATGTGGGCATCCTTTTGGCATCGTTTTGCTTCATATTTTACCCTACATTGATTTTCAATTATTAACTGGTCTTGTTAAGTTTTATAAACATGCAACAACTGAGATGGATGCATGCCAATTTTATGCAATAATTTTTGCTTTCTTTTATTTGTCTATATAAATTTTCATAACATCAACAATGTATGATGGTAAATATGATTTAGGGAATTGGCCCACAATACCTAAAACATTGTTCTTTTGCTATACACGGTGTAATTGGTATTGTTTTTGCATTTGTATTTGTTATACAAGTACTTTAACTCGCTGCAAAGTGAATGCTTTTCTGCATGTTTCCTATCCTATGTAAATATTGTCATTTCAGCACCAACAGGAAGTGGAAAAACAAGACTATTTGAGCTTTGCATTTTGAGGCTGCTCTCAAGGTTCATCTTTGCAGAGGGAAGATTTATTTACTTAAAGGGAACACTCAAAACAGCAGGCTTCCTATGATTTTGTGTATGAAAAAATTTTAGATATTTATTTGAACACTGAAAAGTTCAGAAGATTATTGATTTTACACCACCAAGACACCCACAAATACTCTTTGTTTCATTGACTTTGTATTATTGATGACTAGGGGGACTTGTTCCTAGAGCATGGTTTAGTAAGCTGCCTATCCTTTCTACAGAAGTTTGATGCAGTGACTTGGTATCACATTAAAGATGGTGGCTTGAGCTTTTTCAATGACATAGCACTTGTGATGTACAATAATTACTTCTTCACACCAATTTGGATTTATTTGAAAGAACCAAATATTTCATGCATGTGAAGTTTTGATCCGTATCCTCAAGTGTATTCTGAAATGTCTTTTACTTACCATAAAGAAAGGGATGTTTTTGTGTATATAGTTTATGTCTACAACAGGGAATTACAACATTACCTAGGTAATTAGAAATTACAATTAATGGAGTATTTCTTTCAAATAAGTCAATAGTTGTTTGGATATTTAAAACGAAGGACAAGGATAGACATACATATACTACATAAAATTACTATCATTTATTTCATATCTCGTAATAAAAATATACTATGTTTATCTACATAATCTTAGATATATATTTCAATTATTTACATTAATAATGTTGCGACCCCACGAGCGAAGCGTGTGGGGTCCAACTAGTATATATATAACAATGTAGTCATTTAAAAAAAAAAAAAACTAAAGCACACATTGTCAACACAAAAATTATAAAGAATCATAGCAACTATATTACCTAGATATTTCAATCTTTTCTCCACCATAATATCAACATCTGTTTCAATCTTTTTGTCAATTTTTTCTATACATGTTTTAAATAGTATTCATTATTTTATTGTCGATGTTAACTCATGTGATATTATAATATTTTTATGGAGATTTCTTTTCTTCTCCTTTTTTTCTTTTTTTTTTGGTCTTTTGTGATAGTGGCATTTGAGAGTTTTAGTTTAGATTTGTATGTTTATTCTTTGCTAGATATATAGGAAGTGTTTGGTAGAGATTATTTTAAACTAAAAATTGATAATAAAAAAATAGAAGTTAAAAACACCTCTTATCCAGCTTCCGAAAGATTAATTTTTTTAATTTTTTTAAATTGTTTTTAGCTAACAAGTTATAAACAAAAGTTGTACCAAATAGTTTTGGCACAAACTCTCATATTAAAATAAACTATAAGCTGCTTCTACAATCCCCACCAAACACCCCATAGTAGTCAAAGAAAGTTGATGATAGAATGATGGATTTACAACAAAAAAAATAAAAATAAAAAATGCATGTTTTAATTTTAATTGCTTCAATTTCGATTTTAAATGATTTTTTTGAGTATTTTTTAATTTCACTACTTTTAGCAAAGCTTACCATGATGGTCCCCCAAGTTGACAACATATAAGCTTTGTTTTTATTTTGTTTTATTTAATTTTTTTTTTGAAACATAGATGTCATCTATATATATGATTTTTTTCAAAAATGATGATTTAAATTTATCTATTTATTATTTTAATTTTTATTGTGCTTTCAATATAGAGTTTCAAATCATCTGAAATTTTTCAAAAAAGTCTTTGAATGAAAAGGAAAAACAATTGGTCAACAATTATTACTCAATCTATATGTATGATTATTTATCATATTGTTTTAAAATATGAATAACTAATCATGTTACTTTTTAGTTTTGGCACATACCTATTATTTTAATAACGGTTCAGCTTATCTTTGATTGGAGATTAAGATTGGATCATTTAATCCGGCCCATGGGCTTATTTTTGGATCATGTTTTGATAATTTGAACCGTTCAATGTGTAGAACTCGTCCAGTACTATATCCCTGTAAAAAATCACGTTGATCGGATATCGAAAATTATTTAATCGTATCAGTTTTGCATAAAAAAATGAACGGTAAAAAAATAAACGGTTGACAAAAATCTGATCCAATCAAATAACTATCGATATTCGATCAATGTGATTTTTTTCAAGAATATAGTACTCAACGAGTTCTACATATTGAACGATTCAAATTATCGAAAAAGGGTCCAAAAATAAACCCATGGGCCGAACTGAATGATCTAGTCTTGATCTCTAATTAGAGACAAGCCGAACCCTTTTAATAATACTTTGATATGTTTTTTTTTTCTCTTTCCCTTTTTGAAATTGCTTGCAATCTCTGAACATTTGTCTTGCAAACTGGTTGATGTGTGTATTGATTATTTAGTCATTATTCATATGAGTAATATTATAGGTGCATGACTATGATTATTATGATCTTTGCTTATTTTAAAAATTATTATTATTATTTTTTTTGGCACAAACAAATTTGTTGCTGATATTATTTGCTCGTAATTTTGTCAAATCTCTAACTAATTTTAAGAATTCACAAATGACATGCAACCTCAAGTACCACAGAATTATAGAGACAAGTCAAATGACTTACTCAACTTAAATATTGTAATTTTTTTTTTACACCTAATCCTATAAGATATAGATAAAGAAATATAATCAATGCTAATGTTTTTGGAATTATCTAATTTATATTGATTTTAAGATTTTATTGATTTAAGTCCTGGGGTGAGGTCGACATCAATTAGCTAAGCTCAAAAATTTTCTTAAGATGTTAAAATGACTGAAAGGATAATCATGAACATGATGATTCAAGCCAAAAAAAAAAAAATCACGTTCAAATCAACTTTGTTAATCTAAAAAATAAAAAACACAAATTTTAATTATAATTTTTTTAATTAAAATGAATTTTCATATTTTTTTTAAGATGCAAATTATTTATTTATTTATTTATTTTTTTCAAGTTATTTAATACATCATTTTGTTAGCATGATAAGATTTGCAAGCAGAACGATTAATACTCAAAAAATCATCTACAAGAATGTCTGACAAATCGAGAGGATCTTTCCTCCGTAGCAACATAGCCATAATATTAGCATCCTCACCTTAAAAAATAATCCTTGCACTTGAAAGCAACATATACACTAGCAAAGTTAGAGTAAGACTAAGGTGTAAAGATACACAAAACAATTCCTTACCTATTTTGAATTACCATGCCTATTTCACATTAAATTCGCTCACCATGTTAAATTCTTACTATAATCAAAATTTACTAACATTAGTATATCAAATTTGCACCTCAATAAAAATCACATACTTCTCTCTCTGTCCAATTTTAATTTTTTCACAAATCCAAATATTTTTAATAAAATATTAAATATTAAAAATATATATTATGAAGGTATAAAATATTTTTTAATAAATCTCTAGGATTTTTTTTATTTTTTAATTTTAAACTTCCTGTACATAGCACGGATTTTATGCTAGTTAATAACTTTGTGCCTGAATCTAACGGGTTTTCTGGTTTTGTTTTTCGCTGTGGGTTTACCATGGTTGGTGTGGAACCTTGTACTTTGTGTCTTTTGGATTTCATGGGTCTGTATGTGAACTGATGGAATATTTGGCATTAGCTTTGCTTGAAGATTGATTATATAATTTATGTTCTTTGTTTGGATTTTGGAGTTTTTATTATTATTATTTTTTATTATTATCAGATTGGCACAATATAACAGTTGAATTTCCATATGTTTGATCTAATTGTTTGTGCAAACATATACCCAGGTGAAAAGCACATTCTGTTTGATTTTGATTTTAATTTTTCAAAAATAAGTTTCTGAAAATAATTGAGTTTTTCAATTTTTTTATTTTTCATATTTTGTTGCTGCCTTTAGTGATTTTTTTATAAATATTTTAGTCAAATAATTTTATTTTTTAAATGCACTTAAAAATATAAAAGTATACCGAAATTTTGTGTTTTTATATTTGGGGATTTTTTTTTAAGGTCCCTAGTATTAAGATTTTATAGCATAAAGGACACTCAATATTTTCATAATGTCTAAAGTTCCTAAACATCGATCCAGAGAAAATTCGATTCAGAGAAAATTCGTTCCAGAGAATTTCTCTGAACAAATCACAGAGAAAATTCCAAATTTCTCTAGGCACATCACAGAGAAAATTCCAAATTTCTCTGGACAACAATGAGGACTAGTGCTCTGCTTCAGAGAAATTCGGATTGGTCCAGAGAAATTCTCTGGTTTGGACTGAATTTTCTTTGGGTTGAACTCAATTTTCTCTTGGTTGGTCCAGAGAAATTCTTTGGTTTTGGACTGGACTAGTGCTCTGCTTCAGAGAAAATTGGGTTGGTCCAGAGAAATTCTCTGGTTTGGATTCAATTTTCTCTAGGTTGAACTCAATTTTCTCTGGATAGTAGTTTTGGTCATATTGATCGTTTTTTAGTTCTCAAATTATAATCAGGACACTTCATAATAAAGTGTAGCATATTAGATAGGGGTTAAATGTGATGATAGTGTTATTCATCGAACTTCCTATAATTGCTTAGTGGGATCTTTATGAAGTTAAATGGAGTAGGAAAAAACTAAAATACCGATTAGCTGTTACATTGAGAAATGGAAGACAATTAGTGGGTGAAAAATGAATACTTTCATATGATGTCAAACCTTTCTCACTTTATTATTTGCATTGTCAAAGTTGTATATAAACACATGTACAGACATTGTAATTAGAAATAATGCATTTCTGTAAGGTTGAAGTTGTATCAACTGATGAGGGAATGAGTTTTTATTTATTTATTTGTGATGAGCAATATTCTAATTAAAGCACAGAATATGAGGGGAAGGGAAAGAAGAGCATAAATTATTTCTTTTATCTTTAGATTCAAATCTAACAATTCACACCTTTAAAATTCTATGCCATCATTAATTGCCATTGTGTTATGATGGGTCTGGTGTAAATTATGCATAGCTAACCATGGTAATAAGTAGATAGATATATGTCATGTGTGCACAAATATACTTGTTTGTGATACTTACAGTAAATGAATTAAAAATTTTATTTTAGTCTTGGTAACTAAATTTGGGGAAGAAATGTAGTAACTTGAACATGGAATATGGAATCACACTTCATTATGCACTTTTTTCCCCATACCAGGTGGCCTCAGACTACTGTTCCTAAATTCAAAATTATCACTTCCGAATGTTTGCAAAAGGTCTGAATTGGTGAACAGATATCATTAGTGAGGTATGTTATACTTTATAATATTTTGCTTATCCAGAGAAAATTAGTTCCAGAGAATTTCTCTGGACAAATTACAGAGAAAATTTCAAATTTCTCTGGACAACAATAAGGACTAGTGCTCTACTTCAAAAAAAATTGGGTTGGTCCAGAGAAATTCTCTGGTTTGGATTGAATTTTTTCTGGATTGAACTCAATTTTCTCTGGGTTGGTCCAGAGAAATTCTTTGGTTTTGGACTGGACTAGTGCTCTGCTTCAAAGAAAATTGCGTTGGTCCAAAGAAATTTTCTGGTTTGGATTGAATTTTCTTTGGGTTGAACTCAATTTTCTCTAGGTTGGTCCAGAGAAATTTTCTGGTTTGGTCTAGAGAAAATCTCTGATTTAGATTGAAATTTATCTGGATTAATTTGAGGAACCTTAGACATTCTCTTCTTGGCATTTCATCAAACACCTTCTTTGCTAAATCCATGTCCCCAACTCTGTGCATATTTTGCATATTTTCAAAACAAGCTTGTGCAGAATCAGAATCAAGTATTTTCTTTGATGAAATATGATCATTTGTTCAAATTTGGAAAATAATATAACAAAATTATTTTTAGTTACAACAGGTACTGTAAAGTTCAATAAGGCTTTAAATAAAGACTTTTCTAAAGCAACTACTTAGCTCTTGGGCTTAGAAACAAACTGAAGCTACCTTGAACAATAAATGGATGAATGAAGCTGTGCCCTGATGTTGTAGTTAATTTGATACTTAAACAGTTTTTTCAGGGTGGTTGTAGATAAATCTCTCTGTTTGTCAAATTTACTTGGGGTTACACACCGTTTTGGTGCTTTCAATGCTATTACTTTAAAGGATAATGGATTTTACAGGCCAAAAACAAAACAAAAAAATGAAGATACGAAACTTACCCTTCTTTCCCAATATGGACGAAAGCAGACAAAATCATAGACTGGAGTAATGGTTGATACCAAAAGGACTGAGAGATTTGGAATTATTCATATAGTGGTAAGAAAGCCCAAACCCTAGCTGGTTCTCGCTCCTCTTCGCACTCTTCTTCTCTCAGTACCATTGTTGTCTCATCTCTTCCTCCTCCTCTTCTTCTGATGATGCCGGGAAAGAAGGTGAGAACAGTTTCAGATACTATTGCAAAGTTTGGTTCTTTCATTTATGTGGTCTCTATTCTGGATTTGTTTGTATATTTTGCTGAAGATCAGAAAGAGAGAAATAGTCAAATTTCTCTGATCTGATATATGGGTGTGTGTTTAAGGACCTTAGACATCAAAAAATAATATTGTGAATATCTTCCATTACTAAAAATGAAAGAGAGACCTTAAACTAATTTTCCCTTTATATTTAGTGAATTTTAAAAAATAAATAAATTCAATTTTTACAAACTTTTGTGGGATAATTACAGTCTTATAGATTATAGTATTAAGCCAGACTGTTAAGTTTTGTAGTTCATTTCACAACATTTGATTTGCAACCAAAATTGTAACTTAGGGCATTTTTCATAAAAATCAATGAAGAATTGCGCAAAAACAATTTCATTATTAATGTCGAAAATCCAAATAAGATTCTCCCAAAGTTGTTACTCCACTGATTTTTTTTTGTTTTTGAAAAATTGGCAAAGTTATGAGTTAGCAACCATGCATGACACATATGGAAGCTATTCACAATCACACGTATTCATATTTCATTGTAGAATGTGTAAATCAGGCCTTATTACACATTTAGAGTGGCACGTGGCACCACATAACTTGTGTGCTTGCCAATTGCATTTATAGATGTGGTTTCAACAACATCCATATTTGCAATTAGAGGTGACAAATGAATAGATTTGGACAAATCAAAATAAGTTATGCATTTATAATAATTTAATCAGATTGGACAAATGAACCTAGCTAACCCGTTTACTTCTATTACCCAAAAAGCAACCTAAGAGGGGGGTGAATTAGATTTCTACAAATTAAAATTAATAATACCCCAATAAAATTAACTACTAGTACAACAAATTATTAACAAGCACAATGATGAACTTAGCAGTAAATGATCAAGCAAAATAACAATGAAGTATAACTAACATACAGGATAAATCAAATGATTAACACATGAATATTAGATAGTTATAGCAGTAGTAGGAAAGTAAAGAGATTAGGGAAGAGGAGACAAACAGATTTATAGTGGTTCGGCTTCAACCAAGCCTACATCCACTCCTCAAGCTTCACTTGAGATTTTCCACTATCTTCTAACTTCACAGGGGTGCTAGCAACCTCTTTACAAATGGAGCAATCCTCCACAGATTTTACATAGACTTCACAAGTCCAAACCCTTGCAAATCTTAGGTGATTCACAATCACTCTCAAGATTTCAAAAACACAGTGTTTGCAACACTTTTACAAGATGAAATGGTATTTTTGCTTTCAAATAAAGCTTACAATAAATATTTCTCAAACATAGATATATAAAATGAAGCTTTGATTTTTCTGTAAATCTCACGCAGGAAAGATGAGCTTAAAGCTATAAGGCTCAGTGCATAATTTTTGATAATAGATGTGAGTGATTATAGATGAAAGAATATTTTCAGATTTTTATAACTTGTTTACATTAGAGGTTTTGGTATATATAATGACAATTATAGCCATTGTATTTATTTGAATTTATAGCCGTTGTACTTCTATCATTACCAATTTGAATATCTTCCACTCCATCATTACAAATTTGAATATCTTCCACTTGAACTTTTTGAACCTTTTGGTCCTTTGAACCTTTATAGCCGTTTATAGCCGTTGTACTTCCATCATTACTAATTTGAATATCTTCCACTTGAACCTTTTGAACCTTTTGGCCTACTGCTGTGCTAGGCTGTTTGAACCTTTGTTTTGGGCTGTTTGAACTCCTGATTTAATCAAATATTAAATACATTCTAACAACATTTAGGATAAAGGTTTAGGTGAGAAATAATGGAACAAAATAAATTTTGATTAAAACATAAAATCATCAAAATAAATGTTGATTCTATTTTTCTCTTTCAAATAAATCATCAAAATAAATTTTGATTATATTTTTCTCTTTCAAATAAATTAAAACATAATTAAATAAATCATCAAAATAAATAAGTCTAACAATCTCTCCATTTTTGATGATGGCACACAATGATGTTTTAATTTGATTTGGGAGTAAGAAAGGCTCCCCCTCAAGCCATGCTCCCTGAATTCATTTCTAAATATATAGGTTAGCACATATGTAATAAATAAGCTTTAATTGGAGACATGATATGAGACTAAGATATCAAATTATAAATACATAATCATCATATTAGTTTTCAAATAATACCATAATTTGAAAATAATACCATAATACATAACATCATATAATTTTCCCCCTTGTGACATTATCAAAAGGAAATCATGGGTCAGAATCTGGAGGAGGAGAAGGAAAATAATAGTGATAAACGGCATCAAAAAAATAAAGCCGCGTCTCCTTTTTTTTCGTCGAAAATCACGTCGGACACGCATCCTCGCTTTTGCGTCAGCCGACCGAGAAAAGCGAGACAGGTCAATCATTCAATCAACTGCCTCGGCTCTCTCTCCCTCTTGTCGTCTTCTCCTCTGTCTTCTTCTTAATCACTCTCTTCACCTTCTTCTTCTTCATTCGCTTTTATCTCTTCTGCATCACTCTTTTCGATCTTCTTCTTCCTCGAGAGACAAAACATAGAGATTGAGCAGAGCAGAAAGACTGCCAAAAACGACCCTCCTTTCGAATACATCTCTTTCTCCTACTATATGGCCTCGTCCCGTCCCCTTACTCTCTTTCTGGACCTGAATGACCCCTCAAGCGTTACTGGGCCGAGTGCCTCGGCGCCTACTCTTTCCAACCTTCTTATGATGTCGATTGAGCAAATAATGGCAACGCAATCAGATATTGAAGCCAATCATTTCACACTGACGTCTTGTATGGAGACGGTGACTGCAGTCACAAAATTGGCGCATCGACTGCAGAACAGAATGAGTGAGCTCCACCAGGTCAACACCCAACTCTCTCTGCTCTAGCGCATGTACAAGGATGCGCGAGCAGAAATAGGTGAGCTGAAGGCCGAAAATAAAGAGCTTAAACGGAATACCACCTCCATGGCCTGATTTGGAGCAATGTTGTTCTTGGCCTTTGATAGTCAGCAGGGAGTCGTCACTCTCGACGAAAGCACGGGGGCAGGGGCGTCAAGGGTCGCCCAAGGTGATAAAAAAAAGAAGAAAACGATGAAAGATGCAAGTACGTGAGGCCGGCGTATAGTCGAAAAAAAAATGAAGGGTTGTTTTGTTTTTTTTTTTTTTTGAAATATGTTTAGTTTGATCGGCGTATGGCCGTAAAAAAAAATGAAGGGTGCTTTTTTTTTTATTTTTTGTTTTTTGTTTTTTTTAATGTAAATATTTGTATGTTGATTTGTTTTTATTTTTATGTTTAAGTACTGAAAAATGAAATTAAAAAGTAGAAAAAAAGAAAAGAAAATTAAGTCCAAAGAAAAAATAATAAGGAAAAAAATAAATAAAAATAAAAGAAATTAAGCCTAATAGCAAAATAAAATAAAATAATACCAGCAGAAATTAAACTTAAAGTATATGTGAAGCAGTTAAGCATGATCTAACAATCGATTTGAGCATGATCTAACAATCAATTTCTGCCAAGAGCATACAGATTTTATACAGGATAATTAAGAAAAAAGAATATATGAGGTGCAAGCTCATAAGTGTGATATCAAAAATAGAATAGAATCTGAGGAGATTTTTATTTATTTATTTATTTTTTAAACTAATCAAGTTTAAATTCTTCCCCTTGTTTCATTTGGCAAAATCAATAGGAGATATGAACAACGAAAGCTTATAACTGAAATATTCTCCTCAATAATATCAAATAGGATGCCAAATGTTACCAATAAGAATGCCAAAATGATACCAACATGCAATCTACCAAGGATACCAATATGCAATCTAGAAGATTTAACAATCATAACTCAAGCATTATGTAGAATACCAAATATTGCTCATAATAAGTTAATGTAGACGTCCCCGAACGTCCCGGGAGGAAATCCCGTTTTGTTCATTGGGCTCACTACAGTTCAGGACTCAATGTCATGGTCCTGTATCTAATCTCGCAGAGTGCAATGCAAGACCGATGAATCATCAAAGAGTCCAAATCCGGCAAATCGTTTTTGAAAAACAGATTTTTAGAAAGAAGTGCCAAACATGGACTGCTTTGCCAGAAACAGAGTCGCCACCTAAATATTTGTTTTGGGGGAATTTAGGAAACCCTGACTCGTTGCCTAAGGCCACGTGTCCGTCATCACCAAAGTTGCCTCGGCTCGAGAACTTGGGTACGATTGGGGAAGGTCACTTCGTGAGCACCCTCGCTCGCCCGATTAAAGATCGGCCTTTACTAACCATGATATCGAGTTTTGAAAACATTATATACTCTTATTCCGGTTTATTAACCTAAAATTACTATGTGATGCGCACAGCATACAAATATAGACTGGATTGCCTAAGTTGGAACAAAGCATCGCATATCCGTTTGTTTTGAAAATAGATTGAATTTTGCTACTCGCAAGTAGGCTAAAACACGGGTTTCGACGAATTATTCCAATTCAAACAACCCAACCTTCACCCACAGGCATTCAGGCAGTTATATCACATAAGCACATAGCCTCATGGTAAGCATGCTATCATGGCAGTTACTCACACGCATGCAAGGATGCTAAAGCATAAATACTTACCGAGTACTCCAAGCCAAAGAAAGAAGCTAATTAGAAGTCATGCATGAATCCTAACTATGCTGGAATGCCTAATGTAACACATGTAAAAATGCAACTAAGATAGGCTCGGCTATTCTAAAATGGCATATGAAATGCAACAACTGATACACGTATTCAACTCGGAATTGAAATACAATGCAGTTAGTATGATTCGCCGAGCCCGGTGCATGCAAGACAGATAAATGGATGCAAGCATGCAAGCATAAGTGTGCTAATTGAAACGTGCCCTAAAACTAACCATCATAAACTGGTAAATAAAAGGAAGAAAGACGTGGGGTTGGAAGACATGCATCACACACACGCACACTTATTACAATATTGTCCTCTCGCACAGGGTCCGAATAAATATTACACAACCAAAATGAATAACTAATTATTACACAACACTAGCTAATTAACAAATTAACTAAGAAAGCGAGTAAACTAGCATGCAATGCCACATGAAGTAGACTGCCTCAGCTCTGTTCGGAATGATGAAAGATGCATGCATGCTCGAGTCGCCTTACCGGGAAATCCATCGCGATACCCTGATTTGCCTCTGTTTACAATTGACCCCGGAACACTGTACACAACTCCATGGGAACTTGTAGGGATACTACTGACCAGTTTTTGCTGCTGGCTTCCGGTTTGCTGCAACAGAGAGCAAGAAAGGGGCATGGCAAAGTATTTTCAACATATGTGTGCGTAACCACTCTCCCCATCATTGCACAAGCTCTAGGGAGTGCAGTCCTCGATCCTCATGCCACCAATCACGCATCTCGATGCATGATGGCCGAGGGATCGAATTGCACGACTCGATGTGAAATGAATGCACATATAAGCAAGAAGGCCTAAACTCTATCATGGGTAATCAGGAGTGTCAGCGACCGAGAATCGAGACACGTTTCGTCACTTGGAGTACGAAACGTCCATCGTTTCCCGTGTTTGGACTAAACCCTACTCCAAACACAATGCAATACACGTGGCATGCATGAATGTAACTCTATCATGCAACCTAAACATAATGCCACTAAATGATGCAAACATGCAAATGATGATATGCAAACATGCTACTAACATACACAATGCTATGAAATGATCAATGGCATACTCAATGCACATGAAAACTATATGGCATACGCAATGCACCCATGGAGACCAACAATGAAATGATCAAGGCATACACAATGCAATGGTCAATCATGCAACAACATGGACTAAATGGCATATACAATGCAAGATGGACTTAAACTAAAATGAATGGGCCTCAGCCACACTCAAATCAGTGGCCAAACATGATGAAATTAGGCAACAGAAACACATGCAAACATGCACAAATGCAAGGGACCAAACCTAAGGCACCAAATGTAACTTTACCAAAGCATGGCAAGGGATGAAATCTGGCATACAATCACACATTTTTCAGCTCTAAAATGAAATACGAAAGGGTCCCGAATCATGCAAACACCTCACACAATGCATGCTAGGTGGCCCAAATACCGAAACTAGTAAAGTGGATTACACTAGAGGTATGCAAAGCGATGCTCAAATGACCAAACCACCCCCAAACAGTCCCTATGCAGACCAAAACAGTAGCAAATATGGACTAAAATGGTGGCTCAAAAGTCATGGAAATGAAGCTCATGCAATGGTCCGAAAATGAGGCAAACAAGCACAACTCTCAAATGCACTTAAGGAGTGGAAAACATGGGAACATGGCACAAGTATGAGGTCTGAAATAACATGCACAATGATGCCGAGACATGCAAACACCTCTATTCAAGCATGCAAGAGGCTACAAAACTCAAGGGTAGGCATGGATAGTGAACTACAACCATACATAGCATGTATCATTCGACCATGAGGCACAAAAACAGAGCTAATGTAGTCCAAAACATGCACAAAATCAGGTTAAGGCATGGCCAAAAAGTGCTAGAATCAAGGGCCAAAACAATATGCAATACAAGCTAGTGAAGAGGGTTTACACTACAAGTATATTAAGCATTCAAGAGGCCACTAAACCAGAAAAATTCAAAGGTATGACATGCCAAATAAAGCCCAAAAACTCACTGAAACATGGTCTACGCATGCAAGAATGAGATGCTCCTTTGATAGGCCATGAAGAGGGTTGTTCTACACATGCAAGAGGGACACCCAATATGACAAAACCACCTCTGTACAGAGGTTATGCAGGCCCTAAAACTCGCTGAAAAGGGCCTGAAATGAGGCTAGGAAGCATGCAAGTATAGGCTCCTTTGATATGCTATGAAGAGGGTTATTCTACACATACAAGAGGGACACCTAATATGGCAAAAAAAGCTCTGGACAGAGCTCATGCAGGTCCTAAAACTCACCAAAAATGGCCTGAAACATGGCTTGGAAGCATGCACACATGGGCTCCCTTGTTAGGCCAAATATGCTAGAAAATAAGACAAGGGGTGAGAGGGTCACCCCTCTCTGATTTTGGTGCTCAAAACACATAATAACCACTGAAAATCCGCTGGATTTCAGTGGTCAAAATGGCCAACAAAGCTCAACACAAAGGCCCTAATGCATGGCTCAAAACAAAGGGAAATGAAGCATGCAAGGGGGTGGATGGTCCCCAACAGAAAAATGGTCTTAAACAAACATGTTAAGAATCTCAAAATAAGACTTTTTTCAGTTTATGAAAAAGCCCAAATATGCTTGCAAGTATGGCTAAAAGATGAAGCAAAACAATGCTAAGAAAAGGAAAAGAGAGTGTTACCCTTGTAGCCAAAGGGACCAGCAGCTTCTGGACAAAATAGCACACCTTCAACCTCTGAAAACCAGCTCCAAGGTGCTTAGGTTGATGTTGGAGGTGTTAGGCTAAGAGGTGATATGCAATGGTGCAAGAACAAGGGGCTTTAGAACACCTAATAGAGAGATATAGGGAGAAGTGTATACATAAGCCTTAAACAATTTTCTGAACCCTTGCAAGGGAAGAGGAGCCTTCCCTTTATAAACAAGAGGGCTTAAAGCTTCTCCAAGAAGCTTAAAACCAAGGTTAAATATCCTCCATACACGTGTATGGAGGATGCAATCTGTGGCTTCCAGCTGGCACCAACTTAGTGAGACAGAAAAGGAGAAAGTTGGCCGACCAGTTCAGGTGGTCGGCCGACCACTCCCCCTGGTCGGCCGACCAGGGTCAAAAGGTTCAGGTGGTTGGAAGCCTCCTAGGGTGGTCTCCAAGCTAAAAGCAAGCTAGTGGTATGGTGGAGACCAATCAAAAGTGGCTCAAAAACCAAGGAGACCAGCTTCCTGACAAGAAAACCGGCCGACGAGAGAAAAGGTGGTCTCCAAGAGAAAAGGTGGTCTCCCACCCTTGTACCACCTTCCAAACAATGAAAATAGGGTCTACACCAAAAACAAACCAAGACGGATACAAAACGAGGGTTCGGGGGCCAAAACGCAGAGCCGGGTGCCCCGAAAACTGACTGTTAAGCATCGAAAGTGGCGTGTGACCACGAAGGTGGTCTCCCGGGCCACAGTGTCCCTCTAGAGAGAGGAAACAAGGTGTGTGCCAAAAACCGGAGCAAACGGAGAAAGTTAAGCGGTCCCGAACCGAGGTGCACGGCCGACGGCTCCGAAAATCGAAAACTGGTCTCCAAACGGGAACAGTGGTATGCGACCACGAAAAGTAGCCTACGGCCACTGAGAGATGGTCTATGAGACCTCTCCCTCCCTTCGGGAAGAGAAAACAAGACCTGATTCGCAAATCGAGTCAAAGCACAAAAGAGTCTAGAGGTCCGGAGGCAAGGCTCTCAGCCGAGACTCTGTAACCTCAGAACGAGCACAACATGTGCAATCACCGAGCGCTCAATCGATGACGTCGGAGTCTTAAGGTCGGTCAAAAATGGGGTGTCTACAGTTAAACTCAATATAATCATATGGAGCTAATGTAAATCTAAAAAATGAAGCATGTTCAAGGTATAGCAATCCATATGCCAAGAAAAATCATAAATTTCAATATATAGCACACATTTTAAGCATAGGCATGATTTTTAGGCAAGAGCATCATCAAAGTGTATACATTGCGAATCATATGAAGTATAATCAATCTTTTTCATATCAAAGTAATAACAGTATTAGCTCAAAGGATATAAGATAGAATTTTTATCTCAAAAGCTTAAGAGAGTGAGGAGGCATACCTTTGATTCAAGAGTTGGAAGGTTTTCAATCTTCAATTTTCTTTCATGAGGAGTTCATCTCAAAAAGGTTTAACAAGTATGTTAGCAAAGATGATTTCTCCTCCTAAATTGGTGCTTCCGTTTTCTATTGTGATCTTGTAGAGATATGGCAATTGTATAGCACAATCACATTTAAACTCATGAAGCAAGCATGGTAAGCAAACTCAAAAGATGGGAAATATTTCAGTATAAACCATGATCAATCAAGAGCTTGAGATGCTATTCTTCAAAATTTTTAAATTGTAGCACATAGCATAATATGCATGAGTGTAGACAAGCCCGCGGGGGACCTCGCTACAGCTCGGACTCGATTTGTTGTCACGGTTCGTAATCTGAACCAAAGAGTCCAAATCCGGCAAATCGTTTTGAGAAAACAGATTTTTGAAAGAAGTGCCAAACATGGACTGCTTTGCCAGATACAGAGTCGCCACCTAAATATTTTATTTTTGGGAAATTTAGGAAACCCTGACTTGTTGCCTAAGGCCACGTGTCCGTCATCACCAAAGTTGCCTCGGCTCGGGAACTTGGGTACGATTGGGGAAGGTCACTTCGTGAGCACCCCCGCTCGCCCGATCAAAGATCGGCCTCTACTAACCATGATATCTAGTTTTGAAAACTTTGTGTGCTCTTATTCCGGTTATTAGCCTAGATTTACTACGTGATGCGCATAGCATACAAGTATAGACCGGGTCGCCTGAATTGGAACAAAACATTTTATGTTTGTTTTTGAAAATGGTTTGATGGTGCTACTCGCAAGTAAGCTAAGACGTGGATTTGCCACCCTCGGGTGGGCTTAAGAAAAACATGATTTTGCCACTATCTAGTGGGCTTAAAACAAACATTTGATGAATTGTTCCAATCCAAATAACCCAACCTTCACCCACAGGCATTCAGGCAGTTATATCACATAAGCAGTTAGCCTCATGGTAAGCATGCTATTCATGGCAGTCACTCACACGCATGCAAGGATGCTAAAGCATAAAAACTCACCGAGTACTCCAAGCCAAAACAGAAACTGATTAGAAATCATGCATGATCCTAACTATACAGAAATGCCTAATGCAACACATGCAAAAAATGCAACTATAGTAGGCTCGGCTATTCTAAACATGGCATATGAGATGCAACAGCTATCATGTATTCAACTTAGAATTGAAGTACAAATGCAGTTAGTATGATGCGCCGAGCCCGGTGCATGCAAAACAGATGAATGAATGCAAACAGGCTATTATACTGTATGCTAATTGAAACATGCCCTAATCTAACCATCATAAGCTGGTAAATAAAAGGGAAGAAAGACGTGGGGTTGGAAGACATACATCACACACGCACACACTTATTACAGTTGTGCCCTCGCGCAGAGGGTCCGAATAAATATACAGTCCCGAATAAAAGAATATTACAGTCCGAATAATACAGTCCAAAATGTGTACAAATTCCTAATTAATTTACAAATTAACTAAGAAAAAAAATAAACTGGCATGCAAGCCAGGGACTGCCTTGATTCTGATGAATGATGTATGTTTAGGCTGCCTTGCGCGGAAATCCACTGGGATGTCCCAATTAGCCTCTGTTTCGCAATTGTTCTTGGAAAGCGCGCCAAGCCTCAGAAGACTGCTGATTCTTGATTTTGCTACAACAGAGAGCAGGAAAGGGGCATAGCAATGTATTTTCGCAAATGTATGCATGTCTCGATCCTCGTGCCACCAATCACGCATCTCGATGCATGATGGCCGAGGAGTCGATTTGCACAATTCAATATGGAATGAATGCACATGAAAATACAACAAAACCTAACTCCATCATGGATGATCCGGAGTGTCGGTGACTGGGGAATTGAGACACGTTCCGTCACTCGGAGTATGAAACGCCCCTCGTTTCCCGTGCTCGGGCTAACTCCTATCCCAAGCACAATGCAATATGCATGACATGCATGAATGCAAACTGAGATACAACCTAACATGCACAATGTTATGAAATGACATACACGATGCACGAGGTAACATGGCATACACAATGTACTAATATACAACCTAGCATACACAATGCTATGAAATGGAATGGCATACGCAATGCATAATGGACTTACACCAACATGAGTGGACCTGAGCCACACTCACATAGGAGGCCATTAGATGAAAATGAGACACTCGAAATGCGTGCACGCATGCACGCAAACCGAGGACCGACCCTAAGGCACGAAATACCACTCTAACAAGACATGGCAAAACATGGAATATGACATATTAGCATGCAAATTTCAGAGGCGATAAGTGATGCAAAACAGCCCCGAAAGATGGCAAAATGACACCCGATGCATGGGATAGGTCCCGAAACATGAAATTAGGCATACGGAATGGCCTATGACTATGCAATGCATGCACTATTCGAACATGGGATGTGAAGACAGAATCAAGACAGCCCAAAAATAAGCATATTTACAGTTATGAGCGAGGCCAAACAGCGAATACAAGTGGGGCTAAACTAGCATACAAAAACAGCCCCGAAAGCAAGGTATTGAAGCAACTCACAGATGCTGGCCCCGAACAGAGAAGGGGCCTTCTGCAATATTGAAGAGGGGCCAAAAATATGATGTTTTACAGTTTATGACAAACCCCAAAAACAGATACAAGTGTACCCAAAATGCTATGCAAAATAAGGGCCAAAAACGGAGATAAAGAAGCAACTGATATATGCTGGTCCCAAACAGGTAAGGTCCCTTCAACAATATTGAAGAGGGGCCCAAAATATGACTTTTTACAGTTTATGACCAGAGCCAAAACAGTGTACAACTATGCTCAAAATGCTATGCAAAATAAGGACCAAAATGGAGGCTACAACACAAAGTATACAAATGATGCTCCAAATAGCAATAGACCCTTAATGAAATATGGAGAGGTGGTCAAAACAAGGCCATTTTCAGTTCGGACCAAGGTCCAAAAACAGAAGCTCAATAGGCTAATAAACTATGCGAAAATGGGGCTAAAACATGGATACAATGACAAGTGATATATGGAGACCCCAAACAGTGATAAGCCCTTCTACAATATTGAACAAGGGCTCGAAATAAGCCTATTTACAGTTTTCATCATGCTTCAAAACAGATTACATATAGGCCAAAAACAACATGCAAGAAAATGGCATATAAGAGGGATAATGAAGTAAGTACCAAATGGGGGCCTCAAACAGTGAGAGGCCCTTAATAAAACATGAAGAATGGCTCAAAATAAGCCTAGTTCCAGTTAGGGTCGGAGCCCAACTATGCAAGCATAAGGAGCTAAAATATAGACCAAGAAAAGAGCAAAAAGAGGAAAAATGAGACTCACCCTTGAAGACTAGTCTTTCATCAACTCTTGGCTTGAGAAAAGATGCTCCTTGCCTCTGGAAATGGCCTCCGAACTGCTGGTATGGAGTATGGGTTGGTTGGCTTGGAGATGGAGTAGAAAATGGATCCAAGAATAAAAGGGTTTTGGTGCTTGGAATATATAGAGAGAGAGATTGAATGTTTGAGGCTTCAAACAAATTTTTCTAACCCTTTTTCCAGAGCTGGAGGGTCTGTTATATAGACACAAGAGGGTGGAAAAGAGGGGGGAAAATGGGGGGGAAATGAAATTCAAATTTCCCCCCAAAATTGGCCTAAAGGGAGATAAAGGGGGAAGTGATAGTAGGAGATCTCAAACCGAAGAGAGCCCTTCAACAAAGTTGAAGAGGGGCTCAAAATAAGACACTTTGTAGTTTATGACAAGCCACGAAAATAAATACAAGTAGGCCTAAACTATCATGCAAGAAAAGGCCTAAAAGAGGGGTAAAGAAGCAAGTGGCGGTAGGAGATCTCAAACAGCAAAAGGTTCTTAATCAAACATGAAAAGGACCTCAAAATATGACTATCTCAAGTTCGGGTTGGAGCCCAAAAATGCAGAATGAAGGTTCAGGAGCCAAAACACGCAGTTTGGGGCCCCGAAAATGGGCTGTTAGGCACCGGAAGTGGTGTCCGACCACGAAGTTGGCCTCTCGGACCACAGTGTCCCTCAAAAGGGAGGAAATAAGATGTATGCCAAAAACCGGGGCAAACGGAGGTGGTTAGGCGGTCCCGAACCGAGGCACAGGGCCTGACGGCTCCGAAAACCGGAAACCGGGCTCTGAAACGAGAAAAATGGCCTACGACCACGAAACGTAGCCTACGGCCATTGAGAGATGATCTACGAGACCTCTCCCTCCCTTCAAGAAGAGAAAACAGAGAAAACGGAGCCTGGTTCGCAAACCGAGGCAAAGCACAAAAGAGTCCGGAAGTCCGGAGGCAAGGCTCGTAGCCGGGACTCCGCAACCTCAGAACGAGCACAATATGCAACATCACTAAGTGCTCAATCGGTGACGTCTGAGTCTTAAGGTCGGTAAAAAATGGAGTGTCTACAATGAGAAAATATTATTTTATGCTCTTTGTTCTATTAAGAATTGATGCGACATATAAAATCATCAAGAGGCATTTTCATCAATTCAATCCACATGCTCAAGTGTGAGAAAGCATTTTACTCAATGTGGAACACAACATGAATGCTATAACAATTAATTTAACAATTTATCACTCAAAAGCATTTCATGAGATATATGCCAATATAATCTATATTCAAAACATATTTAATAGGATAGATGCAATGTCTCTACAAACGTATGATATTTCTTTTCATTTAGACATTGTTAATGGATCATAATCAATGAATTTCATAACTCATTCAAATATTCTAATGTAAAACATATAAGCATGAAATTTTCATATTTAGCATATTTTTGAGATCATAAATGTACAATTCAAAATATAGATAGTATACATCTCAAAAACATGCTATGACATCAAAATTGATTCTACAAAGATATGACTCAAAAAGGAATTAATCTATTAGTATGAAGTCATATATAAGATGTGAAAAGTATGTTTACAAAAAAATTTATCACTTCTTATCTCTTTTTCATAGCAATGGATGACATGATATAAAATGTTAATGAATACATGAATCATTCATATTCTAATAGGCATTCATCAAAATAATATAATTCTCATTTTTGAGTTCAATGAATGTTTGAAAGAAACTAGCAGAACATGACTTAGCAAACTTAGTACAATTAGGTTACATTGAAGTAATGATTAGACACAACCTATTGTACCCAAATCACACCCATACATTACCTCTATTGTTCATCTTGGTGATTTTCATTTCATCATTTTTCTTCTTGTAGGAGCTGATTTTGCTCTTTAGATTGAACACTCTTGTTCTGTATTTCTTCTCGAAGTCCTTGGTGTTCTTTGAGATTCCACCTACAAAATATCTTGATTTCTTTCTTGGTACCCATACTTTCTTGGGTCTATAGGGATTAGTCTCAAAAACATTTAATCTCATAAAAGGTTTAGGATGATCAAAAACAATGCCTACTTTGTCAAAAACACATCTTTTATTTCCAAGAAGCTTGTTGAGGTTTTCTTTTCCTTTTACAAAATTTTCAAGAGTTTTGTTTAAATCCTTAACATTGTTTTTCCAAATGTTTTTCTCATTGGCAATAGATGTAAAGCCATTTTTCAAAGTAGCATTTTCCATTTTTAAAACATCCACATCATTTGAAAGAGAAGTAACTAATTTTTTTAATTTAGAATTCTCAACACAAACATTTCTAAATATGTCATGTAATTCATTAAAAGCACTTTCAAGTTCTACATAATTAGAAATTACGTCATCTTGAGTTAATTCTTATTCTCCAAGAGCCATGAGATACAGGTTGGCTACTCCATCATTTTCTTCCCAAATGGCTTCCTTTTTGCTGTCATCCATCATTGAAAGTTCATGAGCCATGAGTGAGCCTAGGAGTTCTTCAATGCCTAATTTTGTTAGGTCTTTTACTTCTTGGATAGCTGTAACCTTAACTTCTCATTCATTTCGCAAAGACCTAAGTATTTTTCTCACAAGCTCACCATTAGTATAAGATTTACCAAGAGATTTTAGAGCATTAATAATATTGGTAAATTTATAAAACATCTCAGAAATAGATTCAAATGATTCCATAATAAAGAGTTCATAATCATGAATAAGCATGTCAATTCTAGACTCTTTTATTTGGCTAGTTCTTTCATAGGTGATTTCAAGTTTATCCCAAATTTCTTTAGCAGTAATACACCCAGAAATTCTATTGTACTCATTTGCATCTAGTCCACACACAAGAATAAGCTTGACTTTAGCATTAGCTTGAAAGAGTTTATAATCACGCTCATCAAATTCATCCTCAAGTTTAGGCACACTAATATGGTCTACTACCTTGGTAGAGATTTTAGGACCTTTAGTGATAATGAGCCACAAAGCATAATTAGTAGCTTGAAGATACAAAATCATTTTTTCTTTCCAATGAATGTAATTACTACCATCAAAGAGAGGTGGCCTATTGCTAGCTTGTCCTACAGCAGAGTAGGTAGATTACATGGTTGCTATGGATCAAAAACTCAAGATTGTTAAATCTAAACAAGAGCCCTAGGTTCTGATACCAATTGTTACCCAAAAAGCAACCTAAGAGGGGGGTGAATTAGGTTTCTACAAATTAAAATTAATAATACCCTAATAAAATTAACTACTAGTATAACAAATTATTAATAAGCACAATGATGAACTTAGCAGTAAATGATCAAGCAAAATAACAATGAAGTATAACTAACATACAGGGTAAATCAAATGATTAACACATGAATATTAGATAGCTATAGCAGTAGTAGGAAAGTAATGAGATTAGGGAAGATGAGACAAACAGATTTATAGTGGTTCGGCTTCAACCAAGCCTACATCCACTCCTCAAGCTTCACTTGAGATTTTCCACTATCTTCTAACTTCATAGGGGTGCTAACAACCTCTTTACAAATGGAGCAATCCTCCACGGATTTTACATAGACTTCACAAGCCCAAACCCTTGTAAATCTTAAGTGATTCACAATCATTCTCAAGATTTCAAGAATACAGTGTTTGCAACACTTTTACAAGATGAAATGGTATTTTTACTTTCAAATAAAGCTCACAATAAATATCTCTCAAAGATAGATATATAAAATGAAGCTTTGATTTTTTCTGTAAATCTTACACAAGAAATATGGGCTTAAAGCTATAAGGCTCAGTGTATAATTTTTGAAAATAGATGTGAGTGATTATAGATCAAAGAATATTTTCAGATTTTTGTAACTTGTTTACATTAGAGGCTTTGGTATATATAATGAAAATTATAGCCGTTTCTAACCGTTGTACTTCCATCATTACCAATTTGAATATCTTCCACTCCATCATTACAAATTTGAATATCTTTCACTTGAACCTTTTGACCCTTTGAACCTTTATATCCGTTTATAGCTATTGTACTTCCATTATTACTAATTTGAATATCTTCCACTTGAACCTTTTGGCCTACTGTTGTGTTAGGCTATTTAAACCTTTGTTTTGGGCTGTTTGAACTCTTGATTTAATCAAATATTAAATACATTCTAACAACATTTAGGATAAAGATTTAGGTGAAAAATAATAGAACAAAATAAATTTTGATTAAAACATAAAATCATTAAAATAAATGTTAATTCTATTTTTCTCTTTCAAATAAATCACCAAAATAAATTTTAATTATATTTTTCTCTTTCAAATAAATTAAAACATAATTAAATAAATCATCAAAATAAATAAGTCTAACAACTTCATCGATTTAATTCCCAATATGACAGCGAAGCGGCCACCGTGGTGAATCTTTTCCTGACCTTCCTTTGGTTGATCAAAACTAAGATGAGTGTTTTAGTTGTGTCAAGAAACATGGCATATGCATATACTTTAGAACATCCCGCAAATGGCTCTTCAGTAAATAAACCAAAAATGATTATTTTCATTTCACAAGGCAAAGAAAAATAGTAATTAGTTCGATCCAAGTATTTTTCTAGCTACACAAACACAAGGCTGTGGGTTCTTGAAAGAACTATTTTGTACCAATGTTTGCCTGTTGAATATTGAAATCAAAAAGATTCATAATACACAAATCCATTAGTAGGTCTGGCAACCAGACTTAGCTGGTAAAAGCAAATCATTTCCCTATAAATAGTAATTGTAAGTGAATTTCCAAGCTCAATTACACAAGGGGTGTTTTATGGAGCTAACTTTGCTCTTCTAAAGATATTACACAAATAGAGCCCGTACTTAACTGCCTCTCACTATAACTATCATCAAAATCAGGAACATATATATGTTGTCAAACTTATTAGAGACATTTGTCATATCAACACAATTTTCTAAATTTGGAAATCACACCGTTTCTCAGAGAAGATGAGGATTACAAGGAAGACAAGCCAGAACGGTGAAGCTCGGCCTTGTCCTTGTTAAATGCCTTCTGAACGTCTTCCTTGAGCTCTACAAAGCGCTTCCTCTTAATTAACTGTTCCTCTGGAGTCCCCTTCTCTAGGTAAAACAAATCAGGTAGGTCGTCCTCCATGAACTTGTCCAACACCTCTGAGCAATGTGGGAAGTAACGTCGACCCATCTCCACTGCACCGTGACAACCACAAACGTTTAGGAGAGTAACGGTGAAAATGAATTCAACTACGAGGATTGTGAATAACTTCCCTTACGATCCACAGCATACCATAGTCTCAGTATTGCCAATAGCATATGGTCATGTCCAATTTAATATAGGTTGTTTGGTGCAGCTTAAGCAGTGTTATAGGTTTTTTTTTTTCTATTTATGTACCCGTTTCCAGAATGTTCAATGCTTTGCACCATTGTTGCTAACTGTCTGGTAATACAAATTCTAAGAAAATTTTCAAGCGTATAATAAAGAGTTACTCGAAAACCACTAGATAACACATAGAAGTTCTCTCAACTAGAAAATAGGGTAGGAATACATGAGAAAAGATTAGTATATAAAAATCAAACAGTTGAACTGTAGGAAATTAATGTATTGATCATAATGATTGATTCTTAATTGATGTAGAATGTATACAATGACTCTCCTATATATAGGAGAGGAAGACAAATAGACTAACACACATACCTACCACACTATACACTCACCTACCACACTAACACTCACCTACCACACTCACATAATATACTAACTCACTCACCTACCACACTAAGATAGAGTAGGTGTGGGGTTTTTATTTTTACATTCAACAGCCCCCCTCAAACTCAAGGGGGTTAGGAACTAACCAACTTGAGTTTGGAGAGAGTAACAAAACAGGAAAAAATAATCTGACAAATAAAATAAAAGTGGATAGGAGACACTGTATGGTCGTGTCAGACCGTTGTAGAAGACCGTATGGTTATGGCAGACCAAGGTAGAAGACAGTTTATGGGGTCATGTCGGACCGTTGTAGAAGATAGTTTATGGGGTCATATCCGACCGATGTAGAAAACAGTTTACGGGGTCATGTCGGACCGTTTTAGAAAACAGTTTACGGGGTCATGTCGGACCGTTGTAGAAGACACTATATGGCTGTGTCGAACCGTTGTAGCTGAGAACCGAAATCAATGTCGGAACAGTTTACCGAGTCTGGTCGGACCCATATAAGAGCTAACCGGAATCAATGTCGGGACAGTTTACCGAGTCTTGTCGGACCCATATAGGAGCTAACCGGAATCAATGTCGGGACAGTTTACAGAGTCTTGTCGGACCCTCAAAAGGCGTGCCCAATCTTATCAAAAGGCGGGCCATCAAAAAAGGCGTGCCATCAAAAGGCATGCCATCAAAAGACGTGCCCTCAAAAGGTGTGCCATCAAAAGGCGTGCCATCAAAAGACGTGCCCGACAGCCATCAAAAGGCGCGCCGATTTGTCGTCTGGCATTGAGAGGCGCGTGATACGCGTGTCTGCCTTGCCTATTTAAACCAAGGCGAGACAGCCGCTGATGCATAACAAACCAGCTGAAAAACCTCTGAGAAACACTTCGTTGTTTGGAGAGAGATATTCTGTAGCTCTATTGCCCAGAAAATGGCCTCTTCTTCCCGTTCCGCTACCTAGAACATAGCCTCTTCTTCCCGGGGTCTGCTCACTCTCTTTCCCGACCTCAATGAGGGCACAAGAGAGATACCCGGGGCAGTTGCCCTTGAACCGCAACCAAGCGCCCCTGGACCAAGCCCCCCTGGTTTTGCTCCGTTGAACTATCCGATGGTGGCAGTTGAGCAGATAATGGCTGCTCAATCTGATATTGAGGCCAATTATTATACATTAAGGTCTTGTGTTGAGACAATGACGGCGGTCAACAACCTGTCGCACCGGCTTCAGAGTAGAACAACTGAGGTGCAGCAGGTAAAAGCCCAACTGGCTCTGCTCCAGCGCATGTATACGGATGCCCGAGCAGAGATATGTGTGCTGAAGGCAGAAAACAAGGAACTGAAACGGAAGGCCACCGTGATGCTCAGATTTGGAGGGCCACCATATGTGACAGTTGAGGAGCAACGGGAAGTGAACGTGCTCGGCGGCGTGGGAAACACGGAGGCAGAACCGGCAAGGGCCGTCCAAGACAAAGGCAAGAAGAAGAGAACAGCTGAAGAGGCGAAGAAGTGAGGCCGGTTGTTTGTGGTGGTTATGGGTTGTGGTTGTTTTGTTGTTGTTGGTTTTTTTTTTTTTTTTTTTTTTTTTTTTTTTTTTTTTGTAAAATGGTGATCGGGTTTGATCCCCGGCATGAATAAAATAAGGTTGGTGACATTACTGCAATTGCTTTCTCTTTTTGGATGACCCAGATTTCTTTTTCTGAGTATTCCAATTCTTGGAGAAGAAATCAAAGCCAAATGTGTTCGAGCATAATCTAGGGAATAAACAAAAAGAAGAGATGAAGCACCAGCAACACCATAGTAAAAGTAGTTACCCCAATCACCATTATTCCCAATTTGAACATCATAGCAATTGGATTGCTAAGTGAAAGTACCAACATCTTTAGGAGCTCTTAGATTGTTGGAACCATCTACAATCAGGATGTTTCTGAAGTAACTAGCTTTGCCAAACCCTTCTTCAGGGAAATGGCCACTGCCCATTTGGGTGGTGGTGTGTTGCCCATCTGATGCTGAGTTCACCACCTCTCCTCCCCACTCAATCATTGATGCACTATCAGCAAGGTACGAAAACAAGAAGGCTGGCCAATAACCCAATACATACTCATTCCCAAATTGCATCCACCAGTTACCCGCTTTTTGGTCCTTCCAGACAAGTAAGCTGATATCATATTGGGAAGAACCATAAGCAAAAGTAGGGAAGATGCTGGCCCCCATTGCTATTTCATTGTTGATTTGAACAAAGCCTGAACACAGGAGGTTGTAACACCCTGTGGTTTGATATGCATCACTAGTCCAGTAGGTGAAAAGTCTGGTGTTGTTGTCTCCATATAAGTCTGGGCTGACCTGCCAACCAGCTTCAATGCTGTTAAGATCTGAAGCAAAAGAACCTCCCAAGATCCAGAGTTGAGACAAGCTGAATTCATTAGGCTGCTGGATTCTGGGTTCCCAATAAATGTGGAGTCTGCTCCGGCACCATCGCCTTCGGCAGACTGCTCGACTCTGATTCTAGAGAGCTGCAATCAGTACATGGCTTGCAAACTGGAGGAGGGAAGTCTGAAACACTAATCCGGAATGTTTGCTGCTTCTCTTCATTTGAGGGAACATGGAGGAGAGCTTCCATAATAAGGATTTCCCAGTCACGTGACCGTAAAAATGAAAACCAGCTGTCATCTCCATTACGAACCGCCTTCAACTGAAAGATTCCAGAACCTTGGGGTCCAAAAACAGGAAATGAGCAAGATACAGAATGTCTCTTGTGAGCAACTGCAAGTGATGCATTGTACCAAGGACCTCTTACAATAGGCTCCCCAATGGCATCTATAATTGCCTGGTTTTTACTAGCTCTCTCCATGGCCTTGCTGCTACAGCCATGATAAATGATAAGGTCATCAAGGGCACTCAAAGCAACACCGCCGGTGAGGCAAATCAAGGCGCCGGAAGGGACATGTTTGATTTGAGGAAGAGGTATTGTCTACATACACAAGATGTTAAAATGGTCCAGTGGCATCCGTGTAGCTATGATAACACAAGATTTGTTGGGGATGAAGAAAGAGAGGGGAAATGTGGAGAAACACAAGCGGAATAGGTTGAGGTCCGGCGGGCAGCCAAGGAAAGGTTGCCGCCCGCCAGAAGGCGAAGAACACTAGGAGCTTAACCTATAGCTCTGATACCATGTAGGAAATTAATGTATTGATCATAATGATTGATTCTTAATTGATGTAGAATGTATACAATGACTCTCCTATATATAGGAGAGGAAGACAAATAGACTAACACACACACCTACCACACTATACACTCACCTACCACACTAACACTCACCTACCACACTCACATAATATACTAACTCACTCACCTACCACACTAAGGTAGAGTAGGTGTGGAGTTTTTATTTTTACATTCAACATGAATAAAGGGACGGCAATAACTAGAAGTATATAAACGGAAAAAATAATAATAATAATAATAATAAAGCTTCAAAGTACCTGCTTTTGAAAGAGTCTGCCTTCTTGAGAGGAGCCTTTTCTTCTGCATTAGGGGTGTTTCGTTCAAATGACCGGCAAACTCGGATGTCTCAGCATGTGCAATATCCATGGCTACCTTAGCTTCAGTAGGGAAGAATAATTTTGCAAATGCAACTGTGACATACAAATATGAAAAATTAGTACTTAGCGCAGAATCGTAGAATTCATGAAACACACATCAAATTCAATCAAAAGCATCATAAGAAGTACGAAGTGAAGCTGAGATGGGACAGTGGAGAAGTTGATTCTCATGATTTGAATTTGCATGTAGGGGTGTGCGCGGTGCGGTTCAGACTGTTTGAGAGTAAAATTATAAGCCAAATGACAGATTAACGGATTGGCGGATTAACAAATTGCGGTTTAAGTGGTTTTGAACAAATTGAAGAATATTTTAACCAATTATCCAGTCTTTACATAATATATAACACTAATTTGCATAATATTTTATATATATATAATGCAAACTAATTTTACATAATAATTTTCATATATATAACTACTAATTTGTAATAAATTTAATATATTAAATCTTTTTTACACTCATTTTTCACTTTGATATTTCACTATAGGTTGAAAAATATATATATACTAATTATAGCGGAGCAGAACAGTTTCGAAGACAAATTATAAATTTTAAAATTTAAACAACAATTGACGGATCGATACGAATCGATACAATTTTAACGAATTTGGCCATATTTTGCACAGCCCTACTCGCCGTACAAAGCTGGAGGTGGATAGCACTTGTCATTGCGCCATGTTAGATCCTCTATTATTTTAGTAGGCCTCTTTAAATATTGGGAAAGTTAAACAGGTACTAAATGGAAGCCCCTTTGTTCCATGGTGGACCTTTGTGCAACACAAAAGAAAAATTCTTATTCTTTGATACCCTTGTCCACTCAAACCAATCTTTATATTGGAATAAAGTTGATAAACATGAGGTGTGAAATAAAAGCTTTATGTATATATTTCTAAATTAAAATACAAAAATTTAGATTATTTTGAAAATTGTCACTTTTTTTCCCCAAGAATGTTTGTATTGTTAACTGCGTCAATAACTAACTACTAATAATTTTTTAATTGAACTCATTTTCCTCGTTCATCAAATCATCAAATCATAAGATTGTCATCTGGAGAATATCACCTCTGTTTTCTAAGTATAGCAGCTTCATGTGCAGATCATCAGCCACTGTTGGGGAAGACATTGATACATCACAGAACTCTGATCTCAACATTTTGCTGAAAACTTTCAAACAAACCCAATTTACTCCAAAATCGTGCACACAATATTCAGTGTTTGGGTATTGGATCTGTGGAGTAAACTATGGAGAGAAATGAAAAGAAAAGAAAAGAAAAGGAAGGAAAAGAGAATGAAATATGTAAGCTAAATTTTCTTCACAAATTCTTTCTCTTCTCTTGTCCTCTCACAAATCCATTCATAAATCAAAGATCCAAACACAGTCTACATGACCCAATATTGAAAATACTACAAGAACTCAAAAAAACAATAATAATCATTGATTTCTCACCTTAATTGAATCGTAAGTGATTGATAGAGAACCCAGATGGCAATTTCAATCGCAGAAATCCGGCACTAAATCCGATCAAGAGAGTGATTTGAATCCAAAGTCGTAAAAAAGATTTGATAAAAGGAATCAGAATTCAGAGGAAACCCAGATGAGAAAAGTTTTAAAAAGTGATGGGCGATCCGATCATGAATGGAAAGGAATCAAGACAAAGCAAATTCCCAGAAACCAAACACAACTCAATTAACCCCTCACAATCATAACAACCAAGAATGAACAAGAAAACTCTGGAAAGGGAAATTGAAATCAACCCATGCCAACGCACAACCCAACCCACAAAAGGGTTATGAAAAGCAAAACCCAGAAAGAAGAAGATTCAAGAAGGGAAATAAATAAGACTGGAAAGGAACAGAGAGAGAGTATATCGGTCTGGGAAAATTGGAGATGAGAACAGAGGAAGCAATCGTGAAAGGAGGAAGGAAAACATAAAAATAAATAAATAAATAAATAAATAAGAGGAAAGCAAAAGGGGGGAATAACATCCAGTGAGTGGGACAGATTTTTTTTTTTTTTTCAGATTTTGAATTGGAGGATACTAATTGGATCTATGGAATTTATTGATGATTTGAATTATTTATTTGATTAAATATTTGGTGTATTTTATTTAAAAAAAATAAAATAAATATAGTTGATAATTATAACTTATTTAATTTTTCACTAGAAAAATAAATAATAATTGTGTTTTAAAAAAAATTCATACATTTTTTAGTAACAAACATAATAAATTGAACAAATTATATTTATCTGATCAACTTAATTTTTTTTATACACAAAATACACGAAGTGCATAACAAAATAAACTGTCGGAATTGGAGGCCATGGTAAGCCTCACGAACCCAAACAATTCCATTCAATCCAAAATCTAGATTGAAGAGGATTTTTTTTTACACAAATACGAAGAGGTACAAGTTTTACTTGCATTTCTACAATATTTCACTTATATCTTATTACAAAATCACTTACACATCACTTGTTTTTGTATATTTTTTTTATTCCCATTATGCTAAAAAAAAAAAAAAAAGAAAGAAAAAAAAGGGGGAAATTGATAAACCAAGCATGTGACAAGAGGGCCATCTGGGTTTCACTGCTCAAGAGCGTTTGCATCAAATAGTTAAAAGAGACATTTTCTCATAATAGTAATGATTCAGACCCAACAAAATATCATCTTTACAATTCTTATTTGTGATTGAGTACAAACATATCATTGGTTCACATTACTGGGGTGGTGAGGGTCTCCTCAAAAAGGGATTCCAAACATTTTTCTTTTCATAAATCTCTTTTCACTTATTTATATTTTATTTTAGTTTATTTATATTATTTTTTTATATTTTATAAGTCTTATGAGTGACATAATTATCAAAATATCCCTAATAATATTCACATTTACAATGTGACTATTCCATCAATGTGAATGTTCATATTGTTAATATGAATGTTCACATTAATGTGACTATTCCATCAATGTGAATGTTCATATTGTTAATATGAATGTTCACACCATCAATGTGAATATTAACATGCCAATGTAAATGTTCATACTGTCAATGTGAGCATTCACATGTCAATATGAATATTCACATTATAAAATATGAATATTTACATCACCAAATTGTTAACCATTCAAAAAATATTTGTAAGGGTAGACATGTTCATCAAATATTTTAAATATGATAATTAAAATTTAGGAGATCAAATGTTCAAATAATAGGACTTATTAGAATACAATAATATCTTATGGACTAATGATTACAATATCTTATGAACTTATTAGAATAGAAAAATGATCTAGCCTATGATTGGCCAGCCTCTGTTTTTTTTTTTTTTTTTTTTTCTCCTCCAATCACCAACCCCCACATATGTGTGGGGGGTGGTGGGGGTGGTGGGGAAAGGGGGTCTCAATCACTTCCGATTATAATACAATAATATTTGTAAGGGTAAAAATATTCATCAAATAACATTCAAATAATATCTTAAGATACAAACACTTAAAAAATGATTTTTCAATAAATCTCCCAATAGTTACTGTCTTTAATAGATGAGAATTATTAAATGAAAAATTTTAAATGATAAGAGTTATTAAAGGGTTGTTTGGGATGACCTAAATAAGTGTACCTTTTGTCTTTTTACGAAAAGATGTACAGAAAAGTAAAGAGGTGATGTGATGAAAAAAAGATGAAAAGATAAAAAAATGAATTATTTTTGAATTGCCAAACTTAACCTAAATGAAATATTTTTACTAATAAAAGTTTTTAAAAAATTTTAATTGAGTCATATTTTCTTAAACTCTTATCAGTAAGACTTACCAATTAAAATTTTTAATTAGCTGATCTAATTCAACTTTCAACTGCAGACGGGGCAAATTTTTATTAAATCGGACAAAATTAGTGGAAAATGGCTGAGACAGTTGGGACCGGTGTGGGTGTTGCCAAATAAATTTCATTTTGAGGTCAATAAAATCCTATTAGGTTGTATTTAAATGGAGTAAATTACAAAAATATGATTTGTATAAAATATAAATCGTTCATGTGATTTTAGAAATTCTAAATATTTTTTTATTAGAATTTTTTATTTAACAAATTTAATAGAAAAAAATAAAATTTATAATTACTCTCCTATATAACAATAAAATTACTTGAATTGTTAATTAAAATATATTTATAATATTATTAAAAATTATTAATTTATTTGATCATTTGTTAATAAAATGATCATTTGTTATGTGATTATAAGGGAGCAGAATGTCATTTCTAGAATCATATGCATTACTCCGTAAGCAAATCTCAATGAGTGTGTTTGCACTTTACCATTTAAATTTGAGGGATTGTTTGAAAATTGAGTTTTGTAGAGAATTTTTTAATTTTTTATAAAAAATGTGTAAAATAAATAGCCAGAATGAGTTGGATTTTTAATTTTTTTGACTAATATAGTCTGTTTTCAAACATATGTATTTTAAATTTGAATTTGAGAGTTTTATGGTAATGGAATTGGATGAATTTGAAATAACAAGGGTTAATTATAATAATTTAAAATAAATATAATTATTAGTGAATATATTTTTATCCCATCATCTATGAATTTGTGGGGATATATTTTCTAAATACCAACACGTAGCCAAGGTGACGCCGACGTGTCAGCCGAGGTGCCACGTGTCCTTAACTTGACGTCGAGATAATCTCGGCAAGGCCGAGGTTATCTCCGAAGATATCGGAATCCGAGATAAGCGGATAAAGCACAAGAGTCCTAGAATAAGGAAAGACTTCAGCATAGATAAGGATAATACTCTTAGGGAGTTTATCTCTATCTGTTGAAGAGTCCAGGATAAGTATTAAGCTAAAGTTCATTGAAGCCAGGCTCCTATGAGGACTAGGATTGAGTTAGTTATAAAAGAAAGGCATCCCTGATGGGTCTAAGGTACGCAATTTACATTCAGAACAGTGAGTTTAATAGTTGATTATCCTTGAGAGATATATTGACTAGATCGTCGGAGTGCCCCCGGGTGGACGAACCACCGCCGGAATCTTCTCTTTCTGTTGTAGGTCAGCCAGGTGTCATCTATTCTGCCAGTACTCTCCAGCTGAATACTGAGTTGGCAGTGTGGTCGGAAAATCACTCACACAATTTGGCACCGTCTGTGGGAAAGAAAGGAGAATAGATGGCCAGCAACGGACAGAAGGAAAAGATTGGAGACGACACTCCTGCTGGGAGTGGTAGACCTATCGACCTTGACGTCGAAGGAGACAACCGCAACGCAGAAACTCGTGACCAGAATCACAGCAACAAAGACGTCGGCCAGGATGGCGACGTAGCAAAGAAGCCAAATCGAAGTGGGTACTACAAAGAGGATGACCTCCAAGTATGGAAGGATAGATGCCTGTGGAAGGACGAAGAGGTTAAAGAGATGGCGAACAAGTTGGCGGACCTGCAATCGGTCGTCAACTTCATGATGCAAAACAATGTCATGCAGCCACCATTCCCGCTGCATGACACGCCGATTCCAGCGGCCAATGCCCAGAAGGGAGGACAGAAAACTATCCCAATAGCCCCCCAGCACCCCAGGAGCGAAAAACATTCTCACCAACCTTCAAGGGAGGTCGGGCATGGAGAACTGGGAAGGGAAGAGTCTCAAAGGACACATCGCACCAAGAAGGCAGACCCCAGAGAACATCGGCATGTTCAGAGGCAGGAGTTGTGCTTCGATGCGACCAACGGAGAAAGATCAAAAAGGGCTCACAACGAAGCTGAAAGCAGTGCACCTAAGAGACTGAAATCGGGAGATAGCCGAGCTCCTGGGCGGACCAAAGAGGACTTGAGAGATTACCTCAAGAGAAAGCAAGATCATGCCGAGGTAACCTCAACTATTAAACCGAGAACACCATTCTCGGTAGAGCTAGACAAGGTTGAGGTCCCGAAGAGATTCAATATGCCGAGATTCCAGATATATGATGGGAAGTCGGACCCCAACTTTCACGTCGGATTATACTTGAACGCGATGGCATTGTACATTGGGAACGAGCCGTTGCTCTGCAAAGTGTTCCCCTCATCCTTCGGGGAGATTGCATCAGATTGGTTCCACAAACTACCAAAGGGAAGCGTGAAAACTTGGGAAGGCCTGGCCGAGATGTTTGTGGCCAGGTTCGTGACAAACAAGCTGCAACCATTGAGGGTGGACGCATTGATGGCTTTGAAGATCAGTAAAGATGAAGGTCTTAGGACCTATGCAAAAAGATACTATGAGGTGTTTAACCAAATACCAGAGTGTAATCAAGAGGTGGCAGTCGTATCTTTCAAAAACGGCCTAAAAGACGACTGTCCATTACGAAAGTCTTTGGCAAAGACATTGCCAAAAAGCATGGAGGAGCTCATGGCGAGAATCGAGAAGTATGCCAAAGCCGAGGAAGATACATCGGGGGCTAAGGAGACAAAACAAGAGAAAGGAAACGGCTCGCCGAAACGAGGCCGAGGAAACAATGGATCTAGCAAGCAAGAGACAGAACTGAGGGCTGCACAGGCAGTGACAACTGTGTTCCGAATCCCAATCCACAAAGTCCTGGATCGAATTCGGAATCAACCCTATTTCAGAACACCAGCGAGGGCACCAGAAGAATTTATGAGAAGAAACCTTGGCAGGCATTGTGCCTACCACGATGAAGATGGGCATATGACTCAAGGCTGCAGAGCCCTGAAAGCACACTTAGAAGACCTGGTGAGGCAAGGCCATCTGAGAGACCTAGTCGATGAAGCCAGGACAAGAGAAGAGCAGGCAAGACTGCCTCAGGCACCAGCAGCCCCGCCCCCCCAGCACAGCAACCTCAAGTAGGAGAACCTCGGGTAATTAATGTAATTCACTCGAAAGTCAAAGAGAACGAAATAAGGGGAGAGACTCATAGGATAAAGCACCTACAACATATCTACCAAGTCGGGGAGAAGAGACATCGGGCAGAGGAGTACCAGGGACCAGTAGTGTCCTTTACAGAAGCCGACCTCAAGATGGTGCAGCATCCACATAACGATGCCTTGGTAGTATCCCTCCAGGTTGGGGAATGCCAAGTGAAGCGCATTTTGATTGACCAAGGCAACTCTTGTGACATCATGTATGTCAGATGTTACAAGGAATTGGGCCTTCACTCAGACGATATGGAACAATCTAACGGCCCAATGGTCGGGTTCAATGGAATGCCGACATGGCCGCTGGACGCAGTAAACTTAGAGGTGCAGACATGCACGAAGAAGATAACAACGGAGTTCACCGTAATCGACACACCCTCCCCTTACAACATCATCTTGGGAAGGCCATGGTTGCATGCAATGGGGGCTGTTCCCTCAACATTGCATCAACTATTGCGGTTCCCAACAGAGCATGGGATTGAGGAGGTCAGAGGAGATCAGCTGCAGGCAAAGAATTGCTCCATGGCAGCAATGAAATCCACCTACAGCATTCGAGAACCAGAGAAGGCAGAGATCGAAGACGAGGACATGGAGGTCTTAGAGGATGTCGGCAAGGAGCTAGCCGAGAAGAGTGAAGAAGCATTGAAGAAAATCCTCGTCCAGGAGGGGGATGAAGAACACTTTTTTCTTCTCGGCTCGGGCTTAGCCGAAGAAGAGGAAAAAGAGTTGGAAGCTTTTTTAAGAGCAAATATTGAGGTGTTCACGTGGACGTCTTACGAAATGCCTGGCATTGACCCCGAGGTCACGTGCCATAAACTGAACGTTGACAGGTCGGCCAAACCTGTAATCCAACGAGCAAGAAGACCAATGTTGATACACATCGAAGCAGTGGAGGAGGAAGTAGATAGACTACTGGAAGCCAGGGCTATTCGTGAGGTAAACTACCCAACATGGCTATCGAACACAGTAATGGTAAAGAAGAAGAATGGTAAATGAAGGGTCTGCGTAGACTTTACCAGTTTAAACAAGGCCTGTCCCAAAGACAGCTTCCCTCTACCCAAGATTGACCAACTAGTGGATGCCACTTCAGGGCATGGAAGGATGAGCTTCCTAGATACCTACAGGGGGTATCACCAAATAGCCATGTACCCCACGGATGAAGAGAAAACTGCGTTTATCACCCCAAAAGGGCTGTACTGCTACAAGGTGATGCCTTTTGGGTTGAAAAACGCAGGAGCAACTTACCAAAGGTTGGTAACCAAAATGTTTAGACACCTGATTGGCCGAACGGTGGAAGTTTACATCGACGATATGGTCGTGAAGACCAAGGAACCTGAAGGTCATCTGGCCGACCTCAAAGTAGTCTTTGAAATCCTTAAATCATATCGGCTCCAACTCAATGCATCTAAGTGCGCATTTAGAGTTGGATCTGGTAAGTTCTTGGGATACCTGGTGACCAGAAGAGGCATTGAGGCCAGCCCAGATCAGATCAAGGCCATCCTGGATTTGAAGAGCCCGACGTCGGCAAAACAGGTGCAAATGTTAACGGAAAGGGCCGTAGCCCTGAATAGGTTCATCAGCAGAAGCTCAGACAAGTGCAAACCTTTCTTCAACTTAGTAAAGAAAGCCACAGACTTCCTATGGACAGAAGAGTGCGAAGCCGCTTTGGCCGACCTGAAGAAATATCTGACCACGGCTCCAGTCCTCTCAAATCCAGAACCTGGAGAGGAGTTGTTTTTGTACTTAGCAGTTTCAGAACATGCGATAAGTGCAGTAGTGATTCAAGAAGAAAAAGGGGAGCAAAGGGCTGTTTACTATGTAAGCAAAACCCTGGCCGATGCAGAAACAAGGTATCTACCCTTAGAGAAATTGGCACTGGCTTTAGTAATGGCTTCAAAAAATCTGAACCATTACTTTCAAGCCCACAAGATTGTGGTATTAACTGAACACCCCTTAAAGTTCTTGCTACAGCAAGGAGACCTGACAGGCAGAATAGCTAGATGGGCAGTGACCTTGGGACAATACAACCTGGAGTTTAGACCCAGAACACCAATCAAAGGCCAAGTTTTGGCCGACTTCGTGGCCGAGTTCACACCAGAATCCATCGCACATCAGGCTCCGTTGAGCCGAGGTGAACGATGCCCAAATAAGCAGCCAAATGCAGCAGAACAAAAAAAAAAAAGGAAAAACTCAGACCTTGCAACATTTACATCGGCGACTCCTTTCGACTGTTTGTCGATGGGAGCTCAAACCGACAAGGAGCAGGGGCAGGAATAGTACTGGTATCTCCAGATGGAGAGATATTGGAACAGTCCATTCGATTGGGGTTCAAGGCCTCAAACAATGAAGCAGAGTATGAAGCATTGATTGCAGGACTAAAGCTGGCAGTAGCAACAGAAGCAGATGAAGTGATAGTCTTCTGTGACTCCCAACTCATAGTCAACCAGACAACGGGCGAGTTTACAGCCCGAGATGAAAGGATGTCGGCCTACGCAAAGGAAGTCAACAGGTTAGTGCCTTTGTTTCAAAATTGCCGACTACATCAGGTTAGCCAAGATGATAACAGTCACGCCGATACACTGGCCAATCTGGCTAGTGCAATACAACCTGGAAAAACAAGGACGATAATGGTCGACTACTTGTCGGGCCCGAGCATCGAACCGCTGATCACAGAGCGTGAAGCAATGTGTGTGGACATGGGACCAAGCTGGATGGATGCAATTGTTAGATTCCTGAAAGAAGGAAAGCTGCCAGATGATCACAAGGAGGCACATGTGACAACCCTCACCACTGTTTACTGATAACACTACTGATTAGTGCTAATCCATGATTAAGCATGTTAAGTGACTGATTGACTAAAATTCTGAACCGATTGATTGAGTGTGTTAGTTTGAATGCAATCCTATCTGTTGATTGCTAAATTATCTGTTCATGTTTTATGTGTTAAACTGCAAATTGAAGACCTTATCGGCGGACAAATCTAAAATTGATTAATGTTTTATGCTAATTAGAATTAATGTGATTTTTATGGTATATTTATTTGAAATGTGATGTGGTATGATTAAATTGGTTTAATTAATGTTAAATTACATTAATTGGGTTATTTTCAATATTGCCACTTAGTGGACAACTCTAGGCTATGTATTTGATTCATTTGTTTGGCACTACCATTTCATTTCATCAGCCATTTCTAAGCAAAACCGACTAGAGAGAGAGAGAATAGGAAGATAGCTTGATTTCATCTCATTTTGGCTTGGAAACTTGGTAGAATTGAAGGAAATTTGCATGATTGTGCTTCCAAACTCTAGACTCAAGACCTAAGGTAGAGAATTCAACCTCTCATTGATGTATTTGTGTATTGTCTTGCATGATCCATGTGAAATTAGAGATTCTAGCCAAGAGTTAGTTCAAAATGTTGAATTGTAGCATAAATCATGCATGCATATTGCCATTCTTGAGTTTTGAAGTTATTGTTCATGAAATTCCACATGCATGTTCATATTTTTGCATTGGACCATGAATTCCTCATGTTTTTGAAAGGATTGGCTCATTTGAGCAAGTGATTGAAGCTTTGAATTGGTCTAAACTCATGCATGTCACATTAGAAGTATGTTCTTGAACTTTGGTTTGAAATTGGATTTAATTGAACTACCTTTGGGCTTTGATTTCTCAAATTGATCTTTGAATCATGTTATATTATGAGTTTACAAGAGTTTTCTAGAAAATTGGCCTAAGAGGATCGAATTTGGTGTTTTAAAACTTGGTTTTGAGCTTGAGGTTCGAATATGGAATTTCCAGAATTTGGACTCACACTCGAGCGGGTAAGCTGGCGCTCGAGCGGGAAAATCGTGTTCCCAGCACTTTCATTTGTTTTACAGTCTGCTCGAGCGGAAGAATGAACGCTCGAGCGGGGACCTGAGTCACACGCTCGAGCGGAGGTCGAGCGTCCGTCGACCGTGATTTTCACCCAACCAGTACTTTTGTCCTGTTTTGCAGACCGCTCGAGCGGGAAAGTTTACGCTCAAGCGAAGCCTTTTGTTTGCATGTCCGCTCGAGCGGGGAAACCCACGCTCGAGCGGGACCTCTGTTTTCTGAAAATGCTGAAAATGTTTTTAAAGTGCATCTTTGCATCCTCATTCCATCCTAGGCATTCTTAGGCCTAGTTTAAGGCATCTTAATGAGGATATTGATGTAGAACCACACCGAGTCAAATTAGGGATTAAGCTATTATTTTTCCCAACTATGTAGCTTAGTGTGTGTTCACTCTGTAACTGTATAGGGTTGGCATCCGGAGACGCTCTAGCCTATCTGTAGCCCAAAACTCAGTGAGTAACAATGTTGTAAAGATATGTTCAAAAATGATTATCTTCGAAACAATTAAACTGTACTGTTTTCTGAAATGATACTGTTACTGAATGAATGATGTCGTAATTGTGAACTGTATTGTGGCATCTTTAGCAACCTACCGTTACTGTACTGTACTGCTACTGTCACAGAGATCTCTGTCGGTTCCCATGTTGGAACCACTACTGTTTACTGATATGATGGCCATCAACTGACTGTTCGGTCTGTTTAGACCTACTGTACTGTTTTGCTATTGGATGTACCACATATGACTGCTATGACTGAGTAACTGATATACTGATTGAAATGACTGTTTTCAATACTGAAAGGACATTCATTCTTAACCTCTTTACACATTATGTTATTCACTGGGCTTTAGCTCACTGCTCATATATATATGTAGGTGTTCAGGCACCGGACTGCTGCTAGGGGCGTCAGGCAAGCTCTCGTTTTGTCAAGCCAACCTATGTGCCTCACTGCGAGGTTCCGAGCCTGTTAAAGCCGAGGCTGTTTGGGGTCTTTTAGTTTTCCCCTTTTTGTTTCTGATTTGTATAGACTGAATGTTTTTGTACTGTACTGTCTTAATAGGGATCAAGTCCCTGATCTGGATAATTGTAAATACTGTGCATACTGTTTTGGTACTGATTGTATATATGTATGAAAAGTCTTTTTGCATACAGACTGTCACAGCTCATTGGACATCTTTTAATTACTGTATTGGCTTCCACCAGCCCCTGTACTCTGAATTACTGTTTCACTGTTAAGCAGGCCTTCGGTAATCTTGGATTACTGGCCGGTTACGGTGCTAAACCCATAGGGACGGGCTTAGGTCGTGACAGAGTGGTATCAGAGCGATATTAAACCACGAGTTATACCGCACACACGTGTCCAAATGAGCTATAGGATGTCCTAGAAAAGTGATTAGGGCATTACATGAGCATTAAAAAAAATGTGTGTGGCTTTGACAGGAAAATACATGCTAACGTGTTAATATGTTTAAGTATGCAACTGCCTGTGTTCATGATTGTCATAATTGTCTGTAGTGAAATGGATAACGCAAGAACTACTGATGAAACTGAATCATCTGAAGTCAGAATGGCAAGACTTGAAAGAACAGTTGAACTGCTAACTGAGGCACAACAGCAACAACAGAACCAACAGCCCCCACTCTCTCCGGCACAACCGGAATAGAATATGAATGATGACATCATTGCTCTAACACAAAAGTTCAGTAAGATGAAACCGCCATCATTTCAGGGAGGCCTTGAACCATTAAAGGCCGAAGCATGGGTGCTAGAAACCGAAAAATTATTTGAAGTCTTTCCGTGTTTTGAAGCACACAAAGTGCTACTGGCTACCTTCACTTTGCAAGAAGAGGCCAGAAGGTGGTGGATGCTTGTCCGTGACACCGACACTGTTATGACTTGGGCTCAGTTTAAAGGAGCCTTCTTTGAGAAATACTTTCCACAGTGTGTCAGGGATTGAAAGTGACTGAGTTTGAACAACTGAAACAAGGCACTATGTCCGTAGCAGAGTATGAATCTAAATTCACAGAACTTGCTCGTTATGCCCCACACATGGTGGATACCGACTACAAAAAGGCCAAAAAGTTTGAAGGCGGCCTTAATGTTGAAATCCTTGACAGAATTAATGTACTGAAACTGCTGAAATATGTAGATGTTCTTGACCGAGCCATCATGGCTGAATCAAATATTGAAGCACTGAAACAAACTGAAACACCCGCAACTAAGTGGCGCGGGAAGAGACGGGGTTTTAAGTTCAAGAAAGGCAGAAACAACCCATTGAACAAAAAGCAGAATACGGGGTCAACAACCAGTTCCAGCCAAGGAAATAGTTCCATACTGCCTTGTTCTGAATGTGGTAAGAAACATAAAGGGGTTTGTTATAAAATTTCAAGTGCTTGTTACAGGTGTGGCAAGGTAGGCCACATGGTTAAAGATTGCCCTTCCACTCCTCCGGGCAATAGTAAAGCTGCAGCCAGCGCCGCAGCATCAATTGCTGCACCAAAACCCAACCCTAAAGCCACTGGAAAGGAGCCTATGAGGCAAGGCCGAGTGTTCGCACTCGTACTGGGAGACGTACAGAATACCGAGACCGTTGTGTCAGGTATACTTCCAATCTGTACTCAAAATGCATATGTTCTGATTGATTCGGGGTCTACACATTCATATGTGTCGCATTTTTTTTCGCGAAAATTGAATAGACTGTTGGAACCCATGAATTACTTGTTAGCTGTATCTTCACCTGTTGGGGGATCCATGACTTGTGCTTATATGTACCCTGCATATGAGATTATTGTTGAAGATGCGCATTTATATATTGATTTACTGCCATTGAACATTGACCATTTTGATGTAATATTGGGAATGGACTGGTTAACAAAATATCATGCCACCATAGACTGTGTAACAAAATAAGTTGTTTTCTGTCCACCTGGATTGCCTGAATTCGTGTTTAATGGAGTTGGAGTAATACCTCCCCCATATTTGATTTCATCCATGAAAGCTTTTAAACTAATTAGAAAGGGGTGTAAAGGGTATCTATGTTCTGTATTGACTGTCACTACTGATGTTAAAACTGATGTGAACAGTATTTCTATAGTCAAAGAATTCTCAGATGTTTTTCCAGATGAGTTGCCAGGGGATTTGATTGATAGGGAGATTGAGTTCACCATTGATATAATTCCGGTCACACAGCCAGTATCCAAAGCTCCGTACAGAATGGCACCTATCGAATTGAAAGAACTGAAAGTTCAGCTGCAAGAACTGTTAGATAAGAAGTTCATCAGGCCCAGTACTTCACCATGGGGCGCGCCAGTCTTATTTGTGAAAAAAAAAGACGGCTCACTGAGACTCTGCATTGACTACCGTGAACTGAACAAGGTAACAGTGAAAAATAAATATCCATTACCTCGCATTAATGATTTATTTGACCAGTTACAGGGTGCCCAAGTGTTCTCCAAAATTGACCTCAGATCTAGATACCACCAGTTGAAAGTCAAGACTGGGGACATTAAAAAGACTGCTTTTCGAACGAGGTACGGACATTATGAATTCTTAGTTATTCCTTTCGGAGTCACCAATGCACCTGCTGCATTTATGGACCTCATGAACAGAATTTTTAAACCATACCTTGATGACTTTGTAGTTGTGTTCATAGATGACATTTTAATTTATTCCAAAAGCACAGAAGAACATGAACATCATTTGAGAATTGCCCTACAGACCCTAAGAGAACAGAAACTGTATGCTAAACTGTCTAAATGTGAATTTTGGCTTGATAATGTTTTGTTTTTGGGGCATGTGATCAGTAAGGATGGAATTTCAGTTGATCCGCAGAAAATTGAAGTAGTGGTAAATTGGCCTAGACCAACAAATGTTACTGAAGTCTGAAGTTTTCTAGGCTTAGCGGGGTATTACAGAAGGTTTGTCAAAGATTTCTCCAAAATTGCCCTACCACTAACACAACTGACTCAGAAGGGGATATCATTTGACTGGACCGATCAGAAGGAATCAGCTTTTCAAGAATTAAAAACTCGACTAGTAACTGCACCGATTCTCACCTTACCCTCAGGTACGGGTGGTTATACTATATTTAGTGATGCTTCTTATAAGGGTTTGGGATGTGTTTTAAAGCAGAATGGTAAAGTTATTACGTATGCTTCCCGACAATTGAGACCACATGAAAAGAACTACCCGACCCATGACTTGGAACTTGCTGCAGTAGTGTTTGCACTAAAGATTTGGCGTCACTACCTTTATGGGGCGACATGTGAGGTGTATACAGACCACAAGAGTTTGAAATACTTCTTCACACAGAAAGAACTGAACATGAGGCAGCGAAGATGGCTAGAACTGATAAAAGATTACGATCTGCAAATTCTGTACCATCCAGGAAAAGCTAATACCGTTGCTGATGCACTGAGCCGGAAATCGATTGGAAATTTAGCCTGTTTACTCACCGGGCAGAAAGAATTGCTTTGTGACCTTGAAAGATTTGAAGTTGAAATCGTTTTGCGTGAACAAGGTGGAACATTAGCTGCCATTTCTGCTCAACCGGCACTGATTAAGGAAATTAAAGAGAAACAGCAACAGGATGACTTCTTGAAGAAGATCATTGAAGAACAGGAATCCAAACCGAGGCCGGATTTCAAATTTGAGAATAATGTGCTGAAATTCCAGGGAAGATTGTGTGTACCGAGTGATTCCGAACTGAAAAGAGGAATTTTGCAAGAATGCCACAATTCAAAACTGTCTATCCATCCAGGGAATACGAAAATGTACCAAGACTTGAAACTGAATTTCTCGTGGCCGGGAATGAAGAAAGAAATTGCTGATTTTGTATCGAGATGTCTTCATTGCCAACAAGTCAAAGCTGAACATCAACGACCTGCAGGTTTACTGCGACTCTTACAGATACCGGAGTGGAAATGGGAACATATTACCATGGATTTCATTGTTGGTTTACCTCGCTCCAGTAAAGGTATGGATTCAATTTGGGTTATTGTTGATAGACTGACTAAATCTGCTCATTTCTTACCTATCAAAACAATTTATAATGCGGACAAATTGGCTGTAATCTATATTGATGAGATTGTTAAATTGCATGGAGTGCTTGTGTCCATTGTTTCTGATAGGGACTCGAAGTTTACATCAAGATTTTGGCAAAGCCTATAGACAGCATTGGGTACTGAACTGAGACTGAGTAGTGCCTTCCATCCTCAGACAGATGGCCAGTCAGAAAGAACCATCCAGACTTTGGAGGATTTACTGAGAATGTGTGTTCTTGATTTCTAAGGAAATTGGGAGAGCCACTTACCTTTAGCTGAGTTTGCTTACAACAACAGCTTTCACTCGAGCATTGGTATGGCGCCTTTCGAGGCTTTGTATGGCAGAAAATGTCGATCTCCGATTTGCTGGGCAGAAGTTGGAGATGGGCCATTGCTTGGACCCGAAATTGTACTTGAAACTACCGAAAAAGTGAAACTGATTCAACAAAGACTGAAAACCGCACAGAGCCGACAGAAAAGTTATGCAGATGTCAGAAGGCGAGATAGAGAGTACGAAATAGGTGATCATGTTTTTGTTAAAGTGACACCGATGAAAGGCCAGACCCGTTTTGGAGTCAAGGGTAAGCTAGCACCGAGATATGTCGGACCGTATGAGATCATTGAGAAAATCAATCCGGTGGCGTATCAAGTAGCGCTTCCTCTTGAAATGGAGCATATGCATAACGTGTTCCACATTTGAATGTTGAGGGACTACCTTCGGGATCCCTTCCATGTGATTGAGCCTACCCGTGTAGTGCTAAGTGATGACTACACTTACAAAGAACGGCCCATTCAGATTGCGAACAGACGGATCAAGAAGTTAAGGAATAAAGAGATTCCGTTAGTGAAAGTTGACTGGAAAAACCATGGTGGCATGTGTGCCACTTGGGAGAGGGAAGATGATATGATGAAGAGATATCCTGAATTGTTCTCATTGAATCCTATTTTCTTCCAGAATGAAGGTAATTCGAGTTTGGAGGACCAAACTCTTTATAAGGAGGGGAGACTGTGACAACCCTCACCACTGTTTATTGATAACACTACTGATTAGTGCTAATCCATGATTAAGCATGTTAAGTGAATGATTGACTGAAATTCTGAACCGATTGATTGAGTGTGTTAGTTTGAATGCAATCCTATCTGTTGACTGCTAAATTATCTATTCATGTTTTATGTGTTAAACTGCAAATTGAAGACCTTATCGGCGGCCAAATCTAAAATTGATTAATGGTTTATGCTAATTAGAATTAATGTGATTTTTATGGTATATTTATTTGAAATGTGATGTGGTATGATTAAATTGGTTTAATTAATGTTAAATTACATTAATTGGGTTATTTTCAATATTGCCACTTAGTGGACAACTCTAGGCTATGTATTTGATTCATTTGTTTGGCACTACCATTTCATTTCATCAGCCATTTCTAAGCAAAACCGACTAGAGAGAGAGAGAGAATAGGGAGATAGCTTGATTTCATCTCATTTTGGCTTGGAAACTTGGTAGAATTGAAGGAAATTTGCATGATTGTGCTTCCAAACTCTAGACTCAAGACCTAAGGTAGAGAATTCAACCTCTCATTGATGTATTTGTGTATTGTCTTGCATGATCCATGTGAAATTAGAGATTCTAGCCAAGAGTTAGTTCAAAATGTTGAATTGTAGCATAAATCATGCATGCATGTTGCCATTCTTGAGTTTTGAAGTTATTGTTCATGAAATTCCACATGCATGTTCATACTTTTGCATTGGACCATGAATTCCTCATGTTTTTGAAAGGATTGGCTCATTTGAGCAAGTGATTGAAGCTTTGAATTGGTCTAAACTCATGCATGTCACATTGGAAGTATGTTCTTGAACTTTGGTTTGAAATTGGATTTAATTGAACTACCTTTGGGCTTTGATTTCTCAAATTGATCTTTGAATCATGTTATATTATGAGTTTACAAGAGTTTTCCAGAAAATTGGCCCAAGAGGATCGAATTTGGTGTTTTAAAACTTGGTTTTGAGCTTGCGGTTCGAATCTGGAATTTCCAGAATTTGAACTCACGCTCGAGCGGGTAAGCTGGCGCTCGAGCGGGAAAATCGTGTTCCCAGCACTTTCATTTGTTTTACAGTCCGCTCGAGCGGAAGAATGGACGCTCGAGTGGGGACCTGAATCATACGCTCGAGCGTGATTTTCACCCAACCAGTACTTTTGTCCTGTTTTGCAGACCGCTCGAGCGGGAAAGTTTACGCTCAAGCGGAGCCTTTTGTTTGCATGTCCGCTCGAGTGGGGAAACCCACGCTCGAGCGGGACCTCTGTTTTCTGAAAATGCTGAAAATGTTTTTAAAGTGCATCTTTGCATCCTCATTCCATCCTAGGCATTCTTAGGCCTAGTTTAAGGCATCTTAATGAGGATATTGATGTAGAACTACACCGACTCAAATTAAGGATTAAGCTATTATTTTTCCCAACTATGTAGCTTAGTGTGTGTTCACTCTGTAACTGCATAGGGTTGGCATCCAGAGACGCTCTAGCCTATCTGTAGCCCAGAATTCAGTGAGTAACAATGTTGTAAAGGTATGTTCAAAAATGATTATCTTCTGAACAATTGAACTGTACTATTTTTTGAAATGATACTGTTACGAAATGAATGATGTTGTAATTGTGAACTGTATTGTGGCATCCTTAGCAACCTGCCGTTACTGTACTGTACTGCTACTGTCGTAGAGATCTCTGTCGGTTCCCATGTTGGAACCACTACTGTTTACTGATATGATGGCCATCAACTGACTGTTCGGTCTGTTTAGACCTACTGTACTGTTTTGCTATTGGATGTACCACATATGACTGCTATGACTGAGTAACTGATATACTGATTGAAATGACTGTTTTCAATATTGAAAGGACATTCATTCTTAACCTCTTTACGCATTATGTTATTCACTGGGCTTTAGCTCACTGCTCATATATATATGTAGGTGTTCAGGCACCGGACTGCTGCTAGGGGCGTCAGGCAAGCTCTCGTTTTGTCAAGCCAACTTATGTGCCTCACTGCGAGGTTCCGAGCCTGTTAAAGTCGAGGCTGTTTGGGGTCTTTTAGTTTTCCCCTTTTTGTTTCTGATCTGTATAGACTGAATGTTTTTGTACTGTACTGTCTTAATAGGGATCAAGTCCCTGATCTGGATAATTGTAAATACTGTGCATACTGTTTTGGTACTGACTGTATATATGTATGAAAAGTCTTTTTGCATACAGACTGTCACAGCTCATTGGACATCTTTTAATTACTGTATTGGCTTCTGCCAGCCCCTGTACTCTGAATTACTGTTTCACTGTTAAGCAGGCCTTCGGTAATCTCGGATTACTGGCCGGTTACGGTGCTAAACCCATAGGGGCAGGTTTGGGTCGTGACAGCACACAAGGTCAGATTGAAGTCGGCAAGATTCAGTCTAACAGCAGAAGGACATCTCTACAGAAGATCTTTCACTGGACTCCTCTTGAGGTGCGTACATCCCTCACAAGTTGAAGATTTTCTATATGAAATACATGAAGGAATTTGCGGAAGCCACGCTGGGGGCAGATCACTACCTCATAGGGCCATTACCCAGGGGTATTAGTGGCCCTACATGCAGAAAGATGTAGAGGTCTATGTCAAGAAGTGTGAAAAGTTCCAAAGGTTTGCACCTCTAATACACCAACCAGCAGCAGATCTGAACCCAGTATCCAGCCCTTGGCCGTTTGCCCAATGGGGAATGGATCTCATTGGGCAACTGCCCCAAACAACTGGACAAAGGAAGTACCTGCTGGTAGCAACAGATTACTTCACCAAGTGGATAGAAGCTGAGCCCCTAGCTATGATCCGAGATGTGGACGTGAAGAACTTCATATGGAGAAATATCATCACCAGATTTGGGATTCCAAGAGCAATAGTTGCCGATAATGGAACACAATTTGACAACAAGCTAATCAAAAGCTTCTGTGCAAAATTCAAGATCAAGAATTATTTTTCAACCCCAAGCTTTCCTCAAAGCAATGGACAAGCAGAAGCATCCAACAAAGTTATCCTGGATGGGATAAAGAAGAGGCTGCAAGCAGCAAAAGGAAAATGGGTGGATGAACTACCAAGCGTACTCTGGGCATATCGGACTACGCCGAGAAGATCAACAGGGGAATCCCCTTTTGCCATGGCTTATGGCACAGAAGCTGTCATTCCACTAGAGGTCAGCATCCCTAGGATCAAAACCCAGGGAGTAGAGAACGGGACTAATGATGTACTCTTAGCCCGAGATCTGGACCTACTAGAAGAAAGAAGAGAGAAAGCTGCAATTTAGCTGGCAGCATACCAGCAACAGCTTGCCAGAGCTTATAATAAAAGGGTCAACCCAAAGGAGTTTCAAATCGGTGACCTCGTCCTGAGGAAAGTTGTCGGCAACAAGAAGGATCCCAGAGAGAGAAAGCTTGGCCCAAACTGGGAAGGACCCTACAGAATCATCTCGGTACTGGGCAATGGGGCATATCGGCTTGAAGATAATGAGGCCAAAGAGCTGCCAAGGCCTTGGAACACTTGCAATTTGAAATTTTTCTATCATTAGAATTTTTTGTCATTTTGCCGAAGTAAATAAATAAAGTTTTCAGCTTGTTTATATATGTTTATACACTTGTGACTGATAAAGATACATAACGTTATTTCTGGAATACATGTATAGTGAGAACCCAAATGGAACTTAGGTTCACACCAAGGGGCAGAGAGAAGAAAAATAGGTTTAATACTTGTTGAAACTTGAGAAAAGTTTACAAGTTTAAGTTAAACCGAGATGATGTTTAACACTTGTTGAAATTTGAGAAAAGTTTACAAGTTGAAGTTAAACCGAGATGATGTTTAACACTTGTTGAAACTTGAGAAAAGTTTACAAGTTCAAGTTAAACCGAGATGATGTTTAACACTTGTTGAAACTTGAGAAAAGTTTACAAGTTGAAGTTAAACTGAGATGATGTTTAACACTTGTTGAAACGTGAGAAAAGTTTACACTTGTTGAAACTTGAGAAAAGTTTACAAGTTCGAGTTAAACCGAGATGATGTTTAACACTTGTTGAAACTTGAGAAAAGTTTACAAGTTCGAGTTAAACCGAGATGATGTTTAACACTTGTTGAAACTTGAGAAAAGTTTACAGGTTCAAGTTAAACTGAGATGATGTTTAACACTTGTTGAAACTTGAGAAAAGTTTACAAGTTCAAGTTAAATCAAGTTTGTATGACCAAGGTGTGTCATCCCGAAAAGATTGCACATAGATTGAAGTGTATATTAAAGATATGTAAAAAATTCTAAGTATGGAATCATACAAAGAATAATAAAGAGAAGGCAAGCACACAAACATTCAAGAAAAAAGGAAGTTGTATTCATTAAAAGGCACGTCGGCCATATGAAGAGCTTACATTGTCTCAAAAACAAAGAAGTACAAAGTGTAAAAAACAAAGGAAAAAGACATCAAAACTAAGATTCCTCAGCATCAGTAGCAGGCTGGGTCTGGATCTCGGAAGACTGCTGGGAAGACATCTCAGCCACCATCTCGGCCGCAAGCTCAGCATCAATCTCTTGCAGGGTCTGATCAAGGCTCTTGTCGGCGAGAGGCACGTCCAATGATGCCTGCTCAGGGGTAGCTTCCTTGGAAACCTCCTCAACCCCCTCATCTTGAGTCAAGTCTAAGACTTGCTCATATTGAGGAAGAGACTTGGCCCCGGCAACGTCTTTTGACTTCCTCACCAAAACCTCCTCCTCGGACTCAGAGTCGTCGTTGGCGGATTGGCTTGGAGTTGGAGGGAATGGTAGAGGAAGGACATCGGCATTCCTGAGGGGGGAGTCCTCAGGGACATCAAGCCTTTTCAGCAAGGTCATCCAGCCAAGGGTGAAGCCCCTGTTGTATGCCTGCTTCACCTGCTTTTCGTAGTCTGCCGTAACATCGGCCACCCCCTCAGCATATGCCCTCTCGTCGGCGGCCTTGACTTCGGCCTCTTTGGTGGCCAAGGCGTCTTGAAGCTCCTTTTGGGCCTCGGCCATCTTGTCCTCGGCCTCTTTCAGCTGGGCTTGAAGGACTTTGTTTATCGCCTCAACAGCACCGACCTTTTCTTCGGCATCATCCTTAGCTTTGATGGCAGCCTCGGCCTGGTCTTCCAACTTCTCCATCTTTTATTGTAAACTTTTGTTGGTCTTTTGCAGACTGGCAACTTCCCTCTTCTTCTCGGCCAGCTTCTCTCGGTTCTCGAAAGATTGAACTGAGAAAGAATGGGCATGCTGGATTGCTTGAGAAAGAATACAACAAAGCAGAAGTTATTACAAAAATTTTCTAAGTACAAGAAAGAAAGAAAAATGACCAAATAGAGACACTCACTTGAACAGAGCGCTGAAGCATCAGAGCATAGTTCTCATATTCACTCAACTCGGTGTTTCGGTCGAGATCACCGGGAAGAAGTAGAGCGGTACTAAGGGTAACGCCGACATTTATGTCATCGGCACTATCACTGGCCATAACCGGCTTATCTTCCAGAGTGATTTTGGGGGCCCAGGGGGCATCGTGTTTTTGGGACCCCTAGGTGATTGCAGAAGATGACCTCGGCCTTTTTGCTCTGGGGGATTCGGATGGTTGTCTTTCAGCAGACCTCTTCTCGGGGATGGAGGCGGTTTTATCGCTCTCAGCTAGTTTGGAGATCGGCAAGGTGTCCTCAGTGTCAACCTGAGTCACCTTTGCCTTTGGCTGAGCCTTTTTTATTATTTTTTGCTTTGGTAGAGGCTGGGTGTGTGTTGGTTGAGCATCAACATCAGAAGGGATGCTGGCTAAGAGGTCTTTTACGACAGCTTTCTGGCAGCCCATTTCGAAAGAAAAAACAGTTCGTCGCCGACGTTGTCGCTAAGATGGTGGGATCAGGTATGGAGCCAAGGTTGACGGCTGCTCAGCTGGATCAGAGGTTGATCCTTGGTCAGTCTGAGATGTGGACGCGACTTGTGGAGTTGTGGCAGAAGGTGGAGAAAGGCTTTTCTTCTTCTTTTTTGGGACGTCGGGAAGAGCTGACTTATAAGCGGGGATGAAGTTGAGAAGCAGAGGGGCCTTCCGCTTGTGGACTAGCAAATCCAAGAGTTTCCTCAAGTCTTTGCTGGGAAAGAAAGACTGACGGAAGTCCTTTGGTGGCTGAGGAAGAGCTGCAAGAAAAAACAGACATTAGAGACGAACAAAGTATTGAAGACTTTAAAAACAAGTTAGTATGAACACAGGGCTCTTACCATTGCCCTCTACAAAAACTGAACGAGGAAGAGGGTAGAGATGGAGGTCCTCGTTTGGAGCAAACTCCCAGTTCCCCGAGGTAATGAAGTAATCGTCTCCAGCTCCCTTGTTGGAGTCTGGGAGGTCGGCTACGATTTTATACTCTGTGGACCTCGGCTTAAGGTAGTAAACATAACCCGTATCTTTTTTGAGGCCACACATGGTATAGCAATATTGGATGTCGGCTAAGGTAATCCTAGCGTTTTCTTGTTTGGCTAAAGCTATGATACCATGAATAACTCGATAGGAATTGATAGCGAGTTGCATCGGGTTCAACTTATAGTAGTGAAGTATCTCGTGAAAAATGGTGTTGAGTGGGAGCCGAAGTCCGCACTCGATGAAGGCTACCACAAGGAAGGGCATAGAATCAGTTGTAGGCATGATGGAGTCATCATCCCCAGCCAATCTCAGGTGGACGTCAGCCGGGATATCAAACTCTCGCCTAAAGTACTCTAATTTGGATGGGGTGTTTACCCTATGTTTCCACATACCCATAGCGTCGGCTTAAATGGAGGTATCGGATTTCAGGAAAAAGTATTTTTTGAAGGTTTAAAGGACCTCGGCTAAAAACCTAAAAGAGTACTATGGTAAGGGTTTGTACGGATCTAGAAGGAATTCGTTTCAGTTTTTCCTAAAAATTGTGGGTTCTACAAACAAATCCCAAAACCTAAGTCTGTGGGAACAAAGATTGAAGGCAAGAATCTGGAAAAGACACAGAAAACAAGAAAGTGTTTCAGAATCAAGAACAAGGGTGAACTACCAAGAACACTGTGACAGAGTGTGTGAAAGGGTACAAGGCCAAGAACAATGGCAAAAGTGGGCAAATGTGTGTGCGGATTGTGAATACTCAAGAAGAGATTGGGCAAAAACAGAATCACGAGGCAATCATACTCAGATACATGAACAGATTAAACTAATCAAAGTCACAAGCAAGTTCGCAAAAATGACAGGAATTCAAGATATCTTCAAAAACTGAAACAAGATATTAAATCGGAAGGAAACAGTAACTCACCGAGGAGGGGAAGCCGGAGTTGAGATCGCCGAAGTCAGACAAACGGCGGTAGCAGAAGAAGAGCCTCGCCGGAGGAAGATAAACGGTGGTGATAGCAGAGCTTGAAAGCTTGAAACAATTGAGGGTTTGAGAAAACTAGAGAGAGAGAAAGCTTCAGAAACGATGAAAAGTGAAGAGACAAAGAGAAGGGATATTGGTTTTGTCCAAAAACGTGAAAAGGCGGCAAAAAGAAATTGATGAGCCTAGAAAAACGGATTTGTCAGACGGCGCATACAGGCGCGAGACGAATTAAAAGGCGCGTCACAAACACGATCCAGTAAGGGAAAGGTACGTAACCGAAACGGTTGAGTTGTTATGTATAACAGCTCATACGCGTGAGGAAGCTCTTGAAATTCTTGATCTTAAAGAAGACATGTCGGCCTATAATGATGATCTTGATTTAAGCTAATGTACTGGCAGGAAGTTCTAGTATAGGTTCCATCACCTCAGAATGCCGAGGTAATAGAACCTAGGAGGCAGTTGTGGGAATATATTTTCTGAATACCAACACGTGGCCAAAGTGACGCCGACGTGTCAGCCGAGGTGCCACGTGTCCTTGACTTGACGCCAAGATAATCTCGGCAAGGCCGAGGTTATCTCCGAAGATATCGGAATCCGAGATAAGCGAATAAAGTACAAGAGTCCTAGAATAAGGAAAGACTTCAGCATAGATAATGATAATACTCTTAGGGAGTTTATCTCTATCTATTGAAGAGTCCAGGATAAACATTAAGCTAAAGTCCATTGAAGCCAGGCTTCTATGAGGACTAGGATTGAGTTAGCTATAAAAGAAAGGCACCCCCGATGGGTCTGTCATGACCTAAACCCGCCCCTAAGGGTTTAGCACCGTAACCGGCCAGTAATCCGTGATTACCGAAGGCCTGCTTAACAGTAATACAGTAAAACAGAGTACAGGGGCATGGCGAAAGCCAAAACAGTAAATAAACAATGTCCAATGAGCTGTGACAGTCTGTATACAAAAAGACTTTTCATACATATATATACTCAGTACAGAACGGTATGCACAATATTTACAATCATTCAGAACAGGGACCAAATCCCTGTTAAACAGTACAGTACTAACAGTCCATACAGTTATACAAAACAGATACAGAGACAAACAGGGGAAATAAAAACACCCCTAAGCCATAGCTTGATAGGCTCGGAACCTCGCAGTGAGGCACAGTGGTTGGCTTGACAAAACTGGAGTTTACCCCGACGCTTCTAGCAACGGTCCGGTGCCTGTACACCTACATATATATATGAGCAGTGAGCTAAAGCTCAGTGAATAACATAATGCGTAAAGAGGTTTAGAATAAATGTCCTTCAGTATTGAAAACAGTCGTTTCAATCAGTATATCAGTTGTTCAGTATAGTAAACAGTCATATGTGGTACATCCATTAGCATAGCAGTACAGTAAACAGTAGGTCTAAAAAGACCGAACAGTACAGTAGGTCTTGAAAGACCGAACAGTCAATGATGGCCATCAATCAGTAAACAGTAGTGGTTCCAACAAGGGAACCGACAGAGATCTCTGTAACAGTAACAGTAAACAGTAGTTGCTAAGGATGCCACAATACAGTTCAGAATGTAGGACACACATTCATTCAATTAACAGTATCAGTTCAGAAAACAGTTCAGTTAAACAGTCAGAAAACATTCTCAGTTGAACATATCTTTACACAATTGTTACTCACAGAGTTCTGGGCTACAGTAAAGCTAGAGCGCGTCTCCAGTCGTCAACCCTATACAGTGACAGAACGAACACACACTAAGTTACACATTCCGGAATCAAAGACTTAGTCCCTACTTAGACTCGGTGCGGTTCTACATCTATATCCTCATTAAGATGTCTTAAACTAGGCCTAAGAATGTCTAGGATGGAATGAGGATGCAAAGATGCACTTTAAAGCATTTTTCAGAATTTTCAGAAAACAGGGGTCTCGCTCGAGCGTGGCTTTCTACGCTCGAGCGGACATGCAGACAAAGGAGCTCCGCTCGAGCGTGACTTTTGTCGCTTGAGTGGACTGTAAGCTACAGTGAAAATACTAGATGCTCAAAATTTACGCTCGACGGGCGCTCGACCCTCGCTCGAGCGTGAGACACACGTCCTCGCTCGAGCGTGAATTCTCTCGCTCGAGCTGACTGCAAGCTCATGCAAAGTACTGGATGTACGCATTTCACGCTCGAGCGTCACTTTACTCGCTCGAGCGGAAAGCATGATCACAGAGTGTACGCTCGAGCGTGGAGTTCCTCGCTCGAGCGTGGGTCCAAAATCTGGAAATTCCATATTTGAACCTCAAGCTCAAAACCAAGTTTTAATGCATCAAATTCGATCATCTTGTGCTAATTTTCTGGAAAACACTTCAAAACCCATAATATTACATGTTTCAAAGATCAATTTGATAAATCAAATCCCAAGGGTGTTTCAATTAAATCCAATTTCAAACCAAATTTCATGAACATGATGAACATGGAACATGCATGGATTTAAACCAATTCAAAGCTTCAAATACTTGCTCAAGTGAGCCAATTCTTTCAAAACCAAGATGAAAACATGGTCTATAATATAAACATGAACATGCATGCAAGATCTCCATGAAATCAAACCTTACAATGCAAGAATAAACACATGCATGCATGAATTCTAACTCAAATCAACATATGAAACTATTTCATGACTCAATCCACTAAACTTGACATGAATCATGCAAGAATAAGCTCAATTCATAAACAAGAGGGTAATTACACTACCTTAGGTCTAGAATTAGAGGTATGGAGGCTCAATGTTGCAAGTCTTCTACAATTTCCTCAAGTCTCCAAGCAAAGCTATCAAGAACAACTCAATCTCTCACACTCTCCCTCTCTTGGTCGGCTATAACAAAGAATGAGGCTGAGGAAATGTTTTGTTTGAGTGTAATGAGGCTCAAATATGTTTAAGGTAGTGGGCCACTAGTGTGGCATTTAAGTAAATAAGTCCAACAATGCAATCTAGCTTATTTTAATTCAATTTAATCATATTAAATCACATTTTAGATAAATATGCCATAAAATCACATAAATTCTAATGATCATAAAACACTAATCGATTTCAGATTCGGTCGCCGATAAGGCCTTCAATTTACAGTTTAAACATAAAACTTGAACCGATAATTTACCAAACGAACAGATAGAAAATGCATTTAAACAGATGTAGTCTATCAATCAGTTTTGGATTTCAGTCAGTCAGTTCAGTATTTCAATCAATTCAGTTATCAGTCATAATCAGTCTCAGTTTAGCAGTAATCAGTAGTTTATCGGTAAACAGTGGTGAGGGTTATTACAGAGTCTAAGGCACGCAATTCACATTCAGAACAGTGAGTTTAATAGTTGATTATCCTTGAGAGATATACTGACTTAATCGTCGGAGTGCCCCCGGGTGGACGAACCACCGCTGAAATCTTCTCTTTCTGTTGCAGGTTAGCCAGGTGTCATCTATTCTGCCAGTACTCTCCAGCTGAATATTGAGTTGGCAGTGTGGTCAGAAAATTACTCACACAGAATTTATACATTTTAATTCCTCAATTATAAAAGTGCATCATTTTGACCTATTTATTCCTCCAAAATTGAGCATTTGTAGGATTTTGTAAGTAGCGAGGTTAAAATGTATGACTTTATTATAGACTACATACAGTATATTGTAAAATTCATTGTGTGGGGGTCTTGATATAATTAAGCCAAATATTAATGTAGAAATAGATATTTAAAATCATTCACTAAGGATTATAATTAATTGTGCGGAGAGAAAGTTCCGGTTCTGCATTTTTTTTTTAGTAAAAAAATTTCACTTCTCAATCTTACTATATTGAAAAATCCTTTTATAAAAAAATTAATTAAAATATAAAAAAAAATAATAAAGATAAATTACCTATAGTGCCCTTGAACAATACCAAGAGTTAGTTTGGGAAGATTGAAAAAAGACAAAAAGTCAAAAAGTCACTATCCTATTTAAGTCACATCATCTTATTTAAGTCACGTCACCTCTCTAACACATCACTTCAAACCCAACCCAAATCCAACCCATATTTCATAAAAAGTCAAAAAGTGCACTTATTTAGTCTTCCCAAACTAGGCCCAAATATCAAGGTGTCAGGGGCATGTTCTATTATTAATTGTCATGCAAGTGGTTTGCTAAGGTTTCAATTTACATTTTGACCCTATTGCTATTGCCAAATTGTGAGTAGATTAATGCTCTATCTAGTCTCTCCTAGTTAAATACAATAATAGGATTACTACAATCAAGGTCCAAAACCTTGGACTTGTTGGGTTATGCCTTCCTCAAGTAAGTTTATATTCTATTCATTGTTTCTTGGGTTAATATATATATTAAAGCAAGGGGATACTACTGGTCAATGGGAGTACCAAAAAATTATTATAAAACCATAAAAAAGAATTGTTATTATAATTATTAATGTGTATCAAGTTTACTATTTATTTGTAACTAGATTGAAGTTTCGCCTTACGCTGTGTTTGGTTGGGAGATTTGTGAAGAGATTTGGAAAGGGAAAGAAAAAAAATGTGTAAAATTATGTAAAATTTAGGTATGTTTTATTCACATTTCACTTACCTTTTCTATTTCTCTTTCTAAATTTTTTCTCAAATCCCCCAATCAAACACAGTATTAAAGTAATTGCTATTACCATTGTCAAGAGGGCTTTTTGGCAAAACTTAAAAGTGGAGCTCTCTTGGATTATAGTTTTTAAAAAATTAATTTGTTTTGTTGTAACTTTAACTTCAAAACTTATTATTTAGTTAAGCCTCATGTGGTTTTTTAAAAGTGGTTTTTGTAGTCAAGTGGTTTTTTTAGTCAAATTAAAAAAATCAAAAAGTCAATAATTTATATAAAAATGTCAAAGATTCTCTTTTCTCTCTACTTTTTACACATCTTTTCGTAAAAAATCAAAAATTTATTCCAAACATACTAGTTTTTTTTACATCATATTTTAGCCAATTAGTCAAAAAGTTACTAAAAAAGTATGTTCCCAAACGAGGCCTTAGAAAATGTATTTGGGTTTTAATGTATTAGGTTTTCTATGGATTTTGTGTTTGGCCACTTAGGCTTCGTTTGGGAGGTGAAGTTTGGGGCTTTTTTTTTAATTATTTTAGTCACAAAAAACAAAATAAGCTTTTTAGCCTAATAAGACAAAATATCACATCTAACTCATAATCATTATATTCTTTCTTTCACAAAAAAGTCAAAAAATCAAAAATCCTTTCCAAATGAGACTTTTTAATTCCAGACTAAAATAACTAAAAAAGTCAAAAAATTAAAAAACTAACCCACTTTCCAAACGTACCCTGAGTTTCATTGACTTCTAAGCTTAGGGTTGTTTTGGGAAGTTGGTAAAAAGTTGGCTTTTAGCTTTTTACTAAACTTTTTGGCTTTTTTGGAAGTGATTTGGAAAGTTGGTAAAAAACTGACTTTTTACTTTTTAGTTTAATATTTATTTATGGTGTCAAATCAAATTAAAATGACCAAAATATCCTTACCCAACATAAGAGATTTTTTTTTTATTTTTTTTTCATAGGCCCTAATTTGTAATTTTAGGACTGCATTTTTTGCACTTCTCAAAGGGATTTTGTTGCGTTTTTGGTAGTCATATTTTTGAATATTTTATTCAAAAATATGACTTTTTACTATATTCCCAAAATGACACTTAATTCTCCTTGAGTCGTATGCTTAAAACCTAGTCGACTCTCTTGAGTCTCAGGCTTAGTTCTCCTTCAGCCTCAGGCTTAGTTCAATCTAGCAGACTCTCCTTAAGTCCTAGGCTTAATTTCCCGTATCATGATGCTCTTAACCATATTTATTACATTTGCAATAACAACAAAGAAAAGTGAGCCCACATGTTTAATTTGTGTTTCCCTCGTTCTTTTATGATTGTTTGGTAGTACACTTTTAACTTAAGATATGTTATTATTATTATTTTTTTTTGTTTGCAAAGGATGATGTTAATATGTTAGTATAATTAGATTATAATAGAAAGATTTGTCGCTGTTCTATTAACTTGAATCTCTGATCTCTCACTCATCGCATCCTAAAATATGACTACTAAACTATTGGGTCACACCCCATAGTCTTGAGATATAGTGGGTGTTTGAGAAGTGGCTATTTTAGAGGCTTTTTGATTTTTTAACTATTTTAGTTAATTATTTTAGTTTTTGAGTTTGGAAAGTTAGGTTGGATTTTTATTTGAGCTATTGTATTAAAAAATGTGTTTGAAATGATATTTATATAAAAAATAATTAAATTATTTCCCAAAAGTCGTGCATGACGTGATGATGAAGCTGTGCCTGACTTGGATTATGATTATGTTGGGATATGAAATGACTAAAGTGCCCCCTTGGGTTGGAATGCTAACTTGGGTAAGTCAAAAAGTAAAAGGGCAAAATCGTAATTTCAAATATACACTGCACAATCATACATTGCATAGTCATAATTTCAAATATACACTGCACAGCAAAATCATCAGTTTCTGATTAAAAGAAAAAAAAAAAAAAAAAACAAACAAACTCAGCTACAGTACAACTTTTGGGCTATTTGTTTAAAGAGCAAATTACAAACATCCCCTCGAGATTTGGTGACAATACAAATTTTCCTCTGAGGTTTGAGAAATTACAAATTGCCTCCTGAGGGTCAAATTTTCATAACAAATTAAGAAAAATTAGGGGGGAATCTGTATGAAAATAAAAAGCTCAGAGGGCAATTTGTTATGGAAATAAAAACCTCAGGGGGCGGGATGTAATTTCTCAAACTTTAGGGGGGAATCTGTATTTTTACTAAACCTCGAGGGGGGTGTTTGTAATTTGCCCTTGTTTAAAATGAGGGTAAAATAGCCTTTTAGCCTCTTTCCAAACACCGCCATGGTATAACTCTCATGAGTGTTTTGGCAACATGGCTTTTAGTCACTTTTTTAGGTTAGTAGCAAAAGTTAAAAGTTGGCTTCTTTGTCTTTTTTTTCATTTGGAAAGTTGGTTTTTAGCCAATGATGAAATTACAATTTTACCCCTCATGGGTCAAAATGTGTTACATGAGTGAAATTGTAAATATTTTAAATAAATGAGGGTAGTTTAGTCATTTTATTGTGATTTGACATCATAAACAAATATTAATCAAAAAAGTCAAAAGTAACTTTTTACCAACTTCTCAAATCATTTGTCTAAAAAAGTAAAAAACTTAGTTAAAGTCAAAAAATCACTTTTTACCATCTTATCAAAATAAGCCTCAATTATCAATCCCTCAAAGTAGGGGATTAGGCTTGACCTTTCCCTTCGACAAGTTAGATGCTTACTTCACCACCCAGTTTTCTTACATTTCATGTTTTTAAGGGTTGTTTGGGATGATCTAAATAAATGTACTTTTTGATTTTTTATGAAATATGAATTGGGTTTGATGTGATGTGGTAGAGAGGTGATGTGACTTAAATAAAATGATATGACTTAAATAGAATAATGACTTTTTAACTTTTTAACTTTTTTGAGTTATGCCAAACTTAACCTTATTCCAAATGATCGGTAGGGGATTAGGCTTGACGTTTCCCTTAGACAAGTTAGATGCTTACTTCACCACCCACTTTTCTTACATTCCATATTTTTATACCAAATGATCTTTGTCAAAAGGTCCTGCAAAAAAAGAAAAAAAGAAAAAGAAAAAGAAAAATGAAAGGAAAAGAGGCCCAACTGATTGTACTGGATGGGTCAAATCTATTTCTCTAATTAGAGAAAAGTTAGATCCTAAATAAAAAGAAAAATAATAATGATACATTCCTCTAAATTAATGAATTCTAATGAGTTTTAATGATATGAAAAATCAAAAAAAAAAAAAAAAAACACAAGACACAAACATTACTATCACAGTGAGACCCACACTTTATTAGAGCTATTAGAGTTCCTTTATTAGAGATCCAAAATATTTTTAAAAAAAAAATTAGAACCATCTTTCTTGATATTTTTGCAAATACAAATTCCCTTTCATAATTATTCACATTTAAATTTGAAAAGTTTCGATCGTAATCTTAAAGGCAAAAGTAGTATTTATTAGTTATTTTGTCTTAAAATAATGGCATAAAAATTGCCCTTCTCCTATCACAAAACAAAGAGCTTGAAGATGTGAGGATAGTTTGATCATTTTGATACAGATGTTATAACTCTTTCAATTTGCACAAAATTCCAAACTATAGGGAGTATGTGATCACTTTTAAATTTGTCATGCGCATTTTATGCAAACCACGTGATAAAAGTATAAATTCACTTAAACTTAAATAAATAAATAAATTCACCTAAATAAAGTTACAAATAATAACTTATAATTTAATCAATAGTGTTATATCTATATAATTTTTTTCGGAACATTTATTCATAAATCTATATTTATTTACATATATTTTACATAGTCTAAATTATTTTATTATGTTCCAATAAGTCATACGAGTGATATAATTACTAAAATATTCCTAATAATAATATTCACATTGACAATGTGAATATTCCGTAATGTGAATGTTCACACCGTCAATATGAATGTTCACATTACTAAATTACTAACCATTTAAAAAATATTTAAAAGGACAAAATTATCCATAAAATACCTTAAATATGATAATTAAAATTTGGTAGATTCAATATCTAAATAATAAGATTTATTAGAATATGTTATGGATTAATGGAGATTTAAGTACTTAAAAAATTAATTTCCTAATAAATCTCTCATTTTTCTCCTTCACAATGAAAGAAGTGGCAAGACAAAATACATGTAATGAAAATTTTGAGAAAATATAAAAGTGTAGGTTAACTTTTTAAATTTAGCTTGTCACATCATTAGGGGGATTTGGTTGGGGGGAAGAAATTGTATAAATGAATGATTTTTCTAATTTTATTTAACTTATAATCTCATTTCATTTAACATATATAGCGATTCAATAGAGTCTCAAATATTCCCAATTATTCATCATAATTTTTTTAAAATTTTGAAATTTTAAAAAGCTATTTTAAATTTGTTTTTGTGTTTTTTTGTCTTTTGGATTAATTACACTTAATACTCTTATACTTTCATTAAAAATTTATTTTTGATCTATGTGACATTTTAAATATTTAATTAATTTTAATACCGTATTAATATCAATAGAATATATATATATATAATAATACATATATAGTTATATGTGTTAAAATATAATTTAATTTAAATTAGCCGTTATCGTGTTTAACTAAATATAAAATAAAAAAAAATTAAGTGATAAGGATGAAAATGAGATAAGCTTGGGGAGTTAAGGAGGTGGCCGTGGTGATGCCACGTGGTACTTTGGCCAAATGCAAAGACCCAGGTACCTTGCCCAAATGAATTGAATCAGGTGTTGGGAAAGCACTTATAAATGGCTGCTTGGAGAAAGAGAGAGGGGGATTTGGGTGGTTGCTGTCACTACAAGAAAATTGGCATCCAACAACGTTTATACAACATCGTTTTAAAAAAACGTCTTTTTTTGTGTTTTCCGTGTTTTACATAAAAAAAAGAAAAAGAAAAGAAAAGAAAAGTCACTTACACTACTAGGAAAGTGACTTTTTACAATTAAATTTTTGCGACTGATTATTTGACCGTCGCAAAAAATAATATTTGCACTACCACCCTTGATAATTTTCTCTTTTATTTATTTTGGCCTTTTCTTATACCTCTACCCTAACCCTTTCACTCTCACACTCCCGACATTTCTCCCAAATCTGATTTCGTTCACTCGATCGTCTGAAGAAGAGGCCATGGTCGTGATGAAGAATTCGATTTCGCTTGATCGTGAAATCTGATTTCGCTCGCTCGATCGTCTGAAGAAATTGGTTGTGATCGATTCTCAAGAACTGTGGGATTGCTTGTGATCGATTTCGCTCTATAGATCACCAACGGTATGAACTCTCTCTCTCTCTCTCTCTCTCGTCAATGAGTCTCTTCGAATCATTCATTCAATCTAACTCTCTTTCTCACTGTAATTCGATCGTTGTACTTCATTCTCACTGTAATTCGATCATTCATTCTTACTGTAATTCATTCAAGCTTGTTTAGCTGGATATTAATTGAGGCAAACTAGTTTAGCTGGATATTAATTGAGGTTTGTGTTGGTTGATTCCTAAACAAATAGTTTAGCTGAATATTTGGTTGTTTTGATTGTATATACATAAACATATGAATCTAAAGCAAACTAGTTTAGCTAAATATTACTTGCTCCGTGTAAATATATATATTTCCCCAATTCTAATATTGAAAGCATGGAATTGAGAAATTGACAAGTCTTACCTTATCAGCAAGGTCAATGTGAAGCCCATTTCCAAGTAACATGTCCATGTAATGTATCTGTCCCGCAAGCCCTAGAGAATGGAAAGGGTTCCATTTCGCCTGAGATAAAAGAGTCACGAGAGTTTACAGGATTAATTAGCCTATTAATCAGCAACAAAATGTGCATTTCAATTCCTTTTTCACAGGAAAAATGCCGAGGTAGCAAATAAATAAGAAGAATGTACTCTCTAGTTAATAATACTAACCAAGACGCAGGTAATTACTAGGAGAGGCACTGTCACACCCATGGAGGAGATGGAAAAAAAAAATTATTCAATAATAGGTTGTTCACTACTTTGACCACTTACTGTTGATATTTTACCCAGGTTAGGAGTTGCATTCTGTTATAAAATATCTCTTTCTTCTGGTCCCAAAAGTTGTTCAATGTCAGCAAGAATTAGACAATACTCCAGTTGATTGATCTTTTTGCCCAATAGCAGAGAAATTTCAAATTCCTATATATGTACTAGAAGCACAAAGACTAGAATTGTCGTTGATTTCTTTTGTAGGATGCATTGATTGTGAATATTCCAAAATCCAGTGATTAGGAAAGTCCATGTAAAATTTTGGTGATAAATGGTGACAAGTGGGAATATGTACATTTCAAAACAGGACAAAGTTATTGGTTGTTTTTTTACATGTAATTTTTGCTAGGGATCAACAGTGGGTGTTTAAAATGTCTATGGCCAATCACTATGTGCACCACAAAACACCTCTTTTGAATATGATGAGCGTAAAGCATTTGATGCTGGATTTCTTATGAAGGCAACCCTATTGCTTCTCAAATAAAATCCTCCACACTAACATATAATATAATGATACTGTTTCCATTTTTTTTATAAAGTAAACTTTGTACTGGAAGATTACTAATATGCTCTCATTTTTATTGGGAACTTAAAGATTAAAAAATAAAATAAAAAAATCATATACATGAAACATTACCCCAAAATTTTATTCCAATATATACAAGGAAAATTCTTTTGGACTCCTAAAACATTACCCCAAAATTTACCCTTAATGATGTGAATCGTTCGTTACATGTAATTTTTTTTATTTGTTTAGGAATCAACCAACACAAACCTGAATCACCCCGCCATGTCAGATTCATATGTCTATGTCTACAAGTTTGCTTCAGATTCATATGGACATATTAAGTACACTTTTAAGGCACCCCTCTAAACCTAGACAAAACATAACCTTGAATTTGCTTTCGTTTTGCATTCATTGATGTGCAAATTATTTTTACTGTGTCATGTTGATTTTAACATATGATTTCTGAATGCATTGATCCCAGAGCTTTTCTGTTAATGATTTCAGATCCATCATCTATATTTAATCATGAGCTTAAATATAGTCGAAGATGTTTTATTAGATCTATATTTAATCATTTCTAATTTTCCTAATATAGTCGAAGATGTTTTATTATATCAAATATGTTGGGCTCAGTAATGAGACGCCACATGGTGTCATGAAGTTTCTTCACACTGCCAAATGTGGGCCTAGTTTTCCCTAAGATAGTATCTATACAAGTATTATATGGTCAATTCTAGGTCAGAAATTAGCAACGCATCATTGTTGTGTGTGTGCATGTGCTATCAGCAAATTCAATGTTTCTAGTTGATTTCTATGCTCATACATTGTCAACAACTTGACTTCACCAGTGATTTTCATCATCTCAAACTTGTAGAAAGTAGAAACTATAAAAATGTTGTGTTAGGAGATGAAATGAGTGATCATATAAACTGGAAATGTTTCTTTTCTCCTTTGTTGCTTTTTGGATGAGATCCATATGTTTTGTAGAACAGTAAGCAGGTTTACCTCTTGCATTTTAGACATTTGTATTACCTTTTTCAGTCCATCTTTTGACAAGTATTGCTAAGGCAAGCTTGTCTTCTGAAGCTTATAATTGAATATATTCAATTTTATTTATATTTCCATATTAGTTTTGTGTGTGAAGCATAGCTGGCTTACAGTTTGCTGCAAACCCCAAATTTGATGAGTTAGAGATGCTTGAGTTTATGTTTTATGCCTTTTCTGGCCGAGCATTAGTTTATATGTTTTGTATTCAACATGCTGTATATCTTTCTATAACCTGCTTATGGCCAAGCCCTTTATATAGAACATGGATAACAAAGTTGGGACAGGTCATGAAATTATAGTGCAATATTTTCATGAAATTAATACATGTGTTTTATTTTATTTTTATAATTTTATTAGGTCTTTATCTGGATTCAGAAGTGTTATGCTTAGTTCAGATAATACTCTTTTAATGTCAACTAGCCATAGTGCAGTGAAGATATGGAATCCAAGTACTGGTTCTTGTGTTCGAACTATTGATTCAGGGTATGGGCTGTGTGGTTTATTTGTTCCTGGTAACAAGTATGCAGTTGTTGGTACAAAAGCTGGGACTCTAGAAATTATTGATGTTGGTAGTGGTACTTGTGTGGAAGTAGTGGAAGCTCATGGTGGCTCTGTCCAATCAATTGTGGCTGTTCCAGATGGAAATGGTTTTGTAACTGGGAGTACTGATCATAATGTCAAGTTCTGGGAGTACCAAACTTCGCAAAAACCTGGTGAAGTGTGTTCTTTATACTCTTTCTCTCTGCCTGTTTGTGTGTTGTTAAAGACTTGAACTATTCATCATACCATGGAATGATGATGACTTCACTTTTTTTTTTTTTTGAAAAATATGCTGTTTCTTGGACAAGTTTTACTTTTCTAGCTCTGTTTCCTAATATTCGTGGAGAGTATTAATTATACATGAGCTTTCTATTTGTTCTTTTGAGCACTTTTCTTTTCAAATTACTGTTTTTGGTATAGTTCTCTCACCTTGAGAAGCCTTGTTGTACAGGAAACTTCTATCACCATATTATACCATGAACTTATTGTTCTTGTATGTTGTACTTTGGGATCAAAATAAACTCTCTTAGTATACACTGGCTACAAATTATGCTAAAGGTTAGGTCTGTACCCAATTTACCCCTCCCAAACCCCCATCTAATAGAGACTAATGTAGACGTACTTTTTTTAAACCCTGCGGCTGCAGATTGCTTTTGAGCTAAGTTCACTGAAATTTTTGGATAATATTGATTCGAGTCCTGTCTTGCTACTTCAAATAATTGAGTTCATTCAAGTGTTCAACATAGTATATTTTTATAGTTTTGCTTTTGAATAGACAGTATAGACATCAACTGGATGCATTTATGTTAAGTTTGCATATCTCTTTAGTCTGCTTCTCCCCCTCTTTCTATATATCTTCCTAGCACAATATGTGTTGGACTATTATGGCTGTTCAAATCTGATTAATGTTTTTGACGTCTTTAGATTGCTAAATAGTGAAAGTTTCACATTTGTTATTTTGGTAATGACAAGTTGGTTTGGTCTGGTTACAGGTTTCTAAGCTTCTAACAGTCTCTCATGCACGGAATATGAAAATGAATGATGACGTTCTAGTGGTTGCTGTTAGCCCTGATTCAAAATATATTGCTGTTGCCCTGTTAGATTGTACTGTGAAGGTGAGATTAACTTCTCTAAATGTTTTATGATTAGAATACTCTGTTGAGTTTCTTCATTTCTGCTGAATGTTCTTTCTTTATTCTTTCATTTCTGCTGGTTATCTTTGTTTCTATTATTATTTTATTTACGTTGTTTACAAATAGATAAATGAGGTACTATTTCCTTTGTTAATTTAAAATTCTTTAGAATATGATCTGTATGAAGTCTTCTCTTTGTCTAATTTCATATGTGTAGCATAGTAGTACTATAACCATAAGTTTCAGCTACTCTATTAACTCATGGATTGAAGTTTCATGATTAGAGTTGTTGAATATTTGAGTTGAACAGTAAAATTTAGAGTTCCAAGATTTTCTTCTGGGAGCACTACATTTATTTAGTGCACTTTTTTAGGTCATTAGCTTTGTTTTATAACATAGAATAGGCAAAAGGTCCAACTTTTTGAAAAGGCACATAAAAAGTACTAAGTAAATACTGAAGCGTAGGATTCTATGGAAGCACAAATACTTTAGGATTCCAGATCTTAGTGATCTCATAGCAATTCCATAGGTAAAGATGGAATTTTTTTTTCTGAGATCTTGATTCTTTTTATTTTTCAATTCTAGACTGCAGGATAATAAGACATCCTGATCCAAAGTGAGTTACTAAAATCCATGTTTGCACATTGAAATGGAAGAGTGCACATTAAGGTGGATTAGCACTAAACATCTTCCTGCAGTTGAACTGAATGTACCACAACATTTGAATCATGTTTAGAGAATTAAATGACGGGGCTACTGTGAATATAGAAAAGAAAGTATAATTTAATGGTGAGGGATAATAGCATCATGTTGTAATTAAATACATATTTTTTGAATAGTAGTTCCTGTTTGTTTTTGGATCCATGCAGTTGGGATGATTCACTGGAATTAGCTGATTGATTTAATGTTAGTGGATAACCTTGATTAATATAAGTTGTATATTTCTGCTAAAAAAGAAGAAACTCAGATTCTAGGATTCTGTGACTTAAATTTGGGTCATGGAGCAATGATTTGCTATCTTTCTTGATGTTTTAGCTCCTTTTTCTTGTAGCTTCTGTCACAAATCTGAATTGGTGTCAGTTGCATGGCGATTTACTAGCCTGTCAATATGATTTTGAAGGCTTTCAATTGTCTCTAATCTATGCATTTATATGAAACCTTTTCAAGTCTTCTTTATGGATTCACTCAAATTTTTTCTTTCATTATATGGTCACAAGCTGCCTGTGCTGTGTATGGATATTTCATCAGATGGAGATTTGATGGTCACTGGCTCAGCAGACAAAAATTTGAAGATTTGGGGTTTGGATTTTGGAGACTGTCATAATATTTTTGCTCATGCTGATAGGTGCTTAACTTAAAAAATAAAAAACTATCAAATTTTTGTAATGGATATTGTTGAGAAAGTTTTAATAAGTTATATTCATGGGCTTTCTTCTGGGCAGTGTTATGGCAGTGCAATTTGTGCGCAACACCCATTACATGTTTAGTGCCGGGAAAGATCGCCTTGTGAAGTACTGGGATGCTGACAAGTTTGAGTTGCTGTTAACTCTTGAAGGTCATCATGCTGAAATTTGGTGTCTTTCAGTCAGCAGCCGTGGTGATTTTGTTGTCACGGGATCTCATGACCGATCAACACACTGCTGGGATCGCACTGAAGAACCATTGGAATTTTTTTTTGAAGACTTGAATTTTTTAGTAGAGTGTATTTAAGGATGGTTCATGGATATTATAAATTTAATTAATTTGTTAATTTTGTTATTTTCATTTACAAAAAATTGTTTGGTGGTTGTAATTGATTTTTTTGTTGTAGCAAAACCCATATATGATTTTTTTTAATAAATAATTATTTGCGACAGTAAAACAATGGTCGCTAAAAGTAATTTTTAAAACTTTTTTGCGACGGCAAAATGGTTGTTGCAAAAAGTAGTTTAGGCGGTCACAAATTATTTGCGACCGTTGTTTTGCCGTCGCAAAAAGTATTTGCCACCCCCACATTTGCGTCCCCCATGTGCGGTTGCATAGGCCGTCGCAAAAAGTCTTTTGCGACTGTATTTTTATTATTTGCGACGGCTTATGGCGGTCACAAAAAGTGTTTTTTTTAGTAGTGTTAATAGATCTCACTCTCTCACATTCATATCTCCATCATGGTTCGTCTCTCTCATTCTTACACTCATATCTCACTCTCACAGATCTCACTCCCTCTCACTCTCTAACACACCGCTCCTCTCTCTCGCAATCGAACATCGATCTACATTCCTCGGTCAAACATCGATCTCTATCGCTCTAGGGCTTTGCTCTAGCTGTTCTTCATCGAACTCGAACTCGAACTCGAACTCGATCTCGATCTGTTCTTTATCTCAGATCAGATCATTATCATTCTTCGATTCTCTTCTTCTCTCTTCGATCTCTCTGCAAATCTCTCTCTCTCTAAACTCTGTTTGGATCTATCTGTGTTCGATCATGGAGATGGAACGTGTGATCGAGTTTCCACATGCGCACATGGATCGTCGTCCCAGAAAGAGACCGCGTTTGGGTTGGGACGTTGCTCCTCAGGCCCTTAAGGTATCAAATCTGTCCTCTAGATCTCTAATTTCATAATTTTTTTCCTTCTTTTTTTTGGTTCTATTTTTTGCTAGATCTGGTTGAAATTAGATACGTGGTAGATCAGGTATGAGAAAAGGTTTATGCTTTTATAAATCTATAAATTTCATGGTAGATCGGGTTTGGAAAAAGGTTTATTATTATTATTTTTTTATGTATAATCGATTTTTATGTATGATCTGTAAATGTCTGTCTTTCTTGGTGGAGATGCGAAGTTACTTGAGCTAGAAAAGCTTGTTCTCCCTCTTTACTTGGGCGTATATCTTCGAGATTGTTCGAATCCCTCTGATCTAAATCGATCTAGGGCTCAAGGTAAGGGTTTTCTGACTTGGATTCGCTAAGTTCACTCAAGATCTGTAAAATCTCATGGTTAAAACAACGATTTGGAGTATATTTAGGTTGATGTTTGTAAATTCACTTGCATTTTTTCCCCAATCTAGTGCAGAGCTGCTGGCTTCATTTCGTGATAATATTCTCAAGAAGGGTGGGAATGAAAAATTGAATGATGAAGCCATTGACGACACATTAGATAAGGTGGCCTTCCTGTTTCTTTAATATCAATTTCTGTTTCTGTTGCATCTATTGACTTGTCATGGTAATTTCTAACATGTTCATTTTATTCCTACAGGTGGTAAAGTTGCTTGCTTATGTTAGTGATACAGACCTTTATGCTGAATTCTGCAGGTAAGCTGTTTGCTTCCTTTATATGTTTCAATTCTTTCTAGTAAAAGGATTTTTTAGGTCTCTACTACCACTACTACTTTCAGGGATTTTTTAGATCCCTACTACCACCACCACTACTTGAAAAGAAATAAGATTTTTTCCCCTCTTTTGACTTAAGGTTGCTTCAATCCCTTTCATGATGTTAATGTCATTGTTTCAATGGAAAAGGAAAGTGGTCTTTCTCACTTCTTCTTCCCCCACAGTTCTTCTAGTGCTTTCTCGTCTATGGTTGATATTTCTAAGCATCTCCTTACCGCTTCTACTACTTGGTTAAAAATTGATGCACAAGGTTGTTACCAATGATATGATCTATTGATGGGTGTGTATATATATAATTATTTGACTTTAGATTTGAATGTTTCATATGTTGATAATGAATGTCTAGTTGCTTAGTTTCTCTTACACGAGTTTGCTTTGTTACCAGCTTGAGGTATTGTCTTCCCTTCATCAAACTCCAGCAGTTTGTGGGTTTCCTATAGAAGAGGCACGCATTCTAATTGCAGAAACTGCTACATGTATATTGCTATATCATTTCTGTTTTGCAATCTGTGTTTTATGGCTTGTTTACATCTACGTGAAATTTTTAAGATGAGACATAATTCAATTCTTGACTAAAGTTAAACAAGAAAGGAATCAATGATCTAAAGAAAGTATACATTGCCTAGACGGAATCATATATGATGATTTACACTTTCCTGTAAAGCTTATGTGTTTATTGTCCATTTAGTGCGTCTTGTCTAATTTGAAGTGCATATAACAGTGATAAAAATTGCACTATTAATGAATTCAATCTTTACTCTGGAACACTAGATTTAGCCTGACTTACATTGGTCATATGGTTTTTTTTTTAGGTTAAAATATTGAACTATTTGTTTCAGTTGGGAAAGGGGGTGTTTTCTTTTCTGTTATCAAATCGCCATGATTTTTAACTTTATTTCCATGTCTAATGCTTATTTATAGATCATCTAATTGTGATTATACTTTTGCTACTTGTTATGGGACAGAATATTACCTCTGCCGTTTGTTTTTTTTTTTTTTTGGATTCTCAAGGAATCTAAATAGAGATATTCTTTTAATGCTATCCTATGTAAGTGAAGTATATATCAATTATGTTGTACAGAAATGTTTGACCGAGGAATGTATGCTGGCCTGGTTGGTTGGCTTAAAAGAGGAGAAAGTGAGTTTGCTGTTGGAATACGGTCAGCCTTGGTGGGAAGGGTGAGCCACTTACTGCTACATCTTTCACTAAAATCTATATTATTTGTCATCAAAACTTCAACTTTTGATAGTACACTAAAAATGTAGTTTCTGCCTTTCTTTTCCTTTTTTCTCTGTCAAGCTATATACCAAAAGAACTATTGAAATGGTTTTCACTGACAGTAACAACAATGGGGTTATTTTTGTATATGGATATACTTTCATTTCAAAAATCTCTATAACTGTCCATGATTTCGTAGTGATGTCATTCCTAAAGTAATGTGTGCTGACCAATTTGGATAGGGACTTGTTGCATTAATTTATGTTGGAACTGGTATAGTTGAAAGAAGTAATTCATCTTTAGAATGAGAGGAACTGGAGTTGAAGACATCTTAGGTTTGTGAATGTCTTTGTTTGGATGCATATATGTGGATGTGTGGGGGTACACCCATTTGTGTCAAAATGCACTTGTCTTCATGCTTCCAAACATGATCGTAGAATTGCCATTTTATTTATCTGTTTTCTATGTTTATTTAAATACGGATTGTATAGTACTATATTAAGGGCATATCCCTTTGCATCATCAAAAATGCTTTTAGGAAATACCAAGCGATGCTAAAGGCCTTTTTCCATGTTTTTTTGGGTGCAGTTTACCAAGTTGGTGAAACTTGAGGTGCCTCTTTTGATACCAAAAAGGGGTGATGTCACAATTATTATTATCAAGAGAGGGATTATCGTATCTAACTTCCTCCTTTCCTCTCTCTCTTGGTGAAATGTGTTGAGGTTTTCAAGGAATTTTATCGAACAAAAACAAAACATAGAAAGCTTTATTGGATTTACTCATTGGGTACCCGCAACATAATCGGCAAGTTTGCGCCAAAAACTATAGAGTTGATTGTGGGAACTTATCAGGTAAATTCCTATTTATAATGTACTTTGATTTGTACAAATCAGGGATTTGAACTTGCTCATAATGTATGAAAGGTTGTTTGTTTGATGAATGAAATTGATAGGTTCTGTTGTGTTTTACATGTGTAGTTGGGCAATCATTGCATCAAAATTCAAGGACAAATCAACCAGGCAATGTAGAAGAAGGTTAACTATTTTATAAGAACATGATTTTTTTAAAATTTATGATCTCCTTTGTCTTCCAATAATTCTTTAATTTTCTGTTTTAGTCTAACCCTGATGTTGATGTAACATACCATTGCAGATGGTACACTCATTTGAATTCTGATTTCAAGAAAGGGGGTGGTCTCCAGAGGAAGACTTGCTCTTATGTGAGGTAAAATTGATGCTTTCTGAACTCAAAAGTCAACGATATATCAATGCTAACAAGCTAGTTTTTCCTTTCTAGCACTATTATTGATATATTTTCTTTTGAACTATATATGTAACACTATCTTTGTTCAATCATTAATTTCCTTTAATTTTCTCTGAGTTAATTTGTTTTGTTGTCTCCAATGGTCCAACACATAATACCAAGTGTATTTCAAAATTAGAAAATTATTTCTCCATTATTGTCTGTGGGAATTTGATATCTTAAGATCCATTGCAGGCTCAAAAAGTATTTGGTAATAGACGGACTGAAATAGCCAAAGTGGTCTAGGGGAGGTATATAAAGTTGTAATGTTTTATTTCTTGCTTGGCATTGGAAAAGTTTATGGTAATTACAAATTAATTTCATCTATGCTTATAGAACTGATAATGCTATGAAGAACTGATTTTCCAGTGTGTACGAAGAGGGCAAAACATGAAGACTTAGTGGAAGAGAATAATAACACTTCATACATCAATCCAAACAACAAAAGGGTTAATCTTTTGAGAAGTTGTAGGGTTAAATCTCCAAGGATATAAATTAGAATTTTTATGGTCTTCAATTTGGCATTGTAATTCAAATTTGAGCCAATCTGTGTTCTTTTATATTAATTATTAGTCAATTCTTAATCTCTATTCCTAGTTAAATTTACATTCTCTATTCTTAGTTAAATTCTCAATTAATTGGGCTGTGTTCTTAAAACAAAAAAAAAATGACTATTTTTGGGAAAAAAATGTCACTAAAATGATGTCATCATGACATCACATCTGAGGCAAGTATTAAAAATGAAGAAAGGTGGAGTTTTTTAAAAAACGCCACTAAATGATGTCATCATTACGTCATATGTTAATTGTGACGGAAGAGGAGTGGCTGTTAAAGATTTTGCGACGTTTTAAAAAACGCCGTCTAATGTTTTTAGCGACGCTTTTAAAACGCTGTTAAGCTATTGCGGCGGCCGTATCTACGACGAAAATATTAAACATCGTGAAAACCTATTGTGGCGTTTTTCAAGCTTATAGCGGCGTTTTTTAAACGCCGTTAAAAGTCAATTTTCTTGCAATGTGTGCGGTGTACAGTAGTTATTTTTGTGTAGTTAAATGTGTTTATTTTAAGGCCCATTTTAATAATTTAAATAGTTCATATTTTAGAATATATAAAATGGAATATACCTAAAAAAAATTAAATTAATCGGATATCGTTTACTCTTTCATCCACTTAATTTTGTATTTATTTTAATACTTTAAATCACAATTGTTATTTATTTTTGTAGATATAAATGTGAGTGGATGAATGGGTAAACGATATCCGATTAATTTGATTTTTTGCATATATGTTCTAGTTGATGTATTCTAAAATGTGAACGGTTCAAATTATCGAAATGAGCCTCGAAATAGACCCATTTAGTTGCATAACAATGGCTGTTGTACACCTCGCACAACAGCCACCCCAAATCCAGAAAGAGATGAGCAAAGTGTGATCAGTCAGTAAAATGATGGAGTTTCAATAAACAGAGAAGTAAAAGTAAACAATTAATAATATTAAAGTGAGTAATATTATACTTTGTGTAACAACCCAGATTTTTAATTATTCTGTAGAATTTATACTAATATTATTTAATCTCAATTCGGAAAATATATAATTTATTATATATTATTATGCGTAATTTTGTAAAATAATACAATTATTAAAAGTTTAGGGGTCAAAATATAAATAATAATAATATAGATAATATAAATAATAATAATAATAATAATAATAATAATAATAATAGGTGTGGTATATAATTAATTTTCTATTAGTATATGATAAAGTATAATTTAATTAAAAATTAATTAATTTATATAATTATATTAAAATATTGGATCAAAGGATAATTATCTTAAATATCTATTAAAGATAAGAACAAATCTGTGAAATCATTATCGAATCTGCCACGTAGCGCCGTATTCCCCTATAAATAGGGAGGCGTGTCACGCCTGGAGAGAAAATAGAAAGAAGAAAGAAAAAGAAAGGAAGAGAGAAAGAAAAGAAGGAAGAGAGAAAGAAAAGAAAGAAGAAAGAAAGAGAGGAAAGGAAGAAAAGAATAATGGAAGTTGAAAGGATTTTTGATAGTGGAAAGAAAGTATGAGGTATTAAAGTTAAGGTGAGTTATATTATACCTTGAGTTACCAAAACGTATTTTACGTATGTTTTGACTTACCAAAATCTATTTTATACAAGTATGTTTTATTAGTATATTAATAAAAGTTATGTTTTATAAAGATTTCAGTTACGTGGATTATTTTCTGAACCCTATTTGCTAAAGTGAAACCCATGGATATGTTTGTTTTACTTTTAAAGAATATTTGGCTATGACCTTATAAACAATTATATTTTGTAAGTACCACCACGGGAGTCTCATGTCTTGGGGGACTTAAATAACCATTGGTTTCTGTTTGGTTACTTTGTGACCCTCCTTCTGTCATGGATCCATTGACCTCTGTTCTGTGCGGACCAAAGTGCTGTGCGGAGCTAAGTGCTACACTATTGTGGGAGCCACCTCTAGAATCCGTACGAGTCACCTCTTGAATCCGTACCTCTGTTCTGTGCGGACCAAAGTGCTGTGCGGAGCTAAGTGCTACATTATCGTGGGAGCCACCTCTAGAATCCGTACGAGCCACCTCTTGAATCCGTACCTATGTTCTAACTGTCACTTCTGTGACCTCTGTTCTGTTCTGTACCGTGGTTATGGTTATATATTTACATAATATCTGTATTTCAGCTTCTGCTACTTAAATGATTTGTTTACCAATGATTTATTTACTAAACTGAGTTATGTAAATGTTTTGGCCTAACTAACTATCCATGGTTATTTCAAGAAATATTATACTCTTGGTATAATATTTCTTACTCTGCCATGTGCTTATAGCTGTTTACCAATTTTCAGGAAACAATGCAGTTTAGAAATAGCTTTTGAAAGGTCTTAGACGTGGGGCTGCGGAATAGATACACGCACAGCACTTTTCTGATATTTTTCTATGTAAATATCGGCCTTTTTGATCAATAAATTTTGTAACAAAAATAGAAGCTCCGATGATTATTTTGGTACCCTCATTTAAATATTACTTCCGCTTGCGTTTATTGATTTGTTTAAGAATTGGCCGTAGGTAACTTCAGTTACTGGCCATCACAATGCTTAACCCTTGGGTACGAGGAGCGGGTCGTGACAAATGGTATCAAAGCAATGGTTTTTTTAAAAAAAATCATCATTGGAGCATAGGACACATGCACATTTAAGAAGTGGGATAACGGGTAATTAATACCTACATATTACATTTTGTTAGTCGATTTAATTATATTATAATTTTATATGATTATATATATAGATAAAAAAAAATTTAGTATGCCTAATTTGTGAAGGATATTAGATATAATTTATATTTGTTATAGTAAAAGAAGATTAAGAAAAGAAGGATGTCGGGCTCAAGCACCCACCAAAATTATAATATAATTAAATACATATAATTTTCAGTTCAGTATTCAAAAAAAAAAAATTTATTTCGACTTTTTTAAAAGTTGATTCAAATTATAAAGATACTAATTTTGAAACTATTTCCCATCAATGAAAAGTTCATCTCAAAATTTTCAATTCTTGCATATAATTCTGTCATTGTGTTCTCATTTTTATTTATTTTTATCGTAAACAAAACGAGTGAAAAGTTTTTAAAGTCGCTCCTTATTTCTTATTTTGGCCTAAAATAATTTTTGACAACTAGATAGTGAGTTATTTTTGGTAAAGTTTTTTTTTTTTTGAAGTAGTATTTTCTATCAGACTAATCATCTAATATATATATATTTATCAGAGTGCGCAGCGAATAGTTTACACATATGACAAATTTCGAGGACGAAATTTTAAAAGGAGGCAAGATTGTAACAACCCAGATTTTTAATTATTCTGTAGAATTTATACTAATATTATTAAATCTCAATTCGGAAAATATATAATTTATTATATATTATTATGCATAATTTTGTAAAATAATATAATTATTAAAAGTTTAGGGGTCAAAATATAAATAATAATAATATAGATAATATAAATAATAATAATAATGGGTGTTGTATATAATTAATTTTCTATTAGTATATAATAAAGTATAATTTAATTAAAATTTAATTTATTTATATAATTATATTAAAATATTGGATCAAAGGATAATTATCTTAAATATCTATTAAAGATAAGAACGAATCTGTGAAATCATTATCGAATCTGCCACGTAGCGCCTTATTCCCCTATAAATAGGGAGGCGTGTCATGCCTTGAGAGAAAACAGAAAGAAGAAAGAAAAAGAAAGGAAGAGAGAAAGAAAAGAAAGAAGAAAGAAAGAGAAAAGAAAGAGAGGAAAGGAAAGGAAGAAAAGAATAATGGAAGTTGAAAGGATTTTTGATAGTGGAAAGAAAGTATGAGGTATTAAAGTTAAGGTAAGTTATATTATACCTTAAGTTACTAAAATGTATTTTACGTATGTTTTGACTTACCAAAATCTATTTTATACAAGTATGTTTTATTAGTATATTGATAAAAGTTATGTTTTATAAAGATTTCAGTTACGTGGATTATTTTCTGAACCCTATTTGCTAAAGTGAAACCCATGGATATGTTTGTTTTACTTTTAAAGAATATTTTGCTATGACCTTATAAACAATTATATTTTGTAAGTACCACCACGGGAGTCCCATGCCTTGGGGGACTTAAATAACCATTGGTTTCTGTTTGGTTACTTTGTGACCCTCTGTCTGTCATGGATCCATTGACCTCTGTTCTGTGTGAACCAAAGTGCTGTGCAGAGCTAAGTGCTACACTATTGTGGGAGTCACCTCTAGAATCCGTACGAGTCACCTCTTGAATCCGTACCTCTGTTATGTGCGGACCAAAGTACTGTGCGGAGCTAAGTGCTACATTATCGTGGGAGCCACCTCTAGAATCCGTACGAGCCACCTCTTAAATCTGTACCTATGTTCTGACTGTCACTTCTGTGACCTTTGTTCTGTTCTGTACCGTGGTTATGGTTATATATTTACAGAATATATGTATTTCAGTTTCTACTACTTAAATGATTTGATTACCAATGATTTATTTACCAAACTGAGTTATGTAAATGTTTTGGCCTAACTAACTATCCATGGTTATTTCGTGTCCCTTATACACTTGGTATAATATTTCTCACTCTGCCATGTGCTTATAGCTGTTTACCAATTTTCAGGAAACAATGCAGTTTAGAAATAGCTTTTGAAAGGTCTTAGACGTGGGGCTGCGGAATAGATACATGCACAGCACATTTCTGATATTTTTCTATGTAAATATCGGCCTTTTTTATCAATAAATTTTGTAACAAAAATAGAAGCTCCGATGATTATTTTGGTACCCTCATTTAAATATTACTTCCGCTCGCGTTTATTGATTTGTTTAAGAATTGGCCATAGGTAACTTCAGTTACTGGCCATCACAACCCTTGGGTACGGGGAGCAGGTTGTGACACTTTGAGTCACCATAAAATATTTTACGTATATTTCGAGTTATTACAAATTATTTTATGCAATTCATGTTTTATAAATTATATTAATGTTTTGATTATGTTAATTATTTATGAACTTATTTGCTTAAAATAGAAACTCATAGATATAATCGTTTATTAAATATGTTTTGAGCGACTATTTTATAAGTATCACCTCAGAGGTCTCATGCCTAAGGACTTAAAAAACCATTGGCCGCTGAATTGTCACTTTAGTGACCCTCTAACGATCTCATGCCTTGGGAAACTTAAATAACTATGGGCCTCTGATTAGTTACTTTGTGACCCTCGCTGTGTCATAGATCTATTGACTCTCTATTCTATTTTGTTTGGTACTGTGGTTACGATTATTTTGCTATAATTCTACATTTTGTTTCTGTTATTTAAATGATTTACTCGAACCAAACTATTCCTTGTTTGGCTTAAACAATTATCCATTGTGATTTTATACTCTTATATTTTCAGTATAATATTTCTTACTCTATCATGTACTTATAGTTGTTACCCCTTTTCAGGTGATGATATGTAAGGAAAAGTGAAAACCTTGGGTAATGAGACTAGCATAGGACTTAATGCGGATTTTTTATCTTTCTGTTTTTATAATTATCTGATCATCAATAAAATAAATAAAAATCCCGAGGAATGTTTTCTTTTTACAAAACAAATTATTAAGTATTTCGATTATTTATTTACCTATTTAATTTCTTTACTATTGTTGGCACCATAAATCTGCAATTTTTATTATTATTTATTATTTATATAATTGCAGGACATGTGGCATCCTCTTATTCATTTGGAGGTTATGAGAAGTTATGAAATGTGAAAAGTGATGGAGAATGAAGTGGAGAACATGGAGCATTAATTGGAAGTTAAAGGAAGTTATGAAGACATGGAGGAATATGTGGCATTGTGGGAATGAAGATGGAAAAGTGGGTAGTTTTAGGTGGTTATTGGGTAGTTATTGTTGGAAGTTTTTTCCTACAAATATTTGTCTATAAATAGCCATTCATGGCTACATTGTAAAAGATCCAGAATTCAAATCAAAGACAATTGATTTCAATATTTCTTATCATTTTCCTTAGCTTAGGAGTAGTTTAACATAAATTTAGATTTCGAAGCATTTATTTTCAGCATTTCATTTTCGAAGCATTTAATGCACTTCCTTTTCGAAGCATAGGAGTAGAGGTAAGTAATTATTACTTTGATTGTTCACTCAATCATCTTTCTCCGTCTCCCTCATTCTTCTTTTAATTTTTCTTTTCTCTACACTTTGGCAATTTTGAAGTCCTCTTTGTTGAGGCGAAAGAACTGTCAACACAATCGCTTGATAATTGACTTGAATTTAATCTGTAAGGATTTTTCAATCCTTACTGGCACGCTCGCATTTATAATATTTTCCTTCGTAGGAAAAATAAGCCAACAATTTTTGGCACGTCCGGTGGGACTGCCAAGTGTAAGAAATGACAAACGATTTGGATTTCGCCATTCGAACTTGTCAATTTGAAATATATTGGCGTGAAAGAAAAATTTTGGATCTTCAAGAAGAGATCCATTTTCTTGATGAAATAAACTTTCATCCATTACAATATTATTTGGTGGAAGAAAAAAGACACCATTTAATTGGAGAAATTCATCAACTTGATATAGAAATTCGCCAATGGAATGATGAGTTATCAACTCTCACTACCAAGTCATTAACTGAGGCTTTAATGGCCGGAATTGGTAAATTTTTTCAGAATTTTTCCATTGTTGAAAATAGCAAAAGCAAAGAGTTAATTTCATCAATGGCTCGGGGGGTTCAAGAGTCCATTTTTAAAAAGCCAAATTATGAAATTAACATAATGAAAGAGCATGTTTTTGAGCCAAATTTGGCTAAGAATGATATTCCATGCATGGCTCGGGAGGTCTCAAAACCAATTTTTAGAGAGTCAAGTCATGAAAATAACATATCTATGGGTGATTTTCATAAGCCATTAATGGCTAACGTGGAAAAACAACCCACTTTGCCAAATAATTATGAAAATCAATTCGGCAAAAGTCATGTTTTTAAAGCAAACATGGTCAAGAATAATGAACAAGCCACTGTTCATGAATTCAAAATTTTTGACATTTTTCAAGGTGTAAAAAAGTATGAATTTTCATGGCCACACTATACCATGACTTTTGTTATTCGAAATCCATTTTGGATTTGTGGATCACATCAAACGTTAACTTTGATGGAATGGCTAGCAAATAATATTTCGTTATTGAAATATATTGGGCCAAAAATATGGTTGATCCATAAAATCATCATCATTTGGTTTTGTGGTTACCTTCGAAATATGTCTCAAGACACTTCGAAGCATGTTATTCATTGAAATATCATTTTATAGCCATTAATGGCTTGTTAAAATGCCAAACTAATTTAATAGTAATCCAACTCTTTGGATTTTGTATGAAGAGATGTCGTGAGCACTTTCGAATGACGACTTTGATCCTTTAGTAACATATGTGGCTTTCGAATGGTGGTTTTGTTATCAATAAACACCTTCGAAATGTAACATGGGGTGAGAAAACTTTCGAAATGCGTATCTCTCTTCAAATATATGTAAAATGGCAATTAATTAGTTGTCGAATAATGCCTATTTTTGGCATGATAAGTTGGTTCGAAGAACAACAGTTTTTGGTGTCTTCGAAGAATTAATAATTGGTTCGAAGCACAAAATTAATATTTTCATTAATTATGTATGAACCAGAACATACAAAATTTGAATAACCACAATGTTGGCTAAAAGTTGCTTCGAAGGCCCTTTTGCCATAATTTTGTAAGCTTCGAAGCACTCCATCTTGCATTAACAGCTTCGAAGAAACAATAATGGTGGTTGTGAACCTTCGAAGCTTTGCCGAATATTTCCAAGGATGTAATTTGTCCTTTGTCGGCACTTTCAACCTTCGAAAGATGATTTTGGTCCTTTATACCACCTTTGAAGCTTGTTACTAGTCCATAATAGCTAGCATTCGAGACATCTAGTCATAATTTCATACTCATTCGAAACACTTCATTGGTGCTATTACATCATTCGAAGCACTTTGTTGATATTATTTGAAACACTTTATTGCTTAGATTAGTCATGTGCTTGGTTCGGCCCTTCAAAAATTCAAGTAAACATCATTTTTAAGGGCCGCGGGGGGTAATGTTGGCACCATAAATCTGCAATTTTTATTATTATTTATTATTTATATAATTGCAGGACATATGGCATCCTCTTATTCATTTGGAGGTTATAAGAAGTTATAAAATGTGAAAAGATGATGGAGAATGAAGTGGAGAACATGGAGCATTAATTGGAAGTTAAAGGAAGTTATGAAGACATGGAGGAATATGTGGCATTGTGGGAATGAAGATGGAAAAGTGGGTAGTTTTAGGTGGTTATTGAGTAGTTATTGTTGAAAGTTTTTTCCTACAAATATTTGTCTATAAATAGCCATTCATGGCTACATTGTAAAAGATCCAGAATTCAAATCAAAGACAATTGATTTCAATATTTCTTATCATTTTTCTTATCTTAGGAGTAGTTTAACATAAATTTATATTTCGAAGCATTTATTTTCAGCATTTCATTTTCGAAGCATTTAATGCACTTCCTTTTTGAAGCATAGGAGTAGAGGTAAGTAATTATTACTTTGATTGTTCACTCAATCATCTTTCTCCGTCTCCCTCATTCTTCTTTTAATTTTTCTTTTCTCTACACTTTGGCAATTTTGAAGTCCTCTTTGTTGAGGCGAAAGAACTGTCAACACAATCGCTTGATAATTGGCTTGAATTTAATTTGTAAGGATTTTTCAATCCTTGCTGACATGCTCGCATTTATAATATTTTCCTTCGTAGGAAAAATAAGCCAACAACTATTTTATCTTATCTCTGCCTACGTCAATTAATTTGTTAAAATTAAAATTAATTAGTTAATTGCGAATCCAGTCCTAAGCACCCGTGGTTGGATCGTGACATTGACTTTCATATATAACTTCAGTTTCTCTAGTTTTAAAAAAAGCTATATAATCAAATTAAAAGTAAATTATACCCAGAGTTGATTGTTAGTCTGATCTTTATAGTTCTAATTGTATTAAATTTAACATTGAGTGTTAATTTAATTTAATTGATAATGCTGTTTTAAAAAATAGACTAAAATGGAGGGATAAAATAATCTTTTGACTCTCCTCAAAGTGTTTAAATGATTGATGTTCAACTTGAAATGATTCATTCGCTTTGAAACAAATCATTTTACTTTTGATTTCTGTCTAATTTTTTAACAAATATTATTAATTAGACTAAATTGACAAAATGAGAAAAATTATAAGACAAATTTGATAAAATTTAAATCATATGAACCAATTTTACCCCAAATAAAAAATTAAAGAACCCAAATATAATTTGTCCTTCAATTAAACAATACTAGTGGATGACACACGTGATGTGTGTGCAATTCAGATAAGTAAAAATAAAAACAAATAATAAAGAAATTAATATCATAATATATATATTGTCTAAGTGGTAAGAGTATTTTAATAAAATTGAAGGGTTTGAAGTCAAACCTTACTCACACCTTTCAAATAATAATTTTTTATTTTTAAGATATAAAAATTTGTCACGTGACAAGAAGCCACCAAACACTTAGACATCAAGTCCCATGCTAACCTACAAAATAGTATAGAAGATAGATATAGATAGATCAGGTGCGTTTAATAGTATATTAATTTGTTTTGAGTATAGTAATTTTTTTAACAGTAAAGCTTAAGAGCTCGAAAAGTTGAAGGCTCGATTGGCCCGAAATTGAAAACGTCGTCGTTTTCATTTTTTTTTTTTTGGTTTTCCTCTCCTTAAACAGGGAGAAGAGAAGAGAAGAGAGAAGAGAGAAATGAAGAAGAAAGGAGAAGGGAGAAGAGAGAGAGGAGGGATTTTCGTTTGGGTTTGATTTTTGATTTAGATTTAGATTTTGATTTAGATTTAGATTTTCGTTTGGGTTTGTCTGTTGCTGTGGGTTTGATTTTTGATTTTTTTTTTTTTTTTGAGTTTGTTTGTTGAGGATTGTTGCTGTGGGTTTGTTTGTTGTGATTTTTTTTTTGAGTTTTTTTTTGAATCCCTCCATTAAAGGATTGTTTGTTAAGGATTGTTGTGATGTATACACAGATTTTTTTTTTATCTGTGTGTGAGTTGTTGAGTTTGCTGTGGGTTTGAATTTCCAGAATAGCAGAGCAAAGAGGAAGAAGGAAGAAGAGAGGGAAGGAAGAAGAAAAGGGAGGGAAAAAAAAATTTCTAACGACGTCGTTTGAAAATTCGGGGCAGTCGAGCCCCAGTCCATTCGGGCTACGTAGCACGGCTGTTTTTTTAATTTTAACTTGCTAATGTGCATTTAATGTTATATTAAAATTTCTTGAATTTAGTAACTTTCTATTTTTAACCAATTATTTAAATTAAATACATTTAATAACTTTCTATTTTTAATTTATTATTTAAAATTAAACAAATTTTAAAACTCATAAAATAAAATAAAATATTATTGATTACTCCTTATCAATTATGAGATTCCATAAGTCATGCAATTTGCCATTTTTGTTGATTTATTTTTCAACTCAAACTTCAATATTATCTGCTTCACTAATCCATAATATAAATGGTTAATTACGGACTAGTCTCTTTATTGAATTTAAATACCATTAAGGCATGTCCACCACCATAGTCATATTTTCACTTCTACCATCACAGATCTATACTCTATTATTGCATATCTATGCTCCGCTATCGCCGATCTATAATTTACCATCACCGACCCACGTTTACGATCTTCAATCTACATCGATCTAGTTGTTTTAAGTAATGAAATCGACTTTAAATAGTGGTGATTTTTCAAATCTTGCCCATTTTTCTCTCTCTCAATCTCTCCCTCCTTAACTAGATCTATTGCAAATCCGATTCGGATTCAAATTTTTTCAGTAATAAATTTATTAGTCTCTCTCTCTTACGTTTTTTTTTTTTTTCTTCTGTGTATGTGAAGAATGAGGATTGATTCTTATAAATGAACATGACCAAGAGTGAGCAAATAAAAATTTTCGTTTATAATTTTTTTACAAATTGATTAGTGATAAATTTATCACTGATAAATTATGAGTGATTTTATTAGTGATTTCTGAATGTGTTTTTGATTAGTTTATTAGACTAGTCTCTGTTATTTTTTTCTTTATATATGCCTATGTGTAGTTGTGTTTATGTGAGTGAATAAGTAGATAAGTAAATAATAATGAATGTGTGTGTGTGTATAAAATGTGCTTGAGTGAGTGAGTGTGTGAGAATAAATGACTAAGTATTGTTTGTGATGACAGTAGTGATGGGATGATGATAGATGTTTATTTTTGTTGAAAAAAACTCCAAAAAAATATTATCGAAAACTATTACCAGAGGTAGTCAAAGGAAACTATCAACGGAAATGATAGCCGGCGGCCAGAAGTGGTATTTGGTGAGAGAAAGTGCAGTTATTATGACAACCCCAACCTCTGATTAACGTGAATCCACGATTAATTATGTCTAACAAGTGAAATTTTGCATTCATTACATTATATGAGTTTCTATATATTCTATGTAGGAATATCTGTTTCTGATTTTGTTCTATGCTGCGAATTGAAGGCCTTATCGACATCCGATCACAAAATTGACTTGATTTCCGTGTTAATTAGAATTTTAAGAATTTTATGGTAGGTTCAATTAAAATTCGGTTCAGAAAGATTAAATTAGACTGATTAAGGTTCACTCAAGCCTAATTAATCAATTCTCTAATCAAGCCTATATAAGGCATAAGTGGACCCTTGGCTATACTTTACACTCTCTCATTTTGTTGGCTTGAGATCAAACATGAGAAGAGAGGGAGAGAAAAGCTTGAGAATTGAATTCATCAAACAAAGAAGGAAAGAGAGGGATTGCCAAACCTTGGAAGAGAATTTGGAAGATTTTAGCACTCTAGAGCATAATTGAACATCTAAGGTGAGCATTCAACCTTTAGGTTTGAGTTTAAGTCATTTCATTCATGAATTCAAAAGAAATAAGCTAAGTTAAGAAAGAATTGAACTATGAGGTAAAAAAGAAGAGCATCTCATGCATGCATGTTCATTTGAACACAACTTGAGTTTGATTCCAAAGAATTCTCTCATGCATGTATCCGTCTTACCTTTATTTTGAGAATTCATCTTGATTAATACCATTTCATACCAATTGATCATGTTTGAAAGTTTTGAAGTCAAGACAATACATGCATGTTATGTTTTTCAAAGAATTGAGTTTAGTTTTAAGCATTTGGCATGCTTTTGGGCCTTAATTTCATGAAACGATCTTGAATTCTCAATGTTTTCCAAACTTAAATGTGTTTTCTTAAGTATTTGGCCCAAAATAATGAGTTTTATAGCTTTGAAGTTGAGTTTGGAAGCTTGGAGGTGAATCTAGAAATTCCAGAATTCGACCTCTCCGCTCGAGCGACAGATTCTACACTCGAGCGGCCACCTTTGTTTTTGCATCTCTGCTTGAGCGACCAGATGTCCGCTTGAGCGTGAAATGCAAGCTCCCAGAAGTTTCATATTTTTGCAGACTACTCGAGCGATAAGAGTTGTGCTTGAGTGAGGACTTGAGTCTCACGCTCAAGCGTCCGTCGAGCGTGAAAATCACACAACCAGTACTTTTGCAGAAGTTTATAGACCGCTCGAACGACAAAAGTTGCGCTCGAGCGACCACTCATATTTTGCATGTCCGCTCAAGTGGGAACCTTATTTTCAACAATTTTTTTTAAGTGTTTCTAAGTACATTTTAGCATCCTCATTGCATCCTAGGTATTCATAGGCCAAGGTTAAGACATAATAAGTAGAAACACACCAAGATAAAAAGGGATTAAGATAATGATTCTGAGTGTGTAATTCAATATGTGTTCGTTCTGTAACTGTGTAGGTCACGCGTTGCAAGACGTCTGATTTGCCCATTCTGTCTGTTTGCTTTGGAGCCAATTGTGAGTAATAACTTAGTAAAGCTATGTTCAACTCTAATTATTTTCTGTATAATGAAATAAGATCTATTATATGAAATGTTATGTTCTGTAAAATGAATGATTGTCCAAATTCTAATAAGTATTCGGGGCTTAAGTAAGTTATACGTACTCGGTCCGGAGGTTTTTTTATGGAACTGACAAGTTATTCGTACATAGCCGGAGGTTCCTATATGGAACTGACAAGTTATCCGTACCTAGTCTAGAGGTTCTTTTATGAAACTGACAAGTTATCCGTAACCGGCAGGAGGTTCATTTATGGAACTGACAAGTATGATCTTCAATGCCCCATATGTGATCTGTTAGCGCTAATGGATGTAAGATTAAGTATGTATTCTGATTTCTGCCATTGACTTGAACAAGAATATAAATATAAATCTGTTGCTGATATGAACTCTAATTTCTGAATATGTTATGGACATTATTCATCAAATCCTTTACTTTGTTATTATTCACTGGGTTTTCGCCCACCGTTTATATTATATATGTAGATGAGCAGGCGCGTAACCAAGCCTAAGTTGCTGCCTGGCAAGTTTCGGAGTCAGTCAGCCGTCGTGTCTTCCGTGGAGGTTTCCTTTTGAGATCTGACCAAGTTTTTGAGTCTTTGGGACTTTTGTACTTTCTGATGTTTATGTTTTGTCTGAACATGTTTTGGAAGTTCTGTATATGTGGCTTTGGTGACGTAAGACTAATGTATTTATAACGTCACATATATAAGTTTGTTAAAAAGATTTCTGTCTCATATACGTTAACATAGCTCTATGGACAATGTATATTTCTATATTTGCTTCCGCAACCCCTTATTACTGTTAAGAGGCCTTTGGTAATACAAGGATTACTGACTGGTTACAATGCTAAACCTATAGGGGTGAATTTGGATCGTAACAGTTATGGCAATGTGAAGGGATGCAAAAGGTGAAGAGAGTGCATTTTAGACATATTGATGGGTGAAAAATAAAATAGAACTTACAATAAATAAGTCTGATCAGGCCAGTACAAGTGCCCCTAATATAAAAAGGGAAAAAATTATAATATTATCCTAAAAAGGTGGTGTATTATATATTGTAGTCATCTTATGTGATTTTTAGTTATGAAATATAACTTAATTTTTAAAAGAATAAATGGTTTATTTTAAAAACATACTTGCTATCTATTTATTTGGAAACAAGCACGCTAAAATAAAAAAATATATATATGATTTTTTATATGAATTATAAACATTAAATATTTTACAAAATAAATAATTTGAATTATCAAAACAAGACTCATAGTGAACTTTACATTCCCTTTAAATTCTCTTAGAAGCCAAACCTGTGCAGTATAATCATTCAAAGGTTTGGATTCTCTTGTAGAGTAAAATATGTATATAAAAAATTAAGTTGGTCAAATATTGGTACCTATATCTTTGAATCTCATTTGTTTTAAAACAATAGATAACAAATATATAATTTTAAGAATAATTATACACTTTTTAAAATACAAATGTAATTGAAATATATAATTATCGATATCCGATTATCTTAATTTTTTGTGTAAATATTTTATTTTACTCAAATAAAGCATAAAAAATTATTATCTTAGATTAATAAATAGAATATTTAACCTAATAATTATATAACACCTTTTATAATGTAAAGTTTTTTTTAAAAAAAAAAGTTTAATTTATGGTGATTTATGTTCTGGATTTTTATTACTGTCTAGCTACTGTGATTGTTTGACAATTCAGGAAATCGGTGAATCCAAGCCACATAAATGAAAATGATTTTGTCTCTTATAATCGCAGTCCCATCCACAAAACATAATAACTGCCACGCAATGACTATTTTGCCCACAGTTTTTTTCGCATCAAATTGTTCGATTATTTTTAGGGAAAGTCTGCTAACCAGATTTATCCACTTATAATTTTTTAGGTGAGTAATTATGTGATAAATTGATTTGTGTTAATGTAAAATTTATATAAGATATGGTAAAAGTTAATTTTTGTGTTAACAAGGGTATATTTGTAATATTATTATTATTTTTAATATCAAAAAAAGAAAAGAAAAAGAAATTTGATGAAAACTCCACTATTTGACCCTTCTTTAGTGAAAATAACCGCTCATAAATTTTTTCTTCATAAATCCCTTTACTTGGAGACCCATATGGAGGACACCAAAATATTGTTATATTTTTTTGGGATAAATTTTGCCCTTCCAACCCCTCAATAACACTACAGCAATGGTAGAGGGCCTAATTTTTGTGGCTCAAATGGTTCGAATTTGTCAAAACGACGTCGTTTTGAGTACAAAACAACATCAAAATTGCCAAAACGACGTCGTTTTGGCAATTTTGAGCTATTTGAGCTACAAAAATTAAGACCCCCAAACATTTTTCATAACACTAACCCATCCAATTCTCTTTCTACCATTCCTAACTCTCTCTTTCTCACTTTCTCTCTCTCCCGTTATATCTCTTCACCCATTGAAATTATTTTTGGAGTTGAAACAAAACTTCTTGCATAAACAAATTGATTCTTCGCCACTTCATGTTACGATGTTATTAGCTGAGATTCAAGAACAACAGAGCTTGATAGAGATGGATGAGATTACAATAAAAAAATTAAAATCTAAATTGAAAACAAAAGAGAATAGTATTTATGCGCTTGACGAAGAGCTTTATGAATCAATTTCCAATAACAAGTCTCTCAAAGAGAGACAATTTCTGGTACTTGATGGTACATGTATCTTTATTGTTGATTTGTTTATGAATTTATAGTGATCGAACTTATAGAGTTTCCTTTAGTTCCTACTCTGTTTTTTTTTATTACTGATACTCTATTTAAGAAGACAATGTTACTCTGATAATCAGTAACATGTTATTGTGAATTTTTTTTTTATAAATTTTATAGTCAATATAGATCTTATTTGATAGATCTTGATGAGAGAATTTTAAAAATATTAATTTTATTAAAAATCGATATATAAATCAAAAGTTATATTATTTTAAATTTTAAAATATTAAATTAGTCATTAAGAATATTTTCATATTAGTAGTATGTGTCAGATTTTTTAACAAATTTTTTTATACTTATTCTTTATGTATTAAAATTTTATGAGTTTTTTTTTCTTTTCTTTTCTTCGTGGTAGAAAAAAGTTTAGGTGAGGAGAGAGCTATCCTAGCTTAGGGTCAAAGACAAGCCACATGTCTCAGCGAAGATTAATATTAGACTTATTGATCACCCACTAAAGAGGACTGCTAGCATCGAAATCATGAAGACAAAAAATTCGATCCTTACCAACTCAGCTAAGGCCTCTTTTGGCAACATGATAATAATCTAATTTTCAGATTATTACCAACCTCTTCTCTCACAGAAAAGCTGATTATAATCTGTTTATAATCAGCTTTTTATCAAAAATCAGATTATAACCATCTTCCCAAAACACCCCTAACTCTGTTAATTTTTTTTTATATATATTTATTATGGACTTTGACCAAATCCCCTAGTGGGGTTATTTCGTCCCACTATCCCCACTTTGATTTCGTGGGTCCTTCTCGATTCGTAATTCATTGCAGAGTCTTTCGACCCTAAATTAAATTTAAGCCTCTAACTAATTTTGAAAAGTAAGTTAAAAATTGGTTATTTTATTTTATTTTTAAATTTTTTTTTAAAAAATATAAAAAAATAATTATACGGCTGGTTTTTAGTTTTCAGAATTTTTTTTTATAAAATTTTACTTTTTCATTTTTTTTGTATTTTTGTATTTTTGTATTTTTGTATTTTTATTGAATTTTTTTAATATTTTAAGTAATTTTTTTAATTTTTAAACACACCTAACATAAATACATTTTAAAAATATAATATTTGTGAAATTTTTTTTAAAAAAATCACTAATTACCAAAAATACAAAAAAATATAAAAATTCAGTACATTTTTCATGTTTTTGTGTATTTATTAAATTTTTAAAATATTTTTTCACAAATATTTTACTATTTAGATACATATCTAAATAAGGTATATCTAAAAAAGTAAAAACATTGTTTAAAATTTTAAAAATATTCACTAAAAATAAAAAATAAAAAATTAATTTTTAAAAAACTAAATTTAGAAAATTAAAACCAAACACACGTAATACAACTGAAAAAAAAAAAAAAAAAGTTAAGAAGCCGCCCAAAAAAAAAAAAAAAAAAAAAACTTTAAATAACTTTTTAAAATGGATTGCGTCAGTCAACCTATGGAATCAAAAGTTGCGTCACATATGATATGGAATCAAAAATTGCTTAATGCTTACCACAACACGCAAGGGGTATTCCCGTCATTTCACCCCCTCAACATTTCACTGTAAAGTCCTGCCAACGGGGGCATTTATTTGCACACACTCATTACACTTTATGCACATCTTTCTTAATAAATAACTTGTTCAAGAGTAGTATTATAAAAATAAACAATTTGCTCGGAATTAACATTTCAAAAATTATACTCCTATCGACGGTAGAATTTCATTTTTTTTTTTATTTTCTTGATATTCAATTTTTAAATGTATTTATTTAAATTATATGTAATGTCTATAATAATAATTTCTCTTAAAAATAAAATTTTAATAAAAATAATTATCATTCGGTACGTGCAGGGTGAAATGGGTGCGTGCAAATAGAAGTTGCCTGACAACTCCCTCCTCCTTCTTCTTCTTCTTGTCTATATATAAAACGAAAACGCTCCCCAACAGCCCACCCTTTTTCACACACAAAAGTCGAGTTTGTCTGTTTGTTTGTTTTTTTTCCCCCCTCCTCTGAAAGCTCATTCGAAATCACAACAATGGAGCGAAGCAATTATGGCCGTGGAGGTCGTGGTGGTGGTGGTGGTGGTCGTGGAGGAAGAGGTGGTGGTGGTCGAGGTGGTGTCGATCGCCAGTATCAGGGCGGAGGAGGACGAGGAGGAGGTTGGGGTAGGGGCTCCACCTTCCAACAACCGACTCAACAGTGGGGCCCTCGGCCTCAGCCACCGCCGCCGAGGCCCGAACCGGCCGAATCCTCCACCGCAAGAGGCGGCGGACGAGGAGCTTGGGGTCGCCCTGCTCCTGCTCCTGCTCCTGCTCCTGCTCCTGTTCCTGTTCCTGTTCCTGTTCCTGTTCAGTCACAGAGGGCTCCTGCACCTCGTTCTGGTACAGATCTGCTACTCTGTCTCTTCTAGATCGTATTTGTAGATGTTTGATTTTATTTAATTTGGTTGATGAATTTATGTAACTTGGTGATCATTGTTGTAATTCTATTAGATTTCTTGTCTGCTTGGTAGTTTAAATTTTGTTGTTTTAATTTTGTTTTCGGAACTTCAATTCATACAGGATTAGATTAGATGTGTGTACAGAGAAGAAGTTCACTATGGTGGGTCTTTTGTAATTTTTGGTTATTAGATTTTATTATTGGATTGTTGTCTTAATTGGGTGTTCAAATTTCAATTCATACCTAAATAGATGCGTGTACAGAAGAAAAATAAATAAATAAGGGAGAAAGAACGTTTACAAAAAAGTGAAATTTTTTATAATTTTAATTATTAATATTTATGACCTTTTTGTAATTATTTGTTTGTTGGGTTAATTGGGTGTTCAAAATTTCAATGCATACGAAAGTTGATGTATGTACGGATAAAATATCCACAATTGTGAGTCTTTTGCAACTTTATTGGCCCTGTTTGGTAGGGCTTATTTCCCGCCTATTTCAGTTTTTAGTTTAATTTAAGCTATTTTGATGTATTTGGTTCAGCTTAACAATACAGCTTATAGCTTTTTGTAAGTTAAAAATCAACTTATTCTTTGAGTGGTTTATAAGTCAAAAATCAACTTATGTTCACAATTATAAGCTATAAGCTGTTAAATTATAAGTTATAATCACTTTCCCACAGCTCTACCAAACGGGGCCATTGTGGTTTCTGGAAATTATTCTTGATTAAGATAATGTATTTGTTTGGTTTTCATTTGGAAAAATTATATTTTACCCATCTTCATTTGCTCCAAAAATGGAGATCTGTAATCAAATTTTCAATTCATACATAACTAGATTTGTGTACAGGAAAAAAAAAAAAAAAACAATGGTGGGTCTTTTGCAACTTTGGTTATTATATTTAACTATTACATTGTTGTGTTAATTGGGTGTTCAAAAATTCCATGCATACATGAATAAGAGAAAAAAAAATCACTATGGTGGGTCAATTGCAATGATTCTAGATTAAGGTAATGTATTAGATTGGTTTTTCATTTGGGAAAATTATACTTTAGCCATGTTCATTTGCTTAAAAAGTACATCATCTACAGTGGTTTAAAGCAGATAACTCAATCCCTTGTGGTTGTGATTGCACTGCAACCGTCAAGTTTTCAGCTCATATTAGAAGTTTTCAGTTCTTACCCATGTTAAATTTGGTTTGTTCTTCTATGCAGATCCTTCTATTCCAGATTTCTCGTCACTGAAGATAAGTTCGGGGAGTAATCTGCTCCCTGTAAGAAGACCGGACACAGGTGGCACACTTGCCATTCAGTCTCCCAAACTTATTGTCAACCATTTCCCAGTGAGGTTCAATGAGAAAACCATCATTATACATTATGATATAGATATTAAACCGGATGTTTCTTCCAAGAGTCGTCCTGCAAGGGTATCAAAATCCGTTCTGAGTATGGTCAAGGACAAGCTGTTCTCTGATGATCCTGCCCAATTTCCTCTGTCAAGGACCGCCTATGATGGTGAGAGGAATGTATTCAGTGCAGTTCCACTGCCCAGTGGAACATACAAAGTGGATTTCTCTGGTAGGGAGGACATGAAGAGTAGTTCTTACACAGTTACTATAAAGCATGTAAATGAGCTGGAATTAGGCAAGCTGAAGGAGTACTTGAGTGGGAAAGTCCTGTCCATCCCTCGTGATGTACTACAGGGTATGGATTTGGTAATGAAAGAGAATCCATCTAGACACAGAATCTGTGCCGGTCGAGGCTTTTATTCTGCAACATCCGCAGATGATCTCGGGGGTGGTATTATAGCATCTAAAGGCTTCCAACAAAGTCTAAAGCCCACCTCCCAGGGTCTTGCCTTGTGTTTGGACTATTCTGTTTTGGCATTCCGCAAGCGATTGCCAGTTATAGATTTCCTTAAGGAACATGTTAGGGGATTTCGAGGAGTAAATGATGTGACAAGGTTGAGAACAGATGTCAAGAATGCATTGGAAGGCCTGAAAGTTACAGTAAATCATCGTATTACCAAACAAAAATACACCATTGCTGGGTTAACTGATCGCAGCACGCGAGATCTTTCATTTGATAATGTGGATCCAGAGGGCAAAGCTCCACCAAGGCGAGTTAGCCTTGTTGAGTATTTCAGGGGAAAATATGGTAAGGAAATTATGTACAAGGATATTCCAAGCTTGGATTTGGGGAAAAATGGTAGAATAAACTATGTACCAATGGAATTCTGCATCTTGGTTGAGGGGCAGAGGTTCCCAAAGGAGAACTTGAACGACAGAGGAGCCAAGTTGTTGAAGGAAATGTCGCTGATTCGGCCAGCGGTCAGAAGGAAAACAATTTGTGAAATGGTGCAGGCTGAGGATGGGCCTTGCGGGTACATATCATTACTTAAAGACCTTCATGTTTTCATACTGTGTATGTTTGATTGTGTTGCTTTTAAAAATATTTGTATTTCTATTGGTGTGATAAGTTTTGGTCAGATCAGTGCATCCCATAGTCAGCAGGTGGTTGTTTTCTTCCTTTGCTGCCAAAGGAGTAATTTGAGCATGCACATGCTCAAACAAGTCGGTGTTGCACTTGATTTTGCATGCAAAATATTTTGAGGGCGGTTTAAACTCATTCATTTTATATTGATTCTAATTCTTTCTTTTCTATGTTTCAAAACTTTCTTTTGATACTAGTTTTGGCCAAGGAATTTCTAGGCAGTTACCTTACTTGGGCTCCAGTATTTTCATAATATAAGTAAAAGAAAATTTTTGGAGAAATTGGTGTTATGTATTTGATTATCCAATTCATGATTCCCAAATTTCTAGGCATTTAAACATTAATAAAGGATGCATCATAAGTCATCAATTTGCAGTGAAATTCATATAATTCATAAACAAAGGGTTACTTTGCACATGTTTGTGTTTGTTGGTTGCCAAATATATTCTTCTTAAATTTTGTTTTGTTTCTCTTCTATATATAAATGTTTTCAGTTTTTTTGACATACTGGCAGGGGGAATGTTGCTCGAGGTTTTGACATAGAAGTCATCAAGGACATGACAATGGTGAAAGGCCGTGTCATTGGGCCACCTCAGTTGAAGCTTCGAGCTCCCGATGGCAACCTAAATGCAGTAAGCGTGGACAGGGTGAAATGTCATTGGAATCTCGTCAGGAGATCAGTGGTGGAAGGCAAACCAGTTCAGAGCTGGGCTTTACTAGATTTCAGCTCTTCTGATCTAAGCTATTTTGTTCCGCAACTCATAAAAAAGTGCAATAATCTAGGGATTCGAATGAATGAGCCTCTCGTCTATCGGTCCACAAACATGCGCCCATTTTCTGATATTGATCAGCTTCGAAGTCTTATCGAAAATGTCATTAAGGAGGCTAATGAGAAATACAAGAGTCAATTACAAATCGTTGTCTGTGTAATGGATGGGAAGCATCCTGGCTACAAGTCTCTCAAATGGCTAACCGAGACCCAGATTGGGATACTGACTCAATGTTGCTTGTCCAATCATGCTTACGAAGCAAAAGATCAATATCTTGCCAATCTTGCTCTCAAGATTAATGCCAAGCTTGGAGGTAGCAACGTTGAGCTCAATCAACGCCTCCCTCGTTTTGATGGCGAAGGACACGTTATGTTTGTGGGAGCCGATGTCAATCACCCTGCTGCTCGAAACTCAACCTGTCCATCAATGGCAGCGGTGGTTGCTACACTCAATTGGCCTGCTGCAAATCGTTATGCTGCACGTGTTTGCCCCCAGTACCACCGGAAAGAGAATATTTTGAATTTTGGGGTCATGTGTCAGGAACTTATCCGGACTTATGCTCAGATCAACAAGGTAAAGCCAGCGAGAATCGTGGTCTTCCGAGATGGGGTGAGTGAGGGCCAATTCGATATGGTTCTCAATGAGGAATTGCTTGATCTGAAAATGGCCATTTATGAGGAACATTACCGGCCAACGATTACTCTTGTTGTTGCCCAGAAGCGACACCAAACTCGTTTGTTTCCCGAGAGCATGAAGGATGGGAGTCCCGACGGCAATGTGGTTCCTGGAACAGTCGTCGACACGGTAATCACTCATCCATATGATTTTGATTTTTACCTTTGCAGCCATTATGGGAGCATGGGGACAAGCAAGCCTACCCACTACTATGTCCTCTGGGACGAGCACAACTTCACATCCGATCAGTTGCAGAAGCTCATATACGACATGTGCTTCACTTTCGCTCGATGCACGAAACCAGTCTCTCTTGTCCCGCCAGTGTACTACGCTGACCTTGTCGCGTTCAGGGGGCGTATGTTCCAAGAGGTGGTGATGAAATTGCTTCCTGGCTCAGCATCATCATCATCCTCCTCGTCATCATCTTCACATGCTATGGTTTCAATAACCCAGCAGTCCACTTCATTCGATGAGAAGTTCTACAAGCTGCATCCTGAGCTTGAGAACATCATGTTTTTCATCTGAAGGCTCAGAAATGGTCACCCAATCTCCTTTGCAACACTCAATGGAGGAGATTTCGCTATTAACTGTTTTTGCCAGCCCAGCGTACGCCGATCAAATCTCCTTTTCTAGACCAGTGAAGGAGTTTGTGCGTGAATCTAATGGGTTTTCTGTTTTTGTTTTTGTTTTTGTTTTTGTTTTTGTTTTTGCTGTGGGTTTATCATGGTTGGTGTGGAACCTTGTACTTTATGTTTATGTTTCTTTTTGCTTGTATTGTGTTTGAAGGTTATGGTGTCTTTTGGATTTCATGTGTCTGTATGTGAACTGATGAAATATTTGGCTTTAGCTTTGTTTGAAGATTGATTATAATTTTTGTCCTTCGTTTGGAATTTGGAATTTGGAATTTTTGTTTATTTTTATGTTTTATCAGATTGGCACAATATAACAGATGAATTTCCATGTGTTTGAGCTAATTGTTTGTGCAAAACATGATTTTAATGTTTAAAAAATAGTTGAGTTTTTCATTTTATTTTATTTTTTTGCCGTGATTTATTATTATTATTATATAATTTGCACTTAAAAATATAAAAGTATACTAATTTTGTATTTTTTATATTTAGTGGTTTTTTAAAAAAAATAAATTCATTTAGTACAAACTTCTGTGGGATAATTACAGTCTTGTAGTATTAAGGCAGACTCTCAAGTTTTGTAGTTCATTTCATAATATTTGATTTGCAACCAAAATTGTAACTTGGTTTTTTTTTTTCCCGGGAAGTAATTGAGACTCCCTTCAATCACCACCCTCACACACACGTGGGGGTTGTTGATTGGAGGAGAAGAGAAAAAAAAAAAAAAAAAAAAAAAAAATTAGCCAATGAAAGAGAGTGGAGGTCGTGGGGGTGCCCCTTGTGGAGGTCCAAGTCATTTTCCTTTTTTTTCCCATGAAGATTGATGAAGAATTCCACAAAATCAACTTCATTATTAATGTCAAAAAAACCCAAATAAGATTCTCCTAAGGAACTGTTTGTTTAGGGAGTTGGAGTTAGAGTTGAGATTGGGATTAAAATAGAGGTGGGACTCACTATATGTTATGTTTGTTTTGAGAGATGGATAAGAGATTTATAATCCCTTGGTATTAAAATGGGCATTGAGGGTATTAGGATGGAGGCTTGGGACTTAGTATTAGAAAAATAGTCCGCTAGACTTTTTTTTTTAATTTTTTTTTTTTTTTTTACATGTTGAGCATCTTTTTTTGAATATTAATGTTTAATTTTTTGTATTTTTTGTTAAGTAAAAATCATAATTTTATTTGTTTTATTTTTTTCTATTTATTTATTTTTTACATGTTGGACATTTTTATTTTTGAACATTAATGTTTAATATTTTTGTATTTTTTTATCAAAACAAACACCCTTAGTATTAATTCCCTCACTATGAATGCTCTCCATTTTATCTCTAAAAACAAACGGGACCTAAAGTTGTTACTCCACTAATTTTCAAAAAAAAATTTGGAGAGAGAGTTTAAAAAAAATTTTGGTTTATTTGGTCGTATATTCTGAAAGTAGTTTTGGAATTTAAGAGTTTGGGATGATTAAATATTTTGTTGTAATTAAGTAAATGTGTATGAACGAAAAAGTGATTAAGAAAAAGAGAGTAGAGAGAGAAAGTGATTAATTGATTTGTAAGATAGAGAGTGATTTTGAAATTTTTTTGAAAAAAATTATAAACCAAACAAAATTTTAAATTTTTTTTTTGAAAAACAACTCTCCCAAAAATAAACTAAACAAGCGCTTTATTTTTTGAAAAACTAGTGAGTTATAAGTTAGCAACCATGCATGGCAAATGTAGAAGCAATTCATGGTCGCACGTTCAAATTGTTTCACAAAAACTTCATTATTAATGTCCAAAAACTCAAATAAGATTCTCCCAAAGTAGTAACTCCACTGATTTTTATTTTCTGGGAAATTATCGAGTTATGAGTTAGCAATGGACAAATGTAGAAGCTATTCATGGTCACACGTCCATATTGCATTGTTAAACGTGTAAGCCAAACTTTATTACACATTTAGAGTGACACGTGACAACAGATAACATGTGTGCCTGTCAGTTGCATTTACAGATGTAGTCCAATGACATCTATATTTGCAGTTAGAGGTGACAAACGATCAGATTTGAACATGGCATATGCATATACTTTAGAACACCCAGCAAATGACTCTTCAATAAATAAACCAAAAATGGTTATTTTCATTTACCAAGGCAAAAAAAAAAAAAAAATATTAATTAGTTCCATCCAAGTATTTTTCTAGCTACACAAACACAATGTTGTGGGTTCTTGAAGGAACTATGTTGTACCAATGTTTGCCTGCTGAATATTGAAAGCGAAAAGATTCATAATACACAAATCCATTAGTCGGTCCAGCAACCAAACTCAGCTGATAAAAGCAAATCATTTCCCTATAAATAGTAATTGTAAGTGAATTTCCAAGCTCAATTACACAAGGAGTGTTTTATGGAGCTAACTTTGCTCTTCTAAAGATATTACACAAATTGAGCCCATACTTAACTGGCTCTCACTGTAACTATCGTCAAAACCGGGAACATATATATGTTGTTAAACTTATTAGAGACATTTGTCATATCAACACAATTTTCTAAATTTGGAACTTACACCGTTTCTCAGAGAAGATGAGGATGACGAGGAAGAGAAGCCAGAACGGTGAAGCTCGGCCTTGTCCTTGTTAAATGCCTTCTGAACGTCTTCCTTGAGCTCTACAAAGCGCTTCCTCTTAATTAACTGCTCCTCTGGAGTCCCCTTCTCTAGGTAAAACAAATCAGGTAGGTCGTCCTCCATGAACTTATCCAACACCTCTGAGCAATGTGGGAAGTAACGTCGACCCATTTCCACTGCACCATGACAACCACAAATGTGTAGGAGAGTAATTGTGAAAATGAATTCATGCACGAGGATTGTAAATAACTTCCCTAATGATCAGCGTCATATCATAGTCTCAGTGTTGCAAGTAGCATATGGTCATCATCTCCAATTTAATATAGGCTGTTTGGTGCAACTTAAGGAGCTGTTTATAGTTTGGTAACCCGTCTGGTAATATAAATTCTAAGCAATTTTTCAAGCGTTTAATAAAGGAACGTTCAAAAACCACTAGAATACACATAGAAGTTCTCTTAACTAGAAAATATAGTAGGAATAAAAGAGATAAGATTAGTATATAAAAATCAAACAGTTGAACAAAGGGACAGTATAAATAAAAGTATATAAAAGGAAAAATTATCAATAAGTCCTATTTTTCCCTTTATAGATACCCAAGGAAAATTTTATAAAAATGAATGTAGAAATGTGAGGTGCTTTCCCCGCCAAACGGGAAAAAAAATCCATAAAACAACCTAGGCAATGGACTTGCCCACAGTTCTCACTCAGGAGAATTAGAAAGCCATTTAAATTCCTCAAACAAGATGAATGGGTATACAAAATCAAAAAGGATGAACATACACCGGCATTTAAGCAACCTAATCAACTCAAACTGAAACAAGCATTGGATGAAAATAATAATAATAAACAAATAAAGCTTCCACGTACCTGTTTTTGAAAGAGTCTGCATTCTTGAGAGGAGCCTTTTGTTCTGCATTAGGGGTGTTTCGTTCAAATCAACCTCCCTCAAGTTCCCATTTGAACCTCTCGACACCAAACGACCAGCAAACTCAGATGTCTCAGCATGTGCAATATCCATGGCTAGCTTAGCTTCAGTAGGGAAGAATAATTTTGCAAATGCAACTGCAATATACAAATATGAAAAATTAATACCTAGCACTGAATTTGTGCAAAGGCATAGAAATTCATGAAACTCACGTCAAATTCAATAAAAAGCATTATAACAAGTACGAAGTGAAGCTGAGATGGGACAGTGGAGAGGTTGATTCCTATGACTTGAACGTGCACTACAAAGCTGGAGGCGGATAGCACTTGTTATCGCGTCGTGTCACAACCTCTAATAACTAGACTAACATATATGACTTAAATTTAGAGAGGAGAAATCAAGATTGTCATCTGGAGAATATCACCTCTGTTTTCTAAGTATAGCAGCTTCATGTGCAGATCATCAGCCACTGTTGGGGAAGACATTGATACATCTCCAACCATTGGATTCCTCCACATCTCTCTGTCCAAAACATCAATGCATATCCGGTCTTTGTTTGCTTCCTGTCCCTGCTCCGTTTTCGCGTGATAATCCTTTGGCCTCGTTAATCTCCGGCAAATACTAACAGCACTACGCCCATCCAATGTTGTTTCTGATGCCCGAGCTCTTTTTGTCAGAAGGGATACTATTATTGATGGCTCTTTACGCATTGCAGCAATATGAAGCACCGTGTAACCCCGAGGATTCAGAAGATTGACATTAGCCAGACCCAAACCAAGCACCTCGGACACCACCTTTGGATCACAGTAGGCAACAGCATAGTGAAGAGCATACGCTTCATCTAAAGTGATATCAGACTCGGTTAATAGAAGTTTCACAAGCTCGACATCATCTGAGTCAAGTGCCTTGTGTATTCTTCTAATTCTCTTTTCACGTAAGGGGTCAACAACCATTATGTCATTTTCATCGTCTTCCTGAGGCTTGAGGCGCAGCACTTTAATTTTTTCCGCAACTTCGAAGGGTAGCTCTTTCTCGAGAGAAATGATATCAAGATCTGATCTTGCTACTCTATCGACACACTGAACAAGAAGCTGGCTTGATTGGCAGTGGAAGGCAACAACAAGGATTGGGATGACATCTTCCACAAGAGCCTTGCCAACAAAGTTGACAAGACGCCGCTGCAATAAGTCATAGATTGTCAAAAATAATTCTCTTTTCCAATAAAGAAAACAAAAAGTGATGGAAAACCAGCGCTTATATTTTCTTCTTTTTCTAAATAAATAAAGAAACACATCAAACTTTTGATTATACTCCATTCATATTTTACACTTGTAGCCGAAAACCTGTGAGTTTTCAGTCTTATTGTTTGCATCATATATTCGTGGATTAAATTGGTATTTCAAATACTTCTTTGTTTCTATTTTTCCTTCATAAGATAAGATAGTTGATCAAATCTAGAATATGTTTTACAATTTACATAACCAGCATAATAAGCAGAAGAACCACTCACAAATATATCCATTCAAAAACATGCAGCACCAAGACCAATTCAACCTGAATCATCAGTTATTTGTGTGATTTTTTGCATCACATATTCATGGTAGTACATCAACATTTCAAACTGTAAAGACAATTCTGTCAAAACTCCTTTACAGTTTGCACACTCCAGCACCATAAAAGAATTTTGAAATGACTTGCAAAAAAATTCATCTGAAACAACATAATTAACTCAATTTAAGTCTTTTCTCGATATTTTAAGCTTCCACCTTAACAAGTTTGCCCACACTATAACACCACAAAGAACTGGAAGCTGTCTTGGTATAAGTCTATGAAAGCTCTTCATTTCTTGGTATCAGTCTATCACTTACTCAAGCTTTCTTGGTACCAGTTAATGAAAGCTTACTAGCCATGGGAAGCTTGGTTATATATATCCTAACACCCCCATTCTTCATTTCTTGATGAGAGAAGGCACCTTGAGTATTTAACCACCTCATAAACTCTTTAAAATACATCCTCAAGTGTTTAACCACTTTGTGTGAGTGAGAGGAGACTTCAACTTTCAACACAAATCTTCTACAAAGAGCTTGCTTCATATGAATGTTGAAGTTTTTTGCTGGTGGAACATATTTTTCTCGTCCATTATTGTATACATTGTACACTATTGACCATCATACACCTCACTAGTCTCACTTAGCTAGATTATTGGGTTTAAGGGTTGGCACCCATCTTACTTATTAGGAAAAATGTTAGATTTTGTATATCTAGTGAAATGTTAGGTTTGTGTATTGATGGCTATGGTTTTGGGTGAGCCAATTGAAAACCCATGGTTGTGTTTTTATGATAGAAGATAAGGGTGGAACCCACTGAAAGCCCAAGAAGCGTTGATGTAAAGGTTGTGGGTGAATCTAGAGAAAACCCATTTTAAATAGTGGATATAGGCAAGTAGCAGAATCACTAATATGTTCTTTGGATTCATTTCTTTCAATTTGAGCATTTAATTTGATATATTCATGCATGTGTTTGGAGATGAACGTGATCCATATATAAATTCTATAGAAACAAACATATATTTGAATGCATGAATCTATGATTGTACTTGTATGTTCAATGAACTTATAGTCTCGATTGAGTGCAAAATTAGTGGACCAAGTGATAATTTCTAGCTCTATTGGAGCAGAGTTCTAGTCAATGAATGAATCGAAGGCTGACAATTTACAGGCACATTTACTATCCACCACAAGCAGCACAAAATGATATGAGAATCAATTTTATTGTTTGGTTAGCATTTTGAAATTGCTATACTTTTTTTTTTCCAAGTAAATCAGTTCAAATTTGCTTCCAAAATCAATAAAGTATTTCCAAGATGCAAAAAATAAAAGATGCCTGAATCAATCAACTGCACAATTAGACAAATATCCTCACTCACTCCTACTTGACTTTGCAAAATCCTGTGCTTATTCATAGAAATAGACGCATCAATTTGCTTTAAGGGATAGCCATTAAATAACATATATAATGTACTCACCTGAAAAAGTGAAGCCAGCTCCGGAACCTGAAAAATGGAAGATGCATACATCATCTCCACAGCAAAATCTATAGCGGGTCTGCACGCATCATGAGCACATCCATTATCAACACATGTTGACACCTCTGGGGGAAAAGGCTGCAACTTTCCGGTATACACATAACTTAAGAAAATACGGAAGGCCTCATATCCCACCCTACCATAAGGCAACAAATCACTCATACAATACTTTGGTTTACCTTCCTTCTCACCCTTTTCTTTCTTGAATAGCTCATGGAAAAACTTACTCCGAGCAGCCAATATACATCGGTGGACACCTACCGGGGCACCCTCAACAACAATATCTGCGTCACTATAATCACAACTAGAATCAATCAAAAGCTGTTCTAGATTACAGCTAAGCTTGTTCAAACTGATGATTTCAAGATTGGACCCTGTCTCAGAACCAGTGGCTGAGATATTGTAGCTAATCGATCCATTAGATACATGGGAAGATGAAGTAAAACTTATTGATGAAGATGGTTCAGCAGAATTAGCCATTAATCAACTTCCAAAACTGAAGTCCTCCTCTTGAGCCTTATATAATATCAACCAAAATCAACACAAGAAAACTGAGAGTAAACGAGCAGAATCTATAGATCCCCATATGGGAAATTCAAGTACCTAATGATGAAGGTATGGCTCAAGCGATTCCTCATGGCAAAGACTCACAAAGAAATCCTAGAAAATTCAAAACAGTTCTCAATCACAATTAGATTTCCCTAATTGGACAATGGTAGGTAGTGGACTCAAGAGTCAAGAGTCTTCTTTCAAAAGCTAAACAGTGGGTTTCCTTCTTTCAATACCCCAATTCACATAAAATCAGAACATATATACAAAAAAGACTAATCAAATCAGCTCTAACAAACATAAAACAAACACAAATTAAGCAAAGTTAGAAATCACCCCAATCAAGAACAGATCAAAATCAATCCCATCTCAGAAACCACAACAACCAATCAGATCTCACTTCAATTCCAGCCATCTTTTCACAAATCAAGCAAAACCCAGATGAATTCTAGCAAGAACCAATCCAAAATTGAAAAAAAAAAAAACCCACATAAAGCTTGTTCTTTCATAATTAACTGTTTAAGATCAGACCCATCAAAGATCATAGGCTTGTTTGACGCTACACGTCCACGTCCCACACGTAGTATGAGGAAGCTTCGTGCTTAGGTATCAAAGATAATCCATGGAGAGAGGAAAAAAAAGAAAAAGTCGGTTTGTTTGAGAGAGAGAGAGAGAGAGAGAGAGAATTATTGGATGGTTCGTTTCGTTAGCAGAGATGAAGTCGTTTAGGTGACGATTGCGGTGTTGTCACGCTTCTTTGTTGGGTTTTGCTTTCGTCCTCAATTGCGTCACCTCCTCTGATCCTATCCTCCCACCCATCAAATTAAAGGGCTATTAAATAAATAAATAAAAAGTTAATTGCACATTCACCCCCTTAAACTGAGTTATTTATCGCTTTAGTCCTCAAAAAAAATTTCCCACTCCAGGCCCTATACTATTTGTAATTTCCTAACTTTAGTCCCTGAAAAAAGTTTTTTTATTTTATTTTTTATTTTTTTAAGGATTAGGCTTCTTTAAGTTCAATTATGAACTTCACAAGCCTACGAGACTCACCATATGTTTTGTTTTAATAATTTGAATCGTTTATTTTATAAATCTTCAATGTATATTATTAATGAAAAAAAATTAAGTTAATTTGATATATCGTAATATTTTTTTATTTTTATTACATTTATCTTTAAAAAATAATTGAAAAGTATATTTTTAAAAATATGTCATTTATAATTTTTTCACACAAATATCATAAAATAAAAAATTATAATAGATATGCACAATTAAAAAAGGAAAGTAGATGTGAATCGAAACCTGGAGTTGGAGAAAATGAGGCGGCGAATTTATGCCATTGGTGGAGGGAATAATAGCAAAAAGAATGTAGAATGGATGGAAGGGAAAGTTAGATGAGAAGAGGTAGGCCTTGACATATATCAGTATATAGATGAAATAATAATATTGAAATATTTTATATTAATTTCTATGAAATTGTGGAGTTTTTGAAAAATAAAAAATAAAAGGTGTATAGAATAATTTAAATAAATATATTTTTTAATTTTTTTATAAAAAAAAAATATATATATATATATATATAAATAGTAATGTGATTCAAAACAAATAAAAAGATTAAGGGATTGTTTGGAATGATCTAAATAAGTACACTTTTTGATTTTTCATGAAAAAACGTGGAATATAAGTTGAGTTTAAAGTAATGTGATAAAGAAGTGATGTGACTTAAATAAGATGATATAATTTAAATAAGATAGTGACTTTTTAATTTTTTAATTTTTTTAAATTATACCAAACTAGACATAAAAAAACACTTTTATAGGGAGGCTAAATAGTGCCTAAAACTTTTCTACCTTTATTCCAATTTTATTTTATTAAAATAAAAAAAGGTTCTGAGAATAGTGTGTTGTCGGGCCAGCAGAGTGTGCTGTGGGGTTTCACACTACTACAGCATTCACACGGTTTTAATGATTAATTCAAGAAAAGTGGTTTTTCTTACACTAATTTTGTAATTAAAATATGAGTGGATAAAACTAGGCTAAATTACAAAAAGAATTTTAGGGTTTCGAGTGTTTTTTTAATTTAAATTTTAGAATTTTAATTGTAATAATTAATATCTTGATGTTACTTTTGTGTCACAATTTAGTCCCTTTGTCTATCTCCTCTCATTCATCTAACAAAAATTTAGGTAAACTTTTCATATTTAAATTCACATGGTTAAATCTTTGTATCTCCTTTGTCGTAATTCTATTTTGCCTTCTTTTCTTAGCATTGGATTCACCTCATGGCCTAATTTTCATTCCATCCCTCATACGTCTTGTTCCACAACTTTTTGTGTACTGTCGGAGCTCCACAACTTTTTGTATACTGTCGGAGCTCCAAAAGTTGGCCAAAATTAAGATTTTTTTTTTTTTTTTTCAAACTCAAACTTACATGTTCAAACTCTTGTATCTCTCTTATCGTAACTCCGTTTTATCTTATTTTCGTGTCGTTAGATTCGCCTCATGGCGTAATTTTCATTCCACCTCCCATATATCTTGTTTCATCTCCCATACATCTTGTTCCACCTCTTTTTACGTCTCGTCAAAGCTCTGAAATTTGGCCAGAAATAATTTTTCTCTTTCTCTTTCTCTTTCTCTTTCTCTTTCTCTTTTTTCCCAAATTCAAATTCACATGTTCAAGACATTGTACATTTCACCTCATTTTTGTATCGTTGGATTCACCTCATGGCCTAATTTTCATTTCACCCCTCATATGCCTTGTTTCACCTATTTTTGTATGTCATCAGAGTTTTGAAAGTTGGTCAAAAAAAAGAGATATTTTTTGACTAACTTTCGGAACTCCAACGACATGCAAAAAGAGGTAAAACAAGGCGTATAAGGATGAAATGAAAAGTAGGCTATGAGATGAATCCAATGACATGAACATAAGGTGAAATGGAATTACGACGAGAGAAATACAAGGATTTGAACATGTAAGTTTGAATTTGAAAAAAAAAAAATTAAGGGAAAAATCTTATTTTTTGCTCTCATGACACACAAAGAGATGGAATAAGATATATGAGGGATGAAATGAAAATTAGGCCATAAGATGAATCCAACAACATGAAAATAAGGTAAAATAGAGTTGCAACGGAGATATAAATATTTGAACATGTGGGTTTGAATTTGGAAAAAATCTTATTTTTGACTAACTTTTGAAGATCTAACGGCACGCAAAAAGAGGTGAAACAATGTGTATGAGAGGTGGAATGAAAATTAGGCCATGAGGTGAATCTGACGACGTAAAAATGAGGTGAAACGAAATTACCATGAGGGCGATATATGGACTTGAACATATCGGTTTGAATCTGAAAATTTTGCTTAGCCAAATGAGACGGAGATGGACGAAGGGGTTAAATAGTGACACGGAAGTAACATCAGAGTTTTAATTGTTACAATTGAAACTTTGGGATTTAAATTGAAAAACACGCAAAATCCTGAAGTTTTTTTGTAATTTGTCCAAAAAAATGTATATTTTATTATTTTTTTAGTTATTAGTAAATGTTATTTTATCTTTTTATTTATGAATTTATATATTTTGACTCCTAATTATAAAAATGTATATCATTTTTACTCCTCTATTGACCCCTCTAGACTTTCAAAATGATTGTATTTGTATATATTTTTAAAAAAATGTTTTAGAGCTCTAAATTATAAGCTCTAGGGGAGCTCTAAACTATAGGTCTCACTGTGTGATTTGATATTTTGACCTTTATTTTGCTTTTGTATTTTTTTTTTTTTGGTTGCCATATCAGTAGAGCTCTACTATTAGAGTTCTTAATCACTACTAAGGGGATCTTAATGTAACTAATCAAAAAAATTAATATATTTGGACATGATTTTTTTTATTTAAAAACATGAAGAAAAAAAAAAAAAAAGAGTAGAGTGACTTGATAATAAATCTTTGACTGTTGAGTGAATAGTTGATTTTTTTTTTTTTTAAATGATTGACATACAATTTAAAATTATTCACTATTCTCAAAATGATTAAAGGATTAAGATCCAATTTAAAATGAATTTTTCCCTTGTGAATGGATTTAATGAATATTATTAATTTGACTAAATTATCACAATATGAAAATTAAAAGACAAATTATTACAACTAAAATTATAAAAATTAAATTAATACAAGAAACAATTTACAAAAAAGGGATTTGGGCAATAGGTCCAATTTTAAAAGTTTTGAAGCAATAGCCCCTACCTCTATTCTTTTGGGAGCCAAAAGGATAAAATAATTTGGAAGATTATATTACCCTACACATTTGTTTATCTATCCAGTGGCCATATCATTTATTTGCCAATATATCATCTATTTTTCTATTTATATGTTCACGTGTCATCTTCTCTTTCTCCACCTAATCTGTATATCTATCCATATCATCACCATCACTAATCGCCACCGCCAACCACTTCCAATGTGCATAATTTATTTGTCTACTTATATATTCACATGTCATCCCTTCTTCCTTCAAATGTCACTTATAGATCTACTTAATCTATATATCTATTCATATTACTACCACTACTAATTGTTGCCGCTGGTCACTTCCGGTGACTTTTTCGACTTTTTTTTTAGTGACTTTTATAGCGATCTATCGACAACGATCTAGCAACGGTAGAATAAAAATAAAAATAAATTTTTTTTTAAAAATAATAATTTGTCTTTCTTACCAAACAATTTCATTATTCATGTCTTTATCATAAATAAATTAAAAAATTGAAAGGAAAAAAAAGAAAGAAAGAAAGAAAGATAATGCCATGTCCATACCCCTTATAAAAATGGACATAATCACCCAGAGAAAACCTATGAACAGAGAATTGTGGACAATGAATTGAACCAAAAAAAAAATATAGGTTGAGTTATATTTTTTATATAGGGGAGTCCACATATAAATTTAATCCCAACCATTATATGTATTTTTTATTTTTATTTATTCATCTATTTTTTGAGATTGTAGAACTACTGTATTACCAGTAAACCCTTACAAAAAACTATTATGTACCCCTAATTCTATATTTGGTTTTTATCTTAATTAGCAGGACGTTGAGAAGAGGGAAGATGACAATTTTAACGTGAAACAACTTGGCTCTGATAGGGTGGCCGGCTTTGACATTTTTAGGTTCTCAAAAAATAGAGGCACTGCGGCGCCACTTGTAGGACGTTCAACAACCATGTTAATAAGAAAAGGACAAAAAATAAATAAAAATAAAAAAATGATTAAAAAAAAAACTATATGATAGAGACTTAAATATGCATCTATATAAAAAATATAGTACACTAACATTAGTCAAATAGGAAAAAGGTCCAATGCTACTAGACCCGGCCTTTCTTCTATTATATTTTATGGGGGTGGCTTCCCTATCGGATTGGACGGTATTGTTAGATTTGTGGAGGCTCACTGTTAATTTTATTTTGATAATTTGAATAATTTAATGTGTAGAATTTATCGAGTATTATATGTTTGTAAAAAATCAAATTGATCGGATATCGATAACTACGTGATCAAATTAATTTTGTATAAAAAAAAATAAACGGTGAAAAAATAAACGGTTGATAGAAATTTGATTCGGTAAGATAGTTATCGATATCCGATCAACATAATTTTTTATAAGCACATAATACCCGACGAATTTTACACATAAACGATTTGAATTATCGAAAAAAGATCCATAATAAACCTTATGTGCTCAACGGTACCTTCCAATTTGATTATAGAACGAAAGGAAGCCAACCCATATTTTATTTCCTACATGGTGTTAGGCACGTTCCTAGTAATTGTGAATTTCACATATGAGTTCTATTAAAGGTAAATTACACTTTAATATCTTATTTTTTAATTGTTACCATTAATCTCTTATACTTTTAATTAAATTGTAATGTGATCTTTTTGTTTCTAATGAAAATTGTCATATAAGAGCATATCTAATAACAAATATTATAATAATATTATTATTGCTATAATTTGGTAATAAATAATAGTAAATTGCTTAAATTATAGCAATGGTACTCTATGTTGGACAATCTTTACTGTATTTGAAAAATAAATTTTGTTGTGTACTTAACAACAAACAGAATATATAAGAAATAAAGGAAATGAGAGAATTTATTTGATTACAAAAATCAAATCAGAAAAATAAAATAAAATAAATAAAAACATGTTTTTATTTTGTTATAAAAACAAAATCAAAATATGATTTAAATAAATAACTAAACAAAAAATAAAAAACCAACTTACTTGATTAATTTCTTGAATAATATTATGATCAAGTTCAGTGTTCGACACTGTGTCCTTAAGACAAATTCGTCCTCTCCACAGTGCTTTTAGAATACGAACGTCTATCTCCTAGGATAAAATGATCAATCAACGAATAAATACAGCACTACAATTTATTCGTATAACGAACACACAAAGTGTATATACTCTTTCTCACAGAAAACTAATGCAGCAATATGAAGAGAATAATAGCATAATTATTAGGGACGTAAATATTGAATCAAACATCAAATGAGGGCTAGTCTATTTATAGATGTAGTGGCACCCTTTTAATTTGAATTGAACAGGTAGCATACCTGCTTGAACAGGTACTAAACCTGTTGGTTTGAATTGGTATTGTTTGAGCTCAAATTCAAACAGATAAAACTGAATTGCACTGATTTAAATCTGTCTGGGTTTTCTGAAATTTAAACAGATTCAAATTTGTTCAGGTGAGAGAAAAACGGACCCAATTTTGAATTTTAATTTCCGAAAAACAAATTGGAAAATTTTGAATTTAATTTTAGAAAAATAAAATTCAAATGTTTTTTGCCCAAAAAGATAGGTATTGGGCCGGACAAGCCCAACCCAATCCCACACCATGCACCCGCGTCCAAGCCCAGTTTGGACGGCGGCGGCGGCACGCGTGCGTGGCGATATTTGGGTCCAATAGGTCTAGTCCATTTTGCCCATAACCTCCCTCTCTACAAAACTTAGGTACCCCTTGGGGCACACCCCAAGTTCCAATCCCATGCCTTATAAATCCACTCAAAACTTCCCACCAAATCAATGTGGGACAAGCCATTTTTCAAACCTTTAAGGATTTTCCACCAAAACTCCATTTCCATGAAGTACACTTTGGCTTCAATTTCCCATTCACTCAATAATGGTTTTGAGCAACCAAATATACCACGTGAATCATAACGCGGCATAGAACGTGTTACCAGTTAGACCTGCCAATTTTGGCGCACGGGTCCTACCTAAATAATAAACCAAAGTTAGGACAAAATTCTGTTTTAACCCAGAATTTCCAAACCATTTCTAACAATCCCCCACATGAATGGAATTTGATGACAACGGAAATGCAACAATATGCAGACTTTGACGAAAGAGTATAAGTCGAAAATATCTTGTATCAGGATAGGTAGCTTTCGGTCTTGAACCTTCCCTAGTGATAACCTATCGGACTTACTAGCTAACCAATGGATGCGATGCCTTGAATTGTTTAGCCATTTGTGTAAGCCAAGACAATAGATTTCACACAAAATATCTTCTAACACATCGTGATTCTCACTGTTGTGTTCATTTTGGCCTTGAACGCTCTTAGTTTTCATGAGTGTTTCTAGAGAAATTAGCCTCTTACATTCTCATAGAACCGGCCCCAGTTCGACACTCATATAGGTGATTCTTATTGTGAGTATCTCCTTATACTCGTCTTGATTTTATACCTTAATCAGCATATAAGTAATCATTAAAAGCAAAACTTATCCTTATACCCCTGTAGACAACACATGTTGCATATATCACTCTCACCATAGGAATGGGTAAGGAATTTTAATCCCTTGGTGATTTTTGGCGAGCTACACATAACTTAGTTGTCCATTTAAACTTAGTTCTTGGGATCTCCAGTCATATAAGTAGGGTTACCATTATGATGACTCTTATGTAATAGACTTTAATCCCATCCCCTTCGATGAACTATACACTTGCTCTTTTGTCAAACCTTTTGTTAACTGATCCGCAATATTCTCTTTATATTTTGATATAATCTATTAAGATTATTCCATTTGAGAGCAATTGCCTTACGATATTATATCGACGACGAATGTGTCGTGATTTACCATTATACATATGATTCTGTGTCCTGCCTATTGCAGATTGACTATAACAATGAATGTAAATAGCTGGCATAGGTTTAGGCCACATTGGAATGTCTTCTAAGAAGTGACGAAACCATTATGCTTCTTCTCTTGCTTTGTCGAACTCAGATTCCATTACGGATCGTGCAATGCACGTTTGTTTCGTGGATTTCCAAGAAATAGCAGCGCCTCCCAGAGTAAAGACATATCCACTAGTGGATTTTGAATCTTTAGTATCCGAAATTCAATTTGCATCACAATAACCTTCGAGTACTGCTGGATATCGAGTAAAGTTCAAACCATGATCACGGGTAAATCTTAGATATCTTTTTTTTTTTTAGATAGGATAAGCAATTACACAGAAGAAGACGCCTCAGACATCACCAACGCCATTAAAGAGGAAGGAACCTCCTCCATCCAAACACGTGGCGAATCAAAATCAAAGGCTAGCCTACTTAAACAATGAGCCACCGAATTGCCATCTCGACAAACATGCGAAACCGATGAAGATAGAAACCGCAAGAGAAGCGCTTGAGCCACACCCACTAAATGACCATAGCAAGATAAATTATCCGCCTTACCTTGAATTGCAGCCACCACATTTTGAGAATCACCTTCAAGATGAATATGCCCCAACCCCAAATCACATCCCAATTGAAGAGCTTTTATCGCACCCATAGCTTCCACACAATCAACATCCTCCATATACGGGATCCACTCAACCATAGACGCAATGACTTCCCTATGACAGTCCCGAATAACAATGCCAACACCAGCACTGGCTTGGGCCTTCCTAACAGAGCCATCAAAATTCAGTTTGAAGACACCCTCACTTGGCACAACCCACCTTCGCATCCACACCTGGGCCGCAGAAAGATGGCCGCGCTCTTGTGCTTGATCATATTCGGATACATAATTCACCGCGAAAGAAACAACTTCCTCCACAGTCCTTGATTTATTATCAAACACAATGGAGTTTCTATTATTCAATAGGCACCAACAAATAGCAATAAATAATTGCATGGGTTCTGGACCAAGTGTGGCCATGAGTTGACAGACCCACTCAAAACAATTGTTAACAGGAGTAGATTTGATAACCAAATTAAGTGAGCTCGACATCCACACTTTCATGGCAAAACCGCAGTTGTGAAAACAATGGCCTACCGTTTCTAAGAACCCGAATAATTGCCTTCCAATGGTTTTTTCCGGGGTTACTAGTGTACCTACTCAATTTACTGATTGTATAAGCTATGTCAGGACGAGTACAATTCATTAAGTACATTAGGCTTCCAATGAATTGAGAGTATTTTAACTGAGACACAGCATCACCTTTATTTTTCGATAAATAATGACTGATGTCTACAGGTGTTCTAGCTAAATTCATATCATCCTTGATAAATTTTTCAAAAATTTTCTCAATATAATGTGATTGAGATAATGCATATCCGTCAGATGTTTTAGTAATTTTCATTCCTAATATAACATCTGCGACCCCCATATCTTTCATATCAAATCTTTTGTTAAGCATTTGCTTAGTTGATTTGATCATATTTTGACTGCCTCCAATGATAAGCATGTCATCCACATAAAGACAAACTATGACATATCTTTGGTCAGTGTTTTTAACATAGACGCATTTGTCACATTCGTTTATCTTAAACTCATTAGTAAGCATTGCATGATCAAAATTTTCATGCCATTGCTTAGGTGCATGTTTTAATCCATAAAGTGATTTTACAAGCCGACAAACTTTCTTTTCTTGCCCCGATACTACAAACCCTTCGGGTTGCTCCATATAGATCTCTTCATTTAGATCACCGTTTAAGAAAGCTGTCTTAACATCTATTTGATGTATTTCTAAATTAAACAATGCTGCTATAGCAATAAGTATGTGAATGGATGTTATTCTTGTCACAGGGGAATATGTGTTAAAACAGTCCAGACCTTCCTTTTGTCTGTAACCTTTTACTACAAGTCTTGCTTTATACTTGTCTATTAAACCATCTGCTTTCATTTTTCTCTTGAATATCCACTTATATCCAAGAGGTTTAGAACCAGGTGGAAGATCCACCAATTCCCAAGTATGATTTTGCATAATGGATTCAATCTCATTATTAACAACCTATTTCCACAAAGGTACTTTAGGACCTGTCATTGCTTTCTTAAAGCTTTGAGGTTCATTTTCTAACAGGTATGTCAGAAAATCTAGACCAAAAGATTTTGATATTCTCGCTCTCTTACTTCGTCTTGGTTCATCATCAGTTAAATCCTGTTAGTCGAGACCATTACTAGTCTCTTGTGTTTGATTGTCATTAGTCTCTTGACTTTGTGTACTGTACGGGGAGAAAATATTCCGGCGAGCCCGTACTCCTTTCTTCCAAGCTCCGTTTCTGTCCGCTCACCTGAAAGCACAACGGCGGTGAGCTACCCGGCGGTGTGTGGCCGGAGAAACCCTCCGACAATCAAGTTAGCACACCTTGGGATAGAGAGAGGGGGAAGAGTGTTTGAGTGTAAGAGTTTTCTTACAAAATGTTCGTGTGTCCAATATGGGGGGCGCAGACCTGCTCATATACCCTCTGCGCCCCATATCTACTCCCAGTCATCTCCTGACACGTGGCTCTGCTATCCCATCTGTCAGCGTAAACCTTGCTGAACATCACCTAACCCGACTGCCAGCCCACTCTACTGGGAACTCGGCAGCCGGGCAACATCATCTCGGCTGTCAACGGTCGTGCTGTGCTTCATGCCCAAGCACTCCACTAGCCAAGCTCAATGGAGACCGGGCTAGCCGCATCTCGGCTCATCTTTGGTCGGCCTTCCTGCCGAGCAAACAGGTACCTTGGCTGACCACGCCTTTCCGGGCGCCGGTCACTTAACTCGACTGGCTTTGCACCGCCAGAACATGTAGCTCGGTCCAACCAAGCGTTGCCTTAACCGAGCATCGTCTTTCCGGTCTGGGCCATACATCCTCAGCCCAACACTTGCCCGGCCCAAATCTGTCCGGCAAAACTCCACCCGGCCCAAGTCTGTCTGGCCCAATACCAGGTCATTAATCTCCCTCTCAATTGCCCCTTAATCTCGTCCGCTTACGCGTGACTGGGATTACCTGCTTCTACCGGGGTAGCACCTTCTCGGTCCTAAGCTTCATAATCGGCAACCGGGCTGATGACACGCATGAATTCAAACTTCCCCGGTCTGACATTCCTGTCTCTTCGGCTTGCCCGGTCGTCGCCTCACCTGACCTTCCTGTCTCTTCAGCTCTGCCACTGCAATTAATGGGGACACGTGGCAAGCTTCCACTGGTCCTCGAGCAGCCAACTCAACCGCCTTGCAAAATTTGAATTTTTGGCGGCCTCACCACTCCTATATACATGCCCTCCTCCCTCTTCGATTCATCTCTACTGCCACTCCTTCGTTCCAAGCGTCCCAGAGCTGCTGCCCTTTCTCTCTCGCCATTCTTGAGCTCGCGTACGAAGAAGAAGCTACTCCCCTTCACTGGTAAGTCCTTCAACCCTTATTTGGCTGTTGTTTTCTTTGATACTTCACACATTAGGGCAATAAAACATAGTTTATAGGACATTAGGCACCAAAAACGCCCTAAACCTCCAACTGTTCAAGGTGTTCTTCATATTTCCTGAAGAACTGGGGCGGACTGGGCTCCTGGTCTTCATTTGATCCAAAAAACCAATCTAATCGAGCAAATAACATGTTTGTCTCAACCCCAGCAAAAACCGAGATAGCAAAAGGAATTGGTCGCTCAACCGGGCTAATATCTGGTCCGCTTGGGCGACCGAGCTCCTTAGTTAGCTTAGACGACCGAGGTGGTTTGGCACACTTAATGACCGAGCTAAAGTCAAGCTCACTTCGCGCGATCGCGCTCACACTTACACTTGCCATCCTTTTCCTGCAGAGTCCAAGGAGACCACTGTCCATTCCTGAGGCTCTCAAGACCGAGCAACAACCAATTACCACAGTGCCAAACCCCTCAGCCGAGATATCCTAGGCCAGCCACAAATGGGGAAATTCCGCTTCCTAGTGGACACTCCGGCCGCGCTGGCTGCGTTCAGAGAGGAGTACGGCATCCCGGCCGACGTCCATCTTGAACTAGCAGAAGAAGAGACAACACCTTGGGGTAGACTAGACCAATGCCCCTTCACCGTGCTGTCAATCGTAGAAGGAGGGCTCCGCTTCCCGGTCAATCCTCTGATGACCGAGTTTCTACGCCGGACCGGGCTAGCACCCACCCAAGTGTCCACTAATACCTACCGAATAATAAACGGCGTGCACGAACTAAACAACCGGCTAGGCATAAGTTTAGGTTTAGCCGAGATACTGCGGCAGTACACCCTCGGGCATACCGGGGACGACCTCGCCTACTACCTCAAGATTAGGCCGGGCAGAGAAAAAATTGTGACCGGTACACCAGACAAGGACTTGCACGATGACGATTTCTTCTGGGTGTCTGGAAATTATGAAACAGCCGCGGTACCGGGCTGGATTATAAGCAAGAACTTCGGTTCCACATGTAAGCCGCGCTTATTTGCTCGGTTTGCCCACTTTATTATTCTGTACTTAACCAATTTTCTTGTTTCTTTTGCATTTAAGCCTTGCAAGCCAACTACCAATATCCCAGCGTAGAAGCCATCAGAACCGCGCTCCGCTACCGCGACCGAGATTGCAACCAGCTGCTCGGCTACACTCCAACATACAAATACTCAGCTCCCCACCGGAGTAAAGTTACAGATTTCCTCCGTGTTCCATCACCTCCTCCGGATCCAACTTTACCAGACGTCCCACTAATCCGGCTGACAGAAGAGCAAGAGATGGCCAAACGAAGCCGAATCAAAAACCTGCTCACCGCCACTTCAGCCGAGATACCGAGCGTAGTCACTCGCTCACCAGCCGCCGGTCAATCAAGCGGCGCCGTGGTCGCTCTGGCTTCACAAGCTGCTAGGCAGTCTAGCAAGGAACCAACTCCACGCCGGGCTGGTAAAAGAGCTCGCGCAGATCCGTCTGCCGAGCTGGTGGCCGAGCTTACCACCGAGCAGCCAACTGCCACGGTCGACCCAATACCGATCTGGCGACCACAGCTGAAACACCGAGGAAAAGACATCCCGGCTACGGCTTCGATCAAGGGCGATAAAGAGCACTTGCTCGCCTATGATCTTTCCAAGGCATTTCTTCTACGGAGCGACGTGGTCGGCAGCGACCACGTTCCTGACACTCGGTTGGTGAAATCATCAGTCAAGTCCATGGCCAGGGTAAGTCTCAATTTGCCTCTGAAATTTTCGCAAGTGTTTGTCCGGTTCCTTCGCTAATCAAATTCGCTTCTTGCAGGCCATTCAGAAGCAGCACCTGGTAATGGAGCGCCTCCATAGACTTAGGCAAAAGGCAAGTGACACTGCTAGCCAAGTCGAGAGCCTCCAAGCCGAGCTCGGCCGGGCAAAGTCTTCACTTGAGATGGCCAACACTGACAACAACCGGCTGCTCGGCCAACTCGACGCAGCCGAGAAAAAGCGAGACGAGCTCCAGGCCGAGCTGGACGCGCTAAAGAAGTCACGGAAGAGAGACTGCCGAGATGCTAACAACGCCGGTTTCAACGAAGCCGAGGAGAGCTACAAGAAGCAGGTCTTTGCAACTCAAGACATTTACTTCAAAGCTGGCTGGAAATCTGCCTGCGAGCATCTCGGTTAGGGCTCTGACACCGACGTATTTGCCACTCCGCCTCCTGCTTTCCTACCGGCCTACCTTGTGCCATATACCAACGACGTCTTCAGCGCGTTGCAGGCTGAGGCCGTGGAAGGGATTGAAGAAGGAGAGGCCGAGGCAGATACCGAGGCTGATGACAACGAAGTGCAGGAGCAGCCTCGCCATGACGAGCCGGGTGCACAAGACAAAAGTCCAACCATCAACATAGAGGCCACCGAGGATGAGTTTACCAACCTCTCCCCCTTGGTTTAGTTTTTTCTTTTTTTTTTTTTCTTTTTTTTTTCTCTTTTTGCTTTTCTGATGTAACCGGGCTAAGTTCCCCACCTTTTGTAACTTTTTATCAATGAAAAGTTCTGATTTCAACAAGTGTTTGCACGGTTGTCATCAATATCATTTTCAGCAAAATATCTCGGTATAAATCACAATGGAACACATCACCAACAAGCTTTGACCGGAATACCTATCTCGGTCGGTCGGAGAAGAGCAAAGTTGAACAAATCACCAACTTCTTCAACCGGAATATCCATCTCGGTTGGAATAGCAAAGTTGAACAAATCACCAACTTCTTCAACCGGAATACCCGTCTCGGTTGGAACAGCAAAGTTGAACAAATCACCAACTTCTTCAACCGGAACAAATCATCTTGGTTGGGGATTGCCTAAATTGGACAAAACACCAATTCTTTCAACCGGAGTAAAGCATCTCGGTTGGGAATTCCAAGTTGAGCAAGACATCAACTTCTTCAACCGGAACACCCGTCACGGCAGTAAATCCTAAGTTGAACAAATCACCAACTCTTCATCAAACCGAGATAAATTATCTCAGTTGAGATTGCCTAAGTTGGACAAAACACCAACTCTTCCAACCGGAGTAAATCATCTCGGTTCTTACATTAAAACAACAATTTGAAATGCCAAAACAAAGTCACTTCTATATATGGACAAAAAGAATTACATTCTGAAGTGCAAGCCAAAAAATTCCTTTGCACAAAAAAGATAGCTAAAGCTAGAAATAATACAGTTTGAGGTTGGCCGCATTCCATGGCCGGGGTATTGCTCTTCCCTCTAGATCCTCCAAGTGGTATGCCCCCTTGCCCGCCAGACCGGTTATCTTGTAGGGTCCTTCCCAATTTGCCCCTAGTTTGCCTTCACCTGGCACTAGGGTGTTGCCCATAACTTTCCTCAAAACCCAATCACCAACTTTGAACGGTCTGGGGTGCACCGTTTTGTTGTACTTCTTTGAGAGCTCTTGTTGGTACGCGGCCACGTGGATGAGGGCCTTCTCCCGACGCTCTTCCACTAGGTCCAATTCCAGGGCGATGGCATCGGCGTTCAGCTCGGGTTCAAAACTCTCGCTTCTTAGGGTGGGCATGCCAACTTTCAAAGGTATGACCGCCTCCATGCCATAAGCCAAAGCAAAGGGAGTTTCCCCGGTAGATCGCCGCGGGGTTGTTCGGTATGCCCAAAGGACGCTGGGTAATTCCTCAGCCCATTTTCCCTTTGCCTTCTCCAGCCGTTTCTTCAACCCATCTAGAATAGTCTTGTTTGATGCCTCGGCTTGCCCATTGGACTGTGGGTAAGCCGGAGTGGAGTTGTAGAATTCAATCTTCAGATCTTCACAAAATCCTCGGAATAGGCAACCATCAAACTGGGTGCCGTTATCAGAGATCAAAATCTTGGGGACGCCAAACCACGTGACCACATTCTGCCAGACAAACCGCTTCACGTCTTTTTCTTTGATTGTTGCCAAGGGCTCAGCTTCAACCCATTTCGTGAAGTAATCTGTGGCCGCAATGAAGAATTTCCGGTTGCCCGGTGCTGTTGGGAGTGGCCCCACTATATCTAGCCCCCACATGGCAAAGGGCCAAGGACTGGTGAGGGGAAGAAGTTCCCTGGCAGGCTGATGGATCTGATAGGCGAATTTCTGGCATTTTTCGCACTTGCGGACATATTTTTGTGCGTCGGCCTGCATGCACGGCCACCAGTATCCCTGCGAAATAGCTCGGTAGGCAAAGGATCTGCCCTCTATATGGCTGCTACAGATGCCTTCGTGAATTTCGTACAAGAAGGCCTTCACACTACTCGGGTGCACGCACTTTAGATAAGGACCGGTGAAGGACTTTTTGTACAACGCTCCAGATGGAGAGAGCCAAAACCGCTCTGACTTTACCCGGACTTTGTGCGCTTCCTTCTTGTCGGTTGGCAGAGTCCGGTCTCTGAGAAACAAGATTATGGGGTCCATCTAGGAAGGACCTAGCGCGGTGCAGAGTACATCCGTCTGCTCGGCATCCTCAATACTCGGCCGCGGAAGGAATTCAATCAACAGGGGGTTAGGAGACGTACAATCTACCATTGAAGCAAGGCCGGCTAGCTCATCTGCTCGGCCGTTTTCTCCACGGCCAATCTGTTGAACTCTGATTGCCTGAAACTGCTTGATGTGTTCTCTGACCAGAGCTTGGTACTTTGCCATTCTGTCATCCTTTGCTTCATAAATCCCAGAGACTTGGTTAACCACAAGCTGGGAATCACTGTACACCATTAGCTCGGAAGCCTTCATCTGAAGAGCGCTCTTGAGTCCGGCCAAAAGTGCTTCGTACTCAGCCTCGTTGTTAGATGCGGGGAAGCCGAGGGTGATAGAATGTTCAATGGTGAGGCAATCCGGTGAGATAAGAACGACACCTAGCCCGGCACCGTGACGATTCGACGCTCTATCGACGAAAAGTTTCCACATCTCCCCCACAAAGAGCTTCCAACATTCGGAAGGGTCCTGAGAGTTTCGAAGAGCGATAGGATCTCGGTTGCTCGGCTGCCCAGTTTCAAGTTCTGCGCTGATTGGTTCCACTTCAGCCCCCCTTGGTGATTCGGCACCGGACTCAGCAAGTTGATCTATAATGCCCAAGTCCGTAGGCGAATCACCCGGTTGCGGTATTATGCCGGCCGCAGGCTCTGTGCTGGGTGGATCCATTTCTTCCCAACGTGGTAATGCGGCTCCGGACGGAGCAGGTTGGTCAGCGGGAACCGACTCCGTCATCGCATTATCGGTCGGTGGAGTTGTACAAACTGAGGGTGCTTCGGTGGGGCGCGCAAATTCCGCGTCGCAAGTTCCACCAGGTTGTGGTATCTCAATCTGGGTTGCAGTCACCTCCTCATCTGCCGCGGCAATGTCAACCGGGCACACCGGATGGGTACCAGGTGAGAACTCGGCAACGAAATCGGCCAAAGTTTGGGCCTTTATGGCTGTGAGCGGTTGGAACTTCACATCAAACTGTCCCAATTCGACCGCCCACTTGAGAATTCGGCCAGAAAAGTCTGCCCGTTCAAACAAGGCCTTAAGTGGAAACTCGGTCAGTACGATGATGGTATGGGCGTGGAAATAGTGCGCCAACTTCCTTGAAGTCATCATCAATGCCAACGCAAGCTTTTCTAAAGGCAAGTACCTCGACTCTACTGGTAGCAAGGTTTTACTGACATAGAAGATTGAGAGGTGCTTGATTCCTTCAGCTCGGACTAGCACCGCACTGACGGCATGCTGTGAGACGGCAAGGTAAAGGTAGAGTTCCTCACCCGGCTTAGGTGTAACCAATAGTGGCGGAGAAGACAGATATTCCTTGAGCTCGGCCAAAGCTCGGTCACACTCTTCGTCCCACGAGAACTTTGACTTCAATGCCTGGAAGAAAGGGCGGCAGCGATCTGATGACCGGCTTATAAATCGATTAAGCGCGGCGGCCATCCCGACCAGATGCTGCACGTCCTTAGCCAAGCTCGGCTGCTTCAACTCTTGCACGGCTCTTATCTGAGTAGGGTCTGCTTCGATGCCTCGGTTTGTGACTAGGAACCCCAAAAAATTTTCGGACCCCACACCAAAGGCACACTTGGACGCATCCAGGCGTAGCTTGTGCCTTTTGAGAATGGCGAACATCTCAGCCAAGTCGGACAAGTGGTCTGCTTGATGCCGGCTTTTAACCACCATATCATCAATGTAAGCCTCCATTGTCCGGCCAAGCAAAGGAGCAAACATCTTAGTCACCATCCTCTGAAAGGTTGCCCTGGCGTTCTTCAAACCAAAAGGCATGACGCGGTAGCAGAAGAGTCTCCTTGGAGTCATGAAGGAGGTAATCTCTCGGTCAGGCCCATGCATGGCAATCTGATAGTAGCCGCGATAGGCGTCCAGGAAACTGAGCCTGTTATGTCCAGCCGTCAAGTCCACAAGCTGGTTAATTCGCGGCAAGGGGAAGCTATCCTTCGGACAAGCTCGGTTGACAGTCTTGTAATCGACACAAACTCGCCACTTCCCGTTCTTCTTCGGCACTACGACCGTGTTGGAGATCCACCGAGGGTAGTGCACTTCCTCAATTGCTCGCGCCTCAAGCAAGTTTTTCACTTCCTCTACAACTACCTCGGCGTGATGCAGTGCCGATCTCCTTGTTCGCTGAATGACTGGCTTTGCTCCAGGGAAGACATTGAGGTGATGGCAAATAAAACTTGGATCGAGGCCGGGCATATCGTAAGGCGACCATGCGAAGATTTCAATATTGGCCATCAAAAATTCAACCATCTCGGTCCTTTCTTGGGCAGTAAGGCTGGAACCGAGCAAGAAGAACTTATCTGGCTGCTCCATATCAATTCGCACCTCCACCAAGTCCTCCACAGCTTTGTCTTCTGCCTTGGTGCCCACGTCATCAAGAACTCCCTGGTCTCCCGATCCTTCTATCATTTGAACGAAACCTTTAACAGCTCGGCTCCCATTTACTGCCACGAAGCATTGCTTTGACATGACTTGATCTTCCCAAATTTCCTCGATTGCCCCCATAGCCGAGGGGAATCTCATCACCTAATGGTAGGTCGACGCTACGGCTTGCATAGCGTGAAGCCATGCCCTTCCAAGGATCAGGTTGTAAGTAGAAGGCACATGCAACACCCAGAACTCCACTTGCTTGACCACGGATCCCGCTTTGACCGGCAGGATAATCTTTTCCAAAGGCCACTCCGGTTGTGAGTTGAAACCAACCAGTGGCGAAGTCGCCGGAGCCAAGTCTGACTCCCGGAGTTTGAGCTGCTTGAACGCGTCATAATACATGATCTCGACCGAGCTTCCCTGATCGATCAAGATCTGTTTGATATCAAATTCCTTGACGCGAAGTGTTACTACTAAGGCATCGTTGTGCGGCGTCTGAATACGTTCTAGATCCCTTGAGGTGAAACTAATCACATCTTTCTCTTCGGTCTTCCCCCTCTTGATGGCAGGTTGTACCGACAAAACTTCCCTCATATGTTCTGCCTTCTTGATCATACCCCGGAATTCGCAAACTCGCTCCGGCTCTACTATGCCGTGGATGACATTGATAACTCCTTGTGGTGGCGCATCTCGGTCATCCTGTCCCCTGGGATCAACCGGAGTCTGGTTCGCCTTTACGCCACCATCAATGTAGAGGTCTAGGTGCTCGGCCGCGACTAGCTCTTCCAGATATTGCCTCAAAGGCAAACAGTCCTCAGTTCGGTGGCCTCGCTCCCGGTGGAATGTGCAACAATACCGCGGATTGTAGCCCTTCTGTCCATCGCCCAACTTAGCAGGAAACCGGACATACTCCTCGTCTCGGATTTCACTAAGTATGCGATAGATTGGAATCTTGAAGACCGTGGTTATGCCAGTCCTTGCCTTCAATCTTCTGTTTGCATCCGCTACATCATCTCGGGGGTAGTCATCCTGGTCGTTCCGACGCCCTCTACCCCAGTTTTTGCGATTCGAGCCACGGTCTGATTCCTCTGCTCGATCACTTGAGCGGCTGGACTCTTGCCCAACTGCATGCACTTTGCCTGCTGTTTTCTTGTCTGTTGCTACCGGAGTTGTCTTCACGGTAGATGCCGACGCATCATCCTCAACCCAGATGTGCTCATTGATGCGCTGCATGAGCTGGCCCATGGACGTCGGCTGGTGCATGGTGAGCGAGTCCCGCAGTCTATGTCCGACCGGGAGACCACGTTTGTATTGAGTGATTGCAAGGTTGACCGGGCAATCCAAGATCTCGTTGAAGGTCTCCCAATATCTGGAGTTGTATGCCTTCAATGTGTCGCTCAGTTCCATCTTGACACTCAGTAGGTGATCCACTTCCTTCGGTGTTTTAGTGTTGGTTTTGAAGCGCGTCACAAAGGCCTCGGCTAACTGATGCCACCTCTCTATACTCCCCTCCGGCAGCCTTTCAAACCACTTCAAGCCCAGTTCGCCCAAACTTGACGGAAAGATGAGGCACATAAGAGCATCATTCCTCCTATGTCCGGCCATAACCTGTCGGAAATGACTTACGTGCATGTAGGGATCGGTCTTCCCATCGTATAATGTGAACTTTGGCTGGTGGAAGCCCGACGGAAGAGGTGTTGTCTCTATTTCCAAGGAGAAAGGGGTGGCGCTCAACCTTGCTAAATCTGAATCCACCAGGAGCGGCGCTGCTTGGCGGGGTGGAGGCATTCCGACCTCCTCGCTAGCGTGAGCCCCATAAGATAGCCGCTGGAACGCTGGTATCCTTTGCGCTTCCCGCCGGTGAGCCCGCTCCTTTAAGACTGCCCGCAAATCTTCTGAATGAGCGGAATAAGAGTACTTCGACGTCGTCGCCGGACGTGAAGGCTGGTAGGTGCTATCTTGCGCGCTGGACTTTTCTGCACGCATGTCGGAATCACCAACCTTATAACTTCTGGTAATGAAAATGGACGGAGTGTGTCGCTGACTCTGACTGCCTGAACGGCGGGGTTGGGTGCGCTCACTGTGGTCTCCCACTCCAGCTACACCTTTCCCTTTGACATGCCGCTTCAGCTCCTCCATCTCCGCTGCCATTCGCCGGATGACGGCGTCCTGGTCTCTTAACTTGTGTTCCAGACGTCCGGCGTGCGATTCTCTCCGTCCCCGATGACCGTCGGGACTCCGTGAATGACCATGACTCCTACCGCGCTTATCTCGCGCGTCTCCCGACTGTCCTTCTGGGAATGTCTCCAGGTTCGCCATCGGAATGATGTCGGGATGCCCCTCTTTCCGTCTGCCTGACTCCGAAGTAACTCCGTCGATGGCGGACAACGGAAACTCTTCGTTGTTCGCCATGGTCGGCGATTAGACGAGCGTGGAAGACAAGGTTTTATCTGCAAGATTTCCACAGACGGCGCCAATTGTACGGGGAGAAAATATTCCGGCAAGCCCGTACTCCTTTCTTCTAAGCTCCGTTTCTGTCCGCTCACCTGAAAGCACAACGGCGGTGAGCTACCCGGCGGTGTGTGGCCAGAGAAACCCTCCGACGATCAAGTTAGCACACCTTGGGATAGAGAGATGGGGGAAAGTGTTTGAGTGTAAGAGTTTTCTTACAAAATGTTCGTGTGTCCAGTATGGGGGGCGCAGACCTGCTCATATACCCTCTGCGCCCCATATCTACTCCCAGTCATCTCCTGACACGTGGCTCTGCTATCCCATCTGTCAGCGTAAACCTTGCTGAACATCACCTAACCCGACTGCCAACCCACTCTACTGGGAACTCGGCAGCCGGGCAACATCATCTCGGCTTTCAACGGCCGTGCTGTGCTTCATGCCCAAGCACTCCACTAGCCAAGCTCAATGGAGACCGGGCTAGGCGCATCTCGGCTCATCTTTGGTCGGCCTTCCTGCCAAGCAAACAGGTACCTCGGCTGACCATGCCTTTCCGGGCGCCGGTCACTTAACTCAACTGGCTTTGCCACCGCCAGAACATGTAGCTCGGTCCAACCAAGCGTTGCCTTAACCGAGCATCGTCTTTCCGGTCTGGGCCACACATCCTCAGCCCAACACTTGCCTGGCCCAAATCTGTCCGGCAAAACTCCGCCCGACCCAAGTCTGTCCGGCCCAGTACTAGGTCATTAATCTCCCTCTCATGTACAATCATAAGTTCTTTTCTGTGAACTTAATTCCTATCCTTTTTTGTAAGGAAAGACATGTTCAAATAACACAGCATTCCTTGACTCTATAATAGTGTTCACATTTATATCAGGTATTTCTGATTTATAAGTCAGAAACTGATATGCATGACTATTCTAAGCATAACCAATAAACACACAATCTACTTTTTTTGGTCCAATCTTAGTCTTTTTAGGAACAGAAACTTCAACTTTTGCCAAACACCCCCACACTTTTAAGTATTTGTAGGAAGGCGGTTGACCTTTCCACAATTCATAAGGAGTGCTGTTGGTTTTCTTGTGGGGTATTCTGTTAAGAACATAATTAGCAGACAATATTGCTTCCCCCCACAAATTCTGTGGTAAGCCTGAACTTAGTAACATGGCATTCATCATTTCTTTTAAGCTTTTGTTCTTCCTTTCAGCAATTCCATTTTGCTAAGGAGAATAGGGTGCTGTAGTTTGGTGAATAATGCCATGTTGTGCACAGAATTCATTTAATGGTGCATCATATTCACCACCCCTATCACTTCTAACCATTTTAATGGTTTTACCAAGTTGATTTTCAACTTCTGTTTTGTAGAGTTTAAACATTTCTAAGGCTTCATCTTTACTTCTAAGTAAATAAACATAACAATATCTTGTGCAATCATCGATAAATGTTATGAAATACTTTTTGCCTCCTCTAGTTTGAACAAATTTAAGATCACATACATCTGTATGAATTAATTCTAGAGGTTCAGTTTTCCTTTCAACCGATTTAAATGGAGCCTTAGTTAGTTTCACTTCTACACAAATTTCACATTTATGATTAGGATCAATTTCAAACTTTGTTATATAATCTAAACCAATTAATCTACGCAAAGTATCAAAATTCACATGCCCTAATCTACCATGCCATAAATTCGACTCAAGAATATAAGCAAAAGATGTGTTATTCTTATTCATAGCAACTTTTGGTATAATTGTCATTACATTTAATTTGAAGAGATCATCATTCATGTATTCGTTACCAACATACATACCACTCTTTGATAATACAAATTTATCAGACTCAAATACAAGCCTAAAATCATTTTTATTTAACAAAGAGCTAGAAACCAAATTCTTCCGGATGTCGGGTACATGCAGTACGTTGTTGAGGATCAGTTCTTTCCCTGATGTCATCTTCAAGATCACCTTTCCTTGTCCAGCCACAGTAGAAGTAGAATAATTTCCTATGAAAAGTTATTCACCATTTGCAGCCTCATTGTAAGTAGTGAACATCTTCTTGTCCGCACATATGTGACGAGTTGCTCCAGTGTCAACCCACCACTCCTTGGGATTTCCAACCAAATTAGCCTCAGACACCACAGCAGAGAGATTGATGTCATTTACCCTGTCAGAGATGTAATCTAACTCTGTCACATTGGTTTGATTGGTGGTCTTCTTGCTGTTACTTCTGCGATCCTTTTTAGGGCGGCGGCAATCAGAAGCCCGATGTCCAGTTTTGCCACAGTTATAGCATTTTCCTTTGAACTTCTTATTGTCATTGTTGTCACCTTGTTTAGGGCCATCTCCAGTAAACTTCCTCTTTTTGTTATTTGATTTGTGAACTTGTTCAACCACATTAGCCTTGGACTCAATGGGATTTTTCACATTCCTCTTTTCAGCCTTTCGGTTATCTTACTCAATTCTCAATCTTACAATCAATACATCTATGGTCATCTCCTTGCATTTATGTTTTAAATAATTTTTGAAATATTTCCAAGCCGGTGGTAACTTTTCCACTAGAGCAGCAACTTGGAAAGACTCGCTAAGGCTCCGTTTGTTTTGGGGTATAAGAGGAGGATTGGGATTAGGATAGCTGTGGGCCCCATTTAATGTGTTGTTTGTTGGGCAAATTACACAAATAGTCCCTATAGTTTGGGACTTGTGTCACTTTGGTCCCTGACTTTTCAATTGTGACATATGTGACTCTGAATTTTGAATCTTGTTCCAAATATGGACAATTGAATATATAATTAGATTTTTCAAGGGTAAAATTGTCAATTTGATAAAATATAAACTAATTTGATAAAAATAAATGTCAAACAAATATTTTTGAATTTTTAAAAATTATTTCTACTTATTAAAAATAAAATTATGTAAAATTGATAAATCTTTTAGACATTTTTTTTTTACCAAATTAATTTTTATTATGTGTTTGGATGATGATCATGTAAAATTAATTTTAAAAAATTAATCATGTAATTTTTATTAATTTTACATAATTTTATCATTGGTGGATAAAAATAATTTTAAAAAAATTAAAAATATTTTTTTGACATTTATTTTTGTCAAATTAGTTTATATTTTATCAAATTGACGATTTTACCCTTGAAAAATCTAATAATATTTTAAATTGTTCTTATTTGGAACAATATTCAAAATTCAGGGTCAAATGTGTCACAATTGAAAAGTCAGGGACCAAAGTGACACAAGTCCCAAACTATAGGGACTATTAGTGCAATTAACCCTTGTTTGTTTACAGAGTTGAGGAAGAGACTAATAAGCCGAAAGGCTTAAGATAGGCCTTGCAGATGGGATTCGAATGGGCCTCCAGGACTTGGTATTAGAAAAATAGTCCGGTGGACTAGAAATTTTTTATTTTTATTTATTTTTTATTTTATTTTTTACATGTTGGACATTTTTTTTGAACATTAATGTTTAATTTTTTGTATTTTTTGTTAAGTAAAAATCATTATTTTATTTATTTTATTTTTTTCTGAAATTTTTTTATTTTATTTTTATTTTTTAAAATTTTTTTACATGTTGGGCATTTTTTTTAAAACATTAATGTTTAATGTTTTTGTATTTTTTTTAATTTTTTTTATTATTTTATATAAAAATAATTTAACAATTCCTACACTAACAACTATCATCAAAACAAACACAATTTTACTTAATCCCCTCATTAACAATCCCCTCACTATCAATCCCCTCCATTCTACCTCTGAAAACAAACGGGGCCTAAGAGACATACCTTCTGAATGAATATCATGCAAAATTATTTAAAAATTTTAAACTTGAGAAATTACCGTTTGGGAGTCTACCATAACAAAGTCCAGAAATTTACCGACAACAAATTTCTTCGTGCCGGCATCCTCTATCTTGTATTTCTTCTCCAAAGAATCCCACAATTCTTTTGCTGACTTCAGAGGGCTGTAAACATTATACAGCATGTTGTCAAGGCCATTGAGGATGTATTTCTGCATAAAAAATCTGAATGTTTCCAAGCATCTACAACGGCAACAACTTGCCAATCACTTTCACCCTCTTTAAGTGCTGGAGCCTTTTCATGGAGAAACCGGGCCAAATTTAGAGTTGTAAGATAGAACAACATCTTCTGCTGCCATCTCTTAAATTCAGCACCGTTAAATTTTTCCTATTTTTCTCCATGATTTATTGGTACTTGAACATGGTTCTTGATAGGTACAGATACTGGTGTAACAATTGGAGTACCATTTCCAGTTGCAGATTCAGTTGTAGTAGCCATAATATCTGATTACAAAAATCTGAAAAACAAACAACAAATTAATTTTCTAGTTACTAAAACCAGAAAATAAATTATAATACAAAATAATTTTATTTTCCTTGTTACTAAAACCAGAAAAATAAAATACCACAATAATTTTCTATAACACCAAATAATATTCTGTAATTGTTAATGATACCAGTATATTACTACTAGTTGTCAAAGAAAATAGACAGTTTATTACTACTATCTGTCAAATAGTTTATAATTACTATTTGTATTTTCTAACCAGAATATCTGTAATAACCCCGATCCGTAATTAGCCACTGATCAGTAATTAAGGATCTTAATTAAGTGAATAAAATTAATTATGGGTTTATTATGTGCTTTATAGTAATTTGTGCATATCTATCTGATTTGAAAGTTATTTGTCATGATTTCTACCTTGAATCTGAAATTGTTAGCCTAAATGCTTTCAGAAACCGAATTGAGTACATGGATTGACTATTTAGAATTTTTAGAACACCATGGCGAATTTTATTAAAAATTAAATTCGGTTCCGTAAAATCGCATGTGATTAACTAGAGCCTTGACGGGAACTGTTTTTGGGATTAATTGAATTTCGTGCTAACCCGAATAAATTAAGGTTACTTATGTTTGAATTAAATAATACAAGATTTGTGCCTAAATTAATCCTATTAGTAATCCAAGATGTGATTAAGAGTGATGTGTGCTAGGCCTTGGTGGTGGTGGGTGTAGAGGATTAAATCCTTGTGGATGTGTTGGAGTGTACATGTGTGTGCACGTGTATGTGCTCAATGTGAGAGTGTGTGTGTGTTGTTTACATTCTGATGAAAGTTGAAGGAGGGTTGTTGTCACGACCCAAACCCGCCCCTATGGGTTTAGCACCGTAATCGGCCAGTAATCCGAGATTACTGAAGGCCTGCTTAACAGTAATACAGTAGTACAGAATACAGGGGCATGGCGGAAGCCAGAACAGTAAATAAACAATGTCCAATGAGCTGTGACAGTCTGTATGCAAAAAGATTTTTCATACATATAGACATTCAGCACAGAACAGTATGCACAATATACACAATCATTCAGTACAAGGACTTAATCCCTATCAAATAGTACGGTACAGTGCAGAATATTCAGTCTATACAGTAGTATATTACAGATACAGAGACATACAGGGAGATTAAAACACCCCTAAGCCAAAGCTTGAACAGTACTGAAACCTCAAGGTGAGGCACAAAGGTTGGCTTGACAAAACTGGAGTTTACCCCGACGCCTCTAGCAACGGTCCGGTGCCTGTACACCTACATATATATATGAGCAGTGAGCTAAAGCCCAGTGAATAACATAATGCGTAAAGGGGTTAAGAAAGAATGTCCTTTCAGTATTTTAAACAGTCGTTTGCCTCGGTAGATCAGTTATACAGTCGGTGGCTTATACTTCATGTCATATCAGTCATTTAGAAATCATAGTAATCGTACGTGGCACAACCGATAGCAAAACAGTACGGTGGTAGTAGCAGTGTCAGTACAGTGTTAGTACAGTAGTAGTAACGGTAACAGTACAGTACAGTAACAGTGCAGTAGCGGTAACAGTAACAGTACAGTAACAGTAACGGTAACAATAATAGTAACAGTAACAGTGCAGTAGCAGTAGCAGTGACAGTAACAGTACAGTAACAGTAAAGGTAACAATAACAGTAACAGTAACAGTAACAGTACAGTTCTTATGGACTCAAGAGGTGTCTCGCACAGATTCTAGAGGTGGCTCACACTGTAGCACTTAGGTCCGTGCAGCACTTTGCGCCAGATTTCACAGATTGGCTTAAAGCCCAGTATGGACTCAAGAGGTGTCTCGCACAGATTCTAGAGGTGGCTCACACTGTAGCACTTAGGTCTGTGCAGCACTTTGCTCCAGAGATATCCGTGACAGTAGCAGTACAGTAAACAGTAGGTCTTAAAAGACCGAACAGTAATGATGGCCATCAATCAGTAAACAGTAGTGGTTCCACGAGGGAACCGACAGAGATCTCTGTAACAGTAGCAGTAATAGTAAACAGTAGTTGCTAAAGATGCCATAATACGGTTCAGAATATAGGACATACATTCATTCAGTTAACAGTAAACAGTTCATAAAATAGTTCAACTCGGTAAACAGTTCAGTTCAGTAAACAGTTCAGAAGATAATCATTTTTGAACATATCTTTACACAATTGTTACTCACAAAGTTCGGGGCTACAGTAAGCTAGAGCGTCTCCTCGGTAAGCCAAACCTACACAGTTAACAGATTGAACACACACTAAGCTACACAGTTGGGAAAGATAATAACTTAATCCCTAATTTGCCTCGGTGTGGTTCTACATCCATATCCTCATTAAAATGTCTTAAACTAGGCCTAAGAATGCTTAGAATGGGATGAGGATGCAAAGATGTACCCAGAAAACAGTTTCAGAATTTTCAGAAAAACAGTTCCCCGCTCGAGCGCAGGCTTTCCCGCTCGAGCGGACATGCAACAAAGGTCCCCGCTCGAGCGTCAACTCCCCCGCTCGAGTGTGTGTCACAAGTCTCCGCTCGAGCGTACAATACCCCGCTCGAGCGGACTGTAAGTGAGAGATGCTGGGAGCTCGATTTCCCCGCTCGAGCGGCACTTCCTCCGCTCAAGCGGATGACCAAAATCTGGAAATTCCAGATTTGAACTCCAAGATCAAAATCAACTTTCAAAGCATCAAAATCGATTCTCTTGGGCTGAATTTCTGGAAAACTGTTGTAAACTCATAATATTACATGATTCCAAGTTCAATTTATAAAATCAAAGCCCAAGGGTAGTTCAATTAAACTCATTTTCAAAACAATTTTCATAAACATGATGAACACGCAATATCCATGAATTCAATCAATTCAAAGCCTCAAGAGCTCATTTCTTCAAGAACAAGATGAAATCATGGTCTTTATCATGAATATGAACATGCATGCAAGATTTCCATGAAATCAAACCTCACAATGCAAGGGTAAACACATGCATACATGAATTCTAACTCAACTCAACATATGAAGCTATTACATGTCTTTGATGAGTCAATTCTTCTTAAAACATGGTGAAATCATGGGCTTAAACATAAATATGAGCATGCATGTAACATTTGCCATGAAAACAACTTTAAATTCCTCAATACAAGCATGCATGCAAGAGATGAGCTTCAATTCAACATTTTAAGCCATATCTTGGCTCTAATCTTTAATAATCCTCTAAACCATGCAAGGAGTAATTCAATTCATAAACAAGAAGGTAATTACTCTACCTTAGATCCTCAATCACAAGACTAGAAGCTCAATTTAGCAATCCACACTTCAATTCTTCAAGTATACAAGTCGATTTCAAGATGAAACCAATCTCTCTCCCAATCTCTCTCTCTCTAGCCGGCTTTGCTCTCAAAAATGGGCTGAGGAAATGTTTTGAATGAAGTGCATAAACCAAACCTCAAATATGGTATGAAGTGGGCCACTAAGTGGTAATTCCGTAAATAAGGCAACTCTTTGATTTAGTTTATTTTCGTCTAATTTAATCATACCAAAACAATTTTCAGATAAATATGCCATAAAATCACCTTAATTATGAGGAACACGGAACATCAATCAATTTCAGATTTGGCCGCTGATAAGGCCTTCAATTTGCAGTTTAATGCATAAGACGAGAACAGATAATTTGGCAGTCAAACAGATAGATTATGCATTTAAACAGTTACAGTCAATCAATCAGCCTCAGTTTAACAGTAATCAGTAAACAGTGACGAGGGTTGTTACAGTTGTATCACCCCCTTTACTCATGTGGCCCGTGTAGAGAGAGAGAGAGAGAGAGAGAGAGCTCAAGCTAGAAGAAGAAGAAGGGAACTAGGAAGGCCATCTCTTGTTGTTTGAATCCATCATCTAGGTAAGAATCTTGAACCTATTTTTTGTAGATAACCCTCCATGCATCATGGTCTTAACATATCTTTGAGCCAATTTCATGATAATTGTAGAGCAATGGGTCTATGATCAAGTGAATGTCTTGTATGTGAGTTCTTGGAGATTAACTTTTGGTTTCATCATTTTGGAGTTTTGAAGGCCTTGCATGCATGTGAGCTTTAATCTTGTCCATGGTTCCAAAATTCACGAGTTGTTGGTCACTATTTGCATGTTTTGAAAAACCATGGAAGAGTTGAAAAATATTGCATGAAGAAGTTTTGGTTCAAACCTTTCAAGAATTGATGAGTTTTTGAATAATAGATGTTTCAAGGGTCTTGTATTGAAGTTTTCTAAAGCTATTTTTGTGTGTTTGATCAAATCATGCAAGACCCTAAGGTTTGAAGGTGGTTTGGAAGCCATTTTTGTTGAGCTTGCTGCCCAGAATTTTACAGTTGGCTCAAGCGAAGAAGTGGTGCTCGAGCCAACATTTCGAGCTCTCAGAATTTTGCACTCTGCAAAAGGCTGGCTCGAGCGAAGAAGTCTTGGCTCGAGCGAGCTCTGTTTTTGCCTTCTGCTGGCTCTAGCCAAGAAAAGCTGGCTCCAGCCACCAATCTATTTTCAGCATGTTTTCAAAAGATGTTTTAAGTACATATCTTCACTCTCATCTCTTTATGGGCATTCTTAGGCATGATTTATGAGCCGTTAAAGATTAATAAGCTAAGAAATAACATAAGTAAGCGAATTAGGAAATATGTGTTGAATCCGAGTATATGGGCAATATGAATAAGTTATGTAGCATGGAATGAATGGGAAATTAAAGTGAGAAAGCTAAGCCATGTATGACCACACGAATGAATAATAATGAGACATATTTTGTGCTATGTATTTTGTGATTGTAGGTCAAGACTCAAGGATTGATTGACCATTTACGGGGACCACTGTGAGTAACGTTATCGTAAAGATACGTTTATATGAAATTATGTTCCAAGCGAGATATGATATGTTATGTTTTCTGAAATGATATATGCTTCTGTGAACGAACATTCCAAGTTTGAAATCTATTATGGCATCCATAGATAGTCCCAAGTCATGGGGGACGGCATGAAAATGCGGGTCCATGACATTTACGAGATCTCGTTAGCCACTTCATTGTGGTGATATGTGTTTAATCGGTGTCCGGGACCGGTTACTCTAGTCAGAAGACGTTATGTGATATGTTCGATATGTTCTATGGGATATGCCATTATTATGTTCCGATATGAGATGACTATGATTATGCTATGATCTGTTTTACACGTATGAAATGTTCGGAATTCGTTCACTAACCCCTTTACCTTAATGTTATTCATTGGGCTTTAGCTCACTGTTTGTATATATATGTATATAGGTGAGCATTCTGGAGTTCGAGCCCGGAGGTTTTTGTAGGGAACTGTGTTCTGTTGTCAGCCAACCATTGCGCCTCACGAGGAGGTTCCCGAAGTGTCTTGGGCTCAAGTTTGATTGGTTCTGTATATGCTTGAGATGTTATTTTAATTATGTTGTCTGTACGGAAGATACTGTAATGTGTGTGGTATAATATAATGTATAGTTGACTTATGGTTATGTATATAAAGTTTTTAAAATATTCTGTTTCATGTAAGTCAACACAGCTCATTGGACATTTATATTTATATACTATTGCTTCCGCTAGCCCCTTATCATATGTTTATCTGTTCAGAGGCCTTCGGTAATCCAAGGATTACTGGCCGGTTACGACGCTAAACCTATAGGGGCGGGTTTAGGTCGTGACAATATCACTTTGTGAAAACACAGAAAATTAAATACAATAAAGATACAAAAAATTGTTTTATCTTAAGATTGTTGGACAATCTTTACTGTATTTGAAAAATAAATTATGTTGTGTACTTAACAACAAACAGAATATATAAGAAATAAAGGAAATAAGAGAATTTATTTTATTACAAAAATCAAACCAGAAAAATAAAATAAAATAAATAAAAACAGATTTTTATTTTGTTACAAAAACAAAATCAAAATCTGATTTAAATAAATAACTAAAACAGAAAATAAAAAACCAACTTACTTGATTAATTTCTTGAATAATATTCTAATCAAATCCAGTGTTCGACACTGTATCCTTAAGACAGATTCGTCCTCTCCACAGTGCTTTCAGAATACGGACGTCTATCTCCCAGGATAAAATGATCAATCAACGAATAAATGCAACACTACAATTTATTCGTACAACGAATACACAAAGTGTATATACTCTTTCTCATAGAAAACTAATGCAGCAATATGAAGAGAATAATAGTAGAATTATTAAGGACCGAAATATTAAATCAAACATCAAATGAGGGCTAGTCTATTTATAGATGTAGTGGCACCCTTTTAATTTGAATTGAACAGGTAGCATACCTGTTTGAATAGGTACTAAAACTATTGGTTTGAATTGGTATTTTTTGAGTTCAAATTCAAACAGATAAAACCGAATTGCACAGATTTAAATCTATCTGGGTTTTCTAAAATTTAAACAGATTCAAATCTGTTCGAGTGGGAGAAAAACGAACCCAATTTTGAATTTTAATTTCTGAAAAAAAATTTGGAAAAATTTGAATTTAATTTTAGAAAAATAAAATTCAAATGTTTTTGGCCCAGAAAGATAGGTATTGGACCGGAAGAGCCCAACCCAACCCCACACCATGCACCCGCGCCCAAGCCCAGCCCGGACGGACGGACGGCGGCGCGCGTATGTGGTGATTTTTGGCTTCAATGGGTCTAGCCCATTTTGCCCATAACCTCCCTCTCTACAAAACTTGGGTACCCCTTGGGACACACCTGAAGTTCCAATCCCATGCCTTATAAACGCACTCAAAACTTTCCACCAAATCAATGTGGGACAAGCCATTTTTCAAATATTTAAGGATTTTCCACCAAAACTCCATTTCCATGGAACTTTGGTTTCAATTTCCCATTCACTCGATAATGGTTTTGAGTAACCAAATATACCACGTGAATCACAATGCGGCATAGAACGCGTTACCACTTAGACCCGCCAATTTTGGCACACGGATCCTATCTAAATAATAGACCAAAGTTAGGAAAAAATTCTGTTTTAACCCAGAATTTCCAAACCATTTCTAACACTCTAATGGTTAGATGTCATTTTGACAAATCTCAACCAACTTTGTAGAGTCTTCCGATCGTTCGGACAGTCGTCTGGGCAGTTGTCCTATGTTTGATTCTGTGTTTGGTCATAGGTGTACGTAGTATTGCTGTTGCTGAAATGGTCTGAAATATAAACAAAAAATTAAGGGAGGGAGGTTTTGCCTGAGTTAGCACATATGATTGCCAAAACTTGTATCAAATTTGTCATAAGCTTTAATATTTGTCAAATTTGACAGCTGCCAAATGGCACAATTAGAACACCATTAGAACACCATTTTTCATCTTCAATTGCCAAATTATAGTAATGACAGCTTCAATGGCAAATCATTGGAGATGCTCTAATCTTCACATGAGGTATTTTTTAAGGTAAAAATATATTTTTTCTTCTAATTCATTACTTCTCTATTTTTATAGTATTTTCTCTTTTTATTGTATTTTCTAAACCTGACTAACCTTCTTCTCTAATGGAAGGGCTATTAATTTTGGTCAATTTACTTTAATTAGGTCCTAAAAAAAATAATGTGTAATTCACATGTTAATTTTCATAAGCCACATTTATGTCAAATAGATGAAAGGGTGATAATAGTGGGTAATTCTATTTCCACACACCTACTTATCTCAATGCATATCATTTCTCAATGTACACACTTATTAATTTAATTATTAATTATTTTTCTCAATCCACACACAATATTTCAATTACACCCTTCCCTCATACAGATTTACACACACCACCTCAAATTCCCCTTTGGATTTCCAAACCTTCCACACTGTTTCACAAATAATGGTGTTGATGATGAGTGGATTAAATATGCCGGCAATCTACCAATCTATATGAAGTAAGTAAGTTAACTGCTGCTTTTTCTTTGAACTTCCTTCTCCATACAAATCATTCCATTGCTTCAATTCACTAATTATACATCCCTCGACAGCAAAACTTGCAACCACCTGCAGCAAAACTTGGATTGGCTTGGACTCTCATGGGCAGTTGGTTACCAAACAGAGTTCTTCGTTCCTCGCCTCTTCTGCGTTGGTGGCGGAGGCTCGTGCTTGCTGGAGTGCCGTGAGATGGTGTTTCCTTAGTGGGGTGAAATCCATTACGGTGCTTACTGACAGTCAAAACTTAGTCTGGTAGCTCAATGGTTTTCACAAAGCTAGCTGGGATATTGCTCACATTGTTGATGATATTAAAAGTATGTCTAGGTGTTTTGATTTTCTTAGTATTGTTAAGGCACCACGTTTGTTTGTTACCGTTGCCCATTTGGAAGCAAAGGTAGTAGTCTTATAGTGTAATTCTAACTGTGTAACTTTTTATTTTTATTTAATATATTGCTATTAAGTTCCTAAAATATATATATATATATAAACATATTTATGGAAAATTTTGGATTCAAAGATCTCAACTCTCTGCCATAGTTCACAGATCTATTAACTTAGATTGAGGTTATGTCCTTTCGTAAAGACAATTCAGTGACGAGCCAATTTTTCATCCCAAAAAAAAAAAAATTGTACTCTAATTTAGAGCTTCCCCAGTGCATTAGAGGTGTACTAAAATAGGGAAATCGAAAACCAAAATGAAAACGAACAAGTGAAGAAGAGTTGATAATACATGGAGATTGAGAGTATCACTTTGCAAGCAAGTGAGAAACAATGGAACAAGTGAGGAATAATAGATAAATTAGGGTTTTTCTTACTAAAAGGATAAATTAGGGTTTTTCTTACTAAAAGGATGTGCAGTGAGATTTTTTTGTTTTAAAAAGATGTGTATAGAGAAAATTGGAATGTATTATTAAAGGTGTATTTTGATGCACATTATAGTCGTTTTACTTTAAGGTATGATTGTCATTAAAATAAAATATCATTAAATGTGTGTTCTGCGATAAGTAAGTGTATGGAAATAGAATTTCCTGATAACAGTGCCTAGAGAAGTGGAGAAAGGGAATGATAGCGATAATAGGTTGGGAAAAAGGAGTGAAGGGTATGGGTAGACCTTAGTGTATCGAGGGTGGTAGTGGAGGCGTGCAGGATGATCTAGAGGTGTTTGGAGTAGCAATGAGAAGAAGGAGCTAGTGGTGTAAGGTAGGGGAGGACATGGAAAGAGTTGAAGTAATTATTTAATAATTTCATAGTATAAACACGTAGTATTTTATAATATTGTGATTGGTGGAGAAAGTGGATAGAGGTGATTAGGAAACATGAGGGACATATTGAATGATGATTGATTAAAAAATACAAATACGTGATATTTCAGAAACATTCTATAATTTTCTATGCGAATGATAGTAGAAAGTAGAGAGGGCACCAAATGGTTGTTCCCCACATTTTTTTCCTCGTCTTTGTCCTCTTTTATGTAGGGGTTGGCACAAATTTACATTTTGAAGGTATTTAGAGTAAAAATTGTAGTGGTGTGCGGAGGAGATGGTGGTGGTGGGGGAAAGAAGATTTATGGTATATGTATATGTGTATGTAATGTTTTAAATGTGGATCTATTTAAAAATTAAAGTTTAAATTGCAAAAAATTAAATCTAAATATTTAATTGTTAGAAGGGTCAAAGTTTTTATTTTATTTTATTATTATTTATAAATATCCTCTCAAAAAAATAAATAAATAAAACCAGGATTATTCTTGTAAATCAATGGCGGCTTTGTTTGGCATGACCTATATAATTCATCTTTTTATCTTTTTTCCATCACATCACCTCTCTACTTTTCTGCACATCTTTTCGTAAAAAGACAAAAAGTACACTTTTTTAGGACACCTCAAAATCTGTCAATTGGACCCTTGTTTGGTAAAAAGGATAGTCTAATTTATTTTTCTTCATAAACCTCCTAAGGATAAAACACATAATTGAGTAAGGATAAAACAAAATATCTTCTTTTTTTTTTCTTTCTTTCTTTCTTGGATAATATTGCGAGAGTAATATATTACTATCAAATATAATAACATGTTATTATGAGACAGAGTAACATGTTACTGTTACTGTTTACATCAATTTTAATGGTAATAAATTTATTTTATTTTTTTTGTTAAAAAATTTCATAGTAAACATGAATCTTATTTGATAGATTTTGATGAGAGGATTCTAAAAATATTAATTTTATTAAAAACCATCATCGACATCAAAAGTTATATTATTTTAAAGTTTAACATTTTAATAATAGTAATATTTGTTAGATTTTTCAAAAAAAAAAAAATTATGATTGTCTTTAATGTATTAAAATTTTATTATGAGTGAGTTTTGACCAAATCCTCCTAAATCAATTCTCAAAATTTTAATCTTAAAGGAAAATACAACACTCAAAAACATAGAGAACCATACCGAATGTTGCAAATTGGCTGGAAATTCGAGTCCAACTTATAAAAATCTAGAATTTCTACATTATAATTCTAAATTTAGTCAGAGGTTGAGCTAACTTTTTCATTTTAAATTAAATTTAGACGAGGCTTCACATTCCAAATTCTATTATATATATATATATATATATTTGGTAAATAAGGGTTTTATAGAAAGAAATGATTAATACATAGTTCTAGGATATAGTATCCCCATAGCATCATACATAACTATTTTGGAAATACAATTGGTTGGAGGGCTGGAGAAGACATGAAAATCATCATCCATCATAAGCATTTCATGATTTTCTAACGCATCCGTGCTTTTATTTGCTTCCCTAAATATGTGTTTACTAGTTGGCAATTTGAGGTTGTGAGGTTGTTCAGGAGGAACCTGCAGTCAAGAACAATATTAAGATAGTGTTAATCGTTACAGTTGTTCCTTATCAAGTTTACAAGAATCAAAGCATCAGATTCAATTTCAATAGGTGTGAGCTCCCAGATCAAAAGTCATTTTTAGACCATTCTGAGAACCCAATTCTGTGGTTAAACTGGAAGTTTTACCTAAATATCTACAGAAACCCGTAACCCAATTGCCATGATTGTCCTGAATGAGACCTCCTGATACTGCATGGTTACCATTAGTCAATCCATGGATTAAATCATATTGCAATGCAATATATTCTACTATTATTTAATTAACATAACTTAAACTAATTTTCTTGTCATGATCTATATTTATTATTTTCGGACGTAATTTTTTTTTACATTAGTTTAAAACAAGAAAGAACACAAATTTGACAATTCAAATTTATCTCAAATTCTTTCACATAAACTATGGCTCGTGATTGTGCAAGTAACACAAGGGACTAAGGTTGAAACTTGAGGAGATCCTTTTACATTTCGGATCAAATTTGAAGAGACTTTCAGTCCAATTGATATCGCCTAAATTACAATCATAATCACACATAATGCAAGGAAGCTCAAGGTCTAAACTAATCCCACCTACTCCTTGTTGATTTCGACATGAACGAATACATTTCCAAACCTTAGCCAAGCTGTCAAGAATGGGAGGCCAATCATCTTTCACCATTCTTTTATCTCTATCTCCAACAATATCCAAGAAAGGATATGAGCACACTTGCATACATAATACACCAACCAACTCATATGGCTATTGCAAAATAAAAATAACAAAAAAAAAAAAAAAAACAACAACAACAAATTGAGGTCATATCGTAATAATCAAATGGAATGTGAGGTCATGTATATAATGACGAGTTCTACATAAATACTAGGATTGTTAACGAATTGAATTTGTTTGGTTTCAAGGTATAGACTTAACGTTGTTTCTGAAAAAAGTTGCTTTTCTGCTTTTCAGAAATAAACAATAAATAACTTATTTTAGGTATGTTTTCTTTTTACAAGAGATAAATAAGTCATAAGTCAAATTACAAAAATACCCTCAATTTATTTCATTGATTAAGACAGACCATATTATGTGCATGAGAGTAATATAGGAATTTCACAATTTTCACAAATGATATGAAATCATATTATAATACTTTTCAAAAAGAAAAAAAACAAAAACAAAAAACTAATAAAAAAGCAATTCCCAAATACATTCTTGAAAATGTCAAAAAGCATAATAATATATATATATATATATAAAAGCAAAAAAATCAGCTTTTTTCTATGAATAAGAACTCGTTTGAGAACAGACTTTTTTAGTAATTTTTTGACTTTTTGACTAAAATATGATGTAAAAAAAAACTAGTATGTTTGGGATGACTTTTTAACTTTTTACGAAAAGATGTGCAAAAAAGTAGAGAAAAAAAAGAATCTTTGACTTTTTGGTATAGATTGTTGACTTTTGACTTTTTTAGTAACTTTTTGATTTTTTAACTAAAAAAGTCACTTGTCAAACGAGACCTAAGTCTACAATTTAAATAATAAAAAAAAATTGAATCAAAATAACACTGTTCAAATCTAAAAATAAAATAAAAATAACACTATTAAAGTTATGTAACAGAATTATAATTGAACCATAGAAATTAATTTGATTCAATTTGATTTTATAGTTTTAAGTTATTCTATTTCAAAAAAAATCCAATTATTAATCAAGAAAAGATGAATTAAATACAACAATAAATAAAAGGAAGTTGGATTTAATTGAATGCAACAGAAATTTTAGTTATATAAATTTAAGATAATTTTACTTATAAGAGCATCTCCAACCCGAACCAAATTTTTTATCAAATCTAAGTAAAAAAATGACTTTTTCCTCAATCTGATACCGAGTGCTCCAACGGTTGATTTTCATCAAATTTTCATCAAATCTGTGCCGGGACAACCGGTTGGTCGACCGGCCGGTTGACCGGCTGGTCTCCCCGAACGGTCATGCACAATGTTTTGGTGAAATGCAGAGCCTGTCCTCATTTTGGTGAAACGTTTGGTGAATTCTCGATTTGATATCAATTTGGTGAAACCGTTGGAGCTCCAAACAGTGCTTTTTTCACCAAATTTCAAATTTGATGCTAGGTTTGGTGAAGGGTTGGAGATGGTCTAAGAAATCAATTTAAGGTCAAAATAATTATGTGTATCTATTAATTATATAAATTTATTGAATAATGTTATATGCACCAATTGGTATACTAACTAGTGTACCAATTGATGATGTAACATAATTTAAGAGATTTTGATATTTGTAATGTTATTAATGAGTAGAGTTAATAATAAGGTCATAACTAGTGTTGGTACATTAGTTAATACACTAATTGATGCATCTGGCACCACCGAAATTTATTAGTGTTAGATTCACATAAATTCGAAACAACTTATTAGTTGGCAAAGTGCAAAGTCTCACATTTAATTCATGGCCATTAATACAGAAATTCTAATTTATGAATTTATACTCTATTAAATTCTAATTAAAAATTTTTAAACCTTCAAGTCCTATTAAATTTTTAATAATCAAAATTGCCCTTCAAACAATAATTGTTTACCATTTATGATTATCTATAAAGGAACATGATAGTTTGACGTTTATTTTGGTTTTTAAAACTTTAAAATATCAACTTTCAAATTAAAAAAAATATATATATCTTTTTTTAACAAAATTGAAAAAACTAAATTAATTTTTTGTGCAAAACTGAAAATTATGTGTTTATAAAGGATCATGATAATGGAATATTGATGTGCAAAACTGAAAAAAATAAAAAATAAAATTGATAATTTTCTCAATTTTAAAACTGAAAAAACTTAATATTCTCGATTTTATTGGATAGTTAAATCAAACCAATAAGTAAAATGACAAAAACGTTTAATCTCGTGCTCTATTTTTTTTATCAGTTAGTGAAATAATTATCTGAAACACTACTATGCAAAATTGATAATATTTTTAGTTTTAAAAATTGAAAAAACTGATAATATTCTAAATTTGACTAAATATGACTTAAATTGATTCAAAAAATCTTAAATATAACATGAACTACCATAACATTTATAAATAGAATTTTTAAACAATTAACTCTTACGTGGTGTTTGTTTTGAAGGATTGTGGTATGTGATTGGACTATTAGTCCGAATTGTTTGGTAGTCAATTTTTGCTTTGGACTATTAGGCCACGTTTGTTTGGCGGATTAGGTTGGATGAGATTATTAGTGAGAGAATTGTTAGTGAAGAGATTGTTAATGTGTGGATTGTTAGTGAGAGGATTAAGTAAAAGTATATTTGTGTTTGATGATAGTGTGGGAGATAATTAGTAATGGGATTGTTAAATTATTTTTATATAAAATAAATAAATAAATTATTTCTATATTAAAAAAAAAAACTAAAACAAATAGGTGCACTTGGTTAAAAAAAATAAAAATAAAAAAACTAAATTTTTTATATAAAATAGACTTAATCCCCTCACTATTTTCCTAATCCTATCTAAAATTTACCAAAGCTAATCCCCTATATAGGGGGATTACTAAGCCTTCACTACTAATCCTATGATATTTTTTTGCATCTAAATAAGGGTTTGGTGGGTCCCACAGATTGATAATCCAATTCACCCTCCCAAACCTCCAATCAAACATGGTAGTCCCATATTTGTTGGATTGTTGTATTTCTGAACATGGCCTTTGTCCTAAGACTAACAGTCTGATAAATTACAATCTCTTTTATCTAGTCCGTCCAAACAACCATCTTCTTAGTTTATTGTCCTAGCATTTTAATATCCTCTACTTCATCTACTAGCATTAATAAATAAATAAATAATAATAGAAAAATAGAAAACAGTTTGCTGTGGTTGAATACCATTTTTGTCTTAATTCAAGAATCAATTGGTAATCATGGTTCTTAATTATTTAGAATCAGAATCAAATCAAATCAAATTATTTTTTAAAAAATTAAATCAAAACCATACAGTTTTAATTCAAATTGGTTTATTGGTTCTATTTTGAAATGTGCAATATATATATATCAAATCAGTGTAGATTTATAAAAATATTTTCAAATAATTAATAATAAAATTTACATATATTAAATTACAAAGTCATAAGATTTTCTATCAATTAGTAATTATTTTTTTAAATTATCATTAAACTGTGATTCTTTTAACAAAAAAAAAAAAGAAAAAAAAAAAAAGGCCAATCCATGCCAACCCAAAACAACTAGTGTGATTTGGGATGGGTTGTGTTAGGTTGGGTTGGTTATATAATAAAAAATTCACGAGTGAGTTGATTTCCGAGTTAAAATTTGTTAATTCGCTTACAAATCAATCCAATTTGTACATATTTATATATTATATAAGGAAAAAAATTATTAAAATTTGTATTCTTTTTCTTTCATTTAAAAAATCAGATAATATTTTTTAGATATTATAAAGAATATAAGAATTTAGATATGGATCTTAAAAAGATATAACAATATCTAAATTTGAATTATGATTTAGTAATATAATTATCTTTTTTTTTATGTATATCTATCAAAATTTTAAACCACTTAATGGGACAAATTAATCAATTCTTTAAAATTATTGATTTTTCAATTTATAAAATAGATTAGAAAAACTATTGACTAATTTATTTATTTATTTTAGAAATAATAATTATCCCTTAATTTATGGATTTCAAATGGAAAGATAACAAAAATATTTCAAAATCTCTCCATTATAATCTCTCTCACCGATTTTCAAAAAAAAATATATTAAAACTTGACTTCATTCTCTTTTGATAATATTTTTCACGAAAATTATAAATATCTATCTATATCTTATATATTATATTATAACATAACAAAAAAACTAAAAATCAGATATACAAACAAATAAAATTAATAAATTTGATTTTTATTTATTCAGTTAAAATTTTTCTTTTGAACCTCAATATCCAATTTTAAATTTTAATTTTTTTTAAAGTTTATCTAACAAATCTAATTTGAAAATATCTCCCACCATCATACTTTAAATCAATAAAGCTTACATGTCTATCACATATCTAACTCATATCATAACTTACGTAAATAATAATAATTAAAAATAAATAGAAATTATAGATAAATTAAATTAAAAAAAATAGAAACCCATAACTCTATCTTAAATAAATTGGAAAAAAAATCAATTAGAAACCACATAAAAATAAAAAAGATAAGAATTTAGATATGGATCTCAAAAAAAATGACAATATCTAAATTTGAATTATGATTTAGTAATATAATTATCTATTTTTCTGATGTATATCTATCAAATTTTTAAATCACTTAATGGGACAAATTAATCAATTTTCAAGTCTTATTTAAAGAATAATCTGATTAGTCATCCCAATTCCTAAACTTTGCGAGCACTGGCAAAGGAGCTAACGAATTGGGTTAGATGAGATCTAACTTGTTGGAGGTAACATTCTCCCACTCTATAAATTTATTTATTTTTAATTTTATTTTTTTTCTTGTGTGATTCTCTTTCTTTGTTATTGATTTGGTTTTGGCTTCAGTTTTAGTGAGTTTATGTGTTTGTTTACAAGTTTGCATGGTGGAGAAGAATTATTGGTAATTATGGTTACAATCGAAGTATCTATGTCCGTTCTATGTTAAGGATTTTGATCGGATTTTATTTTCTTCAATGAAGACCATAATTTTTTTTTTTTTTTTTATCATATGAAGACCATAAAATTGAAGTAAAAAAAATAGGTATCAAATTTTTTATTGTAATTTTATTTTACAGAAAATGTGAAAATTTATTGAGAATTCAAGATTTTACTATAATATTAGATTTTGCATAACTAGATAAATTTTAAATTTTTAAATATCATTATTTTCTTTATTTTTATCCTCCTTCTATCCCATTATACAATTACTGCTATTTGTTAGTTTGTTAATTATAATTCAATTAATTGAAAATAAAGGCTTAATATAACTTTTCATATATATTATAGTTAATTTGTTATGACTATAGTTGTATATAATAGCATAATATATAGAGATAATCTCTAAATATAATTTTTATTTTTTTATGTGATTAAAATAGTCCATCTTAAATAGTATATAGAAGAGTTAGATGCTTCTTTTGTCTCTAAAAAACCCAATCTATTTTTTTTTTACTTTTTAATTTTTAAAATTAAAACATCAATTGTTTATATCCATAAAACAAAACTGATAACACACATATCTAAAAGCTACACGTTTTTTTCTTTTTTTAATATGTAGGATATTTACAAATGGAAAATGTTTGACACCTCAAAAGTTTTTCCATAATCTGACTTATAATGATATAGTCATAAGTGTCAATTTTTATACAAATATGAAAAGAGAATTAATTAAATTATACATTTCAACCAATCATATACTCAAATTTTGATTATTTTAAGATGTTATTTCACTATAATTTCAATTAAGAGAATCTTTGAACCCGTAATATTTTTTTTTATCAAATTATAATTTGATAAAAATTTAAAAAGATGAAACTTTAAAAATTATTGTTTTTTCGATCAAAATTAGTGAAAAGAAAAAAAAAAATTGGGATAAAAATGAAAAATCTTTTAAAAATTGATAAAAATTTAATGAAAAAGTTAAAGTAATTCATATCAAATCAAAAAATTTATTCAAATTTAAAATCAAATTAGATATAAAAAAATAAAAGAAAATGATGAAAATTTGAAAATATTTTCAAACCTTCTTATTTTTAAAGACTAAAAATTCGTGTGTGTATTATATTCATATTGTATTTTTCATTATGAAATTGAAATAAAAATAAATGTAACTTAAATTATTGGATTAATAATAGAAATATCATATTAATTATTGTTAAATATTACTTCACTTCACATTTAATAATAAAATTGTATATTTGTCTTAATTATAACTTTTAAATTTGTATATTTTCGTAACAAGAAGAAATATGTCATAACCCATTTAATCAAATTTAACTTTTTTTAATGCAAATTATCAATTTTGCACTAAATAAATTTATATATATATTTTTTAATTTTTTAAACTAATAAGTTAAAAAGTTATAAACGTAAAAATTAACTTATACATGTATACTACAACACAAAATATTAAATAACTTCAAAGTAATTATAATAATTTTTTTTTAATTTATAAAAGTCCGTACATAGCACGAGTTACCACTAATATATATATGTAAAAAGAAATGTAATTTATCCAATGTCTAGAAATATATAATTTTTATGATCAGCAATGGTAGAGGGCCCGAATTTCCCAGGCTCAAATGGCTCGAATTGACCAAAATAACGTCGTTTTAGACACAAAACAACATAAAACGACATTATTTTAGTCAATTCAAACCATTTGAGCTACGAATATTGTGGCCACCAAATATTTCATTTTATGATTTGTAAAGTAAAGTGCATTGTCAGACATTGTGTCTAAGTTAGCACCAAATGCAAAACTCGTGTCAGAACATAAAAAGATTTAAGTGCTTATTTTTAAATATCAAAGGCGTAAATTGCACATTGAGTAAAATATAAGGGGTTAAAATGATTTTTAGCTCTAAAATGATAAAAATGTATATGGTTTTAACAGTGAGGTTTTACGCATATACAAATGCATTTTACTATTTTTCTCTTAAATTGATCTTCACTTCAATCCAAAATCTATAAATGTGCTATTTGAATTATGGAACTTATTACAAGTCTGTTTCAATTATTCAAATTATTTATTTTCATAGTCACGTGTATATCATTTATAAAAAAAAAATTTAAGTTCATTTTATCATACTTGTCTAAAAAAATAAACAACCAGGGCATTTTTTTAAAAAAATCATCCATTTCTTATAGATAAACATGATAAAATAAAAATGGGTAAATTACACTGACATCCCCTGAGATTTATATTTATTACAGTTTCTCCCCTCACCTTTTGAAAATTACATCTCCTCCTGAGGTTCAAAATTTCATTACAGATTCCCCCCTTCAGCAATTTCATTTTTTTAAATATCAATTTTGCCCTCATTGGGTAAATTACATTGACACCCCTCACATTTTAGAAATTACAATCCCCTTTCTAAGGTTTAAAGTAGCATTACCAATTACCCCATTAGTTAGTATTAGTTAGAAAAAAAATTCATTGAAAAAAAAATTAATTGGAAAAAAATTATTTGAAAAAAAAATTTATTGAAATTTTTTTTTGTTAGTAAAGTTTTTAAATTTCTGATTAAAAACCAACGTAAGCTCATTTTTTGAATTTACGTTTTTTCCTTAAATTTATAAACTGAGACAATCTTTTACAAACCAAAAAAATTATCAAACAAGTTTTTATGACAGTTTTTAAAATTTTTGTAAATATAAATTGAAAACTGAAAACGAAATGGTTACCAAACATGCTTGATGGTAAAAATGTCGTAAAATTAACAAATAATTAAATAAGTTACCAACATAAGAAATGACTTATCAAAAGATTCTTAGGCTATGTATGATTTGATTTTTAGAAATTTTTTTTAAAGTTAAAATTAATTTGGTTAAGAAATAAAAAGTAAAAAAGTAAAAAATATTGGTACACAACCTAAGAATTTAGTATTCTTAGGCTATGTATTGTTTGATAATTATTTTTTATTTTTTATTTTTTAACCAAATTAATTTTTAATTTTTTTAAAAAAATTCTAAAAATCAAATCATACAAAGCCTAAGAATCTTTTGATAAGTCATTTCTTACGTTGGTAACTTATTTAATTATTTGTTAATTTTATGACATTTTTACCATCAAGCCTGTTTGGTAACCATTTCGTTTTCAGTTTTCAATTTATATTTACAAGAATTTTAAAAACTGTCATAAAAACTTGTTTGATAATTTTTTTAGTTTATAAAAGGTTGTCTCAGTTTGTAAATTTGAGAAAAAAAACGTAAATTCAAAAAATGAGCTTAAATTGGTTTTTAAACAGAAATTTAAAAACTTTACTAACAAAATTTTTTTTCAATTAATTTTTTTCCTAATTAATTTTTTTTTCATTGAATTTTTTTTTCCAACTAATATTAACCGAGGCGGCAATTGGTAATGCTATTTGAAACCTTAGGGAGGGGATTGCAATTTCTAAAATATGAGGGGTGTCAATGTAATTTACCCAATGAGGGCAAAATTGGTATTTAAAAAAATTAAATTGCTGAAGGGAGGAATCTGTAATAAAACTTTAAATCTCAGGAGGAGATGTAATTTCTAAAAGGTGAAGGAGAACTGTAATAAACATAAACCTTATGGGGTGTCAGTGTAATTTATCCAATAAAAATATATGATTATCAAATTAGCATAATTTTTTTTTATAAATAAATATAAATTAAAAATATTTTAAAATAAATAATTCAAATCATCCAAATAAAAATCATGATAAGACTTACTGATCTGATTAACATCTAAAATCTAAACTAGAAAAACACCCCAATCATTTATCATTTCCAAATGACAAGTATAATGGGCACAAAATATAAAATATAAGAAGGTAAAATTATTAAAATTTACCATTTTCCAAAATTATCATGGACTTGACTATATACACAACCACCACCCAATGCCATTTTTTACATTTTTCTTTGGTTTGAAATTTGTAAGAAAAACTACAAGCAAAGGTTGCTGATGCCTCTTTCTCTTTGATCTCAAATATTCACGGTACTCTCTCTCTAATGCAACCCTCACATCCAATATCTGCTCCCTAAGGCTTAGGCACCACCGCAAAGCAACGATCGATCAGGTAGATCAGTCATCGACCACGACCATTAGAGGACCACCGTTGCAGATCCCTCTTTCTTTTTGATCTCAAACCCATTTACGGTACTCTCCTTGATTTGAATCCATTCTCATACCCTTTTTTGTTCTTTCAATTCTTTCATGTAAAAATGGGGTCAAACTTGATGGGTATCAATGATTTATTGAATGATGTGTTTATGGGTTATTGAATTTTTTATGTATATTATGATGAGTGGCTTATTGGTTCTGAATTCTGATTTGGGTTTGTTTTGATTTCTATTTCTTTGTTTGTTTTGAATTATGGGTAGTGCTAGCTCTGTTTTGCTACATTTTTGCATGGAGGTCCAATTTGCAAAGGGTGAAAGCAACTCTCTAAACCCACTTGTATAGCTCAATCGACCTGCCGGTTTGGGTGAGCCACCGTTGGCATATAAAGTCAATCCATCATTGGTGGTTTGGTCTTTTCCAAAACCGCTCCGCGCCAACCCTTTGCGAAACTTGACATTTATATTATGTATATATTCTTTTGATTTCTATAGGATTTAGGATTTAGTGTGTTGGCAAATTCTGTAGACAAAACGTGAGCTAGATGTCTAGGCTAGATGGGGAGGTTTGCTTGTCCAAGTGCGGACTATTGAAAACATTAATAACTATTTTAAGCATGCTCCAACCCAACCTCAAGTAAAATTGCATGAGTATATTGTGTTAGTTTACGACCCAGTTTTTCCATCAAGGATTTTTTGTTTCATATGGAAATCTAGTAAGAGTCAGAGGCTATGAAAGAATAAAATGTAAAAAACTCCTAAATTTGAGTATCTCATGTTCAATATCTTTGCATATTTGTAATGTGGAGCTAAAATAAGACTTATAACATTTTAGGCTAGGGTAAATACCTTAAATTTGCGAAGTAGCTATTTTAAGCCACTCGTGTGATTTTCGAATTTTGTTCTTGGATGAGAGAATAGGCTTTTTATTTATTCAAAGTTTTTATTTTTTCATTGAATTTAAATACGAAATATTTTCATAGAGTGTCTCGGGATATAATATGATGGGTGGTAGAGAAGAAGGGGGTGACAAAAGGTTACATTGATTTGATTAGGGACATGTATGAAAGGGTGGTGACCACTATTAGATCGCCTGTTAGAGAGACAAATGAATTTCCTATCACTGTAGGGTTACACCAAAGATCTGCCTTAAGTCCTTATCTTTTTGCTTTAGTTATGGATAAGTTGACGAGAAATATTCAGAATGGCGTACCATGGTGTATGCTTCTTGTAGACGATATCGTGCTAGTGGATGAGACTAAAGAAGGAGTTAACACAAAGTTGGAGATTTGGAGATTTGGAGAAAACCTCTTGAATCTAAAGGATTCCGGATAAGTAGAACTATGACAGAGTACATGGAGTATAAATGTAATAACAGTGACAATGAAAGTAGAGGAGAAGTGAAGATTGAGAACCAAGAACTACCTAAGAGTGAACATTTTCGTTATTTGGGGTCGATTATTACAACAGCGGGGGAGATTGATGCAGATGTGGCCCATAGGATTAAAGCGGGATAGTGTAAGTGGAGAATTGCGTCTGAGGTACTATGCGATAAACGAATACCTACTAGATTAAAAGGTAAGTTCTATAAAACAACTATTAGACTAGCAATGTTGTATGGGACGGAGTGTTGGGCAACTAAGGAACAACATGTAGATAAGATAAGTGTGGCTAAGATGAGGATACTAAGGTAAATGTGTGACAAAATTAGACAAGACAAAATTAGGAATGAGTATATTCGGGAATAGGTAGGAGTAGCGCTGATAGAAGATAAGTTGAGAGAGAATCAATTGAGATGGTTTGGTCATATTCAATGGAGACCAATAGAGGCAGTAGTGAAGAGATGCGATACTGTAACGGTGGATGGAAGTGTTAGGGAACGAGATAGTCCTAGATTAACATTCGCTAGCGTTATAAATAGAAATATGGATCTACTTAATTTGACTAATGAATTGGTCTTTGACAGGGCCGCATGGAGAAAAAGGATTGATATAGCTAACCCTATTTGGTGGGACTTAAGGTTTGGTTTGGTTTGGTTTGGTTTGGTATACGTAATATCTTAAGTCAATGAAAAAGTATAAAGATTAATTAAGTTTGTGTAGGGGGCAACAGTGAGCTGTATGATAGTGCATTCAAAGTGAGCTGCATGATACCCGCTCAATAGGTGCTCGAATGGGCAAACTCATGAGAGACCACCTGATACCCACTTGACAGTGGCTCAAGCGTGCTTGCAAGATTTGCCTAAATTCGTGTCTTAGGTGGATTCCACTTCCCTAAACCTATATAAACAATGTTTTCTGCAACAATTAGGTTAAACATACGTGTTTAGCAACTTTTCTTGAAGTCCTATTTTGCTCTCGTTTTAAGTGTGCAAACAAGAAGACAAAAATTACACTTAATTTCCCCATTCATTAGAATTATGATTTCTATATTTACATAAAATGCGAAAAACGACGCCCAACAACACCTGAAGCAACAACCCCCTTCACTCTCTCTCTCTCTCTCAACCCATAAACACAACTCATGATATTTGTGGGTGAGGGTTGTTCGTTGCCATCACCACCACACTCATGCATGGTATGCTTTTAAGCCTCTTTTACATATATATTTATGTTTGAATGCTTAAATTATTTGCTACTAGAAATTTTTTTATTACATATATAATATTTTTTGCTATAATCCGAAACTGTACCCGAAAACATATCTGTACCAGTAGGTACCGTACCAATTGAAAAAATTGTACCTTGTCCGGTTTGGATTGACAACTTTGATCTCCAGTACCTCTACCAACTACACAATTCATCAAACCATTGAAAAGAAAGAAAAAAGAAATATTAAAAAACAACAGTTGCAAAAAATTATCCATTTGAATCCCTCTCTTTTGCATCTCCTCAAACACCATATGAGCTTTCCATCCAACTCCTTCCACAGCCCTTCTTATGTCCCAAAATCAAAACCACCTCCACCAACACTTGCCCACCACTGCTGCCCACACAACCTCTACCACCATGGGCAAGCCCGACCCCTACCGCATTGCCACTACCAGTATCTTGTCCAATTTGGAAGGGGAAAAAAAAAAAATCCTTTATTGACTAATTTAATAGATTTGTCTTTATTACCGGGAGAGGTTGAGTGAGAGCTCTGTTAGAGAGTGGTGAAGGCTCATGATGGTGGGTAAGGGTTATGCGGTCGTGGTAAATCAAACACAATGGTGGGTGAGAGTTATGCAGTGGTGGCTGGCTGGCTTGTAGTGATGGCTGAGGGTTGAGGGATATGGTTTTACGACAGTGGCGGTTGTGGGGACGGGGCTAGCAGTGGTCTTTTATCCCCTGCTTTCTTGGCTTGAAAGCTTGGTCCTTCATTCCCCATATCAGCCTACCCATATGCCTCAAGCTGAAATATATATTAATGCATACCCCAAAAATGCTACAAGATATAACAAGAGTGATATGTGTGTGTATGCATTGTAACAATGGGTTTATCACAAGTGTTTTCAGGTCCAGTTTTGTTGAAGGATGGACCAAGGGATGATATATGTATATATATATATATTGTGAGAGAGTTTTGTTGATTTGTAATTGATTAATGGGTATGAAAGGTGATCGTTGAAGGAGGAAAACGGGACTGTTGGGAATTGAGGATTGACAGGAGGGTGGGTTTGGGTGTGGTGAGGTGCATGGCAAGGGTGTGGGAGAAGTATATTTTTGGGATAAAAAAAGAAGAAAACATTAAGGTTGAAATTGTTAAAAACCACATTTTGTTAGTCTAGTTAGTCTGACAACACTCGCAGGGAGGTCAATGTCATTTCAAAAACCTGATGGGAGGTTTCTGTAATTGTCGTAAATCTTAAAAGAGGTCAATGTAATTTACTCTTATTATTATTAGGGAGAAGAATTATACAACAAAGGGATTTGGGGCAATTATTTACAAATTCGCAATTACTCAAATCTCGCTCCTCCCTTCCTCTTCACTCCTCCACCCTCAGCAACTACCGGCTAACACTCACTATTCTAATACGATTCCAAATGTTCATTTATTTCTGTCCATCTCTTTAGCAATCAAATAGAGTATTTATGCTTTTGTGTAATACACTTATACAATATGAATGAAAAGTATTAAAACTTTGACCAATTGTCACATTCTTGTAAATGCGAGAATGTCAAAACAAACAAACAAAAATCATTTCTACACTCTCCCCAATCTTGCTTAATTTTTGCTGAGTGATGGTTGAATAAGTTGTACTGTTTCTATATAGAATTTTATTATTATTATTATTATTTTTTATTTGGAAAATGGCTGAGCTTGGGATTTATGCCATATGCATGCAGAGGTTGTAACAGCTTCTGTCATAGGCTCATAGCTTCACCTTTTAGGAGTACGTATAAAGTTTCATAATATTTTTTGATATATGCATTAATCTCTATAATTCTATGGAAAGTGTATATGGATGATAATTCTTATGTATTAATTTGTAAAGATGAAAGCTGCGATGTAAGAGAGCTTTGTTGAAATCTGTTTCCAGGTTGCTGGGTGGATAGTACATAAACAAAATTATCATGTGGTTGGAAATTATCATGGCTTAAGTAAATGAGGATGGAAGTTTCGCAAAAGACGGTTATGGCGTTCAAATCTTACCAAAATCAGGCTGAGGTGCTGGTTAAGAACTATTTACTAGCAGATCCTATCATTCCATATACGTCTGTCCTAGCTGGCATATTTGCCTGCAAAATGGTATTGTTCCAACCTTCATTTTAATTTTTCGCCTAAGGGAAAAAATGGATGAAAAAATACTTTGTCATCTGTTTTTACAAAAAAAAGTAGAAGCAATATATATATATATATGTGCGTTTAACATACAATATCTCTAGTAAAAGCAGTTTTTGCAGGGTGCTTTGGTAAATTCCATAGATTTCAAAGTTTTTTTAGGATATGTTTTGAATGAATTTTCCCACGTACAGGTATATGATCTTACCCAGTTGATCAGCACATTTTACTCTAGGAGCTATAACGCACTTACGAAACTACAGCGGATTGAGTGGAACAGCCGGTGAATGCATAATCACATTTTCTCTACTCGTTATTTTATTATATCAACGATCTTTTGTGATTTTCCTCTTATGTTTTGTTTCAATTGATCATGCAGTGGTATTTCTACTGTTCACGCAATTTTTATTGCAACTGTGTCATTGTACTTTGTGTTTTGGTCAGATCTCTTTTCTGACCAACAACATACTGGCCTTATTACATTCAGACACTCGCAGATATCAAGTTTTTCATTGGGAGTAAGTCTTTTTTTTTCTTAAATCCTTTTTGTTTCTTTTTTAATTTTTCCTCCCCTCATTTAACTCCAAAAATGGTTACCTGTGGAGGTTTCAAACATTAACAGCCATGCTTAGGAGGCTATAAGTGCACTAAGTATGTCTAACAACTTGTTGCACACAAAAAAAATAATAATAATTATTACAAAGTTTTTTCATTGTTTTACCAAATAGGTGACCATCTTATATTATTATTATAATTTTTTTCTTTTTGGGGACCTATGTTTCATGGAATCTTTAAAATAACAAATACCCATGCCGGACACTTGACTTCTGGACATTTCTATCAGGCACTTCTTATATATTTGTATTTATCATTATATGTATATATTGTTGTATAATTGCTATAAAATGAGGAAAAATACCTTTTTGACATTGTATGTTGTATACAACATTTTATCCACACACAAAAAAAAAAAACACTTTATCTCATATAATAGATTAAAAATGTAAAAATACGATTTTTTTGCTGAGTGTCCCTACCCTTAATTTGAGGTTTGATGGGTCCAACCTCTACATATGTACCCATGTTTGTACCCAATACCCGTACCCAAGTCCATGTAGCATAGGTGGACAAACCCTCCCCAAGTGATCTTTCATTCAAGACGATGATAATTTTTTTTACTTCATTTAGGGTACATCCAAGGTTCTTCAACTTTACAGCACAGTATATCTACCTCCTTTTTCAGATCTAGTAAATCCACCCATTCTTTGAAGCATAGGATTTCCAAGTTGATCTGATTGAAGCTAATTTGTGCGATCTAAGGTATCACGTGAGGAATAATTTATGCCTTATTCTTAATGACGCTCGTAGAGATGTTCTCCAGACTTCCTATTCTACACCTTCATTCTAATCATTAACAGAAGGGGCATGAGTTTCTTTAATGCAAACCAAGAATGTGACTTCCTTTGGGCAAGACCTTATTGTAAATGAGAAACTAAAGAAACTGTTAAACGGGAATGGCAGGGGCACAACTGTTTCGCCTATTTCTGAAACATATGAGGATGCAGCTCCATTTGTATAGTACTTTTTGCTTTTCTTAATGGCATTTGTAGGCTCCCTTCTTCTAGATTGACATGTGTTTTACTCCTATGAGAATTCCATAACATAATGACTTGAGTATGATTTTTGACAGGTTTCTGTTGGGTACTTCCTTGCTGATCTTGCAATGATTTTGTGGATGTACCCTACTCTGGGTGGAGTAGAGTATGTAAGTATATTGCCAGCAATGGAAGATAATCAAGTTTAGCATATTTCATTTCCTTCAACTAATGCTAGTTCAAATCCAGCGAGTTTAAATATTTCTATTATGAAATGTGATTTTTGAAACATGTATTCCATCTTTACTCTGGTTTCTGTTTACCTTGTCAAGATCTGTATAGTCACCCTTGTTCCAATTAGCGAAAATATGTTTCTGGAATCTGGTTAAACGAACATGGTGGAAGGTAGCTTTTGCCATTGAACTCTCAAGTAAAAATCAAACAACTGATGCTGTTAATCCTCTCTAACTCAAAAGCATTGTTCATGAATCCCATGGTAACTCTGAACATTGCGTTCAATTAGTTGGAGTGAGTTGAATCTGCATATTATCTAGATGTAACAAAATCAAATACTGGAAGGGACATACAGAAAGCCTGTACGAAAAACATGTATAATAATCATTTCATTGTCTTTTCAATGTGGCTCATATGATTGTACCGTTGGATTTCAGATTGTCCATCACTCTCTTTCCGCAATTGCAGTGGCATATGCTATGTTTACTGGGGAAGGGCAGCTTTACACGTTCATGGTTCTGATATCCGAGATTACAACTCCAGAGATCAATATGAGATGGTATGTTTTAATAAGGGAGGCTCTGATAATGATACGAGTCTTGGAAGCATTTGACTTTGACATATCTTACTTGGTCTCATGCAGGTATCTTGATACTGCTGGTTTAAAGAGGTCAAGTGCATATCTCATTAATGGCGTGGTTATATTTTTTGCTTGGCTGGTGAGTTAAAATCCATTTATAATTTTATTTCAGATGGACAACCTAATTAAGTAACTGGAAGTTCTCTTCTTTTTTTTTTTTTTTTTTTTGGTTTGAACTATAACTGGAAGTTCTCTGTCCAAGAAATATGAGCTATTTTAGATGATCAAATTGGTGGCCGTGCACTCAATGACATGCCCGTGTAATAGAAGATAATCTTGCCATTCATGCTGGACACCAAACAAATTTAAGGGAAGCTGATTTGAATTGCAGCCACATGGATAGGCCTATATATCCCAATCCTAAACATATCAGTTTTTATTTTTATTTTTATTTTAATTTTTTAATTTTTTAATTTTTATGATAAGTAGCATATCTATTTTGTTTTCTGCTTGATTTATTAAGTAATTCCTTAGACATGTTTGCTATTATGGAATGCAGGTTGCAAGAATTTTGTTGTTCGCTTACATGTTTTGTCATGTGTACTTGCACTATGATCAGGTAATTCTACCTCCTGACTTACTGGTTTATTAGGGCATGAATCATGTGAACTAACAATTTCTACTGTTGATTGCAATACTAGGATAATGTTATTCTTCCATAATATTAAAAAAAAAAAAAAAGGAAAAAGAAAGAAAAGGGAAATGCGATGTAAAAAAAATGTCTGAAAAATGCATAGAAATGTGTAACAGTGTTTGGAAATATGTGAAATGTGCATTGAGATTCTAACTATTTTGGCATTATTTGGATCATAAGGACAGTCCCACAAGGCTGTGATTAGCAGGACCCATGTTGAAAAGCTTTCCAATCATTCAAAAGGATCCTATATCATACAGCTATCTTTGAAGTTTGATTCTGTAATTAGCTACTAAGCAGTGGAACAGAAAAGAGAATATTAGAAGCTGGATTAATGGGAATTTTGAGTCTTAGACAAACATTGTGTTTTCCCATTTCCTTGGTTTCGTTGGCATCTAAAAGAATGTGTGCTCTGCAGTTTTTTCATCAAGTGAAATTAGTGATAACTCTTTCTTCCAGTATCATCATCATCTCCATTTGGTTATTGGAAGAACAAGGGAAAATGAACAAAAACTAAATATTTTATTTCCCTTTCCCTCGCTCATGCTGAGAAGCAGTGAAGCCATGATGGTTTATTCTAATATGTATTGCTTTTTCACCTTTTAACTCTCTCTTAGTGACTCTCGCACACATGTGCGGACATATGTAATTTACATTTCATATATAATTCGAACTTGTTTCATTCTAGAATGCATACAAACTTCCCTAAATAGATCATGAATGTGAACTCTCATCAAGTTCTACACTAATGGAATGAAATCTTTCAATGACTTGGCAGGTCATCAAGATGCACATTATCGGCTTTCTTTTGGTATTTGTGGTGCCATCTGCACTTGCTACCATGAACTTGATTTGGTTTGGGAAGATCATCAAGGGATTGAAGAAGACTTTTGCAAAGAGGCAGTGATGGGATTCTAGCCCTAGTTTCTTCCTCTTAATGTCGTTCTAATGTCCAGTTACGATTTTTTTTTTTTTTTTTTTGTGTAATTTGGTAGAGTAAAAATAGAAAGAAAAAACAAGAGAGAAATGAAGGTAACTTGATTCGCATACTTGAAGGAAATCAAGTGTTGTAAATTTTTCAGGATGGTTTATACTTGTGGTAATGCTTTACTCATCTTGCTATTTACAGGGATTACTTCTTGATTCGTCATGAACTCTTGTGTTCTCCAAGGTATTGGTATATCACCAAAAAGAAAATAGAATGAGAGAGAGGAGGAAATGAGTAATGTTGGGAAGGCTGTCTCTTGAGTTGAAATTTGTTTCCTTCTAAATAACTTCGCACTTGAGGCAATTTTACTTTGCATCATTGTTGTGCGTCATATTTCTCGTTTCTTATTCCTTTTGGCCTCTCTACGGTAGATGGGAAGAGTTTCATGCTTCTCCCTAGGGAGGATGGGATGAGTTCCCTCCTCCCAATTACCGTAACTTATTTAAGGACTAGTTTGGTTGTGTTATCATTCTTCATTTATGTTTTCATGTTTAAAAAATAACAGAAGATTTGAAAACACCATTGTTTTCATTTTTGTATGAAAACGATCTTTTGAATATTGACCAAAAAATGGGGTGTTTTCAAAAAATATATATATATATTGACGACAAGCAGAAAATGAAGGCAACCAAAAGAAAGGAAGTACAGAAATCACTGATCTTAAGTAACAGAAGTATACCGTAACTTGCCAGCAGCTAACCATATGCCAAAATGTAACCCCCATCAAAAATGGCAATTTACAAACATTGTCAGTCCTCTACATCATAACGTCCCGAACTAAAACCTGAGAATTGTATGATCCCAAATAAACGTAATCACTTGGCTCCAAAGGCCCAAAACCTCAGAATTGTATGATCCCAAATAAAGGTCTCATTTGACTCAAAGGGCCGTCATTTGATTCAAACGGCCGGTGGTCTGGCCAGCCCAAGCCCATGATGAGCTGGCTCAGCCAGAATGAGGCATTAGTAGACATGGGCCTAGAGTACGAAGAACATCCCGGTAGCCCGTAAGAGGTGGCCTCTAGAAAAAAAAAAAAAAAAAAAAAAGGGGAGAAATAAAACTATATATAGGGCTAAATGTCAACCTATTGATTCATGAACAAGTGACCCGTAAGCCAGGCCCCCAAACCTGTCTAGCCCGTCCCATCAAAAAAGACCAATGGGCTTAGCCCGCAGTCCAACTTTGGCACCAATTTTGCGACCCAACCGACAAACCTGCAATTTATATACTTATAAACCATGAAATCTTAAGTTTCTATCACTTGACAAACCTGCAATTTATATACTTATAAACCATGACACAATCAAAACTCAAAAACAAACTAAATCGGTCCTTCCATCAAGCAAAACACAATTATGTATATATTTTTACTTTTCGACCACTCTGCATGAATTAAAAAAAAAAAAACACTCAGTAGAATCTCACCTCAATATGTTTATTTATTGATTTTAAACGACACCAAGTATTTGAAATCAAAATTAAACAATACCAAAACATTTCATTACACGAGAAATGAATATTAACACCGTCTAATAAGTGGAAACAAAAACTTTAAACTGCATCACTGTACATTTTTAAACAAATGGTACACAAACCAGTGAAATTCAGAGTCATGAGAGCCACCAACAAGCTTTAAGAGCAACAAGAACTTGCTGTTCTCTCTGCTGGCCTATTATCCATAAGAACCATTCCTGATGGGTTTGGTGCAGGCTGCACTCGGGGTAGCCTCTTTGCTGTAAAATATACATAGATAAACAAGAATATTTAAAATTCACAGAATAAATATCAAAAGGGCAAATTACATATATCCCTCTCGAGGTTTAGCAAAATTACAAATACCCCCTGAGGTTTGAGAAATTACAGATACCCCCCTGAAGGTACTATTTGCATAACAAATTAGGGGACAAATTGTTATGAAAATATAAACCTTAGGAGACAATTTGTTATGAAAATATAAACCTCAAGGGGGTATCTGTAATTTCTGAAACCTCGGGGGTATCTGTAATTTAGCTAAATCTCGAGGGAGGTATATGTAATTTGCCCATATCAAAAAATAGTTTGTAATTATGGCAATTTCTCATTTGCAGAAGTTTATTAGTAAAGCTATGTTATTATGAGGAACCTGGAAAAACTCAAGAACCAAACTAACCCGACCTCAATGGGTTGGGTTGGTTCGGTTTTTGTGAATATGTTGGTTCGGTTATGGGTATAAAAATAACGCACCCGATCAAATCAGTTTGATAACTCAAGAAACCTATATATGTCATTTACGTAAAATTTATTTTGCTATAAACATTGTGCTTGTAAGGTAAGAAAACTCAATTGCACAGCATGACATATCATGCAACCAAGGGACCAGCCGGTCACCCACCTCATACCACATATCCAAAGTTGTTTACCACATGTTAATAACTTTCGGCTGATCAAAACATACCTATTTCACAGAAAATTTCATTGACATTGGTTGCGGTTTTTGCAGAGGTTTCCATGAAGAAAAGGCCATTTTCCTGTGCATATACTTGTGCTTCCTGCAATAAATAAATAAATAAAAGAAAATCCTTATAAGCAACAGTGGTGGTACAATCAAATGAAATCAAATTTCCTTTCCAAAATCGGGTATGAACAATTGAAATTTTAACGAGGTCCATGGCTGAACCATCTTTTCTGGCATATCATGTTTCAACACAGTAGACTGCGAAAATATGAGATAGAGACACATGCTGAGCTTAATCACAAATGTTCATCAGCTATAACATAATCAAATAGTGTGCCCTTGACAAAAATGAATGGACTTAAATCATAAGGACCCATACACTTTCTTCCTGCGGTTTTGGAATCTCTTGATATTCAAAAGGAAGCAAATTCTTTTAATAACAGTTACCCTACACAAAAGTAAATTAACTATTATTCATGACGAGTTTCTAGTCCTCCTTTTGGATATCAAACTTTAGATGATAACTCTTAAAAAATGCATGACATGCATCCATGATAAATTTGTGCATGCGCACCTCGTACATGATCCAAACCTTTAAACATCTTCCGTGACAAAAATTTCCCCCAACCCCTGCCCCACAACCTATTCCCACCCATTTGGTATACAAAAGTGTGCAAGCGATTAACAAGGTCCCCACAGTGAAGACTGTGGAACAAAACAAAAATGAATATGTTGACGAACACCATTTCTGTTCACTTCAAAATTTACTCTTCACTCTCGGAACTTTTAGAGAAAAAGACTTTCTAACTTGCATAATTTTCAAGGACTAACTCGCTAAGAAAGCATGTCAACCACCACAGTTGTTTGTATATGACCAATTAAGCTGCTGTCACCTCATATAGCCATGAAATAAAACAAATCCACCAATTATTTTGCCAATAGACAACAGAACTTCCTCTGAATTTCAAGACCATCCTATTCGTACCATCATACATTTCATCCAAACAGTGGAACTTCATCATAAACAAGTCCTCCCCTTCAATTTCTTGAAATATATAAGTCAAGGCATGCCTGATTTTAAAATATTCAATAATTTTACACCATGACATATCAATGGCTAGTATTTAGGAGTTCAACCAATAAGAAGTAATTTTTTAAATATATTTAGAAACCAACAAACAGTATCAAAAGGAAAAAGGGAAATTTTTTTTTTTACATATACTTGCCTCAGCTGGCACCTTTCTCGCATCTAGCAAATCCGCTTTATTCCCAGCAAGAGCCATGACCATGTTTGAATTACCTTATTCCAAAAAAATAAAACAAATTAAAATTTTTGAAGGGTAATGGCCACTTTGCCCCTGAATCAAGTAGAGTCCATGAATGAAATAAATGCAATTCGATTCACAGTTGTCAAAGAGAAACGTAGATGATCACACCAAAAGTTCTCTAGGTGTATTCAAAATTTTCCGATGTGAGTACTAAACTATCACTATGACGATTTGATATGCAACTAAAATAGAGTATATGCAACTGTCAACATGAGATGATTAGATTGCAGAAAGGGAAGACTACCACCCTAAGGTTAAGCATAATTACAGAAACTTCCACTGTGATTTCAGATATTACGCTATCCTCTCCTCTACTTTATCAATAACACATTATACCCTTTCACCATAGCAGTGATCTTTGACAAACCCTAATAAAATGTCAATCAAGCAATTCATGTGAACCAGGAAAGCCCTTTTCACAAAGTAAATAAATGACTATAGATGCTCATAAACATTGTTTCTTTTACAACAAGGGTTGAGCTCTCACGGACAACTTGACAATATTGTTTACAGGAGGGCCTGAGACGATGAGGTATTTCAGTGGAGATAAGTAACAAGGTGTGAGGAAGATAATTTTGGGGGTAGGGCTGAGACAATGAGGTATTTCAGTGGTGATAAGTAATAAGGTGTGAGGAAGCCAATTTTGGAGGCAGTGGTGGCGGTGGTTTGCCAAGAGAGGTGGAGAAGATGCATTGATAATGGTGGTTGTGGTTTTAGGTCTTTATTGATGGCTACTCATGCAATAGTGGTGATTGCTGATGGCTACAACAAGGGTGGCTATGACTGGTAACCAAAACACCATCTTTCCTTCTTCCCTTCTACTTTAGTAAGGAGACATCAATGTAATATTGCGAACTAACAAATCTTCAACTTCGTCCTGAAATGTTAAATATGACTTTGAGTAAAAAAAAGTAATCAAAACTTGATTCAAGTCATCTATCCATGGATCTGCCTAATTTCAGAAATTACTAAGAAGGTCCCCCTAATTAGGCATAAACCCAATGAAGGTTGATGTAATTGACCCAAAAAGAAATATGAGATATACAACCAATGTGAAAAAACTACCTTGTGCTTGAAGCTCTTGGACCCATTTCTTCGCTCTCTCAAATGAGGCCTACAGAAGAAAGATTTAAACATTAACAACTCCGAAATAAAGACAACTTTCAATAACCACACAAGTAAGTCATAAACTAAAGGTTGATATCAAATCCAACTTAAATATAGAGTAGAAAGCAAAGAACCAACCAACAATATCAAAAAGACATGGCAATACAAAATGGAGATATTTATGAATAAATGAATAGAACATATACCAGAAATGCAGAAATCTCACATGATCACCAACACGGCAAAGTGGAGATTTAAATTGAAACCATCGATGTAACCCAATGACTGTTTTCAGAACAGTTTTGATTTTGTTTTATTACTTCCAAAAAGGCTATAATGGTATGTCTCTTCCTTATTTAACTTAAGAGTTGCAACTTACCTGTCTGGGAATTCAAACCCCATTAGAGGATGCTTGGATTTCAGAAGGGAAGGGGGCCAAGGGATTATACCATTGGGCCTACAGATATTTATAGTTAGTAGTACAATTAATCCTCAGAATTGAGACATCATGGTTGTCTTGTGTGTAGATTACTATACTTTAACAATACAATGTGTTTATGTCTAACCAAGAAATATAGACACAGTGTTGATTTGTTGGGTCTAGCAACACGAACATGGAGATGTGTGAATGTAAAATATGGAATCAGATGACATTGTTTGTAAACATTTGTAAAAGCACACATGTATAATACTTCTTCCATTTTCTAAAAGTTCAAAAAATGGAAAAGCACAAGGTTTGCGGCTCGGTAATTAAAGTTTACACATCATACTTCAAAAGGTTCTAATGCTTTGTTTACCACACCAAGGTTTAAGAGATAGCACCTACCTGATTTGTTATATCATATACAATAATTGCAGCTGCAGCTCCTCTATAGTACATTGGAGCTAAGCTATGGTATCTCTCTTGACCAGCCGTATCCCATATTTCAAATTTTACAGTCGCATCATTTACAGCCAATGTTTGTGATAAAAAGGCAGCACCAATGGTTGATTCCTGCAAGACCATACAACAAGAGTAAGGATCCATAGTCCAAAAGGTTAATCCAATGTGAATATTGGATTGCCAAAATCAATAAAATCAATAGGACCCACCTGAAATTCAACAAATTGGCCTTTAACAAAACGCAATACCAAACTAGATTTTCCAGCTCCAACATCTCCAAGAAGAACCTGAAAATAAAGCAAATTAGCAAGGAAACGAATCTAGTTGAGAGAAACTAGAGCTGGTGCTAAAGACAAATTTAAGAAAAATTGGAAGAGTTGTGGAAGAATAAAATAGAATTATCTCCCTCAAAGAATCCAAATGAACTAGTATCTTAGTTGGGCTTATATATCCCCTAACTAACATATTCTTAACATTCATATTTAACCCAAGAGTATTATCTTGCTAAGAGTGAATAATACAAGACTTGTGTTCGAATTAACAGAGTTCAAATAATGAATTTGGATCTGATTGTTCATGGATTACAGCTTAATGAAGATCTACACAACATCTACAGATGCTTTCAAGAGCCTCATATCAGCGAATTTGAAAGGTATACAGGGTTGTTCAAAATATGTCCCTCTCTAATTCAATATGCCTCCAACCTCAATTCTTCCAAAACAACTAAAATGCAATCCAACACATTGTAATTTGGAACCCTTTATTTCCATATTCCAATTCCATTTAAACAAAAGTCAGCATAATCTATGAACATTAAACATGATTAGTGAAACTGATCATCCATAAAAATGCAAAACACTTAATTTGATCCTGTGGATTAAATTACTTAATTTAAAGCAAAAAGGACAAAGAACAATAAGGAAAGTTTTAGAACAGCATGGGAGAAACCAGATAAAGCGAAACCCACATCTAAATTAGTGATTGAGCGGGAGGGAGGACCAAAAAATTAGATAAAATGTAAACCAAACAGATTATCTAAAACAAAACACCAACTACTAGTATATAAATACATTAAAAAGAAGGAAATACACAAGTTTCCGTATAGTCAATATCATAACATTACAGAAGAAAAAGTAACCTAAATCCAATACCAAAGCATAAAAGTTTTACAATTTAGCACGTAATTGAACAGAAAAAGAATCAAATTCTGAATTTTTTTTATTTTTTGCGAAATATCACAAACCCACATCAGAATTTGCATTTGTAAATTACAAAACCAATCAAAACGGTGAATTTATACAAAATTGGACATAAAACAAGCTGGAGATGGTAAATAGAGACAGAAAAAAAAAAATTAAAACAAAAAGTACCCACTAATTTGGCGTTGAAACTATAGTTTAGAAGAAGGGAATAATTAAAGATTCATGACAGTCAATATCAGATCATTAATGAAGAAAAAAGTTAACCCAAAACCAATATACCAAACCAATAAAGTTTCATAATTTAGCACATAATTGAACAGGAAAAGAAAAATTATTGCGAAATATAACAAACCCACATCAGAATTTGCATTTACAAATTACAAAACCAATCAAAACGATGAATTCATACAAAAAGTTTCATAATTTAGCACATAATTGAACAGGAAAAGAAAATTTCCTGCGAAATATTACAAACCCACATTAGAATTTGCATTTATAAATTCCAAAACCAATCAAAACGGTGAATTGATACAAAATTGGACATGAAACAAGCTGGAAAAAAAAAAAAACGTACGCACCAATTTGGCGTTGATGTTTTTGTTTCCAGTGGTGGCCATGGATGTAAATCTAAGACTGGTTCAGATGGTCAGATGGTATATATAAAGATCGGAAGATAGAGAAAAATATATATATATATATATATATGTATATTGGGAAAATCAGAGAATAGGGTTTTAATAAGGTTTTCGTTGACGAAAAAAGAGGTGTCGACTTGAAGCGAAAGGCAATTTGGGCAAAACTTGGCTACTCTATTCTATTCAACAACCAACCTCTCTCTCTCTCTCTCTCTAGGAAAGATCGCTCAAGAACACCTCATGGATTCTCACGCCGTGTTCTGCGGAGCAATGACGCCGTCAATACCATTTTGTCCATTTTTAAGTTCAAAGAGTTTATCAAAATTGGCGTAATTTTATTACAAAATTTTGTAATATTAACCTAAGATATATAATCTCGTCATAAATTAATATAATACAGTATCTAAAATTTTGAAAAACTTACGTATAGATTATAATATATGGACTTATTATTCAATAAGTTCATTAAGAATTAATAACGTTTTTCATCGAATACTATTAAAAAATATTACTAAGTGTTAATTTTTAACAACAGTTTAAAAATTTTGTCATAAAAAATATCATTAATTATAAGTTTTAATAACAATTTAAAAAAATAGTTACAAAAATACGTAACTAATTTTTAACTTTCAATGATAATTTAAAAAATTCGTTATAAAAAAACGTTATAAATTGTAAATTTTGACAATTTATCAAAATCGTGACAAAAACAGACACTAATTATCAATTTTTAGTGATATATAAAAAATCGTTACAAAGAATTATTTTTAGCGATAATTTTATTACAACTTCTTTTCAATAGGTCTTGATGAGAATTAAATTTAACTATTATAATATATTGGTAGTTTATTCTAAAATTTTATAATTGATATTACAAAAATTTATAATTTAGTTATGATATTTTTTGTTATGTTAATTTATGGCGAGATTACGCATTTTGTGATTAATGTTATAATTTATTTATTTTTGATGGGCTGGCAGTGTTGGAATCACAGTTTTACTAATCTTTGGGAGTGCATAGGTCCTCGACAAAAAATTTCCTATAAATACACTATAATTAATTCAAAAAAAATTTCCATTAATATTATGAAATTTTATAATAAAATTATTTAAGATAGAATACATATGATATGCATCCTTTAGGATGCAACTATAAGCCTTACAACTCAAAAAGATGTTTGTCAAAAAATTTAAAAATTAATATAAAAAATTAATCAATTATTCCTATTTTTTAAAATGCCATTTTGTAAAATTCAAAAAAATACTACAAAAACCAATTCCTAGGATTAGAGCTCCATGGTGATCAAATTAGAGAGGTGCTATTGAGCTTAGTGGGCTAATTTTAAGGCCCACCTTCAATCGTTCATTTTTTTAATATCTGCTTAAAAAGTACTCGTATAAAAAATTAAACTGATAGGTTATTAATAGTTAAATAATTGAATTACATTTATATTAAAAAATATATAATTATCGATATCGGATTAACTTAGATTTTTATATTAATTAACTTCTCAATAAGTTTTACAAAATAAACAGTTTAGATCACCAAGATAAATTAGATTAGCACCTCCAACCCCCCTCAAAATGCTAATTCCACCTGGGATTAATGATCTCATAACAGTCTATTTGATTGAGCGGATTATAGCTTAGAATTGAGATTATTAATTCATAGGACTCACATTCAATTGTTTAGTTGCAATTTTTGTTATTCGGCTTAAATTTTGATGGACATTCCATCTAACAAAATTAGTGAATTTTTTAATCTTACAATTAATAATGCAAAACAAATATATAATTAAAATTATATATTTTCGCATCCATTGCAAAATTAACGTGAACAAGATTAAATTATTTATCTCATTTATCCAATGAAAAAACCAATCATACACAAATCTCATAAATTATTAATTTTCTCATTATTAATTCGGTTAGTCAAACAAAGCCTAAGATTATTAGTTTGATACCATTTTATCGTAATTAAACATGATTTTAAAATGCATACAAATTATTAATTTAATTCCACCATTAAAAGACTAAACAAACAAGACCAATAAGATAATATACTTTAAACAGAGCATATTTTTTTATAAAATTATTATCTCACTAATCGAGCTAAAAAAATCAATCATACAATAATCTTATAAATTATTAATTTTCTCATTATTAATCCTGTTATTCAAAGAAAATCTAAGATTATTAGTTTGATACAATTTTATCTTAATTAAACATGATTTTAGAATGCCTACAAATTATTAATCTAATTCCACCATTTAAAATATACTAAACAAGCAAGACCAATAATATATAATTGGGAATTTAAAATGAACATATTTTTTATTCCTCCCAGACTATTTCTACATTTGCAACCTAACCCGGCCCACCCCTTGAAATAATAGCAAATATACCCTTCTCCCTCAAAAAGGGGCCCAAAAAATAAATAAAAAAAGATAGTGAGGAAGGGTGTGTAACATAGGCAGTCCAACTTAAATAATTTAAAAATTTTAAGAATTTGGACAATATATTGTTTAATTTATGTAGGATATGGGCTAAAAGTTGTTGGCTTAAATTAAAGTGAGATAATTGTAAAAAAAAAATTAGTAGCAAAGAAAAATAATTGTGAAAACAAATAGTTTATGCATTAGATTGTACAAAAATGTCTTGTACTTCAATCACTTCATAATTATTTTGTATTGTTATCATTTTTGCAATTTTTTCAATTAAATTTACCTAGGGTCCAAGAGAGATTCTCACAATTTGAAAATTTTACTAAATTCACCAAATTCTTGTAACCATAAAAAGTTAGTTTAACTTTCTTTTGTGTGTTTTTTTTAGACAATCCAACATTTGGAAAAATCATGATTAATCAATCTCGAAATAAACTCATGTAAAAGCATCTCCTCTGCGCGAGTTAGACAAATCTCAAGTTATATTGATGAACATGGCTCCAAAATGATTAGGAGTAAAACCTTAGACTTGATAATTTATATGACTCATCAAAAGTCAAGTGACTTGTTTAGAAAATAAGTTTCCATTTATTCCTTTTTCTCCCACCATCTTCCGCCACCCCACCATTCATCGACTCTACCAGCTACCCTTACCTTTGCCTACCATTGCCAACAAGCTCTTCTAACAATCACCTTCAACTTCCATTTTCAACCATCAACAACTACTTCCAATCATAATTCTCAACTCTCAACTCTCAACTCTCAACTTCCATCTTCAAGCCACCACCCCTTTTCATCGCCTCAACAACTTTCAGTTACCACATTCGACAGCAAAAACTACCATCAGTCACCATATCGACAACCGCATTCGACTACTACTCTCATTTATTTTCAAAATAAATTTCTAAAAGGCATGTATATACTAAGGTAGCGTTTGATAACGTTTATGTTTTTTATTTATGTTTACAAAAATTTTATAAACTAGTTTTTGTTTATTTTTAGAAAAATATAACCTACAAACGCGTTTGATTTGAACAAAATGTTTGAAAAATTTTAAAAACATAAACTAAAAAATATGTTTGTTCAAGTCTAAATATTTATATTTATTTTTTATTATTTATGACAATGGGATCATACGTATTATAATTGGAAAAAAATAATAAAAATAAATAAATTGGAAAAAAATTATTTGAACAAAAAATAATTGAAAAAAAAAATTTTGTTAGTCAAATTTTTTAATTTATGTTTAAAAACTAACGTAAACTCATTTTTTGAGTTTACGTTTTTACCTCAAATTTATAAACTGAGACAACTATTTATAAACTAAAATTATTATCAAATAAGTTTTTATGATAGTTTTAAAAAATTTTATAAATATAAATTAAAAATAAAATAGTTACCAAACAAACTCTAAATAAACAAAAATTGTACTTTTATTTTTTAATATTTTTTATAAATAAAAAATAATAAACTTTGGATGAAATCACAATATATCATTGAAGATGCTCCTATCAAAAAGGCAAAGTTGGGGTACAACCCATTGTCAGAAAAAGTTGGAAGAAGAGGCCAACCCAACCCCAACTCCAACCCAAACCCAGTTTGCAAATAACTTCTGATGACTTTCACAGTTTCTGAATCTGTGTATCTCTGTATTTGTATGCGTGGGGATTACTAAAATACCTTTTTCGTCAAAAGAAATAAAACTTCCAACAAATAACAATGGGGAAATTTTAAATTAAAAAATATTTATATTTTTATAGTGGCATAAAATTTTTATCGGGACACTTTTTTATAAATTTCTTTTTACTTACTCATGTTTCATTTAGTTCACATTATTTTCTTATATTTTAATAAATCTTATGAGTGATATAGTTATCAAAATACCCTAATAATATTCACATTTACAATGTGAATATTTTGTGATGTGAATGTTCACACCGTCAACGTAAATGTTCACATCGTCAATGTGAATGTTCACACCACCAATATGAATGTTAACATGTCAATAGTTCAAAAGGCCAAAATGTTCAAGTGGAAAATATTCAAATTTGTAATGATGGAGTAGAAGATATTCAAATTGGTAATGATGGAAGTACAACGACTATAAACGGCTATAAATTCAAATGACTACAGTGGCTATAAATTCAAATGAATACAACGACTATAAACGGTTATAATTTTCATTATATATACCAAAGCTTCTAATGTAAACAAGTTACAAAAAAACCTAAAAATATTCTTTGATCTATAATTACTCACATCCTCTCTCAGAAATTATATACTAAGCCTTATAGTATTAAACTCATATTTCTTGTGTGAGATTTACAGAAAAATCAAAACTTCATTTTATATATCTATCTTTTAGAGATATTTAGAAAGCAAAAATACCATTTCATCTTGTAAAAGTGTTGCAAACACTGTGTTCTTGAAATCTTGAGAATGATTGTGAATCACTTAAGATTTGCAAGGGTTTGGGCTTGTGAAGTCTGTGTAAAATTCGTGGAGGATTCCTCCATTTGTAAAGAGATTGCTAGCACCCCTGTAAATCTAGAAGATAGTGGAAAATCTCAAGTAAAACTTGAGGAGTGGATGTAGGTTTGGTTGAAGCCGAACCACTATAAATCTGTTTGTCTCCTCTTTCCTAATCTCTTTACTTTCCTACTACTGCTATAACTATCTAATATTCATGTGTTAATCATTTGATTTACCCTGTATGTTAGTTATACTTCATTATTATTTTGCTTGATCATTTACTGCTAAGTTCATCATTATGCTTGTTAATAATTTGTTGTACTAAAAGTTAATTTTATTGGAGTATTATTAATTTTAATTTGTAGAAACCTAATTTACCCCCTCTTAGGTTGCTTTTTGGGTAACAATATTGTCAATGTGAACATTCACACGTTAATGTGAATATTCACATTATAAAATATGAATGTTCATATCACCAAATCGCTAACCGTTCAAAAAAATATTTGTAATGGTTGAAATGCCTATAAAATACTTTAAATATGAGAATTAAGATTTGGTAGATTAAATATTCAAATAATAAGACTTATTAGAATATAAGAATATCTTATGAACTAATTAGAATATAAACACTTGAAAAATGATTTTCTAATAAATCTCCATTTTTTATATGTATGGTGCAAGATTCTTTTATGTATCAAAATTATAGTGAAAAGAAAATTTCATCTATAATGTAATTATTTTTTAAATGTACTATGATTGCAATTTTTTCAATATTGGATTGATCGGGAAAATGTTTGAAAACTCCCCAAATCTCCCACAGTGATGTGGTATGATAAATGTTATTTTTTCATTGGGCACATGCATTATATGGGACCCATCTTTATTGCTACATTATTATAAATAAATTTGTAAATTTATAATGTAAGTGTCTAGCATTATTGAATTGATAATCATTCAATTGTCTCATTTAAGAATAATGTTGGAGATCCACACTTTTAGATTAACAAATCCACCACAATGATGTGGTAAGGTGGTGAGGTTCTATATCATTAAATATGTAACAAATCAAAAGTTATCACATATGTTACCACATCATTATAGATGTAATTATGAGAGTATTTTGTGAGTCTTAAACATTTTTCAATCTTTAAATATAATGTGCTATTATCTACAAAATATTTTAAGTCAATATGTAATGGGGGTGTTTGGTGGAATTTATGGAAGCAACCTATAGCTTATTTTAATATGAAAGTTTGTATCAGACTGTTTAGTACAAATTCTGTTTTATTACACAAAAATAACTTAAATAAACTTTAAAAAATTGATTTTTCAAAAGCTAGGTGAATGATGCTTTTAACTTTTATTTTTTGATTATTAACTTTTAATTTAAATAATCTCCACCAAACATCCTAATATGTGCAATCTGCTGACTCATTTTTGATTATCGGCTTATGCTGTAATTTCTTGTTTATTGAATACCTTAACGCTGTGTTTGGTTGGGGGATTTGATGAGGGATTTGGAAAGGGAAATGGAAAAGGTTGGTGAAATGTGAATAAAATATGTTTATATTTCACATAGTTTCACACACTTTTTCCTTTTCCCTTTCTAAATCCCTCCCTAAATCCTCAAACCAAACACAGCATAAATGTTAGAAATATACTATTGACGGTAGGTTCACCTCTAAATTAATAAATCCCGATCATTCAATATACTTGTTAACGATTCATCCAGTATTTTTTTTATTACTATGTGTTTATAGCATTAATCTAATAATTTTTTTTTAAAAAAAGTCTAAGGTATATAAGAATTGGTTTCATTTCTTTTCTTTTGTGAATTTTACATCTATAGATATAAAATGATGGTGTTCAATTAGGGGTGCAATTTGGACAGTTCAGTCGGATTGTAAGGTTATCTAAGCTCGCCTAGGCCTGAATTATAACTTGACATTATCTGTCCAAACTCGACCCAAGTTAAACTCGAATTGCCCGAGTTGCCTAAATTGTAAATAAATTTTAATTTTTTTTTCTAGCCAAATTATTAAATTATTAAAATTAGACTATATTTACATTTTTTTATATAGAAAATTATTAATAACATCAAAACAAATAATTTATATAATACAAGAAAGATGCCGTGATAGCAGCTTTTACAATTTATGAGTAAGAATAAAAAAATGTAAGATTTTATGTTATTTGTATATATAATATATATTCAATATGATTTAATAATCTAAATTATTTTAATATTATGTAATGACTAATAATTTATAGGGTTACTTATGTGTAGGTCCTAATAAGTAGACTTATTGTCTAATAAGTCCTATGGAAAAAATTTGTCAAAAAAAGTTACTAATTATAAATTTTAGCGACAATTTATAAAAATCATGATTAAAAAAAGTTACTAATTGTCAAGTTTTAGCGACATATATAAAAAATTGTCATAATTTTTTTTTTTTAGTGACAATTTTACCAAGATTTATTTTCAATAGGACTTGATAGGAATTAAGTCTAACTATTAGGACCTATTGGTAGTTTACCCTAATTTTTTTTTATATACATATATATTTAATAATTATATATATCTATATATATAAAATTCAAGTTTCAGATTGCTCAAGTTGTTTGACGTCTTTACATAAGTCTGTCCAAATTTAATTTGGGTTTTTGAATTTTTGCTCAATCTTGTACCGAATTTAAAAATATCTTATTGAAATCCTAAAAAAATTCGAATTAAGCTCGGATTACTCAAATTGAACCAGTCCAAGTTGTACCCCTATGTTCCATCATGTGATTGATTTCTGTACAAATAAAAAAGAAAAGATAAGAAAAAAAGAAAAAAATAAATTATAAAAAATGGAAATGGCAATATGGTAGTTTTGAGAGAGAGAATCCAAATGATGATTGACCAGTCGCGTCTTTGACCGGCCTTTTAGCTAAGCCATTACCCAGACACCTACCTGTTTTTCAGAAACTCTGGTATCTGTCCCACCCCACCTCTCTCCCTCCAGTCTCAGTGTTTGGTACACAATTGTCTCCATCCAAATTTACATCTCCCAATTACCATTTTTATTTAGAATTTATTTTTATGAGGAAATTTCATTTCAATTTAATTTTAAAAATATTTACATATTAATGGTAAATTTTGTAATATTAAAAAATAATTTAATAAACTTTATCATTTATTTGAAATTATTTTTTGAATTTACCACTAAACAATTTGTCTCCTATTTTTATTGATACATAATTACATTTAGGAAAAATATCAAAAATGTAAGAAATTAAAAAAATAATTGCAAACTCATGAAAGTACAATTGATTTATGCACTAAATTGTGGAAATAAATGTTATACTTTTATGAATTTATAATTATTTTTTCTACTTTCTATTTTTTTGATATTTTTCCTTACATTTATTTGGTATGACCAGAAAATAAGTATAATCACATGATTTTAAAAAGTAAGAAAAATTATAAATAAATGAAATATAGGGTAACAAATTATAAATTAGTGGGGGAGGGGGTAGGGTTTCATTTTGTAAATGACAATAGGGATGGAAAGTTAGAAAATGAATTTTAAGTTTTTAAGACAATTTTGCCCTTCTTTTTTTTTTTTTTTCTCTTCGCCTTCTCTCTTTATGTAACTCCAATGGCCACCATCGGTAATCAACTCTAGCAACCACTAGTTTCTCTCTCACCTTATTGCCACATTCTTAGCTAGCCATCTATGATGTTGAGCTTTACTTTCAAATCAGCCAAAACAAATTTAAGTTGACATTTTCATTTTAAGTTCTTTCCTTGACGCCCTAATGATTTCTGCATTTGCCATTCAAATGGCGAGGGATGGCTATTGAGGGAGAGAGAGGTTGGGGGTGGCAAGGGTGGATGAAGGAAGGCGGCCGATGGTGGAGTCGCAAAAGAAAAAAGAAAGAAGAGGAAAAAATGAGACGGGAAGAGAGAAACATGGGCAAAATTGTCTTCCAACATTAAAGTTTCCATGATCGTTTACAGTCATTTTTAAATTACAAGGTACTAAAATGTAATTCCCTCCCATATATTGGAGACTTTGATATAGTTCTATGTGAATGCAACAATATCTTACAAGTGTACTATTATATCAACAACTCTTTAAAAAATAAAAAATAAAAAAAAATAAAGAAAAAGAAGAGCTTGTTCATTGGGCATAGAGCTTGTTCTCAGTGGCCATAAATATCACATGCGTGAATTAAGTGTTTTTTAATTAATAATATTATACAAATAAAAATATATACTTGCTATGCAAAAGAATATAACTAAGTTGAGTATATCATTTTAAAATTAAAAAAAAAAATCTAGTAAAATATTTTTTAATTGCAAAATATCATTGCTATATTATTTTAGTGGATGATTCTTCATAAAATCTTTCCCACAAATCAAATTGTGTTGGTCATGGCCTTTGTCAAGGATTTTTTTTTAGGATTTTGCTAAGAAAAATGTTTGAGGGTCACAATTTATGTGGCTCAAATGACTCGTAATTGCCAAAACGATAATTTATGTGGCTCAAATGACTCGTAATTGCCATCGTTTTGGCAATTACGAGTCATTTGAGCCACATAAATTGTGGCCCTCAACCATTGCTGTTTTGCTAATAAGAGTCATCAGAACACAAGAAGAAGAAGAGAAAAAACAAAACAAAACAAAAACACTTTTTTATTAATTTTGAAACATTTTTAATATTATTAACTATTTTCAAAATACTTTTTTACCTCAATTCTAATATAAACTGTTTTCTTAATGCCACTATTTAGCATTTGCCTTTATATATATATATATATACCCCGATGGACATAAGAATAATCTGTTAGATATGTCTCAATGGGACCACATAATTAAATGTGGTGTTATCATTTATAAGAAGCCTACAATTTAAGTGATTCAATTTAGTTAATAGGCTTAAGGGTATATGTGTTATGGACCTAATGTGTAGATACTAGTTGTATAATTTCTATTTCTATGAGGGGCAGAAATAGAAATTAAAACATATTGGTTAAAGTTGATTTTCATTCCTTTTGAACTTCCACAACCTTTCAGTTTTGAAAACCAATAAATAGAAATTAAAACCAATAATGGTTAAAGTTGGTTTTCATTCCTTTTGAACTTCCACAACCTTTCAGTTTTGAAAACCAATTATAACCTTTAAAAGGTTATGGTCCCTATTCCTTCCCAAGTAAAAAAAAAAACACTGCCATTTTTCTAAATCCTCTCAAGGAGAAACATAAGGCACCAAAGGAGAAAGGATTAGAAGGCAATAACATAATCAATAACAAAGAGTTTATTGATAATCACGCTTCCGTTTAACCGTTTATCAATGGATTCAGGTATGTCATTTTGTCTTGATTTCTTGATAATACACATGGTAAATGATCCGAAATGTAAGGTTTATGTTCTGAAATTTATGTTTACAATTGGTATCAAAGCATGCATATCATGTGTCTTATCAGAATTGATATGCTTTATTCATTCTATTTAGTTTCCTGGAATCAGATTCTGAATTTTCTTATGGATGTAAATTCTGTTTTTTTCCTGTTTTGTTCTGTGAAAATGGCAATCTGTTTTCTGGAATTGTAAAATGATTCGGTGGGCAGTTTTTTTTCTCAAATGGATGAACATCATGTATTTATATATATATAGATATATCTTGCGTTTTGATCGGTTTAATTTTGAACATCATAAAAAAAAAAAAAAAAACTATTTGTTTTTGGACCCGTCAATTCTATTTATATATGTATGTATATAATTGGGATTGCTGCAGATTATATAACATATACGGGGTCACAAATTTGGAAATCTTTAAATTTAATGTAATTTCATACAACGTCTACAGAAATTTTATTTTCTAACATTCTCAATATAAGTCAATTCAAACAAACTGTCACAAAAGTGATCTCTCTTGTCTAGATTGTTTTATATGGAATGTTTTGATGTTCATGTCTGTGTATCTCATGCGGGTATTTATCGGTCCAAAGACATGATTAAGACTTGGCAGAATTACACACACATTTTGTGGTGATAAACATGTGCCAATTGTCAAGAAAACCTAATGTGAATAATAAATCCATCAAAAGATAGATTTGTTATTTGACATAACTTATTGTCAATGTTTGATCATTACAACAAGAATACCACTTACAGTTAATATCACTACCCAAAGGCTTGGTATTAATGTTGTGCTAGGTATCTTGAGATGTTGTTATTAAATTAATTTATTTAGAGATTATCTGTATGCCGAACGATCACAGGGTTACAAGTTTTATGATCCCACAAATAGGTCAATATTTGAGACGGGAATTGCAACATTTTTTGAGGATGTTGAGTTTGGGGGGAGAAATTCAGTTAGAGACATTGTCTTTGAGGAGGAAGCAGGAGTAATCCCACTTCCTACTACTACTTTTGACTAATCACAGGTTCCTATACCTGTCATTGCTCGAGAAGTAATTTCGGATCCTCAACCAGACAATGTTGTTCAAGATAATATAGTTCAAACCCCCATTCAAGATGAGGTAATTGTTCCTGAGGAACAAACTCTACAACCTCAACCTCAAGAATCTATGCCATTAAGGCGATCCACAAGAGAAAGGAGATTTGCACTTTCAGATGATTATATTGTATATCTCCAGGAACATGAGGTAGAAAATGGAATATCGAAAGATGATCCAATTAACTTTCGTCAAGCCATGGAAAGTTCCAACTCTCATAAGTGGATAGAAGCCATGAATGAAGAATATAAGTCTATGCAAGACAATAAAGTTTGGGAACTTGTCTCATTACCAGTTGGTGCGAAGCCCGTAGGTTGTAAATGGATATTTAAAACCAAAAGGGATTCAAATGGTAATGTGAAGAGGTATAAGGCACGTCTTGTAGCCAAAGGCTTTACTCAAAAAGAAGGAATTGACTTTAAAGAAACTTTCTCTCCAGTTTCTTCGAAAGATTCTTTTAGGACAATTATGGCGCTTGTTGCATATTTTGATCTTGAGTTGCATCAGATGGATGTCAAAACAGCTTTTCTTAATGGTGACATTAAAGAAACAATTTATATGGTGCAGCCAGAAAACTTTGTGTCAGGAGACCCAAAGAATATGGTTTGCAAATTGACTAAATCCATCTATGGACTCAAACAAGCTTCTCGTCAGTGGTACTTCAAATTTCATCAAGTTCTCACTTCGTATGGTTTTGAAACTAATGTTGTTGATGAATGTGTGTATCACAAGTTCAGTGGGAGTAAACACATATTTTTGGTTTTATATGTTGACGACATATTGCTTGCCACAAACGATATAAACTTATTGCATGACACCAAGAGATTTCTATCTAAGAATTTTGAAATGAAAGATCTTGGTGATGCTTCCTTTGTATTAGGAATCGAAATACACCGAGATCGTTCTCGGGGTATTCTGGGATTATCACAAAGGAGCTATATCGAAAAAGTACTTAATAGATTTGGCATGCAAAATTGTAAATCAGGTGAAACCCCGGTTGCTAAGGGAGACAAGTTTAGTCTCAGCCAATGCCCGAAGAACAGTCTTGAAATTCAAGAAATGCAGAAGATTCCTTATGCCTCGGCTGTAGGGAGTCTAATGTATGCTCAAGTATGTACGCGTCCGGATATTGCGTTTATAGTTGACATGTTAGGCAGATATTTAAGTAATCATGGCATGGATCATTGGAAAGCAGTCAAGCGTGTTATGCGATATTTACAGAGAACAAAGGAATATATGCTCACATATAGGAGATCGGATAAGTTAGAGGTCATTGGATATTCCGACTCCGATTTTGCTAGATGCCAAGACAGTAGGAAATCCATATCAGGCTATATTTATCTGTTAGCTGGCGGAGCAATTTCTTGGAGGTCTGCAAAGCAGACGCTCATAGCTTTATCCACCATGGCCGCAGAATTTGTAGCATGTTATGAGGCATCAAACCAAGGGATATGGCTGCGGAATTTTGTCACTGGGTTGCGTATTTTGGAAGGCACTGAAAGACCACTTAAGTTATATTGTGACAATAAGTCTGCAGTTTTATATTCCAATAACAACAGGAGCTCGACAAAATCAAAGCATATTGATATCAAGTTCCTAGTTGTAAAAGAAAGAGTGTAGAGTGGACAGAGTTCCATAGAGCACATTGGGACAAACTCCATGATAGCGGATCCACTTACGAAGGGACTACCACCCAAGGTCTTTCATGTGCACACTGCTCAGATGGGTGTTGTTCTATTTGAGAACATTCTGGTTTAGTGGGAGTTTGTATTTATATTACTGCTTTATGTCAGCCTTGAGTTTTATCTATGTAATTAGATTAATTTCTGCAGAAATGAAATATTCAGTTTATTACGCTCTGTTACGTATTGTGAAGTATTGATTTCAATAAAGTTAAGTAGGACCAGTTGGAAATAGGCATGTATGGATCACATCACATGTAATTTCCATGCTACGCATCCATGATTGATCTATGTCATTTAGCTGTATTAGTATACGTGACCATTGGTGGGTCGAGTTACGATTGATGTAACGAAGACCGTTTTGATCCTATATTAATATAGTTAATGGACAAGATTGTTTGGATACCCTCAAGTTATGATAACAAATTTCTGAGCTCACTAAAGTTAAGCACATTTTTCAGGATACATATGTGGTCCAGTGGGAGATTGTTAGATAATGTCTCAATGGGACCACATAATTAAATGTGGTGTTATCATTTATAAGAAGCCTACAATTTAAGTGATTCAATTTAGTTAATAGGCTTAAGGGTATATGTGTTATGGACCTAATGTGTAGATACTAGTTGTATAATTTCTATTTCTATGAGGGGCAGAAATAGAAATTAAAACATATTGGTTAAAGTTGGTTTTCATTCCTTTTGAACTTCCACAACCTTTCAGTTTTGAAAACCAATAAATAGAAATTAAAACCAATAATGGTTAAAGTTGGTTTTCATTCCTTTTGAACTTCCACAACCTTTCAGTTTTGAAAACCAATTATAACCTTTAAAAGGTTATGGTCCCTATTCCTTCCCAAGTGAAAAAAAAAAACACTGCCATTTTCTAAATCCTCTCAAGGAGAAACATAAGGCACCAAAGGGGAAAGGATTAGAAGGCAATAACATAATCAATAACAAAGAGTTTATTGATAATCACGCTTCCGTTTAACCGTTTATCAATGGATTCAGGTATGTCATTTTGTCTTGATTTCTTGATAATACACATGGTAAATGATCCGAAGTGTAAGGTTTATGTTCTGAAATTTATGTTTACATAATCAATACACTAATCACTTTAATTATGTTATGTGTAGAGTTCAACTCTTAGCCTCAACAACTACCATATCTAAGCCATCAATTAGATGGCATTAAGGCATATGACATATGCCAAGGATTAAACAATTGGACCCACTACAAGAAATTACACTTTTGGCGATCAAATTTAGCGATTAAAATTAATTTAGTCGCCAAAAGTCAGCCCTTTGGCGACTAAAATTTGAATTGGTCGGCAATATTTCATATTTTAGCTACTAAAATTTTTTAGTAGCCGTATATTACTTATTAGCGACTAAAAACATAATTAGTAGCTAAAAAAGACCCAATCAGTGACTAAAAAATAGTTAGTCGCTAAAAAGAGCCCAATAGGTGACTAAAATACAATTAGTAGCTAAAAAGTTACCCAATAGGTGACTAAAAATGACTTAGTCGCTAAAAAAATTACCCAATAGGCGACTAAAAAAAATTTGGTCCCTAAATGTACAATCTTTAGCTACTAAAAATAATTTAGTCGGTATTAATTTACTTTTAGCGACTAAATTTTAGTCGGCAATTATAATTAAAAAAATTTAAAATTGGACTTTAGATTTTGGGGGGGAAATTAATTGGCTACTAAAGTCGTTAGTCAGAAAAATGCTTTTATTTATTATTGGCGACCAAAAAAGTTGGTCGGGAAAGAAAATAAACTAGGTTTAAAAAATACACTACCACACGCTCAAACTCTCTCAAACGTTTGTCTGTCTCTCACTCTGTGACCCTCTCTCTCTTTCTCACTCTCTCACACATCTGCCCTCCTCCAGTTCTTTCTCTCGCTTTTGTCTCCATCGTCGTCGGGTACAAGAGCATCATCGCCATCGCACACGAGCACCACTGTCAATCCACCATTGGAGCATTGCCCCAGGTATGTCCTCCCTCTATTTTTCCCTCTCTCTACCTTTCAGTCTCTCTTCCCCTAATTTCAGCCTCTAGGGTTTTCTTCTTCTATTTGCATACCTTCACACATACCCAACCCCAAATCGATCCACCCATCGCCATTGATGAATGACTGTGATTTTGTTTTTTTGTTTTTTTTTTATGGTTTGATGATATTGATTTATGATTTATGATATAAAAAAGTTAAGAAGATAAAGAAAAGAATTTGTATGCATATGTATATAAAATTTGAATTTGGGCATTGATTTCGACGGGATTGAAGAGGTTTTCCATAGGGAAATTGTTGAGATAGAGTTGAATAATAAACCAAAGTTTAAGAAGAGCAATCGGCAAAGGAGTTAAAGCTTTACTTGCTGCTTTGTTTTGATCTTAGGGTTGTGGGTTTGATGGCTGCATTTGTTCTTGTTTACCATTTAGATTTTTTTTTTTTTTTTTAATGCTTCTGTTGTATTTTGATGCTTCTGCTGTATTTTAGTGCTTCGTTTGCTCATTTGTTTGAAAATCTAATCTAATTAGAGGTAGGTAGTGTGTGGCTTTTGACATGCTAATGAAGGAGCATTGTTTTTTTTTTTTTTTTTTTTTTGGGTACTTATTATGATGATGATTGAAATTGGAGGATAATAAAAGGTTCATATAGAAACATTGTAAATTAATGTCCCATGATTTGTGTGTTACACATCAAAGACTTCATCACCATCATCAATTGACTAATAATTAATGAAAGCTTGAGCTTAATAAATCAAACAGCCGAATCTAAGAAAAAATAATAATAAAAAATCAAATAGCAACATTTTATGTCACAAATGTGGCTATCATACAAAAACACTTTCATTATTAGTTAAACACTCTTCGCTTCATTCCCTTATGGGCTTGCTCATAATCTGACCTAAAAACCTCAAATCAAACTGCCCTACATAAGGGTGTCAAGACTAAGTTAACTATCTACTAGAAATGACAATAATACCTGAAAATTTGTGATATTATGTACAAATAAAAAATAACGTGTACCTAATTTTAAGGGGAAAAAAAATCTCTATTTTAATTTCTATAGTTGATCTATTGATTCTTTACTCAATCTTATAAAAAATGGGTTTAGTGCTTCATTTGCTCATTTGTTTGAAAATCTAATCTAATTGGAGGTTGGTAGTGTGTGGCTTTTGACATGCTAATGAAGGAGCATTGTTTTGAATTTCAGCATAGAATTAAACATAAGTGAAATTAGAGATGATGTGAAACTTATTAACATAGATGCATATTGGAATTTCTTGGTCTTCATTCTTAATCACTGTGCTCTGTGCTTGATTTGGAATTTCTTGTTCTTCAATTTGGAGAAGCTTGCTATTACATTCGTTGATGGTTTGAATTACTTGACTAGATTTTAGAGAACTATAAGGCTACTTGACTTAGTTATACCTTCTAAATGGGCCTACAAGTGGCAAAATAGTTCTTAGGTTGTATATTTCACTTTGTTTGTAACATTGTAAGGTGTTGGAACGAGGTTTGAAGAACTCTATATTTGTTGTATGCATAAGAGTACTTTTTAGCTCAATATACCTTATCCTTTTCTGCAACCTTGCAAGGAAGCTACAGTCAGAAACTTAGCAAATAGAACCTAGAATAAATTCGGCTACCACCTCTTCAGCTTATGGTTGCTTTCATTAAACAGGAGGAAATATATCAAAAACAGTATGAGAAGCTAGGAGAAGATTTAATATGGTCTTAAGGCTCTTAATGGATCCCACCACAATTGCCTTTGTCACTTCCATAATTTCCAGTGACTTTCGTAATTGCCCTCAATCCCCATAAACCAGTTGGCATTCATAGAAGCTTTAACATAGAATAGAAAAATGTTTCAGGGTAATTGATGAAGACAATCCTCCTTCAGTTATTTCTCTCATGTTTTATTTCTTTATTTATTTTTTGAATCTCTTGGTTTTCACATGAGACCTCAAAAATCATGGATTTATAATCCCATGACTTTAGTGGATTTTAGTTTCATGATTTGTCAAACCAATTGGCATTCTTAGTTGGTGAATTATTCGGTCATGTATAGAAGAGGCAGCCTTGGGCTAACTTGAAGATTGTCAAGGTAACATTTATGCCTGGTAGTATATATATTTGATATGAAATGTTTTTCTTAATTTTTAACAGATGATATAATTTCAAAGGCTTATTGAGGTGTGTCAATAATCTTTTTAGTTACACATCTTTGTTGTCTTTTGGAATAGCAACTCATAGATGCAAACTTATATGCATTACTTGGGAAAAGAACTGCAACAGATGATGAAAAGCCTATTAAAAAGAAGAATGAGAAGTCTGTTAAGGTTGAGGTGGGCACAGTTGCATGCATCTTTGTTGCCCACATATATTACTTATTAGTTGATTTAAAGTTTTCTCACGTCTTTTGATGTATTTTCATATATCTACAAATGTACTACTGTTGTGGATACTCAGCCAAAACCATCTGAAGAAGAACTCAATCCCTAGACAAAAGTGACTTAGAATTATATTTGAGGCATGACATGTAATTTGGCAAACATGGGTAATATGCTTTAAAGATGCTTTTGAATGGCTTTTGTGGTAATTGTTGGTGTGATGCCAAAAGTATGATTAATAATATTTATTATCTCTTTATGCTCTTTATGGGTTTGATGATGGCAAATAACTATTAATTTATGTGATGCTGCCCCCAGATTCGTAGTCCATCACCTCCACAACCAAACTTCATATTACATTCTTAACAATTCAAAACTTAGTCGAAAAAAGGCGTTCCGGAGGCGAAAATTCAAAACAGCCCCTGAACCACCGTGTGACTCTCACGGACAGCTTTCCCTTAACAAATAGGACTTGTGACAACTGACAGAATGTAATTCGGACCTGTAGGTTGGGAGTTAGAGCCGAATACGCCTTAAACTTAGTCGAAAAAGGGCATTCCGGAGGCGAAAATTCAAAACAGCCCCCGAACCACCGTGTGGCTCCCACGGACAGCTTTCCTTTGACAAATAGGCACTTGTGACAACTGACGAAATGTAATTCAGACCCGTAGGTTTGGAGTTAGAGCCGAATATGCCTTAAACTTAGTTGAAAAAGGGCATTCCGGGGTAAAAATTCAAAACAACCCTCGAACCACCGTGTGGCTCTTATGGACAACTTCCCCATGAAAATTACGGCATGTGACAACAGCCGGAATGTAATTAGGACCCGTAGGCTTGGAGTTTGAGCTGAAAACGCCTTAAACTTAGTCGAAAAAAGGCGTTTCGAGTGCTGTTTTGAACCATTGTGTGGCTCTCACAGAGAGCTTTCCCTTGACAAATAGGACTTGTGACAACTAACAGAATGTAATTCGGATCCGTAGGTTGAGAGTTAGAGCCGAATACACCTTAAACTTAGTCGAAAAAGAGCGTTCATTAGGGACATACTTTTTATTTTATTTTATTTTATTTACTCCAAATTTCCTAAACATTTTGTTGTGCAAGAAATGCTCTGAATTCTATTATGCCAGGCAATTGCTGCAGAGTCTAGCAGTATTGCATTCCTGGATTGGTTTGTGATAAACATGTGCATAGTGTTCACTCTGGTTTTCTCATTGTGCAGGTTTAGTTTATACAATTTAAGTTGCTCGACCCCAGTGGAGCAATAGTATAGAGACCATGGGAGTGGATTTAGCAACTAAAAGGGCAGGATTTGCTGGAATGGAGGATGTTAATTTCACTTATTTAGAATTGGTATATCACGTTCGAGATGCCCTCAGATTAGTCACCCTGGTAAGCATTCCGTTAAGTACAAAAATGTTACGGTTTGACTTGGATGTACTTTATTAGTCATACTTTATTTCATATGTAACTGTCACAAGGTTGTCATGTAAAGGTCAACGATGTGAATTTGTTTACTTTTTTTTCTTTCTTATGGGTTACTAGCTATTTGTATTTAGCAAATTGAACTCCTGATAGCTGGATTTGACTTGATTAACCATACATGACATGGGTTTTTGTAATTTTAGTGAATTTATTTCTCTTTTTACTTCTAATGACTACTTTTTTTTTTTGTTTTCCCTATTGCACACTCTAATGACCCGTGGGCAATTCATGATGTGACAGTATTAAAACATTGCTTCTGTGTGTTAAGTGTTGGGGTGTAAGCTCAGGAACCATTTTAATAAGTGAAGTAATAGGCTATTTTTTATTTTTGACTTGCATCCCAATTTCCTATGCTGCTATCTATATCACTAACTTGATTAATTACACATTCTTAATGTCTAGATACATATTAATCAGTTATTTTTATGTCAAAGGCTTGATAAGTGTATAAAAGCTTAACTTTAATGTCTCAGGGTGACGGTGACAGTTATAATCAGCTAATTGGGGTTACCACCACAGAGAATATCTTGCCCCAACTTAACCTTATTGTCTCAGGGTGTCGGTCTCATCTCTTGTAATACCTGCAAGGTTGTTATGTGGATCCTTCTTAAGCATATTTCATTGTATTGAATTGCAGGCTGCATCAAGTGGTAAATATGTTGATTCATGCTTGGACATGCTTGTAAACAATTTCATGCCTCCACATTCTTTCCTAGAATTGCTGAAGCAGCCACGTGGTCTTGCAAGAAATGGAAAAGTTCTTTATCGGCTGCATTCCACGCTGAAAGGCATTTCTGATTTAGTGCCTCTTGCACCTTTAAAACTATTGCCAATAGTTATTCAGAAAATGATGAACGTTTGTAGCAAGGAACCTGTGAGTTACAAATAATGCTACCCAACTTGAATTTTAGTTAGTTTGTACTATTAAATTTGTTGTTCTATTTTATTCGATGTTACTATTGTGTATCATAATTTCACTATAGCATCCAAGCAGAGTCGATTATTTGAAGACATAAAGCTCCATCACATTGATGATTTGTACGGTAACAATGTGGTTGGAGGGAACATTTTGTCTGCTTGGTTCATCCACATTCAAAATAGAATTGGCTCTTTTGATTGATTTTTCAATCAATCTGGATTCTCTTATAACTTTTTTTTTTAACTGTGTACCTATTTTGCCTTTTTGTGCCATATTTGGCCTGGTCATACACCATCATGTGGGTTATGTACCTTGTATCTGTATGCCTTATTGTTATCTGCACCCTATGAGCTGAGTGTCTCCAGCAAGGTTCCCTCCACATAATGCATTGACATGTTCGTGCACATCTGCATTGGGTAACAACTTTTTTGCCTGCTCATGACCAGCCATTTTAGACTACATCTTGCACATTGCAATAGCAAGATACATGCTACCATACATGATTCTGTTACTGTAATATAGGCCATTGCATACTAATATTTGTAATAATTACTGCTATACACTTGTCTTTCCTACTGACTATGTTATGCTTGAATATTCTTGCGTCTTGCATTAATAAATTTTCAATTTCTTATTATAATAGTGTTTTTGTTGTTGTTGTAAACCATCTATCTGATGTTATACACATCTGTTCTTGTAGTTGATCGCATTATATGTGGAGAACGGTACGTAAATATGACACATACGTTGGGAGTTAAAGTTGAAAATGTAATACTAACTTAGTCGGACAAAGGCGTTCGGGGGGTGAAAATGCAAAACAGCCCCTGAACTACTGTTTTTACATAATGGGAAGCTTCCCGGTGACAAATATGACATGTAGGGACATACGGTACGTAAATAGGACACATATGTTGGGAGTTAGAGTTGAAAATGTAATACTAATTTAGTCGAACAAAGGCGTTCGGGGGGCGAAAATACAAAACAACCCCCGAACCACTGTTTTTACGTAACAGGAAGCTTCCCGGTAACAAATGTGACATGTAGGGCCAGATGGTACGTAAATAGGACACATACGTTGGGAGTTAGAGTTGAAAATGTCATAAATTTAGTCGAACAAAAGGGATTCGGGGGCGAAAATGGAAAACAGCCCCCGAACCACTGTTTTACGTAACGGGAAGCTTCTTAGTGACAAATGTGACATGTAGGGATAGACAGTACGTAAATAGGACACATACATTGAGAGTTAGAGTTGAAAATGTCATAAAATTAGTCGAACAAAAGGGGTTCGGGGGGCGAAAATGGAAAACAGCCCTCGAACCACTGTTTTAACGTAATGAGAAGCTTCCCGATGCCAAATGTGACATGTAGGGACAGACGGTACGTAAATAGGACACCTACATTGGGAGTTAGAGTTGAAAATGTCATTAATTTAGTCGAAAAAAAGGGTTTGAGGGGCGAAAATGCAAAAGAGCCCCCGAACCACTTTTTTACATAACGGGAAGCTTCCCGGGGACAAATGTGACATGTAGGGATAGACGGTACGTAAATAGGACACATATGTTAGGAGTTAGAGTTGAAAATGTCATAAATTTAGTCGGAAAAAGGCGTTGTGGGGGCGAAAATGCAAAACAGCCATTAACCACTGTTTTTACGTAACAGGAAGCTTCCCGGTGCCAAATGTGACATGCAGGGATAGACGGTACGTAAATAGGACACCTATGTTGGGAGTTAAAGTTGAAAATATCATAAAAATAGTCCAAAAAAGCGTTTACGGGGCGATAATGTGTTTATGTGGTAGAACATGAAATGCCCATGTCGTGGGTAACTATTTTGGTTATACCATCTTATACTATACTTTGTTTAACTCTTTCCTTATTAGTTTATGTTGAACAATATTTTTGGTAAATTGTTTAGTGTTTTTGTTGACTGTGGCCCTTTTAATTGCCATAAACATAACTTTTGGCATTAATTCATAGAATCAATGCTCGTCTACCAGTCCATGTTTGGATGTCTTTCATTATTTAATAGTTATCACTCTCCTTGTCTTTTAATGTTTGAAATTAATACAGTTGCTATATGTCGTCCAGAAGTGCCTCTATAGGCACCAAACTAATGAAATTTTTTTTTTTTGCAGTTGGTTTTGGACACTCAAATGTGGATATGATTTTCTTTGACAAGTACGGAAGGACATTATTTTTATACCTCTATTTGTATATATAGTGGTTTGTACAAATTACTTTTTTTGTGTGGTAAATATCAGCTAATTTGGCATGATAGAAATTAGCATAACACGTGGTACAAAATAGTTTTGGGGCAGTACAGATTAAATTTTCGTTGTGGTACATACGTCCTTTTTGTTAATTAATTTGGTTATTCCTGTATTATGTATGGAATTAAATTATTAACATTGGATTAGACTTGGTTCATATGGAATTTGTATTATATATAAAATTGGACGTTCAATATTAATTTTTTGGATGGTTGGAAGTGAAATGTGTGCACGTTGTTGAATGGTTGATAATATATTTAGCGTTGATGGATTATATATTTAGTACAGGTTATACTAATAATGGATACGGGTTGTACAGATTTCAATATTAGTTTTTTGGTGTGGTACAGATTTCCTCTATTATGTATATTTTTAAATTATTGAGGTTGGAATATACTTGGGTCGTATGGAATTTGTATTACATATGTCGAATGGAATGGAATTAAATGTCGAATGGAATTTTTTGCGTGTACGTTGTCAAATGGTTGATAATATATATTTAGTATTGATGGATTTTATTGTTTATATATTGTATAGGTTGTATTAATAATAGATACAGGTGGTTCAGAAATTTTAAAAAAAAAAATTTATTTGTAATATAGTATTTGGCTACTAATTATTTTGGTAGCCAAAAACTATTTTCAAATGTTTTGGCCACTAATAATGTAGTAGCAAAATGAATAAAAGTTGACATCCTTTGGCGACTAAATTCCATGGTCGGCAAATAGTTTAATTGGCGACTAAAACTTTAGTCTCTAAATAGTTTAAATTAGTTTTGTTATAACTTTTGGCGATTAATATTTTGGTCGCCAAAAATATCACTTTTGCCGACTAACCCAACTTTAGTAGCCAAACGTTGACGTTTGGCGACCAATAATTTAGTAGCCAAACATTTAATTTTGCCGACCAACTAAAATTTAGTAGCTAAAAATTACCTTTTCGGCAACTACTTTCTTAGTCGCCAAAAGGTAACATTGCCAACGAAAAAAAATAGTAGCCAAATGTTTCACTTTCAGCAACCAAACACACGTTTAGTCGCTAAAACAATCGCCGACAGGGTTTAGGCGACTAAATTGGTGACAAAAATTTAGTCGCTAAATGGTATCAGTGACTAAAAATGCAACCTTTGGCGACTAATATTTTAGTCGACAAAACTGTTATTTCTTGTAGTGACCCGATTAATGTGGAGTTCATATTCATTTTAAATGTATTAATAATCACATTTAAAATAAATTTGAACAATATCAATTTTTTTGTGCACATTTATGTAGTTCGTCTACACTTATTGTTGTTTCATATTTTCTATGCCCAAAAAAAAAAAAAACTTCATTTTACATTTAATTCTTAGAAGGTTTTGCATTCGATAGGATTCAACAATATCAAATCACCTAGTGTCTAATAGCTTTCCTATAAAATAGACAGAAATGAAATATTCAATCAATCAATGACTACTTCAGTTAGCTAGAACTCTTACACATTGTTAGAAGATCAAATGTTTTTTTTTTTTTGAACGTTAGAAGATCAAATGTTCGAATCCCTAAATTACAACCTCCAATGTACCCCAAAAAAAAAAACTTCAAATGGTTCAATGAAAGTGGCTGCAACATGAAGCCACAAACAATACAAGTGAGATCATTAATTCATCATTTATGTACAGGCAAATTGGATTAATCTCTCTCTCTCTCTCTCTCTCTCTCTCTCTCTCTCAAATACTTGTTTAAATCTTTATTTACTTGAAGGAGGATCATTTTGGGAAGTTCATTAATTCTTTTGTTTAGCCAAAGCAAGGATGGAATTGGAAAGCTTGTTAATGGCGTCAACAAGGCCATCAATACCTTGCCTAGTGATCTCAGTTTTAGACTCTTCAATCTCTAGTCTTCTCTGGTACAAGCTCAAGAGCTCTCTGTGCCTTGTATCTTCTTTCTCATCACAAGCTTGAATAGCTTCTGCTATGAGGATAGCACTTTGGGAGATTGCATTCCCAACTTCAATGTTTGGTGTGCTTCCACTTGCAGCAGTGCCACTTGTTCCCTCTCCTCTTCTCCTTCTCTTTGCTGGTGAGTCTGAATGCTCACTTGTATCAGAATCTGAGCTATCACAAATTCACACATCTCCAAAACATAAACATTTGCAATCAAACCAATCTATCTTAATTAACTCAAAATTAATGACAAATACAATATTAGTGTATGTGTGTGTGTGATGAAATCAGTCCACTTTAGTGAAAGAAGCTGTGTGATGAAATCAATCCACTTTAGTCTAGTCAAAGAAGCTTGGTGTCCACTGGTATCGGGAGACGTATCATTAGTGTAATAATGTAACGATACTAGGAATATTGGGTGATATATATATCGAAAATCAAATGCCTAGTGGTGATTGTTTTCAAATGATCGAATACAAAAAAGAACTTTATAGCAACCGAATTGGTCAGTTGTGAATTGACAATATCAGTTTTTTTTTTAAAAAAAAATAGATTTTACCAATATCAGTTGTGAATCGATTATGAACCGATACATACATAAGAAACTGGCCGACACTAATGTAATTTTCATTCCAATCAATATATCATGATGTATCGATATCAATGAGACAAAACCTTAATACGTATCGAAGATATTGAGTGATATTTAAAGCCATGTATTATTCATGGAAGGTCCCCCCCCCCCCCAAAAAAAAAAAAAGACTTTGTTGAAGCCCATTGCTAGAGGGGTAAAAACCCACCCATTCACTTAACAAAGATAGCAAGGATTAAACAATTAATTACTCAAAACACAAATATATAATTTTCTTCAATAAATTTTTTAAAAACAACCTACTTTTTAAGAAACAAAAATTATTTTCAAATATTCATAAGCTATTGCATACAATGGATTAAGGGAAGTGAGGCACTGATTTTTAATGGCATACAATGTTGGCATCGAGAGAGAGAGAGAGAGTACCTACTGTGGGCAATGGCTGAGACTGTGGAAGACTGTGTGGTTGTGTTGCTGCAACCGGTGGAGGCGGCGGTGGCGGTGGCGGTGGCGGTGGCGGTGGAGGGAGGGATAATACTGTTTGTGGTGGAGCTGAGATTGAATGTTGCAGTGGAGGAAGCAATAGAGGTGGTTGAACCACCGCATTACTTGTTGATCTCTCCACCACATACCCACTATGCCCCACATTAGAACCACCACCACCACCACCACTAGACCCAACACCCACCACCACCCTCACACCTCCTCTCCTCTCCACCACCTCCACCAATGCCTCATATATCTGAGGCAACATATTAGAAGGCAAATTCCTCTCTTTCCTCTCATGCTTCTCAATCTTCCAATAAGACCCTCCTCCACCACCACCACCACCACCACCACCACTGGTATCTCCTCCTCCTCCACCTTTCTCAGCCAATCTCCTCTCATAATCTCTCACTTTCTTGAAATCTCTCATGAGATTGTCCCACTTGTCATTACACTGGTTTTGACTCCTCAAACAACCATTCCTCCAACAATAGTCCTCAACCCATTTCCACCTCAGCTCTGCTGGTTTGCTCCTCCCTTCACTCTCCTCAACTCTCTTCATTCTTCTATCATCATCCATTTTCTTTGCCTCAATCAGAACCATTGTCTCTTGAACTGTCCAGTTTCCTTTCCTGTAGTCCCTCAACAAACTGTTACCACCACTTTGATTGGCCATCATCCAAGAGAGAGACTAACAAGACATGAGAGAGAGAGAGAGAGAGAGAGAGAGAGAGAGAGATGCAATGTGAATAAAAGAAGAGGGAGAAAAGGCATGTTAAAGGGGCTCAGTTATGGCTGTAGTGTGCAGTCATGTACTGTTACTGTATTCTATTTTATTTTTATTATTTTAGTTTAAAAAATTGTGATCTATTGTTATATGGAATTTGTTTTATATATTATTAATTTATCTTATGAACACATAGTTTGGCATCCTCAAAAAAATCTAAAAAGTCAAAAAGTCACTATCTTATTTAAGTCACATCATCTTATTTAAGTCATATCACCTCTCTAACACATCACTTCAAACCCAACCCAAATCCAACCCATATTTCATAAAAAGTCAAAAAGTACACTTATTTAGTCTTCCCAAACTTGGCCATAAATGGATGTAAATGTATATGAATGAATAAAATTTTATCTGTTAGTATATATTCTATATCTAATTTTGTGGTTACTTTCTCTATTCTAATGCATTAAGATTGCAAATCCAAGTATATTTCTTCTATTTGTATAAAAATTAATCACAAAATTAAAAACTACACTATTATATAAGTGTGAGACTGACAAAAATATAATCCAATCTCATGTAAGAGAATATTGTGTTTAATTTTGTAACTAATTTTTATATTTTTAAACTATTTCATTCAAGTAAATGTCATTTAAAGATTGTTTACCATTTAAGTTATTTAGGGTCACCATCAGACCGTGAAAATGATACCCAAACTCCACTTGTGCCTAGCAGACTCTTTTTTTATGAGTCGACTAAGCCCAAGGCCAAAAATTTTACACCCAAGTCCTATGCAACGGCTTTGGCCTACGCATGTTAACAAATTGACTTGCAGGCAAAGCTCAACGAGCCTACTTTTGAATTTTTTTTCCTTCAAAATTTTCTTATTTTTTGAGATCATGGGATGAGTTGACGGTTTTAGACCTTAACACTCCAGCTTGTTTGTTTTGAGAGATAGAGGTGCGATTGGAATTGAGATGGAGATGAGATTTATTATATGTTGTGTTATTTTGGCAGATAGAGAGGGGATTCATAATCTCATGGGATTAAGATGGGCATTGGTACTGAGATTGAGATGAAGGAGGTGGAGATGGTATTAGGAAATTAGTCTCATGGAATTAGTTTTTTTATTTTTTTATTTACATGTTGGACATTTTTTTAACATTAATGTTTAATGTTTTTGTATTTTTTTTAAAGTAAAAATCATAATTTTATTTGTTTTAATATTTTATATTTATTTTATAGGACAATAATTTAATAATCCCTACATTAACAACTACCATAAAAACAAACACAATTTTACTTAATCCCTTCGCTAACAATCCCTTAACTATTAATCCCCTCACTATCAATCTCCTCTATTATACTTCTCAAAACAGACGGGCCCTCAGGCTTAAACCCAACTCTAGCCTTATTTAGGATACTCAATCTTGTCTCGTCTCGCTCGTCTTAATATACAAGTTTAGACAGGAAAAAAATTCTTAACAGCTCAGACATGTTATGGACTTTCAAACCAAATGATGACATTTATTAATTGCACCCACCAATAAAAATTTTAAATATTTCTTATTTTCGAAGGTTATTATTTCATGGCCTAACTACTGAATTATCATTAATGGGTGGGAGAACCTAGTGGTGATGTAATGTGCAAAAATCACTCATAATTAGAAGAGGGTTTTTTATGCAGATTCCAACAAGAAGAGAGAAAAGGCAAACTGGCAGTTTTCACCCTCTTTTTCTCTTCTCTTTTTCACTTTCTTTTCTTTTCTTTAAAATTTGCCATCTTTTTAGAGCTTTACTTTGGTCAGCACCACACACCACTCTCCCTTCAAATCTTCAAAGTTAAAAGTTCAAAATCTAAATCTACTAATTCAAGCCACTACTACACTCTACTCCCCCCACACAAAAGTAACCTCTAAAACTTACGAGAGAAAGAGATGAAAGAGAGGATCTTAGGTGGTAGAAAGCATACCGTTCTAAGAAAAGTCCAAGCAAATCCATTCAAACTGACAGGGCTACAACCCCCAAAAATTTCACAGGGAAGAGAGAGAGAGTGATAAGGTGTGTTGCCAACATCAGAGAGACTGTGAATCTGACTGCCAGTGGCTCATCACAGCCGTTCAAATTAACTTCATTTAATTATGAATAAATATTTTGTATAAGAGCGATACCACTAACTATAAGAGATTTTACATTACCAGTGGGAGATGTCTACCTAATTTTTTTTGTGACATTTTAATGGCAAGAGTTGTCTACTTAATTTTATTTGTGATATTTTAAATTATGCCTAAGATTGAAGTACAATTTTTTTGTTTTTAACCTTTTGAGAATCATGAAACATGTTTTCAAAACCCAGATAGTTAGCTCAATGATTGAGTGAGTCATGAAATGAACAGTAAATGTAGACATTTAGATGCTATTTTTATTAGCAAAAAGGTTGGGCATTAACTGATATATGTCATCTATGAGTGATTGCTTGTATTCGAGAGATGTAGCCTTGCTAGATACATATAATTGCTTTAGGAGTTTATTTCAATATTATCGTTTCTTGAATTAATAGCATTAATTCATGTTTAAACCTTATAAAATTTTTGGTGGGTATTTTGTCGTTGAATTGAATACGAATATTTATTTTTGTTAAAAATAAATAGTTATAAATTCTTCTACATTGATTCTGATCTTTGTGATGAATTTCACCCTCATTAAATTCTTATTGAATATATGCAATGATGTTCAATATGAAAAATGGACAATAGGGTCTGGATTTTATATATTCTTCTTAATATTTTTAAGAAAAATAAAACAAAACAAAAGTAGAAGAAGAAGCATAAATAATATTATACTATATCAAAGAAGATCAAGGAGAAGAAATCCACATTAAAAGACTAAAAAATGAGAGAGACTAACTACCCTAATCATTTGGTTAGCCTCCTCCTCCTCAGCCTCCTAATAAAGTTTCCCATGCAAGAATTATAGAATAATATTAATGGTCCATTTCCCATGAAGCCCTAAGCATGGTCCATAATTGCAAGATGAGCCCCAAATTTGGAACTTTTTGAAGGAGCGGACAGTTTTGTGCTTTTGAGAAAATCCAGATGTGTATTTCTTATTTTGATTTAAAGCTTGGTTCCCCTCTCATACACCTCTCTTTAATTAAACCAAACAATATACGCACAAAACTCTCAAAATAAAATAAAAAATATCAAATAAGCGCATCAAACAATCACATATACAACTATAAAAAAAAAAAAAAAGCTTAACCAAACAAAGGGCTATTTTTAAAATTTAATTAACAGACATCTTTAAATTTTTAACTCATTTTGAATCACTATTTCTTATATTTTTTACACGTTTTTTTCAAAAAAAGTTTTTAAAAAAATCAAAAAGTCTACTTTTAACCATCTTTCCAAAATAACCCAAAGACATTATTCTGATAAAAAAAAAAATCAAAGACATTAGTAGATGTTTGGGAAGTGGGTTTTTTTGTAGATTTTTTTAGTTGTAGGATATTATTGGAAAAAAAAAATTTTGTGTTTGGGAAGATAGTTGGATTTTTTTATGGTTGGATGTGATGTTTGTAAGAGAAAAAATGAAATGATTATGGGATTTGATGTGATATTTTGTTTGTATTTGTTTTTTTTTATTTTGTAACCAATTTGTCTTTTAGTGAAAAAAAACAAAAAAAAAAACCCAAAAAATTAGTGTTTGATTTCAGTTTTCTGAAAATTATGTTTTTTTTTTTTTTTTTTAAGTGAACTTTTTTAAATTATAAGTAATTTTTTTATTTTTTTAGATGCACATTACTTTAATGTATCTAAATAGTCAAATATTTGTGAAAAAATATTTTTAAAAATTAATAAATACACAAAAATATATTAAAAAAAAGTATTGATTTTTTTTTTGGGTATTTAGTGTATTTTTTAAAGATTTTTTTCACAAATATTATACTTTAAATGTATTTATGTTAAGTGTGTGTAAAATTTTTTAAAAAAATTACTTTAAATATTAAAAAAATTCATTAAAATTATTAAAATATAAAAAATAAAAAAATAAAATTTTCTGAAAATTATTTTTTAAAAATCAGAACCAAACAAGCTGATTATTATTCTCATTATGGGCAATATAAATTAATTAATATTTGTTTTTATTTTAATTTTTTATTATTATTAGGTACCTGCCAGGTAGGACAATTGTGTGGGTCCATACACATACACAAAGATGGCAGGAGAGTTTTGGTTTGACTACAAGGACGGGGGTTTGACCACAGAGGACAAATCCACTTGGAGAAGAAACCCCCTTCTGACTCGTCACTGTCGTTCTTTTCGTTTTTGGACTCTTGCCTGCACTTTTTCTTCCTCTAGGGTACCCCAATACTCAAGGGCACTTTAGTCATTTTATAACATTTTAAATATATGAATAAATTGGAAAATTATATTTTGCTTGGCCAACACAGTGGTGCCTCGATTGAATTTTATTGGTTAAAATAGTTGGACGTATTAATTTTGTGAATATTTTTTTAAGGATAACAGAATAACCATCCTGATACAGCTTTCGTTTGAGATGTGTTATTTTTTAGTTTTTTTAAGTTAGGGTTAAAAAATCTCTTTTGAAATGAAATTTTTAATTTTTTTGACTTTTGTAATAGAAAAAATAAAATAATTATGATTTGAATGTGACATTTTATCTTATTAGTTTTTTAGCTTATTTTGTTTGCTTATTTTTTTTTTTTTTTTGACTATTTTAACCCAAAAAATTTATGCCAAACATAGCCATAAGTATTTTAGGATCATCAAATAACTTCTGGAGTAAATTACTCTTTGGGATAATTATATTGAATTTTCTTAATATTTTAATTCACAATAACACTTAACTCATTTTTATTAATAATTTGTTAGTTATATGAATAAAATAATAATTTGTCATCTTTATATATATATTTTTCTTACTTATTCTTGTGTCTTTAAATTATTTGTATTAATTTTAATTCCTTTAATCTTATTAAAAAGAATTAATATATTTATATCAAAATTGTAAAATTTATTACATTTTTTTTTAAAAAATTTCATGGGTAAGAGCATCTCCAACGGTGAATCAGATTTTTCATCAAATTTGAGTCAAAAATGACTCATTTCACCAAATCTGGTATCACATGCTCCAACGGTTCACCTTTCACTAAATCTGTCCCGGGACAACCGGGTGGTCGACCGGCCGGTTGACCGGTTAGGCAAAAATATTTTTTTTTTAATTGTCTGAACTTTTTTTTGAACTTTCTGAACTTTTTTCGGGACGACCGGGTGGTCGACCGGCCGGTTGACCGATTAGGCAAAAATTTTATTTTATTTATTTATTTTTTAACGATTTGAACTTTTTTCCTGAACTGTTTGAATCTTTTACTGGTTGACCGGTTGTTATAACCCAACGGTCAGTAACAGTGATTTGGTGAAATGCTTCGCCTGTTCTCAGTTTGATGAAATGTTTGGTGAAATCTCATTTTGATATCGATTTGGTGCAACCGTTGGAACAGTGAACAGTAGCTTTTTCATCAAAATTTGAATTTGATATCAGTTTTGGTGAACCGTTGGAGATGGTCTAAACAATGTAATACATATATAGACTATTATATTAAACAAATGACAAAAGGTGTATAAGATTTGAACTTAAAACTTTTAATTTAAGTAACAAGACTCTTGCTACTAAGGCGACATACATATTATAATGAGAGATTTATTTAATTTAGAAGATTTATAAGTCAATAAATTCATAAAGTATTTTTGTATTGCACTTATTATGGCTTTCTTGGGAAATAGGGTTGGGGTTATTAATGCAGATAGTCAGTTATATAATTTTCTTTGTTAAACTAACTTAGAATGAAAAAGAGTGAATTGGAATGGATTTAAGTTATGTATTTTGAATGAATTTAATTCATGTTATTTTAAGTTGTGAATTGGAATGGATTCAAGTTACACAGTGATGAACAAATTTTGTTCGGACATATAGTTCTGACAGGATCATTATTGTTCGACAAAACAGTTCTGAACAAAATACATTTTTTCGACTACACAGTGGTGAACAAATTGTTTTAGGCTACATTTAAAATTCTGATGACGACTCAGACAATGATTCTTATGGCAATTCAGACGATGATTCTGTTTTTCCTCATCTTGCAAACGATTATGCAAATTCCGTAGAAATTGGAGTATCTTCAATCGATCTCAGCGATGACGAAAATACAAAAAGCAACGAAGAAGATAATGATGAGAGGATGAAAGAGGTTACTGATTCGGCGATACGGAGAGCGTTCAGAGAAGATGAGAGTCGTCGGAATGCTCTGTTGACGGCCGAGACGACGACGAGAGTGATAGAGGGTTGGGGTCCAAGAATTCTATATTGGACCAAAGCTCCAAACTCTGAAGATTGAGTGAGTCAGGAAAGGAGAGGAATGAAAAATTACGTAGGTGTGCATTTCATTGTGAAAATATTATGAATATGGGTAGATTTGGTAATAAGTGGGGTGTCTAAAAAAATATTATTAAAATTTAGGGTTTAGGATTGGGGTCCAAAGAAATGGGGGGTCCAAAGAATTTTGATAGGTGCTAATAGCAGTACTCTTTTTAACCCAATAACACAAAACATCACATCTAATCCATAATCATTACATTCTTTTTTTCATAAAAAATCAAAAAAGTCAAAAAGTCATTTCCAAACGAGGCTAAAAATTCCAAGCTAAAATAGTCAAAAAGTCAATCCACTTTCCAAACATGTCCTATAATATTAATAAATCTGATTTATAATATTAATTTATTATTATTATTTATTATTTATTTTTATTTTTATTTTTACTTATTTAAATTAATATATTATATACCAGCTTGTGTGTGGAGTTGTGGGACCACATTGGCAGTAATAATAAATTTTTGCTGTGGGGGGCGGTGATGATAGCATGAAAGAAAGACTTTGTGAAACGTCCACACCAAATATCAGACATACCAAACACTTCCATTAATTAAAGATTTTATTATAGTAAAAATTAAATAAAGATTTTATTATGGTAAAAATTCTAATTAAGTGGTAGTTTCATACAATAATTATAAATTTATATAAAAAAAATTAAAATTATTATATTTGTAAGTTAATTTTTTTTTTTCTTAAAACATACATTAAGTAATATTTCTTGTCGAATATATATATACATGTAAATCCGTTTGTTTTGAGTTATAGTGAAGGGGATTGGATTCATAGTGAGTAGGGACGGCTGTTCAAAAAAGAAAAATAGTAAGGACCACAAAAAATTATGTTTATTTATAAAGTGCAGCTTGGGATTAGTAGTTTCTTGAAACTAGTATGGATGGGCTTTGGAGGAGGGGATTAGTAAGGTTGGTTGGGTTTTCAAAACTAATGTGAGGATTAACTTGAAAAAAGACTCCTATGTGGTGTGTTTGTGTATGATTTTTTTTTTTTTTTGGCTATTACATCATTACATATATATATATATATATATAAATTAAAAAATATAATTTTTAATATTAAAATATATCAAAAACATTAAAGGGTATTTATAATATTTCATATAGTTAATCCCCTCACTAAAAATAATTAATATTATCATATCTTTTATATTAAAATGTATATTTAACATTGTTTATACCCATGTTTACACACTATCTACATTAGACCGATGGTTTTAGTTTTGACTGAAAAGAAAACTATATCAACTTATAAAACTTTTTTTTAAAAATCTCAAAGATAATCAATGTAATTTACCCAATAAATAAAGAGCAACAGTATGATCAATGTAAGTTTTAGACTTTCAGTTTTTAAATCTTTATTTGTTCTATTTGAGATCTTAATAAATTTTCCTAAGAAGACCCACCATTAAATTCCAAGTAGGAACAACGAGAAACAATCAATCAATGTCCAGCAATAAAAATAAAAAATAAAACATGAGGCAACAACGGTAGAGATCTAGGAGGTGTATTGAAAGTGAAGGGGAGGATATTTTTGTCAAATTAATCTTTGTCATGCCACGTCAGGCACACATCATCACAGTTAAATTTTTTGAAAGAAATATTTTTAATCAAAGAATATCTGAATTGCTAACATAAATCTAAAATTATGCATATATGTATATTTTAGAATTTAGGGTTTAAGACAAACAAGGTATAACAACCACCCTCCACAAAAGGCCAAATAACAGCATTTAAGGGAAGCAATACAATTCAACAATATATCTTCATGGATGATGCTGAACTTGATGCTTCAACATCCAAATACTTTCTATCTTATTGAAACATTCAGTATAAATACTTCATAATTAAAAATGTAACACAGATCCCCCTCAATTTTGTTTTGTTCTCTTCATCCTAAAACAGGAAAAACACATTTCAATTCAATACCTTTCCCCTCTCCTTGTTCTTTTGTTTTTTTCAAAACAAAAAATACACAACAGAGTATATCCTTCCTATTCTAGTATACATAAGAACACAAACAAGAATCAATTTTACGATCAAGAAGATTCGGCTTGTTCAACATTTGAAACTCGCCTATGTGTCAGCTGAGGGCTTGAGTATTCATCACCACTTTCAGTTGATGAAATGTTAGATGACACAGATGAAACAGGAACCGAACTTGATACTGTGTGTGGCTGCTGTGTTTGACTTTTAAAATTATGAGTACCCAGTGGCTGAGGTGGTCTTGGTGCTTCAGGAGCCGGATTCCCTTGAGCCTCTTCTGTAAGTTTCCTCAGAAGGTTCATGACGGTGGGAAGAAACCTTGATGAGAGGGAAAGAAGTCCAGCCAGCTGCCAACAAAAGAAAAAGGGATGAAATCAGAGACAAAAGCGTAATTTTTGGATTAGTTCAGCAATCCTTCAAATTTCGTCTTCTGCAGCACAACACTAGTCTTTCTTTGCTCCTCAGCCCCATAGATATGGTCATTAGGGCAAGCTACAGCTGTTTTCATCTCTATTCTTTGGATCTTTACTCCAGGAGCCAAATCACAGGTTTTCAATTCATCCAAGCCTTAATCATACAAAATTATTTTGCTTTGCACCGTACATGACCTTGTGTGGTGTGATCTGGGGCGAGACTGATCTACTCTAGATTTAACATATGCTAACCATTTTGCATATATGCATGAACAAAAAGTAGTACTCTGGGGTCAGGTACATTGAGTTGGGGGTTAAGGGCAGCTAAAGATCAATCAGTGTTCTTATACAATCTTCAGAACTGGCTCTATCAACAAAAAAATGTAAGAGAACATTATAGAGAACTACATAGTGAAGTATAAACAAATTTTTTTTTAGCTCCCATCCACATTTGAACTAGTTTAACCTAAAACAAGTATGTAATTCAGAAATCAATGCTTGGAGGATCATATGGTGAGGATGATACACAAAATATATTTGTTTTCTTAAGAGAGTTCCAAACATAAAAATAAAAGAAAAAATTGTAGGAATTATCCTAATATCTTCTTTACTCACAGGGCCATGATGAAACTCCCCAGCAATGTCCATTTGTACCCATAAGGCTTTTGCAAGTAAGTATATAACAAATAAGGCCATGAGGTAGAGAGGATTCCTGTTATAGTAGCAGAAAAAAATAATAACAGATTATTAGTAAAAGGGGCAGGCAAAATGAGAAATAAAAGGCAGTCAACCTAAATGTGAACTTAAGAAATATATTGTGTAAAGTTCCTAGCTTTGATGTAATTACTTTAAAAGAAGCATGAATTCATTGAACCCGAGAACAACCATTGCCATGATAGCCCATGGAGGAGGTAACCAGTTGTTGTTGCGCTTGTGAGCCTCCTGAACAAACAAACAGTATTTGTACATAAGAGCTTTAGAAGACTGCATTTAAAGAATCAAGCAAAGTTATCGTAGATGAGTGACCAAGAACGGAAGGTAAGAGGAAAAAAAATGCACAAGCTGAACATGTAAATTGGCTCACTTTCACAAGGACATAATTAAAAACAGAGAGCATACATAATCAAGCATTTGCTTCAGTTTGATGTATTGGAGACGGACAATTTGATTGTCGCACCACCATGCATCAATTGCAACTTGATCACAATTCAATATAGTTTTAAGAAAATTTAATGGCAATTTACTCATAATCAAAGAGCACAGTGAAACTTGCATACTCAACCAAGAATAGAACAGCAGTTTTAGCAGCAAAATCAGTTGACATGAAAGGGTATTATGAGGGGTACAGAACTTGCCCTAAGCCTGTTGTGGCCATTGTGCTAACGAATGGATAGAATTAGACTATGGCACCATGTATGGTGCAGTAACAAAACCATGCAATTGTATATATAACAACTAGAGGTCATACCCAGGTAATAAACATGCAACCTCACAAATAAAAAAAATTCCTACTTCCCTTTAATCCATTGTTTGTGCACATCTATCAAAGTAAAATGAAAGGCAGGACCTTGAAAGAAGAAGAAAATAATGAAAAATCATGGCAGTTTATAATTATGTACCTGGGCTGAAATAGCTTGAGTGACTGTATACTCAGTTTCTGCCTTAAACTGCCTCCACAAAGACTTGCACTGCACAGGCGTAATCAGTGTGTTTTCTGGAGGTACCTGGTTAAGTTTGCTTCTTAATGAGTAATCAGTCAACTGAAAAATATTGGCACACCACACGGACAGAGGGTAACAAATAGTATACACTTCCTACCTCCTCCCACGAGCTTGAAGCAAGAGGATCTGCAGAATCTCCAATGCTCCTATTTTGTGAAGAAGGCAAGGCAACTGTTCCCTCCATGAGCGATGAGAAAAGTACATTCTCTATCTTATCTGGTTTCTCATCCAAGCGTGTGGCCGCCATAACAGATAAAAGCTTCAGTGACTGCAATATGTTGACAAAATATTACATTCAGAAAAAACTATATTATGCAGAGAGTTAATAATATAAAGTCCCAGTAATGACAGATCTGCAGATTACCGCAGAGCGAGCATCTTTAGTGATTGCTCTAATATCTTCCGCTCCAGTCCAAACCCTTGGCATTGAATCAGTGTCATGGTTGAAGATTGTCGAAAACCTAAATACATGTATAAACTAATAAGGACCCATAAGAAGAGAGAAGCATTGGAGAACTTGGATGAAAAATATTCCACCATTAAATTGGCTACCTATCCTTCATCCGAATCAGAACTTTCCCAGCTTCCTCCCTACATTTTTTCTCAACCACACTTCTCGCATAGTCCCTTAAATTTTGAACCATTTTGTCAAATGTTGCTTGGTCCAACTCAAAACCGGTGAGAGCAGATGAAAATTCTGATACTGCAACATCAGTCTCACGTTTTAGAAGCCTTCTTATAGAAGACCAAGTATCTTTTTCGCTAGCCTCCAGAAGGGACTCCACAGGTGCAGCCAGTGCTTGACCAAGTTTTTTCTGCAAGTCAAAAAGGTTTCCGCTAGGTAATCTCAAAAGATGATAATCTCAAGAAAAAAAAGGAAAAAGAATGCAGAAAAAAAAAAAAAGAAAAAAAAAAGAAAGAAAGAAAGAAAGAAAAGTTTGGCTGGAAGAACACTTATGAATTGCCCCATCAGATTGATAAATACCTCAAAACTAGCTACAATTTCTGACAATTTTGCACTACGAACAGATGAAGCATGTGCCTCAATGTCGCGGCGAAGTTTCTCACGAACTTTTGAAGCATCCCAATTAGCTTGCTTTATGGTTGCATCTGACATTAAGGAATCATAGTAATGAGGTGGAAATGAGTAGATTCTGGAATGCTAGCTACCACAATTTGAATACCAATGAACAAAAATGACAAAAAAAAATTTAAAAATTTTCCAATAGTTTCACCTTCAAGAATCTAAATGGACCTCAACATTTTATTTCTATGTGAAATTAGAAAGTCTGGATCCTAAATTTCAAGCAAAAGGTAAATATGCTCAAAAGTCATATAGCTTAATATTTCCTTTTTCAATAAGAATGAGGCAGCTTAAACATGACGAGACACCATGAATATACTAGAACAAAAGATGTCAAGCTTCAAAAGTTCACTGCCAACGCAGATAAGCATATGAGTTTGCTGAAATTGAATATGAGCTCACTCAGCACCGTTGGAAAACAATTCTGTTAACCAGTGTCATTAGTATTTTTTATTATATACAATACATATTGAATGGTAAAGTATGAAGACATGTCATTTCAATATGTAATGTATGGTGGGGTACTACTATATCTTGCAACAGGATGCTCACATGCCATGCCATTTCACTATACATTACAATGCTTTTACTATACATTACAATACTATCTTTTTTATTCTTTGTATTGATAACCCAATGCTTTTACCATATATTACAATTCACATCCAACAATGTACATATTGTGTGATACACAGCTGAGTTAAGGCCAATCAGCCTGACACCCAAAAAATTGGTGTTCCCGATCTTACTTTTTCTTTTGTTCACGAGGATTTCATTTAAGACCTTTGAGGCTTGAAATTAAATATTTCTGCCTTCTTCAGTCTTTGTATTTGTAATTATAAACTTCAATGCTTGTGCCGTCTCCTCTAAAACAAAAAAATCCTTCCCCCCTTTCTATGTGGATGCAAGAGAGGAGACATGGGGATGGAGAGGGGAATTTGGACTTGGAAAGAGCCCAAATAATGATCAAACAAACAAGATATATTAGATTGTTTTGCTTTCAAAAGGTTCAAATCATTTGCCTATATGCAAATTACAAACCAACTTCCATCCGGTAAATTATAGCAGTCAGTTTACACGAGACAAAAGTTAATTAAATTCCTTTACAGCTGTGTATTTCAAATCCAGAATGAAAGAACAAATTTAAGCACATATATCTAACGTATTAACTTATGTGTAGAAGGCAGTATAATGCAATGCATTTAATGCAGTACCTGCACAACTCTGGTCAAAGTCAAGCATACAAGCCTTAGTGCTGTTGCGAACAGAATCAGCAAATCCTAGTCCTCTGTGCAATGATTGTTCAAGGTGGGTCTTAAAACTCTCAAGTGCTTTAGAACGTAAATGTCCCAACAAGGTAGTGTAAGCAGGATGCACTAACTGCACAATACATAAAACAGTGAGCATATAACATAGATAGGCAAACAAACAAAAAGTACCATGATGTCTAATCTCTCTAATGGCCTGACAAAATATGATGAAGATGATAAAATGACACAAATGTATTTTTTACCTGTAATACTTTTGTCTCTAGTTGCTGTCGCTTTGCCTTTCTCACACCTTCATCAAAGTAGAAAGCCTCCATATCATATCTATGGAAAATGCAAACATTGAGTAAATAAAGAAAATTAGTTCATTAGATAGAGAACTAGAAACAAAAGAGGCAAAGCAGGAAAAGTACGAGGGAAGATAATTGTTCCCAAGGGAACCTACTTGCAACCTTGCGTTATTGAGTTTTTACTCATTAGAATCTGATTTATAACTATTTAGGTTAGATATTAATCGTATCAATTTCTTATATATTTTCTGGTGTTTCATAGGCTATGGTAGTTCAGTTATTTCAATAATTTCCTGTCTGGGTAGTTTAGTGGACCTTTTTTTTTCTTTTTCTTTTTTTGTGGATACTGCACATTGTGCAGTAAAGAATTCAGCCACGTCAAAACTCAAGCAGATTTATTTCTGAGTTACTCATTTGAGACCTTAAACTTACTCTGAAAGATAGGTTTCTATTATTGAGCTTAGCCTCTTCCCAAAACCTGATACTGGACCAGATCGAACAGCTTCCTCCAATGCCACCCAACCCTGTAATAAATCAAGAAGAATCAAGTATGCCTTAATGAATGGTTTCTCATTTAGAGGACAGCAACTCATGAACAGCAAACAGATGCACAATTACCACATCAGAGGTCAAGCAACTGAGCTTTTCATTGGCAATCTCTTCACACCGGACACTGGCAACCATGACCTGATTATCAAAAAACCATATAAATATTATGCAAGACAAAAGAGACAAAATGCATATGCAAACCAAACAATTCCTTATCAATCAAACGGCAAGAAAAAAGTGTGACCTTGTGAGCAGGAAGGTCTAGATCCTTGTTTTCTTTTATAACTTTCCATATCTGTTGTGCACTGAAAGAAAATCCTGATGCAGGAACAACTCCTCTTCTATCACCAGCAAGCCCTCCTGGAGCAATAGAATGGAAAAAACGCTGCCTCAGTTGAGCAACCTGTACAAGAGGGCACATAAGGCTGAAAGACTGTAAATCCTCTATAAAACTATAAATAACTAATATGGAGAGACATATAGACACAGGCAATTCTCACTCCGATTCTGTAAATTGATAACCAGATCCGTTCCTTTCCGATGTATCCAAAAAAGATAACCAGATCCGTACCTTAATATGAAAGAAAGAGTTGGCTCTAACATTTACTGGACAAAGGTCCTCCTCATTTCAAATACTCACAAATTTGCCTTCCAAATTCAATTCGACACAATCAATAGCCACTAGCAAATATTAAAACTCTTTTTAACCAATGGCAAACTTGTTTAAGAATCCAACATTTTTAGTGAGATTATATGGGAATAATGGGAGAGAAGTGGAATATGATTGTTCTCATACCATCATATTAGTACAATAGTATCTTGATTTTAAGAAGATGCTCTTTTTTATTTCTGCCCAGTAATTTTACTTTAAAAGAATATATATATTAATAATTTATAAAGGGTTAAATATCTTGAATCTTTGAAGGTTTTTTTTTTTCTTTCTTTTTTATCAGCCGATCTTTGGAGGTTTTTACATAACAGAGATGGCTAAGTAGAAGTATGGATTGAAGATTACATGCATTGACTGCAAATATAGAGAGGGCTTATCAACAACCAGAACTAAATGCTGGAACAGTGATGCAATGCTAGACATTTGACAAAATCACAAGCCATTATCATGGCAGCCAAAGAAAGTTCAATAAGCACTTTATGCTAAAGGATCCACCTGCTCTTTAAACTGCTCTTCCCTCTCCTCATAGCTAGATAAAGCAGTGACCTCCACCTTCACGCCCATGAAAATTTTAAAGTCAGAAAAAAAAAAAAGGCACAGACCACAGACCAGAGAGAGGGAGAGAGAGAGATTATATCTTGCATTGAAAAATTCACTGAGAGGTGTGTCCTTGTGAGCCTGTGGCTTAGAAACTGTATCCCATATCTGCAAAAGTATAATCAATGATAAGAGAAAATATAAATAATATATTTCTGGTCATGTTATGGGAGGAGGAGGGAGAGATAAGCACAGATGTACCTTCTGAATATCTTCCCTCAGAACAGGCTCCAAATGTTCAAGTGGCGTCTACACAAACAATCACAAAAACAGAATGATTCAAAATTGAACAGGAAAGGTACCTTTAGAAGGACAAGATTAGGTAATTGGAAAAAAATTTCAAGAAAATAGACTGCTAAAGTACCATACCTTTGTTTTATCACGTATTACAAAGAGAAGTGTAGTTTTGCGCGGACTAAATAATCGCATCATGACCTATATGGCAGCAGTCAACAGATTGTCATGGCGTGAATTATTTACAACATGATTACCAGAACAAAAACTTGAAGTGTCAGAACCTGGAATACTGTTTTTAGAAGAGGCTTGTTGGCAGCATGCTCCCGACCAATATCATGGCACCACCTGGCAATCCCATATCAGGCATCCAATTGACATTTGATGTAATAACTCAATACTGTCACAGTAGCTCGTGACCAAACAAGTATTGTTGGATAGCAGCAGTTTTTTAAATTTGTTTATCCCAGAATTTAGTTCAATCCTCGTTCCTCTAAATCAATCAGATGTCACATCACATAATGGTATGAACACCCCTTACTGTAAATGATTCATTATAGAATTACCAAAATTAACTTGACCATTTACAAGCTACCATCTAACTATTCGAACTAGGAGCAAGTAAAGCAAAAAATTCTCTAATAAATTAATACCAAGCATAATTAAGTCAGATGTCACATCACATAATGGTATGAACACCCCTTACTGTAAATGATTCATTATAGAATTACCAAAATTAACTTGACCATTTACAAGCTACCATCTAACTATTCGAACTAGGAGCAAGTAAAGCAAAAAATTCTCTAATAAATTAATACCAAGCATAATTAAGTCAAGTTACCTACCTAGTTTCTCAAATTAAGTAACTTAATCATGCTTGTTTTATTTTTATCGATCTTGAGAAAACATATGATAGAGTGTCTCGGGATATAATATGATGGGTGTTAGAGAAAAAAAGAGTGACAAAAGGTTACATTGATATGATTAGGGATATATATATATATATATATATATATGAAGGTGCGGTAACCACTATTAGATCGCCTGCTGGAGAAACGAATAAATTTCCAATAACTGTAAGGTTACACCAAGAATCAACTTTAAGTCCTTATCTTTTCACTTTAGTTATGGATGAGTTGACGATATTCAGGATGATGTGTCATGATATATGTTTTTTACAGAATATATCGTGTTAATAGATGAGACTAGAGAAGAAATTAACACTAAGTTGCAGATTTGGACAAAAGCACTTGAATCTAAAGGATTTAGGATACGCAGAACTATGACAGAGTATATGGAGTGTAATTTCAGTAACAGTCACAATAGAAGCAGAGGAGAAGTGAAGATTGAGAACCAAGAACTACCTAAGAGTAAACATTTTCGTATTTAAGATCGATTATCTCAACGATCGGAGAGATTGGAACGGATGTGAACCACAGAGTTAAAGCGGGGTGGGTTAAGTGGAGGAGTGCGTCTGGAGTACTGTGCGATAAACGAATACCCATTAGACTAAAAAGGAAGTTTTATAGAATGGCTATTAGACCAATGATGTTGTATAGGAATGATTACTGGACAACTAAGAAACAACATGTAAATAAGATAAGTGTTGCTAAGATGAGGATGCTAAGGTGGATGTGTGGCAAGACTAGAAAAGATAGAGTTAGGAATGAGTATATTCAAGAAAAGGTAGGAGTAGTACCGATAGAAGATAAGTTGAGAGAGAATAGATTGAGATGATTTGGTCATATACAACGAAGACCAACAAAGGCAGTAGTGAAGAGATGAGATACAGTGACAGTAGATAGTAGTGTTAAGGGAAGGGGTAGACTAAGATTGATGTGGACTAATGTAATAAATAAAGATATGAATCTCCTTAATTTGACTAACAAAATGGCCTTGAATAGAGTCGAGTAGAAAAGAAAGGATTCATGCAGCCGACCCCATTTAATGGGACTTAAGGCTTGGTTTGGTTTGGTTTGATTTAATCATGCTTGTTTTATCTTCTCCCATCTATCTCTTCTCTTATCTTACCTAGTTTCTCAAATTCTCTAATAAATTTAATACTTCTCTTTATTCTCACATTTTTCTTTAGACAAAAGATGCAAATAGAAAAAGATCATTGTTTCGTAGATTTTGGTATGTTTTGGTGAAAAATTTGAAATTTCGGTATTCCACTAATGTTTCATTTCAATTTCCTCAGAAACATCAACATATCAGCCAATTCAATGGAGATGAAATGAAATTTTGTTTCTTGCCCGGTTGTGCCAAGGACGGATGGAGCACATTTTTCCAAAACAAATTTGTCCCTAAGTGGACGAAACTCATATCACCAATCCTAATCCCCAACAAAGACAAACAAGCATTAAGCTAGGATAAACATGGAACACCTAATAAGAAACTTGAATACTCACATATTTATCAATACGATGTCTGAAACTGCCAAAGCAAATAGAGCACTTTGTTTCTCAAATGTTGTATCATCCTGAAATTGACAAAATTTACCACTGAAGTATGAGATAGATAATCAAATATGAGAAATGAGTTGAGCATTGAAAGGGAAGTGTCTGCTTTCCCCTTAAAAAACACAAACAAACATGTACAAATGCAAGGGGAAAAGACTTGAGGATGGGACTTGACTCTGGGATAGGAACAGATTAATATATATATGACATATAATAAATATAAAATTTGAGATGGGAGTCTATATATGACATATAATAAATATTTTTTAAAAAAAATTTGTAACGTTGCACATGTCCCCACGTGTTGTGTCCTGTATTTTATGCAAATTGTGTTGTGTCTATATGTTCATGTCATGTGGAGTGTCCATGTTTGTGCTTCTTGGCTAATAACTTGTGACAAGCATCCATTTTACCCCATGAAGTATTAAACCAGCCAACATCATCTACCCTGTGATTTCAACATAATTTTACATAAAAACAAAAATAAAAAACAAACCAAGAGGACAAATGCATGTAGTCAAGCTAAGAAGAACTGCTGTTCAATGTTCATTCCCCTTAATTCTAATCTAATGGGATCAGTAATAGCTAAGTGTCCTTGAAGCATGTCATTTCAACCCCTACTCTACACAAATATTCCATAACAATTTTAAAATGGAATAGAAGTGAAGTATAAGATACTATAGGTGAGCTCTATCTTGTCTATTATTCCTTCTTAGGAAAAGAAAAATCAATGTCGAGGTCATTACCTCGCCTCTTTCCCTCCCATCAGTACCCTCTAAATCCATGACAATTGTGCAAGGTTCAACACCGACAGCCTTGGCTATCCAAATGCCTTTCGTAGTTTGACTCCTGCAACAAAATAATTTATGTTGCATGTCTCCTCGTAACACGATGAATGCAAATAATAGCGAGAGAAACAAATAAACAATTTAAAACAGAAAAAATTATCTTCATAGAATAATACAAAATTGAGATACTTCAAGAATATTAAAAATGAAAAACCAACCTTCCCTTGAATGCATCCATCTCCCTAAAACGTGTATGGAAAAGATGATTTAATAGTGTGCTCTTCCCTGTTCAAATAGAAAGCATTCCCTTAGTGCCTTAGCGTATAAATAACATGCATAGTATATTCATAGATAGAAATACGCACACACACAACGAACCACAAGATACTTGGCTTGTAACCTTTGTACACTATTTGATGAAATCACATGTAAAGAAGTGATTGGATGAAAGCAAAACAAGTGATTGAACAGTAAGAAATCAAACAAAAATAGTAAAGCCCTCATCCAAAAAAAAAAGTGTTATATCCCGCAAAAAAAATATGTGCACTTTTGTGCCTTAATTGAAAGAAAGATTGCTTGGGATGCAAGCAAGCACAAATAAGTACCCCAAACTTGAACAACTAATCTATTCAATAATAGCAAGTTGAGTCTAGTTTCAAATTAATTTATTCAGATTGTATCAACATTGTGGCAATTTCCGCAGACAAAATGTTGAGGGGCAAGTGTCTAGGTTAGGTATATAGTTCTAAGCATCCAAAAGCTGAAAATTAAAGACTTTCAAAGACAATGCCGACGATTAAAGACTTTCAAAGACTTGCACGAGTGTACCTCATTAGTTTAGGACACTTAACATTAATCAACACGATAACTCAAAAACCCTACTTTATCTTGATGTGAATGAATATCTAAAACACAAAAATTAGTAACATGTCAACTAAAAGTCCATAATCTAAACAATCAAATAAACAAAGAAACTAAGTCCAGATTCTTATGATGTATCTATGAAATGCAATCCAATCTTCCAAAAATTAAATAAATTCAATCCCTCAGATCATAAACCAGCCTCAGACCCCCAACTATTTTGCATACAATCTAAAACCCCAAATTGTAAACACTACTCAAATTTCACCAGATCAAAACAATTTAACCATTATACAACCAAAAAAAGAAAATTTTGATCACAAACCCATAAAAAATTGGACATGAAAACTAAAACCCAGAGTTCAATTAACACATAGAATATACAAACACAACTAATTGAATCAAAATACATACCACTGCTTTGAGGACCCATGATAGCAACGACAGCGTATGAGAGACCCAATTCTCGCAGCTTGACAGCTTTCATGAAATTGTCGAGACCAGTAACATTGAACTCGCCATTGCCATCGATGAGTTGGGTCGAGTAATCAACCATGACTTCGAGTTAAAGAATTCTAGTTCGATTAATGATAAAATTGCAAAGGGGGTTTAGGGGGGTTCTGGGGGTAGTTGAAGGGAATGAGAAGAGAGAAGGATTTGAGAGTGTTGAAGCTTTTGTATATGGGTTTCAAAGCGTGATTGCAGAGGAGAGAGAGAGAGAGACAGAAAGAGAGAGATGGGGGGGAATCAAGGAAGGCTTGTTTGGTTTGTCTGTTTTAGGACATTGGGATTAAAAAGGATAAGGACATGCCTCCGTTTGAAAATTTTTGATTTTTTTGACTATTTTAATTTGGGTTAAAAAGTTTGATTTGGAAAGGATTTTTTAATTTTTTGACTTTTTTGATTTTTTTTGTGAGAGAAAAGTGTAATGATTATGGGTTAAATGTGATGTTTTATTTATTGTGACTAAAATAGCCTATTTTATTTTTTGTGTCTAAAATAGCCAAAAACACCTAGAAACCATCTTCTCAAACGGTAATGAGTAACATGCATATTTTGCCATCGTTTAGCCTAAGTTAAAAATCAGGTTTTTTTTATTATTATTAAAATAGTTAAAAAAATAAAATAAAATAAATTTTTTAATTTAATAAGATAAAATGTAACATTTAAATTATAATTATTTTATTTTTTCTTTTACAAAAGTTAAAAAAATAAAAAAAAAATTATTCTAAACGAGGTTTTTTAGTCCCAGAATAAAATAGCTTAAAAGCTAAAAAAACCAAAAAACTAACCCACATCTCAAACGAATCCTTTGTTCATCATTCACAAATTATTTTATTATTTTTTTTAAAAAAAATTTACTCTTAGATTTTTTTAAACGAATATAAAATATTTTTAGATTTTTTTTTATTATAAACGTTGTGTTTGATTGAGGGATTTGAAAACAGATTTGAAAAATAAAGGAAAAAATGTGTGAAACTATAGTAAATGTAAGTATAATTTATTCACATTTCACTTATATTTTTCATTTTTATTTCCAAATCACTTCTCAAATCTCCCAACCAAACATAGCGAAAATATTTTTCTATATTTTGTGGTAGTAGTGGTGGAACGAATGTGGATGTGAAGGTGATGGCACAGTAGTGGGGTGACAATGATGGTGATGACAACGGTGATAGTGCTTGTGGCCATGATGATGGTGGTGTGGTGACATTGATAAAATTTTAATTCAAAAAATATTTTTTATTTTTTAAAAATGAAAAATATTTTCTGTCTAAATAAGTTTATTTTTTTATTGACCATGAGAAATATTTTCTATTGATTTTTGTTTTTTTGTTGTATCAAATATTAAAAATTATAGAAAAGCCAAACAACAGAGAAAAAATAAAAACAAAATGTTTGGTTTAAATTTTAGAAATTTGTCCCAAAAATTTTTTCTAAAAAATAAAAAATTTAAAAACTTTAGCATTTTTATATAATTTTGCCTTTTTAGAAGGTAAAAATATTTTTAAAAATTTTATTTTTATTAAATTTATTTATTTTTAAAAAAAACTCTAACCTTTTTTAAATAAAAAATGAAACCAAACATGGCCAAAAAAATTCGATTACTCTCCTTTGAAGTAATGTTGGTCCGGTGGCAATTGCTAGCACACAAGTCGTGCGATGCATGTGTTATTGAAGAACAATATATAAAAGTGAAAATTACTCATCAGGAACTTTTTTTCAAAATAAATATAAATAAATGAAAAAAATTATCATTAATTTATAAATATTTTGTACAAACTTCACTTGGGGTGTAATAAGGTTATTTAGGATGATTTAAATAAGTTTATTTTTTAACATTTTACGAATTGATATACAGAAAAATAGAGAAGTGATGTGACCCAAAAAAAGATAAAAAGATTAAAAAAAATGTGTTTATATAGCATACTCCAAACAAGTTCTAAATTACAAATACACTTATAAGATTTGTTTAAAATATAAATTGTATCATTTAATTTTAAAAATTACATTTCGTCTCTTGAGATTTATAATTTTATAACAAATAGTTCTTTTTAGGATAAATCACAAACACACCCACTAAGGTTTTATTAAAATACGAATCGCCCCTGTGATTTTGAAAATTACATTCCCTCTGAAATTTCTAATTTTATAACAAATTGCTCCTTTTATTAATAAATCATCAAGTCAATTAATAATTTTTAATGATATTAAAAATATGTTTCAATTAATAATTTGGGTAATTTTATTATTATATAGGAGAGCAATTATGAATTTTATTTTTTCAGTTAATTCTGTTAAATAAAAAATTCTAATAATGGAGTATTTGTAATTTTTCAAACTACAGGGACTAATTTGTATTTTAAGCAAACCTCATGGGATGTATTTGTAATTTACCTTTCTTTTTATTAATAAACCATTAAGTTAGTTAACAATTTTTAATGATGTTAGAAATTTATTTCGACTAATAATTTAAGTAATTTTATTATTTTATAGGAGAGTAGTAAGGAATTTCAATTTTTTCAATTAATTCTGTTAAATAAAATATTTTAACAAAAGAGTATTTATAATTTTTCAAAAAATATAGAACAATTCGTATTTTAAATAAATTTTAAGAGACGTATTTTTAATTTCCTCTATATAAAAATAGGAGGCAGAAATCCAAGGGCATAGTCAAGTGGTAAGACTTTGGGTTAACATACCCAAGGTCTCATGTTTGACTATCCCAAAGGCTAGTTATTTAGGCGACAACATATATGGTTGGTAGGACAAATCTTTCAAGTCTCGACGAAATATATCCAGTATCAAAAGTATAGGTTCGAATGCCTGTGTACAAGTCTGTGACTTACCGTTACATGGTTAAATAAGTTTTGCTGTGTAGCACCTCTAAATGGTAATCTCTGATGTCTTGGCTCTTTTGAATCTAGCCTTAGATGTCACCCGTTTGTAGTTAGGCTTTTATTAAAATAGGAGGCAGATTCCTTCCAATTCATAATTTGAATTGAAGGGCATTGCTTGAATCCGTAAGGCCTATCATAGATCTTATTTTGACAATTTTAACTGTTCATTTTATCGAGTATTTCGTGTATTTTATAATACAAAAAATTAGATTGATCTGATAATCATAATTTATTCAATTTATTTCGTTTGTCTCCCAAAAAAAAATAGATAATTTATTTTTAAAAATACAGTTGTTATTTTTTTTGTAACAAATACAATAAATTGAATAGGTTATGATTATCATCCAATAAATTGTTATTTTTTTTGTGTTGATAAAATATACAAAATATTTAATAAAATGAACAGTTTAAATTATCGAAACGAAACCTATGGTAAGCCTTACCCACCCAAACAACCTTAACACTCCAATTAACTATAAAATAAAAAATAAAAATAAAAATTATATCCTCTATTTCTCTTCACACCTACCCAACCCTCTTCCCCATATTACCGGCCACTGCCATCTCTCAATGGTGTCGCATAACCCCACACTTCAATAGCCATGTCCTTTCTTCATATTTATCATCCTTATACCACCCCCACCTGTTCCTCTCCTTTCCATTCTATCTCTTCCCAAAACCAGTCGACTTCTCTATTTAATACCTTAGAGCATGTTTGTTTTGAGGGATAAGGGGGTGGGATTGGACTATTAGTCCCACCGGACTAATAGTCCATTGTTTGTTTAAAAAATTTTGCTCTGGACTAATAGTCCCCCCGGACTAAAAAATTTTGCTCTGGACTAATAGTCCCCCCGGACTAATAGTCCCCCCGGACTATTAGTCCCACAAATGTGGGACTATCCAATCCCATGAGGGGGTGTGGGATAGAAACCATGGGATTGGTATCCCATGGGATTATTTTGTGAAATGTCCATTTTACCCTCCATGCTATTACTTAGTAAACAATTAGAAAATGGTAAAATAGTCTTTTGAACATTTATAAATTATTTTTTTAGTGTGTTAATTTAAAACTATATATTAAATAAAAAATTTAAATTATAAATTATAAATTATAAGTTAAATTTAATTAAAAATAATAAATTATAAATTATGGCCTTATAAATTAAATTTTTTTAGTGTTGTTAAAAAATTAAATTTACATATTAAATAAAAAAAAAATTTAGTATTGTTAATTTAAAATTATATATTAAATAAAAAAATATAAATTATAAATTAAATTTATTTAAAAATAATAAATTATAAATTATGGCCTTATAAATTAAATTTTTTTAGTATTGCTGAAAATTTAATTTATATATTAAATAAAATTATTTTTTATTGTCGTTATTTAAAATTATATATTAAATAAAAATAAAAATTATAAATTATAAATTTAATTTAATTGAAAATAATGAATTAAAAATTGTGGCATTATAAATTAAACTTTTTTAGTGTTGTTAAATTATAAATTATAGATTATAAGGATAAAATAGTCTTTTAAACATTTATCCTTATCCAGTCCGTCTAACCAAACATTGGATTTATTAAAAATAGTCCAATCCAGACATCTAATCCCATGACTAAACAAACATAGGATACAAATCTAATCCAACCAAATAGTCCCGGGACAATGTATCCCGGGACTAACAGTCCGATGGATTACAATCCCCTCTTATCCAGTCCGTCCAAACAAACACACCGTATAGACTCACCTTTCTCTTCTCAACTACTTTATCATTCCCAATCAACAAACAAATCTCAAGCATATATGGAGATCGAGATCGAGATCTAGATCTAAAAAATTATTAAAGATTGAAATTTGAAAACCCTCACCATTATTTCACAATTGATCTCATACATCCATAAAATTTGAGTTTGAATTTGGATTTGAAATGTGTTTGCACTGACTATCAGGGATGGCAATGGGGGTTAATGGGGTGGATATTAATTCTCCATCCCCATTCCCCTATAATAAATTTTCCCCATTCCCCATGGGTAACACCCTCTCCATTTCCTAATAGGTTTGGATTTTCCCCAATTCACTTTAATCTCCATTTTTATTTTATTTTTATTTTTTATATTTAATGTTAACAACCACTTTTTTTTTTCTTTTTTAAAGGTTCACAACAAAAGCTAAATATACCTTCAATCTTTTTTCTTTCTTTTTTAATATATTTAATGTCAACAATTTTTTTTATTTTTATTTTTATTTTTATTTTTTTTTAAGGTTCACAACAAAAGCTAAATATACCTTCAATCTTTTTTCTTTCTTTTTTAATATATTTAATGTTAACAACTTATTTTTTTATTTTTTTTAAGGTTCACAACAAAAGCTAAATATACATTCAATCTTATTTTATTTTATTTGGTTCATCAACAAAATCAAATACACATTAATTAATTAATTAATTAAAAAGTTTGTTTTACAATAATCAAATATATAATTTTGAGACAATCAAATAAGTTTTAGTAATTAAAAAAAAATGTGAAAGAACGTGGAAGATTAAAAAAAAAATTACAACCATCTCTCTCTCTCTCACTCTCACTCTCACTCTCACTCTCTCCCCTACATGTTATAAGAACCTGTTTACAATGTTATAAGAGCCTGTTTGAAGAAATAAAATATGAAAGAACTTGTTTGAAGAAAGTGTTATAAGACCCATATTAAATTGCATCAGGACATAAACAAGGAATTGTTTGTTGATCTCTTAGCCACGGACATTTTAGACATTAAACCCTCTTTCTCTTAGCAAATTTGAACCATTCATTTTAATTTATCCAAAATCTAATTATACATTTTAACAAATCTGAACCACTCATTTTAAGATATCTATGCCTTACCACACCCAATCCATCCTCCATCTTCTTCCTTTTTTCCCCCACGAATTTTGTTGTTTGTTACTTTTAAAAAATAAAAAATGTGTTTTTCAATTAAATTTTTACTAATTTCACAACACCATCACCACTATTCTCACCTTCACTATGACACTACCATCACCATAGCCACTACCATCATTACTGCCACTATCACCCCACCACTATGTCACAATCTCTACTTTCATCTTCGTTCCATCACCACCACCACCAAATATAAAAAAAAATATTTTTAATTTTTTTTATAAAAAATATTTTTCATTAAAAAATATTTTCTATCTAAATAAATAAAGCATAACATTGGGAAATAAGCTGATTTCAGTTAAATCTGTTCATAACTAAGAAAAATTCTTTTATTTTAAAAAAATTATTTAGTAAGACTTTGTATCCCCTTTTTGTTTTTCCAGCAAATAAATCTTTGTACCCATCATTGCTAACCAATCACGACTCATGCTTGTTTCGATTCTCTACAATTTATATATATGTTGTATAAATTGTGTGATAACATAAAACAAATAGATTCATACTCATTAATTGAAATTTCAGAACAAGCAAACCATTCTGAAAATTACAATACATAACAAAATAAAATAACACAGAAAAGCAAACCGAAACCTACACTAGACAGTGTCCTTAATTTTTTTAAATAAATTAAAAAAATTCTAGATATGCATAAAATTTGACAAGAATAATGTGACAATATTAATTAATGTGTATTTGATTTTATTGTTGAGCCAAATAAAATAAAATAAGATTGAATATATATTTAGTTTTGGTTGTAAATCTTAAAAAAAAACAAAAAAAATGGTTGTGAACCTTAAAAAATAAAAAAAATAAAAAGAAAAAACAAAAGAAAAAAGATTGAATGTATATTTAGTTTTGGTTGTGAATCTTAAAAATTTTAAAAAAAATATTGGTTGTGAACCTTAAAAATAAAAAAAATAATAAAAAAAAAGATTTGAGGTATATTTAGTTTTGGTTGTGGATCTTGAAAAAAAAAGAAAGAGTTGATTGTAATCTGAAAAAATAAATAAATAAATAAATAAAAGAAAAAAGATTGAATGTATATTTAGTTTTGGTTGTGAAACTTAAAAAAAAAAAAACAAAAAAAAAAAAAAAACAAAAAACAACATATGGTAAAATTAGTGGGTACCCATCCCCTGTGGATATTTAAAAATATCACTTACCCTACCCAATGAATAAGAAAAAAAAGGAAAAAACTCATGTATTTGGGTTGAGTCTCCATGGATACCCACAGGATAGGTTATTCATTGTCATCCCTACTGACTACTTAGATAGTAGTTGGATGAAAAAATTATTGGAGAAAATTATCTTCCATGATTTACATCATATGATTAAAAAAATTTCTTTTGCTTTTTTTTAGATGGGAATCATATGATTAGATTATGAGACTTATTAATCGTGGATAAAAGACTAGTTACTGTCATGTGATATTTTTTTCATAAATTACTAATGTTTCTTTTTAATGTTCCCTCCTAAACCTCGATATAAACGTAATGAATCTCATTATCAAAGTTATTGAGAAGAGGTAAAGTTAACCATGGCAATACCATCTTTGAATGCGAAAATTGCATTTTCGTTCAATTTTATCTATGATTTTGATGGAAGTATTTATAGATTGGGTTTTTCTAACAAGTGGTCATGAAGCCCAAACCAAAAAAACTGAAAAAGTTAAAGCACTTTTCACCAATCTGGAATAACTTTTTTATTGATTTTTTATTTTTTTAATCATTTTTAAAATACTTTTTCCAAAAATATTTGTTAACACTATTTGGTTTCATTCCAAAATCAATTTTCTAAATTTTTCTTAAAAAATAAAAATATATTTTTAAAATTATTTTCACCCTCAGAAAATGTAAAATGATATAAAAATTATGAGTATTTTTTATTTTCTATTTTTTTTACTAAATTTGATTTAAGATTATAAAAAAAAAAAATATTTGAAAATCAAATAAAACAGAATTTTTTGAGCAATAGGAATTTTATAAAGCAAAATGCTTTAATTGGATAGTAAAATATAAAATTTTATTTGATTGGGTACATCTTCATCATTTGCATAAATTTACATTACAGCTCCGATTCGTAGCTCGAATTCGGAGGCTCGAATTCGGAGCAGAGGAAGAAGAGAAGAAGAAGAAGGAAGGAGGAGGAGGAGGGAGGAAAGAGGAGGAGGAGGAAGGAGGAAGGAGGAGAAGAACTGGAGGGGGCCCAATTATTAGGGCTGGAGGCAGAAAAGGGGGGCGGAGGTACGATCGGGCAGAGGCGACGAGCTGCGACGGCGGGCGGAGGCGACGAACGAGCTGCGAGCTACGACGAGGATGGCGGGCGGAGGCGGCGGAGGCTCCCTCTCTCCTCTTCCCCTCTGTTCTTCTCCTGGTTTCAACGAAGAAGAAGAAGAAGAAGAAGAAGAAGAAGAAAAGGAAGAAAGAAAAGGAAGAAAAAGAAAGAAAAAAAGAAAAAAAAGAAAAGAATGGCAAAACGACGTCATTTTGCCATTCAAGCCAAAATCGAGCCAATTTTTTTCGAGCTACCAGTCATTTTTCTTTACATTAACACGTTGAAGAAATGAGGTTGGTTGTTGTTCCTCAATTGATGTAGACGTTACATGATATATCTGATGACTTTTATTTTTGAGAAACTAGGGAAGCTAAAAAATAAAAATAAAAAAATTTACCAAAAAAAAAAAAAAAACCACTAGTGATTATTTTAATATTTATAAATTTTTCACTTTTTTATAAATATATATATTTTTTGTCCTTCACACTTATGTGTAATTTTTTTCTTCATTTAACAACATTTATTTGAAGCATGATTCATTCACATAATTGTTCTCTCTCAAATCTCTCCAAATGACGTGATAAGTAAAATTTAAAAAGTTGATTTATATTTCAATACTCTCTTTACATGTCATCTATTTTACCACCTCATCGACGGATTTTAGAAGGAAGAAATTGTATATGGATATAACACTATTGTATTTAATTATCCTAAGTAGATCTTAGAGGAAATGCTATAAGGAGATTTTAGAATAAAGAGATTGTGTGCGTGTAACATCACCGTAGTTAATTATTAGTACCATGAATATGTATATCTCAGGGGAAATGCTATATGGATTTAATTATCATAGGTAAGTTATGTCATTTATAAGTTTGATTATCACAAATAACATAACTCAACATTATAAGAATTACAGTTAAAAAAATAGTGAAGTATCAATAAATTTCAAATAGTGATCTTATGAACTATTTGGTTCTTCTTTTTCTTTATAGACTTAAATGTCTCATTCTAGTGTGAATTACATAAAGGGCCAAGTATAAAAACGAGTGTATTATGTATTGAGGGACAAATATGAGTTTTCTCATAATGTTAAAATTATTAAACGTAACACTTTAAAAAAAATCCTTAGTGTACTTTTTTCAAATATAATACTGTAATGTAATAATTAAAAAATGTAATACTCCAATGTAACACACTTAGTGTACTTTTCTCAAACGTAACATTATAAAAAATCTCCTTAATGTACTTTTTCCAAACATAACAATATAACATTCTACAAAAAATTTCTTAGTATATTTTTTCCAAACGTTACATTCCAATGTAATATATTAAAAAATTTTAGTATACTTTTTTCAAACGTAACAACGTAACATTCCAAAAAAAATTCATAGTGTATTTTTTCTAATCGTAACACTCCAATGTAATATACAAAAACTCCTTAGTGTACTTTTCCCAAACGTAACATTCCAATGTAACACACAAAAACTTCTTAGTGTAATTTTTACAAACATCCAATATAACACACTAAAAAACTCTTCAATGTACTTTTCTTAAACATAATAACGTAACATTCTAAAAAAAAAATTTAGTGTATTTTTTTTTTCAAACATAACATTCTAATCAATGTAGCACACAAAAACTCCTTAGTGTACTTTTTTTAAACGTAACACTCTAATATAACATTTCAATGTAATACCAAACATTAACATAAATGTAGATTTCCACACTTGATGACCAACACTTCAGCCACTAATTTTTTCAAAAAGAATTTTTCAGAACTCACTTTTCTATTCTCATCCCAAAGACAAATAAGAAAATTAGAAAAATGGATCACAAAAAGGTATTCACTTAAACTCAAATGACACTAAATCAAATAAATATAATTTTTCAAAACAAAAATGACTAATTAGTTCATAAGAAAAGTCTTAAAACTAAATAGATCGACATTCCCCCACATGAGATTTATAAGTAAATTTAAAAAAAAAAAAAAAAAAAAGCATTATAACCAAACATTACAAAAAGTATAATAATTTTTTTTTAGATCATAACCAAAATAATATTATAATTAATATTATAATGAGTTATAACTAATAACATAATAAATTATAACTAAAAATATAAAAATTATAATTAAAAATACATATGATACATATCAAAAAAAAAAAAAAAAAAAAAAAAAAGATGGGTAGAATTTCCCACTAAATTTTCAGTCCCATCAAGTACTTGGTAAGATTATTACTCACATTACAAGGCTAAAAGTCTTACCGGAAACAAATATAGAGGCATAGCCTGTTATTATCATATGTTGATAATTTTTTTTCTCTCCTCCCTCCCCTTCCCCCCCATATGTAATTTCTCTATTTGTGTTATGTTTTTTTAGAAAATCGAAAAAAAGAATAATAACGATTAACAAACCATTTTTGAATTTTTTTTTGGAAAACAATTTACTTTTGCTTTTGAAAAACTAAAACGAAAATGAAAATGAAAATAAAAATAAAAATAGAAATGTAACCAAATAGAGTGTATATTTTTAAATTCTTCTATTTTTGTATTCTAATTAATTTTCAACCATGAGATCATTTGAAAATTTTAAGAAGCTAAAATCTCTTTTTTTTCAATCACCCACGCTAATAAAGAAAAAGATGGTTTGAATTTTACTTCTTAAATAGTTGAATCATCTGTTTCAATCTTCTGTCGTCATTTTAGCCTTAGAGAGTGATATTGAAAGTATTGTCCGTTGTCCTATATCCTCTCCCTGGTCTAAAGCCATCTCTTTGACATATATAGTCATATAACCCATATAAATGCCTTGAAAGCAGGCATGAAAGAGAATATATATATATACACTAACGTAAAAAATCTGTGCAAGGCATGAGCTATTATTGTCGCAAATTTAAATTTTAAAAATATCAATCTTCTACAAGAGTTTAGATTTTTAAAATTGTTTTTGGTTTTTTTGCCTTTAGTGTTTTTTTTTTTTTTTTTTTTTCATATTTTGATTAATTTTTGTACTTATTTTGATGCACTTAATAGCTCAACAATTAGAGAAAAGTTACAAAACACTTCTTGGGCATTAGTTACCAGATTAGCAATGTTTAGCTTACCAAAAGAGAAAAGAAACAAAAATAAATATTTCTTTTGTATGAAATAAAAACTAAACTTGTGTGAATTATTATGTATACATCATACAAGGTTAGTGTTATAATCATCCATAATAAAATTGATATCTTCATAATATATATGTCTTGTAATTCCTACAACGTAGGAAGATCTCAAGTGAGTCAACATTTTATTCATAGGCTAAGGAAGGCAAGGCATGGAGAGAGTCGGTAGTTGCCAACCCTTTGAAGTCAAAAGTTGTGGTGGTAATTTTAACTTGTCGTGATTATATATGGTTAGTTGACCAGCAACTAAAGTTTTACTTAGGTAATAAAAGTAATATTATAAATTCAAAAATTTTATTTAAAAATATCAATGAATAGTTCAGATTCATTATATATATGGATTTAACAATATATATATTTAATCTCTGTTACATATTTTAATTCTTACCACAAATTTGAGACCATATGGATTCCTAGATTTAATCTAAAAAGTACTTGATTCAAGTTTATCATGGTTGACAATCCAAAGAGGTTTGAATTAGTGGGAGAAGAAAGCAATTTAAGAGTTTACTATCTAAGAGGTTGCATGTTTGAATTTTACGAAGGCTAAACATTTCAAATCTTGGGAACACCGAAGATTTATCTGGTCATTAACTTCAAGATTTTGAGATTAATTGAGGTGCGCGTAAGTTGGTCAGAACATCTGAATATAAAAAAAAAAGTTTATCATGGTTGACATTTGCAACTCTAAGCAAATATTTAGCTTTTATGGACCGTTAGTTTTTATTTATTCCTATTATACTTAGGACTCTTGTATTCTTGTACACCTAGGTTTTCTATACATCTAGGTTTCTTGGCCTATATATACAGGCTTCTCCTATTGTAATTGATACATTGAATATATACAATACATAATATTTTCCTCTTTCTCTCTACTATTCTAACATGATATCAGAGCCTAAGGTTTTCTCCTAATCTCCTCTTCGTCTTCATCACTTTTAACGTGGACCAGTGGCGGAGGCAGCCAAGGACGAGGGGGGTCACGTGCCCCCCCTGAATTTTGGAATTTTTTTTTTTTTTGCAAATATAAAGAAAGAGGGTGATTATTGATTTAATGGTTAAGACTTGATCTAATAACCTTAAGGTTATGGGTTCAAGTCTTGGGACCACCACTTTGTGTATTATGTCAAAGGTTAGGTGTGTATTTAATTTTTCTCCTCCCAAACACATATTAATGTGTACTAATTGTGCGTTGTTGTTGTTGTTTTGTTGCAAATATAAAGAAAATATTTTAAATAAAAAAAATTACAAAAATATTATTAGAGTGAAATGTCAATGACATTTTAAAAATTATGAGAACAATAATGGTTCTTTTGAATGAAAATGAAGAGACTTTTATAAACCATATCATCTATGAAAATTTTATGAAATTTTTTGAATGTAATGGTGATGTCATTATTATTGACATGCAAGTATAACTAATCTTACTATAAAGATATGAAATTTATTAGATTGTTAGTTACATCTGGCATGTAAGGTTCACTCTCTATGTGTTTATTTACTATTATTTGGTGATATCATATACTAATGATGATGTGGTATTACCATTATATTGAATTTTTAATCAAATTTTGTATAAATTTTTTTTTATCATTATATAATTTATTTTAAGACTTATATCCATATTTTTTTATATTGTCCATGATACACTAGTTATAAATAACATTATTTTTTTTTATGTTCTTCGAAATCAATCGTAAAAACTTGCGTTAAATATTTTTATAAAATTTTTCAATAATATAATTAATAAGTGCCCCCTCTAATTTGATTTTCTGGCTCCGCCACTGACGTGGACAATCTACAAAGAAACTAAACAGAGGCAGCCTCCTCGTGTTATACGATGGCATTCATGATACATGTTAAACTTGTTTCATATCATCTCTTTAAATTATTTAAACTTAGTTATTATACTTGAGATATTCTCCACTGATAATTAATTTAAATGGCGTAGCAATAGGGATTGTTTGAACTCATATTTTGTAAATTGAGGATTCAATTGATGAAATCAAAAGATTAAGAACTAAAATACAAAAATGTACAAATTTTAAGGACTATTGATGTAATTAATTCAAAAATTTTACACTTTCAATAACTTGCAAGCCAACAAAATGAGGCTGGTTGAAATATTTGGCCAAGAACCCTACCTAAAATAAATGAGATATTTTTAAAATTATATTTGTCATTTAATTTTATGAAACAAATGTGATTTGACTATGTAGTTATCAATGCTCGATTAATATGATTTTTCATCCAAATGATTTTCTCAATGAATCTTGCAAACAAATGATATATAAACCTTAGAATAGACCCAATAAACCAAACAACTTTTATCAAGTGGAGAAAAGCTATTTCTGAACGTTTTTTATTTGCAACATGGAGTGGGGGAAACAAGATGATTTCTTGTAACTTGTTACCCATCTTCTTACTTTGGAATGTCAACAAATCTACATATCATCAGATAACTTGTTTGTCTAAACGACCCTTATTTTAATATTTCATATTTCTCAAAATCCATACGTTACTCTTCTTATAAAGAAATAAAAATTTCATTTTTTTGTTGTTTGATTCAATGTCAAATCATTCTCTTTCAATTCCAATTATATTCCACATGCTCCATCTTCCACGTTTAAGATAAAACCTCATTCCTAAAAAAATAATAAATAAAAATGTTTTTAAAAAAATGAAAAGGCAATTGAAAATGTTGACATTTGCTCTATTGAAAATAAAAAATTATTTTTTACTAGGGACAATATTTAATATTTTTATTTTTTAAAGAAATAGGATTAGTATTTCTTGTTAGGTTTTTGGAGAATAATTTGACAAGTATCAAGTGATGGAGTAGAATAATACTCCAAGACTATCAAATAATCACTCATTAAAAAGAGATGGCAAATTTGATAGATCAAGTTAGCAATAAAGATGCCTCAGGTTTGAGCCTCACAATTACCTTACTTGTATTTAAAATTTAGAATTAGAATTAAAATTTAGAATTATCAAGTTACTAAGATTTAAAATTTAGAATTATCATAAAATTGGTATTTATCTTTGATGATGACAATAGACAGGTTTACGATTGTCACTGGAATCACGATTGAGTGGGGTTGGTTGATTGAATTTTGGGCCCTCTATATATGACTTACAAACAACCTCTTAAGAATTTATTGTTGGGTGTCATTTTTCAAGACCCTCTAACGAACGAGTTAGTTTTCTTAAAGATAAAACTGAATGCCAGATATGAAAATGAGATAAAATATTTGAGTGTGTATTCTAATTATATGTATATTCTTATGGAGGAAAATATTATTGAGACCCCTTACACCTCTTACGGAACACCACGTGGCATATTTTTACGCGATCTTTTAAACCAAAATTTCATTATTACTTCCATAATTATATTCATGGAGGTTGTACGAACGTAACTATCAGTGCCTCCGATGTTAGTCAACCAAAGCATTAACAGTGTCCTATTTTGTATTTCATTTATACGTTGATCAATAATGTAGTCTATTTCCTATGACAACAATTTCCCTCTGTACTAAAACAATCAAAATAGTAAACCTTGTTAGAAAAATCAAACTCAAAGTTTTGACCAAAAACCTCATTATGGTAGTATAAGAAGGGTGTTCTAACATCTAAATAAGGGAGAGAGGAAAAGTAGGGAGAAGAGAAAGATGAGTGGTTTGTGCAATAATAGTGAGGAGGAGGATGAAGAAGTGCTGCTTCCAGGGTTTAGGTTCCATCCAACAGATGAAGAGCTTCTTGGATTTTATCTTAGGAGAAAGGTGGAGAACAAACCAAACACTATTGAACTCATCAAACACATTGATATCTGCAAATATGATCCTTGGGATCTTCCAAGTTTGCTCTCTACCCTTCCATTACTTCTTACTTTTCAGTTTTTTATGTTTATTTATTATTTTACTTTTCGATTCAATGCACAAGGCTTTCGCAAAAGTAGGATTTAGATAGGCCAAGTTGTGTTCAACTTTACTCCCAATTCGGAGAGATTGCTTCTTTAGGCCAACGATGCTCTATCTCAACAGTGGCTAATTTTTTTTTTTTTTTTTGGAGACTTTAGGCTAAATATCAAAATAGAGTACCCATCACTAAAAAGAAAAAAAAGAAGAGATTTGCTCAACGAGTATTAGGTAACAGACTATAGGTAATTATTGGATCATATGAAAATATCGAAATACATAAATTTTGAATTATGATTCAATAATTGAAAGTGTATTATGACAAGTAAACAGGATTTAGAGACAGAAGATCCCACCCTCATATCGTTAAAAATAAAATGGGAGAAAAATCAAAACTATAAGATTTATAATGTGTACTCCCTTAAAGTGCACCCCTTAAATATTATACAACGTGATCGAAGTTATGTTGGAATGTGATGAAAGTTACACACCCAATAATTACATTTGAGCTTTATGATTTGATGTAACTGTTGTCATAACTTTGACACTTAAAAGGATGCACACCACATATTTGTGTTTGTTGCCCCATGAACTTTTCACTGATACAATTCTTGATTTTCTTGTTTTTTGTTCACGAGTATAACAGAAGCTGGTATAGTTGGAGACAAGGAATGGTATTTCTATAGCATAAGAGAGAGGAAGTACAAGAACAGCATAAGACCCAATAGGGTCACAGCTTCTGGATTTTGGAAAGCTACTGGGGTTGACAGACCCATATATTCAACTTCAAATCCCCATGAATGCATTGGCTTGAAAAAAGCCCTAGTTTTCTACAGAGGAAGAGCAGGAAAAGGAACAAAGACTGAGTGGATGATGCATGAGTTTCGTCTTCCAACTAGTAACAACACCAACCTATCTAAAGCAAGAAACATCACTAAGGAACTCGTATGATTCATCACATTTAGAACCCACTATTTTGATTTTATTTTTTTGATCAGCAAATATATATAATGGGTTTTATGTGCACGTAAATCAATCACAAAATATTTTTATAAAAATGTCTTAAAATTAATAGATTAAAAAAAAAAAAAAAACATGATTATCCTGAAATAAAAGGAGTTATGATTTTAGATTTACTTATATTTCAGCTTAGAATAAACATATGTACTGACATATAACAAGTCTTTGACTTCATGGTGTTGCAGGAAGTTTGGACTATATGTAGAGTTTTTACGAGAAGTGTTTCTTATAGGAAGTATGAATCAGATTGGAGGGAAACCCCATTGAAGAAATCATCAATGAAATGTTCAATTCCAAAACCATGCACTTCTTCCAAGTTGGATGTGAGTTATAAGTCTAGAAGCATTGAAAATTCTAAGGAGAAACAAAGGAATAACCAGTTGGTTGCAGGCCAGCTGAACTTTTCAAATCCAAATGGGAATTCAATTTCCAAAGATGGGAATTGGGATGAACTGCAACCAATCCTGGACTTTGCACTTCATCCACATATGGTAGTAGGTAAAGATGGAAGGTGGAATTAATGTTGTTTTTTGTTTTTTTATCAACAAAAGTCGGTCAGTTAATTGTTAGATCAAGTATTTATGTCTATCTTGTTCATATGCTATCAATGGATCTATAAGCACAAATAATGTCCCCAGTAGGGATGTACAACACTTTTATTTATGCTTTTTATCTATCTAAATGTATCTTTTCTTCACTATTGTAATGCTACACAAAGGTGACTCAATTATTAAGTTATTTAGTCCATCAGTTAAGGTTTATTTTAAAAATTTTAATAAATTCTTATTGCCAAAAATCTTAACTTAAATTTTGATATCTAAATTGAGATTTAAAAAAATATTGGACCGCTACTAACAATACAAAAAGTAGGGCATGACCATTTTTCTTAATGTACAAGCTTTATAATTCCAGTGGGTGTAGACAAATGTTTGGGAACACCTTAAAAATCAAAAAGTTATCAAACCAGTTTGTCATGAGATCAAATTTTTTTTACATAGAAAAAATAATTTTTTTAGCAACTTTCCAAATATATAACTAAAAAGTCTACTAAAAAGTTTATACAAATCAAAAAATCACTATACAGTCAATCCCAAAGGCCTTGTATACTTTATTATGCTCTGTTTGAGAATGAACTATTTTAGTTAATTTTAATTTTTTACAAAAAATATGTAAAAAAAAATTTAAAAAATAATATGACAATTTATAGTAACTTAAAAATTAAAGTTCTTGATTATAGGGGTCCATTTCAAAAGCTTTCCGGGCTTCTAAAATATGGGCTTCTGCCAAAAGCCCATGTCCTCATTCTCACCAGACACACAAATTTACGTAGAAGTTCTTTTGGGCTGAAAGGTCCCCCAATTGCCCGCTAAATACTTTGTTATGACAAATTGCTTGTATTGTTGGCCGATGTGAGTTCCTTGATAGTTATTAGTACTATAAAAAATAAAAAATAAAAAATAAAAAATTAATTGCATTGATTCACACAAATATATTTTTAATATTTTAAAAAAAGCCAATTAAATAAGTGAACCAAACTAGTTATGTTAAGAAGTTAATTAATATCATTGCCCTTTTTTGAATCTGTTGGTTTTTTTGGCTTTCGAAGGTTATTACAGTAATTTTGAACGTGTCAGCAAGGATCAATCAGTCCTTACAGAAATTTAATTGCCAACTAATTATCAGACGATTGTGTTTTAATTCTTTCAGCCTCAATGAAGAGGACTTTTATTGGTAGCTTTACTTAGGAGGAATAAATTGACAATGATTAAATGAAGAACAATTGCAGTATTTCATTAAATAAAACGAAAGACTTACAATGATCCAATTCAGTCTCATAGAGGTTTACAGCAACAATTTACTTGAAACTACTCCTATGAACGAAGTGCAGTGCAGGAATTTTAAAGTACAGAAATACAAAGAACAGGAAATATAAAACTGGAAAGGAAATAAAATAGAATAAAACTGGTTTTTTGGATCTGAGTCTGGGGCTTTTTCTGGGGCCTTCTCTGCTATTTATACTTCTCAAGAAGAACCATCGAATTGCACTTCTAACCGTCGAACTGCTCCTCCATGATCGCTGATCATGTTGCCTTATAGTTAGCTCCACTATGCCAATATCTGCAGTTAGGCTTCCCTCCTGATTTTTGAATTTAAATGTGAATAACCGTTGAAGCCACATCACTTTGCATCTTTTTGCTGATCTAGTACTACGCAGATCTTATGAAAAACCAATATTAACTGCCAGGTGTACGATCACAATCGAAGGTTTGAGTTGTCTTTCAGTATTACCCTCAACCTGTCACGTGTCGAAGTGTAATTGGCTTATACAAAATATGTAGCCAATATTACCCCCTACACTAATATACCCAGTACTTGGTGATATTAGTGGATCAAGGTCTTTTATCCACGTTTTAGAACGTGCATGGGCTTTGCATTTTTAGAAACACAACCGTCATTCATTGATGAACATTTGCATTAACTCCTCTTTGATCCCTTAAACAAGCTCACTATCTTAGTATTCGAAAAGTCCAATTCAATGGATAAACATACCTTTTCTTATCTCGATCAAGCATATGAAGAGTTGTTTGATAATACCATTCATCCTCGAAAGAATCTTCATGCATTGATTAGCCACCTTTACCCACCTTTCTATATTCAAGTCATGGAAGCTTTTGCAAATTATCAACCCTTGGACGATGAACACAATGTCCACAATCCTTTGATTTAGAAATTTGAAAATATGGACATGGGAAGTTCTTCTTCTAATCCACAATCTTCTACATGGGATGAGGCTGTGGCTTCTTCTTCCTCTGGGGCTTCTGGTTGGAGAAGCTGGTCGGAACCTGAGGCATATGAGTTAAGGGAGCGAGTTAATCACCACTTTGTCGAGTTCACTGATCCTCTAGAATTCCCTTCTGATGCTCAAAGTTCGGTGGTTTATCCTTACGTGCCCATCGACCGCTGACGCAATTTAGAGGACAATCTGCTTGTAGCATGGTACATATCCTCCATGCTTACAAAGATAGTACAAGCTACCCGACGCCCGGAAGAGGCACAAGGGTATAACCCATTGTTCTTAGCCCAGAAGGCGAGGCTTTGCTCTTCTGACTGGCTTGATTGTGTTAATGCCCATCAATTTCCTCATTCTTTCGAAATGGAAGCCTCTATACCTCCTCCTCCGCAAAATCCATACTGGACAGAGAGACTGAGGCTTACCCTATCTGCGAACAAGGTTTTTCCTCCTTATAAGCCTCCACCCTCCCCTACTCCAGCTCAGCGAAAACAAGCCCAACTTTTGCTTGCGGCCTTTTCTCACTTGCCTTTCAATGTTCTTGAAGACGATGTTCCTCTCAAGAACCTTTAATGGGCTTGTGATATTATGACTCGGGGTCACGTCCGCAACCCCATCGCCCAAGCAGAACTCCAAATGTTTTTGGACCAACTCCCGTTGCTTCTCTATTGGCACCGGACTTCTGTGGCCACCACCCAATCTTTGAACCAACTTTCATCCCTTCGAGTTCATACCCAATACGAAGTAGAGAACCTCATCGAAGAATACGATGACTTCAAGAATAGAGACTCTACGTACTGGGATGACTTGGATATGGACGAGCTGGAACAAGGGTTAAAAGAAACAGCATTCGAAATAAAGACCGAAGAACTCTTTTATCAAGTAAGAGCACATCAACTTCAGCAGCCAAGCATAGAGAAAATAGAGGATAGAATAAAAAAGGAACAGAAATTTATTGACCATAGCTGGACTAAATTCCATGATCTTGTTATTTATTCTATTCCTTACTTTTATGAACTTGAATTTGTACCCAAAAAGGGCCTTTTGATGTAATTGCTTTTGTTTCAATATAGCTAAGACTTCTCTCTTTGTTTGGCATGGTTTGACTTTATCTCTGTTTGTCTTTATAAGCAAATTTAGGGCTTCGAACTCCACAATCTCATCCTTCGAATCTGGATTCAATCATCTCAAATGAAACACTGAAAAACCAACATGAATTTTTCTAATTCATGGAATATAGTTGACAATTTTTTGCTGATTTCCATTTAGAATCAGTGCTTCGAATTTAACAATCTTGCCCCTTAAAGCTTGTTTTAATCATATCCAACATATGGTCACATGGTTAGTACGATCAACCAGTTTTAAATTGACCATTTTTGCTTCGAACAACAGTCCATACTTTCAAAAATATGTAAACCCCCTTTAAGGGTTGCACTGTTTTAATCCGAAAAAACAATCTCTCCTGGATATTATCAAACCAACTGTTGGTTTTGACACTTCGAACAATAATTTCCATCCTTAAGGGATCTCAAGTTTTGCTTCGAAGGATTTATTCTCACTAAGAAATCATAAAACAGGTTCTTAATCTTTTTGAAGTAAACAAATATTTAAACACTCTTTCACCGTGAGGCATGGAATGTGCTTCGAAGTAAGCTTTTGACATTCAAAGCCGTTTGTCATTTCATTTTGGCGCCAAAAATTGGCTTCGAAGCCAAATATTTTATTTCGAAACTGACATTAGTATTTGAGATGTGTTTCCCCCCAGAAATTATGAATATTGAGGGAAACTCTTCGTATCTGTACTTTTAGTGCTTCTTTACGAATTCCACGATATATTTTCCAAACGCAAAGGTTTTAGAACCCTTTTTATTTCGTGCTTTGAATTCACCTATTTGCCTATCACATAAACCCTTCGTCTCTACTGACCTTCATTTTTCTCCTACTCTCTTCTGACTTTGTCTTTTGAGAAAATTCTTTTATCAATGGCTTCTTCTTCTCCGAAAATACCGGTTATGGAGCGTGCAAGTCCGTCTGTGACCTTAAAAAAGATTATTGCCGAAGAGTGTGAGAAGTATAAGGCCGGTGAGAAAAACGCCATTGACGGACGCATCTTCATTCCCCGCCATCATGAGCAGCAAGAGTATGTGCTTGGGCCCATTTTCAAAGAGATTCATATTGAGCTTCCAGCTCTATATCCACGTCTAGAAGACCATTTTCTCATTTACGAAGGTGGTCTTGACTGGGGAAACTGAAGGATGAACCGCCCCCATCGCTGTTGGCCCACGGTGAGACCAGAGTGGCAAGAATGGTATGATCGGGTTGTCCCTGATAGGACTCTGGACCTTCAAGAGCTCTGCCTTTTCGATGCCCTCCAATTATCCAGGTTCACTATCTCAGAGGACCCTTTCTTAATACCTGCTGCCCTTTGTTTTTGGAATTCTGCCTTTAATTTCTTTTAATTCAGATGTGGGATGATGGCCCCTACTGTTCCTGATATCTACCATCTATTAAGATTGTCCCCCATTGGAACCCCCTTTGGACCAGATTACCCTGACCTACCAACCCATTTTTCCCTCCTATCTCTTAACTCATCCTATAGTGACTTTGTCAAGGCTGAGAATAAAATGGAGGGCCCTGTGATTGATAGGGAATTCTTTTGTTTCATATTGTATTGGCTTTGCAAATTCCTTTTCTGCACCTCTTCTCAAAGAATCATGCCTGAATTCGCCCCTCTTGCCAAAGCCCTTGTTTTACAGAAAAAGGTGGCCTTAGCTCCATACGTTTTAGGTCACGTATACAGAGCCTGTTCTCTTTTTTGTGAGACACCTTTGGATGCCAATCAAGGAAGTCCATTTTGGATACTTCAGCTTTGGCTTTTTGCATATTTTACTGAACTACAATCCAAATGCCTTAAGTTTTTTGAGGCAAATCCTACTACTCATGGCATGAGGCTAGCCAACGTTTCACTCTATCCTTCTACCTTTGCTTTTTACTTCTCTTTCTTCCACCAACTTCCAGCTTCCTTTCCTTCTCATAACTTCCGTCCCTTTGAACCTACTACCATTGGCCCATTTTGATTGAAAACCTTTCTAAGTGATAGGTTCTGTTCTTTACCCCAACACAAGAACATATGGACCTCTATTCTGATCCCTAGAGAGTTATTCGTTGGGACTATGAACCCCAGCTTTTACAAGTGCATTGCTGAGCCCTATTGTCCTGCTCAATTTGCTAGGCAATTTGGCCTCACACAATGGGTCCCAATACCTCTCCGCAGCCAAATCAATTTAAGTCTTACCAGTAGGGACTTAAAGGTTCGAAGATCCAGATTAGAAGAAGCAACTTCTAAATTTATCCAGGACTTGATTGAGTTTGAGTATTTCCCTTTCATTCCTCAGAGTAACCTATTGAAAAGGTGCCAAAACTGTTGGGTGACCAATATGGAGGTACACTTGGCCATTCCTCCCCAAGACCTATTAATGGTATTGGATATACCTCAACCCAAATCGAAAGGGGTTGGAATTGTTACTTTTTCTACTGTTTCTACTACCATAGTTCTTGCACCTGTCATTACGAACCCTATTCCTGCTGCCTCAACTCCTCCTAGAGTTACTTAGGCTGCCTCGAAGAAAGGTATGTACCCTTGTTTCTTTTCTCTTCTCCTTCTTTATAATGCTTTTAGCCTTATCTCTAGTTCTTCTTTTGGTGAAGGTGGTGCGGGTGCCTCACAGGGAGATTCTCCTAAAAAAATCCAAGCTTTAAATCTTCTCAGGAGCAAATAGCAACAAAAGAAAAGGAAGCTTTTACTTGATCCTGAAGAGGAAGCACCTGGGGTTCAGGCAGCAGAAGAAGAAGAGGCAGATCAAGAGCAAGAGACACCCTTAAAAAGAAGAAAGAAGATGACTGTCTCTCTTGCTGATTTCACTGGAGATCCTATCCATGAAGCATCTGCTAAAGCAGTGCAAGCAGAGCATTCCAAAGAGTTTATTATATTCCAAAGGGCTGAGAAGAAGAAGCAACAACAAATGCTCAAGGATGAAGCTGCCGCTGCTGATACACTCCAAAAAGAGGTTGCAGGGAAACAACAAGCTGCTGGACACTATACTCTTCGCTACTTTCCAGTCATAGCCATTTGTAGACACCCCATTTTTGACCGTCCTCAAGACTTGGACGTCATCGTTTGAACACTCGATGATCATCCATGCCTGTGTTCGTTTTGAGTTCTCGGAGGTCTCAGCCGCGCGCCTTGCCTCAAGATCTCTCAACTTGTTTGTTTTGTGCTTGGTTGTGGACCAAGCACTTGTGTTTTTGCTTCTGAGGGAAGATGGTGACTTGTTTGCCATCCCCTCAACCCACCGGCCAAGGCTTGAAGCCATCGGCCTTGTTTTCTTGCCATCGGCTAAAAGTGTTGGCCGATCGGCACTATTTTTGGTCGGCCGGCCCTTTTGTTGGTCAATCGGCCATATTTTCTGGCCTAACCCTGTTCATTTGCTTTATACAGATATTTTATGCCAGCTGGCATCCACAATTCACCCCCTCCATACACGTGTATGGAGGGATTTTCCCCTTGCTTAGCTTCTCTTGGAAGCTTAGAATTTGGACTTCTATAAGAAGGGAGCTCCTCCTCCCTTCTCAGAGGTTCTGAAAAATTGAGATAGGAGTTCTATATCTATCTATCTCTATATTTCATCTCTCTCTACATTTGTGTGTGTATTTGTGCTCAAAAGGGTGTTTTGTTCACACTATTGCACACAAACACCTAGCATTACACTATCCCTTTGTTGCTGAGGTACTAGGGAGTTAGTTTCAGAGTTCTTGGACTGATTTTGATCAGAAAAAGATGCTGGTGTTGTGTTCTTGGAGGTGTTTTTCAAAGGTGAGCATTCTTGCTTTAGATACCCCATTCTTGCTTAAGCTTTTAGCCCTTCTTGCTTATTGTTTTAAGCTTAGCTATTAACTGATAAAAGTTATGTTTTTACTTGCTTTAGACCTTTGTTTAAGGTCTCTTTTTGGTTTGGGATTGTTTCCCCCCTCTTAGGCCTTGTTTTAGGCCATCCCTTTTGGCCTTTGCTTTAAGCTTTACATGACCTTCCTACCACTGAAATCCAGAGGATTTTCAGTGGTGGAAAGGTGGTTTTGAGGTCTTAAATAGGAGAGGGTCATCCCCTCTCCTTGTTGTCTTGAATGCTTGCATAAATAGCTTATGTTGGTGGCTTGTATGCTTAGCTTGTTTTAGTTTTATTTCAATGTGTATTAGGCTTTGTTTTGTCATAATACACCTCTGTTTTGAGTTGGTTTGATGGCCTCTTACATGCTTCATGTATTTGCCTTGCAATCCTCTTATTTGTCTTAACATGCATCATGCTTTAACATGTCTTTCTAGCATGATTTTGGCTCAACTCCATGAAGCTTTTAGCCTTGTTGTAACATGCTTAAGCTCTGATTTTGGTCTTTTTGGCCATATATGCCATGCTTTGTATAGCTACCATGCAACCTAGCTTGTTAGCTTTGAGTATCCAAGTTACTAGCATGCATTGCTTGGCTCATTTCAGTGATTTGGCATCACTTGTTAAGTTATTTCAGTCCATATAGTATGCTCATATACTTGCATTTGTCACTCCTTTAATGTTTTAAAGAGTTGGTGTTTTATGCCTCATGATTGGATCATTGTGCATGCTTCCATGCTTAGGTCATTTGGATGCCATCTAAGCGGGTTTTTGGGCTCATTCTAACATGCCATAACTCTGATTTTATTGGCTTAAGTCATGCTATGTTTGGTTTTGATAGGTGTAGTGTAACACCCTTTTTGGTAGCCTTGCATGCCTCATGTTTTTGGCGTTGTGTTTTAGCTTATGTTGGCTAGTTTCGAGCTTGTTTTTGGTCTTGTTTAGACCTTCCTTAGGACTGTTTTAGGTCCCCTTGGCCCTTTGGGGCTTGCTTTGTGTGGCCATGGTTCGAGTCCCTTGGCTAGCCTCAAGCTTTGGGTTTTCTTGCATGCTTTACTTGTGTAGTTTGATTGGTTTGTCACCTTTCCATGCATGATTTCAGAGCTTAACATGTTTGTCACATATCCAAATTTGTCTCTTTTAAGTGTACTTAAGAGTTGTGTCTTCATGCTTAGGTAATAGGCCAATTAGCACGCATGTTTGTATGTGTATTTCGTGTCTTTGTTTCATCACTTTGGCCACTGATTTGGGCCTATTTGAGAGCTATCCATTTTGGTTTAAGTCCATCCTTTGCATGTTGTTGCATGCTTGCCTTGCATGTTGTTGCATGTTTGTTGCGTATTTAGTACCTTGCATGTTGTTGCATGCTAGTATGTTGCATGCTTGTTGCATACTTGTCCCTTTACATGTTGTCACATGTTTGTCTCACATGTTGTTGCATGTTTGTCATTGGCATTGTTGTTACATGCCTCGCATGCTTACTTGTTTAGGTTGTATGCCTATTGCACATTGCTTGTTTGCATGCTCATGTTGCATTAGCTTGCTTGCATGCCTAGGTTGCATAGCATTAAGCATGCATCCCTTGCCTCTTGATCAACCATGATAGAGGTTGGGGCCCCCTTATGTATTTTTGCGCATTTCATTTGACATTATATTGCACACTTGGCTCCTTTGGCCATCATGCATTGAAATGCATAATTGGTGGTCCGAGGGTCGAGAACTACACACCTTTGAGTTTTAACCATGATAAGGGGTGTAGTTGCAAACATAGTCTTGCAAATGTATTGCCATGCTCTGTTTGTCCTCTGCTGTAGCAACAGGAGCATTTCACAGGAAGATATGGCCAATCGGCTATCTTCAGTGCCGGTCGGCTAAACATTGTTGGCCGAGAGCCTTACATATGGTCGATGACCACTATCCCTTGGCCGATGGTCCCATATTTTGGCTGATGGCCTCTCATCATGCCCACAAGGTGGTTCAGAAGTGTCACAGAAGTTGGCACAGCTTTCAGAGGAACAGAGCAGTATAAACAGAGGCAACATGAAGCATGGCGATGGATTTTCGAGCGAAGCCGTTCGAGCATGCATTTGTCCCTCTTCCTGAGGCCTCTTTACTGCCTTTTTTAGCTTAATTAATTTGTTTAATTAGTTAAGCGTTGTGTAATTAATTAATTAGCTTGTTAGTTAGTTAATTAGTTAATTTGTATTATTCTTTCGGTTCCTCCGTCGAGAGGACGCAATTGTGTAATAAGCGTGCGTGTGTGTGATGCATGTTTTCCAATCTCCACTTCTTTCTCCCTTTTACTTACTTGTTTTCAATGGTTAGTTCTAGGGCATATTTCAATTAGCATCCTTATGCTATGCATGTTTGCATCCATCCATTCGTATTGCATGCACCAGGCTCGGCGCATCATACTAACTGCATTGTATTTCAATTCCAAGATAAATACATGTATCTAGTTGTCGCATCTCACATGCCATTTTAGAATAGCCGAGCATATTTCTAGTTGCATCTTTGCTTGTGTTGCATTAGCCATTTTGACATGAATTAGGATCATGCATTGATTACTAACTAATTCTTTATTTTGGCTCGGAGTACACTGTGAGTGTTTACGTTTTAGCATCTTGCATGTATGTGAGTGTTAACATGACAGCATGCTTGCCATGAGACTAATTCTAGCTAATTAACCGGAATAAGAACACATGTGTTTTCAAAAACTAGATATCATGCTTAGTACAGGCCGATCTTTGATCGGGTGAGCGGGGGTGCTCATAGATGACCTTCCTCAATCGTACCCAAGTTCCTGAGCTGAGGCAACTTTGGTGATGACGGACACGTGGCCTTAGGCAACAAGTCAGGGTTTCCTAAATTCCCCAAAAAACAAAATATTTAGGTGACGACTTTGTATCTGGCAAAGCAGTCCATGTTTGACACTTCTTTCTTAAAAATCAGTTTTCCAAAACGATTTGCCGGATTTGGACTCTTTGGTGATTTATTAGTCTCGCATTGAACTTTGCGGGATCAGATTAAGAACCGTGACATTTGAGTCCGAACTATAGTATGCTAGAGAAACAAAACGAGATCTTCTCGGGAGTTCTCCGAGCGCGTCTACACCATTACTTCTGAAACCAGTAAGCTCCTTTGTACTTTTATTCATCTTTCTCAAATTCTCAATGCTGAGCCTTGACATTGTTTTGTATTTCTTCTTTTGTAGCCACAACTACTTTGCATATTCTTCCAATAAGGACTCCATCAGTTTTAGTCGAAGTTGAACAACCTCAAGATGTGGAGCCCATTCAAATAATTATCCCACTTCTTGGCCCTATATTTTCCATACTTTTCTTGAGGCCAAGTATTCCTGCTCCTTTTCCTTTTGGCTTAACTCCATACCTCCCTCATTTGTCTTTTGATTTTTCTCAATTTGATTCTCTCTCGAGCACTGTTTCTCCTCCTCTTCCTAAGGAAATTCCAGTTGCTACTTCATTTTTTATGGTAGCTGACTCTCACATTGAGGGTACTGGTAGCTCTCCAATCCATCATCCATTACCTTTGCCTAGCTCCAGTCCTTCTTCTCTTGACCGACTGCTAGCAAAAACTATAGAGACTGCTAAGGATACTTCACCTTCTTCTCCAATTCCTATGCAGTCATTTCTTCCTTCTACCAGAGCTCTTTCTGCACCTTCCATGTCAATGGATGATGTGGATATTTTTGAGGCTAGACTGGCTAGTCTTTTTGACATATCTTCCACCTCTCCAATGACTAGCAATGAGACTGAGCCATTGGTTCTAGCTGATTCTTTGCTAGAAATTTTTGAGAGCTCTTCCTCCAGTGGTAAGACTTCCTTGCCTTCGATAGACTTGGACAACGGTCTGGAGCTGCTGACATCTTTTTCGAGGATTCCTTTCGAAGCCTTACAAAGGCCTATAATCAAAGATGGCTTCCTCCAGTGCTGCAAGATTATTGAACAATCCAACATGACTGTTTCAAGTCATTTATCTCAGGCAGCAGCCACTATAAATTTTTACATCAATATCTGCCATGCTACTAAGGCTGCAGAGGAGAAGTTGCTGAGAGATCAGAGTTTTGTTTCTAAAGTTCATGCTGAAGTGTCAGAACTGAAAGAACAACATTCCTCTATCTCCCAATTTCAAGCTCAACTGTTGGAAAAGAAGGCTCAACTTGAGGAAGAATTATCAACAGTTAACCAAGCTTTGGATCGGACTACTACTAAGCTGCAAATCACTAATCAAGAGCTAGTTGATCGAACGCAAGAGATGACTACAACCATTCAATTATTTTCATCCGTCAAGAATAGAGCATCTATTGTAAAAGAACAATTTAAACACTGTACTGACTTTTGGGCCAATCTATGGCTATATGTATTTGACTCTTTATGAAATAAATTCTTATTTATCATTGAAGTGTTCTCATGTTCTTTTATTTAGCACTTATTCTATTCCTTGTGTTTCCCACACGGTTAGATAATAAGGCTTCAAATATCTGCCATTAATCTTTTTGGAATGTGCATATCCATTCAAATTTCTCAAATGGTATGCTCCAAAAGGCAGGATTCTATGAACTTGATATGGTCTTTCCGAGTTAGGTGACCATTTGCCAAACTTATGACTTTTGATCCCTATTGGAAGTATTGTCTTCCATACCAGATCACCTTCATCAAAGCCAATGTGTTTGACTTTCTTATTATAGTTTTTGGCTACTTTCTTCTTTTGGAAAAGAATGCTATTTAATGCGAGAATTCTAGCTTCATCTATACTTTCTAACTCCAAGCACATACTCTGATGGTATTGCTCAAGATCTAACTGATCCTGGCATCTCACCTTCAAGGACTTAACATTAATTTCCACAATTAGTACTGCATTATGCCCACATACTAAGGCATAAAGAGTGATTCATGTGCTTGACCTTGGAGAAATCTTATAAGCCCATAATACATCCAATAATAAGTTATGCCAATCCCTAGGATTGTCTTCCACAACTTTCTGTATTCCTTTTTTCAAAGACTTATTGGATGATTCAGCTTGACCATTGGCTTGTGAATAATAGGGGGTGGAATTAACAAGGCTAATTCCAAACTCTGCCACAAAAGACTTTACCATTTTCCCATCAAATACAGTCTCATTATCAACAGTTATAGTCTGTGGGATGCCAAATTTATGGATTAAATCCTTATTGAATCCAATGACTTCAGTCTGGTCTACAGCCTTGTATGGCTTAGCTTTGACCCACTTGGTGAAATAATCAGTGGCCACTAAGATGAAGCAATGATGCTTCGAAGAGGGTGGGTGTATTTTCCTCATCATATTCATGGCCCATCCTCTAAATGGCCAAGGCTTCACAACTGCATGCAGGTCAGTTATGGGCACGTGTCTTATTGTGCCATGCTTTTGGCATGCCTGGCAACCTCTTGCATATTCTATGCAGTCTTTAAGGATAGTTGGCCAATAGTAAGAATGCCTTCGAAGCAACCATCTCATCTTCACACTAGGCTAATGAGCACCACAAATGCCTTCATAAACCTCAGCCATAGCTGTCAATGCTTCTTTAGGGCCTAAACATTCCAACAATAACCCATCTCTCCCTCTTTTGTAGAGAGCATTACCATACATTATTTATTGTATAGACTGCAATTTAATTTTTCTACTGGCTTTCGAAGATGGGCCAGCTAGATACTGCAATATTGGATGCCTCCAATCTTGTTCTTGTAAGTCATTATAATTGACTTCCAGGACCACATTCCTTTTATTCAAGGGTGGTATTAATTTCTGATATGTTGTTTGGCTTATGTCCCTTTGAGTATTATCCCTTCTCTTGAAATTCAAAACTTTCTGAGCCACATCATTAGCTTTATTATTCAAGAATCTTAGGACATGAGTTACATTTGCTATTTGAAATTGAGAAAGCAGATGTAATGCAACAACATAGTATGGCAACATGCTTATACTTTGACATTTGAAAATTCCTTTCACTTGGTTAACTACCAATTGAGAATCTCCAAATATGTCAACTACTTGAGCTTGTAATCCAATAAGTATTTCCAATCCCATTATTAAGGCTTCATATTCAGCTTGATTATTGGAACAAGTAATTTCATCTACTCTGAAACCATGCGTGGTTTCTACTCCTTGTGGTGACTTAATTACTACACCAATTCCAATTAGACCATTGGCTTTTGATCCATTGAACCACATTTGCCATGGTTCAACACTAACCATACCAAGTTCCATTATCTCTTGGCTTTCTATTTAACATGGATGGTTTGCCAAAAAATTAGCTAAAACTTGTCCTTTTACTGCCTTTTGGGGACATATTCTAGATGAAATTCTGATAAAGCTAGTATCTATTTGCCAATTCTTTCCCTCAACATGGGTCTAGATAACATATATTTAACCGAATCTGTGGTTGCAATTACCAAGACGATTGTAGGCAAAAGATAGTATCTTAATTTCATTGCAGCAAAATACAATGCAAGGCATAGCTTTTCTACAGCTGAGTATTTACATTCACAAGAATTTAGAAACCTACTAAGGTAATAAACAGCTTGCTCCTTGCCTTCTTCATTGTCTTGGGCTAAGAAAGCTCTCAATGAATCCTCTGTTGCAGCTATGTACAATTTCAAGGGCTTATCACCCTTTGGTGGCATCAGTACTGGAGGGTTGACCAAGTAGGCTTTGATTCCTTCGAAAGCAGTTTGATGCTCTGCTGTCCACACAAACTCCTCTTCATCTTTTAGCCTTAACAAGGAAAAAAATACTTTAGTTTTCCCTGTAGTATTAGAAATGAATCTTCGAAGAAAATTAACCTGTCCAAGGAACTTTTGTAATTCTTTCTTACTTGATAGAGGTCTGGCTTCAATGATGACTGTGGCTTTATTCTGGTCAATCTGTATTCCTTTCTTGTGTACTACATAGCCCAAGAAGTTTCCAGATGATACACCAAAAGCACACTTAAGAGGATTGAGTTTCAACTTAAACTTTTTCATTCTTTCAAAAGCTGCTTCTAAGTGAAACAAATGTTCCTCCATGGATTGGGATTTCACTACAATGTCATCAATATAACACTCTAAATACCCTCCAATGAGGTCATGAAAGATAGTGTTCATAGCCCTCTGATATGTAGCCCTAGCATTCTTCAGGCCAAATGGCATTTTAACCCATTCGAAGGTGCTAATATTCCCAGAACATCTGAATGCAATCTTGTGGACATCCTCCTCTGCAATGCAGATTTGGTTATAACCAGAGTGCCCATCCATCATTGATAAAATTTGATGCCCTGCTGAACTATCTACCAACAAATCTACTATAGGCATAGGATACTCATCTTTTGGAGTTGCTAGATTCAAGTTTCTGAAATCGATGCATACCCTCATTTTACCATTTTTCTTAACTACAGGCACAATATTAGATAGCCATTCAACGTACCTGGCTGTCCTAATAAAGCCGACCTTGAGAAGTCTAAGAATTTCCTCCTTAACACTCTGAATCACTTCTGGACTCATTCTTCTTGGTTTTTGCTTGTATGGCTGGAAATTAGGCTTCATAGGAAGCCTATGTTCTACTAATGACCTATCCAATCCTGGTAGTTCATTATAAGACCATGCAAAACAATCTTTATATTTCTTCAAAATAACCAACAACTGGTCTCTGTCAAGAGCATTCAACCAAGCACTTATATAAGTGGGTTGTTGTATAGAACCTTCCCTTAAATTTACTTCTTCCAAGGGGTCTTGTATCTGAGAACTTACTGATGCTCCTTCTTTGATTCCTTCTGACTTCGAAGCAATCTCCTTGCTTTGTTCTGCTCCCAGCTTCTTTGATTCAACATCTTTACCCTCCTCCTCATAGACAAAGTCTGTCAACAAGGCTTCTTCCTCCTGTATCTCCTGGACTTTTGTTTCAATGTCCAAAACACAATATTTATCTAAGGCCAAAAATCTGACCTGTTGCTGTTCCTTCTTACAACCAATCGTCATGGCTTTTTTCTCTTGCTTTTGCACTTTCTGGATTATTGATTTTACATCAAATACTGAGAACTTAATTATTGATTTTCTCTTGCTTCATCTCTTTGCCTACAACCAGGCATCATTGTCATCCTTAACGACAAACTCTTCATTAGCACTCTCCTGGACCAAGTGCTTTAAATGTGCAAATTCTTCATCAACCGTCACATCGGCTAATCCATCAGGTTTCCTCAGTATACTGAGTAGTGCCACTCCTTCAGTATTTAATTTGGCCTCTGCGAAATCTGCACAAGCTATGAAGGGTTGAGGATCTGCATTGATCTCCTCCGTCTCCCCATTGCACAAGGCCATCATGATTTTCTGATGTAAAGAAGAAGGCACACATTTGTTGGTGTGAATCCAATCTCTTCCAAGTAAAGCATTTTACTTAGCATTGCTGTCGATAACGAAGAATGCTGTCATGCAGTCCCTGGTTCCCACACTCAGGTTGATGGGTAGAATACCTTGGGCCATATGTTTGTCTCCAGCGAAACCAGCAATAGCTATACTGGTTGGGATTAGTCTGGGATTCTTCTTTCCTAGTTTCTTCAACGAAGATTTTGGAAGCAGGTTTACTGCTACCCCGTTATCCATCAGCACTCGATTCATCTGTATTCCATCGAAGAAGGCCTTGATATACAAGGGTTTGACATGCTATGTCATGGACATTGTGGGATACTCAAAAGGGTATGAGAGGTTAATACTTTCCTCTTCCTCACTCTCGTCTTCAGTTTCCATTGGTATGGCTACTTCGAATTCGTCTTGCACCATACTTACTTGTGAGTCTTCACTGGAGACTGGAATTGGGTCAATCTCCTGACCTTGGTTTTCACCTTCAGCTTGAAACTCCTGTGGTAATATAAGCACCATATTCACTAATACCGGAGGAAATGCGCCAAATTGGACGACTGGCTGTACCTACTTTCCTTCTTGGTCAACCCGTTCAATTACTTCAGAAGCGTCCTCCATGCTGCATTCTAGCACTTCTGTATTAGTAACTTCCTTCGAATGGTCTGTTTCTGTTGGTTTTTCGACCAAAAATGTATGTTTAGCCATGAAGGCTTCAAACATTTCTTCCTCAACCATCCATTTCCTTTGGCCTGGGACGACTTCATCTTCTATCTCACTATCACTCTTCATCAAAGCTTTTTCCAATCCTACCAAGCTGGATCTTTCCTTGGCCTTTAGTTCGGAATGAACTTTGGCCAATTGCTCCCTGCTACAACTCCTTTTGTCTGAAAGAGTCAATTTTAGATTATGGTCTAACTTTGAATCTTCTTCTCCTTTTACCTGGCTCTTTAGCTGAATCAATGAAGAACTTTCTCCACCTTCTTTCAAATTCTTCTGGTACTGAGTGTACCTTCGTTGGATCTTCCTTCTTTGGGACCTAGAAATCACTGGGACCATATTTGGTTCTTTTGTTTTCAGGTGCTTAAGCAATACCCAATTGTTTGGAGCCACCAAAGGAGGTTTGACCATCCTACCTTGGTTTGCAACAACATTTCTTTGGGTAGACATCTCCCTAGGTTTGTTCTGCATGGCAAACCAATCTAGAACTCCAGGTACCCACGAACCTACTAACCTAGCTGTTGAACTGTTTCTTTCCTCATTCGAAGCCGTCTTCGAAGCTGGCTGTGAAGGCCATTGCTTGGCCCTAACTCCCTGTTTTGGGCCTAACTCAGGCCTTTGATGAAGGTAGCCACTTTCCGTCTTGCGTAAGGCTAGTCTAGGGTGCCAATCTCTGGCTTTGATTCCATAAACTGAACCCTTCTCCAGTCTCCTTTCAGGATGACTGCTCTCCATTCTGTAATAATTAGGTGGTCTGGACTCATGTAAAGGCCTCTTGCCTTTAGAATGCATTCTAGCGGCTGTTGGCTCAGCCATTAATGGTTGCTGCCTAATGTTAGTTGGATATGGCCTTTTGTTATAAGCACTGGTGTAAACGTCCCCGAACGTCCCGGGAGGGTGTAACAAGCCCGCGGGGGACCTCGCTATAGCTCGGACTCGATTTGTGTCACGGTTCTTAATCTTGAACCAAAGAGTCCAAATCCGGCAAATCGTTTTGGAAAACAGATTTTTGAAAGAAGTGTCAAACATGGACTACTTTGCCAGAAACAGAGTCGCCACCTAAATATTTTATTTTTGGAAAATTTAGGAAACCCTGACTCGGTGCCAAAGGCCACGTGTCCGTCATCACCAAAGTTGCCTCGGCTCGGGAACTTGGGTACGATTGGGGAAGGTCACTTCGTGAGCACCCCCGCTCGCCCGGTCAAAGACCGGCCTCTACTAACCATGATATCTTATTTTGAAAACATTGTGAGTTCTTATTCCGATTATTAGCCTAGGTTACTATGTGATGCTCGCAGCAAATAAGTATAGACCGGGTTGCCTGAATTGGAACAAAATATTTCATGTTTGTTTGTTTGAAAATGGTTTGATGGTGCTACCCGCAGGTAGGCTAAGACGTGGATTTGCCACCCTCGGGTGGGCTTAGAAAACGTGATTTTGCCACTATCTAGTGGGCTTAAAACAAACAGTCAATGATTTGTTCCACTTCAAATAACTCAACCTCCACCCACAGGCATTCAAGGCAGTTATATCATATAAGCATATAGCCTCATGGTAAGCATGCTATTCGTGGCAGTCACTCACACGCATGCAAGGATGCTAAAGCATAAAACTCACCGAGTACTCCGAGCCAAAAACAGAAGCTCATTAGAAATCATGCATGATCCTAATTATACAGAAATGTCTAATGCAACGCATGCAATAATGCAACTATAGCAGGCTCGGCTATTCTAAACATGGCACATGGAATGCTACAACTAACACGTATTCAATTTGGAATTGAAATACAAATGCAGTTTGTATGATGCGCCGAGCCCGGTGCGTGCAAAACAGATGAATGATGCAAACATGCTGTCATACTGTATGCTAATTGAAACATGCCCTAATCTAACCATCATAAGCGGGTAAATAAAAGGGAGAAAGACGTGGGGTTGGAAGACATACATCACACTCACCCACACTTATTACAATTATGCCCTCGCGCAGAGGGTCCGAATAAATAATACAGTCCGAATGATACAGTCCGAATAATATACAGATTCCTAATTAATTAACAAATTAACTAAGAAAAACTGTAAACTGGTATGCAAGCCAGGGGGTGCCTTGATTCTGATGAATGCTGCAAGTTTGGGCTGCCTTGCGCGGAAGTCCACTGGGATGCCCCAATTAGCCTCTGTTTTGCAATGTTTCTCGAAAGGCATGCCAGACTCTGAAAAGTTGCTGATTCTCTATTTTGCTGCAACAGAGAGCAGGAAAGGGACATAGCAATATATTTCACAAATATATACATGCCTCGATCCTCGTGCCACCAATCACGCATCTCGATGCATGATGGTTGAGGAGTCAAATTGCACAACTCAATATAGGATGAATGCATATGAATGCTACAGCAAAACCTAACTCCATCATGGATGATCCGGAGCTTCGGTGACTTGGGAATTGAGACCCGTTCCGTCACTTGGAGTGCGGAACGTACCTCGTTTCCCGTGCCCGGGCTAACTCCTATCCCGAACACGATGCAATATGCATGATATGCATGAAATGCAGCTAATATGCAATCCTAACATACACAATGTCATGGAATGGCATACACGCTATACGAAGTAATATACAACCGGGCATACACAATGCCATGGATGAAATGGCATACGCAATGCAATATGGGCTTACACCAACATGAGAGAGCCTCAGCCACACTCACATAAGAGGCCGATGGATGAAAATGAGATGCCTCGAAATGCGTGCACACGGGCGCGCAAACTGAAAAAATGGCATACGGAATGCAATGAGACTAAAATGGCATGCAGAATGCGAAATGGGCTTATACTAACATGAGAGAGCCTCAGCCACACTCACATAAGAGGCCGTTGGATGAAAATGAGATGCCTCGAAATGCGTGCACACGGGCGCACAAACCGAGAAAATGGCATACGCAATGCAATGAGACTAAAATGGCATACAGAATGCAAAATGGGCTTATACTAACATGAGAGAGCCTCAGCCACACTCACATAAGAGGCCGTTGGATGAAAATGAGATGCCTCGAAATGCGTGCATACGGGCACGCAAACCGAGGCAATGGCATACGCAATGCAATGAGACTAAAATGGCATACAGAATGCAAAATGGACTTATACTAACATGAGAGAGCCTCAGCCACACTCACATAAGAGGCCGTTGGATGAAAATGAGATGTCTCGAAATGCGTGCACACGGGCGCGCAAACCGAGAAAATGGCATTAAGGCATGAAATGACATAGAAAATGATATGCAAACATGCCAATGGAATTTCAGTACTGAAATATGGGGGAAAACAGTCCCGAAAGATGGCGAAATGACCCCAAATGCAAGGAATGGTCCCGAAATACGAATTTAGGCACCCGAAATGGCCTATAGCTATGCAATGCATGCACAATATGGACATGGAATGAAAATACAGTAGCAAGGCAGCCCCAAAACAAGCATTTTCCAGTCTAAAACATGGCCAAACAGCAAGCATAGATAGGGCAACAATGGCATACAAAAATGGCTCCGCAAGAGGGGTATTGAAGCAAGTGATACATGAGATGCCCAAATGGAGAAATACCCTTCTACAACACTGATGAGGGACTAAAAATATGAACATTTACAGTAGATGACATCCTCCAAATCAGTATGCAAACATGCTAAAAATGTCATGCAAGAACTAGGATACATAAGGCTATAACATGAGGTACCCCAAACATTCATCAAACCAGAAAATACCCTTAATGAAATATGTCAAGAAGATCAAAATATGACTCTTTCCAGCTCTGATGATGGCCGAAAACAGAAGCTAGATAAGCTTAAAAAAGCATGCAAAAATGGGGGTCAAAGAGGGGTATAATGACAAGTATAACATGGGGACCCCCAACAAGGTTGATCCTTTCTACAATGTTGTAGAGGGACACAAAATAAGCTTACTCACAGTTCATGACATGCTCCAAAACAATTTACATATAGGCCAAACAAATCATGCAAATTTACGGTAAATTGGAGGAATTGTAAAGCAAGTGCAAGATGGGGGGCCTAAACAGAGTTGAGCCCTTCTTCAATGTTGAAGAGGGGCTCAAAATAGGCCCTCTTACAGTTTACATTATGCTCGAAAACAGATCACACATGGGCTAGAAATCTTATGCAAAATAATGGCATACAAGATGTTATTGAAGCAAGTACAAGATGGAGGGCTCAAACAGGGTTGAGCCCTTGATCAAACATGGAGAATGGCTCAAAATAGACCTAGTTTCAGTTAAGGTCAGAGCCCAAAACAATAAGCAAATAGGCTTAAGAAATGAGGCAAGAAAGTGCTACAAAAGAGGGAGATTGAGACTTACCCTTGTAGACAAGTCTTGGCTGCCTTTTGCTTGAAGAATGGATGCCTTCTAGCTGCTGGAAAGCTCTCCTAGCTGCTGGAATGGAGTTGTGATGGTAGAGCTTGAAGATGATGAGGAAATGGAACCAAAACTTGAAGGAAATGGAATGATATATGTGTATATGCTCCAACCAATCCTTGTAACCCTCTTTCTTGAGTTGGGAGGACAGCAATATAGACAAGAGAGGGAGAGAAGAGTCCTCTCAAAAATGGAGGGAAATGAGCTCTTATTTCCCTCCAAAAGGTTCCCTCGGATAGAGATATTTTTGGGGAAAAACAGATATACAGCTGTAATACACCCCCACTAAGGAAGCAGGCCGGCTAGGTACTTTGGTTGCAGGTGGCCGGCCGGCCACCCCCATGGCCGGCCGGCTAGGGTCAAAAGGTTCAAGCCATAAAAGTGGCCGGCCATGTAGCCCTTGAAGTTGGCTTTCCAATGCCGCAAACCTTGCATTAAAATTCCTCCTGTAGAAAAAGTTATGCCAGTTTCCGTAAAGTCGCGCAGATTCAGTCCAACCGGACTTCAACCAACCATATCTCCTCCCCTCGGATTTGGACTTAGGAGATTCTTGAGTGAAAAATGAAGCCCCGGAAGTAAGCTTTCCAATGGTGGTGGCCTCATATTTTAATTCCTCTTGTGCAAAGAGTTACGCCCATTTCGGTGAAGCCGCGCAGACTTTTCTCCTTCCCGAATTCATGCTGAACCACTTTTGACCAAACAAAAAGTTGGTTGTCAAAACAATTGCTGGCCTCCCACCCTCCTACAAGCTTCCTAACCATGAAAATAAGGCCTCCACCAAAAATGAGCCCAAACCGATGCGAAATGAAGGTTCGGGGGCCGAAACGCGCAGTTCGGGACCCCGAAAACTGACTGTTGGGCACCGGGAGTGGTGTTCGACCACAAAGTCGGTCCCTCGGACCCCAGTGTCCCTCAAAAGGGAGAAAATAAGATGCATGCCAAAAATCAGAGCAATCGGAGATGGTTAGGCGGTCCCGAACCGAGGCACACGGCCTGACGGCTCCGAAAACCGGGAACCGGGCTCCGAAATGGGCAAAATGGCCTACGACCACGAAAAGTAGCCCACGGCCACTGAGAGATGGTCTTCGGGACCTCTCCCTCCCCTCAGGAAAAGAAACAGAAAAAACCGAGTCTGGTTCGCAAACCGAGGCAAGGCACAGAAGAGGGTTCGGGAGTCCAGAGGCAGGGCTCACGGCCGCGACTTTGAGACTTCTGAACGAGCGCGACATGCAACATCACCGAGCGCTCCATCGGTGACGTCTGAGTCTTAAGGTCGGTCAAAAATGGGGTGTCTACAGAGGGAAATCCCGTTTTGTTCATTTGGGCTCACTACAGTTCAGGACTCAATGTCATGGTCCTGTATCTAATCTCGCAGAGTGCAATGCAAGACCGATGAATCATCAAAGAGTCCAAATCCGGCAAATCGTTTTTGAAAACAGATTTTTTGAAAGAAGTGCCAAACATGGACTGTTTTTCCAGATACAGAATCGCCACCTAAATATTTATTTTGGGAGAATTTAGGAAACCCTGACTCGTTGCTGTAGACGTCCCCGAACGCCCCGGGAGGGTTAAGTCCCGTTCCGTTCATATTAGGGTCACCACAGTTCGGACTCAAATTGTCACGGTTCTTAATCTGAACCAAAGAGTCCAAATCCGGCAAATCGTTTTGAGAAACAGATTTTTGAAAAAAAGTGCCAAACATGGACTGCTTTGCCAGATACAGAGTCGCCACCTAAATATTTTTTAATGGAGAAATTTTGGAAACCCTGACTCGGTGCCAAAGGCCACGTGTCCGTCATCACCAAATGTCTTGGCTCGGGAGCTCGGGTACGATCGGGGAAGGTCAGCTATGAGCACCCCCTTTCGCCCGGTCCGAAGACCGGCCTCTACTAACCGTGATATCCGATTTTGAAAACATTACATGCTCTTATTCCAATTATTAGCCTAGAATTACTATGTTATGCGCACAGCAAACAAGTATAGACTAGATCGCCTAATTTGGAAACAAACATTGCATATCCGTTCGTTTTGAAAATGCTTTGGAATTTGCTACTCGCAAGTAGGCTAAAACACGGATTTCAATGAGTTTTCCCAACTCAAGCAATCCAACCTCCACCCACAGGCATTCAAACAGTTTATCTCATATAAGCATTTAGCCACATTGTAATCATGCTGTCATGTTTAACATTCACACGCATGCGAGATGCTAAAGCATAAATACTTACATCGTACTCCGCGCCAAAACAGAAGCTTATCAGAAATCCATGCATGGACCTAAGCATACTGAAATGTCTAATGCAACACATGCAAAGTTGTAATCTAGACAGGCTCGGCTATCCTAGACATGGCATGTGAAATGCTACAACTATCACGTATTCAATTTGGAATTGAAAGTACGATGCAGTTTGTATGATGTGCCGAGCCCGGTGCATGTCAACAAATGCATGGATGCACGCATGCATTGCATAAGGTATGCTAATTTCAAAATATGCCCTAATCTACCATCGTAAGCGGGTAAATAAAAGGGAAGAAAGAAATGGGGATTGGAAGACATACACCCACTCACACACACTTATTACAAATTTGCCCTCACTCGGAGGGACCAAAAGAATATACAAATTAATTAACTACGCAAGCTAATTAAAATATTACAAATTTCACTAAATTAATCAAATAAATTAATTAATCTAATTAAAGCAGTAAACCGCCTCGGGATGAGGACCGGATGCAACACGCGCTCGGGACTGGCTCGGAACCGCACTGCCATGCACGGATTGCCTCTGTTTCCTCTGCTCTCCTCCTCAGAAAATTACCAAAGTCCCAGGAGTGCCTCTCAGGGCACTGGGGATCACCACCGGCTGGGGTAGGACACCACCGGCTGAAGGAGGAGGCCACCGGCACAAAATTCATCCATCGGCAGCTTGTTTACTGCCGGTCGGCACTAAACAGTGCCGGTCGGCACAAAATGCCTGCAAAACCTGCAACTCACAGCAGCAGAGGACAACAACATGCATGGCAATATAATTCAAGCCATTTATGCACCAAACACATCCCTTATCATGTTAGTGACTCAAAGGGGCATGTGCCTCGATTCTCGGACCACCAATCGCGCATTTCCATGCATGATGGCCCAAGGAACCAAGGATGCAACTTCACTTTCAAATGCATGCAATGCAAACAAGCAAACAAGGGTGCCAAACCTCTATCATACTCCACTTCAAGAGGTCAAACATGCACAATGCAAATGCAACCCTAAGCATGTCAACTAGGCATGCAACATGGACTATGCAACATACTTATGCAAAGGGTTCAAGCAAGCATTCAAGACAAGCATGCAAACCAATTAAATGATGGTCTTACACATGACTTGGGCAACTCAAATAGGCTTAAAATCAGTGGCCAAAATGCTAAATCATGAGGGTCAAACACACATGCACACATGCACAAGTTAAGGCACCAACACTTAAGCATAATTAAGCAACTCTTAAACACACCTAAGAGGCACAAATATGGACCATTAGTATGCATAGTAAGCTCTGAAAAGCATGCAAAACATGGTGCCAAACCCACTAACAAAGCAAGCCAAACAAGGTATACAAATGGTCCAAGCATTAAGGCAAGCCAATGAAGCTTTGAACCACACCTAGTACAACCACGCATGGTAACACTTAACCAATTAAAAACAGAGTTTTAACATGTAAAACTAAGTCTAAAGGACCACCTAGATGGCATCTAGATGACATGAAACCAAAGGCATGCATTAAGGCCAAAACATGGAGCATACAACACATGCTTTCGAAGCATTAAAGAGGCATGCTAAGCAATCAAACAAACATGTATGAAGGACTGAAATAGCATGCAAAATGGTTCCAAACCGTCAAAAATGAAGCAAGCAAGGCATGCTACACACTCATGCTCTTAAGGCCAACAAGCCCAATGCAAAGAGGCTATATTAAACATGCTATGGTTGGCTCAAACAACATGAGACAGACCTAAAACATGGAAATATGAGCACAAAAACTTCACAAATGCAAGCCTAAAACATGCTAGAAGCTAAGGCATACAACCTAGGCATGTTAGAGGATCAAAAGGCATTACAAGGCAACTATGCTAAGCATGCATAGGGGACCAAAACCAACTTATAACAATGTCATATTTGGGCATAATGAACATAAAATGCAGCCAAGACATGCTCAACACACACACCAATAAAGGCTTCCTCAAGAGGCCAAAACTTGTCCTTTTCAAGGACAACAAGGAGAGGGGGTGGCCCTCTCCTTCTTGAGACTTCAAGGCACCATCTCCACCACTGAAATCCCTCAAGATTTCAGTGGTGAAGAGGCCCAAACACCAAAGTCTCGAAACTCTCACAAAATAGCACAAAATGAGGCCTTTTCAAGGCCTAAGAGGGGCCAAACTTCCCCAAAGCACAAAGCACCCTTAATAAACTATCAAGAGGACTAAAAAACAGAACTTTTTTGTATTAAACACCAAGCACAAAAACAGCTTTAAAACAGGTAGAAATAGGATGCAAAAATGGGGAATAAAGTGACTAGTTTCTTACCCTTGAAGAACTTCTTCACAAATGTTGATATTGTTGCTTCCTTGAGCTCCAAACCAGTCAAGAGCAGCAAGAACAACCTCTTGGGACCTCAGTAGCCAAGGGAAGGTGAAATACTATGTGCTTGTGTGCAATAATATGGACTAAAGCACCTAGTATATAAACAAGAGAGCAAAGAGAGATAGGATAGATATAGAACTCAAACCCTAAAACCAGAGCTTCTCTGAGGTCTTTTCTCTCTAAAAATGCCTAACTCTCCAACCCTTGAGCCAAGAGGAGGAAGGGTTCTCTTATGGGAATCAAAGCTTACAAGCTAAGCTACCAAAGGGCTCATCCCTCCATACACGTGTATGGAGGGGAAACAAGTGCTACAAAGCTGTCTGAAAATATCTCCAAAAACAGCTGTAAAGTGATCGGCAGGGCAAAATGGTCATTTTGCCAAAAAGAGTGCCGATCGGCACAATATAGTGCCGATGGCAACACCAAACAGCCGGTGGCCTCTAGCCACTGCCGGTGGTGTGTGGGGATGTCTCACAAGGCATCCTCTGCCTTCCAAGGCAAAACACAAGTGTTTGGTGCAAAACCAGACACAAAACGGTCGAGTTCGGAGGTCCTGAGGCAAGGCGCGTAGCCGAGAACTCCGGGAACTTCGAACGAACACGAACATGGATGATCACCGAGTGTTCAAGCGGTGACGTCCAAGTCTTGAGGACGGTCAAAAATGGGGTGTCTACAGTTGCCCCTCTTTGACAGAACTCGAAAGTCATAACAATGACGGGAGTGAATGTCAAAGCCCAGAGAAGACCCATTTTTGACAAGGCCGAAGACTTGAACAAACATACAAAGCGCAAATGGTTGAACTCGCAAGCTGCCTACGTATCCCTTAGGAATCAAACCAGCGTAGTTCAGGGGCAGGATGCGAAGTGATGCACAATGCAAGTGCATAACTTATGATCATGCAAAGGATGCTGTGATGAAGCAATTATGCAAAATAAATGCAACATTTTAAGCGAATGCTATGCAAGCAAGTAAACATGAACCAAACTACATCTCATGCAGAAAGGATGTAAGAGAATTATGCAATTCTCACGGCGTCACATGCGGAGAAGGCTAAAAGCGACTACCGAGAATACTCGGAGTCTCAAACACAACATCTCTCAGCGTATCGTACACAGGAGAGGAAAGAATAACACTTCTCAGCGTAGTACACGCGAGAGAAGAAAGATAAAATTTCTCAGCGTAGTACACGCAAGAGAAGAAGGATAAAATTTCTCAGCGTAGTACACGCAAGAGAAGAAGGAAAGGCAAAGAGAAACCTCATCAGCGTAATACACGCGAGAGAGGAAAGAGAAAAAGCGAAAAGAAACCTCTCAGCGTAGTACACGCGAGAGAGGGAAGAGAAAAGCCTCTCAGCGTAGTACACGCGAGAGAGGAAAGGGAAAAGAAACCTCTCAGCGTAGTACACGCGAGAGAGGGAAGAGAGAAGCCTCTCAGCGTAGTACACGCTCGAGAGGAAAGAGAAAAGCAAAAAGAAACCTCTCAGCGTAGTACACGCGAGAGAGGAAAGAGGAAAGCAAAAAGAAACCTCTCAGCGTAGTACACGCGAGAGAGGAAAGAGAAAAGCCTCTCAGCGTAGTACACGCGAGAGAGGAAAGGGAAAAAGCGAAAAGAAACCTCTCAACGTAGTACACGCGAGAGAGGAAAGAGGAAAGCAAAAAGAAACCTCTCAGCGTAGTACACGCGAGAGAGGAAAGAGGAAAGCAAAAAGAAACCTCTCAGCGTAGTACACGCGAGAGAGGAAAGAAAAAAGCCTCTTAGCGTAGTACACGCGAGAGAGGAAACAGAAAAGCAAAAAGAAACCTCTCAGCGTAGTACACGCGAAAGAGGAAAGAAAAACAAGTAAAAAGAAACCTCTCAGCGTAGTACACGCGAGAGAGGAAAGAGGAAAGTAAAAAGAAACCTCTCAGCGTAGTACACGCGAGAGAGGAAAGAGGAAAGCAAAAAGAAACCTCTCAGCGTAGTACACGCGAGAGAGGAAAGAGGAAAGCAAAAGGAAACCTCTCAGCGTAGTACACGCGAGAGAGGAAAGAGAAAAGCCTCTCAGCGTGGTACACGCGAGAGAGAAAAAGGAAAAAGCGAAAAGAAACCTCTCAACGTAGTACACGCGAGAGAGGAAAGAGGAAAGCAAAAAGAAACCTCTCAGCGTAGTACACGCGAGAGAGGAAAGAGGAAAGCAAAAAGAAACCTCTCAGCGTAGTACACGCGAGAGAGGAAAGAGAAAAGCCTCTCAGCGTAGTACACGCGAGAGAGGAAAGAAAAACAAGTAAAAAGCAACCTCTCAGCGTAGTACACGCAAGAGAGGAAATAGGAAAGTAAAAAGAAACCTCTCAGCGTAGTACACGCGAGAGAGGAAAGAGGAAAGTAAAAAGAAACCTCTCAGCGTAGTACACGCGAGAGAGGAAAGAGGAAAGCAAAAGGAAACCTCTCAGCGTAGTACACGCGAGAGAGGAAAGAGAAAAGCCTCTCAGCGTGGTACACGCGAGAGAGGAAAGGGAAAAAGCGAAAAGAAACCTCTCAACGTAGTACACGCGAGAGAGGAAAGAGGAAAGCAAAAAGAAACCTCTCAGCGTAGTACACGCGAGAGAGGAAAGAGGAAAGCAAAAAGAAACCTCTCAGCGTAGTACACGCGAGAGAGGAAAGAGGAAAACAAAAAGAAACCTCTCAGCGTAGTACACACGAGAGAGGAAAGAGGAAAGCAAAAGGAAACCTCTCAGCGTAGTACACGCGAGAGAGGAAAGAGGAAAGCAAAAAGAAACCTCTCAACGTAGTACACGCGAGAGAGGAAAGAAAGGCAAAGAGAAACCTCTCAGCGTAGTACACGCGAGAGAGGAAAGAAAAAAGCCTCTTAGCGTAGTACACGCGAGAGAGGAAACAGAAAAGCAAAAAGAAACCTCTCAGCGTAGTACACGCGAGAGAGGAAAGAGAAAAGCCTCTCAGCGTAGTACTGTAGACGTCCCCGAACGCATCCCGGGCGAGGAGTGCGAATCCCCCCCGTTCTGGTTCGATATTGGGTCTACTATAGTTCAGACTCGATTTGTGTCGGTTCTAAATCTGAACCAAAGAGTCCAAATCCGGCAAATCATTTGAGAAAACAGATTTTTGAAAAGTAGTGCCAAACATGGACTGCTTTGCCAGATTACAGAGTCGCCACCTAAATATTTTAAAATGAGAAATTTAGGAAACCCTGACTCGGTGCCGAAGGCCACATGTCCGTCATCACCAAAGTGATCTTGGCTCGGGAGCTTGGGTACGATCGGGGAAGGTCAGCTATGAGCACCCCCTTTCGCCCGGTCCGAAGACCGGCCTCTACTAACCGTGATATTTTGTTTTGAAAACATTATGTGTTCTTATTCCAATTATTAGCCTAGAATTACTATGTTATGCGCACAGCAAACAAGTATAGACTAGATCGCCTAATTTGGAAACAAACATTGCATATCCGTTCGTTTTGAAAATGCTTTGGAATTTGCTACTCGCAAGTAGGCTAAAATACGGATTTCAATGAGTTTTCCAACTCAAGCAACCCAACCTCCACTCACAGGCATTCAAACAGTTTATCTCATATAAGCATTTAGCCACATGGTAATCATGCTGTCATGTTAACATTCACACGCATGCGAGATGCTAAAGCATAAATACTTACATCGTACTCCGTGCCAAAACAGAAGCTTATCAGAAATTCATGCGTGGACCTAAGCATACTGAAATGTCTAATGCAACACATGCAAAGTTGTAATCTAGACAGGCTCGGCTATCCTAGACATGGCATGTGAAATGCACGAGTAACACGTATTCAAGTTAGGTTTGAAATACAGTTTGCAGTTTGCATGATGTACCGAGCCCGATGCATGTAAACAAATGCATGGATGCACGCATGCATTGCATAAGGTATGCTAAAATAAATATGCCCTAATCTACCATCATAAACAGGTAAATAAAAGGGAAGAAAGAAGTGGGGGTTGGAAGACATACACCGCACTCACCCACACTTATTACAAATTCGCCCTCACACGGAGGGACCAAAAGAATATACAGTCCGAATAATAAATGAATTTAATTATTACAAAATTCTAATTACTTAATAAATTAAATGCAGAATAGGAAAGGCCGCAGCCCCGCCTCGGGATGCGCGAATGATGCATGCTCGATTCTGACTCGCCCGAAAAACCCGCACCATAGCACTGTTGCCTCTATTCTTGCTATCCTGCCTTTCTGAAAACTGCCAAAGTCCCAGAACATGCTCCCTGAACACTGAAGATCATCATCGGCTGGGTGAAATGTCCACCGGCCGTGTAAAATATCCATCGGCTAGAGATGAAGCTATCGGCTACCCATAAAGTGCCGGTCGGCACTCTATACTGCCGGTCGGCACAAAATTCCTGCAGAGGACAGTTTGACAGCAACAGCAGGCAGACAGTGCATGATATGGATTTTAGAGCAAATGTAAGCATGGTCAATGCTCCCTATCATGTATGGGACTCAAGGAAGCATGACCCTTGGTTCTTGGGCCATCACTTATGCATCTTAATGCATGATGGCCTAAGGAGCCAAGATTGCAACTTTAATGTCAATATGCATGCAACACACAAATGAGAACTAAGTCCCTATCACGGTAAAATCAAGGGCCTTAGTGACCAAGAGTTGAGACAAGTTGCACCACTTGTAGTGTGAACCCCTCTCAACCCTTACACTTGGTTTGACACCCCAAACCAAGACATGGAATGCATGTATGCAACATGGCTTAAATGATGCAATTGAGGTGAAATGCAAGGCATACCAAATGCAATGCAACATACTATGGCAAGTGTGCAATACTAAGCATGCGAGGTGCAAAGTGTAATACAAACATGGACCATTTATGCAATAGAGTTAGCATGTGACAAGACCTCATTACTCAAGCATGCAACAAACATGATGCAAGCATGCAAAAGTGGAATTAACCACAATGGGGCAGCCCTCAAACCAACCCAAAACAGTGGCGAAACATGCCCAAAGTGGTGACCAATACTTGTGCAAGCATGCAAGTCAAATGGCCTAAGATTAAGGCACAAAAAGGGAGCACCCTTTCACCACTACCAAGACCAATCATGGCATGAATTATTTAAGCAAAAACAGAGTTCCATCATGCAAAAATAAACCCAAAAACCTTGATATGGCAGCCCCAAAAATGCATTAAACATACAAGCATGCACAATGCCCTCTTTAAAGCATAAGAGACCAACACTTCAAGACATGGAAGAGGTGATAAATGGAGACATATGAGCATGGTATAGGGACTGAAATAGCATGTTAAATGACTCCAAATCACTTAAATAGCCTAACCAATGCATGTTCATGGATCACATACCCAAGGCTAACAAGCCATAATGCAAAGCAACTACATTAAGCATGCCAAAAATGGTAAAACCAGTGGCCAACAGACCTAGATATGGCAAAATGATGCTAATATCTTCATGAAGTGAGGCTCATACATGCAAGAAACATGGCCTAAACTCATGGCTCATTTCTAGACAAAGTAGAGCATTACAAAGCAAGTGTAAGATGCAAAGCCCAAACAGAAAAATACCCTTCTACAACACTGAAGAGGGACACAAAATATGAACATTTGAAGTTTATGACAGCCCCGAAATCAGTATGCAAACATGCTAAGAATGCCATGCAAGAAATAGGCCAACAAGAGGCTATAACATGAGGTACACCAAAAATTCATCAAACAAGCAAAGACCCTTAATGAAATATGTCCAGGGGGTCAAAATATGACCCCTTTCAGTTCTGATGATGGCCCAAAAACAGAAGCAAGATAGGCTAACAAAGCATGCAAGATTACGGTAAATAGAAGAGATTATGAAACAAGTGCAAGATAGGGGTCCCAAACAAGGTTGAGCCCTTCTTCAATGTTGAAGAAGGGCTCAAAATGAGCCTACTTACAGTTTATTACATGCTCAAAAACAGATTATACACAAGCCAAACATACTATGCAAGATTATGGCATAAAGAGGGCTAATGAAGGAAGTGCTAGCTACTGTCCTCAAACAGCAAGAGGTCCTCAATAAAACATGAAGAGGACCTCAAAATATGATGATTTGAAGTTTAGGTCGGAGCCCAAAGATGCGAGCAAATACGGCTTAGATATGAAGCAAGAAAAGGCTAGAAAGGGGAAGAAAATGACTCACCCTTGTAGAGTAGCAAACCAGCAGGTTTTGATCCAAGGAAATGAGCTTCTAGCCTCTGCAAAACAGCCCCAAGTTGCTGGAAAGGAGCAAGGGTACCTTGTGCTATGAGTTGGTGAAGGAATGGCCCAAGAACAAGGGTGTTTGGAGGCTTGGATGGGATAGATATAGAGAGAGATGGAGGGATATATGTATATATCAGAATGTATGTATATATCCTCTGGTTTTTTTGTTCAAAACCTCCAACCCTTTGCAATGGGAGAGAAGGACTCTTTATATAGGCAATGGACTAAGCTCCAAGCTTCTCCAAGAAGCTCAAGCAAAGGGGCAAAGGGTGCAAGGCTTATTTGAGAAGCTTGGACAGCTGGTAGGCTTCTTGAGGAAGCCAAGACAAGGGGTCAAGGCTTCCTCAAGAAGCCTTGAGCAAAGGGTGCACCAAAAAGGGCCAAAAGGTGGGTAAAGGGATAAGTGATAGCTGCGGATCTCAAATGGCCGAGAGCCCTTCAACAAAGTTGAAGAGGGGCTCAAAATAAGACACTTTGTAGTTTACGACCAAGTCCAACACAGCCCACAAATACGCCTAAAATACCGTGCAAAACAGGCCTAAAAAGAGGTAAAGAGACAAGTGACAGATGGAGATGTCAAACAGTAAAAGGTCCTTAATCAAACATGAAAAGGACCTCAAAATATGACTATCTCAAGTTCGGGTCGGGGCCCAAAAATGCAAGATGAGGGTTCGGGAGCCGAAACACGCAGTTCGGGGCCCCGAAAGTGGGCTGTTAGGCACCGGAAGTGGTGTCCGACCACGAAGTTGGTCTCTCGGACCACAGTGTCCCTCGAAAGGGAGGAAATAAGATGCATGCCAAAAACCGGGGCAAACAGGAGTGGTTAGACGGTCCCGAACCGAGGCATACGGCTTGACGGCTCCGAAAACCGGGAACCGGGCTCCGAAATGGGAAAAATGGCCTGCGACCACAAACGTAGCCTATGGCCACTGAGAGATGATCTACTAGACCTCTCCCTCCCCTCAGGAAGAGAAAACAGAGAAAACGGAGCCTGGTTCGCGAACCGAGGCAAAGTACAAAAGAGTCCGGAAGTCCGGAGGCAAGGCTTGCAGCCGGGACTCCGCAACCTCAGAACAAGCACAATATGCAACATCACCAAGCGCTCAATCGGTGACGTCTGAGTCTTAAGGTCGGTCAAAAATGGGGTGTCTACAAGTACACGCGAGAGAGGAAAGAAAAACAAGTAAAAAGAAACCTCTCAGCGTAGTACACGCAAGAGAGGAAAGAGGAAAGTAAAAAGAAACCTCTCAGCGTAGTACACGCGAGAGAGGAAAGAGGAAAGTAAAAAGAAACCTCTCAGCGTAGTACACGCGAGAGAGGAAAGAGGAAAACAAAAAGAAACCTCTCAGCGTAGTACACGCGAGAGAGGAAAGAAAGGCAAAGAGAAACCTCTCAGCGTAGTACACGCGAGAGAAGAAAGAGAAAAGCCTCTCAGCGTGGTACACGCGAGAGAGGAAAGGGAAAAAGCGAAAAGAAACCTCTCAACGTAGTACACGCGAGAGAGGAGAGAGAAAAGCAAAAAGAAACCTCTCAGAGAGGGAAGAGAGAAGCCTCTCAGCGTAGTACACGCGAGAGAAGAAAGAGAAAGGCAAAAAGAAACCTCTCAGCGTAGTACACGCGAGAAAGGGAAGAGAGAAGCCTCTCAGCGTAGTACACGCTCGAGAGGAAAGAGAAAAGCAAAAAGAAACCTCTCAGCGTAGTACACGCGAGAGAGGAAAGAACAACAACGCAAGTAAAAAGGCGCACAACAATGTAGGCGAAACATGCATGACAGCGCAAGTGAAATGAGTGCAAATGTGGGTGCATAACAATGCAATTGGAACATGCAGCATAATGCAAGTGGGACGAGTGTGTATACACATTCTGTGCACAATAATCAATGCATATTCGATGCAATCTCAACAGTGTGTTTGAAATAAAATGTTGAATAAGGAAATACATGCCTTAACGAGACCAATTCAAACGCAACCTCCGATTTACCTCTCGGAGGAGTCACAATAGATTCCAAAAGGATACGACTCGTGCATGCAAACTGACGATGAGCTGCGCATCGGAGACATGAGTTGATACTTCTGCAGAAACATTTTGAGCTTGAGGTAGAGGCACACCCATACTTCGGAGCATTGACAAGGCTTGACGGGGTGCATCCCACGGAATTTGCTGGAGGTGAAACACACTCAGATGCTTCGATTTTCCCTCTTTTCTTTTGCTTTGCAGTGTGGAACCTATATAGCTTCAGATAGATCCTGATTCTATTGTTCTCACATGACCTGGGTTGAACCCTGCGGTTTTTGAAAGAACAAATTCCCTTTTTTGCACAAATGTGGAGAATGGCACAGCACTCTGAGCACACAACAAATCATTTTTGAAATTGAGAAAATGAGTTCTCGACCGGGTATTGAGCCTACGACTGGCCATAGCCAAAAAGACTCAACAATAGAAAACAAAAGGTATACAACCTAAAGACATCGAGACACGCTCGGAACGACTCAAAGCAAGAATAAAAAAAAACAAAACAAAAGACACGACACACAGACGTGCACAGGGAGCCTGTTTCACCAGGTATTGTTTCCCACCCTTTCTGATTTGTGATTCTCACATCACTCGGCCCTCATGCTCTATTTTTCTGAAAAAGCCCTTTTCCTCACTTTTTCTCTCAGCGCACATCTCTCTATTATTCAATCTCTCATTTTTCATCCCTCCCCAGAGTGGTTGGTGGATAGACAGAAGTTGCGGGCTCTTGCCCCTAGCATTCTGCTAGATTCTTTTTCTTCTGCACACAGTAGTGAACTTTCCCACAGAGGGGTTGCGCCACAACTGGGTGTGTAGCAAATCTGTAGTTGACATTGGTTGACGATGCTCTACTAGGGAGTTTGGACGTGGTTAGATCTGTCCAGATGAGGAAGTGGAACATCCTGATCCATTCCAGTTCGTGCTTCGCACTTGGCTTGATACCTCGTTGCTCGGAGGATGAGAGAGCTTTCTGCATGTTGTTGTTGACTTCAGTTGTGCCCTTTCTGGCAAGTATGCTGGCGACGGGGAAAAGACAGGAAGTCTGACTCAACTGTGCCCCTAGTTCATCATTTTGACCATTTTTTTATTTTGCTTTCTACTAAAACAATTTTGACCAATGTGAGAGTTAGATTAGCATACTTGTTCGATTTTTTATTTGAAATCATGCAAGTCAGGCTATGAGCACTGAAAATTTTCCTTTTTTGGGTCCAAGAAAACGGTCCAGTTTTTTTTTAAAAAAATGGAATAATTTTCTAGAGACAATCAGTCAACCTCAGTAAAAATTCCCAAAAACTGTTTTTGCAAACGGTCACCGCTCAACAAGCGTAGAACCCACTCTCGAGATGCGCAACCTCAGATTCGAAGGAAAATTGCCCCTTGCTTGAGGGGAGCTGCATGGCAACGGAAAGTTGCCCCTTGTTTGAATGGCACCGCAGCGCATTGAATGGCAACGGAAAGTTGCCCCTTGTTTGAATGGCACCGCAGCGCATTGTAATCAGTCCTCGGAGCGATGAACACAACCAAATCCTTAGCTTCAGAGAAGGCAAAGATGCTCAAAACCATTACATGGACACAGTCGAATTGAAGTGTTTTACGGCTGAACTTCAGAATGAAGTTGCCTACGTATCCCAAAGATGGGAATCAAGCCTTACGTAGTTCGGGGTTAAGGTACACTCGGGTATTTAACCTCTCCTTTTTATGCTCTAACTTTTGCCAAGGCGCCTGTTGCAGGTTTTCGACCTTGCGAGCTTTGTTTTTCTTTCTTTTCTTTTTTTCTATTCTTTTCATTCCTTTTTCTTCTTCTTTTTTGCATTTTTCTTTTCTTTTCTTTTTTTGTATTTTTGTATTTCTTTTTTGTATTTTGTATTTTTTTTCTTTGCTCTAACTTTTGCTTGGGTCGCCCTTCCGGGTTTTCGGCCCAGCGAGCTTCTCAAAGGGTAAAAGTGTAGCTTGGTCCATGCCAAATGGTTGTAAGGTTTTGAAGCCATCCGTATCCAAGAGAGTGGCTGTTGATTTGCAAGAGGACTCATCTTCGGCTCTTCGAGCACATCTGATATCTTAGCCCCTAGTTAGGGAGGGGCTTTTGATTTAGCTTCACAAGCTTCCTTTGATCATTTCTGATATTCTCGCCCCTAGTTCATAGGATGCTTCGGATCTGGCCACACAGGCCTCATGTTGCGGTTAACCGTTGAACGTTCTGAGTTAAAGTTCAAGGTTTGAAAGCAAAGGGGTTGAGTCTCAAGGCTGAGAGCGATCCTAAGCTGCACAATCTCAAGAGTGATTCCACACAGGTCATTGCAGGACCGCGCAAAACATTTTTTGAAAGTTTTTTAAGAAAGCGACAAGTCGCTCGCGCTGAAGACAGTGTAGGACCAATCTGGATCAAAGCTAGGGTCCTTCTCAGTACTCACACTAACAAGCATGATTTCATTCATTAAGGGTTTAGCATGTCTCTCTTTCTCTCAATTGATCAAATTTTTACAAACCCCGAGGAATTCCCTCCTCTTCGTTTTCACCGTAATGTTCAAAAGGTTTTGAAAAACTCAGGTCATTACAACGACTTCAAGGCACAGAAAAGACAGAGTTCTTAGTCAAATACTGTCATCTCATTTAGAATTTCCGGCACAACTGGCACACGGCAGAAGCAAACACAAGAGTGTGAAAATCACTGCTGTTCCATTCAGATCTGTTGGCATAACTGGCTCCAAGGCAGAAACAGACTCGAAAGGAAGCAAAAAGACAAACACAAAACAAGCAAGTGATGTCTGAGGTAACACCCCCGAAATCACCCGACTCCTACACAACAGAACTGACCCGATACAACAAGACAGACCCAACTGACTCAGTATGAAAGGACTGACTCAATACACAAAGACAAGACTGACCCAATACCCAAGTCAGGAAGCAAAATTAACAGCATTTGTACATTTGCTCAAAACAGTGCATGTCGTCCACCACATCTGAAGTAAACTGAACGCCGCCCGCAGGTGGTTCATCTCCTGATCACATCACATTATCCCCCATAAGTTCACTGATCAAGTGCCGATAGACTTTGCAGGACCTGGTGCGAGGATGACCCCGTTGTCGATCAAATTTTGTATCTCATGGCGAAGACGAAAACACATGTCAGTGTTATGGCCAGCTCGCTGATGGAAGGCACAGTAATCAGCTGGGTTATGTGAGGGAGGGGGTTTCTTTGGTAACGGTTGTGGCTCCAGTGGCTTCGGATACCCCTTTTTGATCAAGGTCCTCAGGGCCATTGATAGAGACATGTACAGTGGGGTAAACACCCTTTGGCCCTGAGGTGGGTGTTTGGCTGTTTGTGAGCTAGTTTCGGATGTACCGGCGAATGGGGTGGTCATTTTTTGTGTGGTGGTGGTGACTATGCCCACATATGAAGTTATAGTAACTGCGTCACCACTGGTGGTCGCATTTGAACTGTGGATAAATTCCCTCCTAGGTTGCTCCTTCTCCTGGTCAATAAGGCCCTGCTTCATAGCGTCCTCAATCTGTACCCCCATCTCGTGTAGGTCCGCAAAGGTAGGAAAGGGTAAGACTATCATTTTTTGCATCAGTTTGGGTTGGAGGTTGCGCACAACCATCCGTATCTGGTCTTTGTCAGAAGGCCTTGTAGTCATCATTGAGGCCTTTGCTCTCCATCTCATCACGAACTCTGAGAAACTCTCCTTTGGTTCTTGGCGGGTGGCTTCGAGGTCACGAGTTGTGACCTCGATCTGTGTGTTGTAGGAGTATTGAGCAATAAAGGCCTCAGCCATCTCATCCCAATTCTTCTTAACATCGTCTTCCAGTTTCGCGTACCAGATGGCCGCCACACCTGACAGGGTTCGGCCAAACAAAGACAGCTTTTGTAGTCTGGTGAGGCCCATTGGCCTTAAGATATCTGAAAACAGCCTCAGGTGCACCATGGGGTCCCCGGACCCATCAAATCGGTCGATTTGTGGCATCTTGAACCGATCTGGCAGCGTCACAGCTGCGTCCGTATATCCATCCTCAATGTCGGGAATGGACTTGACTCCTTGGGATTTCTTAAACATCTTTTCCAGCTTACTCAGCTTCAGCGCTGTGGGGTCCGTCTTGAACTCAAAGGGAGAGTCCGGTAGATTGGTAGGTGTTTTGGATTGCTGGGGTAAAATTGGGAGCGGAGCCGGCCCTACCGGAATGTCCGTACCTTCCTGGACATTGGGTGTTTCCCGGGTGTCTGAACCCCTGGTGGTGGAGGAGCTTGATGCGAAGCAGATGCTCCGGTTTGTTGCTCTAGCCTGGCAATTGTCTCTGCCTGTTGGGCTATGACCACAGCCCGTTGCTTGGCGAATTCTGCTTGACAGACAACGTCTTGCTGCATGGTTTTCATACTATCCTGGAGTTGGCGCACCATCTCTTCCAGACTCGACATATTGTCCTGATCTAACTGAGCAACCGGTATATTTGTGTCTGCAGTAGGCTCGGAAATCTCAACCCGACTGCTCAAAGATCACTGATCCGGTAGCTGTGGTACTGGTGGTCTATGCCTGACTAGCCTTCTCTGGCCCTGATTACCCTTGAACTGAGTTTCTGACCTGACAAAGTCTATCAGCACGAATCCAATGTTCCTGGGGGATAGTGGAGCCTTCTGAAGCTATGATTCCAGGACTACCTAGCAAAAGAGAAAACAGACAGCATCTCAGCTCAACCTCACTGGAACGGATACGAGCAAAGCTGAATGACTGTATTCTATTACTGATCACTGTTCCCCGAAATCACTGCCCCAAATCTGAATCTGATACCCGCGGATATAACTGATTCTCAAAATACTGATACTGGTGCCCGCAGGCCGGATACCCAGGCCCGCAAATTGGTATATGCATTCCCTGTAGAGATACACTCTAAAAGCACATAGCAAGTAAAGAGAGCCAAAACACCCCTATGTTGGGATAGGGTTTCCCTGTCCTATTTTGTCAGGAGCTAGGGTTTCACTACGCATGCAGCAGTTTCAAACAACCTAACATCGGGTAAGCAACCTGTCCTAGTTTGGAATGGTCACTATGGATCCGATTATGCACTAGGTCGAATGATCGGAAAGGGTGCCTCGGTAAAACCGGGGTTTGTGTTCCCATGCTGTCAGAGCCCATAACCGGTCAGCCTTATGGTCATGCCTTGACAAGACAAGCCTCCGGCAAACCGTTCAGGAATGGTAGATGGCAAACACGGTGTCCTAGGCGCACCAATGCAAATGCAATGCAAAGAGACACATAAACGAAATCAAAACAGGATATCACGAGTTCGAGTCAAGCTCTCTAAACAATCCCCAGCAGAGTCGCCAGAAACTGTAGACGTCCCCGAACGCCCCGGGAGGGTTAAGTCCCGTTCCGTTCATATTAGGGTCACCACAGTTCGGACTCAAATTGTCACGGTTCTTAATCTGAACCAAAGAGTCCAAATCCAGCAAATCGTTTTGAGAAACAGATTTTTGAAAAAAAGTGCCAAACATGGACTGCTTTGCCAGATACAGAGTCGCCACCTAAATATTTTTTAATGGGGAAATTTAGGAAACCCTGACTCGGTGCCAAAGGCCACGTGTCCGTCATCACCAAATGTCTTGGCTTGGGAGCTCGGGTACGATCGGGGAAGGTCAGCTATGAGCACCCCCTTTCGCCTGGTCCGAAGACCGGCCTCTACTAACCGTGATATCCGATTTTGAAAACATTATATGCTCTTATTCCAATTATTAGCCTAGAATTACTATGTTATGCGCACAGCAAACAAGTATAGACTAGATCGCCTAATTTGGAAACAAACATTGCATATCCGTTCGTTTTGAAAATGCTTTGGAATTTGCTACTCGCAAGTAGGCTAAAACACGGATTTCAATGAGTTTTCCCAACTCAAGCAATCCAACCTCCACCCACAGGCATTCAAACAGTTTATCTCATATAAGCATTTAGCCACATTGTAATCATGCTGTCATGTTTAACATTCACACGCATGCGAGATGCTAAAGCATAAATACTTACATCGTACTCCGCGCCAAAACAGAAGCTTATCAGAAATCCATGCATGGACCTAAGCATACTGAAATGTCTAATGCAACACATGCAAAGTTGTAATCTAGACAGGCTCGGCTATCCTAGACATGGCATGTGAAATGCTACAACTATCACGTATTCAATTTGGAATTGAAAGTACGATGCAGTTTGTATGATGTGCCGAGCCCGGTGCATGTCAACAAATGCATGGATGCACGCATGCATTGCATAAGGTATGCTAATTTCAAAATATGCCCTAATCTACCATCGTAAGCGGGTAAATAAAAGGGAAGAAAGAAATGGGGATTGGAAGACATACACCCACTCACACACACTTATTACAAATTTGCCCTCACTCGGAGGGACCAAAAGAATATACAAATTAATTAACTACGCAAGCTAATTAAAATATTACAAATTTCACTAAATTAATCAAATAAATTAATTAATCTAATTAAAGCAGTAAACCGCCTCGGGATGAGGACCGGATGCAACACGCGCTCGGGACTGGCTCGGAACCGCACTGCCATGCACGGATTGCCTCTGTTTCCTCTGCTCTCCTCCTCAGAAAATTACCAAAGTCCCAGGAGTGCCTCTCAGGGCACTGGGGATCACCACCGGCTGGGGTAGGACACCACCGGCTGAAGGAGGAGGCCACCGGCACAAAATTCATCCATCGGCAGCTTGTTTACTGCCGGTCGGCACTAAACAGTGCCGGTCGGCACAAAATGCCTGCAAAACCTGCAACTCACAGCAGCAGAGGACAACAACATGCATGGCAATATAATTCAAGCCATTTATGCACCAAACACATCCCTTATCATGTTAGTGACTCAAAGGGGCATGTGCCTCGATTCTCGGACCACCAATCGCGCATTTCCATGCATGATGGCCCAAGGAACCAAGGATGCAACTTCACTTTCAAATGCATGCAATGCAAACAAGCAAACAAGGGTGCCAAACCTCTATCATACTCCACTTCAAGAGGTCAAACATGCACAATGCAAATGCAACCCTAAGCATGTCAACTAGGCATGCAACATGGACTATGCAACATACTTATGCAAAGGGTTCAAGCAAGCATTCAAGACAAGCATGCAAACCAATTAAATGATGGTCTTACACATGACTTGGGCAACTCAAATAGGCTTAAAATCAGTGGCCAAAATGCTAAATCATGAGGGTCAAACACACATGCACACATGCACAAGTTAAGGCACCAACACTTAAGCATAATTAAGCAACTCTTAAACACACCTAAGAGGCACAAATATGGACCATTAGTATGCATAGTAAGCTCTGAAAAGCATGCAAAACATGGTGCCAAACCCACTAACAAAGCAAGCCAAACAAGGTATACAAATGGTCCAAGCATTAAGGCAAGCCAATGAAGCTTTGAACCACACCTAGTACAACCACGCATGGTAACACTTAACCAATTAAAAACAGAGTTTTAACATGTAAAACTAAGTCTAAAGGACCACCTAGATGGCATCTAGATGACATGAAACCAAAGGCATGCATTAAGGCCAAAACATGGAGCATACAACACATGCTTTCGAAGCATTAAAGAGGCATGCTAAGCAATCAAACAAACATGTATGAAGGACTGAAATAGCATGCAAAATGGTTCCAAACCGTCAAAAATGAAGCAAGCAAGGCATGCTACACACTCAGGCTCTTAAGGCCAACAAGCCCAATGCAAAGAGGCTATATTAAACATGCTATGGTTGGCTCAAACAACATGAGACAGACCTAAAACATGGAAATATGAGCACAAAAACTTCACAAATGCAAGCCTAAAACATGCTAGAAGCTAAGGCATACAACCTAGGCATGTTAGAGGATCAAAAGGCATTACAAGGCAACTATGCTAAGCATGCATAGGGGACCAAAACCAACTTATAACAATGTCATATTTGGGCATAATGAACATAAAATGCAGCCAAGACATGCTCAACACACACACCAATAAAGGCTTCCTCAAGAGGCCAAAACTTGTCCTTTTCAAGGACAACAAGGAGAGGGGGTGGCCCTCTCCTTCTTGAGACTTCAAGGCACCATCTCCACCACTGAAATCCCTCAAGATTTCAGTGGTGAAGAGGCCCAAACACCAAAGTCTCGAAACTCTCACAAAATAGCACAAAATGAGGCCTTTTCAAGGCCTAAGAGGGGCCAAACTTCCCCAAAGCACAAAGCACCCTTAATAAACTATCAAGAGGACTAAAAAACAGAACTTTTTTGTATTAAACACCAAGCACAAAAACAGCTTTAAAACAGGTAGAAATAGGATGCAAAAATGGGGAATAAAGTGACTAGTTTCTTACCCTTGAAGAACTTCTTCACAAATGTTGATATTGTTGCTTCCTTGAGCTCCAAACCAGTCAAGAGCAGCAAGAACAACCTCTTGGGACCTCAGTAGCCAAGGGAAGGTGAAATACTATGTGCTTGTGTGCAATAATATGGACTAAAGTACCTAGTATATAAACAAGAGAGCAAAGAGAGATAGGATAGATATAGAACTCAAACCCTAAAACCAGAGCTTCTCTGAGGTCTTTTCTCTCTAAAAATGCCTAACTCTCCAACCCTTGAGCCAAGAGGAGGAAGGGTTCTCTTATAGGAATCAAAGCTTACAAGCTAAGCTACCAAAGGGCTCATCCCTCCATACACGTGTATGAAGGGGAAACAAGTGCTACAAAGCTGTCTGAAAATATCTCCAAAAACAGCTGTAAAGTGATCGGCAGGGCAAAATGGTCATTTTGCCAAAAAGAGTGCCGACCGGCACAAAATAGTGCCGATCGGCACAATATAGTGCCGATGGCAACACCAAACAGCCGGTGGCCTCTAGCCACTGCCGGTGGTGTGTGGGGATGTCTCACAAGGCATCCTCTGCCTTCCAAGGCAAAACACAAGTGTTTGGTGCAAAACCAGACACAAAACGGTCGAGTTTGGAGGTCCTGAGGCAAGGCGCGTAGTCGAGAACTCCGGGAACTCCGAACGAACACGAACATGGATGATCACCGAGTGTTCAAGCGGTGACGTCCAAGTCTTGAGGACGGTCAAAAATGGGGTGTCTACAGTTGCCTAAGGCCACGTGTCCGTCATCACCAAAGTTGCCTCGGCTCGGGAACTTGGATACGATTGGGGAAGGTCACTTCGTGAGCACCCCTGCTCGCCCGATCAAAGATCGGCCTCTACTAACCATGATATCTAGTTTTGAAAACATTATGTGCTCTTATTCCGGTTATTAGCCTAGAATTACTATGTGATGCACACAGTATACAAGTATAGACTGGATCGTCTGAGTTGGAACAACACATCTCATGTTTGTTTTGAAAACGGTTTGCTACTCGCAAGTAGGCTAAAATGTGGATTTGCCACCCTCAGGTAGGCTTAGAAAACATGATGATCTGTCACTCTCAAGTGGGCTTAAAACTCGCAGTCGATGAATTGTTCCAACCCAAATAACCCAACTTTCACCCACAGGCATTCAGGCAGTTATATCACATAAGCAGGTAGCCTCATGGTATGCATGCTATCATGGCAGTCACTCACACACATGCAAGGATGCTAAAGCATAAACACTTACCGAGTACTCCAAGTCAAAACAGAAGCTATGTTAGAAATCCATGCATGATCCTAACTATACAGAAATGCCTAATGCAACACATGCAAAAATACAACTAAGATAGGCTTGGCTATTCTAAGATGGCATATGATAATGCTACAGCTAACACGTATTCAACTAGGAATTGAAATACAATGCAGTTAATATGATGCGCCGAGCTCGGTGCATGCAATACAGATGAATGAATGCAAACATGCAAGCATAAGTATGCTAATTGAAACATGCCCTAATCTAACCATCATAAGCTGGTAAATAAAAGGGAGAAACACGTGGGATTAGAAGACATACATCACACGCACACACACTTATTACAATTGTGCCCTCGCTCGGAGGGTCCGAATAAATAATACAAGCCGCCTAATCAACTAACTCACGAGCTAATTAATTATTACAAAACCAAATTAATAACTAGCTACAACTAATTATTACACAACTACTAACTAACAAGTAAGCAGTAAATGAATGCTATTCCAGCTCTGTTTGGAGAAGAGGAAGGTATGCATGCTCGCTTCGGTTCTTCGCCTTGAAACGCCTTCCATTTGCTCTTTAGAGGCTTTGTTTGCAGGGTGTCTTCCAGTGTTTGTTACTGAAACTTACCAAAACACTGCTGGGGGATTCACCAGTGGCCTGCCGACCATGAAAGGAGAGATGCCGGCCAACAACAGGGCACTGCCGGCCATCAGTGGTGCACTGCCGGTCACTGGTGTGCTGTGACACCAAGCTGCAACAAAGCACAAAATAGAGAGAATGGAGGGTCTCCCAAGGGCATATATGCACTATGCCACCCCAAATCGCCTTAAAACATCAAGGGAGAGGCCTAGTCGGAGCCACGACCATCAATCACGCATCCCGATGCATGATGGCCAAAGATCCAACTTGTGCAAATCAATATGAAAACGAATGCACAAATACAACAAGTAAAGCCTAGAACTCTATCATGAATCATCAAGAGCTTCGGTGACCGAGAATTGAGACACGTTCCATCACTCGGAGTATGAAACGCCCCTCGTTCCTCATGCTCGGATTAACACTTAATCCAAACAAAGCAATACATAAGCACGGCAAACAAGCAATATGACTTAAGTGTGCAAACATGCAACTAACTCAAGCATGCAACAAGCATATAAGCATGATGTGAGGCAACAACCTTGGACAACATGACAAAATGCAATATGAACATGCAAACATGCAAGGCATGTACAGGTGGACAAGTATGCAACAACATAGTAAGATGGGCTTACACTAAAGATGGACAGCTCTCAAATAGGTCCAAATCAGTAGCCATGTGATGGAAATGAGACGACCGAAACACATGCAAACATGCACGGATGCAAAGGACCGATCCTAAGGCATAACATGCAACTCTATCTAAGCATGGCAGATGATGAAGTATGGCATAGAATGACATATGATACAGCTCTGAAATGACACAAAAGATGGTCCCGAAACATGCAAATATGTCACACAATGCATGCTAGGGGGCTCGGGTACCGAAACTAATGAAGTGCGTTACACTAGGGGTACCCAAGGCAATGCACCAATGGCAAAACCAACCCCAAACAGACCCTAGGCAGGTCTGAAATAGTGGGAAAATGGCCTAAAATGATGGCTCGGAATGCAAAGAAATTGAGCTCATTCAATGGTTGGTAAATGAGGCATACAAGCCCGACTCTCAAACGCATTTAAAGAGTATAAAACATGAGGATAGGGCATTCAAATAGGCTCTGAAATATGATGCAAAATGACCCCAAAGCATGAAAACACCTCAGTATATGCATGCAATAGACCTCAAATCTCAAAGCTAGGCAAGTGTATTGAACTACAAGCATGCAAAACAAGCACCATTCGATCATGAGACCCAAAAACTGAGCTAAGGCAGTCCAAAATATGCATAACATCAATTTAAGGTATGGCCAAAAAGTGCTAAAATCAAGGGTTAACAAAGCATGCAAAGAAAGCTAGTGAACCATGAGTTGTACTACAACTATATGAAGCGTATAAGAGCTCACCAAACCAACCAAAAACAGAAGTATGCCATGCCAAAATATGCCCAAAAACCCACTGAAACTCAGTCAATGCATGCAAGAATGATAGGCTCCTTTGGAAGGCCATGCAAGGGGTTGTTCTACACATATATGATGGACACAAAATATGGCCAAAAGGGCTCCGGACAGAGCTTATGCAGACCTTAAAACTCACAAAATAGGGCCTGAAACATGACTTCAAAACATGCAAAATTGAGCCCCTTTGGAAGGCCCAAAGGGCCAACAAACAAGACAAGGAGAGAGGGGGTCACCCCCCTCTGATTTTGGCTCTCAAAACAGTGTGCTAGCCACTGAAAATCTACTGGATTTCAGTGGCTAGAAGGCCAAACAAAGCATGAAACAAAGGCCTAGAAAGATGGCTCAAAAGCTAAACAAGCTAAGGAACAAATGGGAGAGACAACCCCCTAGCCAAACAAGGCTTAAACTAAGACTTTTAGGACTGAAAATCAAACCTTTCTTCAGTTCAAAACCACCCCAAAAACAGTGTAGAAAGATGGCAAAATGATGGTGCACAAAGAGCTTAAAAGGGGTAAGAAGTTACCTTTGAAGCACAGCACAAGAACAACCCCTTTTCTTGAGCCAAAACCAACCTTTAGCAGCCCAAAATAGGTTCCAAGGGATCTCAGCCCAATGGTTGTCAAGTTTGATCAAGGATATGTATGCAAAAGAGAAGTGTATCTATACTTACAAGCTCTTATGTACAAAGGTTCTTGAGAGGGAGAAATGTAGAGAGAGAGGCTCCCAAGCCTTTGCCAAATTGGTCTAACCCTTCAATATGATAGATTTGGCCTTGATATATAGAGAAAACAAGAGCATGGGTCGAAAATATCCCAAAGAAGACAACTGGAGCAAGCTGGAGCAAAATATCTATTGAAATCTGCTTTCTGGCATCAATGGCTGGCACCTTATCATTGTTGGCCAGCAGGGGGTCACTTTTGGCTGGCATTGGGCAGGCATTGGCCATTAATGGCCGGCACACTTCCATAGAGGCCAGCATAAAAAATCAGCCTTAGTCCCCGACTTGAAGAAAGCCTAACTCCTTCATCTAGATGCCTTTTCAGGTCATTCTTGTGTGCAAATTGAAGCCCCGGAAGTAAGCTTTCCAATGGTGGAAGCCTTGTATCAAAAATCCAACTATGCTAAGAGATATCCCTCTTTTGGTGAAGCCGCGCAGTTTTGGTCCTACCCGGAGTCATGCCGAATTTCTCCCAAACTAGTTCTCTTATCTCCTTTCCCATTTTCTTCAACTCCAAACCCCTAAACAAGGTGTTTTGAAAGATTTTTCAAAGATTTCATCTCTCCTTCATTCATTTCCACTCTGTCCTTGCTCGGTTTACCAAAAGGCGTGACATCTAACAAAATGCGAGCATCGGAACATCGTAGGAACTTTATTTCAAAAATATTTTGAAAGAGAGGGTTTCAAGGTCTCAAAATCTTTTGATCAAGATAGTTTTGGTCCAAAAAGGGGTATGAAGTTGGGATTTGACCCTCTCCTTGCCGAAGAAATCGAACCTTTGCACTGCACAACTTTCACCACCAAGTAAACCGTCAGTAGCGGCGTCCAAGTCTTAAGGGTGGTCAAAAATGGGGTGTCTACAACTGGTTAGTTTAGGAAGCCTCTGCACATCCTTGTAATATTACTTCCCATCAATTGGAAGCCCTTTCAACCATTTGCAGCTCAGCCTGCATCTGGGACACATTCTTTGCATGACAGCTACTTCTAAAGAGTCGTCATCCAGTGCTTCTTCATCAGAGTCTTCCCTCTGGTGTGAGAAACCTTGTCCAATAGTTGGTAGATTCTCATTGTCCTTCTTGACAGTTGTTTGGCTGGCAACATGCATCTGCACATTGACTTCTTCCAATTCTTTCAAGAACAAGTTCTGGAAGTCTGGTATAATAACATTGGCTGCCACCTCTCCAATTTCCGGGAATGGATTAGTATCAATCCCCATGGCCTTCTCTGCTTTAGTTGGGAATTTTAAACTCCCCTTTCGAATCTGCTCTTGGATCCTGTCTCGAAAAATAATGCAGTTTTTAGTTGAGTGAGACCAAGAATTATGCCATTTACAATATATTTTTCCTTTAAGTTCCTCTGGAGACGGAATTTTGACTCATTTTGGTAACTTCAGGAAATTTACAGCAAGCAAACGATCAAAAATGTCATCTGCCTTTGTTAAATCGAAAGAGTATTTCCTATGAAGGTCTTTATTTTTAAATTACTAGTCAATTGTTGTGTCTTTATGAATTAATGCTTCACAGATCACAGGTTCTTTCCCTACAATCTCTGCTACATCAATCTCATAATTAGGATCTCTATAATACGTCTTGTATGATACATTACTTCGATCTTGTTCTTCTTCTAGTAATGCTTCATACCTAGACACCTTATAGGTTAATTCCACTAAGTCTCTAAACTCAGTTGAGTCAAACTTCTTTCGAAGCCTAAACTCTAGACCATTTTGAGCCAATCTCACAAATTCAAGCTCTGGTAAGATTATCCTACATTTATTTCGTGCTCTTTTAAATCTGGCAATAAACTGAGTAGCCTTCTCATTAGGCCTTTGACTCAATCTTGCCAAGTCTGCCATGGAAACCTCTGACTCTATTTGGAAGAATTGGGCATGAAATGCCTCTTCCATTTGTTACCAAGTTTGGATAGAGCTAGGTGTAAGGTTAATATACCATACAAATGTTGTCCCAGTTAGAGAGTTTGGGAACAATCTTAACTTCATATAGTCATTGTTAGTAAATTCACCACACTGAGCAACGAACCTAGCAATATGTTCAACCGTTGACTGGTTTCCATTCCCATAAAAAGAGCGAAGTCGGGTATCCTAAACCCTCTTGGGTATTTATGTACCCTATCTACCCATTCTGGATATGGCTTCCTGTACACAGGAGTTTGAACCCCCTAAGCCATTGGTCCACACATCTCTCTAACAATGTCAACAATTTGGTCCCTAGGGACCATATTTTGTGCCTGTTGAACCACTACTGGAGGAACAAACACAGGATTTAATGGACAACCTTGTGCCTGGGGTCCTCTTGGTCCATAGGGTGGTATGTTTGGGACTGGTTGTCCTTATGGTGCTGGCTACTGTTGAGGGTATGGATGACCTCTTTGAACCTGTCCTGCAAAAGGACCTGCGAAAAGTGCTGGAACAGGTGTTGTGTCTCTTCCAGTTGCAGGAAAACCTTTCAAACCCCCGGGTATAAATTCGAATAAAGGGTTAGTGAACCCCCTCGTGCCAAGTATGGCTTCGAACATGGGATTTGGAACCATCCTTACACCATTTTCTTGTACTGGGCCAGATCCACCAATTTGCATGGCTTCACTGTTAAGTAATGAAGCATTTTGATTTGCCATAGGCCTCGAAAGAGGCTCATACCAAGACTGAGGTGGTGGTCTTTTATGATTTTGGTTACTACTTTGACCATTAGTATGCCCGTTACTCTGCATAGGTTGTTTATCTCTAGCCAATCTTTGCTGAGGGGCATTTGAATTTTCCTCTATATGCCTTGCATTGGTTGGTTAGTGGGTATTCATTCGATCCAAAAAGGATGTTGCCCACCTTTCCATTGTGTTCATTAACTGTTGTTCCATGGCATCTACTAGGCCACCCCATGGATTCATTGGCTGAGTAGATGAAACAGTGGATGATCCAATTCCTTGGCCTCGTCCAATATTATGAACATGTGGTACTTGTTCCGAAGTGCTGGTCTGTTCGACCATAGGTTCTGATAAAATGGGTGTTTCCACAGGATGTGTTATCACATTATCCTCTGGATTAGGTATTTCTACCTCTCCTTCCACGCCTTCTTCCAAGCGTTCATTTTCTCCTTGTCTCTTACGTCTAGCCATTTCAATTAGTCCCACCAGGCGTGCCAAAAATATATGTTGGCTTTTTTGGCTTTCGAAGGTTATTACAGTAATTTTGAGCGTGCCAGCAATAATCAATCAGTCCTTACAGAAATTTAATTGCCAACAAATTATCAGACGATTGTGTTTTAGTTCTTTCAGCCTCAATGAAGAGGACTTTTACTGGTGGCTTTACTTAGGAGGAATAAACTGACAATGATTAAATGAAGAACAATTACAATATTTCATTAAGTAAAACGAAAGACTTATAATGATCCAATTCAGTCTCGTAGAGGTTTACAGCAACAATTTATTTGAAACTACTCCTAGGAACGAAATGCAGTGCAGGAATTTTAAAGTACAGAAATACAAAGAATATGAAATGAAAAACTGGAAAGGAAATAAAGTAGAATAAAACTGATTTTTTTTATCTGAGTCTGGGGCTTTTTTTGGGGCCTTCTCTCCTAGTTATAATTCTCAAAGAGAACCATCGAACTGCACTTCTAACCGTCGAACTGCTCCTCCATGATCGCTGATCATGTTGCCTTATAGTTAGCTCCACTATGCCAATACCTGCAGTTAGGCTTCCCTCCTGATTTTTTAATTTAAATGTGAGTAACCGTTGAAGCCACATCACTTTGCATCTTTTTACTGATCCAGTACTACGCAGATCTTATGAAAAACCAATATTAACTGCCACGTGCACGATCACGATCGAAGGTTTGAGTTGTCTTCCCATATTACCCTCAACCTGCCACGTGTCGAAGTGTAATTGGCTTATATAAAATATGTAGCCAACAGAATCCCATAATAAAAAAAGTTTTGTGCATTGAAATTGTCTTTATTCATAATCTTTGTATCACTTTAAATTGTATGAGTATTGAATACACTGTCCTTATGTATTTATCTATTTCAGAATAAAACCATATCTCTATTAATATTTTGGATTTTTCCTTTTTTTTTTTTTTTTTTGAGTTGCTAGATAAAGAAAAGGAATAAGAAAATAGAAGTTACATTGGTAATGATAAGACTCGAACTAGGTATCATGCTTTTTGTAAGAGAGTGAGTTAACTAATCCCATGATCTTAATAATATTTAGAATTTGAGAAAGAAAGAAAGAGAAGTATAGAGTAGACACATGGATGATAGCTTTTAAGTGCATGCAATGCAATGCAATGCAAGTCATCTCCACAATCTTTTCTCTCTAGTGAGAAGAGTATGATCCTGTTGTTGGGCATGCTTTGTTTGTATGACACACAAAACGCATGGCAATAAATAGTGATTGGGCCCCTTATGTTCCAATTCCATGAAAATCTTCTTGCTACTTGCACTTTTTTATTTTATTTTTTTAATTAAGAACCGAACTAGGCTAAAGTGTTCTAGACTCATCTCAAGAATGCAAACTCACGATACTTGCATTATATTTAAAACAGCAGCAGTTGGGAGCTCGAATTGTGGGGGCCCCGAATCTCCATAAAAAAAAAAAAAAAAAAAAAGAAAACAGAAAAAAGAAAAAAAAAACAGTTTCCAAAAAAGGAAATTAGGGGTATTCGGTGCACTATTTTTAGGGACACAAAACATTTTTGTATTTAAAAAATAAATAAATAAAAAATTAAACTAAACTTGTGGTCTTAAGTAATGAAGGGTTTATTTGCTGCAATTTATGTTTAAAGGTGATCTAAGAACATCTCTCCTACATAAATTATAAATAGTAACTATAACAAACAGTCTAAAATAGAATATCAAAATAAATATAAAAAAAAAAAAAACACATTTAAAATGTAACAAACATATTTATGTCTTATTTATTTTATTTTTTTAAGAAGCTACGTCTATGTAATGTACTCCATTTTTATTTTTGTACTAAATTAATTTTATTTTCAAAAAAAATCAGAAAAGATATTAAAAAAATCAAACCAACCTTCGGCGATTTAAAGACAATCGGTGAAAAGAAGAAGAAGAGAGATTGTGGAAATTTCTTTTGGGAGAGTCAAATCCACAAATCTCTTAAAAAGTTTTCAAACTCATCATACCATTATATCAAGATAGTCACCATGCTTTGTAATGACCTCCAAATAAAGAGCGATGAGCATAATGTTAAAGTGTAGTTCAAAAGGTGACCATACAATGATTAAAGATAAAAACAATTGTCTCCCTTGCTGCTTTGAACATTTTTCTAAAAGGAAAATGGTTTGTCCCCTAAAACAATTCCCTCTAATTTTTTTAATATCTAAAACGACGTCGTTTTGAACATTTTTTTTTAGAAAATGATTTGGAGCCCTAAAAACACACCCCCTAATCCCCATAATTTCCAATTTGGGCAACTATTTCCTTTTTTTTTTTTTTTTTTTTTACTTGATATGGAAATTAGGGGGATTAGGGGTGTTTTTAGGGGATGTAGCAAGGTTTTTTTTTTTTTTTTTTTTTTGCCTTGGTATGAAAATTAGGGAGATTACGAGGCCAAAAATTAGGGCAAACCCAATTTAATATTAGGTCATCTACAAGCTTCCAAACTTTTGGAGGAATAGGACACAAAACTATTTATTATTTTATCCCTATGATTAAGGGGTTGTTTGGGGTGTCCTAAATAAGTGTATTTTTTGTCTTTTTAGACTAAAAAATTGATGAAGAAAATATGGATGTTTGGGTTAACTTTTTGACTTTTTATGAAAAAATGTGTAATAAAAAATTATAAAAATTGATTTGTAGGGAAAAATTAGTATTGGGAGTTGTGCAGCCGTAATTGTTGACTTTTGGTTAATAATGTTAATTTTTTAACTTTTTGAATAATTTTTTGACTTTTTAACTTTTTTGATACATGCCAAACTTGACCTAGTTTTAAAGAAGATCAATTCAGGCATGAAAGAGAATCTTATCATATCTTACAACATCCTTTTAATTTAATGGATATATAATTTTTATTTAATTGGGTAAATCTTTGAGGTTATAAAAAAATATAAATAAATTTCATATGTTTGTTATAATTACATAAATTTCTTCTTTAGTTAGGTTAAAATTAGACATAAGGGTGTTTTGGGAACTTAATTTTTAGCCACTTTTTTAGGTTCGTAGCAAAAAGCCAAAAGGTGGCTATTTTGTATTTTTTTTTATTTGGGAAGTTGATTTTTAGCCACTGGTAAAATTACAATTTTACTACTCATGGTTCAAAATGTGTTACATGGGTGAAGTTGTAAATATTTTAAATTAAATGAGAGTAGTTTAGTCATTTTGTTGTGATTTGACATCATAATCAAATATTAATCAAAAAAGTCAAAAATAACTTTTTACCAACTTCTCAAATCATTTGTCTAAAAAAGTCAAAAGCTTGGTTAAATGTTAAAAAATCACTTTTTACTATCTTTCCAAAATAGGCCATAATAATAACAATCGTAAAATATACACATTTTAGCGTAAAAGAGATGGTGAAATTATTTTTTCATCCAATGACGAATAAGTAATTGATAAAAAAGGAGATAACATTATGTGAATTAAAATTTTATAAAAACATAATATAATTATTCTATATTTGTAAAACTTAATATGTTTTTTTCAAAATCATAAAAGAATTTAGCCTCTGTTTGGGAAGAGGCTTTTTGGGTTTTTTTGGCTAAAATAGCCACAAAAAACAAAATAAGCTATTTTAACCATAACAAACAAAACATCACATCCAACCCATAATCATTACACTCTTCTCTCACAAAAAAAGTCAAAAAATCAAAAAACTCTTCCCAAATCAAATTTTTTAACCCAGACTAAAATAATTAAAAAACTAAAAAGTCAACCGACTTCCCAAACCAACCCTGAGTGTAATTTACCTTACCTTTTTTAGGTTTTGCTTAAAAATCACGGCACTAGGTCATTCTCAATAATGATGTTTTCTTCCCACTAAAAATAATGTATTTATTAGTCCATAAGATCACCAAAACACATGGGATGTTTCAGCTCTCACTGGGTTTTTGTTTAATTATTATTATTATCATTTATTTATTTATTTATTTTTTCACCGTTAAGAACTTTCAGAGTTAGTCTCCCATCAATAAGGTTTTGAAAACAAGTGGTTTATTTTTAAAAAATAAATATAATAAAATTATATAATTAAGTTTATCAAATTAATTTAATTTTTTTATGAATAATTTACATGCATATTACAAGTTTTTATACAAAATCATGCGATTATAATTATTAAATAATTTTAAATTTTAAAATTAATTAATTTACAAAATAAAAAAACTATAACCCAAATCATTAAAATAGAACACAGGCAAAATAAGGGGTTGTTTGGGATGTTATAAATAAATATACTTTTTGATTTTTTATGAAATATAGGTTGAGTTTGAAGTGATTAGTAGAGAAGTGATGTGACTAAATAAGATGACATGACTTAAATAGGATAATAATTTTTTAACTTTTTAACTTTTTTAAAAGATATCAAACCTAGCCTAAATTATACACAAACAAATTGTTAACTAAGCACTATAAGTAATAATAATGTATTTAAAATTAGATTGAGACAGAGAGAAACAACAAAACTGGAAATATGGAGCCTTGATAAAAGATGTCATGTCAAGAGGATGATTTTAGTGGACCAAATCCAAATCCATGGAGGGAGTTTCTTCCATTGGACCCACCTCCCGCCTCGTGCTTACGCAAAATTATTAAGTAATTTTTTTTAAAAAAATTTCGTTACATGATATTTTAATATTTTATGTTAATTATTAATTAATATTAGAGTACTATATTTTGTTGTTTATATTATGTTAATAATTAATGATGTGGAGAAAAATTTCACAAATAGATAGAATAGTGTTGACACACTTTTGTTTAGTTAGCAGAAAATATGAAAAGAGTTTAAACACCAAATAAATAACGTCACATGATAAATTTTAGGAAAAGTGTCCTTGTTGTGTAGAGGGTGTTATACAGGCTTAGATAGACTCATCTGGTTCTATTACGATTTGTCGAATAAATTATTCATAGAAAAAATAAAATTAAGCCGGTATTTGTAATCATATGACAAAATCACACTTGATGTAAAAAAATAATAATAATAATGAACGGTTGATTTTTTAAACAATTAGAATTTGATCATGTAGTTATTATTAATATCTAACCAATTTAATTTTTCACAAAAGTAACATGCTTAATAAATTTATAAGATGAATTGTTCGAATCATTAATATATGTCCAAAATTATCATCTCTAAGACAATTACCCTATTTTTTTAAATTTTTTTTTGGGTGCAATGGAACCCTAATTTTCTTGCTTATATATGTTCATCAACTCTCCCCTACCCCCTTCCCTCCCTTTACTTTTTGTCCACTCCCTTTCCCTTTCTCCTACTAGTACTTTTTTTTTTTCCTCATCTTCTCCCCCTCTCTCTCTTTCCCTGCTGTCTCCTCTGACTCTTCTACTCCTCATACCTAGTAGTACTTCTATACTGTCTTATTAATGTTTTGTTTTTAGGCCAAAGTGTCCTCCAAATCAAGGGTAACAAACACCAACTTGTCCTTAAACAGTATAGACTGAAGCATGAAAGATAGTGGGAGGAGAGTGGGTGGAGGAGGAAGCTCATCACCATGTGCAGCCTGCAAGCTTCTGAGGAGAAGGTGCTCTCAGGACTGTGTTTTTGCTCCTTATTTTCCAGCAGAAGAACCTCACAAGTTTGCCAATGTTCACAAAGTGTTTGGTGCTAGCAATGTCAACAAGATGTTACAGGTAACCAAAATTTCATAATTCATTTCTAAATTTTGTCCTCCATTATTCAAAGCTTCAAACTTATTAATTGTTTGTATAGTTTTGTTTCTTTTTCAAGAGTGAAAGAGACATTAAATTAAATACACATACACTATTTGAAAGCAACTTTTTAAAAGAATCACGATTTCGTGATGAATTTAACATTGGCTTAAAAAGTCAATTTATTGACTAAAAAAAATTCAATTTTGCTAAACAATTTTTAGCTCCTTAGACAAATTCATTTTCTGTCAAAACCCCATTTTAACCCCTCTAAAAATTTATTAGAAAGTCAATAAAAAAAACTACATTCTTAGTCTTCATTTTTTTTTTTTTAAAACCAATAAGTTAGAGCTAATTTTCAAAGGCTCTCTCCTAAAGTTGCGCCTATTTATGTTTGAATATATTATTATTCTTATAAATTTTTTATACAAAAATTTTCATGAAAATGATATGGCTGTGATTTTTTTTATAATTAAATATTATTTTAATATGCATTCTATTTTAAAATGATAAGTAACTACGCTGCCACTAGCTGTTAGTATTTAAAAGGGAAATTATCTTTTCTGACCCCTTCAAAATATATATTATTTATTTCAGTTCCTCTAAAATTTATATAATTTTAAAACATCTCATTATTTCTAGGTAATTTTGAGTATTTATTATTAAAAATAAAAAATAAAAAAAAATTAGCTTTTTGGCACCCAAAATCTATAGAATTTTACTTTAGCCCAACTAAAATCTAAATAATTTTACCTTAACTCCCTTTTGCACAATTCTGGGTCCACTATTAGCCATATCATTTTGTATATTTTTTCTATTTATTTATCCGTATACCTCATGTTATGGGTGTGCGAAATTATTATTTTTTTTTTTAATTTCTTTGCTCTTTTTTAGATGAAGAGAGTCTTTGTTTTGATCATAAAAATAAATAAATAAATAAATAAATTGAAAGGTGAATGCACTCAAATAATATATACTATATTCATTCTAGTTGGGTTTCTATCATATTCATAATGAATTTTGATCCCACATTAACTAACCATTCTTCTCTTTTAACAAAGAAAATTGCACACCTAAAATTAAAAATCAAAAAAAAATCTAAGTAAACATAATATTATCACACAATTGGACACTATTCTCTTAGATAAGGTGAGACTCATTAATGTATAAGTCCTATTTTATATAAGAGACTTATATCTGATTCTGTGATCGTATTTTGAACCGACAAAAATAAAATAAATTGACATAAAACAACCCTCATCTCTATCTAATCACTTTGATATAGATGGATGTATTGGCAAGTCATTAAGTCAAATTTATACTCTTTTTCGTTTTTGCTAATTTTCCAAAGGTTATTTCGTGGATCACGTGAAGGAGTTGTTGCTATATTCTCTTTTCTTTTTGACTTTTTTTTATTCTTTTTTAAACATCAACCAAGTCGATCCAATTAGCTTAGTTGACGTGGGCTTGTAGCTCTCCTGGGCTATAGAATTGGCCCAATTTTACCTGCTTTTTAAAATTACATATTATCATGGGCTAAAGCCCATTTCATCAATGGACTTTCAGGAATTACCGGAGCTCCACCGAGGGGATGCGGTTAGTAGCATGGTGTATGAAGCTAATGCCCGGGTCCGAGACCCGGTTTACGGGTGTGTTGGAACCATCTCTTCTCTACAACAACAAATTGATGTTCTCCAAACTCAATTGGCCCTAGCCCAGGCTGAGGTGGTGCACCTACGACTCCGGTTGAGTGCATCCTCCATTTAGCTTTTCCAATCTGTCATCCCACACATTCTATGAACACAAAATCAATCACAAAAAATATATGTAGCCATATATGTAAAGCTACATGTATTTTTCTTGATTGGTGTTGTCATATGTGATTGGTAAGTGCTTATATCCTAATTATCATACTTTAATGTATGACACTAAACCTACTCGAGTATTTAAGTAGGTCAAATCTTCTGTCTCATTCTTTTTTATTCATCTGTTTCAAATCCCCTCTCTACTACAAGATCAGAGTCAGATAGAGATCTTATAATAAAAAAAATATTTGAGATAGGAGAATATAGAAGAGTAAAGACAGAGTATCCTAAACAGTATTGATGGGCCTTAGTTATCATGCCGTAGCAACATTGTACGTATATCTTAGTTTATGTATCCCGAAAAGAACTTAGTTTTCAAATTTATGGTATGTGTAGATTTAAACTTGGTGTGGTATAGATTACAATTAGAATTAATCTAATCCAAACATTTTAGTGGGTAAAATACATTATTGATCTTCTAATTTGAGTAAAATTTAATGATTCTTATAATTTCAATTTTCATCAATTTATTAATGAGTAATTTTGATGTTATGAAAATTTTATAACTAAGTAGTTTGTTTCTCACTAAATTTTATCACCTTTGATGACAAATAAAATGGATAAAATATAAAATGATGACAATAAATAAATAAATTATTGAGATGATTATATTTTCAGTAGGTGAGGTGGGGATAAGTCCTAATGCAAAAGAAGTAAATCACTTGAAAAATAGAAAATAATGTATATAAATACTCTTTAAATGTATAAATCTCAGTATTAAATGCTGACACTTTAATAACAAATATACAACATAAATAATGTATTTAAATTCCAACAAACAAACAACATTAAATTTGATTAGGAGAAGCAAGACACAAAAGTTATTCTTCAATTAATTTTGTGTATATTTATGATTAATCAATTTTGTTTGTGTACTTGATTTATAATCTCCAACTATTAATAATAATGACAGATTGACAGCATATTTTTAGTTCAAGTTTAGAAAAAAAAATATATATATATATATCTTAAAACATATGTCTTTGTCTTTGTGTTTAAGTATAATTGTTATCAATTTTATCTTTATTTACAAATTTTAATTTGAACTAAATTAATCTAACGATCCCTAAACCATTACCGCAACAATGATAAAATACACATATACTTTACAAGATATGCGATTTGTGCCACTTTCTCCAAAATTTTGATTTTTGTAAATTTATCACTAAACATTAGGGGTACAATTTGAGCAGGCTCAGTTAGATTGTGAGGTTGTCCAAACTCAACTTAAGTTGTGCTAAGATCTGTCCAGACCCGAATTGTAACCCGAGATTGCATGTTTAAGTCCAACCTGAGTTAAACTCGAATTGCTCTAATTACCCAAATTATAAATGATTTTTATTTATTTATTTATTTTTTTGTGCAGCTACATCATTAAATTATTAAAAGCTGACTCTATTTACAATTTTTTTTTAAGAAAGTCATTAATAATATCAAAATAAATAATTTATATAATATAAGAGATATGTCACTCTAGTAGTCTTTACAATTTATGAGTCAGAATAAAAAAAGTAAGATTTTGTATTATTTGTATATATAATATATATTCAATATGATTTAATAATTTAGATTACTTTAATATCATGTAATGGCTAATAATTTATATGTATATTTAATATTTTTATATATAATTCGGGTTTCAGGGCGCTTAGATTGTTTGACGTCTTTACCCAAATTCGTCCAAATTTATTTTAAACTTTTGAATTTTTGGCCAAATTCGTAGCGAATTTAAAAATATCTTGTACAAACCCTAAGAAAATTTAGGTTGGGTGCGAGTTGCTCGGGTTGGATTTACCTAAGTTGCACTCTTACCAAACATTGCAATGCTATAATTTGACTTCCTAATTAGTGTTGAACAACAAAATTGATATAATTTTTAAAAAAAATTGAATCAAATTGACACTGAATACATACTTTCACATGTTTATGTTATCATCATTATGTTAATAATTTAAATGACTTTCTCAAAATTTGACTAATTTCACTTTAAAGAAAAAAAAAAAAACCCTTTAAAGATAAAATTAGCAAAATTAAAACTTTTATGGGAGTTTCTAAATGCACCCTAAATAAATTGTGGACACCACACTTTTCATTATTTTTATTAATACTATTTTATCCCCAACTCAAATTATCATAAATGACAAAACTCGCCACTCACACTATTTACAAACCGCTTTTTCCCCTTTCGCCACCTTGTCACACCACTATCATTCTCGACGACTATAAACCATCTCACCACCACCACACCACCAAGTACATGAACAACCTCAACTTCCTCATCCTCCTCTCCACCCTTCCTCACCCTACCTGCCACCGTCAAAAACCTAATAACACCAATGCCACCTCTAAGTTGAACAATGGCACCGTCCTATATATGTTGTATAATCTTCATTTCCAAATACAACAATTAAAATGCCATCGTTAGACTTGATTTCATGATTATCAATCTGTACTCCAAATTTTCTTTGTTGAATAACTACGATAGCAGTATTGAGCATTCGATCTGTTTGTGCGAGTAGATTGTATTGTGGATATTACCAAATTGGGATTATGATTAGGGTTTCAGAGAGAGGGAATGAGATAAGTAATGGGTGATAGGAAATGGAGGGAAGGGAAAGAAAATGGTACAGTGGCGTTGTCACGACCCAAACCCGCCCCTATAGGTTTAGCATCGTAACCGGCCAGTAATCCTTGGATTACCGAAGGCCTCTGAACAGATAAGCATATAATAAGGGGCTGCGGAAGCAATATACAAAAATTATAATTGTCCAATGAGCTGTGTTGACTTACATGAAACAGAATATTTTAAAAACTTTATTTACATAACCATAAGTCAACCTTAACATATTATACCACACACATTACAGTATCTTAAGTACAGCCAACATAATTAGATTAAGTCTCATACATAAACAGAACTAATCAGAACTTGAACCCAAGACACTTCGGGAACCTCCTCGTGAGGCACAAAGGCTGGCTGACAACAGAACAGAACTCCAGGAAAAAGCCTTCGGGCTTGAACTCCAAAACGCTCACCTAAATATATATATATACAAACAGTGAGCTAAAGCCCAGTGAATAACATTAAGGTAAAGGGGTTAGTGAACGAATTCCGAACATTTCATACGTATAAAACAGATCATAGCATAATCATAGTCATCTCATATCAGAACATAATTATGGCATATTCCATAGAACATAGAACAGAACAGAACGTCTTCCGACTAGAGTAACCAGTCCCGGACACCGATTAAACACATATCACCACAATGAAGTGGCTAACGAGATCTCGTAAATGTCATGTACCCGCATTTTCATGCCGTCTCCCATGACTTGGGACTATCTATGGATGTCATAATAGATTTCAAACAGGGATCTTCGTTCACAGAAACATATATCATTTCAGAAATCATAGCTTGATATATCACATTTGGAACATAATTTCATATAAACGTATCTTTACGATAACGTTACTCACAGTGGTTCCCGTAAATGGTCAATCACTTCTCGGACGTTGACCTACAATCACAAAGGCACATAACACAACGTATCTCATCATTACATATGTACTTGGCCAACACGGCTTAGCTTTCATTACGTTGGTTCATGTTCATTCTTATCACATTGTTAGAACACACACACCCTTGCATTCTCTTAACTTAGCACGTTCATTCATTAGTGTGCTTCTAACCCATAACCTCATTACTATAGCTCAATTAAGGCTTAGGAATGCCTAAGATGCAATGAGGATGTCAAAACATGCCTTGAAACACTTAGGCAAAATTTCAGAATTTTAGGTCCTCGCTCGAGCGAATCTTTCCTCGCTCGAGCGGACATACAGAAATGAAACTCCGCTCGAGCGTAGACTTCCTCGCTCGAGCGAGCATGCAAAAATATGAGTGGTCGCTCGAGCGCACATTCCTTCGCTCGAGCGATCTGCAAATGATGCAAAACTTCTGGGAGCTTGCATTTCACGCTCGAGCAGACTTTTGGTCGCTCGAGCGGAGTGCACGATCTCAGATTGGTCGCTCGAGCGAGAACTCCTTCGCTCGAGCGTGGATGCAATTTTCTGGAATTTCTAGATTGCATCCTCAAGCTCAAAACTCGAGCTTAAACCTCCAAAATCAACATAAATGGTGAAACTCATAACTAACATGGTGATTTAACACCTACATGAGCATGCATGCATGAATTGTAACCCAATTCTTAAACCCAAGCTTAATGTACATATTTAATCACAAAATCTTCATGTTAAATGACCTAGGTTCACAAATTAGGGATTGAATTCTCACCTAAAGCCTTGAATCTCACTTGTTCTAACACAATCTTGTTGAATTCATGCAAAATCTCCAACTCTTCTTTGAATTTCTCATTCCCTCTCTCTAGAATTGCTCTCTCTCTCTCTCTCTCTCTCTCTCTCTCTCTCTCTCTAAAATGTTATCTCAGAATTTTCCACTAAGGAAGTGAAGAGATGAGCTCAAAATGAGCCAAAGTGGCTCAAATAACACATGTAATGCTATAATACATTAATTGGAACATTTGACTTGCCAAACGCGACTTAATGAATCGTTTTAAATCAATTTTTAATTAACCTTACCATAATGTCCTAAAAATTCCAAATAACACGGTGATATATTCAGTTTCGTTTTCGGGTGCCGATAAGGCTTTCAATTTACACGTTAAAGCAGAATCTCAAACAGATATTACTATAAGTAACAGATCGAAGGCCAATTATGATGCAAATTACATATTAAACACGTAATTCATTTTAATTCTCTCATTAGCATCATTAAATACGAATTAATAACTAATTACGGGTCAGGGTTATTACAGGCGTCAAGGAAGAAGAGTGAGAGAGTGGCAATCAACTAACAATCTTATTAAAAATATACATGTTCAAATATTACTGAAAATTTAAATATTATTGTTTTTTTAATAACCAATCACATTTAGCTTATTATATTTTTAATAAGATATTTATTAAGATTGTTACTATATATTTGGAAAGTGGGTTGACTTTTTGACTTTTTAATTTTTTTTGACTATTTTAACTTAGGGGTAAAAAGCCTGATTTGAAAAAAACTTTTGATTTTTTTGTGAAAAAAAGAATATAATGATTATGGGTTGAATATAATATTTTGTCTTATTGAGACTAAAAAACTTATTTTTTTTATCGCTATTTTAACCCCCAACCCATCCAAACCCACTTCCCAAACAATGGCTAAAGTGAGGTAAGTGAAAATAAGGTGAGAATTAATTGAGATATTGAAAATAAATAACAAAATTCAAATTCAAATTCAAAATTAAAATGAATGAAAAGTGTTCAAAAATTATTTTTTTTATTTTTTTTGTTGATGTGTGGCTAAAGTGCATAATTTAAAGATAACCCATTTTATCCAATTAGTTCATATGCAATGTAACAATTTATATGAATATTACAATACAACAAACATACCTACATATATATTTTCATCATAATTTAATTTAACACTAACAAAAAAAAAGTTGAAAACCAATATTCAAGGTTAACAATCACTTCTCTAGGCAAAGGCAAACAAATTTAAAGAAGTATTAGGATTACATAAGACCAACCCCCAAAAACACACACACATACACATGAACAACAATCTTAACAAAAGGAGTTGAAATCAAACGGTGGGATCAATGAGATCACCATTAACGAACTCTCTGTACGCCGCCACAGGCCAGCTAAACCCTCTAAACAAGAGGCTGGAAGCCAACGGTACATCAATAATGATCTCTTTCTGGGTCGGCTTCTTATCATCTCGGATCGCAATAAGGTAGCTCCGACCCACCCACCCGATCCACCCAGCAATATACAAGAACAAAATACCCGGAGTTATAAACTCGCCCCAGTGTCTCTGGTCCCCACTCACTATCAAATGGGGCAACCCGTCCGACCCGCATAAAAGACCCTGTTTTCCATAATTCGCGAACCTTCTCGACGTCTTCTCCATTGTCGCTTTGATCGCCAGAGCTGGCGCGCTGTCCGGCGCGTACAGCTTGAGCGACGACTCCAGCTTCTTCAGTTGCTGCTTCTCGCGCTTAGCGAACTGCTTTGAGTCCTTGCATGGAGTCAAGCCGGCGATGTCGGCTGAAGCCGGCGGGATTGGAGCCGCGGAGATGAGGATTGAGGAGAGAGCTAAGGCGGCTGAGAAGGCTTGGAGAGCGGATTTGGTGGAATCGGTTTGTGGGTCGGGTGAGGAGGAGGATGAGCAGAGGATTGTGGATCTGGGTTTTAGGGTTGATTTTTGATGGGTTGAAGTGGGTTTTGCATTTGCTAGAGGTCTGTAGAGGTTTGTTGAGGGGATTGTGAGAGACATTTTTGATTTTTTGAAGAGAGAGAGAGAGAGAGAGAGTGGGGGAAGATGGAGGAGGGGGAAGGTGTTTTTAGATTTGGGTAGAGGGCAGATTGGTGGTGGGAGTGTGGATAAGGCGGGAATGAGTTGTGGGAGCTGAGGTGGAAGGTTGTGATTGGATGAGGGCGTTTGGTTGTGGGTTGATGAGATTCTCTATCTATCTTTTCCTTGGAAAGAAGAATTAAAACAACTACTCTTTTGTTCATGTTTGTTTGGAAATAATATAATCATTTTTTAAAAAAGTTTAAATTATTTTTGTTTCGAATGTGTCAATAGAAAGTAGCGAAACACACTAAAATAATTTTTCTTTTGGACTTCTCTGATTAGAAGTCTATTTTTAAAATTTTTGGGTTAAAAAGATATTATATATTCAAAAAAATATTTTATTTGTTTAAAACTTACTTATCTGTCTACTTAGGTCTCGTTTGGTAAATAGTAATTTTAACTAAAAAGTTAAAAAATTATTAAAAAAATTAAAAAATCAACAACCTGTATTGATTTACTCAAATGTCACCTAGGTCTATTTTGGAAATAAGAAAAAAAAAAAGGTCAATTTATTGACTTATTTTGAGTCATATCATTTCTTTACTTTTTAATATGTTTTTTCAAAAAAATCAATAGCAAAAAAAAAAGTCACTTTTCAAAATAGGCCTTGAATGTACTCGTGCCATCTATCTGTGTAACTATGTGTTTAAATATCTCATTATCTATATACGTGTCCAACTCACTACCACCAACTATGGGCGTTGTCAGCGACTTTTCTAGTAAATTTTTTGATTTTTTTTAGCAACTGTGGCTTTTTTAGTAACTTTTCAATGTATATCCTTATCACAAAAAAAAATATTAACTTGAATTAAATAACATAGGACCATATATGAATAGATTTTTCACCAATAAACTCTTTTATTTTAGTTTATAAAAAATAAAAGAAAAAAAAAAGAAAAAAAAAAGTAGCTATTTGTGTGTGTCAATTTCCGACCACACTGCCAATCAAGTACTCAGCTGGAGAACACTGGCAGAATAGATTAAGCCCAACAACATGTCATAGAAAGATAAGAATCCCGCGGTGGTTCGTCCACCCGGGGGCACTCCGACGATCAAGTCAGTAAAATATATCTCAAAGATAACCAATAGCGCTTAACTCACTAGATAAAGCATAAAAGACATACCTTAAACCCATGAGGGTGCCTCTTTTTTATAGCCAACACAAACCTAGTCCTAATAGAAGTCTAGCTTCAATGGACTTAGGATTACTGCTAATCTTGGACTCCTAGTAGGATTGGGATAAACTCTCTAAGAGTCTTATCTTTACCCAAACTGAAGTCATCTCTCATTTTAGGACTCTTGTCCCTTATCCGCTTATCCCGAATTCCGGTATCTTCGCAGACAACATCGGCCTAGCCGAGACGATCTCAGCGTCATGACCAGGACGCGTGGCACCTCGGCTGACACTTCGGTGACACCTCGGCTACGTGTTGTCATTCAAAATTTATGTCCCCACAATTTGGCGCCGTCTGTGGGGACATAAATTTTGAATGACAACACGTGGCCGAGGTGTCACCGAAATGCCAGCCGAGGTGCCACGTGTCCTGGTCATGACGCCGAGATCATCTCGGCTTGGCCGATGTTATTTGCGAAGATACCGGAATTTGGAATAAGCGGATAAGGGACAAGAGTCCTAGAATGAGAAATGACTTCAGTTTGGGTAAAGATAAGACTCTTAGAGAGTTTATCCCAATCCTACTGAGAGTCCAAGATTAGCAGTAATCCTAAGTCCATTGAAGCTAGGCTTCTATTGGGACTAGGTTTGTGTTGGCTATAAAAGAGAGGCACCCTCATGGGTCTAAGGTATATCTTTTATGCATTGTCTAGTGAGTTAAGCACTATTAATTATCTTTGAGAGATATTTTACTGACTTGATCGTCGGAGTGCCCGCGGGCGGACGAGCCACCGCCGGAATCTCTTTTTTCTATTGCAGGTTGTTCGGGCTTAACCTATTCTGCCGGTGTTCTCCAGTTGAGTGCTTGATTGGCAGTGTGGTCGAAAATTAACACACACAATTTGGCGCCATCTGTGGGAACAAAAGGAGAATAGATGGCCAACGACGGACAGAAAGAGAAGGTTGAGGATGACACCCCTACTGAAAGTGGGAAACATATTGACCTTGACGTCGAAGAAGACAACTGCAATGAAGGGACTCGTGATAAGAATCACGGAGGAAAGAACGTCGGCCAGGAGGGCGGTGTACCGAAGAAATCGGACCGGAGCAGGTATTATAACGAGGACGACTTCCAAGTATGGAAAAATAGATGCCTGCGGAGGGACGACGAGATGAAGGGAATGGCGGACAAATTGACGGACCTACAAATAGTCATCAATTTCCTGATGCAGAACAACATCATGCAGCCACTGTTCTCGCTACAAGATACGCCAATTCCAGCGGCTAAGAAAGGTGTCCAGAAAGGGAGGCAGAAAATGGTTCCTGCAGTCCCTCAGCATGGCGGGACCAAGGGACATTCTCACCGGCCTTCGCGGGAGGTCGGGCATAGAGAATCCCAGAAGACACGATCTCGGCCTAGATGATTAGGTCCGAGAAGAGAAGAGCTCAGCCTAAAGTGAGCAAATCCCAGATTCCAGAAGACAAGATCTCGGCCTAGATGATTAGGTTCGAGAAGAGAAGAGCTCAGCCTAAAGTGAGCAGATCCCAGATTCCAACAAACAAGAGACCAAGGTCATGTTTAACACTTGTTGAAATTTTAAATTTACAAGTTGAAGTTAAACCAAGGACATGTTTAACACTTGTTGATATTTTAAATTTACAAATTGAAGTTAAATCGATGTCATGTTTAACACTGGTTGAAATTTTATATTTACAAGTTGAAGTTAAACCGAGGACGTGTTTAACACTTGTTGAAATTTTAAATTTACAAGTTGAAGTTAAACCAAGGACATGTTTAACACTTGTTGAAATTTTAAATTTACAAATTGAAGTTAAATCGATGTCATGTTTAACACTGGTTGAAATTTTATATTTACAAGTTGAAGTTAAACCGAGGACGTGTTTAACACTTGTTGAAATTTAAATTTACAAGTTGAAGTTAAACCGAAGACGTGTTTAACACTTGTTGAAATTTTAAATTTACAAGTTGAAGTTAAACCGAGGACATGTTTAACACTTGTTAAAATTTAAATTTACAAGTTGAAGTTAAACCGATGACGTGTTTAACACTTGTTGAAATTTTAAATTTACAAGTTGAAGTTAAACCGATGACGTGTTTAACACTTGTTGAAATTTTAAATTTACAAGTTGAAGTTAAACCGAGGACCTGTTTAACACTTGTTGAAATTTAAATTTACAAGTTGAAGTTAAACCAAGGGCGTGTTTAACACTTGTTGAAATTTTAAATTTATAAGTTAAAGTTAAACCGAGGGCGTGTTTAACACTTGTTGAAATTTTAAATTTACAAGTTGAAGTTAAACCGGGGTCATGATTAAAGGAAGGAATGATATAGGTTTCATCACCTCAGGATGCCGAGGTAATAGAATCTAGAGGGCAGTTGTGGGGACATAATTTTTGAATGACAACACGCGGTTGAGGTGTTACCGAAGTGCCAGTCGAGGTGCCACGTGTCCTGGTCATGACGCCGAGATGATCTCGGCTAGGCCAAGGTTATCTGCGAAGAAACCGAAATCCGGGATAAGCGGATAAGGGACAAGAGTCCTAGAATGGGAGATGACTTCAGTTTGGGTAAAGATAAGACTCTTGGAGAGTTTATCCCAATCCTACTAGGAGTCCAAGATTAGCAATAATCCTAAGTCCATTGAAGCTAGGCTTCTATTGGGACTAGGTTTGTGTTGGCTATAAAAGAGAGGCACCCTCATGGGTCTAAGGTATGCTTTTTATGCTCTGAATAGTGAGTTAAGCACTTTTGCTATCTTTGAGAGATAACTAACTTGATTATCGGAGTATCCCCGGGTGGACGAACCATCGCCGGAATCTCTTCTTTTTGTGATAGGTCGTTCAGGCTTAATATATTCTGCCAGTGTTCACCAGCTGAGTGCTTGATTGGCAGTGTGGTCAGAAATTGACACACACACTATTGTACCAATTAGTCCAAAGTAGTTAAACAAATATAAAGGTTGCATTTGGTTTACTTTTTGTTGGCTTTTTTGGCTTTCAAGGGTTAATAATGTAAACTTAAGTGTGCTAGTAAGGATTAATTAGTCCTTACAGAATTTATAATTGCCAACAAATTATCAAGTGATTGTGTTGAAATTCTTTGTGTTGAAACTCTTTTAGTCTCAATGAAGAGAACTTTTACTGGTTACTTGTTTTAGGAGAAAATTATGAATAGTAACACGTAAATATAATTCAGAAATCGAATTTCATTAAGCAAATGAAAACTTACAATGAAGTTACAATGACCCAGCCTCGACGAGGTTCATAGCAACAAATTACTTAAAAACTACTCCTAAGAATTGAAGTACAGTACAAGAATTAAAGTGCTGGAAATGTAAAGAACTGAAAATGTAAAAAACTAGAAAGAAAATATGAAGTAAATAACTAGTTTCTGGATTTGAGTCTGGGGCCTTTCTGTTTAGCCTTCTCTGCTATTTATACTCGTTAGTGGTAACCGTCAAAGTGGCCTTCTAACCGTCGAAATACACTTCCACAATCTCTGGTCATGACTTTACTCAACTAGCTCCCACTACGCCTCTTTTGCAGTTAAGTTTCCCTTTTGAATTTGAATTGTAAATAACCGTTGGGCTACGTCATCTCGCGCCTCTTGACTATTCTGATGTTATGCAGATCCGATTCTAACAATACGAACTGCCACTTGTCCGTCTTTGATTAGAGACTTGCATTAATTCCCCCCATTGCCTTTTAGGTGCTACGTGTCACTCTGTGATTGACTTTTACAAATTATACAGCCAACAGTTTTAGAATTGTGATTCTCTTTTTAGAGTTATGATTTGAGTGTGGAATTGTAAATTAAGTTTTGAAAAAAGAAAATTTATTTGGTTATGAGTTTTGAAAAGAGTTTTGAATTTTGAAAAGAATTTTGAGTTGTATTTTGAGTTTTGAGTTTTGAGTTTTGAGTTTTTGAATTTTGAGCTGTATTTTGAAATTTTTTGATTTATTTTTTTAAAATATTAAAAAATGTTTAAAAAAATTTATTTTTTATTTTAAATATATAATTTTTATTTAAAATTTTTTATTTTAAACATTTTATTTTAATTTACAAATATTTTAATTTTAATATTTTAAACTCAAAACATAACTTCACACTCAAATCGTAATCAAACACATAACTCAAAATTCAATTCAAAACTTATTTTCAAACGAATAATCAAATATATAACTCGAAACTCTATTCTATTTTCAAAACTTTACACTCAAATAATAACCAACACATAAAAAAAAAAATTTAAATATTTAAAAATAAAAAAAAATATTTAAAATAAAAATTATATATCTAAAATAAAAACATATATTTTTTTAAAAAATTAATATTAAAAAAAATACAACACATAAATGTATGAAATATAGTGCACATTAAAATAAATAAATAAATATTTAAATATAAAATATTTACCCTAAAATTAAGAAATTTTTTAAATATTTTAAAAAATAAATCCAAAAAATTTCAAAATACAACTCAAAACTCAAAATATAACTCAAAATTGTTTTCAAAACTCATAACCAAACAAATTTTCTTTTTGAAAACCTATAACTCAAAACATGACTCCACACTCAAATCACAATTCTAAAAATAATTTTAAAAAACATAATAATTTTTTTTTTTGAATTGTTTCTTTTAAAATAGAGTTTTGAAAAGAGTTTGGTTTTGAGTTTTGTCCTTAAGGACAAACGTATATTTACAGAGTTGTTACTCACAAATAGCTTTAGAAGCAAAACAGATGAATTAGACAGATCAGATGGATACTGGTGTATGACCTACACAAACACGTGGCAGATACGCCCTGAAACACATTTTCCATATTTTGCTAAACGTAATTTAATTCCTCCTAGTGTTTTTTTAATTCATATCCTCATTATTATGGCCTAAGCCATGACTGAAGAATGCCTATGATGAAATGAGGATACAATTATGCACTTGAAACACTTGACAAATTTTTTTTGAAAACAGAGTTGTTTGTTCGATCGAAGCTTTGGTCGCTCGAGTGGACCATTTGATCTGCAAAATTATTGGAAGCTCTCATTTTATGCTCGAGCCAACTTTTTGGTTACCGGGCCAAGGCTCAAAACAAAGAGCGGTCACTCGAGCGGTCTTTTGGTTGCTTGAGCCAACCATCAATCTCCACAAAAGTACTGAGAGCTTGCAAAGTATGCTCGAGCGAAGGAACCATCGTTAGAGCGAACCCTGCAAATTCTGAAATTTTCAGATTGCACTTACAAGTTCAAAACATAAATTTAACACATCAAAACTCATTCTTTCGGACCAAAACTTTAGAAAACAGTTAGAAACTTGTAAAAAAACATGAAATGAAGTTCAATTCATAAAATCAAAGCCCAAAAGCATGTCAATTCTTCAAAACTATGCTCTTGTTTACATGTTATGAACATGTATGTAATAATTTAAGTTCTTTACTTTAAAAACATTATCAATTAAGACAAAATAACATAGAACATGATGAATTTCCAAAACCAAGTTAAAATAATGACATCATGAGAGAATTCTTGGAATTTAACTTCATATTGTTATAAAATATGCATGCATGTATGATTTGTTTTCCAATTCTACTATCTTAGTTCAAATCATTGTTTTGAAACCCGGACCAGTTGGACCGGGAACCGGGCCTTGTTCCGGTCCGGAAAACCCTCTAAACCCCTACTGAGGCCAAAACCACTGTAAAATTGAAAAATCGGTAGACCCGACGATCGAACCGGTAGAACCAGTGATCCAAACCGGATTTTGAGGGTTGGCCCTTTTTTTTTTTTTTAAATCTTTTTTTTTCTTCTTTTATTTCTTTCTTTCTTATATTTATATATATATATATATATATATTTCAAAATTTTGATTAAAAATTCTTATTTCAAGAGTCTCCTCTCATAAGGAGGAGTCTCATTAGAAATTTGAGGAGATTATGAAAGTCTATTGCCATTTATAGGGAAAGATTTTTCAAAAAGAACCTACAAAATTCTATGTGGATTCAATCACATTATTTAAATCATATTAATTGGGGGGAGAGTTGAAAATTTCATTTCCCTCCAAAATTAAATCTAGCATTCAATTAATTTGTTTGAATGGAATGTTAAAAAAATTTAATTTCTTTAAAACAAGTGACTTTTTCTTATCATTTATGACTTTATTAAATATTATTAATAAATACTATGCAACAATTTTTATTTTTATTTAAGTGTTTATATATATTTTTATTTATTTATAATTTATAATTATATTTTGATTATATAATATTAATTATGACGTCACAGTTCAACCGATTTGACCCGATGGTTGAACCGGTGACCCGTCCACCCGATCTCTTTTCCAGTTCGCTCACCGGTTCGGTTTTCAAAACATTGGTTCAAATCATACATTAATTCCTACACTCTCTTGAATTCTCATAATTTGTGACTTAAGTTGGGAGTCGATTATTTACCTAAAGTTTTGAAGTAGCAAGAATTCTAAGTTGTTCTTTCAAAATCTCCAAATCTCTAGCTTAAATTCCTAATTGTCTTGCCCTTCTCTTTCTCTAACTCAAGTTCTCTCTCTCACTCTATATTTGAGCTCAAGAAGATGATAGAATAAATGATTTGCTAAGCTTACATCATATATTTATAGGTTGGATTAACTTAAGCTAATTAAATGTGATTATAGTTCATTTAATATAATTTAATAATTAATTTATTCTAATTATTTGGATTCGAATCAAAATCGAATTAACCTTACCATAAGGTTCTAAAAATTCCAAATAATGCATTGACCTAGTCAATTTCATGTTCAATTGCTGATAAGGCTTTCAAATTCCATATTGAAACAAAAATTCAGACAGATAACAGACAGGTATATATTCAAATAACATGCAAAACACATAATTAACACATAATTATTTAATTAGAGTATTAGCCAATTACGGATTGGAGTTGTCACAATATCGGGCCACGGGTAGACTTCGAGTGGGCCGCGGGCCGGTGGGCCAAATTTATACCCCTATATGCCAATCCCTTGGGTTATGAGTTCCATCAATTGGGATAGGCCTATTTTGTGTTTAACAATGATATATTTTTTAATATATTTATAGGGAAATTCTATTATACACATCATCTGCTAAATGCACACTTAAGTTATACCATTTTCTTTTTTAGTTATGACTAATTTTTTTTTTTAGTTATGACTTATGAGATCTTTGGTTATACTTCATGTATTGTTTAGCTATAACCTTCTTTATTTTTATTTTTTATTTTAATTATGACTCAAAAAATATGAAATTATATTATTTTCTTCTTTAATTGTAGGATACATATGGTACATACCCTTTGAGGGTTGGATATGTACCGTATTCTTTCCCCTTACCTGGCTACCATTATTCTTCGCTACAACTATTACACCTTTAACCCTTACCAAACAATAGAAGAAAAAATAAATTATAAATTCTTCCCATCTTTCATATTTTTTGTCCGATAGCTTCTCACACCTTTACTTCCCACAACTACCTACACCTACAACCAGACTACCCATTCACTAATCACCACCTCACAACCATCGTCATTTCTCTATATCCCATAACTATTGTTTGTTACTCCACAATCACAACCATCATTAGATTATGCCGTCTGTCACTCTATAGAGGTCAAAGTTGATCAACAATTACAACATTTGTCTTACTCATCTCCATGTATCAATTGATGTGGACAAAACCGTAGTTATAGACAATGATATGTACAAAATGAATGAAACAATTAGTTGGCATCTCCATAGAGGAGGTCACACAAAACCAAGAAGCACACAACCATGGAGCATGTTAGATGACTATGAAAACTATAATTAATTTGATGAATATTTCATTAGTGGGTCTTGTGAAGGACATGAGTTCAATTAATTACTTGGTTGTAGAAGAAATAATAAGGTGATGGGAGGCATTGATGGTAAGCGACAATTATGTGTGGTTTCCAGTAAAAATGAGATGGATAGAAGGTGAGAAAAGCAAAACAATAGAAAATATAGAAATAGTAAAGGGTTGTGGATGATGGGATTGGTTGGCATCAATTGTAAGATGGGAAGAATGAAAGAGAGATTAAAAAAATAATAAATAAAAAAAGAGAGATGGCGGGATTGATGAGTAGTCTTAGAGTGTTGGGTATACCTCCTTATTGGAGTATGGGACCAAATTAGTTTATTAAAGTATTTAGTTTGGTTTGGTTTGGTTTGGTTTGGTGTTGGTTATAATATATTTTTAATATAATATACCTAACTTTTGGAAGCTTAATGGGCATTTTATATTCAGTTTAATAACAGTTAGGGTTTTGATAAAAATCCCAAGATTCAACAATATATATAAATATTGTCTTTGCTCTTCGGAAAGATAACGCGGCTGTTACAACATTGAAAAATCAATTTGGTGGTTCTTGGTTTATGCAATAGCCATAATAATTGCTTTATCCTCTGTGTTCGGTGGATATTTGCAATTGGTGGTTGCTATAAGGCTTTGATCCTTTTTTCAGCTGGTTTAGGGAAGTTATTTTGGGTCTGTTTCAACTTTGATTTCGAATACTTTTGCTCATTTATTTGATAAGATCTTTCCTCTTGATTATTTGTGATTATTTAGAATTCACCTAAGGGTGGTTTTGTGAGACTATTCGTGTCTCATTTGTAATCGTTTGGAAACTTTTGGTTGATAGTGAAATCGGATTTCGATCCCGTGAACGTACCTCACATTAAGGGAACCACATAAAAATTCTTGTGTCGTTGTTGATTTAATTTTTCCGCATTAGTTTTTATTCCCATTGATTGATTTACGTATAGAAAATCATATATTTTCCCTAACAACTAATATCAGAGATTACAGTTTATTTGGGTTTATTTATTTGTGTAAATCAATGGAGAGCAATGTGGGTCGTATGTCTTGCTTCAATGGAAGTAATTGGGTAACTTGGAAAATTAAAATGGAAGACTTATTATTTTGTAAAGATTTGTATGGATCCATTGAGGGTGATAGTGGCAAACCTGAGGGTATGTAAGATGATGAATGGAAAGGCTTAATCGAAAAGCCGTTAGTGTTATCCATCAATGAATTGATGACAGTGTGTTTCATCATGTTGGTACTGAAATTTCAGCACATAATTTATGACAGGAAATCAGTCACAAATAAAACTTTTCTGTTTTGGAAGTTGGTTAATTTAAAATATAAAGATGGCAGCCCTATTCCTGAAATTTAAATGAAATGAAGAATATTATTAACCAACTTGCTTCTATGAAAATTATTTTTGATGATGAGTTGCAGGCTTGGATGCTACTTAGTTATTTGCCTGAAAATTATGAGACTTTAACTGTGACAGTTAGTAATTCGGCGCCCCGATGAAGTTGTCACAATAAGTCAAGTCACTAGTAGCTTGTTGAATGAAGAAACTAGAAGAAAATTCGCGGGTTCCTTTCATTCAGAAGCATTTGTTGTGAGAGGCCAAAGAAAAACAAGGGAGAGGAGTAAGACTCATCATGGTTCTGATCAAAGCCGTGACAAATCAAGAGATGGTTCTTTTTCAAAGAAAGACATTGAGTGCTATTATTGTCATAAGAAAGGACACATGAAGCAAGAATGTCGAAAGCTCAAGAATAAGAAGAAAATGTGTGACAAAAGTGTGGATAAGATATAAGAACCTGAATTTTTAGACAATTAATTAGTTTGTTAACAACAATATTAAGTCAATTAATAGTGATTATTAAATTATTAAATTATAATGTTAATAGCATCATGATTAATACCAATATTAAACTCCTTTAAATAAATTTATTTATCTTTATGTGATTAAATTTCTATGTCTAAATACAATTGTGGAAACTAAATGATTTAAACAAATAATAACTGAGTTAGTTAGAGGATAGTAAGGAGCAAAATATCTAGTGACTAGGTTATATATACATTGAATTTTATTTTTTGTACACACTCAAAAAAAAAAAAAAAAATTCAAAATTCAGATTTTTGGGTAGAGCATTTCAGCTGTCTTTTCTTCCCAAGGAGGTTGTTGTCAAGGCATGCATAGAAACGTACTCTAAGCCTATACATGTAGGTAATATTTCCCAAGCCAAGAAAGAAAAATAAAATAAAATAAAAATAGGCCTCCAAACTCCTACAAATAGAACACTATCTCAGCCCTTTCATTTCTATACACACGACTGAGGAAAAAAAAAAAGAGAGGAGAAAAGAAAAGAAAAAGAAAGGAAGAGGAGATGGTGCTTGGTGGTCACAATTTCAAAACTAATTTTGAGAATAGTTTGTAAAAGCTCTTGAGATAGGAATACTCAACCTCTATCCTCCCTTAGATATTTTTTTACTGAATCTATATATTAAAAATATGCAAGAGTATGTATTGTTAATACACACATAGCAAGAATAGCTCAATGCATGTTTACATTTTGCTGGAATAATAATTTCATGATTACATGATTTCTATTCCTTCTTGCAAGCATAGATTAATGGATTAGCTACTATTTTTATTTTCTTATGTGTTCAAATATTCTCCATTGTTTGAAATAATCTTATATGGGGTAAAATGAGATAAGGTTGGTTCACTTTTACTTAAAACTTACATTTTCTTCACTGTTTCAGATTTTATCCGATGTAAAATGCTCTAATAAATTGAAAATAACTTGTGTCAAAAATCTATTTGTACTGGGAGTATATATAGGTGTTCTATACACATTTAAATTTTTATAAAATCATTGGACACCATTTTCTTACTGAAGTAAATATTTGTCCTAAGTATTGTTCATAACACAACAGATATAGTGAATTCAAACAAGTCACATTTTCTCTGTAAATGGTATGTTTTTGCACAACCACTTGGGATAGTTAGATATAAGAGTTATCTTTCATTTCCCAATGATTTCACAAAAAATGGATAAGTTTAAAAGGAGAAATTGTAGTTTTACTAAAATGCGACAGAATCTATCCACTTTTCTTAGAAAATTTATTTGACCATCTTCCATTGGTTTTCAGTCTTCAAACTCTTTTGGAAATATGTTCTAAACTCAAATATCTAGAAACAAATTCTGATCATACCTCTTTTTGACACCGTTTGAGGCTCCTTTTATTTTTCAAACACAGATCACCTGGGTTGGAAGTTGCTGTAGCTTACTGTCCCAGAAACCAGTTTTCTTCCAAATTTTATTTCTCCATTTTAAAATCATTTTTAGCCCTGGTATTCTTCATGAAATATTTTCCTAAATCAATGAACTAGCACCAGTTAAAATATTGTAATAACTGAACTTCATTTGATATGGGTTTCATTATTTTTAATCTGACCATACAGTGCTGAAAACAAGAAGTGTGAGAAATGCATTGAAATTTTGTGATGACTCCTAAGACATTCTATAATATTCATTTTGGTTGCCATACGTGATTATGTTGCGCTATATAAACCTTATGTCACTGTGGTTTGCAAACTAAAACTCGTACATGCATCAAAATGTGAATTCGACGAAGTAAAGAAACACGAAATTGAACTAATGCATTAAAGTTTAAAAGTGATAGGGTGGGCTCGGTTTAAAGTCTTGCACAAGTGAGTTGCGAACCCTAACATAGCACAAGAAGATATTTCGGCTCTTATTGGTACATGCGATATAAGGTTGGTGGTGCGGGTGTCACAACATAGACTGTTCTCTTGGGACAGACCGTGATGTCACGACTCAGGTGCATAACCCTGGTACATGGGCATCATTGGTAGTTACTGCAAGTAGGGCTGCAAACGAGCCGAGCCGAGCCGAGCCGAGTCGAGTTCTGTGAAGCTCGAGCTCAGTTCGATAGAATTTGATAATGTTCAGGCTCGACTCGAGCTCGAGTCAAGTTATGAAAGTTGCGCTCGAGCTCGGCTCGCTAGATATTTATAAAGCTCGAGCTCGGCTCGACATAGCTCGTTTACAAACGAACGAGCTCGAGCTCGAACACACAAACAAATTAAGCTATGAATAGAGCCAAAATCAAATCTGCCAATCTTGAAAATCAATTAAAACATCCTGATGCAACAATAAATCAATAAAAACAGCCCAAACAAATCTGCCAATCTTGAAAATCACATAAAACATCCTAATACAACAATTGATACATCCTAATACAACAATTGATACATCCTAATGCAACAATAAATCAATAACAACAACCCAAAAAAATCTGCCAATCTTGAAAATCAAATAAAACATCCTAATGGAACAATAAATCAATAACATAAACAACACAATCTGCAAACAGACCATTCAATTGCAATAACTATTATAGCAATCTGCAAACAAACCATTCAAACTTTAAAACTAAACTAATCAAAACATAGAACTTCCATATCCCAACTCCAATATATAAAATTACATCACTTAAAAAAAAGAACAAGAGTCTTTAAAGTTTCTCTTAGTAAGCAAAAAGAGAAATTGAAACTGTCTGATGATGTCTTCACTTGAATCAAGCTCCAAAAGTTCCAAAAGTTTCCTTCAATTTTGTTGATAAAGCTCCAAAAATCTTGTTCATTTGCACCTGCACTTCTCAAAAATATGGTTCATTTGATAAAGATTAATATTAGTGTAAAATCTTAAAATAATTACCATGAACAACTCTTGCATTTAATCAAAAAAAATTAAAAACATTAAACATACCTCGTTAACATGTCGTAATTACAAGAAAGAAACCATTAAGGTAGCAAAATCTCTTTAAAAGATGGCTCGCCAGCCTATGAAAAGAAGCAAAAAAAAATTGATTTCATTTATTTTTTTCTTCTACTTTTCACATAAATTAATTATTAGAAGGGACTTTAATTATATAGGATAAAAGATTATACTTACATCCAGTGTCTTTGTCAGTCCATGTAATGCACGTACCCAATCAGCTCTACACAACAATATTTGGACAGTTTCTATTGACAATGATGCACGATAAGGATCAATGACTCTACCACCAACACTAAATGTAGACTCCGAAGCTACTGAAGTGATAGGAACCGATAATATATCACACACCATTTTAGACAATATACGAAACTTCAGATTATTCACTTTCTACCACTCTAATGCATCAAAACAGGAATCTGAATCTTCGTTACAAATATAAACACCTTCTTCTAAATAAATGTCCAAGTCAGATTTCACAGGTTGAATGGTGTCAGCTTTTCTAACGAAAGATTCAAATTTCGATTTTCCAATTACAACAGATTTTCCCACACCTTGCATACAACTACTTGAACCAGTTGCTCGTGTGTTGTGCAAAAAACTTTTCTCAGTATTTGATGAGGTGTGAATATAAACATACTCATTGTAAAGCTCATATAGAGCCTCACGAACCATAGAGATGTTTCTAGTAGCTTCAGCTTCTGGGTAGATCTCTGGAAAACAAAAATCAATAAGCATCATTTTGTATCTTGGATCTAAAACAGCAGCCATAGCCATTAATAAATTGCATTCACCCCAATACTTGTCAAATTTGACCTTCATCTTCAAACTCATTGCTCGAATATATTCATTGTCATCCACTGATTTCTCATTCAATATCTCTTTTATTCTCCACACCTCTGTAAGGAACAAATTAGAAGTTGGATAGTCACTTCCAGAAATGATATTTGTGACTTCATTGAAAATACCCAAAAATTGACACACATTCTCAACTTTTATCCAATCTTCAAGGCTAGGCACATAAATAAAACCCAAATCCCTCTCTTGGTACCTAGGGAAGACATCTTTAAACTCCAATGCAGTAGCCATCATCATATATGCTCCATTCCATCGTGTAGGACAATCCAAAATCAATTTCTTTGAAGGCAATTGCAACTGCTTAACAATTTCATTAAATTGAAGAAGACGAGCTTCTGATGCAACCAAATACTTCACACCTTCACGAACACCATCAACAATATTTCCAATTTCACTAAGGCCATATTGCACTATGATATTGAGGATATGTGCACAACAACGAACGTGAAAAAGTTTTCCGCCTAATGGTAATTTCTTCTTCATGGCAAAGTTTTTTTTCAAGACCCTCAAAGCAACGTCATTGTATGAAGCATTGTCAACTGTAACAGTAGCCACCTTGTTTTCAATTCCCCATTCAACTAAACATTTGTGAAGAGCATCAGCAATGATAACACCAGTGTGCGGAGGTGGTACATTACAAAAGTTGAGGACACGCTTTTGTAATTGCCAGTCATCATCTACAAAATGAGCTGTAATGACCATATATTGGATTTTTTGCCCCGACTTCCACAAATCTGTTGTGATACTAATTCTGTTAACATTCTTCATCAATGCTTTCAACTTCTTCTTCTGAATGTCATAGGTTGATACACAATCATTTTTTGCTGTTGTACGACTAATCTTTTGCCAATATGGGGTAGCGGTCCTCATAAACTTGTTAAACAAAACATGCTCCATTTTCATAAAAGGATACTCATGATAAAGTATCATGTGAGAAGCAGTTTCCCTTACCTTCGCATGATCATATGTGAAGGTAGAAGCACTGGTCACATTATCGGATCCACTTGTAGAAAATGATAAAACCTTTTGCTTCTTTTCTGCAAGTTTACGTGCCACACAATTTTTCTTCAAATGCCTCAGAAGTTGAGTTGTAGCACCAATTGCATGAATTGCAAATTGTGTTTTGCGCCATTGACATTGAGCCTTCTTCGTACCATCTGGAAGGACTATTTCAGTAAATTCTTTCCAAGCTTGGGATGTCCTTTTTTTAGATTTCTTTTCAAATGGGTTTTTGTCATTTACAGCTTCTTCATTGTCTCTTTCATTGTCCTCTATTTCAATCATATCATCAACATCAACCTCAACATCAACATCAACATCATTCACAATATCATTGATAGAATTATCCATGAGTGGACTAACGGATGACTCTTCGAATTAAGAAAATGGTGTACACGAATCTTGTTCTGGAGAAGTGAGATGAAGTTGTCTATTTGACATATCTAGAAGGGAAGGCGGAAATAATTTCAAAATATGAGGCTTAAAAAATGTAATTAATATTGTTACAAAAGGAAAGAAAACTAAAATTCAGATTTTTAAAATTTTTCTATTTGATGCAAAGGCCAAATCAATTACAAATAAGGCACACGACAAAAGAGATTTAAATGAATGAGATAAATTACTCACACCAATTCCACTATGCTAAAAGAAGAAAAGAGTATAATTCAACTAATTAAATATGCAACTGCGTGGGGTATACAATACCAATCAGACTATACAAACCCAATAACTAAAACATTCAGAGAATAAAATACAATTGGTATGGGTATGACAACACAAGGTTTTTCTATTTGATGCAAAGGCCAAATTCAAAGTCAGCAACTACAAAAGTTCTCATACATGCCTTATCAGGAACTAGGAAGTCATCTTTAGCTATAACACAAGATTATATGATACTTAAAACCTCAAACTGATAACACATATACATGTAACTATATGTGCTTTTAAAAGATTCAATAGGCATTTCTTTTTTTTTTCTTTTTTTTTTTTTTTGTAAAGTTGGAAGATTAGAGGAAAAAGAAAAAAAGAAAGAAAAAAAGAGGTGGTGATATAATGTGCTTTTGTTTTAAAGTTTGGTCACTTTTGTATAGTTTGGTCTGACTTATTCAAAGATGGTGCTCAATTTCACAACATAATTTAATCTTTTTTTAATTATGCTAAAAATACATAAATTAATATTTTACAAAATTTATTTTGAAATTTATATGTAAAAAAATTTATTCATTCATCTACCTTATGTGTCATTCTATGATCCATTTTTATAACATGTTGAAAGATGGTGCTCATAAGATAATATGTAAACCTATGATGTTTCATTAATATGGAGATGTTTCATCATGAGGAATAGAATTTAGCAGAATACATGAATGATTTAAATAGGATTATGAGGCACTCAAGATTGAGTCCAGTGAGATATTACTCTCTTTAGATTCTTGTACCCCCATCCTCATATCAAAAGAAAAAAATAAATCTTGTGCGAGAGCATTAGTTTGATGGCAATTTAAGAAAGGGTGGTCAAAAAGTGAAATGTTTCCTTGTTTCCAAATGGCCCATAATAGAGCAACAACCTGTCGAGTAAATTCTTCATCCTTCACCTCTCTTCTCCATTGATCATTCCATGCATTAATTTAAAACATCAAAACAATATTAAACCACCATCACTGCCACTATCCACACACATATACCATAACCATCAGCACCATCATTTTAGAGTCACAATTAAATACATGAAATAATCAGAGCATTACTTTTAAAACAATATATATTATAACATGTTCACTACTTCAATTGAAAAAGCATGTTGAGAATTAGAAAAATACAATTAAATAAAAACCAAAATATTTCTCACACAAACTCTAGTGCTGACCAATCACATGCACTGAGTAAACGATGATAACAATAGCAATAACTAGGGACACATTTCAACTGGGTAGTCAATTCAACAAAAAAATCAAACACAGAATCATGATCTTAAAATTAATAATTAACTAGAAAAACATATTCACAGTGTACAGTTATCCATAAAAACAAGTTCAACAATTTCAATCATGCGAAATCTAATCACTGCAATGCATTTTCAAAATTTCAACTAGAAATAAATTCAACAAACAAATAAACACCCAAAATAATTCAAAATTAATAATTACCTAGAAAAATATGTTCACACTATTATAGAAAGATATTCAACAATTTCAATTTGCTTGTAATAAGTCAGTCCAAAGTCGAAAAAATACCCATTAATTAAATTTAAAAAATAAAATATTTTCCTACCACAAATTTTAGTCAGCAAACCTTGACTCGAACTGTTTTTTAGGCTTTGATGTAAATATTCAAAGAGGCATCCCAACATTGTAAGATTCAAAGAGGTGTGTTCTATCTCAAGAAGAAGAAGAAGAAAACTAACCCTAAGATTGAAGAACAAAAGTAAGGAATAGAAACTTACCACAAAGGATTGAAGAGAAGATTTTATCTTCTAGTCCCAAATCTTTACCAAAACAAAGAAACGTTGAAATAGAGATGTGTTCTTCGTTCGATTCGATGTTGTGACCCTAGCCCCAAAATTTGTCTGCAGAGAGAGATGAGATGAGACCAAATCTCTTGAAATATAGATGAAAAATAAGAAAATAAGGAAGGAGGAGTACCAGACAAAGCTTGTAAAACAACGTTTCTTGAAATAGAGATGAGACCAAATCTCTCACACTTATTCGAATCAGGAAAAGCTTGGATGGAAACAAGGTTTTTTTTTTGGGTAAGAGAAAGCCACAGCAGCTTCCAAATCTGAGGACTGAACCCTAATTTCATAACACATATATATATACCAGGCTCGCGAGCCCAACCGAGCCGAGCCTTACCAAGCTTGAGCTCGGCTCATTAATAAAACGAGCCTAAATTTCTGGCTCGAGCTCGTTTATTAAGCAACCGAATCGAGCTCGAGCCTGTTCGCGAACAGCTCGGTTCGTTTGCAGCCCTAACTGCAAGTAACATTTGAATATTTGACCAAGGGGGAGTCAGAATTGCCCATGGCTATTGCTTAGCGGTTGAGTGGAAATAGTGCTCCACGAGGAGTTACTTAGATTTTCCTGATAAACTAAATCTATGTGAATTTAAAAGAAAAGTTGGCATTTTCCTTATGATGAAATATTGCTTCCGCTTGCCATTATTCTTATTATCTATTGTTATTATTTTAACTGATAGCATTCATATTATGCTTATTAAACGCTACTTGTTACTCTGTTACTACACATTATTCATTAATTGTGAGTGTTGTTATCGGGGTAGGTATTTTCGGGTTGTAGTATCGTATTGAGCTCGTCGCTTATTGGCATTCCCGTTGCCCTGGCGTTTTATGCCAGATACTGAAAGAAACACTGAGGTCTTGGAAGGCGACATTCAGCCTCGGTTAGCTTGAAGTGTGCCCAAGTTCCATGAACCCTTTTTCTGAATTTTTCTAGTTTTTCTCTTGTTTTGTTTTGTTTTGTTTTTTATTCGTTTTTGTGTGTGTGTGTGTCTTTCTTTCATGTACTAAGACTAAGTCTTAAGTTTTATTGGAGTTGTACTTTAAGAACTTTTAATTTCTGTGTTCTTAATTAATGGATGATGGTAAACCTAGTGGCAACATTGATGAGGAGTTCTTAATTAGGAAAATTGGTTTTAAGTTCTAAACCTTATTAGAATGTCCTTAAATTTTGGGACGTCACATAAGAAGTAAGAAGACACAACGACGGTTACTACCGATGATCTCATGGTCGTTTGTGAAGATGATTATATCAATTTTGTGGGCCAAAAGAGCAATTGGGTGATTAATTCCGGTGCTTCTTTTCATGTGACTTCTAGAGTTAATTTCTTCACTACCTACACCAAATGAGATTATGGTTGTGTTCGAATGGGTAATGAAGGTTTGTCCAAGATTGTTGGCATGGGTGATGTTTGCTTTGAAACAAATTTGAGCTGCAAGTTGTTAGTTAAAGTTGTGAGGCATGTTCCCGACATTCGCCTCAATTTGATCTCTACCAGAAAGTTAGATGATGAAGGTTACAACAACAAATTTGGTGATGAAATATGGAAGCTTCCAAAGGGTTCTTTGGTGGTGGCTAAGTGCAAAAAGACTCATACACTTTATTCGATGCAAGGAAAAATTTGTAAAGGTGTTGTCAATGCATTTGAAGATGATACGTCTACCGAATCATGGCATAAGCGGCTTGGGCACATGAGTGAAAAGAGGCTACAAGTTTTGTTCAAGAAAGAGTTTTTAACCGGTTTGAAAGGTACACACATCTTAAAACTTGTGTTCATTGTTTGGCGGGTAAACAACATAGAGTTTCTTTTCATAAAAATGTTGCTTCTAGAAAAGAAAATGTTTTGGAGTTGATTCATTCAAATGTTTGTGGTCCTTTGAAAGTTAGAACATATAGTGGTGCACTTTATTTTGTTACTTTCATTGATGATTATTTAAGGAAAGTTTGGGCTTTTATACTAAAAACTAAAGATCAAGTTCTAGATGTATTTAAACATTTTCAGGCCATGGTTGAAAACGAAACAGGGCAGAAATTGAAGTGCATTAGATCAGACAATAGTGGTGAATACATTGGGCCATTTGATGAGTATTGTTACAGCCAAGGTATTCGGCATCAAAAGACAGTTAAGAAGACTTCTCAACAAAATGACGTTACTGAGAGGATGAACCGCACCATTGTGAAAAGAACAAGGTGTCTGCTTTCACATGCTAAATTGCCAAGATCCTTTTGGAATGAGGCAATAAGGACAGCAGTTAACATGATCGATTTATCTCATTTCTATCCTTTGAATGGTGATGTCCCAGAAAGAGTTTAGACCGGTAAAGATGTGTCTTATGAGCACTTGAGAGTGTTTGGTTGCCGAGCTTTTGTTCACATTCCAAAAGATGAGAGGTCCAAGCTTGATAGCAAGTCAAGACAATCTATTTTTCTTGGCTATGGGTGTGATGAATTTGGTTATACATTGTGGGATCCAATTGACAAGAAAGTTATTCGAAGTCGTGATATTGTGTTTCTTGAAGACCAAACAATTGAAGACCTTGGCAAAAGTGATCAACTGGAGCAAAAAACTAGTGATCTCATTGACATGGATCCGTCTCCTTCATCTTCAGTTGATAATGAAAATGGGGGAGATGTGTAGCCACCTATTGAAGATGTGGAAGATGATGCTACTCCAAATGAAGTTAAGCCCAAAATTGAGGAAGAGTATCCAATTCAAGAATCGCCACTACAAGTTGAGTTGAGAAAATCTATAAGGGACCGGCAACCTTTGAAAAAGTATCCTTCCAATGAGTTTGTGTTGATATCCGATCAAGAGGAGCCCGAGAACTACCAAGAAGCAATTAAGCATGCAAAGAAAGGCGATTGAAAAAAGGCCATAGAAGAAGAAATGAATTCCTTACTTGAAAATCACACTTATGATTTAGTGAAGTTGCCTAAGGGAAAGAAAATTCTGAAAAATAAGTGGTTTTCAAATTGAAGAATAATGACAATAAGGTACAAGGCTCGTCTTGTTGTGAAAGGCTTTGGGCAAAAGAAAGGTATTGACTTTGATGAGATTTTCTCGCTGGTTGTGAAGATGTTTTCTATTCGGGTTGTACTTAGCGTGAACGCAAGTATGAACCTTGAAGTTAAGCAACTTGATATGAAGACCGCATTTCTTTATAGGGACCTTGAAGAAAAAATTTACATGGAGCAACCAGAAGGTTTTGTAGAGAAAGTGAAAGAAAAATTTGCTTACAAATTGAAGAAAAGTTTGTATGACCTCAAGCAAGCCCTGTGACAATGGTACAAAAAATTTGACTCTTTCATGATAAATGATGGTTTTTCTAAAACCACTTCGAACCATTGCGTGTTTGTGAAAAAAATTTCGGATGGTAAATTTATTATTCTTGTGCTTTATGTTGATGACATGTTAATTGTGGGTCAAGATTACACTATGATTAACATGTTGAAATTGGAGTTGAGCAAGTATTTTGCTATAAAAGATTTGGGGTTGGCAAAGTAAATACTTAGTATGAAAATTGTTCGTGATCTCAAAAAGTGGCTAATTTGGTTGTCTCAAGAAAGCTACATTGAAAAAGTTCTTGAAAGGTTCAATATGGATAAAGCAAAGTCAGTTGGTTGTCCATTTGCGGGTCACTTTAAGCTTAGTTCGAATTAATGTCCTACAAGTGAGAAAGACAATGAAGAGATGTAGAAAATTCATTATGCTTCAGCGGTTGGTTCTTTGATGTACGCTATGGTTTGTACAAGGCTGGATATTACTCACGCCGTTGGTGTGCTGAGTCGGTTTCTCTCTAATCTAAGTAAAGAACATTGGGCAGTGGTGAAGTGGATTCTAAGGTATCTTCGAGGGACTTCGAAGGTGTGTTTGCGTTTTGGGAATGGTAAGCCGATGCTTGATAGGTTCGCGGATTTTGACATAGCCAGTGATGTTGATTCTAGGAAATCTACTTCGAGGTATTTAATGACTTTGCAGGGGAGCTGTGGCATGGCAATCTAAATTACAAAAATGTGTTGTTCTCTCAACTGCCGAAACTGAATTTATTGCCATTACGAAAGCTTGTCAAGAAGAGTTATGTTGAAGAAATTTTTGCAAGAGTTAGGTTTGAAGCAAGAAATGTATGTGCTTTATTGTGATAGTCAAAGTGCTATGCATTTGAGTAAAAATTTCACTTTTCATTCGAGATCAAAACACATTAATGTGAGATACCATTGGATTTGTGATGTGTTAGATTCAAAATTGTTGCAACTCGAAAAGGTTCACATAGATGATAATATTTCAGAGATGTTACCTAAAACTCTGTCGAGGGACAAACGTTTAAAGTGTCGAAGTTTGGCGGGTATGGTTGATGTCTCCACCTAAGCCGGTAGGGGGAAAATTGTTGAATATACCTCCTTATTGGAGTATGGGACCCAATTGCTTTATTAAAATATTTAGTTTGGTTTGGTGTTGATCATAATATATTTTTAATATATTATACCTAATTTTTGGAGACCCAATGGGCATTTTATATTCAGTTTGATAGCAGTTAGGGTTTTGATAAAAAAACCCAAGATTCAACAATATATATAAATATTGTCTTTACTCTTCCAAAAGATAGTGCAGCTGTTACAACTTTGGAAAATCAATTCGATGGTTCTTGGTTTATGCGACAACCATAACAATTGCTTCATCCTCTGTGTTCAGTGGATATTTTCAATTGGTGGTTGCTATAAGGCTTTGATCCTTTTTTTCGACTAGTTTAGGAAAGTTGTTTTGGGTTTTCTTCAACTCTGATTTCGAAAACTTTTGTTTATCTATTTGACGAAGTCTTTCCTCTTGATTTTTGGAATTCATCTAAGGGTGGTTTTGTGAGACCATTCGTGTCTTGTTTGTAATTATTTAGAAACTTTTTGGTTAATAGTGGAATCGGATTTCGATCCCGTTGACGTACCTCACATTGAGGGAACCATATAAAAATTCTTGTGTCGTTGTTAATTTAATTTTTTAACATTAATTTTTATTTCTATTGATTGATTTATTTGTGAGAAATCATATATTTTCTCTAATATGTGGTGTGAATCGAATGTAGTCGCAGGACGATGGTTGGTAGGGAGAATGTGGTTATAGTGGTAAGTAACCATTGTGGTGGTGAAGTACAGAGACAATGGGGCGTGCAGAGTAGAGGGAGGGAGAGAGAGTAAACTTTTTTTTATTGTAAATATTATGTTTAACAAAGACAATGGAATTTTTATCAGTTTAACTTCATTTGTAACGCTGTTAATTGATAAGTGATAATTGGTAATTTTTCAAACTAGTAGAATAAATATGTACTGGTCAAAAATCTCAAGGGAAGTGTTTATATAATTTATTCTTATTTATTTGATACTGATAGTGAACTTGTGCTACACATCCATATCATTAAAAATATTTTTTTAAGAACATAGTTAAAGTTGCCTTGGTTACATATGTTCTTAAAAAAAAAAAAAATTACACCCATAACATATACACTAGAACGAGCTCGTGTTATGCATGAGATGAAAATTTGAAATTAGTGATTTTACTTTCAAGTAGAAGTCTATATGAGCATAAAAGTGTTTCGTGGATGAGCTTCTTGAGTTTTTAAATTTTACACCATTCTTTGTTTGATTTGCCCTTATGTGTTGATGTCTGAGAGGTTGGGTTTGACAATTATTATTTAATAATTTTTAAAAAAATTCATAGTTGGTTTGATTTTTAGAATTTTTTTCTAAATAACTAAAAAATAATTTGGTAAAAGAAATAAAAAAAATTAATATTTTTACATTATTTTATCTTTTGGGGGATCAAAAATAATTTTAAAAATTTTAAAAACATATTTTTGATATTTATTTTTATCAAATTAGTTTCTATTTTTTGAAAAAAAAATACTGAATTTTTTTTCTCAAAAACAAACCAAACAAGGCCAAAATTGTTGCTAAAACAACTAATGCATTTGCCAATTGTTAAAAAAGCTTTTTTTTTTTTTTTTTTTGGTCTTTAGTAATTTAAAAGAATTATTTTTACTTTTAAAATTCTTCCACATGTATGAAAAGTAAAGTTAAAAAAATTATTAAAATAATTGTGATTTTTATCAATTGCCAAACGAAATTTGTTTTTTTTTTCTTAAATATATTTTTCCCACATTGCAGTTAAATAAATGGTTACTAAACTGTTGTGGATGTCTAACATTTTGAAGGGTAGTGTTAGGTCTTCTGAGGATTAACACCGAAGTAATTTGAATAATTTATTTTGTTAAATTTTATGTATAGGTTATTCATTAAAAAAAATTAAATTAATTCAATAATTATAGTTATATAATCATATTATATTCATTAAATATAAAATTTAACAAAATAAATGATTCAATCACGAAACATATATACAAAACTCAATAGTGGACGGAAGAAGAGAGAGAATGAATGGGAACAATTTTATGAGTATAGTTGGAGGTAGGGGTGAGCAGCGGATATACCGATCTGTCATAATCGATCGAACCGAACCGATCCGCCGCATTTTGGACGAATGCGTGATAACAAGCGGACGATTGCAGATTGATTTTCTCCAATCCGCCAATCTGGCGAATGGATAGCGGATTTGAGATTCTTTTGGCCGCAACCGAATCGCCAAACCTCGAGCACCCCTGCTAATTTATAAGACTTTGTGTTTTCAGTTTGTTTAAATATTCTGTTTGTGTTTTCAATTAAAAAAGGATTTAAATATTCTGTTGAAAAAAAGTTTTCAACTTGAATATCTTTTTTGAATTGAAAAAAATAAATGTATTATTTATCTATATTTTTTGGTTTTTAAATCTATCTCTAAAAATAATAAATAGATAATATGATATATGTTGATTGGTTTTTGTTTTCAAAAACAGATATAGATGTAACAATACAAAGACATTCAATCTCTACTACTACTCTGTTCATGGTTTTGGTAGTTTAAATTGTTTTTATATTTTAAGAACCATAAATTGTAATATTTTATGTAAATGAGGCATGCTGTGATTGTAGTATGTGGATGAGGCATGCACTGATTGTGATATTCTAAAGTTTCAAACATTCTTACTTTGGATGAGGCATGCAGTGATTGTAATATTTTTTTAAGTCATTGACTGTAATACTTTCTTCTTCTTTTTTTTGAGGAAGTGCACGAGTTGAATTATGTTGAAAATTTATAAAATTTTAAACCGCCAAACCGATTCGCATCCATTTGCCAAACCGCCAAACCGCTCAATCCACATCCGCCGGATTGGCAGACGGATGCGGATTGATTTTCTCCAATCCGCTAATCTGGTGAACGGATGACGGATTGAAAGTTCCGTGACCGCAACCGACCCGCGCCCATCCCTAGTTAGAGGGTCCCATGGAGCATTTGACAATGTAATATAGCCTTTGTTTGGAAAACACTAATTTAGTATTTTTATTTTTTTTGATTAATTTAGTTTGATTAAATTAATTTCATTTAAGAAAAGAAATTTAATTTAATTTTTTTGATTTGGATATAATGGTTGTTAAAACAAAAAATGATTATAATTTAGATGTAATATTTTGTCTTATTAACTTATTTAGTTTATTTTATCTTTATGCACAATTTAACTCTTATCAAACAAGACTATAAAGAGCTCGTTTGGGAAGTTGACAGTTGAGCTTTTTTAGTTAAAATAGTCACAATAAAATAAAATAAGCTTTTTAGCCCAATAAGACAAAACATCACATTCAACCCATAATCATTATATTTTTTATCTCACAAAAAGTTAAAAAACCCTTCACAAACGAGATTTTTTAATCCCAAACTAAGGCTTGGTTTGGCATGTTTGAAAAAAGTCAAAAAGTCACTATCATATTTAAGTCATATCATCTTATTTAAGTCGCATCACCTCTCTAACATATCATTTCAAACCCAACACAAATCTAATCTATATTTTATAAAAAGTAAAAAAATATACTTATTTAGATCATCCCAAACAACCTCTAAAATAATTAAAAAGCCAAAAAATCAATACACTTCCTAAACGAATCCAAAATGAAATTTTTACGTGGGAACTCAACAATTGATGCTGGTGCCTTCACATTAGTATCAAAGAAACAAACAAGTCTCGCATTCATTCATTCATTAATGAAATTCTATTCTAAGCAAAGTGTTCAACTCAAACCACTTTGGTCCTAAATTGAGAGCTTGTTCGTCAAATTCCAACGCACTTGGTCGTTGCTCCTTTTCTAGATATTATTCTTGTTGAGATAGATGTGAACAAGCTAAAGTCTATTTTATTTTAAAGCAATGATAGGTGGACACAAATTTTGTGGCTTAAATGGTCTGAAATTGTAAAAACGACGTCATTTTGGGTGCAAAACGACGCAAAACGACGTCGTTTTGACAGTTTCAGACCATTTGAGCTACAGAATTTGTAACCACAAAATATTTTTCTTTATTTTATTTTTTTGTGTTCCCAAAATAAAGTAATAATGTGTTGAAGTAAGAGTTTAATAAGTAGATATAAATTCAAATTAATCATATTACAATTTAGGGGCGTTTGTTTTTGGGTTGGGTTAAATAATCATAAAAGGACAAAAAAAAAATTTGTCATTTCAAAGCGAAAAAGTCAGAAAAGTCAAATAGAATCCGTTTGGGAAGTGGGTTGGCTTTTTGGCTTTTTGACTTTTTTGACTATATGAGCTTGGGCTCAAAAGCTTGGTTTGGGAAGGGCTTTTAGCTTTTTGACTTTTTAGACTTTTTTGTGAGAGAAGAGTGTAATGATTATGGGGTTGGATGGGATGTTTTGTCTGTTGTGGCTCATGAGCCTATTCTGTCTTTTGTGGCTCATTGAGCCAAAAAAGTCCAATGAGCCCTTGCCAAACCAAAGTGTTACCAAACGGCACCTAAACGATAAAAAATATCCTAAGTTAAAAAAGTCAAAAAAATAAAAAATAAAAACTAACTAAAAAAATTATTACCAAACGAGCACTCAATAAAGTTAAGCTCAAATTTACTGTAAAATTCACTCATTCAAATGGAGCTCTGGATTCATGGCTAGCACGACACTGTGATATTACTCCCCTTTCACAAAATTTTGAATTGGGGATAAAACTGTCATTTTCTCACAAAATTATAATGTTGTATTATATATATATATATATATATATATAATTCTTAAGGTTTTAGTTTTGAAACAAAATAAATCTTAAATTTTTTATTTTAGCAATTTAAATCTTAATCTTCTGATTTATATTCTAAATAAATCATTCATCTCTTTTTTGTTAAGTAAAACCAACTTTATATGAGTATATTAATTATTAAACTCAATATAACTATATATAAAATATTTAAAAAAACTTATTTAATTAAGTTTAATTTCTAACATACTTATTTTTCAATTGATTTTATCTAATGAAAATAAATAAATAATTTATATTGAAAACAAATTAAAAAATTTTAAAATTTAAATTAATAAAATAAAAAATTCACACTACCTTATTTTATTATACTATCTTATTTGATAAGATAAAATAACTTAAAAATAAAAAATTCATACTATCTTTTTGTTATAAGATAAAATAAAAAATTCATACTATCTTATTTTTGTTAAATTGATAAAGTAAGTTTTTTGGTTTTTTTTAGTATGAATTTTTATTTTATAAAATTTAAAAATTTTATTTTCTTTTTACTTTTTGTATATTTTTTTGTAAAAAGTCAAAAAATTATTCCAAATATACAAAAAAAATTTATCTCATATTTTAGCTAAAAATTAAAAAATTACTAAAATAATATATTTTTAAACGATGCCTAAATCTAGTATGTTTTTATATTTTTTATTTTTTTATTTTTTTAATTAAAAATAAATAAAAAACCTAAAAATTTCAATTTTCGTAGCTGTAAAAGAAAACGTATGTTTCTATAACATCACCAAACTCAGAGCATTTATAGCTCTTACTCCAATTCCTACTTCTCTGTCCCAATTCTCTCTCTCTCTCTCTCTCTCTCTATCTGCATCTTCATCTTCTCTCTCTCTACAAACCCTAACCCTAACTCCATTTCTAACGATTTCAATGGCGAGTGCATGGAACAAGCTGAAGAAATCGCTTTCCCTGAAACTCTTCCGTTCTGAATCGTCCCAAACATCCCTTCAACGTTCTACCAATTTGCTCACAGACTCTTCCGAGCCCGAATCTCAATCTTCTACGGTGTCCTCTCGTTCGGCTTCTCTCTCTATCTCTCGGTTATCCAGAAGCATCAGCACCCGATCCTCCAAGGTACGGTTTTCCCTCACTTTCTCGCTGTTTTCCCCTCATTTTCCGATCAAGATTACCTCTCTCTCTCTCTCTCTCTCTCATTTTCACTGAAATGGTCGTACTTTCGATCTCATTTTCTCGTCGAGAGAATTTTCCCGCCGGTTGTAACTGATTTTCCGGCGGAGTCGCGGAAAAAACGAATCTGAAGCCAGCTGTTTAGCCTAATTTTTCTCAGTTTCCAAACTGAGTTCGGTTACTAACCTTTTTCTTTTGACTATAATGCCCTTCATGATATTTGTAATAAATGCTCCACAGTCTGACCCTTTGCAGGGTACTTTCGTACATTTAACCTTTTCACATTTGATCACGTTTCCTGTGCTTAACTAATTAATATCTTCTCTGATTTTTTTTATTTGTTTTGACTTTTATTGCATGAGTTTGGAATTTATTTTTTCAAATATTAAATTTGTAATTAATGTTTATTTATTATTTAAGAAAAGGGTTGTTGGCATTTGAAACTGTAGAGGGAGGTAGATTGGGAATTGAGATGTCTTCATGAAATTACCAAACCACCATTCGATGGTGGCATTTCCCTTTCAACACTTTAATGCATCGTTACCATTATTCACTTGGTTTGGTTCTAGTTTTTAGAAAATTTTATTTTTTTGTATTTTAATATTTTTCAAGATTTTTTTTAATATTTTAAGTAATATTTTTTAAAATTTTTTTGAACACACTTAATATAAATACAATAATGATTCATCCCCCTTTTCCCCCACCCCTTTGACCCCCTCTCTTTCTCATTGGTTACATTTTCTTTTTTTTTTTTTTTTTTTTCTTGCTCCTCCAATCACCACCCGCCACGTGGCAAGGGGGTTGAGGGGTGACCCCCAAAAGGGGGTCCCAAGCATTATTTATATAAATATCTTTAAAAAGTATAATATTTATGATTTTTTTTTTAAAAAAATACACTAAATATAAAAAATATATAAAAATTCAATATATTTTTTGTATTTTTATATATTTATTAATTTTTTTACTAATATTTTACTATTTAGATGTACATCTAAGAATGTGTATCTAAAAAAAGGAGTAAAAAAAATTACTTAAAATTTTAAAAATATTCACTAAAAACAAAAATAAAAGACAAAAAATAAAAAAGTCAAATACACTGAGGACTCGTTTGGGAAGGGACCGGTTTAGCCAAAAAGTCAAAAAATTATTAAAAAAACCAAAAAGTCAACAACCTATACCAAAAAGTCAAAAATTCTCTTTTCTCACTACTTTTTGTACATCTTTTCGTAAGAAGTCAAAAAATTATCCTAAACATACTAATTTTTTTACATCACATTTTAGTTAAAAAGTCAAAAAATTACTAAAAAAAATATGTTCCAAACGAGGCCTGATTGTTATTTAGACCAACAATTAAAAATTTTAAAAAATTAACATCATCATTATTACTATGATTATTAGTTTATAATGTTTTGTTGTTTGGTGGGCTTCTAGATGGTTAGTTGGAGATGAAGGGGGTGTTTGGGGATTATTTTTTTTTTGTGATGTTTTTATTTTATTTAAAAAAATTATAAAAAATTGTAAAAAACGTAAAGGGAATAATTTGACAAAATTGTGTGAAAAATGATTATTTAATTAATTTTTTTATCTTTTTATGAAAATATATTAATGTCATAACACTTGACATACGGAGGGTATTTTTTTTAACCCGTCCAAAGTAGCCAAAATGATCAACAGTGTTGGTGAAGATTATTCGGCGTTAGGATCACCAAGTTGGATTTGATCTCAACTAATTATATGTTTGGTTTAAAACAAAAAAAAAAAAAACCCGAGATCTTTTCTTTATATCCTAAGACGTGTCTCAATTAATTTCATAGGTTAAAAATGTTTTAAAAAAGTGTACATATTTACACACTTCTATTATGTAAAAATATGCCATTTTTATTAAGTTTGAAAACATTATTATTGACCTTTTACCTTTTTGTCATTAATGGTCATTTTCGTTAACAGTGGTTGCTCTAAACGATATGAGAAAGTTTTACTTTTTAACTCGTGATTCCGTTTTAGGCAGGCTTGGTTGACTTTTAAGGAATTGTCTATTACAAACGTGGTTGAATTTGCTTAATGGTGATTATGTAAAGCACTATTCCCAATTTGGGTTTGAAGTTTTTTATATGTGGGTTATTTCTCTTCTGGGTAAATTGAAATTTTAATTGGTTGTTTTAATTAATTCTTTCTATTAATTAGTGCCAACTAAAGATCAAGGTGCAATCAAATGGCTAACAGCTCATGCTCACTAGATAATTCCAACATGAGGACACAAGTTTTTTTCTTTATAAAGGGTAATGATAATCGCTCCGTAATGTTGGTTTACTTGTAAAAAAGTGTATTGAAATATGTTTAAAAAAAATAAATCAAAATATATTGAAGGTTTACTTGTGTTGGTGGAAATGGAACACTCCTTCGGTCCAAACAACCTTCTTTTTCTGTTTCAGTTTATTATATTCTTCAAGACTAGTGCAAGAGACGGTACAAGTTTCATATATTATTTTCTGAATTTCAGATTGGTATGTATAATGATAATCTGTCCTGTAATTGAGGACTTGACTTTTTCAAATTTGCTTTTGGGACAGCATTTTACATTTGAATTTTATTTTCCCACCACAACTATTTGAAGAGAAATTTGTTATTATAGTAGTTGTGTTCTTCTTCTGTCACAAAGTTTATTATATTCTTCCGGATTAGTGCAAGACACTGTACAAGTTTTCATTTATTATTTGATTAATTTCAGATGGTATTTGTAATGATCATCTTGTAATTAACCTTGTTTTGTAAAAAATTTGCTTGTTCTTACAGAAAACTTGCGCAATTTGCTTGGCACACTTAAAAACCGGAGAGGGCCAAGCGATCTTCACAGCCGAGTGCACCCACTCGTTCCACTTTAGCTGCATTGCCAACAGCGTTAAGCACGGAAATCACCTTTGCCCCATTTGCCGTTCCAAGTGGAAAGACATCCCTTTCCAGTTCCCCACCAACCTTGGAGATCCTCGGTTTAATGTCTCAGGCCGAGCTCGAGTCTCTCCTTACCGTCCCTTGCTTGAAGACGTCCAGCCCAACATCCCTCATGATCACCCTCTTCCATCTCCTCCTCCACCTGAGCCTCATCACTTCTCAGATGATGATACTCTCCCTCCTATCTCCACTGATCCCACCTTTCTTGGTTCCTCCCATTCAGTAACTATCAAATCCTTTCCAGAGTTTCCTGCCATCTCTTCCTTGGAGTCTGTTTCTAGTTTCGCCGTTCTTGTCGGCGTTCAGGCACCACCTCTCCTCGGTGATGCCCGTAACCTTGAGCGGGCACCCATTGACCTCGTCACTGTGCTTGATGTTAGTGGCAGCATGGCAGGTTCAAAGCTTGCTCTTCTCAAGCGTGCACTTCGATTCGTCATACAAAACCTGGGCCCTTGTGACCGACTGGCTATCGTTGTTTTCTCATCTTCCGCTCGAAGAATCTTTCCACTTCGCAGGATGTCCGAAGGACGCCGCGAAGATGCTGTCCTCGCCATCAATTCTCTTGTGTCTTCTGGTGGGACCAACATCGTGGAAGGGCTCAAGAAAGGAGTTCGGGTTCTCGAAGAACGCCGTGAAAGGAATCCAGTTGCAAGCATCATACTCCTATCTGATGGAAGAGACACATACAACAGCGAGAGTATCAATCGACGCAGAAGTCCACAGAATCAGAATTCAAGGCAGGCTGTGGAATATCTGAACCTATTGCCTGTTTCCATCTGTGGTAGCAAGAATGTTGGTGGAAACGAGGCTAGACTCCCTACAATCCCAGTTCACACATTTGGATTTGGGTCAGACCACGATTCTACTGCGATGCACGCTATATCTGATGCATCGGGTGGCACATTTTCCTTCATCGAGTCTGTTGGCATGGTTCAAGATGCCTTTGCTAGGTGCATTGGCGGTCTTCTTAGTGTCGTGGCTCAAGAACTTCAACTAACTGTGAGGTCAGTGTCACCTGGGGTAAAGATCGGATTCATACCATCTGGAAGATACCCGAGTGGAATGTCCAATCAAGGGCAGCAAGGTTTGATCAAGGTCGGCGATCTGTATGCAGACGAGGAGAAAGAATTTTTGGTTAACCTTTCAATTCCCATAGTTTCAGCTGCTGAAGGTGAGGAAAGGCCGGAAAAGACATCGTTGTTGGATATAGTGTGTTCGTACAAGGACACTGTATCAAAAGAGATGGTACTTATAGAAGGTGAGAGAGTTGAGATACGGCGACCTGAGGTTCTTTCACCTATGGATTTGATACCGAGCTTAGATGTTGATCGGCAGAGGAATCGCTTGTGGGTAGCAGAAGGAATTGCAGAGGCACAGGAGATGGCTGAGATGGGAAATCTAGAGGGTGCACAGGCTGTTCTGTCAAATAGGAGAGCAACGCTACGATCTTCAGCATCAGCCCAAGCAGGGGATGGACTCTGCAGCTGGCTTGAAACCGAGCTGAGAGAAATTAGGGACCGAATGGCAAGCATGGAGTTATACGAGCACACGGGTCGAGCCTATGTGCTCTCAGGTTTGAGCTCGCATTCGTGGCAAAGGGCAACAACTAGGGGTGACTCGACTACTCAGACAGTTGTGTTGAGCAGTGAAGGTGGAAACACTAGTAGCGGTCCTATTGGCTATGATACTCCTAGTATGGTCAACATGGTGTCAAAGTCACAGACTCTAAACTTCGCGAATGCTGCCGAGCAAGCTCAGCAGCGACTTTCCAGGTCTTGCAGCGCGTCTCCACGATGAATGAGGATTATCGGTATTCATGGTCGAGTCTTCGGTAAGGAAATTTTTTGTCCATATATGATAATAAAAGGGATAGCGCGTTTGTAAGTGGGAATTCAACAAGAAAATCAAGGCTTCTTATTTTACTTCTCTTTTCTTGGTTCTTTTCTGGTTATCAATCTGATTCTTTTCCAGGATAGATTGGATTAGTGGAATTCTTACTAGAAATGCAATAATAGTTTGGCAGCTACTCTTGAATAAGGCTAGTCCTCTTTTTTTTTTCTCTTTTCTTTTTCTTTTTCTGCTTCTTTTTTAATTTTTTTGTGGGTTGGTAATGAAATTTGTGCGTTGATGGTGTTCCCAGGATTAGTAAGTGAAAATACAAATTCATGATCAGGAGTTTGAACTCCATTAATATGTTGCTCCCATTGTTTTCACTAAATTTTTTTAATATTTTGAGTAATTTTTATAATTTTTAGATGCTTAATATAAATACATTTTAAATGTATAATATTTGTGAAATTTTTTTTAAAAAAATTCACTAAATATCAAAAATACAAAAACTTAGTATATTTTTTTATTTTGTGTATTTATTAATTTTTTAAAATATTTTTTTATAAATATTTTACTTTTTAGTTACGTTTAAGTTAGGTGTATTTAAAAAGTAAAAGATTTGATTAAAATATTAAAAAAATAACTAAACAAAATACCAAAAACAAAACTCAATTTTTAGGAAATCAATAAAAACCAAACAAGATGATTGGTTTTTTTTGTTTTTTGGTCTGAATTTCTTTTGTCTGAAAAAATATAATATTTTCCTGGTTTTGTTTTGTTTTTGTTTTTTTTGGTGTGGCACCTAGAGTCTTCTTATAAATGAGGAGAACTCTTTACAAACAATAATGTATCTTTATCTTTAGTTCTTAAAGGCAAAAGATTGAAACTATGCCAAACATGCCCTTTGTTAATACTAATTCTAAATGGAAAAATTATGCATGATGTTGAGGCCTTTGCAAAACAGAGCAATGTTTGCCTGTTTGATTCATGTATTTGGGTCAGTGAGGTCTACATTTCTTGTGTTTGGATCATTGTTATCAAAATTGCAATTCAGATAGTAGGATCTCCTATCTTAAATTGTTAAAAGGATTCAAATTGTTATAGGATTGGTGTCATAACATAATCGCAAGTAAGATTATGTCAAATCATATGAGATTATATAGGATCGTGATAGAATCGCTTGATATGAGACTTTTTGTTTTATTTTTAATATGTATCATTATGATTTGCATTTTTATCTTATTTTTAATAGAAAAAGTGGAGTTTTGTGATCCTCATTTACTGATTTTACGATTCAATTCATGAGACTCTCTCATTGATCTCAATTTTAATAACCTTGATTTAAGTGAGATAAAAACCTTTTGGTTTCGTAATGTGTAGAATTTTAATTTCACAAAATTGTATAATATCTAGGACCAATGATTTATCCCACTAATTCAATTATTAATCCCATGGGATCATAAATTCTATCACTATAATCGGCAATGGTGGTTTAGCTAAAAAGCAATCCTATGATGGGTAATTATTGAGTACTTCTGTAGCATCTTATAACATTATATTAGTACTCCAAGCTAATTATGGCTTCATTTGGGAAGAAAGATCGGGTTGAATTTGGGATTATTTTAATTACAAAAAGATAAAATAGACTTTTTAACTCAATAAAACAAAACATCATGTCAAATCCATAATCGTTACATTATTTCTTTTACAAAAAGTTAAAAAGTCCTTCACAAACGAGATTTTTTAGCCCCAGGCTAAAATAATTAAAAAATCAAAAAGCTAAAAAGCCAATACACTTCCCAAACGAAACTTATGTTACGAAAATTTATGAGTAAAATATGTTGACCTATTTATTTTTATTTTTTTTTAAATTGAAAGATAAAAAATAATCTCACTTAATATATGCAGTGTATTCTGATTTTTTATTTATCAAGAGTATCTAGGGATGACAATGGAGATTAATGGGGTAGATATTAATTTCTCATTCCCATTCCTCTATAACAATTTTTCTCCATTCCACATTTCCCATTTGTCATGGATACTACTCTCATCATCTCCTAATGAGTTTGGATTTTTCCCAACTCAGCTTGACCTTCTTCTTTTTATTTATTTATTTATTTTTTATTATTTTTTTTTAAAGTTCACAACTAAAACTAAATATATATTCAATCTTATCTTATTTTATTTGGCTCAATAACAAAATCAGATACACATTAATTAATTAAAAAATTTAATTTAAAATAATCAAATATATAATTTTGAGAAAATCAAATAAGTTTTTAGTAATTGAAAAAAAAAAAACTTGAAAGAACGTGAAAAATTAAAAATAAATAAATAAATAAATTACAACTATCTCTCTCCCTCTTCTACAATGTTACATTCTTTCTTAAAATTAAAAAAACTAAAATATTTACAAAATAAAGTAAAATATTTAAAACAAAAAATTTTAAAATATATAGATAAAAATTATCTATTTAAAATGAAAAAATAAATTTTTCTTAAACATTGTTTAATATTTTAAAAGAATAGATCCAAAAAATTTAAAGTAAAAACTTAAAACTCAAAATATAACTCAAAACTATTTTCAAAATTCAAAACTCTTTTGAAAATTCAAAATTCTTTTGAAAATTCAAAATTTAAAATTTAAAAACTTATTTCAAAACTCATTTCAAAACGTTTTTTTAAAACTCATAACTAAACAAATTTTATCTTTTCAAAACTCAACTCATAATTTCACACTTAAATCATAATTCCAAAACTAAACCAAATATTACCTTACTTTCTTTCATTGACCGCCTTTTCCACCGGGGACTAGTCTGCAACTTAGTTAAATTTAAGGGGTCAATTTGAAAATCATCAACTTTTCCACCTATATAAATTGGAGGTCCTGTGTTGTTATCACAGGGTCTGGTAAGAATCGAGGAGAGAGAAAAAAGGCTTCCTCTCGCTATACTACTTCACTCTCTCTCTCTCTCTCTCTCTCCCTCTCGTGAGTTAAAAATAAAAAATTAATAATATATAGGGAAAATGGGCGGTACTCGCCCTTGATCATACCTTATGAATATTTAAAAAATGTTATTTAACCGACTTGACAAATAAGAAAAAAGAAAAAAATTCATATATTTAGATCGAGTTGTCATAGATACTCATAGAATAGGATTTCCATTGCCCATCCCTAGGAGTAGAGGTTTTCATCAAATGATTAGCTAAAATGTACTATAATAATTGAGCAACAATCTTGTAAGGGTGTTTGGATCATGGATTTAAATAAGAATTTAAAAAATAAAAATAAAAAATATATATAATTTATATTGGGAGCTTTTTTCATAAATTCATCTTCAATTACTTATGTTCCATTCAACCCATATTCTTTTTGACTATTCCATTAGGTCCTCTATTTTAGATAAGAAGACCAAAATATCATTTTCATCTACTTATGTTCTATTTAGTTCATATTATTTTCTTATGTTTCAATAAGTCCTATGGGTGACATAATTACCAAAATACCCCTAATGTATCTATTTATGTTCTATTTAGTTCATATTATTTTCTTATGTTTCAATAAGTCCTATGGGTGACATAATTACCAAAATACCCCTAATGTGAATGTTCACACTGTCAATGTGAATGTTCATATCGTCAATGTGTAGGGGCCCGGGCCATGTACAATGTAAATATTCACATTGACATGTTAACATTCACATTGATAGGAGTGTAAAATTAGCCCGCGGCCCGGGGGGAGCCCGGTCCGGCCCGTGACAATGTGAATGTTCACATTGACATATTAACAATCACATTGATAAGATTGTAAAATTGGCCCGCGGCCCGGAGCGAGCCCGGCCCGGCCCGTGACAATGTGAATATTCACATTGACATATTAACATTCACATTGATAAGACTGTAAAATTGGCCCGCGGCCCGTGGGCGGCCCGAGGCGAGCCCGGCCCGTGACAATGTGAATATTCACATTAACATATTAACATTCACATTGATAGGAGTGTAAAATTAGCCCGCGGCCCGTGGGAGGCCCGAAACTCGCCCGCTGCCCGGGGCGGGCCCGTGACAATGTGAATATTCACATTGACATGTTAACATTCACATTGATAAGAGTGTAAAATTGACTCGCGTCCCATGGGCGGGCCGAAGCCCGTGGCGGCCCGGGGCGAGCCCGACCCGGCCCGTGACAATGTGAATATTCACATTGACATATTAACATTCACATTGATAGGAGTGTAAAATTAGTCAGCGGTCCGTGGAAGGCCCGAAGCCCGCCCGCTGCCCGGGGCGGGCCCGGCCCGGCCCGTGACAATGTGAATATTCACATTGACATATTAATATTCACATTGATAGAAGTGTAAAATTGGCCCGCGGCCCGAAGACGACAGCCTCGGGTCGGACCGGTGGGCCTGGGCCTAGGCTCGAGCTTAGGCTGGGCTTGGGCGGGCTTGGCCATTTTTTTTAATTCTTTTTAATTTTTTCTACCAAAATTTTATTATTTTCCACAAAAAAAGACATTGTGCCTCAGGTGGGCTAGGCCTCGGACCGAGCCTTGAATGAGCCTTAAGCGGGCCGATGGGCCGGGCCGGGCTTCAAAGTGATGGCCTAGGCCCTAGCCTAGGATCTCGGACATGCTCGGACCCGGACCCAAACGAGCCTACCCAAGGTCGTGGGCGGGCTTCGAGTAGCCCACGGGCTGCGGGCCAATTCTACATTCCTATCAATGTGCATGTTAATATGTCAATGTGAATATTCACATTGTCAACGGGCCGAGCCGGCCCTACCCCGGGCCGAGGGCGAGCTTCGGGCAGCGGACAAATTTTACACTCCTATCAATGTTAATATTAACATGTCAATATGAATATTCACATTGTCACGGGTCGGGTCAAGCCCGCTTCGGGCTGCGGTCGAGCTTCGGGCCGCCCACGGGCTGCGGGCCAATTTTACACTCTCATCAATGTAAATGTTAACATGTTAATGTGAATATTCACATTGTCAACGGGCCGGCCGGGCCCGTCCCGGGCCGCGGGCGGGCTTTTGGCCGCCCATGGGCCGCGAGCCAATTTTATACTCTTATCAATGTCAATGTGAATATTCACATTGTCAACAGGCCGGGTCGGGCCCCGCCACGGGTCGCCCACGGGCCGTGGGAGGGTTTCGGGCAGCCACGGGGCGCGGGCTAATTTTATACTCTTATCAATGTGAATGTTAACATGTCAATGTGAATATTTACATTGTCAACAGGCCTGGCCGGGCCCGCCCCGGGTTGCCCACGAGCCGTGGGTGAGTTTTGGGTAGCCACGGGGCACGGGCCAATTTTATACTCTTATCAATGTAAATATTAACATGTCAATATGAATATTCACATTGTCAACGGGCCGTGGGCGGGTTTCGGGCAGCCACGCGGCGCGGGCTAATTTTACACTCTTATCAATGTGAATGTTAACATGTCAATGTGACTATTCACATTGTCAACGGGCCGGGTCGGGCCCGCCCCGGGCCACGGGCAGGCTTTTGGCCGCCCACAGGACGCTGGCCAATTTTATACTCTTATCAATGTGAATGTTAACATGTCAATGTGAATATTCACATTGTCAACGGGCCGGGTCGGGCCGAGCCCGCCCCAGGCCGCGGACCAATTTTTTATACTCTCATCAATATGAATGTTAACATGTCAACGTGAATATTCACATTGTCAACGGCCTGGACCGGGCCCGCCTCGGGCCGCCCATGGACTGCGAACGGGTTTCGCGCCGCCACGGGACGCGGGCCAATTTTACACTCCTATTAATGTGAATGTTAACATGTAAATGTGAATATTCACATTGTCAACAGGCCGGGCCCGCCCCGGCTCGCTGACGGGTTTCGGGCCGTCCACGGGCCAATTTTACATTCCTACCAATATCAATTTTAAAATATGAATGTTCACATCATAAATTGCTAACCGTTCAAAAAATATTTATAAGGGTATCAAAATTAAATATAAGGGCATAAGTGTCCAAGAAAATAGTGTAAATCAAGAAAAAGGACTTTATGGAATAAAACTATACATATATGGGACTAAATGAGTTAAAAAATTCCTTCATAGACTTCTTGGGCTAAAACACTTCTAAATAGAATTTATCAATAATTTTTCCATTTATATTTCATTCATGTTTCTTTATATTTTTTTATTATTTTTTAAAAAAATTTATTTAAATTTATAATTCAAATACAACCTAATAAAAGGAGAGAGAGTATAGAGTTCTTATTTCTTAATTGATTCCTATATTTGTACTAAAGAATTTTCATAATAATAAGAAACTCATTTTTTTTAATAAGATTGTTTCCTTATGAATTTTTGACTCCTTTGACCATAATATCACCATCATCATGGGTGATGACATGCCCCCCAGTGCCATGTGGCGCTTATTGTTGGCCAAACTCTAATTTTATTTTATTTTATTATACTTTTAATTTTTCCAAAAATTAATTATGTATGTAAAAAATATTGTACCAATCTTATATTTATTTAATATAGAACTTCAAGACATCAAATTACGTTTCATGCTTAGTCATGGAGAATAAAAAATTGAACTCCACATCTATCTATTTACAAAAAAGCTACGGTCCAACCTTACAGTATTATAATTTATATAGAATAAATATGTGTAGTGGAGATAAAATTAATGAAATATGAGATTCATGAGTAAAATAAATTGGAATTAATGATTTTTGTTTCTGGGTAGATAATTATGAGTTTATAGTCTTAATAGGTTAGGATCATTAGCAAAAAAAAGAAAATGATTATGTTTATACATTTGAGTAATTAAATGTTTCACAATTAGTAAACTGAATTTATTGTCATAACCTATATTTAAAAAAATGAGTAAATTACACAAATAGTCCCTATAGTTTGGGGCTTGTGTCACTTTGGTCCCTGACTTTTCAATTGTGACACATTTGACCCTGAATTTTGAATCTTGTTCCAAATAAGGACAATTGAATATATAATTAGATTTTTCAAGGGTAAAATTGTCAATTTGATAAAATATAAACTAATTTAACAAAAATAAATGTCAAACAAATATTTTTGAATTTTTAAAAATTATTTCTACCTACTAAAAATAAAATTATGTAAAATTGATAAATCTTTTATACATTTTTTTTTTACCAAATTAATTTTTATTATGTGTTTGGATGATAATCATGTAAAATTAATTTTAAAAAATTAATCATGTAATTTTTATTAATTTTACATAATTTTATCATTGGTGGATAAAAATAATTTTAAAAAAAATTTTAAAAAAATTTTGACATTTATTTTTATCAAATTAGTATATATTTTATCAAATTGACGATTTTACCCTTGACAAATCTAATAACATTTTCAATTGTCCTTATGTGAGCAAGTCTCAAACTATATGGACTATTAGTGTAATTAATCCTAAAAAAATCGATCTAGTTAAACCATGATCGTGAGCAAGTGCATAAATATACTCCTGAAAGATAAGTGGATATACGAAGTCGTGTTGCTGAGATCTATCTAGTTCTAAATATCTTTTGAACTCTTCCATTTGAAATAAAAATGGAACTAAAGATAAAGGATTTTGAGGGTTATCAAATAATACAAAGTGCGATACAGTCAAAACAAGATATTGGTAGTCAGAAAAGAATAGACACCTTGGTAGTATAATTGAAGCCAATTCAATGGTGAACCTATTTCCATTAGGGACGAGGACAACCGACTTAGAATATTTATTCATTTTGGAATCGGGTATGTTAAATTTAGAATATTTTTTCAATAGAATTGGAAACTCAATAAGAAAAAATATTCCATTGCATCCCATTTCCATTTATAATTAATATCGATTATCATTTGAATATTCACTTTATTTGACTCTATGAGTCTATGGAATTTCAGATTTTTGCCTTCAACTTTTAAATTTAGGTCTATGGCTTTCAACTTTTCGATCTTTTGATTTTCAAAATCATATGTAATAAGTGCTAAGTCAAAAATAAAAAGGAAGAAAAATATGAGGAGTGTGATAAAAGGGAAGGAATCGGATTGGACAGAGGCCTAGAGGGCCAACGTAGTTGGGGAAGGAGGTGGTTGAAAAGGGGCTTGTAACGGTGGCGGTGACTATTAGGTCAAATTTGGAAACTTGTAAAAAAATTAAAAAGTCAAAAAGTTACTTAAAAAGTTAAAAAGTTAATACTATTCATCAAAAGTCAACAATTACGGCTGCACAACTCCCAATTCGAATTTTTCCCTACAAATCAATTATTACAATTTTTTATTACACATTTTTCTATAAAAAGTCAAAAAATTAACCAAAACATCCATATTTTCAACCTCAATTTCTTAGTCCAAAAAGATAAAAAGTACACTTATTTAGGACACCCCAAACAACCCCTAAGACATGTACTGTAAGATTAAATTTTATAATTTTCTCCAAAAGGGTAATTTATTTGAGGGATATAATTATAATTAAAAAAAAATGATTTGAATTGAAAAAAAATTTCTCCAAAAGGGTAATTTATTTGAGGGATATAATTATAATTAAAAAAAAAATGATTTGAATTGAAAAAAAAAGAAGAAGATGTGGTGTTCAAATAGAACTTCCCTTCTTTTTAACCTTAATTTAAGACAAAGATCAATAAACATTGTTAGGTGGTGTTTGATAGATAAAAAATAAAAAATTGAATGTTTAATTTTTGAAACTGAAACTTGTTTGATCAAAATTTAAGCACTGAATTAAAATAAATTATTTAATGTGTATAAGATTAAATTTAAAATTTTATTATTTTCAAATTATCTTTTGAATTTTATATTGGGTTGACGAGGTGGTGATGGCAGTGGTAGTGGTAGTAGCAACAGTGATTGTGATGCCAATAACAATGATGGTAGAAGTTGAAAGATACTGACAGTGGTGAGAATGAACTGCTAATGCAATTGAAGTAAAAAGGGTATCAGCGATTATGGTGTCTATAACAATAGTGATAGAGGTAGTGAGAGGTGGTGAAAGGTAGTAGAGGTAGCAGTATCTGTAGTGATAGTGTGATTGTTATGGTGGTAGCAGTAGTGATGACAACAATAATGAGATTAGAGCACCTTTACTCGATACTTCAAATATGATGTGGTATTTTAACAGTCATATTTTGACATTAAGTGGGGTATTTGGGAAGTTATTTTAGTAGATTATTTTAGTTTTTGACTATTTTAGGAGACTAAATTTTTTGTGTTTAGGAAGATAGGTAGATTTTTTTGTAATTGAATGTGATGTTTGTGAGAAAAAAAATGAAATGATTATAGATTTGATGTGATATTTTATCTTATTGGCTATTTTCATCTATTTTGTCTTTTAGTGCTATTTTAACCAAAAAATCTTATTCCCAAACATCCTCTAAAAATATCAACTCCATTTGATATGCCAAATGCTGAGTTGGTATTTGGCACGAACTCAACATGTCAAATCTGACATGTTTCATGTTGATATCAAATGTTAAATCTATCTAATAAAATAATTTTATTTTGTAAAAATAATAGAATAATAAATTTGACATATCGGGTGAAAAATTTCTATAGGAGTCAATTTACAAACTAAGCTTTAAAAAAAAAAAAAAATGACATTTTAGATGAAGATGTTCTTATAAAGACATATATCAATGCTCAAGTACTTATAAATTCAATTAATATTTCATAAGTTTTCAATCATTTAAAATTTTATTAACTTTTAATTTATATAAAGAGTGATTTAGGTAGCGTTTGATAAAGTTTTAAAATTATAATTTGAGAATATGGTTGTATTTTAAGTTTGTGAGTTTTGAAATTATAATTTGAGTGTGAAAAATTTGTTTGGTTATGAGTTTTGAATTGAGTTTGAAATTTTTGATGTGACATATGATATTTTATTAAAAAACTTATAACTCATAACTAAACACTTAACCCAAAATCTATTCAAAACTCATAAAAAAAAATTTAAAAATTTTGAAAATATTTTTTATTTAAAATATAAAAATAACAGGTGCAAAAAAAAAAAAACAAACAAACACTGTTCCGGTCAATTAGCCGAACGTTCGAGAGGATGACCGGGTAAATGTGTTTGCAAAAGTGAGTGTGGAACCAATTTTTAAAAACTATAACCAAATACCATATTCAAACTAAGAGGTGGAATTAAATTTAAAAAACTATACCAAACAAATCCTTAAATTTACAATGGTTAATTTAGGACAATGATAAATATAACATCTGTTAAAGAGGTGCTCCACACGGTGCATAAAGAAATTTGAGTGGGTGTATTTTGTGCCCAGTTGCTTAGTTTTTTTCAACTATTTTAGTAAGTTAAAATTTTTATATTTAGGAAGATGGTTGGATTTTTTTATAGTTAGACGTGAGGTGTGTTTGGTTTGGTTAGAGAGATAAATTTTCAAAAAAAATATTGGGGAAAGGGTTTAGATTTTTTTTTTGGTCTATTTAATTGTATATTTTGAAGATAGTTTTAGAGTGTGGGAGTTTTGGATGATTTGATATTTTGTTGTTGTTAAGTAAATGTGTGTAAGGCCCCGTTTGTTTTGAGAGGTAGAATGGAGGGGATTCATAGTGAGGGGATTAATAGTAAGGGGATTGTTAGTGGGGGGATTAAGTAAAATTGTGTTTGTTTTGATAATAGTTGTTAGTGTAGAAATTGTTAAATTATTTTTATATAAAATAATAAAACAAATAAAAAATATAAAAAATTAAACATTAATATTTAAAAAAAAATCCCAATATAAAAAAAAAAAAATTTATAATCCCCTCACTATTTTTCTAATACCACCTCCACCTTCACCTTCACCTTCACCTCCTCTATCCCAATCTCCCTTCCAACCTCCATTTATATCTCCTCATCCGTTCTAATCCATTCCTCAACTCTACAAACAAATACAACACTAAATAACTCCACCTCCATCCTAATCCCCTCCCATCCATTTCACTCCAAAACAAACGGGCCCTGAAAAAAAAAATAATTGAGAAAGAGAGAGGAGCGAGAAAATGTGATTGATTGATGTGTAGGAGATATAAAGTGATTTTAGAATTTTTTTTTTCTAAAATCACTAAGGCCATCTCCAACGGTGTATCAAACCCAGCATTAAATTTGAAATTTGATGAAAAAGTCACTGTTTGTGTCTCCAATGGTTTCACCAAATTGATATCAAAATGAGAACAGAATAAAACTGTCATCAAACTGAGAACAAGCTCGCGATTTCAGTATTTCACTGTGCTATAACGTTGGGATAGGCCAACCGGTCAACCAACCGAATGTCCGGCCGGTTGATCCACCGGTCAACCGGTTCCCTTTCAAATAGGTAGGTTCAAACAGGGTCAAAAATGTTCAAATAGGTTTTAAAAAAAACGTTCTTGCCTTACCGGTCAACCGGCTGATCGACCCACCGGATGACCCTTCCCTTTTGATGCACCATTGGAGCAAGCCGTATCAGATTTAGAAAATCAGTTATTTTTTACTCAAATTTGGTGAAAAAAGTAATGAACCGTTGAAAATGCTCTAATCCAAACAAAAATTAGAACATTTTCTCCAAAATTTATTTCTCAAAAACAAAACAAACAAGACTATGATATTTATAAAAAAAAATAAAGTAATTATGAATTTAATATAACATAAAAAAATAAAGTAATTATGAATTTAATGTAACATTTTATTTTAGGGGGATGCACCAATAAATCCCAAATTAATAACTTATACACTGTTTAGTCTTAAAAGTTTTCTTATAGACTGAAAGGTCCCATTACAATGTTTCAAACATCAGATTAATATTTCAAACATTAGATTTCAAACATTAGATTTCAAACATCATATTAATATTTATTTTATCTTTTTATAAATTTTAGTAAAAAAAAAAAAAATAACTCTTGTCGAACAGGGCCAAAAGCAAAAACTTTAAACAACGCAACACAACACAACACCTCACCTCTATCTAGCTTAGCTAATCCTTTGTTTTCTCTTCTCACCCCAGTTTTCCCAAAACCCTCTCTCTCTCTCACTCTCTCGAGATTCATGCGGCCTCATTTCACAGATTTCACCGATCTGAGATTTGGGGAAGAGGTAGGTACACAACAAAACCAAGCTTAATCGGTAAAGAAATCATATATATATATATATAAAGGGTTCGAACCCATTGCCTCTTTGTTCACGTTTTCGTTTTTGGGTTTGCGTGTGTTGTTTGATTCCTTGAAAGCATAAACCACATCACAAGCTTTGGTTTCGCATCTGGGTTTTCCGATCTGATCAGAAATCTTTCTCCGATTCAATCCCAATTTTCCCCTTGAACCGAAGTGGAAGTTGAGTTCATCGTTCTTGGCCGATCTGCAACAACAAAAGTCGATACGAAGGTATCCCCAGATTCCGCTCTTTCCCAATTCATATTAGCTGCTGAATTTGAGATCTTCAGTGTTTTTTTTTTTAATGGGTACCTTAAAAAATTGCAAATTTCAGCTGAAAAAGAGCTTATTTGACGATTGTATTAACAAATTAGTCCATAAATTTACTCATTTCAGTATTAATTTGATATATTTCGAGGGTCTTCTTGCATGGAATTTAATTATTTGAGGAGTTAGATTGTTTGGTTGGTATTTGATATTTCTTTTTTATTTTTTGTTGTTGTTTATATTTTGTATTCAGTTAACCCAACTTAGTAATTATTTCAGGAATAATGAGACAAGCCAGTTGTTTAATTATTATCTTGGCAATGATCAGACAACAACTTGCTTGATTGTTATTTGATTAAGATTTATTTTGTATGAGTTAACCCAACTTTGTCTAATCTTTATGTGTTTTAGACTTTTCCTGGTGAACCCAATGCCATGTGGGGCAAGTTGATTTGTTTTGGATGGTTCTTTGGTCATTCATTTGCCTGAGGAGTGGGGAGGCCTACTTACCCATAAAACATGATCCAGACACATGGGTGGATTTATTTCTTTGTCAACTTGGTCCTAGAGTGGCACCACCATGTCACCTGCAATTGTGAAACTTTATTGATAGTGTTTGGATTATTATTTTTTTTTATAATTTCTTCTGTTATTTTGGTTTTTTTATTTTTTATGTCCTTCTTTAGGTTTCTTGATAGTGTTTTTGGGTTTCTTGTAACTGAACAGGAGTTTTATACTGAGTGAAATAGAAGAGCATATTCCATTATTTTTTCTTTCGATATATATATTAGTGAAAGATTGGTGACATTACATGTATTTGTCATTTATTTTCTGGAGTTGAGTTTAATCATATGAGTTTGCAATTTTTAGTCTTATTGATTATAACCTCTCTTTTGATTATGTATTGCAGGAAGTTTTGCTTGTGAGCCATAGGAGGTATTTGGAAAGAGAGTAAACAACTTCCTCTGTTTCTCTCATTGTAACTATATATGGGCTGAGGTATACATTTCATGGGAGGTGTGGAGGATGATGAACCACCCTCAAAACGTGTGAAAGTATCCTCTGAAGAATTGAGAGGCCTTCAGGACAGTACATCTCTTGGGCTAACAACCTGCTTGTCGTGTGACTCAATGGCTCGTCCCCTAGCATCCCAAGGAGATGAAGAGATGGTTGGTTCAAAAGGAATTATCAGAAAAGTGGAATACATTCGAATCATAGCAGAGGCACTATATTCTCTTGGCTTTAAGAAGACTGGGGCACATTTAGAGGAAGAGTCTGGGATACACTTGCATTCCTCTATGGTAAATTTGTTTATGCAGCAAATTCTTGATGGTAATTGGAATGAGAGTGTAGCCACATTGCATAAAATTGGTCTAGTTGATGAAACTATCATAAAGTTAGCATCTTTTGTAATATTAGAGCAGAAATTTTTTGAACTTTTGGATGGGGAAAAGGTCATGGATGCATTGAAGACATTGAGGACTGAGATTGCACCTCTTTGCATAAATAGCAATAGAGTTCGTGATCTTTCTTCGTGTATTGTGTCTCATTCACATTGTCAAATTGTGGGATTTCCTGGCCAAGATGTAGGAAGGACAAAGTCTCGGTCAAAATTGCTTGAGGAATTGCAGAAATTACTTCCTCCAACAGTGATGATACCAGAAAGAAGGTTAGAACATCTTGTTGAACAGGCTCTTGACTTGCAACGAGGTAGTTGCATGTTTCACAACTCTTGGGATACAGAAATGTCATTGTTAACTGATCATCGGTGTGGAAGAGACCAGATTCCTTCTCAAACATTACAGGTTAGGACATGTTTTTTCTGATTTCAGATTTATCTTTAATACATATATTGACACTTTATTGTTTTCGTCCTTTGTTAATTGATGAGCTGGAAATACTGCATGCTATGATAACCTGGAATATATGATGTTTTGTTTTCTGGAGCTGAGATTCTCTTTCATTAGTGAGGCTAAGATTCCGTTGACAACCTGGGAGTTGTTTCTTCTGTTTCTTCAGTAAGCAACTAAAACTAACAGTACATATATTTTGCCCAATGCTGTAGTATCAACTACATTCACGTATTTCTCGTAGAGAAAATAAAATCTTCGCCACCTTTATGTGCATTTCAATTTGGTGTGCGTATGCTCTCAAAATTTAAAGGCTAGCTGCCCTACACTATTAATCTTGTTATATATCCTCTCATAAAGGTATGAATTGTAGCTTGATTTTAAAGATTTTAGCAATAAATTCTTTTGATTATTATTTTTTTGATATGTATAATATAATATTATTAAACGGCACTTGGGCCTTTGGCTGTTTAACTAAATCTTGCCTGTGTATTTACAAGACATTTGTCCCCATTGGCTTCCAACTCCAAGCAAGAACGGATAGACAAAGAAAGTATACTTTAATCGAAAGGTGAGGATTTAGGGAGAGGTGAAGAAGAGAGAAGGGTATAGTGCATGCTATTGTAATTAAAGAGAATACAAAGTTTGGGTGATGATTATGATATCATCACCTTTTATATTAATCAACTGTTACAAACGGAAGTCCTAAGGCACGGATTAAGGAATCACATTTTATATTTATTGATTGATTGAATGACTGATTAAGGAATCACAATCAATCAATCAATCAATGAGTCACAATCTAATCTAAATAAGGAAATAAAAAAATATTCTAACACTCCCCCTCAAGCTGGTGCAAAAATATCTTGCATGCCCAGCGTGCCTAGAATGTCATGAAATAGTTTACTCCCAACTCCCTTGGTGAGGATGTGTGCAAGTTGTTCGCCTGACTTCACAAAAGGAGTACATATCATGCCGTTGGTGAGTTTCTCCTTGATGAAGTAGCGATCAATCTCAACATACCTTGGGTTGTCATGTTGAACAGATTGTGAGTTATGTTAATAACAGCCTTATTATCACAAAATAGCCGCATAGAGTCTGTCTGGCCCATCTCCAAATCACTCAACAACAGTCTGATCCACAAGAGTTCACACACACCTTGTGTTGTAGCTCTAAACTCAGTTTCTGCACTCGATCTAGCCCCTACATTCTATTTCTTACTCCTCCAAGTGACAAGATTACCGCCCATAAAGGTACAATATCCTGCTGTAGATTTCCTATCAGTTATTGACCCTATCCAATTAGCATCTGTATAGGCTTTCACTCTGAGGTGATCATGTTTGGAAAAGTAAAGACCCTTTCCAGGAGAAGATTTCAAGTACCTCAGAATTCTCATAACAGCCTTTAAGTGAATTTGATGAGGGGCATGCATAAATCGACTAATCATGCTGATAGCAATAGTAATATCAGGACGAGAGTGAGATAAGTAAATGAACTTACCCACTAATCGCTGATAACTCCCCCTATCAACAACTGCTTCTCCTTCATCATCACTAAGTTTCTGATTAGGTTCAAGTGCGGTATCATAGGCCTTACATCCAAGCATCCTTGTTTCCTTCAAAAGGTTAAGAACAAATTTCCTTTGTGAGATGAAAATCCCATCCTTAGAGCGAGCAACTTCGATCCCCAGAAAATACTTCAAGTTCCCCAAGTCTTTGATTTCAAACTCACTAGCTAAATATTTCTTCAATAGGGGTATTTCCTCACTATCATCGCCGGTAAACACTATGTCCTCCACATAAATAATGAGAGCTGTAGTCTTACCACATGAGGATTGTTTCACAAACAAAGTGTGATCTGTCTGACTATGTTTGAAACTATATTTAAGCATAGTCTAAGTGAATCTCTCAAATCAAGCCCTTAGAGACTGTTTGAGACCATATAACGACTTTCAAAGCCTGCATGCTTTACCATCTGTCTGATAATCCTCAAAATCAGGAGGAATGTCTATATATACTTCTTTTTCTAGATCACCATGTAAGAAAACATTCTTTATATCAAATTGATGAAGTGGCCAATCTAAATTAGCTGCTAGAGAGAGAAGTATTTTGGCTAAATTTATCTTAGCCACTGGTGCAAAAATCTATTGATAGTCCACTCCATAAGTCTGAGTGAAGCCTTTTGCCACAAGTCAAGCCTTGTAACGCTCAATGGAATCATCTGCTTTGTGCTTCACAGTATACACCCATTTGCATCCTATCGGTCGTTTGCCCTTAGGTAATTTGGTTAATTCCCAAGTGTCATTCTTACAAAGTGCTTTAATTTCCTCAGTCATGGCAAGTTTCCATTCAGAGGTAGCGAGAGCATCCTGAAAATGGTTAGGAATACTAACAGAGGAAATGTTTGACACAAATGATGAGCAAGTTTGTTCGGCTGATCTAAGAAATAAAGACCATTTACTGGCTTGTGACAAGGTTCTGAAAAAAGACCATGATCAGGAAAAAATGTCACACTATAGTTCAAATTTTTAGTAATACGACTCAAGGATAGAAGATTAATAGAAAAATTAGGAATGTTAGCACTAAAGACAGAGGTAAGGTAGGGGTGACATGAATTAAACCTTACCCAGAGATAGAAGAAATAGTACTATTTGCAATCCTAACTTTGTCTTGACCTGAAGAGGGCTTATATGCTGAGAAAATGTCAGAAGATCCAGACATATGATCTAAGGCACCAGAATCAATAATCCATGGCAAAGACTTATGGGAAAGAAAAGCACTAGGTGAAGAAGCTAAGTTACCTGAGCGGACAAATGACAAGGAAGATGTACTGGGAGCAGTAGAAGACTGGCAGGCCAGTAAATGACGCGGAACAACCTCAAGCTCAGGAGAAGTCATGCTAGATAAACTATCAAAAGTTGGATCAACTGAAGCGGAAGTAGAATCAAGGGTGTCAACAGCAACTTGATGGGCTTGAGGATTAGAGCCACATCCTCTAGATTAGCTTGATCGACCGCCTCTAGTACCAGACCAATCACTCTGACTCCCTAATGAAGCCCCATGAAGCTTCCAACACGTCTCACGAGTACGCCGCGGCTTGCGGCAATAATCACAGAACACAGTATCCTTCCCTGAAGGATGGGAAAGAGGTAATGACAAACCAGTTTCATCTCGAGGAGCAGAAAGTAATATTGAACGGTCTCTAGTAGCCAGTGGTAACATAGCAGAACGATGACTCTCCTCATTCTGTACATATGCAAAGGCCTCTTGAAAAGATGGAAGAACATCCATGCCAAGGACACGACTCTGGACCGGATCAAACTCCACAGTGAGGTCTTCCAGAAACTTGAAAACTCTCTCATGTGCAAGAAACTTATAGTAACCAACTGAGTCAACTGTGCAGACAGACTTGTAATCCAGGAGATGATCTAGGCCTTTTCCAACCATTAGTCAGAAAGGTGTAATATTGGAGAATTGTCTGCTTCCCCTGTACTGAGCGCTCAACAAACCGGCGCAGCTTAAAAGACTAAGGCCTTGTTTGGTTTGAATTTCCCAAAAATTTTTGAGAAAAATTCTCTACAAATAAGTTTTCAAAAGTAATCAAACCAAACAAATTTTCCCAAAAAAATTTCCCAAAACTTGTTTGGTTTACAAGTTTTCCAAACAAATCTCTCTCTCATACACATCAAATCAATCACTTTTTCCAAAACTCTCTCTCAAAATAATTTTCCAAAACATCTTTTGAAAAAAACCAAACCAAACAACTTTTCGTACTTTTTATCTCTAAAACTCATCTCCCAAAATCAAACCAAACATACCCTAAGAAAAATTCCCTTTTTGAGAATATGTACTGCTTCCCAAATATCCTGGGCATTATCCATGGATAAGTAGCCTTCACTAATCTCAGGATCCATGGAATGAATGAGCCACCCCATGATTAGAGGGTTGGTAATCTCTCATTGGTCATAGTCAGGATTCGTAATACTTGGTGCTTGAACTCTCCCATTAACATATGCTATCTTCCCCCTACTTTTCCGAAAAAGTGTCAAACACTGAGACCATGAAAGGTAATTCAGACCATTAAACAAAGCAGTGGTGATTTTGAGGTTAGGGTTCAGGTTCTCAGATGTAGTAGTCACAATTGGACTGGAGCTCTCCCTTTTAGATGGGTGAGAAGTAGTGGTGGATTCACTAGTTAGGTCAGTCATAAGAACTCTACAATTTCAACCCAAAAAAACCTTATACAAATCACAAGAATGGAAAGAGGAATGGAATGGATTGGAACGAGCAAAATCACATACAGACCACTATGAGAGCATAACAATCAGATTAATGGGTCATCTATGGACCCAAAAAATAAATCAAATACGGGAAAACGAACTTCCAATCAAAACAAATGTTGAATTGTGTTCAAGAAAGTAGAGGGAAAGAAACTTGGGGCAACAGAAGATGGGCAATCCTTAAACGCTCATCCATAGTAGCCGAAATACACAAAGAGAGGCTAGGATAGCTCTCACAAGGGTCGACTAGGCTAGAAGGGCCTTCGGCTGAAGTCGAAACAGCTCTATGGCTGGTTCTGACAATAACTCAGGGACTAGCGGTGGAGGATGGGTGGTGATAGGTGATGGCTGGTTGGTAGCAGCGGCTGTGTGGGTGATGGTTTTTAGGATTTTGGCTTTGATACCATGTAATTTAAGAAAATACAAAGCTTGAGTGATGATTATGATATCATCACCTTTTATATTAATAAATCAACTGTTACAAAAGGAAGCCCTAAGGTACTGATTAAGGAATCACTTTTTATATTGATTGATTGATTGACTGCTTAAGGAATGACAATCAATCAATCAATCACAATCTAATCTAAATGAGGAAATAAAAAAATATTCTAACAGCTATCGCTGAAGGGGAGAAGAGTGAACCTAAAGCTTCATTATCTTCAAATTATTTTGAGATTCTTTCCTTGTGTTAACCTAAGTATGGGTATGAATCAAGGGTTGCTTTAAATAATGAGATGGGTTGTGTCCTTATGGCAGCTGAATACAAATTGTGAAGATACATCAAAGGGTATTGCTGAGAGAGAGGCTTAAGTTGTTATTGATGGGATTGCTGTGGTCCAAACTCCTAGGAAGGAGAAGGAGCAAGTAGTTATTTGAAGTAAAGATGGGGTTAAAGGGGGTAATAATTCTATGCTGATCAAATTGTTCTACCATAGTTTGTTTACCATGTGATGTGTTGCCATTGTATTACTAACAAACATGAGTGGTGGGACCCACTAAACCAATAAAGTGGTGAGACATGAAAAGATTCACAACATCAAACTTGCCAGAACAAGGTGATGGGGCTAATTTCAAATTATTATTATTATTTCCCCCCCCCCCCCCCCCCCCCCCCCAATTTTTAAGACTCACGGTTGTGCCTAATCTTCTCAGGTTGTGAGAGTGCCTCCTTCTTCTTCTTCTTCTTTTGGGCAAGTCTCGGGTTTGTGAGTGTCATTTTCTCATGGCTAGGTCAGTTTCAAGTTGTCGTGTTTTTGAGAGGTAGTGGGCCTCTTGGTTGTTTCCTAGTGTCCTTTGGACATGTATCTTGAGCTTTATTGTATATTCCTTCTTCTTTGGTAATAAATGCTTACCATAAAATAACAAAAAATGAAAAAAGAAAAGACAGAGCTAAGTCTTTAATCCTCAAGATACATTGAAAGTGTTCCGAGGGAAGGTCCTGACATTTCTCTTGGTTCAGCTCTGATGGCTGCCTCACATGGTGCCTCTTGGGAATCTGTTACATTGAGTGTGTGGTAGGCACATATCCCAGCATGTCAAAGATAAGTTTTTCACACATTTTGAAGTATTAATTTACACTAGAACACTATAGTCTATAGCACTCTGGTACAGTAGATTTTATTATTATTTTTGGCTATGTTTGCTCACATTATATAAATTACTTTGTTTAGAGGAATACACATGTAATGTTTGTCTTAGATTAAAAGCCTAATTGTTAATTTTGTTTTCTGAAATTTGTTTATTTTGTCCTGATTACATAGTTTATTGGTCTGCACTATCTATTGTAGATATGGCTCAATCTATCACTTGGAGTTCATTGTTTTTTTTCCTGTTACTCCTTACGTCAGGTTTTACAAGAACACTATGATGAAGTATGGTTTTTGCGATTTTCACACAATGGGAAATACTTAGCCTCGTCATCCAGTGATCGATCAACAATTATATGGGAGGTAACTGATCTATCTGAAATAATTTGAACATGTCGTTGCCCCTCTATTGCTATGTGACCTTTGTCCATTTAATGAGGCAAGAGTTACATATTTTTTGACTGCTATGATCATATATGAGTAGATGGTGCATTGTATTTTATTCTTTAATTACTTGCGAATATATGCATAGTATCTCTTTGGATTTTACGGTTGTTGCTTCATCCCTCCATAGTTTGTATATGCTTCGATAGCCATCTATTCTACTAAATTACTGCTTCAGTATTTGTTTAGATTGTTTACCTGAATTCTTTGGGGGGTTTGTTTTGTCTCTTGAAATCTGAAATTGGGAGCTTCAATCTGATTATACTCTTCTGGTCTTAACATTCCAACAAACAGATAGCTTGTATGATCCCAACTCCTATATTTGAAATGTCAGGTATTCTATCTTGAAAGATAGGTTGTAATCTGGTTGATATTTCATAAATTTGAGTGAAGTAGAAACCAACCCCAAAACAGAGATGTTCTAATTAGCCTACTATTTCCACAGCTTGAGTTCACGAATGAGAAACAAAAATTAGTTATTAATTTCTCAATTATCTTTATTTATCAAAAAAATATAAATGTTCAGAAAAATCCCATTATAATTTTTTTTGAGCCTACAATGCGTCTTGTGTATTCATTGAAAGTGAAGCTTATTCATTTTCGTAGAAGTTTTAATCTAGAGTATATTGTCAAAAGTAGTAGAATCTCATACTGAAGCACATGCATGCATATTGACAATTGTAAACTGAATCCCCGTCCTTGCAGCTGGGGTCTGCCTTCAAACTCCACAGGCACAGAAGAATAAAAAGGAATCAATTTGTGCTTCAACAAGAAATATTAGGTGTACCTTTTACTTTTTATTATTATTTTTTCTGGGAATAAGTAAACCTACACTTTACATATTTGTATGACGGATCCAGGATTCGAACTTTGGGGGAGCAAATATACATGTAACTTTGCTTTTATTGAAATTATTTTACTATTACTAGTATAAAGTATAATATTCATAGTTTTTACAATTTTTAGAAATGCATGTTTCCATTGGATGGTGGGGATGATCCTCACTGAACTTAAGGAGGGTTCTTGTTGCATTCCAATTTTAGGTAAAATGTTGTTGAAGATTACTGTCTATGCTCAACTATGATAAACTCTCTATTAATCCTTCATCCTAATGTCTGCCCCTTTTCTTTTATTCATTTTTACTTAGAAATCTTGGCCTTTATAGGTTAATTGGGATGGTACAATTTCGTTAAAGCATAGATTATCAGGTCACCAGAAACCTGTTTCCTATGTCTCATGGAGTCCTGATGATAATCAGCTCCTTACCTGTGGAGTCGAGGAGGCTGTCAGACGATGGGATGTTTCTTCCGGTGAATGCCTCCATATTTATGAGAAAGGTGGTCTCAGTTTGGTGTCTTGTGGATGGTCTCCAGATGGGAAATCAGTATTCTTTGGTATTACGGATAAAAGCATCTGTATGTGGGATTTGGATGGTAAAGAGCTGGAATGTTGGAAAGGGAAACGAATTCTTAGAAACTCGGACTTGGAAATAACAAGTGATGGGAAACATATAGTTACTATTTGTAGAGAAACTGCAATACTATTACTTGACAGAGAAGCAAAAACTGAGAAATTGGTCGAGGAGGATCAAACAATAACTTCATTTTCGTTATCCAGGGATGATAAGTTCTTGTTGGTTAGTCTTTTGAACCAAGAAATCCATCTATGGAACATTGACGGTGATGCAAAGCTCATTGCTAAGTACAAAGGTCATAAGCGTTCCCGATTCGTTGTTAGATCCTGTTTTGGTGGACTTCAGCAAGCATTCATTGCTAGTGGCAGTGAGGATTCTCAGGTATGAATTTTTAATAGTATTTTTTGTTTCCAAAAACATAATATTAGAATGTGATTCTTGATTGTAATAAATAGCTGTACATTTAGAATTAGTAGGGGATATTGTACAACCCAATAGTGAACAAACTTAAGCATGTGTACGGCAGACATTGGACATCCTGTACCAAGTAAACCTATGGTTCTTTGCCATGTTGCCTTTGAAAATTTTTAATTTTACCTATGATTATAAAAATTGTTTTCGAAACTACCCATATTATTTTGGGTAAATTACAGGGACATTTCGTGAGTTTTCTAACAATTATAGGGACCTCTCCTCAAATTTCTAATATGACACTACCCTCTCTTCTGCTTGATTAACATTTAACAGATTACCCCCTCTACACATTCTGTCTCTAGCGTTTACGAAAAATGCTATTTTCATCATTTAAAATTTTTAAGCTCAACTTCTAACCTTGTAGAAGTTGGGTAATATTTTAATATTCTATTTTTCTTTGATTCAATTGACCACTTGTTCAACCTATCAATTATTTCTTGCTATGTCGTTACTTTCTTAAAAAACAGGTCAAGCCACCCAAACTATCACCATTAAAGTTCTTTCCTGCTTTCTCTCTCTAAACATGTATATATATAGGAAAGACTACATGTGTACATGTATGTACATAGACACCCACCAAAAAGGTGCATGCAATATGCACCCTCACTTTAATTGTTGAATCAAAAAGATTAAGGGGTTGTTTGGGATGTCCTAAATAAGTGCACTTTTGGACTTTTTGGACTAAAAAGTTGAGGAAAAAAATATGGTTGTTTGGGTTAACTTTTTGACTTTTTATGAAAAAATGTGTATTAAAAAATTATATAAATTAGTGTGTAGGGGAAAATTAAGATTGGGAGTTGTGCAGCCGTACTTTTTGACTTTTGGTAAATAGTGATAACTTTTTAACTTTTTGAGTAACTTTTTGACTTTTTGACTTTTTGAGCACATGCCAAACTTGGCCTAAATCTGAGTCATTGACTTGGTTCATAACCACCATTACTATGGGTTATAACAAAACACCCCTAGTTTCATAACAAAAAATAACCACTATGGGTTATAATATAGCACTACTATAGGTCATAACTAAGCACCACAAGGTTCTTAACCCATTTTGATTTGACATTTATATGGTCCCACAACCACTTCAAGCCACAATAGAGCATAACCAGACACCACTAAGATCATAACTAAAGACAACCAAGGTCATAACTAGGTGTATACTATACCCAAAAAAGAGGGGTGTACCGTAGAATTCTCCGATACATGTACTGTTTGGTGTGCAGATGAATTGCTTGAATTCATGTACTGTTTTCTATATCCACTATTATGCTCTTTGTGAGTATGAAGGTCATTATTTATTTGTTTATTTTTGTATTTACTTCTTCTTTGTTGTGAGAACAGTGCCCTGAATTTTGGAACGTGTTACCGACAAGTTTAGGTTCTGTTCTGAAACTCATATACTTTCTTCCTTATTCAGATGGCTTCTTCTGGTTGACCTTTCCTAAGCTTTACCTTTTAAGGAGATTGTTAACTTTCCTGATTTCTGAGTTACCAACGTTCAGTTGAATAGGAATTGTGAGGAATTGTTTTAGGTTCCATTTGGAATGATAGATTTCAAATGAAGGGATTTGAAGTTAAAGCTTTATAAAAATGAGAGTATTTTATTATGATTTTTGTACAACTTTAGTTCTTAGTTTGAAGGATATCAAATAATTAATTTTGCATTGTTATTTCAAATCCGTCATGGTAAAGCTCTGAAATGAAATCTCGAAATTCATATCTAAACTATCATATCTAAAATATGAGCTATTTTCATTGAATGATTTGTACCAAAATCCAAATGCAACCTTTGAAGCTGCCCTATGTGGATTAGTACACAATGAATCCATTTTCCTGATTTGAATTGCTTCGAGTCCTACCCATGTATTACTTTAACATACATAATTATAGAATACAGGACTTCCACAAAGTGCATGGATACATGATGTGGAACATTTTTCTGTTCTGTTTGTAGGTTTACATATGGCACAAAGGCTCAGGGGAGCTCATAGAGGCATTGCCAGGTCATGCTGGGGCTGTAAACTGCGTTAGCTGGAATCCCGCGAACCCGCACATGTTGGCATCGGCCAGTGATGACCACACGATTCGCATATGGGGGCTTAATCAGTTAAACCCTAAACCCGAGAAGACACACAGTAATGGTGTGCACCTTTGCAATGGAGGAACTACTTAAAAAAAGGTTAGGATGAAGAAATAAGCCTTGGAATGTTCAGTTATTTGCTATTTCTTTCCCCGACCATTGCTTTTTATGTGTAAATACTTCTCTACTTTCATCTAAAGCAGACATTCATGGAAAAAAAAAAGCATGTGAACCTTTGAATCTCTGCGAATAAATTATCTACTTGTTTCATTTTCAGTATTTTAATGCTTATTTTTAATAATGGTGAGAAATTGTTAGCGTCGATAAATTATATGGGAAAATATCATAATAATGGAAAATGGGGAAATGAACCAATGGAGTGCTAGTGAAGACTGTGTTTTGCATCGGACATGCCTCACTTGCAGTTCACAATTTGTTTTTCGATTTCTCATTTATTTGATATTAAGTTCCTAGTGTGGATGAACTTTATAGTTGTTTATACCCCTAAGATAGAAAATGAATTTACTTAAGTTTGTACCCAGGATATAATGGCCAAAACATTAAGCTTTTATGTGAACCCGACTGCAAAATTGTTAATTTTGTAATATTTGTTTTTATTTAACTCGGCTATTGCAATAGGTTGGGCTAGATTGTCAGGGTTGTGGAAATAACCCTACTAGAGACACCATTTGGGATTTTTGTTTTAGTGTAGTGAAAAAGGGTAGAAGGGCGCGACCAACTGTAGTAATTCTCCTTGGGCATGACCAAAGAAGTCCCTACTTGCTGGGATGCTGGACAAGAACGGCCTAAATGGGTTTAGGCCTGATAAGAAGACAGGCTTGAGTCATAACTTGACCTGAACCCTACTAAGATCCTAATGAGGTGAAGTTGGGAACAGAAGTGGATGGAAATCGTGTATCCCCATTGAGACTTGACCCAATGCCATTTGCTCACAGAACTCAATAAGAGTGAGTTCTGATATGCGAAGCTACCATCCTTGGTGGTAATTTGAGTTACTCAAACTATTGTACCTAAACAATGTGTGGATTCCACACCATTGGGGTGGCTCTAAATGAACCTCAAAGAATTTGTTGGGCTTCCCAACTTCCACATTTTATTTAACACCATTCTACCCTTTGCTCAAATGACCAAAATGACCAAATACGTAACCTGGCTCATCAGACCGTCCTTCCAAGCTTTGGTAGCTCCAGCCAGTTGTTCCTAGCACCTCTTCATCGTTGCAACCACCTCTTGTCCCTTATGCTTCTTCTTCACAATCACTCCCCTTCCGATAAATAAAGAAAAAAGTTGTAAAATTCAATTTTTGGTTGGAGTGTTCAAAAAAGTGGGGTGCTCAACAATTTTATTGGGGTGCATTTAGAGGCACCATTGTGGTGGCGGTAGTTGGGGAAGACATTAGGTGTAACATTTTAAAAGAAAAAGAAAAAAAGAAGACCCATAAATGATGGGTGAAGATTAAAGAGCCACCTCACTCACTGGGAGCAATTATTAAGGTTTTTAAAAAAGGAGAGTTATTCATCACTATCTTATCAGTGAATAATTTTTGCTCATAAAAAGGGTTAGTAATATAAAAAGCAATAGAAGTTTGTAAATATGGGTTTCAGTATATAAAAAGAAACAGTTGAGGAGGAAGAAGAAGAAGAAACAGTTAAAAGAGCTAACTCAACTCAACTATTTCCTCTGAAAGGCTAGTATTGCTAAAGCAAGATGGCCAATAAAATGGCCACTTTTACTAACCAATTCACACTGCAAAATGTACTTGTCATTGAATGACTTTCTTTATTGATTTTTTTTTGCCTCTTATGTAGATCTACAAAACAATTGTCATTTATATATAGGGTAAGTTACAAACACACAGCTTGAGATTTACTTAAATTATAAATTATTCTCTGTGATTTTAGAAATTACATTATATCCCCTAAGATTTTTAATTTTATAACAAATAGGTTTTTTTATTAATAAATCATCAAGTTAATTAACAGCTTTTAATAATGTTAAAATTTTATTTCAATTAATAATTTCAATAATTTTACTATTGTATAGGTAGACAGTTAGAAATTTAATTTTTTCAATTAATTCTGTTAAATAAAAAATTCTGACAGGAAGGTATTTATAATTTTTCAAACCACAGAAGGAAATTCATATTTTAAACAAATTTAAAGATGTGTATTTGTAATTTACTCTTATATATATAAAGGTCACCCCATATTTTGCAAATAATGTGATCCACTATTAAATTTTTTTTGGGATATATACTTAGATCCTACATATGGACATCAGTTATTTTGTGAATCCACCACTTCATGTAGAAGGTGAAAAAAAAATTCAAATTTTCTTTTTGTCAGGAGATATATAACAAGTCTCATTCCACTTTTTGTCCCTCATATTTCCATTGTCAGAGGTTAAAAACACACAAGATAAAAAAAAGTGAGAGGCTTAAAAGTTAAAATTCAAATCTGTTATAAAACTTGTGTCTCCACCTATTTGTAATTATTTTTTATTTTTTATATTGAAATGTTATTTTCCCCTTCTGCAAAGAGAGATAGAGTAACACTAAACAAATTCATTACATGATTTTCTTACCAATAGATGCAAAGATAATATAGATAGGGTTATTAAACGAACCAAACTACTCAAACTTGACTCATGTTTGATTTGTTAAAATCTTGTTCAAGATCAGATTCCAAACTAGAACACAATTTTAAGATCGTTAAGTTTTCAAACCAAACTTAAACAATCTACTACTTGGCCCAATAAATTTATATGTACTATAGAAATAAATTAAGTTACTCGAACTCAACTCGTGTTTAGTTGGTTAAAAATTCATTCGAGATCGGCTCATTGTGTAATAAGTCAAATTTGAACATATTTTGAAATTCATTAAATTTTCAAGTCAAATTTAAACAACTTACTATTCAATTCATTTAGGGGTCATATATATAACATTCATTACTTTTGTGTCTAATGAAAAAAAAAAAATACAAAAAAACAAAATCATCTAATGTATAACAATTTTGTAAGAGGAATAACCAACAATTTTAAGGCTTTTTGAAAGTTTGATGGACCACAAGCCCACTTGAGTGTACATCCTTTTGTCCCCGCAATTTGGTTTCAAAATAAAAGGGCAAAAGTAGTGACCCGGTGTTGGTTTTTTGTCTGAATTTGTGGAGGGCCTTAATTGTATTTTGTAATGAAAAATGATTCCCAAACAAAAAATTTATATAAAAAATTTCATAAGAATAATGTGGTAATAATATTTTGAAAATCATAAATCACTTTAAGAATTTTTATTTATTTAAAATGGATAAACATAAATCTATCATGTTACTCTATATAAATTTTTTATTTGTGTGTATGAGTTTTTAAAATACTCTTTACCTAACTACCTCTCCCACTCAAGAAACCACAAATATGTACTATGTAATAATTTAAAGTAAAGCTGAGAGAGAGGAAAGAAAAAGTATACTCCAATCCTTTTAGCCGATTGTTCCATGAATTGGAAAAAAGGATGGTGAATGAAGTGAAAACAAGTACAAAACTTTGAAATTTGAATCTAACACCCTTGCACCCTTTTGTTGCAAAAGTTGTCCTAATATTTATAGCAATGTTATGGACACATAAATTTTTTATAGGATGAGACACAAACTCACATGCAGAGTTTATCATATGTAGAACTTATCATTTGTCTTATATTTGTATTCCATTTTGTGTACATCTTTAGATTTATTCTAATACTTATTTCTTAATATTATTGCCAAATATGAGTAGGGTAAATTATACGGACCAATTCTAAGTTTCGAAAAAAAAAACAAATGGCTTCTCTTCAATTCATAAAGAGGATTGTGGATTAGAGATGTTTGGCTCTTGCGAGACTCACTATGAATTTTATAAATCGTTTATTTTTTTTGATTATGCATGAAGATCATCTATGAAAGAACTCATATTAAGTTCAATAAACTTAACTCATTATTTTTTAGATTTGTCTAAAAAAACGGATAGTTTATTTTTAAAATTATCTTGGTTGGCTGTCTTTTACAGACAAATATCATCAAAATATGTAAAGTAAAAATATGATTTAATATTTAAGTAATATATTTATCCTATCCTATTATTAAAATATATGATAAACGAATATTTATTTGATCTCGAATTTTACTTGTTGATTAGACGAGCTTAAAAGTTTAATTCGAATTCGTTTATTTATTTAAAAAATCAAATCAAATTGAGTTGGTTGGATTAATTTATAACCCTAATAACTGACAACTCATCATTTTGCTTGGCCCACTATAATCACCAGAGATAGCAGGCCCATGAATCACACTTTAATTTTAACCTAACAACAGCATGATGTAAATATATATCATAGTTTTTTTAGCATGCGGCAACTTTTGTGGCTCACATATGGGACCGTATCACATAACTTAGTTTCAAATTGAAGCATTGAAATATCAATTAACTAAGGCTTTGTTTGGGTACTTTCAAATAATTCAAAAAGTCAAAAAGTTATTCAAAAAGTTAAAAAGTTAACACTATTCACCAAAAGTCAACAATTATGGCTGCACAACTCCCAATTCAAATTTTCCTCTAAAAATCAATTTTCACAATTTTTTATTACACATTTTTCCATAAAAAGTCAAAAAGTTAACCCAAACATCTATATTTTCAACCTCAATTTTTTAGTCAAAAAAGACAAAAAGTGCACTTATTTAGTCTTCCCAAACTTGGCCTAAATTCTAATGCCAAAGTAATAATGAACTTTTGTTAAAAATTTACTTTAATTATTTGTAGCACCTCATTCTAAGGGGAGTGCTTAGAATAAACTGGTTTGTTCGGAGATTCCATTATCTCCAAAGTGACACAAGGAAAAAGAGACACATTGCATATGAGAGTGGCGGGATATGATTTTCTACATTATAAGAGACATGAATGAGATAAGTTCTTTAGAAAATTGTCTTCAAAGGTTACTCTTTTTTACGGTGATTGGACATTATTTTATGGAGGTCTCATCTTCAAAGATTTGGCAAATTATAAATATTTTATTATCAGAATTTTTTATGTAACAGGATTAATGGAAAAAATAAAATTATTATCTACTTTTTTATACAATGATAAAATTACCTAAATTATTAATTAAAAAAAATTTTCGACATCATTAAAAACTGTTAATTGACTTGATGATTTATTAAAAAAAAAAAAAAAAGCCATTTGTAATGAAATCAGAAACTTCAAGGGGGCGGAATATAATTTCTAAAACTATAAGAAACAAATTATATTTTAAGTAAATCTCAAATGGTATATTTATAATTTATCCTAAAAAATTTTAACCAATAAATCTCATTTCCTTCTATATTTCCAAAATGCACAATGATGTACTACTGTTTTCTCTATGGCCAATGCTACTTCTTTTGCCAGAAGAGCCTTCCTTCCTCAAGGTCAGAGACTAGTAGAACTAGTCTCTCTTCTCCAAGACCTCTCTCTTTCTTTCTATATTCATCTTCTCCATTTGGTGCTTGTCCTACTTGTTGCTATGGTCAATAATTGCCTTTTTCAATCTTACTGGTTACATTAATGAGCCATGTTAAAACGACACAAATATGATGTGATGTAATGGTCTGTCTTATCATGAACTAACGTAATCAGTTGAAAATCAAATGTGAGAAATCATCTTTTTTTCGGATCCCAATTTTCCATTTTTCGATTCTTATTCTCCCTCTGCTCCAAGTTTTGAGAAATTGTGAAAGTTTCTATCTAAAAAATGAGAAATTCTAACAAAAAATGCAAATGTTTATCCCAAAACAGATAATTTTCATTAGAAAATAAAATAATTGTGATGAAATCGTGAAATTTATCCAAGATTTTCTAAAAAAAATTTAAAACAAGAAATTTCTCAATTTGAAGATTGTGCATCGTGCACTAGTAGCCTTCTTCTTGACTATGGTGAAACTGGAACTATCTAATAGGCCGCTGTTGTGAATCATGCAATTGCTTAAACAAGGCATATACATGAAGAATGAGAAAATTCACATCATGGAAATGGAAGCTTTAATGTTTGAATATTTATATTATAAAAAACACTCGGATCTGAGGTTCCTCCATATACACCATCAAACCTATTTTACAAAATATACACTCATCTCAAACCAAAATATTAATTAAAAAAAAAAAAAAAACTCAATAGTCAGCACATACTCGAGATGTCTTAATTTCATCACGAGTGGCAGCCAGCAAATACATACATATATATAATCCTGACTAAACAAATTGAGGAGGATAATTTTTGACTAATTTAGTTGATGATTAATAAGAAGAAGTTGTCGATAGGGTAGTGGCAGAGGATGTTCTAGGCGACGATGGTGAGCCCTGTTTCAATGCCACAATGGGTAAAATACTAGTCTTTCTCCTCTCTTGCTCCTTGATTAGCTCTCCGGCAAACATTTCTAATTTCGCCAAATTCGTGCTCTCCGCTAACCTCTTCCCTTCAAATAACACCGACTCAATATTTTTTTGCGCCAACATATCCTCCGCAAGACTCAACAAGTTTTTCTTGTCTCCGATACAGCTATTGTTAAACTTTTTGCCAAACTTTCCATTGCCATTTGCTTGAATTCGAACATAGTTGCTCGTCCTAGACTGACCGAATGCCATAGAAACAGCTTGATCAACCTGTAATATGCATATGGTACAAAGTTAGTACACATTATTATCTACTAGAAATAGTGACACGCGCAATAAATATCCAATAACAATAAGAATAATGCTTGGGACCTCTTTTGGGGGTCACCCCTCACCCCTTTGCTACGTGGCGGGTAGTGATTGGAGGAGCAGGAAAAAAAAGAAAAAGAAAAAGAAAATGTAACCAATGAGAGAGAGGAAGTCAAAGGGGGTGGGGAAAAGGGGATGAATCAGTGTTATATTTTTTTTTGATGAGTAGATAGTATTGTTATTTAATTAAAAGATTCTTTTATTTCTTTATTTGAGAAAATTCCTTTTGCAATGAAAATATTAAAACTATTTAAAAGGAAGGTGGGTAGAGTTGCCATCACATACAGCCACCACAACCACCATACAGCATTAATTTAGAGAATAATTATGCATCAATTTATTTCATAATTTAATTCATTTTTTAATATTTTGATTAAAAATATTTTTTTAAAAAAATTTAATAGTAACTTACCAAGTCGGAAGCTCCTTCTCCGGCAATTTGAACCGCCCGTCTCGCCGGCGATGACGTCAGATCTCCTGCACCGAAATCTGACTCTCCGTTTCCGAGAGACACTACAATGAGGTCCTCCACACCATTACAAAAAGGGAACTCCTGCTTGTTATTAAGCACGTGCGTAATAGCCGCAGCCGTTGGATTATTCATCACAACACCACCACCGACGGCGGCGATCTTAGTCTGCCGATCGACCGAGCTCATCTCAACCGCCCCAACCACCGTCGGATCCGCCGACGTGGCCAAACACACGTCCGCCATCTTGAAATCATAGCCGTCGATCTCCACAGCATCCGCGCGCGAAAACACGAACGGCGATCGCGTGGTGAGGTCGTAGCAGGGGATCAAAACCGCCTTCACCGTGTCCTTCAACGTGGACTCTCCGAAAACCTTCCGAAACATCTTCTTCTCGTTCTTCGATCGCCGGAACATCCGCCGGAGAACCCCGCCAGAGCTCGACCGGAAAATCATCTTCCTATTCTCCGTCACGAACTTCAACGCCTCATCGGCGGTGAAAATCGGAGCTCCGCCGCCGCGAGAGGTGAAGAGGAGGGCGGCGAGGATGCCACCGACGCCGGAGCCGGCGACGACGTCGAAGAAGTCGGAAATGCGGGCGTTGGAGTTGCCGGATTTGAGGCGGAGGGAGGATTCGAGGTGAGAGAGGGACTTGGCAGCGAGGACGCCGTCGGTGGCGGCAGCGCCGTCGATGGAGAGAATGCGGACTTTGCCGGTGACGTGCTTGCCGGATCTCATGTCTTGGAGAGGAATTTGAGGGATAGAAAGCTTGGGATCTTCGTATCCGAAGAGGAATTTGGTTTCGAGGATTGAGAAGATCTCGGAGGTGAGCTTGTCTACCTCCAAGCTCGAGTCTAGCATGGAAATTGATGAAGAAGATAGTGCTGTTGTTGCTGCTGCCATTTTAGAGTTTTTTTTTTTTTTTTAATTTTTTTATGTGCAATGCAATGGAGTGTGTATGTGAGTAAGGTAGAGAGTGATTGGAAGGAGAGAAAGAGAGGGAAAATGGATTGGAAAATTGGGGTGATGGAGATGGAGAAGGGGTTGATGGGTTTATATAGTGGAGAGGAGGAGGAAGAGGGAGGTGATGGGAATGTGGGGACACTGACTCCGTACGGCCGGGTAGTAGGCATGCGTGCGTGTGTATTTTCTATTTTCTCTCCACTCCAACACCACCCTCCAACTGGAGAGGAGCCTCTTCCAAGTATGCGATTACCATTGTGCTGTACTGTAAATTCTGGGTTGACACTCGGTTAGAAATAATTTTAAAAAATTACTGTCAATTAGGTTAATTTTTTTTAGGGTCTTTCCTATTAAAATTTTATAAGATAAATAATAAGCAATATTTTCATAGTAATTGGGGTCACTCAACAGTTTTTTAGAAAAATTCGATTCAAAAAAATTTTGTAAAAGCTTTATCTTTTGATAAGTTAATTTTTATGTTATTTTAGAGAATTTTGTGAAAGCTTTATCTCTTGATAAGTTCATTTTGTTTGCCTAAAACCTTGGCCACATTTGTGTGTGATAGCTAGAAAAATTTGTAAAAATGAAATTTCTCTGACAGGTTGATTTTCTCAACAATTTTTCTAGCATGTTGATTTTCTCTACAGTTTCTCTAGCATTAACATATCCTATTGAGATATGAAAATTCTCTGGAATTCCCTTTATGCCTGTTGATTTTCTTTGAAATTTACTTACTACTCCTCTTTTAAGCTTCTTCTTCAAACTAGTTGCATGTGTGTGTGCGTGAAGTTTTCTCTGATATTTAAAATTTCTCTAACCACATTAGACTCCTAGATTTGTGTGTGATAGTCAGAGAAATTTGTAAAAATAATTTTTTTTTGGCGTGTTGATTTTTTCTACAATTTCTTTGACATTAAGATATCCCCTGTGAAATATGAAATTTCTCTGGAATTCTCCTTGTGCCTCTTGATTTTCTCTGGAGTATACATACTACTCATCTTTTGAGCTTTTTCTTCTTCAAACTAGTTGTGTATGTGTAATTTTCTTTGGTACATTGATTTTCTCTGTCTAAGATTTCTCTAACTTTACAGTGAACATTTTGAAAGACTGGAATCAATTTCTCTGTGTGATGGTTAGCGAAATTTGATTTTCTTGTCCTTGTTATGTTGATTTTCTTTGGCCAAATTACACACTTCCCCTTGCGATTTTCTCTGGCTAAATCAACTCGAAATTAATAAACAACAAACACCTTAGCTGCAAGTCAACTAAAAATCGATGTGTGTAATTTTATCTAGCATGTTGATTTTTTCTATTATGAGATTTTTCTACCTTTACAGTGAACATTTTAAAAGACTGGGATAAAATTCTCTATGTGATAGCCAGAGAAATTTGATTTTCTTTTCCTTGTCATGTTGGTTTTCTCTAGCCAAATCACACACTTCCCCCTGCGATTTTCTCTGGCCAAACCAACTTGAAATCAATGAACAATGAACACTTCTATTGCAAATCAACTCCACGGTCAAAAATCAACTCAAATAAAGATTAAAAAATAAAAGCTCAACAAAATAACAAAAGCATGATTTTCAAATCCCAAATTGAAATCGAAAACCTAATGCAAATTAACTCGAAATTCAATGTTGAATTTGTTCACGGTTTTATTTGTTTCAATGTCCAGAAAAATTACACAGTCGAAATCTAGTTCCCAAAAAAGAGTAATTATCGAAGCAAACAAGCAAAAGCAAGTTAGGGTTTGGTGGGGATACAATACAATACATATATATTTCTTTTGAGGCCTTGCAATGAATTGAGGTGATGAACAGCTTCGTCAAGGGACATGTCGACTTCGGCGGCGTTGGAGACGCTGGACATCTCTTTCAATGTTAGGATCATCGGAATTGGTGGTGGTGTTGAGGAAGCTTTTGTGAAGAACCCAGATCCAGCTATTGTTACAACATTGTGGTCGATTTTCAAACAACAATTGCAAGAGCATTTGGTTTTTAGAGAGAGAAAAAGAGAGATAAAGAGTAGAGAACCGACTGAAATGAGAGAGAGAGAGAGAGTGTGTGTGGGTGTGAGCGTGAACGTGAGTGTGGGTGTGGGTGTAAAGGATCTTAGGCTACAAAAATAAATATTATGGACCTATTCCATTATCAAAAGTTAGAGAGAGATGTTAGACTAATATTGTGGACCTTAGGCTACACTATTCTTTTTATTTTTCTTACGTCTTTTTTTGTAAAAATTTAAAAAACATTAATAATTATAATAATTAATCCCCAAATGAGGCCTTTAAAAATTTTAGAAAAAATTGATTGTTTGTCTGGAAGCAAAATTAAGTGGTGTGTCAAACATTATAATTAGTGAGCGGAGTGAGACTTACGATTTAAGATGGAGTGATTGAGAAATATCTGAAGACAATGATTGGTATGAACATTACCATATGATATTCTAAAACTATCTAATAATTTTTCAAAATTTAGTGGTTTTGTATGTAAAAACTCCAATTTTTGACATTGACTATTTCAATTGGACAGGAAAACTTGGGATTAATAGTAGTCTTTGAGTCTTGTAGCAGCTTTTTTCGGTCAATCTTGTATAATTAATTAATTTTAAGGATCGTAGAATAATTAATATTTTTGTTATATCACCAATGCCTCCTTTATATTAAAAAAAAAAATGCATATCCACCATAAAAGAGAAAATCCATGTAAGTTATGGAGGTCCTCACATTATTTTTCTTTTAATCATCTTTTACTTTGAATTTATTGTCAAACAAATTACTAGAAATGTGTTTTTCTTTTTCTCTTTTTTTGCTTTTGATTTAGAGCCAAATATTTTCCTTCCTGTTTTTTTCAACTTCGCTCTAAATTTTTTGTTTTTAAATTTCTCTATTCCAATACTGACATGGGTGGGTCCATAAAGGACATGGCCCACCACTTAAGACTCAGTCCATGATTCTCAATATTCTTGAAGCCCAACGTCACACCAAGCACTAGTGACATCTAAACACTTGGCATGTAAAGAGCCAGCCACATCAGCAGACAAAGATCCTGCAAAGTTATTGCACCACACATCAGCCATTAATGAGGTTCCCTACAGCATTTATTGCTATAACTCCTCCCTGTCAGAACAGAACGGCCTCACCATGAACAAGGCAAGCTAGAACATAGACTTTTGGCCAACGTGACAGGTCGGAAGAGACAAGGAAGTGATTAGTAGAGAATATAAGCAAGTTTCGAAGACATGGCAAAGGTTAAGCTTCTCTATCACCAATCTATCCCTGCATTCCATTTCTCTTTTTCTAACTTGCTCGTCGGAGGGTTTGCTGGGGGACTTCCCGTCCCCCGTCGAACTCTTGTGTAGGTCTCTCCGTGGGCTTGGCGTCTTGGGTACTAGTTTGGGAAGCGTGTATCAAACCGACCCGTTCCGTTTGGAACTCGTTTTATTATCAGTTGGCGCCGTCTGTGGGAACCCTTTCTGCTCTGTGTGGCAGTTGTGCTCATTGCCACCGGAGACCCATCCCCGATAATCCCTATCTGCCACCCACCAGGGTGGATGGTCACAACTAAATCCATGGCCTCTCAACCTAACGTTGCCGACCCCCAAGCCAACCCTCTTAACCTAAACAACCCACCGCAGTATTTCACAGAACTCACCAACAGTATTAACCGCTTAGCCAAACAAAACCAGGCCCTGATTAATGCTTTGCTTCAAAGAGACCCTCTCATCCCTCCTCTTCCACCTCAAGATATCCCACCCAACCGAGAGCGAGCCCCGAGCCATCCTATCCAACAGTCCCACCTATTCAACTTGGAAGGCTTGCGACCCCCTCTTCCAGATATGAACCCGCCACCCCGGGCCCCACACCCATCGGTCCAGGCACCCACCCCCGATGGAGAGGCCAGTAGTGTCCAGCTTTCGCTGCATTCCGGTGATGAACACGTTCCTCTTTGGGACGCAAAACTTCGAGCCATGAAACTTCAACTGCAAGGAGTCATGCAGAACATACAGAATAAACCCTCCACTACAGCCAACTCACTATTTGTTGCCTCCATTAGGGACAAACCCCTACCCCCTAAGTTCAAAATGCCCTCGATCGACTCTTTCGACGGCATAACGGACCCAGTTGACCATTTGGAGACTTACAAGACCCTCATGGTCCTTCATGCATTCTCCGACGAGATCATGTGCCGGGCTTTCCCTGTAACACTTAAGGGGTCGGCTCGACTCTGGTTTAGTCAACTACCAGCAAACTCTGTCTCTACTTTCCAACACCTAAGTGACTCTTTTCTCAACCATTTCATTGGTGCCCAGCGCCAGCGACGTCCGACAACCCAACTTCTCAACATCCGTCAGTCAGAGGGGAGTCGCTGTGCAGCTTCGTCACCCGCTTCAACACCGAAGCCCTGCAGGTAGCAGAAAATGACAATAAGGTCATTCTCACGGCTTTCATGGCCGGTCTACGATCGTCTGAATTCCTTTTTTCTCTCTCCAAAAACCCCCCAATCACCATGGTGACCCTACTCTCCAAAGCCCAAATATACATGAATGCCAAAGATTCCCTAGCCGCCCGACAAGATCCTACAACCAAAAACCCGACTCCTAGAGAGAAGAGAAAGGACTCTGAAACCAGAAACACCCAGTACACTCATCAAACACCTCAGTATACCGACCGACCTGCCCGAGCTGACCGGTCGGCGCCTACCCGATCGCCCGGCCGGTTCGAACGCTACACACCCCTCAATTCCCCCATGGAACAAGTCCTGAACCAGATCCAACGAGATTATCCTTTAAGATGGCCCCAACCGTCTCGGTCTCCTTCCAACCAGCGAGACCAGTCCAAATATTACCGTTTCCATCAAGACCACGGCCATAATACCGAGGAGTATGTTAACCTCAAAGACCAGGTCGAGGGCTTGATACGCCAGGGGTGTCTCAATCGATTCACGGCAGCCCGCCCTCAACAAAGGCAGAGGACTGAACCTACCAGAAACAACCGCCGGCACACCTCTCCTCAACAACCCGCACAACCCAACCAAGGTTATGATCGGCCCCCATAACAACCCCGGGCACAAGGCAACCCTGTCCCCCCCAGTTAGAGAGATCATAGTTATTGCTGAAGGGCTTGCTTGTGAAGGACCATCCTGTTCGACTCAACGGGCAGAACTCAGAAAAATAAGGCAGGGCTCAGATAAAGAAGTTGTAACATTGGACCGCCCTTTCAAACAGCCCAAGCAGTGGATGGAGCCTATCACCTTTACGGAGGTCGATTGCACAGGCATCCGTTACCCCCATGATGACCCCCTCGTCATCTCTGCTCTCCTCTCCAATTACAAAGTCAAACGGGTGCTCGTCGACAACGGTAGCTCTTCAGACATCATTTTCCTCAACGCCTATAGCCAGCTCAAGGTCGGGGAAGAGAGTTTGTCTCTTCTCCAAACCCCACTGGTTGGCTTCACCGAAGACAGCAACCTCGCCACTACACCTCGCCCCGCTACTACCTGCAACGTCTCCTGTTGACCGGAGGCCTTGTAGCAGGAGAAAAATTTCTCCACAGTCATGGCCACCCCTCCGGTCGCTTGCTGCCAGGAACTCGCACAGGCTATTAGTATTTTCCAAGCGTTCGGCGTCAACTGCCCTGGCACCACTTCTAGTTTGTTCAGTACGTCCACCACTATTTGGGGGAGAGGTAGCCTCAAACCTCCTCACAGCGCTTCCTCATAAAGGCTGAATTCGTCCGGCCGCACATCCGACGCCCTCTCCTTGGATGTGGGCAGCCTCAGCCCTATTTCTGAGGGAATTTGGTACTTTCTCCTTATTCCTTCCAACTCCTCTGCCGTAAGTATGGATCTGTCTGGCTTGGTGTGCCAGTGGTCCGACTCCACTTGACTAACAGGTCTCGTGGCTGCAATCATTGTCGTAGGACGAGCCCGCACCGCCTGACTAGCTACCCTACCCTCCCTTCGCTCCGCACAGTACTGTTCCGCCAACTCCACCGCATCATCGTCACCTAACAAATCAAGCCTTGCGGCTGGCACTTCCTCTTGCGCCATTTCTCTTACGTATCTGCGAATTGCTTCGGACGCGGGCATAAGAAAGTTCACAAAGTGTTGCAGAGGTGTATCACTCGACACAAATGGGTTTACTTCTGGGACGCTCTGGTTTTTTGCAATAAGATAGGTAAAACGGATAATCCCAAACGCCCAAGGTTTGCCTGTATTCCAAGGGTCAAGACTAAATTTTGCCAGTTTGCAAAATTTTCAAAATTTTTCCAAAATCGCCTTTTCAACATCCTATATTACCCTATCCCTTCGTTTCTTGTTAAAACGCATTACCTCCCCCACCATGGGATTCCGCCACGTGTACGACTACGATCCACTGCCCTCTTTCCCTATCCCGTCTATTCCACTTCACATCACCACGTGCCTCGCCGCTCCGCGAGCCCCGGGCACCGCCACTCTAACTTCCCACTCGGTCACCCCTCGCGGTCGGCCCTCCCCTCAGTTAACCCGCTCACTCGGTCACCCCCTCGCGGTCGGCCTTCCCTTCAGTTGACCCGCTCACTCGGTCACCTCCTCGTGGTCGGCCCTCCCCTCAATCAACCCTCTCACTCGGTCACCCACCGCGGTCAGTCCTCCCCTCAGTCGACCCTCCTACTCAGTCACCCTTCGTGGTTGGCCCTCCCCTCAATCGACCCTCCCACTCGGTCACCCCTCACGGTCGGCCTTCCCTTCAGTTGACCCTCTCACTCGGTCACCCCCTCGCTGTCGGCCCTCTTCTCGGTCGACCCTCTCACTCGGTCACCCCTCGCCGTCGGCCCTCCTCTCAGTCGACCCTCTCACTTGGTCACCCCTCGCGATCGGCCCTCCTCATGGTCGGTCTCTCCACCCGGCCACCCTCGCAACCTTCGTTTTCTTCCTTATTCCCTTTGTTGGACTAAAACTGCACTTGGGAATGGAGGACTACTGACATGGGTGGGCCCGTAAAGGACATGGCCCACCAATTAAGGCCCAGTCCATGATTCTCAATATTCTTGAAGCCCAACGTTACACCAAACACCAGTGACATTTAAACACTTGGCATGTAAAGAACCAGCTATATCAGCAGATAAAGATCCTGCAAAGTTATTGCATCACACATCAGCCATTAATAAGGTTCCCTACAACATTTATTGCGATAACTCCTCATCGTCGGAATAGAACGGCCTTACCATGAATAAGGCAAGCTAGAACATAGACTTTCGACCAACGTGACAAGTCGGAAGGGATAAGGAAATGATTAGTAGAGAATATAAGCAGGTTTCAAAGACAAGGCAAATGTTAAGCTTCTCTATCACCAATCTATTCCTGCATTCCATTTCTCTCTTTCTAACTTGCTCGTCGGAGGGTTCGCTGGGGGATTCCCCGTTCCCCGTCGAACTTTTGTGCAGGTCTCTCCGTGGGCTTGGCGTCTCGGGTACCAGTTTGGGAAGCGTGGATCAAACCGACCCATTCTGTCTGGAACTCGTTGTATCATCAAATACAATTTAAAACCCAAGGATCCTTAACTTTTTTTTATCCTCCAAATAAGGATCTTTCTGTTCCTCTATCTCAAAATGTTCAAAATGAATGAATTATTAAAAGTCTAGTATTACAATAATTTTAAAACACAATTTAAAATAGAAAGACAAACAAATTTTGGAAAATGAGCCGTAGCTCGAATCTGAGAGGCTCGAAATGGCTCGAAAGAGGGAGAGGAGAAAGAGAAGGGAGGGAGAGAAGAGAAGGGAGGGAGAGGAAGAAGGGAGGGAGGCAGCACCACCGCCGTAGCCTCGCCGCCGATCGTTGCAGTTTCAGACCGTTGCCTCGCCGATCGTCCTCGTCGCAGCACCACCGCCTCACCGATCACAGCTCCAGCCCCGCCTCCTTCTCCAGCCGATTTTTATGGCCCCCTCCCCTCCCCTCCTTCCTCCTCCTCATCCTCTTCCTCCTCCCTTCTCTTCTTCTCCCTTCTTCTTCGTTCTGCAACAAAAACACAGAAAAAAAAAAAAAAAATCAACACCAAAACGACATCATTTTGGTGTCGAGCCCCGAGTTTCGAGCTAAGTATCACTACCCAACAAATTTTAGATAGAAAATCTCGTGCACTTCTCTCCTACAAAGTAGCCACTAAAGAATAATTGAATCTAACTTATCTCAGATCTAGAAGTTCATAAATGTGCTGAAGATCTTCCTTATGTTTGTATGCATACATCGAGAAATTTACAAGGGCCCAATAATAAATGACAAGGTAGTTTAGCTGGATATTTCTCAAATCTTTCTCTCTCTGGTGGGTTCTTTGGAAAAAATATGATCTGGTGTGGATCTTAATTTCTCGGTAGTCTACTCAATGTACTGTCAATGTACTATCTAAATTGGATTCTTAAATCTGTTAGAGATCCTTGTCTCCAATTTTATTTCAGTAATGCTATGGAGCTCTAAAATAAGAGCACTAAACACAGTTCTAATTTATCTTTTTCTTTACTTTTTTTTGTCTTTATTTCACTGTTTTTTTTTATGGGTGACAGCTCATTAGAGCTGTCCTTCCCCAGCTCTAATTAGAGCTCCGGGGCATTTTCCATTTTATTTTTCAAACTCTCAACTCATTTCCAAGTGCACAATAATGAGAATTTCAAGATGTATGAAAATTTTAAATATGATTATATGGTTAAAAAATCATCAAAATAGAGGGGGAAAAAAAATTTATAAACAGAATTCCATATCCTTAGTTGTATTAAACATTGTTTTGTTGAGTCATGTGTTCAAAGCGTAATGTTAAGCGTAAAGAATACTGTAATTTAAAGAAAATACAATGAAATGCTAAGATTAAAACAATTAAAAAAAGAAATCACCGTCAAAATAAATCTTAGTTTACCATCGCACTTTCTATGACCCATTCTATATTTTAATTTTGTATTCTTAGTATTATCTGTGTTTAAAGGTAATTACAAAGCTTTTGAGTTTGTTTTGTGAATTATGTAAATTTGTGGATATCTCCCCCCCTCTCTCTCTCTCATGAGATTTAACTATTTTAATTAATTTTTTTTTATAAAAATATACGTAAAAAAATATTTTAAAAAAATAATATGATAATTTATAATAATTTATATATATATTTTAAATATTCTAGTCTTTTTTTTTTTATTCTCAAATATTCTAGTCACTCTCCAAACAACCCTCACTTTTGATCTCTTCATATCAAATCAATGTTGAAAGCTCCTTGACCTAACCGTAGTCAGGTGTTGACCCCGGCCTGGCCTGCCTGAATTAAATTTAAATTGAAAGGTCTCAAGAAAACTTCACAAGATGGAAAATAATCTGTTATTAATTTATTGGGAAAATATCAAAAAAATAAATAAATAGTAGTAAATCATAAATATATCTTTTGAGATTTGGTTAAAATACACATTGTTTTATGTGATTTAAAAAATTAAAAATACCACCTTAATTAATTTTTTTTATTTAACATAATTAATTGAAAAAATAAAATTCTTAACTACTTTTTTATACAATGATAAAATTACCTAAATTATTAATTAAAATAAATTTATGATATCATAAAAAAATATTAATTGACTTGATAATGTATTGATAAAATTGATCATTTGTTATGAAATTAAAAACTTTCAAAGACGTTTCAAAATTACAGAGGATAAATCGTATTTTAAATAAATCTCAGGGAATGTATTTATAATTTATCTAAAAAATAAAAAGTAAAAAAAATAATTACAAAATTTTGAAAGTACAACACTCATTTACATAATTTAATACATAAATCACTTGTACTTTCATGAATTTGTAATTAATTTTTCAACTTGTCAATTTTTATTATTATTATTATTATTTTTTTGATATTGAGAGTAAGAAATATTTTCTACTTTTAAAATGTAAAAAATAATTTTTCAAATTAAAATCTTATTAATGTCATAACATTACTATCATACCACTATCACCATCCTACCACCATTGCCATCACCATTGTCGTCACTGTCCTACCACCACATCTTCAACGGCACCACCAACAATTTAACTAGTAGTACATTAGTTTAAAGTACATATCTAAACATTAAAACCAAAAAAAAAAAGTCTTGTTCAAAAAATATTTTTGAAATGAAACAAATTGTAATCTCTCAAACCAAAAGGATCGTAGGCTCCATTTGTTTGAAAATATTTCACGCATTTGTTTGAACAAAAGAAAAAATGATTACCATTAAAAATAATTAAAAAGTTTACTTTTAATTTGGCTCTTTCAGTATATTAATTTTTTGAAGGTAAAATGTAGGGATGCCAATGGATAATCTACCCTGTGGGTATTCATGGAGACTCAACCCAAATACATGGATTTTTCCTTTTTTTTCTTATCCTTTGGGTAGGGTAAGTGATATTCTTTAAATATTCACAGGGGATGGGTTGAGAATGGATACCTACTAATTTCGCCATATGTTTTTTTTTTTTTTTAAATTCACAACCAAAACTAAATATACATTCAATCTTTTTTCTTTTATTTATTTATTTATTTTTCTAGGTTCACAACCAACTTTTTATTTTTTTATTTTTTTATTTTTAAGATCCACAACCAAAGCTAAATATACATCTAATTTTTTTTATTATTATTTTTTATTTTTAAGGTTCACAACCATTTTTTTTTTTAATTTTTAAGATTCACAACTAAAGCTAAATATACATTCAATCTTTTTTCTTTTGTTTTTTTTTAAGGTTCACAACCATTTTTATTTATTTATTTTAAGATTCACAACCAAAGCTAAATATATATTCAATCTTATTTTATTTTATTTGGCTCAACAATAAAATCAAACACACATTAATTAACATTGTCACATTATTCTTGTCAAATTTTATGCATATCTAGAATTTTTTTAATTTATTTAAAAAAATTAAGGGCACTATCTAGTGCAGGTTTCGGTTTGTTTTTCTATGTTATTTTATTTTATTATGTATTGTAATTTTCATAATGGTTTGCTTGTTCTGAAATTTCAATTACCGAGTATGAATTTATTTGTTTTATGTTATCACACAATTTATACAACATATATATATATATATATATATGAATGTATTTGAAAATAAGGAAATTGTAGAGAATCGAAACAAGCATGAGTCGTGATTGGTTAGAAAGCATGGGTATAAAGATTTATTTGCTAGAAAAACAAAAAAGGGGATACAAAGTCTTACTAAATAATTTTTTTTTAAATAAAAGAATTTTTCTTAGTTATGAACAGATTTAACTGAAATCAGCTTGTTTCCCAATGTTATGCTTCATTTATTTAGATAGAAAATATTTTTTAATGAAAAATATTTTTTATAAAAAAAATTAAAAATATATTTTTTTATATTTAGTGGTGGTGATGGTGGTGGAACGAAGGTGAAAGTAGAGATTGTGACATAGTGGTGGGGTGATGGCGACAGTGATGATGGTAGTGGCTATGGTGATGGTAGTGTGATAGTGAAGGTGAGAATAGTGGTGATGGTGTTGTGAAATTAGTAAAAATTTAATTGAAAAAATATTTGTTGTTTTTTAAAAGTAACAAACAACAAAATTCGTGGGGAACTAAAGAAAGAAGATGGAAGATGGATTGGGTGTGGTAAGGCATAGATATCTTAAAATGAGTGGTTCAGATTTATTAAAAGGTATAATTAGATTTTGGATAAATTAAAATGAATGGTTCAAATTTGCTAAGAGAAAGATGGTTTAATGTCTAAAATGTCCGTAGCTAAGAGATCAACAAACAATTCCTTGTTTATGCCCTGATGTAATTTAATATGGGTCTTATAACACTTTCTTCAAACAGGTCCTTTCACATTTAATTTCTTCAAACAGGCTCTTATAACATTGTAAACAGGTTCTTATAACATGTAGAGGAGAGAGTGAGAGTGAGAGTGAGAGAGAGAGAGATGACTGTAATTTTTTTTTTAATCTTCCACGTTCTTCCACATTTTTTTTTTTTCAATTACTAAAACTTATTTGATTGTCTCAAAATTTATTTGATTATTATAAAACAAACTTTTTAATTAATTAATTAATGTTTATTTGATTTTGTTGTTGAACCAAATAAAATAAAATAAGATTGAATGTATATTTAGCTTTTGTTGTGAACCTTAAAAAAAAAAAAAAAAAAAAAGTTGTTAATGTTAAATATATTAAAAAAAAAGAAAAAAGATTGAAGGTATATTTAGCTAAAACCTTAAAAAAAGAAAAAAAAGAAAAGAAAAGTTGTTAACATTAAATATATTAAAAAGAAAGAAAAAAGATTGAAGGTATATTTAGCTTTTGTTTTGAACTTTAAAAAAAAAAAAATGGTTGTTAACATTAAATATATTAAAAAAGAAAGAAAAAAGATTGAAGGTATATTTAGCTTTTGTTGTGAACCTTTAAAAAAAAAATTTGTTGTTAACATTAAATATAAAAAATAAAAATAAAATAAAAATAGGGATTAAAGTAGGTTGGGGAAAATCCAAACCTATTAAGAAATGGGGATGATGGTACCCATGGGGAATGAGGAAAGGGGAATGAGAAAAATTTATTATAGGGAAATGGGGATGGAGAATTAATATCCACCCGCCACCCCTAGTAAAATGGTGACTCTTCATTGATTTTTACCTTACGCATATAATATTATTTTTTTTTCAAATGTCAATTAAATCCTAAAGATAAAAGGATATACATATAGTATAAAACATTTTATGTTGAAACAAATAGACTAGTAAAATCAAAAAATAAATAAAAACAGAAGATCCCATACCTATAGATACATTGTATAATGGGAATGGTTAAAGTTTACACTCATAATTACTGTTTATTTTAAAAAACAAAATATAATTTATTTATGTATTTATTGATATTCAATGAAATTAATTTTTTTCATAAATAATATCTACTGTGATATCTATGAGACAAACTATTTAAATTATCACTCTAAACCCAACGTAAAATCCATAACAAATAATATAAAAAATAGTAGTGTGGAGGAGAGTCATTCGAATGTAATCATTCTCAAACAATTGAATGAAACATTCGAGGGCTCCACAAGATTTAATTAATGAATCCTCAAGAAATAGCCTCCAATCAAAATCAAATCGGATTTGGGGTTATCTTTTTCATAACTCTCTAGTCACTTTCCTACATACTTCCTCACAGATCACCGACGCCCCCAAATACATTTCTTTTGATTGTTTTTATTTAGCTCTCTCTCACACCCACTCACAATCACATACATTCATGCATGTTAGATAAATAAATGTACTTACTTTATAATATTTATTTGTGATATGTTTGATTGTGTCATTCTTTTGTTTGCATCATCGAATCAGCTCTCCATATTTGTCAACTAAAATGTGTCGGGGACCAATCAACTATTTTGGTACTCCGTGCAATAATAGAATTGGTAAGTAGGAGTAACATCAATTTTAGTCATAAATACATAATATCGATTCAAAAGATAAATAAATTTAAATGTATTTTAAAAATTATTAAATTTTAAATCAAAATTAACAAACTACTACTCTACTCAGCCTTAAATAAAGAGAATTAAAATCTTATTTTTACTTCTCAATTTACTCATTATTAATTAACGATTGAATTTTTTTTCTTTATCCGAATCTATCACATAAGGTTTATTTAAGAATGCTACCAAAATGTTTTTGCATTTTTTTCTTTGGACTCCCATTACCAAAATAGCAACTCACCTTTTTTTTTGGATCCCCATTATAATCCTAAAAATACCCTTTGGACCTCTACCCATACACCCTTCCTTTGACAACCCCTACCCCTACATCCACCTCCACCTCCACCTCCAACAGCTCCCTTTTTCGACCACCTTTCCCAACCCTGTCTTCGACGAGGAACTCCTTATCCCTACTAAAACCCCTCCCCAATCCCCTTCGGCATCCCTCTTATAAAGGAAAATTCCAACACAGATTCCTTGTCTATACAAAATGAACAATTCCACTTTAGATATCCGTTATTAGAGTGGAATTGGTTGTTATGCCAAGAAGACTGAGAATCTAGAATTGTTGCAATTCGAATACATACTTTAGAGCTATTCCATCCCTTTCTGTCTACAACTCCACCCAACTCCTTCTATGCCACTCTAGCTATCGTCGTCACTCTTATAAAACTCTAATCACACGATAGATCAAGTGCGCATGCACAGAGAGAGAGAGAGAGAGAGAGAGATCATTGTGTGGGTAGAGATGGTAATATGAATGGAGATGTAGCGGTAGTGGTAGTGAGTGAGTAACAGAAAAAGGCGACAAAGATCGCAAAGTGAGGCGAAAATGGTAGCTGGAGATTGAAGGATAGCGAAGAGGAATCTTGAAGGGACAGGGATGTAGAGCAGTTTGAGCTGATGTGACGGTGGTGGTAGTGAGTGAGTAATAGAAAAGGGCGACAAAAGTCGCAAAGTGAAGCGAAAATGATCGCTGGAGATTGGAGGATGGCGAAGAGGAATCTCGAAAGGGCAGGGATCTAGCGCAGTTTGAGCTGATGGTGGTAGTGAATGATGATATGATGAGGATTTGAGAAGAAATATGATAAAATTAATATTTTATGAATGGTTAAAATGCAATATCAAAAAGTATGAAGGAATGGTGGACACATTTAGCTGCTTACATTTTTAATACATGTTATATCAAAACTACCCCTAGTGCATAGTACAAATTCAAAAATGTGTCGGGACACCGCCAAGTTAAGGCGTTAGGTGAGAGATTAAAGAAAAAAGGCCACTCAAAAACTGTTGTCGGGCCACCCCTCCCACCATTACCACTCTCACTATTATTTTTCTATTTCATTCTTTGTTCTAAATCTGACACCAACTTTACATGACAACAAGATGGTGTGTTAATCATGTGTTTCGACCTTTAATCATTGGGTTTTAAGTCAAATTTTTAATATTTTAGGGGTCTCATCATTTTAAATAGTCTCACTTTGTCTGATGGTGTGTTATTAGTATGAATTGGAGGATGGAACAATCTTTAATCTAATTTATTAATATTATTTATCCAAAAAAAAAAAAAAAGAATTGTAGGGACAAGTGACAAGGCTTTGTGTATCATTGTGTGGTAGTATGGATAGGAGGGGGGAATCATCTTCAAAAAACGAGTTAGTTGTTTTGTTTTTGTTTTTTATGTTTTCGTTTTCTTTTGGTAACCATTTTTTTTATTTATATTTGAAAAAAAATTGAAAGGTGTAAACTAAAAACCTTTTGGTATTTATTTTCATTTAAAAATATTATAAAATAGTTTATAAATTTCTTAATTGTTTCAACAAATATATTTTCATTTGTTTTGAAAATTTTCATCTTTTCATTGATTATCTTTTTTTATTACTATGTATAATATCCTTCATTAGTCACTATCTCCTAGTACTAAAATCAATTTTGATCAACACTTCGACGGTCAATAATTAGCTATGATCATAGCCAAACACATCATGTTGATTATAAATTAGATTGTTTTCAAAAAAAAAATTAAAAATAAATCACCAAACAAGTGTCAAAAAAATTTCAAAAAAAAAATAAAAATTAAACGACACCAAAAGAACCAAGCGAGTCAATTTATGTACTATTAATTTACAAAAAAAATAATTGTAGGTACAGAGACGAGTTTCAGATGATGAAATAGAATTAGTTACACGTGTGAGCGTGATGGAGAGAGAGATAGTCAAACAGAGACAGCTTAGAGAGAGAGAGAGAGAGAGAGAAAGGGATGGAATTGCGACTACTTTATTTGTTTGCAGTGAGTGGTGGTTTTTAATTTGACAATGGTCGGTGGGCCGTAGGCCTGTGGTTGAGTTGGGCCTACTGTTGAGGCCTACCATCCGGCCTCAATATTATATACTGTCAAATTCTCCGCCGACAACGGCCTATGATTTGTATTTGTACACTCTACAGCTGGCCTGTTTGGCTACATGGTACTACTCGGTTTTTTTTTTTTTTTTGATCTAAAAAATTTATTCTTTTTAATTTATTTACAGAGTTAATAGAAAAATAAAACTCCTAACTATATTATAGTACGACAATGAGCTTACCAAAATTTTTAATTGAAATATATTATTGACATCATTAAAAATTATTAATTAGTTTAATGGTTGATTAATGAAAAATATTACTATTTATTATACGATTTGAAATTTTAAAGGACATAATATAATTTTTAAAATCATAAGGAATAATAAGTATTTCAAGTAAAATTTATAGAGTGTATTTGTAGCTTCTCCCCTCCCAAAAAAAAAATAAAATAATAATAATAATAATTAAAAACATATTTTTTTTCCAAACAAAGCCTAAGTTATAAAATTTAGAGAAAATATCATTTGGACTTCTAAACGGTGAATCAAAAATAAATTCATCCTCGATTATTTTAATAATATCAATTTTATATTTAAATTATTTAATTTTGTATCAATTTTACCTCTGTCATCAATTATCGTTTATGATCAAATGAATTGTTCCTTATGATTTGAAAAATTACAAATACCTCAATGTTAGAATTTTTTATTTAATAGAATCAATTGAAAAAGTGAAATTTCTAATTGTTCACCTATACAATAATAAAATTATCTGAATTATTAATTCAAATAAATTTTTAACATTATTAAAAACTGTTAATTAACTTGATGATTTATTAATAAAATGATCTATTTGTTATGAAATTAGAAACCTTAGAGATATATTGTAATTTTTAAAATTACATGAAATAATTTATAATTTAAGTAAACTTTGAGTTTAGGGATTTTTATTGATAAATCTCATTTAGAAGTGTTTTAACCCAAGAAGTTCATGAAGGAATTTTTTAACCCATTTAGTCCCATGTATGTATAGTTTTATTCCATAAAGTCTTTTTTCTTGATTTACACTATTTTCTTGGACACTTATGTCCTTATATTTAATTTTGATACCCTTATAAATATTTTTTGAACAGTTAGCCATTTTATGATGTGAACATTCATATTTTAAAATTCACATTGGTAGGAATGTAAAATTGGACCGTGGGCGGCCCGAAACCCGCCCGCGAGCCGGGGCGGGCTCGGCCCGTTGACAATGTGAATATTCATATTGATATGTTAACATTCACATTAATAGGAGTGTAAAATTGGCCTGCTTCCCGTGGCGGCGCGAAACCCGCCCGCGGCCCATGGACAGCCCGGGCGCGGGCCCGGTCCGGCCTGTTGACAATGCAAATATTCACATTGACATGTTAACATTCACATTGATAAGAGTATAAAATTGACCCGCGGCCCATGGGCGGCCTGGAGCGGGCCCGGCCCGGCCAGTTGACAATGTGAATATTCACATTGACATGTTAACATTCACATTGATAAGAATGTAAAATTGGCCTGCAGCCCGTGGGCGGCCCGAAGCCCGACCGCAGCCCGAGGCGGGCTTGGCCCGACCCGTGACAATGTGAATATTCACATTGACATGTTAACATTAACATTGATAGGAGTGTAAAATTTGCCCGTTGCCCGAAGCTTGCCCGCGGCCCAGGGTAGGCCCGGCCCGACCCGTTGACAATGTGAATATTCACATTGACATGTTAAAATGCACATTGATAGGAATGTAGAATTGGCCTGCGGCCCGTGGGCTGCCCGAAGCCCGCCCACGGCCCGAGGCAGGCTCGTTTGGGTCCGGGCCCGAGCATGTCCGAGACTCTAGATTAGGGCCTAGGTCATCACTTTGAAGCCCCGCCCGACCTATCGGCCCGCTTAAGGCCCATTCAAGGCTCGGCCCGAGGCCTAGCTCGCCCCAGGCGCAATGTATTTTTTTGTGGAAAATAATAAAATTTTGGTATAAAAAATTAAAAAGAATTTTAAAAAAATGGCCAGGCCCGCCCGACCTAAGCTCGAGGCTAGGCCCAGGCCCACCGGTCCGACCTGAGGCTCGATCTATCGGTCCGTCCAAAGCCCGAATACCCTTGTGCCAGGGCTAGGGCCTGGGCCATATTTTTTGGCCCGTGGACCAGCCCGACCCGGCTCGGGAAAAGCTCGTTTGGGCCTAGGCTCAAGCCTAGTTTGAGACCCTAGGCTAGGGCCTGGGCCATCACTTTGAGGCCCAGCTCGGCCTATCGGCCCGGTTAAAGCCCATTCAAGGATCGGTCCGAGGCCCGGCTCGCACAGAGGCCTAGTGTCTTTTTTTATGGAAAATAATAAAATTTTGGTATAAAAAATTAAAAAGAATTAAAAAAAAATGGCCAGGCCCGCCTCGGGCCGCCTACGGGCCGTGGGCGGGTTTTGAGCAGCCACGAGGTACGAGCTAATTTTACATTCCTATCAATGTGAATGTTAACATGTCAATGTGAATATTCAAATTGTTAACGGGCCGGGCCGGGCCCGCCCTGGTCCGTTGGCCAATTTTATACTCTTATCAATGTGAATGTTAACATGTCAATGTGAATATTTACATTGTCAACAGGCCAAGCCGAGCCCGCTCCGGCCCGCCCACGGGCCGTGGGTGGGTTTCGAGCAGCCACGAGGCGCGGGCTAATTTTACACTCCTATCAATGTGAATGTTAACATGTCAATGTGAATATTCACATTGTCAATGGGCCGGGCCAGGCCGAGCCCGCCCCAGGCCGCGGGAGGGCTTTTGGCCGCCCATGGGCCGCGGGCCAATTTTATACTCTTATCAATGTGAATGTTAACATGTCAATGTGAATATTCACATTGTAAACGGGCCAGACCAGGCCCGCCCGGGGCCCCCGATGGGCCGCGGACGGGTTTCGCGCCGCCATGGGACGCGGGCCAATTTTACACTCCTATTAATGTGAATGTTAACATGTTAATGTGAATATTCACATTGTCAATGGGCCGGGCCCGCTCCGGCCCGACTCGAATTTTTCCTAGCACCCACAGGGATTGACATGGGCCGGGCTCCCCTACACATTGACGATATGAACATTCACATTGACGGTGTGAACATTCACATTAGGGCTATTTTGGTAATTATGTCACTCATAGTACTTATTAAAATATAAGAAAATAATGTGAACTAAATGGAACATAAGTAGATGAAAAGGGCATTTTGATCTTCTTATCTCAAATAGAACCTAATGGAATAGTCAAAAAGAATATAGATTAGATAAAATAAAACTCTTAAAAAGTGAATTTATAAAAAAAAACTCCCTTCAGTTTATAATTTACCCTATTATTAAGGGTGTGTTTGGTAACGTTTACGTTTTCAGTTTATATTTACAAAAATTTTATAAACTGGTTTTTGTTTATTTTTAGAAAAACATAAACTACAAACGCGTTTGGTAATTGACAAAATATTTAAAAATATAAAAAAGAGCGAGAAATGGCAAGTGGTGGCAGAAGACGGTGGTGGAAAGTGGTGACGGTGGGTGGTGGATAGCTAGTGGTGGTGGGTGGTGGTGGTGGGTGGGTGGGTGACGGTGGCGGGTGGTGGGTGGTAGCGAGTGGGTGGTGGTGGTGGTGGTGGTGGCAGGTGAGTGGCGGATGGCGGGTGGTGATGGTAGGTAGGTGGCGGGTGGTGGGTGGTGGGTAGTAGCGAGTGGGTAATGGTGGTGCTGGTGGCGGTGGTGGTAGGTGGGTGGCGGATGGTGGTGGTGATGGTGGGTGGGTGGGTGGGGACGGTGGCGGGTAGTGGGTGGTAGCGAGTGGGTGGTAGTGATGGTGGTGGTGGTGGTGGCGGGGGTGGTAGATAGTGGTGGCAGGTGGGGGCGGGTGGTGGTGGGTAGTGGCGGGCGGCGGTGGTGGTGGTGGTGGGGGGGGGGGGGGGTGACGGGTGGTAGGTGGTAGCGAATGGGTAGTGGTAGGGGGGGGGTGGTGGGTGGTGGGGGAGTGGGCAGTAGGTGGCGGGTAGGTGGTGGTGATGGTGGTGGGGGTGGTGGGGTGGGTGGCAGGTGGGTGGGGTGGTGGTGGCAGGTGGGTGGTGGTGGTGGTGGCAAGGGTGGTGGGTGGTGGCGGGTGGATGGTAGGTGGGTGGTGGCGGGTGGATGGTAGGTGGGTGGTGGTGGCGCGTGGGTGGGTGGTGGTGGCAGGTGGGTGGTGAGTGGTGGTGGCAGGTGGTGGGTGGCGGTGGCGGTGGCGGAAGACGGTGGTGGAAAATGGTGGCGGGTGGTAGCTACTGTTGGGTGGTAAAAAAAAAAAACTCAAAACTCAAAACGGAAACACATTTTTTGTGTTTTTATTTTTTGGCTAAATTTATAAATTGAGACCATTGATTTATAAATAAAAAATATTACCAAACAAATTTTTATTTGAATTTTTAAAATTTTTATAAATATAAATAGGAAATTGAAAACCTAAGTGTACCACACGATACCTAAAACAACAGACGTGATACAGGCCCCCTCCCCCACTCACCCCCTCCACCCCCACACACACGTGGGGGTTGGTGAGTGGGGGAAGAAAAAAAAAAAAAAAAAAAAAAACAGTTTTCAGCCAATCAGAGGCAAGAGGGGGTCGTGGGGGTGCCTGCAAAAGGGGGCCTCACAATATGAATTTTTGAGTAATAAATTAATAATTCATGTTGTCTCTAAAATTCAAAAGTGAAGTTGAGGCGGTGTTTGTCTGATAAACCGGAGGGGCATATATACGGTCGCTGGGTTCCTTAATCCTCAAAGCCCTAATCACCATTGTTACCCATTAACCTATGGTACGTTTTTTTCATTTTTATCTTTTCATCTTCTTTGTATTTGTCGTCTTTCTCTGTCAATTAAATACTCTATTTTTAGTTGAATGAGATTGACAGTATATAATCAGATTGTCTTTTTTTTTTTTTTTTTTTATTTTAAACCCATTATAGTCAAGATTAGATTGTTCATGTCAGCTAGGGTTCAAGAAATTTGAGGTGTTAATTATTGTTTGTTGTGTTGCAAGGTTCTTAATTGAATGTAATTGTAATAAGGATTAATTTCTTGAAATTAAATTGTGCCTCTTTCACTCAATTTTCTAACCCTCCCAAGTTATATCTCTTGCTTCATTGTGGATTTGAAGATTTTATTAATGCTCTACTATTTTGTTAAGGTCAACTTTCTCTGTACTAGGGCCTTGCTTGACAAGTACATGTTTTAGCAAAAAGTAAAAAAGTGGTCTCATCACAATCTTTATTTATCTGGACATCTTTTTATAAAAGGTTAAAAAATTACTAAAATTAGCTTGTTTCCAAACAAGGCTTAAAAGCTGGCTTAGTCAACCTTGTACCATTTTTTTGAGGTAATTATGCAAACCTCAGCGGAGTTTGAGTTTTTGACAATTATGGGGACTTCTGATATTGTTTCTGAAGATACACAACCCGCCTCTAGAGTTTACAACCATTGCCGGAAAGTGTGTTTCGACACTTTTGCCTTGACAGATTTTTGTTTTGTTTATTTTTTTGTTTCTTTGAGATTCATATGTTTGAGTGGTCTCATCCTAGTTGGAACCACAATTCTATCTCCACCATGGTTCTAACAAGTTTCTTGTTTTAGATCGTAGAAACGTCACCCCATTAGGCAATTCTTGCAATTAAGTTTCTTGTTATGGTATTTATTTTTGTTTATTTTTTATTTTTTTATTAATGGGATGTGTGTTAGTCCACTAGGTGGTGTTGTTGTATCTTGTTTGATTGCATTCTTGAGTTTTCTAAGTAGTCTCAAGATAAGGTTGCAGTTCTTCACATATAAACCGTTAGCTTACAATTCCTTGGTGATTCTTTCAAGGGTTAAGTGCCCTTCTTTTGCATTAAGAGTATATGGTATTCAGCATGAAGACAACACTAAGAAACGACCCCTAAGTTAATTGAGTTACAGAATTGATCTAAACAAAGTAATAAACTAAGGATCATGTATAAAAACACAATAATGTGACACAAAAGAAGGCCCATGGAACACTAGCTGAGCGCATGCGCAGAAAATCTTAAAAATGAAAAAAGAAGAAAAAAAAGATTTTTGACTCTTGAAGCATAAAAAAGATGTGGAAAACTAAACTAGCAGCATGTCTAATTCAGGGTAATGAGATCAGAATTCAGTTGTATATACTTTCAACTTCTCTTGCCATTTATCTCCTAAATCCCTCCCTGGCTTGGAAATATATGATCCCAACCCAATGAGCTAAAGGCATGGCATATTCAAATTTTAAAGATAAATTTCATTTTTTTTTTTTTCTTCTCATGAAATGTGTATTGTAATTTATATAAACTAAAAGACCTTTGCCTCCATTCCTTAGACTTACAAAGACATTTTGCTCACAATCTTGTGCATTGTTTCCCATTTTCCGAATTTTTCACTATGGTTGAGATATATATTCAAATATACTGTTAGTAGTAATTTAGGATTATGCAGCTTTTTCTTCCTCATTACTCCTTGTTTCTGTTCCGTGATTGATAAACTAATGACTTTAAGGTGTGTAAGAGAGATCTTGGATCTAGTTTATCTTACCACACACTTCTGTTTTCATGTTTGTTTTTTAGTTAGAGAAAGAAGTAACACCGTCCTCGAAAGTACGTGCAGATGTTGTAAGAAGTGGATTCTTGAATACCCAAAAGGGTAACGAATTGTTCTCATGAAATTCCTGTCATGCATTATTTTAGGGATTAAACTTGAAAGCTTAAGTCAAAGTAACATTCTGATGTTTCAGGAGCTTCTGATGGATGCCGAGATGGTAACAAGGTATCTGGTCAGCTACATAGATATGAGCATCTGAGTAGAATGGCAGCAATTGACCAGTCAGAAAGCCTTTCTGATATCGATGATGTTGAGGTATGCCGCAAGTTTTAAAGCAAGTTGTGTTCTTGACATAATTGGTAAATGTTACCTGATTGACTTATCAGATCAGTGAATTTATAACTTCAAAACAATGTCAAATTTTTTACAGGTTGACAAATATCTGCACAGTAAGGAAGAGATGCATTACAAAAAGATTATTTGGGAACAAATGAATAGTAAACATGAAACGGTAATGCTGCCTTTTCTTTGTTCCTTTCTTTCAGATATTACCCTCTTCGAGTGTAGGTAATTTGGAGCAAAAGTTGGTTAATAGTCATGATGCTGTAAATACCCATGATATGTAGCTAATGAGATGAAATTGATTTGACAACAAAACCAATAACATTTGTTTTATTGTACTCACGGCCTTTTGACTGCTATAGTCTTTCTGTAAGTAAAATCATAGAAGAACGAGCACTAGTTTAGATGTGGAGTCCTTTGAATGTACTGATTACACAAATAAACACATGTAAAGCCCTTTGTTGTATTGTTGAATATGTTGCCAAGTTAGATATTGAATACATGCATTTGTCTGATCTCAAAGAGTACCATTCAATTGAAGCATGTAAAACTCAGGAGATTGAGACACGCTGTCCTGCTTCATTTTCTGGTAGGAATATTTAACCATCATTTCTCCATAAAACTGTTCTAGTTTGCACCTCAGAGTATCCTCACATCCCTTCACTTTGTCTCTTCTATTAGCACCACTTTTTGCACTTAAATGATTTGAATAAAAAATCTGTCATCACTTGTCGGCATTGAATCTGATAAATGTTTTCAATATTTGGATCATCAAGTGTCAGGTAAGGCCTAGAAAAAGATCCACAGAAGCCAAGAAAGATACTCCTGCTAGAAAAGCTTCCAAGACTACTGACACAGTAGCAAATGAGAAGGTAATTGAAACTAAAGTTCAGTGGGTAGCAATGCAAGTTTTTTAAATATTGTTACTTTTGTTGTGTTGCATGGTTATTCATTAACAGTCAAATACTAGTAACATAGATTGCAGCATTTTTCCTGTATTAAATACTCAACAACTCTAATTATTTTTCATGCCAATTATTTGTATTTGGTAAAGTGTATACTGTAAATGGTTATGTTATCTGTAATGTTTAGCTTGATAGTGTTAGATAGTGCATGTTGGTCCGCCTGGGAACTCTGTTTGACGTATTAGCCGTACTTGATGCAAATTGCTATTTTTGCAGAGACTGACTTCAAGGATCAACTATGATGCCTTGGAGAAACTAAATGCTGAGTTGGTATGTTTTTTTAAGTCCTCTTCTGGCCTTTTCTTTCCAAATATTGTGATTGTGCTTAAATTTGTAATATTTATTATATTAAACTTGTAATGATAAAATAAAATAAAATTTTAGGATCTAGTGGTAGAAGAGAGTAAAAGTTCTAAATAAATTCCATGTTGTCTGTTTTTTAGACAGCAATTATGCATAATACACCAAAGCGATGTGCATGTTCACATGCTTCCATGTCCTAAACTTTGTACTTGTCTGCGTGGAGAATGAAAAATTTGGGATAAAAACTCACTCACATGCAACGTTATATTTTTGGGATGAGAGATGAACTCTACAATTTGTTGGAACTCCTAGTCATAGACACATAGGTCAACCTTTTAATCTCTATAATCGGAACTGGAACTCTATCCATTAAGTAGATTCAGCACAAATTCAATATTGAGTTTAATTTTCTATTTTGTTAGTGAGGATTGTTAGATGCTATCGAAATTGAATGAGGGACTTTGAATATGCAAGTGGTGGTGTCCAGGACCAGCACTGTTTTTTCAACTTGAAAAGTGTTTTAGACAATCTGCAAACATTCTCTGGGATTGTCCTTTAATGGCTTGGAAATCATAGGGGGGAGAGAGAGAACATTAATTCAGAGTTCTGAACTTATATAGTAGAAAAATGTCGGTAGTTCATATACTACATAGCATGTGAAATGCTGAAAGCTCATGGAATACCCTATTAGCTGCAGAGATAAATCTCCTAGTATGTTATCAATGTTGCATTCTTTGTACTCTCGGAAGTGCTTTATGGTTTGATTATGAGATGTGAGCCAAACCTGTCCATTTTGTGGCCATATGCACCATAGTTAATGGGAAAACTAAATAACCAAATCCAACCGATGTGTATTGGGCCAGTTTGGTTTGGTTAGTGATGGAAACAAATCAAAACTAAGAATTGAAAAGGTAGAACAAATTGACAAATACCAATCCCCACAACACAAATGGTCTCGACCTCAAGTTAATGGTCACTTGAATATAAACTTGTCTTCCCACTGAATTTTACAAGACTTCAGCTCCATTGCAATGACTCCAACCAACGTTGTCCTATGGTAATTCAATGGCGCACTTAACAAAGGAAACTTCAGTTCTTCCTGCCAATGAAGGTTGCAGCCCTTTTTATAAATGAAAACGAGACGTGGAGGAAAATACAGTCGTCATTGTCATTTTCGAATGTTTTTTTTCAAATACAGTTTCTAAAACAGGTAATTGTATGATGATAAGCCGCGTGTGTTTGGCTCAAGTTAGATGGAAGGATTGAAGTAATCATTTGGTGGGATTATTCATCATATTTACATGAATTCTCAATTTCAAATCTAACAAATCAAGTTAACAATATGATGCCATGTTATTTTACTGTTATTTTTGTTCCATTAATCTGAAATTTATTACTTGCTATCAGACAAAGCTACACTGAGAGTTGGCTAATGTATCTCTATACGTCCATTTCAATGTCTTTACAGAGCCAAGGTGCCGAGAATGCCAACACGGAAGGCATAATTGCAAAATGCGATACAAAGTTTAACAAGAAGTTTAGCACCAACAATCGCGAGTCTGAAAGAAGAAAGTATGATGATGAATTTGACCACAGGACCGATTACGGTGAAGGTGTTGAAAGCTGCGGAGACTATGACAGTGCTCTGTATTATGGACATGAAGAAGATGGATATGCCTGTGGTGTGGATTATGATTATGAGGATTGACATGAGAGCTTGGCTTTATGTTAAAATTTTAAAATTTATTATTTGATGTTACATTAGTTTATGAGAAAATTTTGTAAAAATATATTTTATTTTTCTATAATTTTTTCTTTCCTGATACATTCATCACTTGACGATGAATATGCTATGAACTCGTGCCCTTACATAGCTTGAGAAAGAAATAAAAGAAAATTTTGATATTATTTATTAGAGAGGTTTTGCACACCTTGTTTTCTTTTTTGGTAAACAAAGCATAACAATATATTAAGATAAAATAGTTCTGGAGTATTGAGCCCCTACAGCATCGGCAGACGGTTTACAATGAAGCGAGGTGCAACTGAGAAAAATTGTAAACCACTAGTACAATAATCATGATTAGTTATAATATCTGCAGATTCGTTGGCTTCCCGGAAGATATGACTAAGAGTGTGAACTCTCACTTTGTCCATGAGATACCTGTAATAAGAAATGAAATGAGATTACTGAGATGATAATGATGCTCATTGTTAGCCTCATTTAAAAGTAATTGAGTCGGCAATTGAGAGTCTCAGTTTCTATATCCAGATTGAAGAAATTCTTGTCTACTGCTATTCTCAGTCCATCTTTCAATGCCCAGACTTGGGCTTCAATGCTAGAGGTGATTCCAATGAACCTGCAATAACCCAAGATCCAATGACCTGAGTTGTCTCTGAATAGACCTCCATTGCTTGCTTTCCCTGGTTTGCCTTTAGATGCTCCGTCTGTGTTAAGTTTGATGCGATTGGGATGTGGAATTTTCCAACCAGTGTGTGTTTGGATTTCTCTATGTTATATACAATATTTCATATAGAATTGTTCCTAAGATGGATCACACAAGAGTGAGCAAATGAAAGCCCTTACAATTCTCCATACCCACAATTGCAAGATTAGATACAATTAATATGGTGTGTGGAATGTTCTTACAGCCTTGTACAATCTTACAAAAATAATTTAAAAACTATTTTGGAACTTTCTATACAAATTCTAGAATTATGTAAAAGTATTCCTCATCCTCTCAAGTCTATCAAGATGTTTTGAAATCTTCCATTAGCCTTCATTTCTTCTGGTAGAGACAACTTAGCAGGAGGTGACAACTTGCTTTGATGATGGGACAAAGGATGGATTCACAACATCTATCCTAAACATTTTTTCTAATAAAGTGAATGTCCACCTTTATGAGTTTGGTTTTGTCATGAAAAACAGAATCCAATGCTAGCATAATAGTTGAGTTATAAGTCACATTATAAATAAGATGAGACATCTTCCTCAAAATTGAATTTGACACAATTAATTGTTTTTCTTTAATTTTTTTTGAAGATTGGTATGTCTAAGAGTTTCTAATTTAATTGGGCGCGAGTTTCTTATTTACAAGTGTTAGTAAAAAAATATCACTATATATGATTTGATTTGAATGGAATAAAATTGATTTTTTTTTTTTTTTTTTTTTTTTTTTGATTTGTCACTCAAATCCTAGAAGGTACAAATTAAAAGAAGGAATCGAATCAAAAGAGGTGGGGTGCAGAATATTGATGGGGATGTGTTCCCAATCCAATATACCAACTTTGTTCTTTGTTCAAAAAAATTTAAATAAATAAATAAATAATTTGCATATGTTGTGTTGTGTTGCTTTTGAGGAGAGAATAAAGCTGCATTATCAGAAACACTAACCCCACGCCTTTTACTTTTCACTACGCACACACATGTAGCTTTCTCTCTCTGTATCTCTATCTTTCTTTGTACATTCTTTGTTTTTTTTAATATATATATATATATATATTTTTCAATGCATAGCATTTTTTATAAATATATCTATGCATAGCATATGTTTGCCTCTATATGTATATCATAAAATTAAATAAATAAAGATGATTTTTTTTAGCCAAATGCAACAAAAGAGTAATCTTAGAGCATATCATTTTTACAGTTTATATATACTGATGCAGAAAGGATGATGTCTTGATTAGTTTTTATGTAACAAATCATATCATTAAAAAGAAATTTAACGAATGATATTTTATAAGTTTTAAGCATTTTCTATTAAAAAAATGATGAAGATATTAACTTTAATGTAATTGAAAATTTTACATTGTCTTATGGAACTATTATATTTACCCCACTTTACTTTAAACTATCTATTTGAACATTTACTCCTTTAAACTATTGTCATTAGTTTATTTAACTGTAAATTATTAATGAGGTTAGCATTCTAACATAATATCATACTTGTCGGCATACACGCGATTAATTGAAGGTAGTTATTCATTTTGTCCCGTATTAACGAGACAAATAAATAGATAAATATTAATTTGGATATCATGCAACAAAACATAATCAATTGTGAAAATTTTAATAAAACACAAAAAACAATTAAATGTAACAAACTACTATCTCTAGATATATCTAAATTAAGCAAATCACGTGTATAAATATTTTTATATGGCATTTCGTCAAAATAATAACTGCATTGATAATTTAGATGTAAACTGATACAAAAGTGATAATTTTATGAGGCAAAATGGATTTTTCTTTGATGTAAATATAAAAGGTATATAGAAATTAATGTATAACATATATAGAAACATGTATTGGTGTTTGAAATTATATGAAAAATGCATTAAAATATTTACTATTTTTACATATTTTCTACTTTAAAGATTGCTAGCAGGATCGTTATTAGTATGATCTTATAATTAAAATTACCATGCTTGGTATGTAAAGATAATGGAGAAATAACCATAATAATGTCTATATATCTAAAAAATGTAAATAAGATGGACTTGTAATCTTCAAATCATAATTGATGTAATTTTTCTTTCTTCTATTTTTTTTTATCGATTGTTAAAAAATATAATGAGAAACAACTATAATAATATTCAACTTATCAAAAGAACATAAATTTTTTTAGTTTCTTATATGTAAAGATGATTGGAGAAATATTAGACAAGTTGAAAAAAAAAAAAAAAAATTACAAATAAATAGTGTACAAGTGAGATGTGTTTGGGCAAGTAAAAGTTGTCCATTAATTTATCTGATATATATTCTTTTGAAAAAAATTCATAAACAAGAAACAAAGTAATGGATTTTTACAACACTTCTATGTAAATTAATCAATGTTCCATTTCAAAAAAAGGCATTAATTAAAAACATATAGATATCAACACAAAAGGGGTTAAAAAAAAAAGTGGAAAAAAAAAGAAAAAAAAATGGAAGAACAAAAAGCTAATTAACCTGTAAAGGAATCCTTTTTGCCTTCTGTTTTCTCTTTACTGAGTAATCTAATCTAACAAAAGGAACAAGATTTTTTATTATATGAACTAATAAATTTTACAAATATTTTTTTCACTGATTTGATACCTATCGTATTATAGAAATCAATTCTACTTCAGATTCTAAAATTTCATTACTGCATAACACGTAAATTAGTAAGAAAAAAATTATAAAATTTATTAATTTGTATTATATTTTTTTTCTTCTTCTGGTGAGAAGATAATGAAGCAATGATTAGTTAAAGACTTGTATAACATCATCATCATTGTGAACCCAGTATGCTAAACACATCCTATATACATCTATGATAACCATGAATTCAAAAAGGTTTAGAATGCTAATATTTGAAGATGAGAGAAACATCAACACAATTAAACCTAGATGTAACAAATGAAGATGAAGCATATGGATACAAGTGAGAGAGAGAGAGAATGTCGGCATGCTTGGCTCCTCGCACGCCACTCGTCAAACCAATCAACACAAAGATTGGTTTGTTCGTGTGGCATACAGGGAGCCAGGCACAACCTATTTCACCTTTCTTTCGAGATCGCCTAATAATTTTTCATCAAGAAAACCTCCATTCTTCACATGAAACACAAAGTGAGAGAGAGAGAGAGAGAGAGAGAGAGAGAGAGAATGGAGTGAGTGACAACTTTGGATGGACTTTCTATATATAAAGGTGAAGGGGGTGATTTCCTTTAATTATTCGCATTGAGTATTTATTAACCCATATGATATATTTATATACTTTCCTAAAACACAACAAATTTGAAAAAGATATTTTATAATAATTTAAGAGTATTGTTTTTTAAGATAAAAAAAATTAAACTTAATTTTTAAGTATAGTGATGTGATAATTAATTAAGATATTAAAAATAATATTTTCTCTCATATATTCTTCAATTATCAACTAATTATATTACTTACACATCATTAAATTTAAAAAATAAACTTATATATTATTTTTCACAATTTAATATCATTACTACTGTCAAACACTCACCGCCAGTCCAACAACCTTTGCTTCTTTTCATTACTTTTTACCAAAATTTATTGGTTAATTTTAGAGTATCATGTGATCATATTTCATACCAATTATAATTTATTATATTTTTTCATATTTTTTAATCATCCAATACAAATTCATGAGTCTCACCCTCTTCACCAATTATAACATTATTAAAACACCACGTGACAATACTTTATGACCAAGCAAGAACTTCTGGTCTTTTTTTATGTCTTTTCTTTTTCTTTTCTTTTTTTTTCTTTTTCACAATCCACAAATTTTCAAGCCAAGTGTTGTTAGGTAAAGCATGTCCAAGCCTTTACATTTTTTTATTTGTTTTTTATTCCCCACCAAAACTCAGTGGGGAGATGGAAGGAGATGGAGACTCCTACTTTTCACAGCAGATTCTCTTATTTTTCTCAAAATGTTTGGTATGGTTTTATTTATTTATTTATTTGTGTCAAAATAGTTTTTGAATATTCAGAAACAACTTTTTATGTTTCCTGGGTGCAGCGTTTGAAAAGTTTTTTTTTTTTTTTTCAAACCTATTTAGAACAAGTTTTATTTATAATTTATAATTATTAATTTTAACTTGAGAAAAATGACACTAAACAGGCACAACAAGTAGAATGTATTCATAAATGTTTTTTTCAAAAACAAGTTACCGAATAAGTTTATTTTTTTGTGTTTTCTATAAAGTAAAAAATTAAACAAAGAAAACAAAAATTATACTTTCAACTATAAAATATAATAAAGCTTCTCTCTCAATCTTCTGCTGGGTGTGCTGTCGAGTGTAGAGGAGTTCTGATCACCGGCCTCCTCTCCCCTCCTTCCATCTTATTTTTCTAATTTTCTTTGTCTTTTTGCTTAAGAATATTAAAAACTTGTCCTTCCAATCCTTTTTGGTGTCGCCACTATCACACTACCACATTCTTGCCTCCATGGATCCACTCGCACTAAATTTGTCTCATCTCTTTCAAATTTGTCTTTGACCACTAGTGTTAGCGTCACATCTCTTTCTTTTTGGTCTTCCAGATCTAATGTTTGGTTTGCATTCAAATTTTTACTCTCGTGCTCAAAACTTTAAGATTTGGTTTCAGATATTTTTACAATTTAAAGACCGACGACGTTTAACGCGTTCATTTCATGCTAGGCAACCATCTCAATCTCAATGTTCCTTTTTGACCAGTGGATGTAGGGTCTGCAGATTTCATGCTGAAGGTTGCTGTGTAATGGAGCTTTTGATGCATTTGGCTACTTGGATCTGGTTATTTTCGGTTTCCCTTTTTATTTTTTTATTATTTGTATATCTCTTTTATGAGGGTTTTTTTTCTTTTCCTCTATGGAGGTTAGGATTTTTCCTCCTATGAAAATTTGTTATTTTTTTATGAAATGTTTTGCTATCACTGTACGAAATCCAACTTTTTATCGGTTTTGCAATGAATTTTTTTTTTCTTTTTTTTTGATCTAAAAAAAAACTATAAAATATAATAGAAATTTCAAACATAAAAATCTAAATGTAACATTGTGTAATGAAGATCGCATTTGGGACAATGCAATGGAGATTGTGAGATAAAGATTGCATAACCCCCTCTTTAAAACTGTACACATACATTTTTCAAGTTTGCATGACATGATATTTTTTGGAGTGTTTTGGTTATGAGTTTTGAAAAGTAATGATTGTGTTTTGAATTGAATTTTGAGAAATGGGTGTAAAATTATGATTTGAAAGCTCAAAACAAACACCACACCCAAATCAATGGATGAAACTATAATTTAAGAGGCTTACCAAACGGAGCCTTAATTTTTAGTTTTTTTGGCTTTTTGAGTCATACTACCTCTTTATTTTTTTACATAAAAAGTCAAAAAAAGTCATAAAAAAGCTAAAAAATTAATTTTTTATCAACTTTTCAGAACACCGATCTATATTTATTTATTTTCGTAAGTCGGTATCAGGCTCTGAGGATGGATTAATTTGAGAGACCAATCATATTGTTCACTAAGGAGAGACCAATTAAAATTGAGATAAAACCTCATACAAGCTAATCTTAAAAAATTATTTACATCTAAAAGGTAAAGGTTTCGAATATTAGACTATGGATACAACACACTCCTAACCCTTATGCCGTTGACCATCATCTCACAATTATCTTAAAACACAATCTTGCAAATTTGAAAAGTAATTGGAATATATGCACGAATAGAAAGATTTTGGTAAAGGGGATTCTTAGCCGACTTGGATTTCTCTCTCTCTCTCTCTCTCTCTCTCTCTCTCTCTCTCTCTCTCAAATCTAGAACTACATATGTACATTGCATTTTTCATGTCTGCAAGGTTTGAACACTTCAAAAAAAAAAAAAAGGGTTTGAACACTTCTGCTCCTTTTTTGCCTTTTTTGCTTTTTTCCAATCTCTATCTTGAATCTAAACTAAAGAGATTGAACGCTTTTGTGTTGTGGAGCGGGAGTTTTGTCGGGTGTGGTTGGAGTAATTTGTGATTCTTTTTTATTTGCCAATCAAACCCTCCAATCTAATCTACCCCCTACACCCTGCCAAATATTTTAGCTTTGAAGTTCCTCCCTACTTTTGTTTTCTAGTACATCATGAAATAACATATAAAATTCTACCATTCATACCTGAGACCATCTCTAATTGAGCAATTTTTTGTTTTATTAAATTTAAATTTGATAAAAATAAGTATCTTTTGCTATTCCAACTCTATCATCAAATAAGTATTAAATTCAGAATTTTTCAAATCTTTTATCAAATTGAAGATGGATGTATTTTTCATCAAATCACTGTTCATAACTGTTAGAGCTATAGGTTATTTTCACAACCAGATGACCGAACGGATATCCAGTCAATTGTCCTCTCGGATGACTACCTTCTTGTAAAAATTTGTAAAAAAATTACACTAGCCGATCGGACATCTGCCCAGTCGTTCGTCTGGTTGACCAGTGTTTTAATGAACATTCAAAATCATCCGTTGGAGTGCATGATATCATATGAAGTTTTTATTCAAATTTATTATATATAAAAAATAAAAATAAAAAGATACAACGTTAGAGATACTCTAATATGCAAGTCACAATGTGTCATAATCAAATTATTTTTAAACAGAATTAAAAAAATTGTAATAGATTATAATTAAAGACATCTTCAATTATAATTTCAAGGATTGTCTTAGTAATTAAAGCTTGAGACTTAAGGATATATAACAATTTTTCATAATTAATTCATATGAGACTTTGCTCTAGTTTTAACAGAACCTCTCGTTAGTTAATGTTAAGTTTAATTCCTAATTTGGTTGGTCCATTGAGTTAGATATCAAAAATAAAAATCTTAACTGAACCATAAAATTGTCCCTTAAATCAAAATTAGTCAAATGAAGTCATATATTTTTGTATAAAATAATCTTTACTGTCATCACTTTTTTGGAACCCAGCTACATAAACTTGAGACATAAGTAACTAAGGATTTTAAATGTGAATGCTATAATTTTTTCACAAGGCTATGTGCCCGAAAATAATTCTCACAATTTTAAACTGAACAAGAAGATATGGTTCAAATTTGTCGCATATTGATATTTTCAATAAATTTTTAAATAAAAATTATAAACAAATAATAAAACTGAGAACTTTTTGTTCATGTGGTGTAACATGGTTGGTCACTGCAGTATAATCATGATGAACTTGCTTAGCTTTTGACCCTTCTTTTGATAAATAAAAATACCCAGGTATTGAAAGTTATAGCTGTCTTTATATCAAAATCTTTCTTTTCATTCTTCTCTATCTTCTGAACGTTGATTTTGGTCCTGTGGGAATGGGACTTCCTCCCTTAAAAAGACTCAAAAAAAGTTGTTTTGGTGGTTTGCCATATGATTGCATCGGCCGACCTTTGTTATAAATTTTATTTGGCATTTAGTTAATCTAACATTTTCAGTTTAACCCAGCGCCCTTGGTAACTTGGGGATTAAAGAGCCCGTGTCTCAAGTTTGAAAGTTTTTGAATTAATTTTTTAGACGCAGCGTAATTGATTAGTAGATTAGTTTTAAATTATTATTATCGTAATATTTAGTGTGGGTTTAATATTTTTTTGTCGTATAAGTCCTGATTTAAATGAAATTTGTCTCAGAAGGTTAGGATAAATTTTCAAGTTATAGTCTCTAACTCAGAACGAAGGTTGAGATAAGTTTTCAAGTTATAGTCTCTAACTCATAACGAATAACAGCTTTGCAAGTGACGTTGCCTTAGACCTGCAGGAGAGGAGAATTTTCCTATAACCAAAAAAAAAAACATTTTCAGTTTATTTAAAATTATTTTTGCATATTATTTGAACTCTAAGTCAAAATTGTATCAATAATATGACACAAATTTTTAAAATAAAATAAATTATAAAAAAAATTCAGAATTGACGCTGATAACAAATCAAATTATAATTTTTTTAATTATTTTAATTTAAACTCTTAATTTTAAAAAATTTATAAATTCTAATCTTTAACTAATGAAACATAGATAATTTTCTTTCAAAAAAAAAAAAAAAAACAGAAAAGAAAAAGAAACATAACTATTTTTTGTTTGTGACGGTGGATGTTGATAATGCTATGAACAGGGAAGGAAACGGATGGGTGGCAGGGATTGGGTAAAGGGGGAGGAGCAATTGTGTTTAGAAAAAGTGATGGAGAGATGATAATAACTTGGTGAAGAAGAGAGGTTGTGATGGATGATGGTAAGAATATGAGTTGGTTGTCAATAATAATGAAGAAAAAAAAAGAGGTTAAATTGTCCCTTTTTTACTAGTTATAACAAATGGATGATTAACATTGATATTATTTTAAGAATTCAAAATTTAAATTGAAAAAATTAAAAAAAGTTAGAATTTAATTTGATATTGAGGTCAAACTTTAGGATTGTTTTGAAAATTTATGTTTTTAGCCTCCGTTTGGGAAGTGGGTTAGCTTTTTAGCTTTTTTGGGTATATGAGCCTGGGCTCAAAAGCTTGGTTTAGGAAGGACTTTTGACTTTTTGGCTTTTTTGACTTTTTTGTGAGAGAAGAGTGTAATGATTATGGGGTTGGATGAGATATTTTGTCTGTTGTGGCTCATGAGCCTATTCTGTCTTTTGTGATTCATTGAGCCAAAAAAGCCCAATGAGCCCTTTTGAACTTTTTACAACAAAAAAAAAAAAAAAAAGAAGAGAAAAATTGACTTTTTTTTGCAATGAATTTTTGATTATTTTTAGCTAAAATTGCAACCTCCCAAACTAAGCCTTATTTTATTTTATTTTTTTTATAATTTTTCTAAGTAAATTTAAAACAGTTCATATAAACTACACCAAACAATATTGTTCAATTTAGATTCAAGTACAGACAGTTATCTGAGTGATCCATATAATTATCTTTTGAAACAATATAAATGTCAAATATTTAGAGTTCAAGTTGATAAAATAACTGCGACCTTTTTATTGTGGGTGTTTGGGAAGTGAGTTTTTATGTAGATTTTAGTAGATGTAGGTTTTTATGAGATAAAAAATTTTTAGTGTTTGGGAAGATAGTTGGGTTTTTATGTGGTTGGATGTGATGTTTGTGAGAGAAAAAGTGAAATGATTATGAGATTGGATGTGATATTTTGTTTGGATGTGTTTTTTTTGGTTTTGTAAAACTTTTGTCTTTTAGTGATTTTTATGAGATAAAAAATTTGGTGTGTTGCTTCCCAAACACCACCTGTAATTTAATTTACTAACTTACTAATATCGTGTGCTAAAAAAAAAAATAATGCTACATTTTATCAATTTTCGTCCTCCAAAACCAACTCCTAATAACATGACAATGACAAGTACACATTAAATAATTTTTATATTTTAATAAAGAATTTTAATGATATAACTTAAGACACATTACTTAGCATTGATTTATAAAAATGAGTGAGATCACTAAAAAGATGAGTACTAATAATTCTAAAGTGGTGTGGGTCTCACATGATAGGATGTTTTGCTCTTGTATTTTTTTATTTTTTTTTAAAAAAAAATTCACTCATTAATGATCCATTAGTGTTTCCAAACTAGTGGGATGAATCGTTGTTGATTGATTTAAACATTCAAAATTAGTGCACAAAAACATTTTAAAAAAAAAAGAAAGTCCAAGTACATGACTATCACGTGGCAGACATGACCCGGCCTAGCTAAGTAGATAGATACATTTCTAGGTCAAAGATCAAACATTGCACTTAAGCATAGCCTAGCCCAAACATGATAATTACACTTTCCTGACCACATGGCCCCATCTGTATATGTATATAGATAGTCAGTCCAACCCATGCACAACACAAATCATTCAGACAATAGAAAATATATTCATGTAGGCCCCATTCCAATTCCAATGGTCCACTGGTCTGTGTTGTGATTTGATTTCTCTACTTTCTTTTATTTATTTTTTTATTTTTAATATGAATATAAATGTCATTTTAACCTAATTCTTTTAATATTTATTTTATTAAAGTCAAAAAATTTAAAATTAATATAAATAATGTGTAAAAAATATTATAACATTATTCTTTTCTTCATATAACTATTAAACTATTAATAAAAATATAATAAATAATGTATGAATTAAAATTTTAAAAAAATTTAATGTAATTATGTTAAAATTTTAAAATTATTATACTTTTATCAAATCTTAGGAGAAGTCGGTGTAATTTATTCCAAAAAAAAAATTATACTTCCATAATTTATTATCAGAATGATGTGACGATGAATATTTTCATAATTAATAATTATTTTAGATAAGTATTTATTTCATAATTATAGGCCTCCAATGACCGCATCATTTTACTTCTGACAATTTTTTTAAATGCATTTTTTATTTATTCAACATATTTTTTTTTTTTTGTTTATCCTATCTTTAAAAAAAAAAAGAATATATTTTTGTTCATATTGACTTTTCCTCATTTAATGTTTGACTACCTTGTTTGTTAGGTGGACAAAAGTTCATGATTTATACTAGACAAGGACATTTATTTGGATTTGAGGATAAAATTAAGGAGAAAATCAAGGCGCATACCTTTTCCAAAAGAACCCCAAAAAGAAAAAAACAACAAATCAAGAATACCATTTTGTCATGTATGGAAAAAAAGCCCAATTACATATAAGAGATTGCTATTCAATTTTGATTTCTACTTAATGATTGGTATTAACATAACACTGACTTAAACATTTTATATTTGATAATGACAAAAAAGTTAAATTAATTTTAGTTCACAATGAGAAGCATTCATTCATCAAGTAATACACAATTACACTAAAAAAAAGAAAGAGAAAAAAAAAAAAGATTTGTAGTTAGAAAACCTTCCAATCAATAAAAAAAACACTCAAATCGCAGTATTGACAAATTAAGTTATGAGTATCAAAGATCCAAATTGAAAATCTTACCTATGCGGAACATTTTTGTATCTAAAAAAATTATGATTTTTTTTTCCTATGCAACTGCAAGTATAATAGTTTTTCAATGAATCTTTGAGATTAGACTAAAATTGATATTTGAAATAAATCATGCTCTTTTCTCTAATTTATAAAGACAATTCAACTAACCGAGCTAACTTGTTAGTCAGAGCTCATGTATCTCATTAAAATATTTAAATTTTGAATTTCTGTGTATGTGTATGAAACTTATTCTCTTATATTTATTTGAAATTTCTCTCATAATTTAGGAATGAGAATTTTTTACATTAGTTATATGTTGCATTATTGTAATTCATTGAATGTGTTTCATCAATAAAAAAATATATAAACATAATTCAAAGATCATGCCTTAGATAACATGACACTAGTTCGTGATGGGGTCTAATCTATGATCAAACTGGTCAAAGAAACGTAATAAAGACTCCCAAATGTTTGTTCAAATCACAGACTAAAGGTTGAAAAATTAAAAGATTTAATCAAAATGAGTCAATCGCTCAAGCCGTCTCTAACAATGAGATCTTTACATTCTTTAATGGCAAGTAATATTATTAAGCTCAGTTGTCCTTAATTTAGGACTAATCATAGAATCAATATTTCAATTAAAAATATCAGCAAAAAATGGGCAACTTTTCTAAAATATGTTGTATATAGTAGTGGCCATTGAAATTATGTGTTTTTCATTTAAAAAATTGATAATAAGCAACAAATTTAATTATCACATCTGGCTGTGCTCCCAAATAAAAATATAAAATAAAATAAATAAATTGCTAAAAAGAGCTTTGTGATATGCAGAAAGCTGCAGCCCCTGTTAAAAAATATATATATATTCTTTTCTTATCAAAATGATTATTCTCTCTTTCCCCAACTCACATGTCTCTTTTTAAGTCTATCATCATCTTTGACTGGCTTTTCCAGAGATCATTTACACAAAATTATTCTTCAAATATCTTCTTGAAAATCACAAAATTAGTTTCTACCAATTTTCTCATTCACAAACTATGCAAAAACGTTTTCAAAAGTTGAAGTTACAATGGCATCCTCTAAGCCAAAACTGAAATATGTATCTGTCTTGATATGCAATTTTTTTATTTATTTCTTATTTTTAAGAAAATGCAACAATAAGATAAATTCAAAATTTCATATTCAAATTATTATTCACAATTTAAAAATACCCAACTCATTAGTATTTGATGTCCGATATAAAAATAACTCGAAATAAGATGTCTGATCCACTCAAGAGTCGAAAAACTATTTTCTAGCATTCGATTTATGAGCCCCATGGCCCAATCAGATTCAATAAAAAGTATCAAAGCCTTCCTCGGTTGCAAGCTAGTTAGGAGAGAAGTGACTTGGCACTTCGACAAATTGAGACTCTAGGTTATCCTATGTTGTCAGTTTAACCTATAACGGGTTTTGGAAAAACAATTTTAATCCATAAAAGTACTGGTCCAATATCTATTTTATTATATAATGTGAGCATTAAAATTTGTACAAACTTTGTCACGTTATATTTTGTTACCAATTTTGCCTAGCTTTCATAATTGGAATTCACAAATTTTGCGACGAACATGGAAACTAAAACTTTTGCAATAACTACCTAACTCAAAAATTATTTCAGTTTTCATATTCAAAACTGTTTCAATTTTCAAATTTTGAATTAAATCATTATTTTCACAACCTTATGATCATATGGGAGGGAAATGATCCTATGCACACACATTACCACTTCTAGCCTAAAATATGAATAATGCTATATGTACTAATTTGTGTACTAACTAGTGTACCAATTGATGATGTGACATAATTTAAGAGGTTTTTAGTATTTGTAATGTAATTAATGAGTGGGGTCAATAATAATGTTATAACTAGTGTTGATATATTAATTAGTATACTAATTGGTGCACGTAGCACCACCGCTAAAATAAAGCACAAAACCCCTAGGCCCCATAAATTGCCCATAACTTGTTACACAACATCATATCATTTTAGGCCCAAAACATACAGCTTACAGCCCAATGGAATACCCTTTGAGTTTAGCTCACTTCAGCAAGTGGGTACCCTCATAATGAAGCCCACGCCCAACATTTTCTCGGTCTGATCCAGCATATAATATTTACACTCAAATAATAACTCGGTACACTCAATTAAAATTTTAAAATTTCAATTCTTATTATATCCTAATATAAATTTACTAATATGAATAATACACATTAAATCTTAAAATAATTCTTTTTTTTCCTTATGGTACACCAAAACCACTTATAAATATTCGTCATATTCAACTCTTTTCATATTCTTTTTCAAATTTTAATTATTTTCTTTTCATCTTCTTTCTTATTCCAAAACTCAAATACACCCCATCAAATCTCAACCATTATCATCAATATCATTATTATATAAATATTTTACTTTGCAAACTCGTCCAGCCAAGGCCCTTCTCGCAAGGGTGTGAGCCGGTTGAACTACCGTCCGTGGAACTTTGCAAACTTTCAGCACCTGGAATTGTTTGGATAGCTCTAGGAAATTATGTAAAATTAATAGCGGTGGGTTTAATTTAATTAATATTGACATAGTAAAGGCATCGAGAGGTACCTTTTAAAGTGGCATAATTTATGATTTTTTATTTGTCGATTATTTGAATGTATCTTAAAATATAATTTGATAAAAAAGTATGAAGTATATTGAGAATAAATTATAAGATTATAATTTTATAGAGTGTATTAAAAAATTAAATGTAATTTATGATTTTTTTTTTTTTTTGGTGCAAATGGAGTCCCTCCACCTTTGGGCCAGATTAAAGCTTCCTTTTTTTTTCTGATAACTCAGGATGCCCGGGTCAGTTTGCGCGCACCTCGACTAATCCTTGGGGGACCAATCCCACCGTCCACTAGTAGGGAGCCCATTTAAAGCCAGAGCAAAGTTCTGTATGAACTAACTCAAAACAAGGATTGATAGCACCTAAGAGGTTTTGAACTTGAGACCTAGAGATGAGCAAACTCCTAAGTCCCAAGTTTACACCACTAGACCAACCCTTGGTTCATTTCTCACCTAAAATGACAAACCTTTTTCCAATTTTGGCAATAAATTTGCTTTTTTGATAACTTTTAGGCCTCGTTTGGAAACAAGCTTTAAGTCTATCATCTTTGACTGGCTTTTCCAGAGATCATTTACAACCAAATTATTCTTCAAATATCTTCTTGAAAATCACAAAATTAGTTTCTACCAATTTTCTCATTCACAAACTATTGTTCATCTTGTGAAATTAAATAAATAGATTTATGAAGAAATCAAATTATATACCAAGAACATATGCTGATAATAACAACTAAATTTCAACAGAAATGCACAAAACAATAAAAGGGTAAAGAGACGAAACCGAAGCCTGCACGGAAGCAATTTCCTTAAAACAGATTTCGCCGCCTCACGAGTCGAGTGCTTGAGGAATCTCGACGTCTGTCTCCCAGGATACAACAGTTAAAACCAGCTACGACAGAAGCACTTTCTGTCTAGCTTAGCGAACAAAAACAGTGGCAGTACTCTCTCAATATAGGAACTTTCTGGCAAACTGACTAAAGAATGGAAGAAACAATTTCTGTGTTAGATACTTGACAGGAGGGTCTCAATTTATACATGTATAGGGGAGAGAGGAGAAGCCTCCAGCATTTATGGCTGGTCACTAATGCACCATTAACCTCTGCAATAAATGCAGGAGTTACAAACTCCATTAATGCACTATTAAACTCTGCAATAAAGACAGGAGTTACAAACCCCATTAACTCTTTCATGAAGCTAACTTCATGGGGCAATTTCTCATTCAATTTTCAATGGTTTTGGCTATACTATTTGGGGTGTAAAGATCTCATTGCAAAGTATCTAGACCCACTTGGACCCAACACAATAGATGGTTGGGACCCACTTTAATATTTAATTAAAGTCACCAAAAAACTATTTTTTCCAACACAAACTATGCAAAAACGTTTTAAAAAGTTGAAGTTTCAATGGCATCCTCTAAGCCAAAACTGAAATATGTACTTGTCTTCATATGCAATTTTTTTTTATATTTCTTATTTTTAAGAAAATGCAACAATAATATAAATTCAAAATTTCATGTTCAAATTATTATTCACAATTTTAAAATACCCAACTTATCAGTATTTGATGTGCAATTTAAAAATAACTCAAAATAAGATGTCTGATCCACTTAAACGTCGAAAAACTATTTTTTAGCATTCAATTTATGAGCCCCATGGCCCAATCAGATTCAATAAAAAGTATTAAATCCTTCCTCGGTTGCAAGCCAGTTAGGAGAGAAGTGACTTGGCACTTCGACAAATTAAGACTCTAGGTCACCCTGTGTTGTCAGTTTAACCTATAATGGGTTTTGGAAAAACAATTTTAGTCCATGAAAGTAGTGTTCAATATCTATTTTATTATATAATGTGAGCATTGAAATTTGTGTGAACTCTGTCATGTTATTTTTTGTTACCAATTTTGCCGAGTTTTCATAGTTTGAATTCACAAATTTTGCGACAAACATGGAAACTGAAACTTTTGCATTAACTACCTAACTCAAAAATTATTTCAGTTTTCATATTCAAAACTGTTTCAATTTTCAAATTTGAATTAAATCATTATATTCACAACCTTATGATCATACGGGAAGGAAATGATCCTATGCACACGTTTTACCACTTCTAGCCTAAAATAAAGCCCAAAAACCCTTGGGCCCCATTTATTGCCCATAACTTGTTACACAACATCATATCATTTTAGGCCCAAAAATTACGGCTTACAGCCCAATGGAATAGCCTTCAAGTTTAGCTCACTTCAGCAAGTGGGTTACCCTCATAATGAAGCCCAAGCCCAACATTTTCTTGGCCTGATTCAGCATACAACAACTTTAATGCTGTGTTTGGTTGGGGGATTTGAGGAGGGATTTGGAAAGGAAATAAAAAAAGTAAGTGAAATGTGAATAAAATATACCTACACACATATTTTCCTTTTCTCATTTCAAATCCTTACCCAAATCCCCCAACCAAACACAATATAAGGGTGGTTCTATTTGCACCCAAATAATAACTTGGTACACTCAATTAAAATTTTAAAATTTCAATTCTTATTAAATCTTAATATAAATTTACTAATATGGATAATACACATTAAACCCTAAAATAATTTTTTTTTTTCTCATAGTACACCAAAACCACTTATTGGTATTCATCATATTCAACTCTCTTCATCTTTTTCTCTAAATTTTAATTATTTTATTTTCATCTTCTTTGTCATTCCAAAACTCGAATACACCCCATCAAATCTAAGTCATTATCATCAATACCATTGTTATATAAATATTGGAAAATGTTTTGTGGCACTAAAAAATTGGGCACTAATGCCCTTAATTTCCAAAACTGGTAACTTTTTTTTTTTTTTTCTTTTTTTTCTTGCCTTGTTGGGAAATTCGGGGCATTAGTGCCCCTGAATTTCGGGGCACATATCACGGTTGATAAATATTTTACTTTGCAAACTCATCCAGCCAAAGCCCTTCTTGCAGGGGTGTGAGCCGGTTGAACTACCGTCCATGGAACTTTGCAAACTTTCAGCACCTGGAATTGTTTGGATAGCTCTAGGAAATTACGTAAAATTAACAGTGGTGGGTTTAATTTAATTAATATTGACGTAGTAGAGGCATCGAGAGGTACTTTTTAAAGTGATATAATTTATGATTTTTTATTTGTTTATTATTTAAGTATATTTTAAAATATAATTTGATAAAAAAAACATGAAGTACATTGAAAATAAATTATAACCTTAAATAATTTTATAGAGTGTATTGAAAAATTGAAGGTAATTTATGATTTTTTTTTTGTGCAAATGGAATCCCTCCACCTTTGAGAGGGCATTTTTAGTTTGACCCAGCTTATTTTGGCCCAACTAAAGCTTTCCTTGGCCTCGTTTGACAACTGAATATTTTAATTAAAAAGTCAAAAAGTTACTAAATTAGTCAAAAAGTTAACAATTCATACCAAAAAGTCAAAGATTCTCTTTTCTCTCTACTTTTTGCACATCTTTTCGTAAAAAGCCAAAAAGTCATCCCAAACATACTAATTTTTTTTAGCTCATATTTTAGCCAAATAGCCAAAAAATTACTAAATTAGCCTGTTCCCAAACGAGTTCATTTCTCAATCTAAAATGACAAACCTTTTCCTATTTTGGCAATAAATTTGCTTTTTTTGATAACTTACTACTAACCTATCACCCGTGCTATGCACGAGATAATTATAAATATTTATATTTGTTTTAGATTTTTTTTAATGTACAAATTATTTGTTTTAGATTTTTTATAAAAATAATTTAACAATCTTATCACTAACCATAGTGTATGGGAGAAGTTGAAAAGGGTGCTACAGTAACTATGCACAGGTTGTATCTATAATTATTTATATGAGGAGATTTTGACCAAAGCTCTCAAAAGGCATGTGGATTGGAAAAAGTTAATAAATGTTGATCAGGAAATTTTGACCAAATCAATAAATGCAGGCATGTGGATTGAAAAAAATTAATAAATGCTGAAGTTTTTTTTTTTTTTTTAATCAAAAATTTAGAAAATTAATATTGGGATATTGAAGCTCCCACAAAACTTAGGGGTTAGAAACCCCATTTTCCTTATATATAGACTAGTATATCACCCGTGCTATGCACGGATTGTGTTTATAATTATGAGTCCGGATCCTCGGCCGCACAATCCTGCGGCCCTCCCTGCTGTACCCCCAAAACGACGTCGTTTTGGGGGAAATTTCAATTAAAACAAAAAAAAAAAAAAGCTACCCCTCTCCTGGATTCGAGGCTCCATTAACGAACCTTGGAGCGATGTTGAAGCTTTCATCGTCCCTCTTCCACTTCAGGTAAACCAAACTCAATACCCTACCCTAAACCCAACTCATACTTGTCTCAGAAACCTCCTTAACTTCCTCAATCTCTATGAAATCTATCGACGCCTTTTCTTCATCATTGGAAAAGAATTTATTCAGAAAATGACAAAATTTTCAGCTGTAAAGAAGAAAGAAGACACTCCCCAAACATCCTCCCAAAAAAGAAGACACTCCTCATTTCCCACATTAAGTCAAGTAAATTGAAAAAAAAAAAAACGTTAAAAGATTTTGAGGGAGAAATTTCCATGGATATTGGTAGTTCCCCCAATCAACCACACTAAATAGCCCAAACATAAAAGTGAAGTGAAGCAACTGCCCAAACTTATCTTGCAAAAACCCTGAACTTCCCAAGAACAACAAGCAACTGCAGAATAATAGAGCCAACATCAACTACTAATCTCTTCACACATTTCCTGCTCAAAATCAAAACTTTATAAAGTAAAAAAATAAATAAATAAAATTAAAAATTAAAGGGTGTGGTCTTATATGAAGAATCCACAAATCATTTTCCTTAAAGAAGCATCCATAAATCTCTTTTTCCCCTCTGGTTTTGGAACCGGCCGGCTTGCTGAGGACATCGTCGGGGTCGAGCGGAAGTGGCGGTGTCGCCAGGGAGGTGGGTTGCCGGACAATGGGTTGCACCGCCACGACTGAGATAGCGAGGAAGAAAAGGAGCAGCGTTTCGTCGCCTCCGTTGATCTGTTTAGGGTTCAAAATAGGAAAGGGGAAACCAAAATAAGAAACGAATGAGGAAAAAAAAAAAAAATTGTACAAAACGGCGTCGTTTTGTAGTGTGGCAGGGAGGGCCGCAGACTTGTGCAGCCGAAGATCCGAACTCTATAATTATCTATATATGTGAATTGTGATTTTTAAATGTTTTTTTTGTTTTTGTTTTAAATGTCTTCTTTTTTTCCTTTTTTATATTATATTAAAGTTTAATATTTTGATAATAATCATATGTATTGGACTTTTCAAGGAATTAAATGTCTTTTTTTTAATTATATTATATTAAAGTTTAATATTTTGATAATAATCATATGTGTTGGACTTTTTAAGAAAATTTTTTTATGCTTGTTATTAATACATTAAAGTGTTATTATGAGGGATAATAATCATATGTGTTGAGACTTTTCAAGGAATTTATATGTGTTGGATTTCAAAAAAAAAAATTTATGCTTGTTCTTAATGCATTAAAATGTTATTATGATGGTAAGACTTGGGAGTTGGGAGAAGTTAATAAATGCTATGTTTGGTAACGTTTACGTTTTCAGTTTATATTTACAAAAATTTTATAAACTAATTTTTGTTTATTTTTTGTTTATTTTTAGAAAAACGTAAACTACAAACGCATTTGGTAATTGACAAAATGTTTAAAAAATTTTAAAAATATAAAAAAGAGTGAGAAAGCAAGTGGTGGCAAGTGGCGGCGGAAGACGGTGGTGGGAAGTGGTAACGGTGGGTGGTGGGTAGCTGGTGGTGGTGGGTGGTGGCGGGTGGGTGGTGGTGGTGGGTGGGTGGGTGGTGGTGGCGGATAGGTGGCAGGTGGTGGTGACGGGTGGGTGGGTGACGGTGGCGGGTGGTGGGTGGTGGGTGGTGGCGAGTGGGTGGTGGTGGCGGGTGGGTGGTGGGTGGTGATGGTGGGTGGGTGACGGTGGCGGGTGGTGGGTGGTAGCGAGTGGGTGGTGGCGGCGGGTGGTGGGTGATGGTGGCAGGTGGGTGGCAGATGGCGGGTGGTGGCGGGTGGTAGTGGTGGTGGGTGGGTGACGGTGGCGGATGGTAGGTGGTAGTGAGTGGGTGGCGGTGGCAGTGGTGGTGGTTGGTGGTGGGTGGTGGTGGCAGGTAGGTGGTGGGTGATGGTGGTGGTGGTGGTGGTGGTGGTGGTGGTGGTGGTGGGTGGTGGGTAGTGGGTGGTAGTGGCGGGTGGGTGGCAGGTGGTGGATGGTGGTGGCAGGTGGGTGATGAGTGGTGGTGGTAAGTAGGTGGCGGGTGGTGGTGGCGGGTGGTGGGTGGTAGCGGGCATCTGGCAGGTGGGTGGTGGGTGGTGGTGGTGGTGGCGGCGAGGGGTGGATGGTAGTGGCGAGTGGGTGGCATGTGGCTGGTGAGTGGTGGTGGCGGGGTGGTGGGTGGTGGTGGCAGGTGGGTGGTGAGTGGTGGTGGCAGGCAGTGGTGGGGGGTGGGTGGTGGGTGGTGGTGACGGAAGACGGTAGTGGAAAATAGTGGCGGGTGTTAGCTAGTGTTGGGTGATAAAAAAAAAAAAAAAAAAAAAAAAAAACTGAAAACTCAAAATGAAAACACATTTTTTGTGTTTTCATTTTTTGGCAAAATTTATAAATTGAAATCACTGATTTATAAATCAAAAATTTTACCAAACAAATTTTAATTTGAATTTTTTAAATTTTTGTAAATATAAACAGAAAACTGAACACGTAAGTGTTACCAAACGGCACCTAAGATTTTTTTTTTTTTAAATCAAAAAATCAGGAAATTTAGATTGGGAGATTGGAGTTCCCACAAGGCTTGGGGTTAAAAACCCCATTTTGCTTAATATATAGTATAGACTAGCCTATCACCCGTGCTATGCACGAGATAATTATAGATATTTATATTTGTTTTAGATTTTTTTTAGATATTTATATTTTTATTTATTTATTTATTAATATATAGATTATGTTTTTTAAGATTTTTTATAAAAATAATTTAACAATCTTATCACTAACCATAGTGTATGGAAGAAATTGAAAAGTGTACTGCAGTAAGTATACACGACTTGTATCTATAATTTTTTGTATGAGGGGATTTTAAATGCTGATCAGGAGATTTTGACCAAATCAATAAATGCAGGCATGTGGAAAGACATGTAGATTGAAAAAAGTTAATAAATGTTGATCAAGAGATTTTGACCAAATCAATAAATGCTGAGTTTTTTTTTTAAATAAAAAATTTTGAAAATTCAAACTGGGATATTGAAGCTCCCATTGAAGCTCCCACAGGTATTGGGGGTTAAAAACCCTATTTTGCTTAATATATAGTATAGATATAGATAGCATAAATAAAAAAAAATAATTAAAAAAATAACCATTAAAATAGTAAATAAAAAAGATTATTTAGAACCATTGAACAAACTACAATCACATTTTTCTTTTTGTTAGTGTTTATGTTTATCTAACTTCAATCATATTAAAAATAAAATTATAAACAAAAGGAGATAACTTCAATCATACAAATCATAATTTTTTTAATACTATCTAATCATCATCAATAATTAAAAAAATCAATCACAAATTAAGTCAATTGATAATTAAAAAACACAATAATTTATTTTTCAAAAAACATAGTGAGTTAAAAATATCAATTATAATTTTTTTGGGTCAAAATACAATCTAATCATCATCAATAATTGGTACATTATGTGACCGTAATGAGTACAATCCATTTTGTTTTTCAAAAAATACAGTGAGTTAAAAATCAAATCACAAATTAAGTGAATTGATAGTTAAAAAAACACAATAATTTTTTTTTCAAAAAACACAGTGAGTTAAAAAAATCGATTACAATTTTTTTTTTCAAAATACAATCTAATCATTATCAATAATTGGTACTTTAAAAATCAAATTAGAAAAAAAATCAAATCAAATCACATCACAAATATTTTTATACTATCTAACTGTAATCATATTTTTTTCATAAATAATTGGAAAGAAAAACCATTAAAACAGTAAATAAAATATTAAATCACATTAAAAAAAAGAACCATTGAACAAATTACAATCACATCACATTTTTCCTATAATAAAAAAAATAAATAAATGAAAAAAAGAACCATTGACTAACTACAATCACATTAAAAAAAAAGAATCATTGAACTAACTACAATCACATTTTTTTCTTTGTAAGTGTTTATATTTATCTAATTTCAATCATATTAAAAATAAAATTAAAATAGTAAATAAAAAGATTAAATAACCTTACAAAAAAAAAAAAAAAAACAACCATTGAACTAACTACAACAATCATATTAAAAAAAAGAGTCATTGAACAAATTACAATCACATCATATTTTTCCCATAATAAAATAAATAAATGAAAAAAAGAACTATTAAACTAACTACAATCACATTAAAACAAAATGATCATTCAACTAATTATAATCACATTTTTCTCTTTGTGAGGGTTTATATTTATCTAATTTCAATCATATTAAAAAATCAAAAATTAAATTAAAATAGTAAATAAAAAGATTAAATAACATTAAAAAAAACTATTGAACTAACTACAACAATCATATTAAAAAAAAAAGAGTCATTGAACAAATTACAATCACATCACATTTTTCACATAATAAAATAAATAAATGAAAAAAAAGAACTATTAAACTAACTACAATCACATTAAAAAAAAAAAGAATCATTCAACTAATTATAATCATATTTTTCTCTTTGTGATGGTTTATATTTATCTAACTTCAATCATATTAAAAAGGAAAATGATCGAGTGCTCGAATTTGAGGCTCGAATGTTGGCTCGAAATCAAGAGAGGGAAGAAGAGGGAGAGGAAGAGGAGAAGAGGGAGAGGGAGAGAAGGAGAAGAGGGGGAAGAAGGTCGTCGCAGCTCGCAATGGAAGAGGAGCCTTCCGGCCGTCGCTGCTCGTCCCCCCCTCGCCGAACCTCGGCGCCGTCGTCTGCCCAGATTCGAGCCTCGTCGCGCAGAACCTCCTCCGCCTCTGCTTCCTCCTCCGTCGCAGCCCCGCCGCTTCAAAATGCCCCCTCCAGTCCTCCTCCCTCCTCCCCCTCCTCCTTCTTCCTTCCTCCTCCCTCCTCCTTCTTCCTTCATTCTCTTCTCTGCTTCTCCCCCCTCCCCCTCTGTTCCTGGTTTCTCGAGCTCGAAATACAGCTCCCCCCCTATTTTTATGGCCCCCTCCCCTCCAGTCCTCCCCCCTCCTCCTCCCGTTCTGCAGAGCCCCCCCTCCCCCCTTCTTCTTCTTCTTCTCCGTTCGTTTCTTCTTCCAGATCTGCAACAAAGGGAAAAAAAAAAAAAAATACAGACTCGACACCAAAACGACGTCGTTTTGGTGTCGAGCCAGTATTTCGAGCCGTATATTTCGAGCTCTGTAGCGGTGCCGTATTAAAAAATAAACCATTGAACTAACTACAACAATTATATTAAAAAAAAAAGAGTCATTGAACAAATTACAATCACATCACATTTTTCACATAATAAAATAAATCAATGAAAAAAAAAAGAACTATTAAACTAACTACAATCACATTAAAAAAAAAAAAAAAATCATTCAACTAATTATAATCACATTTTTCTCTTTGTGAGAGTTTATATTTATCTAACTTCAATCATATTAAAAAATCAAATTATAATTTTTTATTCGCTAGACAAATCACAAATATTTTTATGCGCTATCTAACTACAATATTAAAATAGTAAACAAAAGGAAAAGTCAAGAAAGAGAAAACAAAAAGAAGACTTACTGTTTGCATTGAACTAACTACAATCACATTTTTTTTCTTTGTGAGTGTTTATGTTTATCTAATTTCAATCATATTAAAAATAAAATTAAAATAGTAAATAAAAAGATTAAATAACATTGCAAAAAAAAAAATCATTGAACTAACTACAACAATCATATTAAAAAAAAGAACCATTGAACAAATTACAATCACATCACATTTTTCCCATAATAAAATAAATAAATGAAAAAAAAGAACTATTAAATTAACTACAATCACATTAAAAAAAAAGAATCATTCAACTAATTATAATAACATTTTTCTCTTTGTGATGGTTTATATTTATCTAATTTCAATCATATTCAAAAATCAAAAATAAAATTAAAACAATAAATAAAAAGATTAAATAACATTAAAAAAAAAAAAAACCATTGAACTAACTACAACAATCATATTAAAAAAAGAAGCCATTGAACAAATTACAATCACATCACATTTTTCACATAATAAAATAAATAAATGAAAAAAAAGAACTATTAAACTAACTACAATCACATTAAAAAAAAAAAGAATCATTCAACTAATTATAATCACATTTTTCTCTTTGCGATGGTTTATATTTATCTAACTTCAATCATATTAAAAAATAAACCATTGAACTAACAATAACAATCATATTAAAAAAAAAGAACCATTGAACAAATTACAATCACATCACATTTTTCACATAATAAAATAAATAAATGAAAAAAAAGAACTATTAAACTAACTGCAGTCACATTAAAAAAAAAAAATCATTCAACTAATTATAATCACATTTTTCTCTTTGTGAGGGTTTATATTTATCTAACTTCAATCATATTAAAAAATCAAATTATAATTTTTTATTCGCTAGACAAATCACAAATATTTTTATACGCTATCTAACTACAATATTAAAACAGTAAACAAAATAAAAAGTCAAGAAGGAGAAAACAAAAAGAAGACTTACTGTTTGCATACGTGGTCAATGAAGTTGAAAGTGTAGAAGTGAGAAGTCAAGAAGGAGAAAATAAAAAGGAGACTCACTGTGTTGCAATAAGTATGTGAAAAGTTAAAGAGAGTGTGTGTTGTGGAGAAGTTAAAAAGACTTTGAAGAATTTAATAAGTGCTAAGTTTTTTTTTTTCGAAAAAAATAAAAAAAATTAAGAAATTAATATTTAGATATTGGAACTCCCACAAAACTTGTGGGTTAGAGCATCTCCAACGGTTCACCAAACTTTTCACCAAATTTGAGTAAAAAAATCACTATTTTCCCAATTTGATATCATTTGCTCAAACGGTGAGCATCAAAAGGTGAGGGTCGACCGGTTGGTCAACCGATAAGGCCATTATTTTATTTTTTTTTGAATCACCATTTCTTCTCCTCCTCGACGTCCCTCCACACACCCTTGTCGCCATTGATACTCAGGTGGTGCAAGACTAGTATTGAATGAATATAGTGCAAGAACAGTGAATGATGTTCTTTGTTCTTTGTGGGCCCTGCTTGCAAGGAAATGGAATGAATATAGTGCAAGACTTCAAGCTGTTTCTTTGATTCAGCCTCGGGTCGCCCGGTTGGTCAACCGGTAAGATTTAATTTTTTTTTTTTTAATTTGTTTGAACCTTTTGACCTGTTTGAACCTAGTTATCTAAAAGGGAACCGGTTGACCGGTTGGTCAACCGGCTGGGCAACCGGGTGGTTGACCAGTGCAGCTTTTCCAACGGTCAGTAACAGTGATTTGGTAAAATCTGTGTCTTGGTCTCAGTTTGATGTTTTTTTTGCTGAATTCTCAGTTTGATATCACTTTGGTGCAACGGTTGGAGCATGAAAAAATGAATTTTTCATCAAAATTTGAATTTGATGCTGGGTTTGGTTCACCGTTGAAGATGGTCTTAGAGGTAGATATAAATAAATAGATAGATATAGATATAGATATTTATGTTTGTTTTAAATTTTTTTTAATATACAAATTATTTGTTTTGGAAAATGTACTGCAGTAATTATAAAAGAAGTCAAAAAATCTTGTGGATTGAGAGAAATTAATAAATGTTGAAGTTAATTTTTTTTTTTAAAAAACAAAAAATTAGAAAATTAGAATTGACATATTGAAGCTCCCACAGCCTTGGGGGTTAAAAACCTCATTTTGCTTAATATATAGTATAGATAGATAGATATATACTAGCGGTAACCCGTGCTATGCACGAGACTTTATAAATTAAAAAAAAAATCATTATTATATTTTATCTTGCGGTATACATGAAATTTATAAGTTAACTTTTATGTTCATAACTTTTAAAAATTTTAGTTTTAAAAAATTAAAAAATACATATAAATATATTTAGTGCAATTTTGATAATTTATATTTAAAAAAAAGCTAAACTTGATTAAATGAGATTAACTGAGTTATGACATATCTCTTTTTGTTATGAAAATATAGAAATTTAAAAGTTATAATTAAAACAAATATATAATTTTATTATTAAATATGAAGTGAAGTGATGTGTAACAATAATTAATATGATGTTTCTATTATTAATCCAATAATTTAAGTTACATTTCTTTTGATTTTAATTTCATAACTAAAAATACAATATGAATATAATATGCATACGGATTTTTAGTTTTTATGAATAAGAAGGTTTCAAAATATTATCAAACTTTCATTATTTTCTTTTAATTTTTTTTAGCAAATTTAATTTTAAATTTAAATAAAAAATTTGATTTGATATGAATTACTTTAACTTTTTCATTAAATTTTTATCAATTTTTAAAAGATCTTTCATTCTTATCCCAATTTTTTTTTCCCTTTTCACCAATTTTGATGGAAAAACAATAATTTTTAACGTTTCACCTTTTTAAAGTTTTATCAAATTATAATTTGATAAAAAAATATATTACAGGTTGAAAATTCTCTTAATTGGAATTATAGTAAAATAACATCTCAACATAGTTAAAGTTTGAGTATGTAGTTGGTTAAAATATATAATTTAATTAATTCTCTTATCAAATTTGTATAGAAATTGACACTTAAGACTACATCTTTATAAGTTGAATTATGGAAAAAAAAAAATTGGAGTGTCAAACATTTTTCATTTGTAAATATCTTACATATTAAAAAAAGAAAAAAAAAAGAAAAAAATTTGTAGCTTTTTGATATATGTTTATCAGTTTTGTTTTATAGACATAAACAATTGATGTTTCAATTTAAAAAATTAAAAAGTAAAAAACAATAGATTTGGTTTTTTAGAGATAAAAGAAACCATCTAACTCTTCTATATACTATTAAGATGGACTATTTTAATCACATAAAAAAATAGAAAATATATTTAGAAATTATCCCTATATATTATGCTATTATATAGCATCATAGTTTTAACAAATTAACTATAATATATATAAAAAGTTATATTAAGCTTTTATTTTCAATTAATTGAATTATAATTAACAAACTAACATATAGCAGTAATGGTCTAATGGGATAGAAAGAGGATAAAAATAAAGAACACAATGATATTTAAAAGTTTTAAATTTACCTAGTTATACAAAAATCTAATGTTATAGTAAAATCTTGAATTTTTAATAAATTTGCACATTTTTTATAAAATAAAATGACAATAAAAAATAAAAAAATTGATACCCATTTTTTTAACTTCCATTTTATGGTATTCACTGAAAAAAACAAAATCTGATTAAAATCCTTGATATGAAACGGATATAAATACTTTGATTACAACCATAATCATCAGTAGTTATTTTCTACCATGCAAACTTGAAAACAAACATATAAATCTCACTAAAACCGAAACTAAAACCAAACCAACAGTAGAGAAAGAGAATCACATAGGGAAAAAATAAAATTAAAAAATAAATAAATTTATAGAGTGGGAGAATGTTACCTTCAGCAGCTTAAAACTCACCTAACCCAATCCGTTAGCTCATCTACCAGTGCCCGTGAAGTTTAGGAGTTGGGATGACTAATCAAATTATTCTTTAAATAAGACTTGAAAATTGATTAATTTGTCTAATTAAGAGATTTAAAATTTTGATATATATACATCAGAAAAATAGATAATTATTTTACTAAATCATTATTCAAATTTAGATATTGTTATATTTTTTTAGACTCATATCTAAATTCTTATCTTTTTATTTATTTTATTTTTGTGTGGTTTCTATTTTTTCAATTTATTTAAGATAGAGTTGTGGTTTTTTTATTTTAAATTTAATTTATCTGTGATTTCTATTTGTTTTTAATTATTATTATTTAGGTAAATTATGATGTGAGTTAGATATGCGATAGACATGTGAGTTTTATTGATTTAAAGTATAATGGTGTGAAATATTTTCAAATTAGATTTGTTTAGATAAACTTTAAAGATTTTTAAAATTTAAAGTTGGATATTGAGACACAAAAGAAAGATTTTAACTGAATAAATAAAATAAAATATATTAATTTTATCTGTTTGTATATTTGATTTTTATTTATATTTTTTTTGGTTATGTTATAATATAATATATAAGATATAGATAGATATCTATAACTTTTATAAAAAATATTATCTGATTTTTGGGGGAAGAGAGAAGGAAGACAAATTTTAATATTTTTTTTTAGAAATCGGTAAGAGAGATTAGGATGAAGAGATTATGAAATATTTTGGCTATTAAATAAATAAATCAGTCAATAGTTTTTTTAATCTATTTTATAAATTAAAAAATTAATAATTTTAGAAAATTAATTAATTTGTCCCATTATCTTTGGTTTCTATTTGTTTTTAATTATTATTATTTAGGTAAGTTATGATGTGAGTTAGATACGCGAGTTTTATTGATTTAAAGTATAATGGTGGGAGATATTTCAAATTAGATTTGTTTAAATAAACTTTAAAAAAATTTGAAATTTAAAATTGGATATTGAGATGCAAAAGAAAGATTTTAACTGAATAAATAAAATCAAATTTATTAATTTTATCTGTTTGTATATCTAATTTTTAGTTTTTTTTTTTGTTATGTTATAATATAATATATAAGATATAGATAGATATCTACAACTTTCGTGAAAAATATTATACGTTTTTTTTGGAAAAAGAGAAGGAAGCACGCTTTAATATTATTATTTTTTTTATAAATCGGTGAGAGAGATTAGGATTGAGAGATTATGAAATATTTTTGTTATTAAATAAATAAATTAGTGAATAGTTTTTTAATCTATTTTATAAATTAAAAAAATAATAATTTTTGATAGATATACATAAAAAAAAAGAAGATAATTAATTACTAAATCATAATTCAAATTTAGATGTTGTTATATCTTTTTGAGATCCATAACTAAATTCTTATTTTCTTTATTTTTGTGTGAAACTATAGTGTATGGGTGAAATGCAAAAGGGTCCAGTAATTATGAGAGAAGTCAAAAAGGTTTGTGGGTTGGGAGAAGTCAAAAAATGTTGAGTTTCTTTTTTTAAATCAAAAAATTAGAAAATTATGATTAAGATATTTGAGCTCCCATAAAGTTTGTAGATTATAAACCCCATTTTCCTTATTTAATATACTAGCCTATCACCCGTGCTATGCACGAGATAATTATAGATATTTATATTTGTTTTAATTTTTTTTTAATATATAAATTATGTTTTTTAAGATTTTTTATAAAAATAATTTAACAATCTTATTACTAATCATAGTGTATGAGGGAAGTTGAAAAGGGTACTGCAGTAACTATACACAGATTGTATCTATAATTATTTGTATTAAAGGATTTTAAATGCTGATTAGGAGATTTTGACAAAATCAATAAATGCAGGCATGTAGAAAGATATGTGGATTGAAAAAAGTTAATAAATGCTGATCAGGGAATTTTGACCAAATCAATAAATGCTGAGTTTTTTTTTTTAATAAAAAATTTAGAAAATTTAAATTGGGATATTGAAGCTCTCACAGGACTTAGGAGTTAAAAATCCCCTTTTACTTAATATATAGTATAGATAGATAGTATAGATAGATATAGACTAGTGTATCACCCGTATTATGCACGATTTTGTTTATAATTATTTATATATCTGTGAATTGCGATTTTTAAATGTGTTTTTTTTTTTTGCACAGAGAAAAAGAAATATAACAAATGCAGCATATCTTCAATTAATTATTTTGTGTTTGCTTTTATTCAAAATTTAAAAATAATGTATTGCCAAAATTTATAACTAAATTAAAGAAAAATTTATCCCTAAAGTCATTTTTTTACTTCTATATAAACACTTTAAAAAATAAATGTGAAAAATGTAGTCAATATAATATTATACATTAAGTAAAAAAAATGTGATTAGCAATTATTCTTACATAAATTTACTATAGTTTTAATTTCAAATTTAAAAATGTATAAACACACCTGACATTGTAATTGGAGGTATAACCAAATAAATCGCCATAGAATAGGAAGACAACCTTTATTTTTCATCACAACAATTACGTAACTCTATATATAATTTTAATGTCTCTCAATTTTCCACACGTCCAATTCTCTATCAATATTAAACTAAATGTATGAACCCAAAAAAAAAGAAACATTTAAGAAGATAAAGAGATGTGGTTTGAGACCTTTCAATTGCTGAATTCTATTAATCAATAGTTATTAGGCTTCAATTATTTGATTTCATCTATATTCACTTGATAATTTGAGAGTGGACATGTGTTAAGTCTTTACACAAACACTAAGCTCATTTTTTAGCATTATTAATGAAATGCACAGTGTAATTTTTTTTTTTCTACAATTGCAACCTATTATTTTTTAATAAAAATTTATATTTGTTTTAGAGATTTTTTTAATATAAAATTTTTTTTTTTAGATTTTTTTATAAAAATAATTTAACAATCTCATCACTAACCATAGTGTATGAGAGAAATTGAAAAGGGTGTGGCAGTAGGTATGGAAGAAGTCAAAAAAGCTTGAAAAATTTAGTCAAAACCTCAATTGGACCATTGTTTAGTGAAAAAGACAACCTAAGTTATTTTGCTTCATAAACCAATTAAGGGGAAAATACATAATTAAGTAAGGATAAAATAAATTTTTTTTTCTTGGACAATTGACAGAGTAACATGTTACTATCAGAGGTAATAATTTATTTATTTATTTTTTATATATATATTTTTTTAAGAATTTCATTGTCAATATGGATATTATTTAATAGATCTTGATGAGAGAATTCTAAAAATATTAATTTTATTACAAACTGACATATACATCAAAAGTTATATTATATTAAAATTTAATATTTTGATAATAATCATGTGTTGGACTTTTCAAGAATTTTTTTTATGATTGTCCTTAATGTATTAAAGTTTTATTATGAAGAGGTTTTGACCAAATCCCCCCCAAAAGGCTTGCAGGTTGGAAGAAGTTAATAAATGCTGAGTTTTTTTTTTTAAATCAAAAAATTAAAAAATTAAGATTGGGATATTGGAGCTCCCACAAAGCTTGTGAGTTAGAAATTCCATTTTCCTTATATAATACTAACCTATCACCCGTGCTATGCACGGGATAATTATAGATATTTATATTTGTTGTAGATTTTTTTTAATATATAAATTATGTTTTTTAAGATTTTTTATAAAAATAATTTAACAATCTTATTACTAACCATAGTGTATAGGAGAAGTTGAAAAGAGTACTGTAGTAAACTATACACGGATTGTATCTATAATTATTTGTTTGAGGGGATTTTAAAGGCTGATCAGGGGATTTTTACCAAATCAATAAATGCAGGCATGTAGAAAGACATGTGGATTAAAAAAAAGTTAATAAATGCTGATCAGGGGATTTTGACCAAATCAATAAATGATGAGTTTTTTTAAAAATAAAAAATAAAAAATTTAGAAAATTCAGATTGGTATATTGAAGCTCTCACAGGCGTTGGGGTTAAAAACCCGCTTTTGCTTAATATATAGTACTAGCCTATCACCCGTGCTATGCACGGGATAATTATAGATATTTATATTTTTTTAATTTTTTTTAATATACAAATTATGTTTTTTAAGATTTTTTATAAAAATAATTTAACAATCTTATCACTAACCATAGTGTACAGGAGAAATTAAAAAGGCTACTGCAGTAACTATGCATGGGTTGTATTTATAATTATTTGTATGAGGGGATTTTAAATGCTAATCAGGGATTTTGACTAAATCAATAAATGTAGACATGTGAATTGAAAAAAGTTAATAAATACTGATTAGGGGATTTTGACCAAATCAATAAATGTTGAGGTTTTTTTTTTTTTTTTGAATAAAAAATTTAGAAAATTAAGATTGAGAGATTAGGGCTCCCATAAGGCTTGGGGTTTAGAAACCCCATTTTTCTTAATATATTTACAATTATCTATATATGTGAATTGCGATTTTTAAATATCTTTTTTTTTTTTTTTTAAATGTCTTCTTTTTTCCCTTTTTCATATTGTATTAAAGTTTAATATTTTGATAATACTCATATGTGTTGGACTTTTCAAGGAATTAAATGTCTTTTTTTTTTAATTATATTATATTAAAGTTTAATATTTTGATAATAGTCATATGTGTTGGACTTTTCAAGAAATTTTTTTTATAGTTGTTCTTAATGTATTAAAGTGTTATTCTGATGGATAATAATCATATGTGTTGAGACTTTTCAAGGAATTCATGTGTTGGATTTCAAAGAATTTTTTTTATACTTGTTCTTAATGTATTAAAGTGTTATTATGAGGGTAAGACTTGGGGATTAGGAGAAGTTAATAAATGCTAAGGTTTTTTTATTTTTTTTTAAATCAAAAAATCAGAAAATTTAGATTAGGAGATTGGAGCTCCCACAAGGCTTGGGGTTAAAAACCCCATTTTGCTTAATATATAGTATAGATAGATAGATACTAGCCTGTCACCCGTGCTATGCACGGGATAATCATAGATATTTATATTTGTTTTAGATTTTTTTTAATATATAAATTATGTTTTTTAAGATTTTTTATAAAAATAATTTTACAATTTTATCACTAACCATAGTGTAGTGTATGGATGAAGTTGAAAAGGGTACTGCAGTAACTATACACGGATTGTATCTATAATTATTTGTATGAGGGGATTTTAAATACTGATCATAGAATTTTGACGAAATCAATAAATATAGGCATGTGGAAAGACATGTGAATTAAAAAAGTTAATAAATGCTGATCAGGTGATTTTGACTAAATCAATAAATGCAGAGTTTTTTTTTTTATAAATAAAAAATAAAAAATATAGAAAATTTAGATTGAGATATTGAAGTTTATACAGGCCTTAGGGGTTAAAAATTCATTTTTGCTTAATATATAACTAGCATATCACCCGTGCTATGCACGGATTGTGTTTACAATTATCTATATATGTGAACTAGTGATCACCCGTGCGATATACGTGATTTTAGAAAGTCAATAATCACTAAAAGAAATTTGCTATTTGATTGTATTTCTTAATATTTTTATTTAGTTTGTGTATATAAATCTTAATTCACATCATTAAAAATATTTAATATTTCACATTATTGAAATTTTTTAAAAACTATCATACATTAAGTAAATCATCACATATATAATAGCTAATTTATCTAAGAATTACTTCAAACAACCAAAAGTAGAGTAACAAAGGCATATTATAATTAACCAAAATGACTAATATATTAAATAAAAATAAACACTAATTTTGTTTAATCAATAGTAGATGTTACATTAATCATCCCATATAATATAATAAATTAAAATAAAATAATCAGAGTTTTTGGAAAACTATAGTAGCGCTTTTATAAAAATTAAAAAAAAAATATCAATTAAATGACACATTATTAACAAAAAGAAAGAAATAAGGAAAAATACATATTGTAATAAAAAAATTTAAAAATAAAATAATAATATCCATTTACATAAACTCACTTTCTCACAAATGCAAAAACTCATGCAACTACACACTTCAAATGTAAAGCAAATATTTAAGATTTTTAGGTACCAAAAATAGATTAGAAATGGCTCAATGTTGATTATTTTCCCCTCAATCTTCTGTTCATGGTTTCTTTTGCAGGAATTTATTTTTATATTGAAAAGATTATACTTAAAACAAAAGATATATATGGAATTCTATCATATTTAAAATTTGTATGGATAATTAATTGATGATTTTAAAATATAAAATATTAAGTTCAACTTGAAGATAAACTTTAAAAAGATTAAACTGAAATATATGGAAATTCTATAACAAACTAACAAAAGATAAATATAGATCGTTAAAAAAATTATTATCTTTGTGGGATATTTATATCCCAATCTTAATCTTTTTTTTATTTAAATATTCTGTTATCTTTTATTTAAATTTTCATTTTGCAATTCAAATCTAAATAGTTTTATTTTTATTTTTGTACATTTTTTCATCTCTATTTTTTTGTTATTCATATATAAATAATTACCTTTTTATTTTAAAAATTATTTGACTCGTAATATTTTTTTTATTTAAATATTTTTTAATTGTTCATAAATAAATAGTTAACTTTTTACTTTTAAAATTAATTGACTCGTAATATTTTTTATTTAGTTATTTTTTTATCTTTTATTTGACTCTTTATATTATGTTTGTGGTTGAAATTTGGATAGTTATATTTTTATTTTATTTTATTTTTTATATTTTTATCTCTACCTCTTTGTTCTTCATATCTAAATATTTATCATTTTATTTAAATATATATAATCCTTTTGACTTTTGAGATTTAGATAATTGACAAATGATTAAAAATTAGAAAAAGTGGGAGGGGAGACTTGAGAGGTAACACGTAGGAGAGAGAATCCACAAGAATTTAGTATTAAGAGTTTGGAATTCTCATACTCTACTACATTTGCTTATATTTGCTTACTAGCCTATCACCCCGTGCTATGCACGGGATAATTATAAATATTTATACTTATTTTAGATTTTTTTTAGTATATAAATTATATTTTAAATTTTTTTTATAATAATAATTTCACAATCTTATCACTAACCGTAGTGTATTAGAGAAGTTAAAAAAGGTACTGCAGTAACTATACACGGGTTGTATCTATAATTATTTGTATGAGGGGATTTTAAATGCTGATTAGAGAATTTTAACCAAATCAATAAATTCAGGCATGTGGAAAGACATGTAGATTGAAAAAATGTAATAAATGCTGATCAGGAGATATATATGTGAATTGTGATTTTTAAATGTCTTTCTTTTTAAATGTCTTCTTTTTCTTTTTTCTTTTTTATATTATATTAAAGTTTAATATTTTGATAATAATCATATGTGTTGGACTTTTCAATTAATTAAATGTCTTGTTTTTTTATATTATATTAAAGTTTAATATTTTGATAATAATCATATGTGTTATACTTTTCAAGAATTTTTTTTTATGCTTGTTCTTAATACATTAAAGTGTTATTATGAGGGATAATAATCATATATGTTGGGACTTTTCAAGAAATTCATATGTGTTGGACTTTTCAAGGAATTTTTTTTTTATACTTATTCTTAATGCATTAAAGTGTTATTATAATGGTAAGGCTTGGGGGTTGTGAGAAATTAATAAATACTAAAGTTTTTTTTAAAAATAAAAAAATCAAGAAATTTAGATTGAAATATTGGAACTCCCACAAAACTTGTGGGTTAGAGATAGATATAAATAAATAGATAGATATAGATATAAATATTTATATTTGTTTTAAATTTTTTTTAATATACATATTATTTATTTTGGAAAGGGTACTGCAGTAATTATGAGAGAAGTCAAAAATTCTTATGGGTTGAGAGAAGTTAATAAATGTTGAGGTTAATTTTTTTTTAAAAAAAACAAAAAATTAGAAAATTAAGATTGGCATATTGGAGCTTCCACAAGCCTTGGGGGTTAGAAACCCCATTTTGCTTAATATATAGTATAGATTGTGATTTTTAAATGTCTTTTTTTTTTTTTTTTAAATATCTTCTTTTTTTATATTATATTAAAGTTTAATATTTTAATAATAATCATATGTGTTGAACTTTTTAAGAAATTAAATGTCTTTTTTATTTATTTATTATATTATATTAAAGTTTAATATTTTGATAATAATCATATGCGTTGGACTTTTCAAGAAATTTTTTTTATGCTTATTCTTAATGCATTAAAGTGTTATTATGAGGGATAATAATCATATGTATTGGGACTTTTCAAAGAATTCATATGTGTTGAATTTCAAAGAGTTTTTTTTATGCTTGTTCTTAATGCATTAAAGTGTTATTATGATGGTAAGACTTGGAGGTTGAGAGAAGTTAATAAATACTACGATTTTATTTTTTTTTTAAATCAAAAAAATCAAAAAACTTAGATTGAGAGATTGGAGTTCTCACAAAGCTTGGGGTTAAAAATCTCATTTTGCTTAATATATAGTAAGTATAGATATAGATATAGATAGATAGATAGATAGATAGATAGATATAGATAGATTCGGAACTTATAAGGGTTGGTTTGGGATGTTCTAAAAAAGTACACTTTTTTGACTTATTGGTTTATATGGGTTGAGTTTGATATGATGTGTTAGAGAGATGATGTTATTTAAATGAGATGATATAACTTAAATAAGATAGTAACTTTTTAACTTTTTATATTATTTAGTAGATGCCAAACTTAATCTTAACAACTAATCCGGACGACTAGTAATTAAAGTCGTGATAGAGTACTGTGGAGGTTAGTCCCAAAATTAATTTGTTTGTATGTAGGAAGTTTGAATCTGAGGCTAGGTAAGGAGCACACCCTTCTCACGCCTTAACTACCAAACCTATCCTTTGAGGTTTTCTATTTTGATTATATTATTTTAAGGTTAAATTTCTTTCAAATTCAAAATTTGAGATAATTTTAAACACCCGTGGGTTTACAATAAATTTTATTTTAAAGATCCAAACTATTCATTTTGTAAGATTCTTAATTTATATCATTCATAATAAAAATTAAATTAATTTAATAATTATCCTTTTTATTTTATTGTGTTTTTCATTTCGATAAGTGTGCATTCATTTCATTTTGTATGATTTCTCCCTTTTTTAACTAATTCAATTTGACTATTTTAAGGGTATGTTTAGTGCGCTAAAACGAAATTAAGTGGGAATAGATTGAGAATGAGAATGAAATACGAGATTGAATAGAATAGAATGTCTATTCCCATTCCATTGCTTAGTTGCCAACATAAAATGACATAAGAGTAGGATGATAATTCTCATTCTCATGTTTGGTTGTGCCTATTAAACTCGTGGAATGAAATAAATTTTTATTATTTATTTTTTAACAAGTTAATAACAAATGAATTAAAAATTTATATAGATCATGATAATATTGATAGTTGTGGAAGTGATGGTGTAAGTCGTAATAGTGGTGATGACAGTGGTGGTGGCAACATCAGCGGTAGTGATATCAATGATAGGAGTATGGTGGTAGTAGATTGTTGTGACCGTAGTGGTAGAGGTAAGGTGACGTTGTGATTGCAATGGTAGTGGTGATGATGGTAGTAGTGGTGGTGACGGTAGTAGTGGTGGTGACATCAGTAATACGGTAGTGTGGTGGCTATGGTGGTGACCATGGTAATGATGGTAGTGGTGGCAATAAGGTGACGGTGGCTGTGACAGTGGCAGTAAGGTGGTGGAATGGGGGTAGGAGAACGAAATGGTAGTAATAACTGAATAATAAAATTTTTAATATATTTTCGTATTTATTAAAAAAAATAAATACTACTTTTTTTAGGTGTCAATAAAAAAATAACAATAAAATTTACTGCAATGCTTGAGGCCTCGAATTTGGCTTGAATTTTTTTTTTTGGCTGTGTTAATTAGTTTTTTTTTTTTTTAAGGGTGGTTATGTGTTGTGCCAAAAAATTAGACATTTCGCACCAATTCATCGTACAAAATTATGGGCTTGTTTGGTTTGTTTTGAGAGAGTTGTTTTTGAAAAAAATTTTGGGGAGAGAGTTTAGAATTTTTTTTTGTTTATTTGGTTGTATATTTTAAAAGTAGTTTTGGAGTTTGGGATGATTTGATATTTTGTTGTAATTGAGTAGATGTGTGTGAGAGAAAATGTGATTGAGAAGGAGAGAGGAGGGAGAAAAAGTGATTGATTGATGTGTAAGAGAGAGAGAGAGAGTGATTTTGGAAATTTTTTGAGAAAAATCTCAAACCAAACAATTTTTTGAATTTTTTTTTTCTAAAACTCATCTCTAAAACTCAAACCAAACATACCCTATATGAAATTAACAAACTTTAACTAACAGGCTAACTAATCAGTCAATTTTATCACTCAACTAGTTCAACCTAATTGAGTGATCAGTTAAGTTGCTGATTAAAATTTGTTAATTCCATATAATTTTATACAATGAGTTGATGCGGGATGTCTAATTTTTTGGCATATCTCTACACATAACCACTTTTTTTTAACACAACCCAACAAATAAAATTAAATTACATTAAGAAAAAAAACAACAAACCAACACAACCTAACAAATAGAAGAAAAACAAAACAACTCAGCCTATGTAGTTTGATAAGGTGAGCGACCCAACTCACTCACCTTATTAAACTATATAAGTTAAGTTAGTGCGTGATGTCTAGTTTTTAGTATACTTTTACACATAATCACTTTTGTAAAAAGAAAAGAAAGGAGAGGAAATTTTTTATTTTTCCACAAAAAAAAAAAAAGGAAAAGAAGAAGAAGAAGGTATTCAAGGCCTCAAATTTGAGGTCTCAAGCATTATTATAAAATTTATAATAATTTAATAATAAAATAAAATAATCATTCTTTAGGTTGGTTTAAGGAAAAAACATTCCTACATTTTATTGGGATAATCATTCCTTCAATAAAACATACCAAGAAAAAAAAAAGCTGCTGTGCAAAAAAATAGGTCCATTTCAGAGCTCATTTTAATAATTTGAATTGTTAATATTTTAGAATATATTATATAAAACATGTTTATAAAAAATTAAGTTAATCGGATATCGCTTACTTATTCATCGATACACATTTATATCTATAAAAATAAATAATAATTATAATTTAAAGTATTAAAAATATAAATGTGAGTAGATGAATAAGTAAACGATATCGATTAGCTTAATTTTTTATAAACATATTTTATTTGATGTATTTTAAAATATAAACGGTTCGAATTATAAAAATGGACTCCGAAATGGTCCGTTTTGCCGCGCAGCAGCATCCCACTTCCACCGTTCCTCAAGAAAACCAAACCGTCACTATAAAGCAAATCAGATTGAACGGTTACGATTTTGGCTGGTCTAGATCGATTCACAACCGTTTTTTCTTCGTCGTCATGTAGATCGATCTCTCTCTGCCCTGCTTTTTTTCCCACGGATCGCAGATCACAATTCTATGATTTCTCATCGAAACCCACTTCTCTAATTCCAGGGTTTAAGCAATTACATCAAAGTTTGATCATTTTCATGACAATTCAAGCTACCTAGATCGTAAAAAATGGATTCGCAGCCTTCCCAATCGGGAAGGTTGTCCAAATCAATCTCCAATTCTAGTAGCCAAAGCTTAGCTTCCATCCTCAACAACCCTCACGGCGGCGACGCCTCGTGGATCGGGTGGTGGTCCTCGTCCACCGCCGTGGCTCCCCCTGAATTCGCTCCATTGGCGGGGAACAAAGCCGGTTCAGAACTCAACCGATCCGATTTTAAACCCTACTTGGTTTCGATCTCGGAACCCTATGGAAGATTCGAGGACATTCGGAATCATAGCAAGAAAGAGAGTTTGGAGGATTTGGAGAGCAATGGAGGTCAAGGTGAAGCATTGGTCTCGTGTCTTCGTGAAGTACCAGCAATGTATTTCAAAGAGGACTTTGCTTTGGAAGATAGAGCCACGTTTCATGAGAATTTGGTTTTGCAAGAGAAGCTTTCTCAGAATTTGGATGTGGTTGAATTACATTTGGTGAAGGAGATTTCGCTGAGGTCGAATTCGTTTTTCGAGGCACAGAGACAACTGGAAGATTTGAATTTGAAGATTGTGGAAGGTTGTAGTAGGATTCAGGAACTTAAGGAGATTATCAGGCTCGTGGATTCAAATTTGGTGGATTCGGGGCGACAAATTCAAGAGTTGAATGGGACAAGAAATGATTTATTGGGTTTGCAACAGAAATTGAGGCTTATATTGTATGCCAACCAAGCTCTTTCGGCTCTTAAATTGGTATTCTTCTTAATCCCATTGCTTAAAAATAAATAAATAAATAAATAAAAAAATGATCCTATTAGCTGTATAGTGTGCCGTTTTCGATTATTTATCTTATGCTGAGCTGATATGTAGAGTTCCATGAGCTCCAGTACGAAACTCAAATCACATGTAAAACTCTAAATATAGATAATCTAGTAATTTCCAAGACAAAGGAGCTTTTAATGTTGTAACACATATGATCATTTTGTTTTACAAAAAATAAGATTGTAAACTATATGATTGAATTCAAAATATGAAAACTGAAGTGAATTTGGAAAGATTAGAAGTTGAAAAAAAAAAAAAAAAAACCTGAATTTAGGGCATCACTGCTCATGTACCTTCTGTAAGGTATTTTGGGAAAACCCAAAAAATGAGACATAAACACCAACTTCAGCCTTCTCTTTATAACAGTATATATATAATATATAATATAATATAATATAATAATAGTATAAAAGGTAGATATAGTCTATGGATATACATATAGATGGTATGCTTTGTAGTTTAGTTTATGGACAACATCTCAACCTTGGTGCTGATCAAAAAAACATCTCAACCTTGGTAAGAGTGGTTATTCCTCTCTGTCAGCCTTCCAAGATTGCTTGTCCCTTTTTTGTTGCTCTTTCTTTATTTTGTCATTTACCATTTGATTTCCTGTTACCTTAACCACGGTAATGACTTGATTGGAGTACTTGTTTTTGTTTCATTGGTAATCTCAATATTCTTCCATGTGGAATTACTCGTTGTAGCGTGAATCAAAAGAAATTCTTGAGACATGCTCGAAAGCTTTACTTATCAGCAAAAAAATAAATGCTTAAAAACTTCTCTTTGAGAATTGTACTATTAATTTATAGAGGCTACAGTTATTAAAGTAGCTACTTGTTGATGCCTGGGATATAAACTGATCATCTTCTTTTTTCTTGCTATGCACAGCTTGTTGCATCTGCAGATTGTGCTGGAGCCTTAGATGTCACTGATGATTTGCAGCATTTGCTGGTATATTCACAACTATGGATAAAAATGTTCTATTTATTGACTTTTGTATTTCAAAATTGTTCTTGAGAGTTTCAGTTTTCATACAAACTTAGTTTTTGATAGATTGCAAAGTATAATGCTACACATAAAGTCAAAGCACAACAGCAGAAAGAAAAAGGTCTGTTGACTACATTTTCATTGTATTTACCATCTTTCTTTCTTTTTTCATTGATGTTTGACAGGATGGTGATGAGCTGACTGGTTTACACTGCTTTCGTCGCCTTCGGCATCATCTAGCTGCTTCAGTAGATACTATAAACAGGTTAGTCTTATCCAATAGCGGTGTGATGTGGGACTTTGGAATGATTGATTGTCGTACTACAGTATGTGAGATTTCAGTTGCAAATTTTCTTAAGGGATACATTGAGTTTGAGATGAGGGTAGAAGAGTATAGATGTGGAATTTGCAATAGAGAAAGAGATTTGTTTAGCTGTTGCCAGCACTAAAGAAAACTTGAAACTTTGAAAAAACCAATATGCACACACAAAAATATCCTGTTGGCACTGACAGATGGTAGATTTTTCAACATTGGCTGAAGCTTATTGAATTGTAATTTTTAAGACGTAGGCTGTAGGGGGCTTCTCGTGGGTTTCTTATCGGCCAAGTAATGCCATTTGAATTTTATTAGTTTGTCTAGAATATTTTTAGTTACCAAATATTCTTAGCTTTTAAATTTGAGTCTAGTTCTTGTAGGACTAAGAAAAGACTAGCAACTTATATAACCATGTGATCTTTCTTCTCAAGATGGAGTTGAGTTATGAGAAACTGAGATTGTGTTTGTGTGAATTGACCTATCCCTTGTGAGGCTGAAGCACCTCTTTCATTCTCTCAGTCTTTTTCATATTCTTTTTCTTCTTCTGTGCACACATATCCAAGTTACTATTTTTGGATTATTATTCATAACCCTAAAAAATGTACTTTTCAATCCCAAACCGTATCCAATCATGCCCAAATCAACTCTAAACCCTTTCCTACCAATTGGCCTTCAATTTAACAAATTATTCACTGCTTTGGCCAAGGGGTCTTGTCCTGTCTAGAAGTTACAAGGATTTTCCCCCCTTTTGGGTGTGTGTGTTCATGCACATGCACTTGTTGCATTTGCCCTTCAGTAATAAACTTTTTACTTAATAATGACGAGGGAACAACACCACTATTCTCATATCATAAGGCCTTGAACCTAGTAGTTGCAAGTTTATAACTTTGTTGTGTTTCATTTGGTGTCTATTTTTGTTATAAACCATTGGAGAATTTTTTTTTTGGGTAATTTTTTCTATAAAACTTATTTCTGATTACTATATGTGCTTATTTTGGTCACACAAATTTCTTTCAAATGCTATTGTATAGATATATGTTGTGACTTATTAAATTCATTCTTGTAGCATTCTTTCAGCAGAATTTATGCGTACATCTATACGTGGTGTTGGCAATATGGATGCGGTAATATTGTCAAAAATAAAAGCAAGGGCAAGCCTACCTAAAAATGGTGAAGAGAATGAAGTAAGCATGATATGTGTTCTCTTTTCTTGTTGAACATCTACATGGTACTGCTGTGATATCCTCAAACTATTTCTTTTCCCTTATGCCCTACGACTTAGCAATGTATAAGTTATGGCCACCAATTTCTGTTTCAGCTTGTGTGGCTTGTTTTCTCTTTGATATCCGTTGGCTTCATATTTTGGGGCTTAAATTGTTTGGTTCCTTGATATGCCTGATTAAAGATATTGAGGTGGTTAAGTCTCTTATATTTCTATGTTTCAAAAGTTCATCCATATTGCTTTAGCCTCTACTGTGATATGTTTAGAATGATATTCTTAACTTCTTTTGCGTGCAATTTTTTATTTTGCTTCAATCTGTGCAAGTTGGTGTATGATTTCCAAAGCAGGTCCTTTGCTGAACTGTAAAACTAATGACCGGAGTTGGCATGTTTGTAGGTTGAATTGGATGAAGAAGAAACATCCACTTTTCGAGATCAAATTCTACCTCTTACAATTGGATTGCTGAGAACAGTGAGTAAACGTTGTCGATGTATCTGAACTTTATGAATGATCTATGTTTCATAGAGTTGGATATGATTATCGGGCATGACTATGTGTCCAGGCATCGGACCTCCCCAACCCCTTAATCTTAGGTTATAGGTATTGTATCCAAAAGTTGGATATGAGTGAGTGGACTCATCCTGAGCATTTAAATATATTTTTGTACTATATTCTGCAAAAAATGTTGTTTTTATTTAGAAATGTACTTGAAATTAAATGAGATTTAAGGGGGAAGGGGGATTTCTATCTTCCATCCATGTGAGAGACGGGGCATTTTTCTTTACAATTGAATGTGAGTTTCTTATTTCTCAAACATTGTAAAAAATTATGAGAATTCAAGGGTCTAATTTGGTACAGGGGTCAGACGCATCCCATACCCTTAACCTTCTTATTTGGAGTTGACATGGGTACACTGGGGGGAACAGGGAGTCTATAACAAACTTCTGATAAAAAAATGAAAAGGGAAAAAAAGAAACATTTTAGTTTGAAGTTTGGTTATGGCTGCTCACAGCTTGCTGTCTTATTGAATTCAATTCTATTTTCTAAATTATTTCATTATTCGATCTGCTTCAGATGATCTATCTGAGGTTGCTATGAAATTTTTCTTGGCGTACTGGTTATTTTCAGGAAAAACTCCCCTCTGTGTTGAGAATATACCGCGATACACTTACTGCTCATATGAAAACTGCTATTAAGACTGCAGTTGCTGATATTCTTCCTGTTCTTCTAACCCAACCTTTGGAGTCGGATTATGCACCAGGAGAACGAATGGTGGATGCAGATGGTAGGTTAAATGTTGTAATCTGTTTGTCATGTATTTGACGCGAATATTATATCAAATCAACTATTTTTTTTTCTAGTGTGAATCTCTTTATTACATTTTATACGGCATGAATGCTATGCTTTTGTCCTTTTTATTATTTATTTTTTGTTTTTCTACAGGAGGCTCATCGCTTGCTAGCAAATTAAGAAGCTTGTCATCTGAAAGTTTTGTTCGACTTTTGGAGGCTATTTTCAGTATTGTACGGGTAATGCGTATGTCAATATTCCTTTTATACCGTCTTGAATTTACTTCTTGATGTTTCTTTGGATACTTACCAAAGTTAATTGGATTGCACACGAACCTGAGGGATAGGCTTGTATTGTTAGCATGGTGTTGTATGTTGTTGAGATGTCTCTAGAGATGGGTGTGATTTTTTTCCAAATTAGATGTAACAAAACAAATTACTGTTAAAATAGATAAACTTTATTTTTACATTTTGAAATTTATTATGTTGGAACTAACCATGTGAAAAACATAGAGTTTTATCGTGATTAAGTTTAGTGTTTGATGTACTATACTCTTTTCCTTAACATTTTCTTGAAAAGTGTCTTATCAGTTTTTTTTTTTTTGGATAAATAGAAGTGTCTTATCAGCTATTAGATTGCAATTCATTATAAGTACACCATTTTTTTACTGGTTGATGTGGAGTCTTGTTGAATTTCAGCACTAAATTAGAATTAAGGTCAGTCAGTAGCCCTTTAGGGGCAGATTTCAGTCATCTTTTGTGGTTAATAATAGGCACAACAATAAGGTCTTAATGTTTTGTAATGGTGTATGGAAGGGATAACGAATTGAGGATCTGATTAAACAGAGAAAAGAAGTTTTGGGGGTTGTGAACAATACCTTGGCTTGGTTTGGATTATTTTGTATGTTTTGAATTTTGAGTGGATGCTTTAAGGAGGATGGGCTAACCTTTTTAAGGTTCGTTTAGGGTATGGACGGAAGCATAGTATGGTCATTGGATGGTTTAAATGATTTCAAAGTAAAAGATGTCATGAGGAGAAGAAGAAGAATGAGGAAGAAAAAGAGGAGAGAGAACCTAGGTAACCCAAATTGAAGGAAAGATGCCTCACATAATTGAGGAATTATGCTTTAAAAGAGTTATTTTCTTAGACAAATGACTGCCTTGGTCTGCCACTGATCTGGCTGGTGATTTAGCAACAGATGTAAAAAAATAAAAATAAAAAATAAAAAGTGATTTGAACACAGATTCAAATGGAAAATGCTTTGGAGAAGGCCTTGCCTTGACAGTTTGACAGTAGTATAATACATCAAGCGTATCCAACATCTAGGGTTTCCCATTTAGGATTATCTGGTTAGAACAAAGTTACACGTTTGACATATTAGGTGATCTGGTTCCTAATTATATAGAATACCAACTCTTCTTAAAGAAGTGTATTGTTGAAGAGTGGGGGATCCCTTATATAATATTGAGATCCTCCAATAAACTATGCAGCAATCCCGAAAAGGTTAAAAGTACGAAAAAGTTTGTAACTTATGATTGTTGGACTGGCTCTCTCCATCTCCCGATACATCTTTGTTTTAGAGAAAGAGTGGGAGGGAGGACCGTTCAAAAGGGAAGAAGTAATGTAAAGTATAATTTTGTTCTTCTGCACCAAACAGAACCTCTATGAAGTTAATTCTCCAATTTATGACCCACTTTGGTACTGCAGCTGCTACTAATGGTATAAATTGTCAATTTAAGGCTGCTGAGTGTCGTGCACCTCAGTCACTCTTTTATGTAGATAGTTATTTTTGGAAATTTCTGTATCTGCGATGAAAGGGTTAGGTATGAATGGCCACAACAATATCTGCAAAGTGGAAACTACAAGGATCTAAAAGGTCTTCTGAATGTACAACTCAAAAGCCTCTTTGGGCTCGTCCACATCATTACGTCTTTCAGCCCTGTCTGGGGCCATCAACTTATTATTTTACCTTTTATTGCTGAATTCAGATGCATAATTCTTGTACTAGTACGATGGTAGATTTCATTTGCACTTCCATTATTTCAATTAGCATTTTGGTATGATGTAATTTGATTATTTTCTTTTAGTGAATGCAGGCACACTTGGTTCGGGCTGCCGAAGTAAAAAAGGCCATTGAGTGGATTATTTGCAACCTTGATATTCACTATGTTACTGATTCTGTTTCTGCTATTGCACATACTTCTGAAGAGGCTAATGAGCAAACTGCTTCCCCTCTGTCATATTCTTCTCATAGGAATACTCTCAAGGTGCCTTCGTTGCAGGCAAAGGAAAATGATGTGACTAGTTCATCAAATATTTCAAGAAATTTTAGGTGACCTCTTGTTCCTTCTTGGCTAAGAAGCACAGACACGACACAATTTGAGAAACATTCAATATTGATAACAGAACTTCTAAATGTACTATCCACAGAGTTTGTCTTCTTTTTTATATCTTGCAAGTAAATATGCCTTCTGAAAATTGACCAATTGCATCGAATGTTTCTTTTTTGGTTAATGGCTTTCATGTCACAAGATTGTTCTAGCATCTTGTTTGCAATATCTTTGTGTGCTGCCAAATACTTGGAACTATCTGACAATGTGTTCCTTGACAGAGTGGATGTATTGCGGGAAAATACAGAAGCTGTCTTCGCAGCTTGTGATTCTGCTCATGGAAGATGGGCGAAGCTTCTTGGGGTGCGTGCTCTACTTCATCCTAGGTTGAGATTTCAGGAGTTTTTACGGATATATAACATCACCCAGGAGTTCATAAGTGCTACCGAGAAGGTATTATTGCCGATGTTGTTAGAGGTTGTCTTTATGGTTTTTGTTTTCAATAGGTGTTGCTGTTGCCTTTATTTTTATTATAGGATTATTTGTTTCTTTTTATTTTTTATTTTTCCCTGTAAACATTACTTTCCCTTTGTGGTTATGATGCCAAACTATGCTAACATAAACAGATTGGTGGAAGGTTGGGATACAGCATTCGGGGGACATTAAAATCGCAGGCCAAGGGCTTTGTTGATTTCCAGCATGAATCCCAAGTAAGTTTCCTTTCTGCTGTATTTAACTTGTTTTTACCAGCCTACACATCTGGTTACTCGACTTAGTGTTTACTGGTTCTTGTAGATGGCAAATATCAGGGGAGTGCTTGACCAAGAAACTTGGGTTGAAGTACACGTGGCTGAGGAATTTCAGGCCATTGTCAGTTCTCTGTTTTGTTCTGAGCCATTAATTACTGGGCATACAGATGACGCTCAAGGTAATGTTGCAACAGGCTACAGTGTAGTGGTCTCGAGCTGTGATGCTTCACTCATGGCAGATGCTGTACTAACAAACTCTGAGTAGCATATTTAGCGATTTGATACTGTTAAAGTATATGCAGATAATGGTGCAGTCCTAGTTTATGTGGGCTGTCAAGTACCTGTGTCGGACACTGAGCCTGTTTGCTAATGTTTTTGTTTTTTAAAATATTGAAAATTGGAAACAAAATACGTTTCTTAAAAAATAAAAAAACAATTGGGGATTTATTTCATTTCCAAAAAAAAAGAAAGATTTACAGTAAAAATTTGAGGAAACAAGAAAAAGGTGTTTTCAAAATAGGCTTTCAATTCGTCCTCCCACTCCAACCGCCTTCACTTACCATGTGTGTTTTTGTAAAAAATAAAAAATAATGAAATTGGCAATGCTACCGAATGGCAACTGTTTTTACTTTCAAAAAATGGCAACAATTTTCAAAATTTGAGGAATAAGAAAAAGGTGTTTTCTCATTTTTGGAAAATAAGTTTTCATTTCCTCTCCCTCCCTCCACCTCTGCGGCCATCCCCACCCTCCAGCCACAGATTTTGGCCACCACCTGCCCTCCGGCTACCCCTACCTTCTGGACAAAACCTCTGGCCACCCCCACCCTCGGGCCACCTCCTCCAACTCGTCAAAATATTTTAAAAAATATATATATGTTTTGTACCAAACATGTTATTTGTATCTGTTTGTTTTTAAATAATAAAAGCAAAAAGCAAAACATATTTTTTAAATAGAAAATAGGAAATTGGTAATGTTACCAAATGCTACTTTGATATGGAAGCTAATATGAGATATGTGTCCGGCATGTTGAGTTGGATATACACCCTACAAAACTCTGCATAAGTCTTCTATTATATGCCATACAAAGCACTATGTTAATTTGTAAAAATTGTTTACCTTAAATATTAATAAAAGATGTATTTGAAAAATATGAAATTTGGCTGAGTTCCAATGTCCCTTGGGCAGGAGATTAGATGAATCTGACACTTAGACAAATACCCTCACTCTACAACTGTACTTGAGTCCATGAAGTGTAGTGCTGCACATGTAAAATCTTCACCTTTGGTATGACCAATTGATAATAAAAATCTGATGCTATAACTTCTCCAGCTCAGAGCAACAATGCTAACAATAATGAACGCGGGAATGCTTCCACTAAAACACTCAAGTTCGCGGGTGTTCATTATCACATGGTAAACTGGTTAGTTTTCTATTTTTATTACTTTATTGTTCTTTTGGGTTTCATTTCAGTCATTATTTTTCCTATCTGTCCTCTCCGCCTTCCCTTGCTCTCCTCTGGAAACCTTGATTTCCAGAGCAGTTGGTACTTCTAGGTCATAAAATTTGATTTTTATGGGTCTTTTTTTTTTTCTTCTTCCTAATTGATTGTTCCCATGTTTAGAGCTTTTTGGTTTTCATTAGAGTTTTTTTATGATCTAATAACTGGCTTATCTCTTATGGTGTTTACGGACTCATCTCTTGGAAATTCTCACCCAATATTTGTCTCCATGACTCTTGCTTCACTTGGAAATAAGGGAGTTAGTTGAACTGAACTAATTTTGGGGCTGTTTCTTGCTTTTTTCAGTGGCTTAATTTTGCTGAAGATGTTGTCAGAGTACATTGATATTAATAATAATTTGCCAGCACTGTCTTCAGAAGTTGTGCATCGTGTTGTTGAAATCTTGAAGTTTTTCAATACAAGGACTTGTCAGCTTGTTCTTGGTACCGGTGCCTTGCAGGTATTTGTTTTCAGACTGTAATTGATGGATACATGCTTCTTAAGTTGTTAGTTGATGCTAAAACACTGAGATACTCATCAATCCTAGAGAAAGAACACCTGTTAACTGTTTTATGAGTATTCAAATCAAACATCCTCTTGTACATAATGTTACTCTACTCCATACTTCTATTTATTTTTGTTCTGTTTTGTGTTGGATTTTTTTTATTTTGTTTTTTATTTTAAAGAGAAAATTATGAATGAGTATGTGTTAGTCATATGTTGTCTGCATGAAACTGCAGGTGGCCGGTTTGAAATCCATTACTTCTAAGCACTTGGCATTGGCAAGTCAGGTTATCAGTTTTATGGATGGTATTATTCCTGGTAGGTGACGAGACATAAAAATTCTGCTATTGCCATAGAGTTGTTTCATGTAGTCTTATGTGAATGTTTGTAAATATGCTATCACAATATACTCACTTAACTACTTTTAAGTTTTAACATTAAATACGGTTCATCCATGTGACAAGTTGCAGATTTTATTTTTTCATTTCCAACTTTTTCTGAATTCTAGTCTTGTAATTGTTAGTTATTTTCAAGTGTCTTGCTATAATCCTATCAAATTTGGACATAGTCATTATGGTAGAACAAGTTTATGGTTGGTTTTGCTTGTCATTGATGGATTTGAAATTGGATATTCTTTCTTAGAGTAGTTCTTAATGATTTCTATTTGTGGTTGATATTTTCATCTTTCTAGTACTCCCATATACTTGGCCTCAATCATTTCTTTCTTTATATTTGTTTTATTTGAAAATTTTTAGAATGCATCTCAATACTAGAACAATTTAACATCATTCAAGATGCCATGCAATTTTGGCAAAAAAAAAGAGGCCATGCAATTCCCTTCCATGTGAACAATTGTCATGTAACGAGTATTATCGCCTATCATTTGTTAGCTTGGATACTACTACTTACCTTTTTCACCTGGGTGGCCCATGGAACAACCGTCCACACTTTGATTGCCTCTTGAATAAACATCAACATTCTTGGATTGGTTTCCCCTAGAACAAACTTCATGTGCAATAATGGAAATGCTATGACTCAGAATACGATGAATCCTGAAATCATTCAGTCAGTGATAGTTTTGTACCTAGAAAGCAAAATAATAACGACCTCATTTGAGGTGCTTCCCCCCCCCCCCCCCCCCCCCCCCCCTCTCTCTCTCTCTCTCTCATTTGCTTGGGGATGGCATCATGAATCTTTTGTATCATTTTTTAGTTGTCACTCTGCATACTCTCCTATCTTCTATCCTTTTACTTGATGTAGGCTATATTTATGTTGATTAAAAAGTCAAAATATAGTGCACATAGAAACTGTGTTCTACATGTATGATTTTGTAATTGCTGAATTTCCTAAATAGTTTGCTGACATTTTGTTTTTGCATGTGGAACTAAGAAATCAGGAGGATTCTCTTCATGAAAGTACCTGAGACACGAAAGGCATTGCTACTGTCTGAGATTGATCGAGTAGCTCTGGTAAAATAACTTGCTACTTTTTTTATTTTATTTTATTTTTTATTTTTATTCTTTTTATATTCAAATGACATCTGTTCCTGCATAACTTAGATATTATATTATTTGAAGCTGCACATGAACCGAGCAATTGATAAAAAGTTCATATGTAACTTGCTTATGAGCTTGTTCAGGTTCTTTCCCTTTCAAATGATCTAAGCTTGAGCAGCATTTTTATACCCAGTATTTATTGGAGAGCCAGCTTGGCTCAGCTCATGCATGTGGTGGAGTGTGTCCTTTGGAGAAGATTGGAGAAGTGTGAAGTCTATGGAGGTTAATAGAAGAATTAGTTCGAAATCTCTAGCTGCTTCTTATGGAATTGGTTGATTATTTTCCATTTCAATGAAGGACATTTTTTTGGAAGGAATACACTATATATTGCTTTAGCCACAATAAAAGTAATGATAAGAAAAACGATGCAACTACAAGTTGAATGTCTTATGCTTCTGCTGGCATTAGCATTGGGCTTTAATTTTTTTTTTTTTTGAGCCATTTATAATATGAGCGTCATGTTTTTGACAGTGAATGACAAATACTGGAATTTTTTAGTGCTTCACTTCATACAAGGTATCTCACGGTTTTATTTCTTTCGAACTTTTAGGATTATAAAATCCACAGAGATGAGATACATACAAAACTGGTTCAAATAATGAGAGAAAGGTTATTTGTTCATCTTCGTGGTTTACCACAAATTGTTGAGGGTTGGAACAGACCAGAAGATGCTGATTCACTGCCCAGTCAGTTTGCTCGGTCCCTTACGAAGGTAATAAATTATAAAATTGTCTTTATTTGTGCACCAGTATAGTTATTCTTGTGTTGCTCTTTTACACTGTTTTGTGGAGTTTTTGTCATCGTACTGCAGTGTAATGTGAATGCCTTCCATTGGCCTAATCTAAATATACATACAAATTGAAAAACTGATTAAATTAATAGTTGTCAACTTTTTTCTAAATGATCCAATCATAAATAATATGCTAGCTAAAAAGCACAGACACTTTTGTCGAAAAGGCATGTTGTGTCAGACACTTGTGTCGGATATCAACATTCTCTGGACACTCCTAAAAGCATTCCTACACTTGTTCAATGTGTCTTAATTAAATTTAAGTCTATCTGGGATATTTTAGTCAGAATGGTATGTTGGAGGGAACTTCCTTCGTAGGCAACTCTATAGTTAAATTTGCATCGACTTTAATTGGATATGATTTTATTCATTTGCAGGAAGTTGGCTATTTTCAACGTGTCTTATCCAAAACTCTGCATGAATTTGACGTTCACGTAATTTTGAGGTGTGGCCTAACATTTTAATTTTAACACACTGTAGACTTGGAGATTTCAAATGAGCTGTTTATTTATGTATTTGTTTTGGAAAGCAAAGCTGTTTCTTTACAATTTTAGATCATTGCATCAAATTGAATGTAGAAGAAGACTATTGACACTTGTTGACTTGTAAATAGCAATCAAATGGTCTGGTAACTCTAATATAAAAAGAAGAAAGCAAAAGGGAAGCTGGGAGGCTTCCCTTATTTGCTGTAATATGTATCCTTTTTTTTTTTTTTTTTTTTTTTTTTTTTTTTTTTGTGGTGACAAAAGGAAGTAAGTTATATCTTAATTTCTTTTGACAGGACTTACAGACAACATATATTATAAGACGGAATGTTGGGGATCATATAAAACATATATTGCATCCATCACGGTGCTTCTTCACTTAATATTTTTAAATAATGCCATAAATGAACTGAACTGAGCTGAGATCTTTTGCTCTTTGGGCTCATCTCATTCTGGTTTGGGGTCTCCTAGCTTCTCATATAGCTGTTCAATCCCCACTTGCAAGTGCTTTAGCAAAGACAAGCTTGAGCTGGGCTGCTTTGGTTTTTGTAGAAACGAGAGGTGGTGCACATGCGATGCATGTGATGTAGCTCTCATGTATTTATGTAGAAAATATTTTGTTTAAGAGAAGAGAGGCAGATTTTGATGGGAGAGAAAAAGTTATGGGAATGAAACAAGGAAGTGGAAAAAGAGAAAGAAACATGGAGAAAAAAAAAGAAAGAGGGCATTGGAGAAGTGAACAATGACATGGAAAAATGTATCTAAAAACACTAATCTGGCCTTATATCTGTTTAATTTGAAAATATTGACTTGGGATTTTGATGGAAGGCACAAATGTTTGGTCTGGTAGCTGTCCTTGAGTAAAATCATCACCAATGTCTCCCTCTTTGTGACTAATTGAGCCTAGGTATTGAAATTGTGTACTCTTGGGGATTTCTTGGCTTCAATACTAACTACCCCCCTCATTCGTATTTCGGCTTTTAATAAAGATACATCCAATTTATTTAGTTTTGTCCTACTTATTTTAAATTCTTTTATTACAGAACATCCCCAAACAGTTATTTAAATATGCAGTTAAAGAATTTGTGAACTCGTCAGTTTGAAGTAGTATCAGACCCAAACTGTTTCTTTGCTTGCTTATTAGGTCTGCTAATTGCATTCAGTTTATGAAGGATAATTTCTTGTTTTAGTCTAAAGCTGTCCCACCTCTTTGAGAGTTCTCTTATAAGATTAAGCTTAACTTTAAGAGCCTCACTTCTCCATCTTAATGTTATCGTTCTTTTTTAGATTATTAAAAAGAGTCCATGCTTTATGTTTCCATTTGTTTCTACATAATGACCTCCATGCTGTGCTACTTGTAGACAAGTTGTTATAATCTTCCACTCACAAATCTCAGAAGCATTTTCCCGCTTAGATATTAGCACTCCAGAAGCAAGAAACAGGTATAACCTTTTTAATTTGCTATAAATTTTTTTGAAACCTTCTGTTTGTTTCTGTGGACTCATTTTTCTTTTGTTCTTATTTATTTTCTTTCTGATTGTGTCTGCCAGGCTCCATCGGGATGTTCAACACATTCTTGCATGCATTCGATTGTTGCCTTGTGATGATATGAGATCTGGTACCCCAAATTGGGGGCAACTTGATGAATTATTGGTGCAAAGATTTGGTCCTGAAGCTGGTGAATAAACTTTATTGTGAAGTAGCAAATTGGTTATATCTCTGATGACAGTTAACCAGATTTGATGGAGACATTGTGGGGATACCAGAAGCAATCTTCAGCAAGTGTTATACTGTATATGATTGAATTAAGGAAACAAGAGTAAAGAGAGCTATTCAAGGTATCAATAATCTTGAACTGTGACATTTATTTTTCTTTTCTCAGCTGCATGAATGATTATTGATTAAGGATCAATCATAGAAGGACAAATAAATTGAAGCAGAAGAAAAAAATAAAGGACGAACTTAGTGATTTTAAATGATAGTTTATAATTTATTAGCTGTTTTAGCAGTTTTTTTAGTCTGATGCGCGCGCGCGCGCGCGTGCACAGAAAAAAAAAAAAAGTTTGTGTATTTTTAATAAAGAGTGGTTCATGCTACTGCTTGTGTACACCTAGATTTTCTAACACCTTGTTTGTATTTAAATAATTATTTCTGTAAATAAGATACTTGAGATCTTTTGAAGCTGATATCTTTTTGGGCATATACAATTTAGAATCTAATATATTAACACTAATTCCTAAGGGGCTAAATCTGTCTTCTATGCACTATAGAAGTTTGTGCATCCCATTCTTCAGAGCCTCAAGAATATCATGGGGATGGCAGTAGATGTCCTGAATTTTGAAATTGACAAACAGAAAGTGCATATGCGTAGTTTGAACTGAGTTGTGTAACTACATGGTGGCTATAACAGTGCCTTATACCACTAATTTTACCAAGTTTTTTAGGCACCATCTGCGTAGCCTTTAACACTTCATTTTCTGTCAATATCACAAATTCAGATTTGGCTTTTATTAGCTACAGTTAGTGTTGTTGAGAGGAACTCTTCACACAGCAGTTACTATTTTTTAGCACAACGTGACTTCATTCTTGGTGTAAATGTTGCCATAAATCGCTATCTTATTATGTAAACAACATTTCAAAGATTGTCAAATATTAATGAATGATAAGGTAAGTGAAAATAAAATTGACACACTTTGCTTGGAACTAATTGCTAGAGCATTGTTTTGATATGCAGAGTCAATCTTTACTTGTATTGGTGAGATTTTTTTCTTAGTTTCTGGAACCAACGGCAGTGTTGACAGTAGTTATCACATTTGCTTAGAGTCGTGTTTATTAATGAATTTATTTAAGTTTCAATTACATAAATTTCCTTTTCTTTTACTCTCTTGTGCTTAGTGGCTTTGATCTTATTATTATTATCTGTTATTATTTCTCCTTGATTAATGTATTCAGAAGAGTTTGCCTTTACCAGAAACATAATATTTTCAATCTTCTCCAGGTGTTTGCTTTGCTCACGGGATAAAGTACAGCTGATACAACTTTCAAATGATGTAGCAAGAAGGTTCCTTACAATTTTTGTAGCAGTCATACCGAACCAGATATACAGTAGGTAATGAATACAGACCTTGGTAGTTTTGTTACTGTGATTGTAATTTTTGGCTTAGTTGTAACTGCCTATTTTTCCGGTTCTAGGCAATGAGAAACTGGTGTCGTTCAAGTTTGTCTTCTGTATTTTTCCTTTTCCCTCCGTCGTGTTGTATGCTACTGTTATTAAGAACTTCATTCTATTTCATGAGTGCAATTGTTTTGATTACCGTCTATGGAATGTGTAGCGAAGTTAGGGACTGAGTGTAGACATTAATAAAAAATACAAAAAAAATTCTTTGATAAAAATACAAAAAAAATTTCTTTGATGTGTTAACTTGATGTATGTGCAATTGTTTTGGTTATTTAAGATTGATTATCACAACGGCTGAGGAGATTAGAGCAGCATATGTGGTCCATAGAATTAAGGGGGTGGCTTAAGTGGAGGAATGCATTTGGGGTACTTTGCGATTATCGAGTACCTATTAGACTAAAAGAAAAGTTTTATAGAATGACTATTAGACAAGTGATGTCATATGAAACGGAATGTTGGGTAATGAAGAAACATGTATATAAGATGAATATTGCTGAGATGAGAATGCTTAGGTAAATGTGTGACAAAATTAGAAAATAGGGAGAATAGATTGAGATGGTTTATTCATATACAATGGAGACTAACAGAAGCAATATTGAAGGGATGCGATACAGTGATAGTAGATGGAAGTGTTGGAGAAGGGACAGACCTAGGTTGATGTGAATGTAGTAAATAAAAATATAAATCTCCTTAATTTCACTAACGATATGGCCTTAGATTGAGTCGAATGAAGAAGAAAAATTTATGTAATCGATCTCATTTGATAAAATTTAAGGCTTGATTTGAGTTGATTTGGTTCAGTCAAGTGTGGTAGGCTTGACATAGGCTATTTCTTTTCAACTAATAATTGTTTAATGTGTCAAAATTAACATTTTCAAATTTTATTGTACACGAGAAGCTCCAAACCAGAAGAAATGTTCATCGAACTTATCGATTGACTTTTCTTTGAGAAGAGAAATGACATGCAAACAGAACTATTTATTTATTTGAAGTCAATATATTCATTAAAATGAGGCTCCATTTGGCAAGAGTTTTTTTTATTATTTTAGTCACAAAAGACAAAATAGATTATTTTAGTCACAACAAACAAAACATCACATTCAACCCATAATCATTACACTATTCTCTCACAAAAAAAGTCAAAAAAGTCAAAAAGTCATTTTCAAACTAAGCTTTTTAGCCCAGGCTAAAATAGCCAAAAAAGTCAAAAAGTCAAAAAGCTAACCCACTTTCCAAACAGAGGCTTAGTATTTTATAGGATAAATTATAAACACTCTTTAATATTAAATGGATGATTATTATCTCTTAATTACTTAGCAAATATTTATTTTAGAGATGGACAATATACTTATAAAATCGTACTTATCTCAATAAATAATATGTTTTTAATGAACAATACCATCACAGCTGCGCAAATAAACAGACTGGTTCTTGCAATTTCCATTATTTATGAATAAAACAGTTTCGAGCATACAGGAACAGGCGCACTTATTTATGGAGAATAGAGATAATTGATGATGATAACAAACATCAACATAGATATTTCACACTCAAAATGTTTATCATCATCATCACAATATTGTGTTTACCCAACACAAGATGATAACAAACATCAACAAAGATATTTCAAACTCAAAATATTTATCATCATCATCACAATATTGTGTTTAACCAACACAATATTATCACTACCGTCACTATCGTTGTCACCTCTAACAAATCTAGATTGTCAATTAACCTGCAGCGACATTTCAATCCCATACCCATTTGGAATCAGCCCTAATTGCTCCATTGACTCGAACAACTTCTGAAATAACTTGCAACACCACAATTACTCCCCAAAAACCCTTCCTCCAATCCATGAACCTCCAACTCCTAAGGTTTTGTTTGGGAATTGGCTTTTTAATTTTTTTTTTAAATGTGCAAAAAAATAATAATAATATAATAATTTGCAGTGACTTTTTAATTATTTTAGTCAAATTTACAAATGAGAAAATAAAAACTCATTAATAGCTTTGAGGTCTATCACTTTAAAACAAAAGTTCATTTCTATGATTTCTATTTTAAAAAGAATAAATTACAAATACATCTCATGAGATTTGATTAAAATACGAATCGTCTCCTGTAGTTTTGAAAATTATATTTCACTTCTGAGGTTTCTAATTTCATAACAAATTGTCTATTTTATTAAGAGTTTTGATTAGGAGCCCGAATCTAGGCTCCCCCGAATGCCCCTTATGTTTTTTTTTTTTTTTTTTTCAGCAGAAGGAGGAAGAAGAAGACGGTGGAGGGAGGAGAAGGAGGAGGAGGAGGAGGAGGAGGAGAAGGAGAAGAGGAGAACTGGACTGGAGGGGGCCATATCAACCGGGCGGAGGCAAGGCGGAGGCGAGGCGGGGCCGGAGGCGACGATCGCGGTGTTGGGACGATCGCGGTGCTGCGACGATCGCGGTGCTCGACGATCGGCGGCGGCGAGGCACAGGAGGGGGCCCTTCTCTCCTCTCCTCCTCTCTCTTTCTCCCTCTCTCCTCCTCTCTTCTCTTTCTCTCCCTCTCCCTCTCTAGTTCAGTCCGAAAATGAAAGAAGAAGAAGGAAGAAAAAAAAACTAATGCCCAAAACGACGTCGTTTTGGGCATTAGGGGCATTCGGGGCGGAGAAATTCGGGCACAAAAACATTATTCTTTTATTAATAAATCATCAAGTCAATTAACAGTTTTTAATGATGTTAGAAATATGTTTCAATTAATAATTTAGGTAATTTTATTATTGTATAAGAGAGTAATTATGAATTTCATTTTTTTTAGTTAATTCTGTTAAATAAAAAATTCTAATAAGGGAATATTTGTAATTTTTCAAACTACATAGAACAATATATACTTTAAGCAAACCTCAAAAAATGTATTTGTAATTTACTCTTTAAAAATTATTACCGTCACATCATTCTGTTCATATATCACTTTTCTTTCTTTCTTTTTTTTTATTATAACTGTTAATTCTTTACATTTTTAATCAAGTTGCAAAGTGGTTGTTTCCTTAATCTAGTGCTAAATTAGTTAACGAAAGTTGTCAATATAAGACAAAAATGTCATTTTCTCTCTCTTGATCTTCTTCTTCGTTAACAATTGTCAACTTCTTTCTGCGGCACTATTTTTTTTTTTGTGTGTATTTTTTATATTTTCAAACCCTTCACAACCCACGGATCCAAAAAGAAAAAAAAAAAAAAAAAAAAAAAACCATTAACAACCCACTAGGGAAGGGCGGCCAGTAGTACTGATGGTCTTAGAAAATACAATGAATAAAGGAGAAGAAAATGGAAGATTACTATACATTTATATTAAAAAATGCTTTATGTGATGCTTAAATAAATGTAAGAACCACATACTATCTTGACCAAAATAGGATTTGCCATAAATCTAGGAGTCTATCCAATTTATTTAAAAATTTATCAATTATTGATAATTTAATTAATTAGAATGTTATTTTCTTCACTTTGAGGTGGGTTACCGTGTATTCGGATAAATTAGAGAGGCTCCCTAGTCTGGTTGTAGGATTTTATGTACAAATTGAAATTTATTTATGAAAGAATTTCACCATAGTGAGATAGATAAAAAAAAAATTATAAAAATATATGGGGTGTAAGTGATTTTGTGATGGGATACAAGTGAAAGATTATACGGGTACAAGTGCGATTTGCACCCTTTCATATTTGTTATGGATACAGATGTAATTTTCTTTTATTTATTTATTGTTTTTTGTAAAAGTTAACTGTGAAAAGTATATACCCATCCATGATAATTGAATGACAAATATTGATGTATGTGCAAAAAGAAATGTTAGGAATTCTGAATATTCTATCAAATGTTTCATATGGATGCGAAATTTTTACGAGACCTACATAATATGGGTTTCATACCCATATAAGACATTTAAGATTGGTTTGGGGTACACTATATAATTCATATTTTTATCTTTTTATCTTTTTTTCATCACATCACCTCTCTACTTTTCTGCACATCTTTTTGTAAAAAGATAAAAAGTACACTTTTTTAAGACACCCCAAACCAACCCTTAGTAAAATATTTAATAAAATATTTAGAATTCCTAACATTTTTCATTTGCAAACCCTGGTCTCAACAGGTGTAAGAAATTATGTGTGAATACGCCTGGCTGGGGGGATACAATTGCTCTTGTCCAGCTGGATATATCCAAATTTCATCACATGGTTGCTACAAAATGCCCAACAATAGCAACTCTCACATGAAAGTGGTTATTCATGGGTAAGCTCGTTTCTAACTCCACACACATGAAAGTGGTTCATGCTTGGCTATAGATTAAGATAATTGACTAATAATTAAGTCATGGTCAAGTTGAGAAAAATATTGAGTCAATTAAATTATATTATTTTTAGTGTCTATCACAACTATAAATCTTCAATAATTTTAAATATAAATATATAATTTTATCAAAGTTTTAATTTTTTAATAACTATGCATAAACATGTACATATTTATTATTTTATTATAAAAAATATTAACATATATTTATGCACTAATTTAATAAATAAATGAGTTAAGTGATTCATGTTTAGGCATAAATCAAGACAATTCTCTAATGATTAGGTTATGGCTAAGTTGAGATAAATGTTGAGTCAATTAGATTATGTCACTGTTAGAGTCTAGCATAATTATAAATCCTCAAGCAAACTCTTACATATTTTATTATGCAAAAATACTAACATATATTTATTCACCAATTTAATAAATAAATAAGTTAAGTAATTCATACTTAGGCATAGACTAAGACAATTCTTTAATAATTAGGTCATAGCCAAGTTGAGATAAATATTGAGTGAATTAAATTATGTCACTTTTAGTGTCTAGCACAACTACAAATACTCAATAATTTTAAATATAAATATAAAATTTTATCAAAGTTTTAATTTTTTTTAATAACTATGCATATACATGTACATATTTATTATTTTATTATAAAAAATACTAACATATATTTATGTACCAATTTAATAAATAAATGAGTTAACTGGTTCATGCTTAGGTATAGATTAAGACAAATTTTTAATGATTACGTCATGGCCAAGTTGAGATAAATGTTGAGTCAATTAGATTATATCACTGTTAGAACTGTTAGATCTAGCATAATTATAAATTCTCAAGCCAACTCTTACATATTTTATTATAAAAAAATACTAAAGTATATTTATTCTCCAATTTAATAAACAAATGAGTTAAGTGGTTCATGTTTATGCATATATAATTAGGTCATGGCCAAGTGGAGATAAATGTTGAGTCAATTAAATTATGTCACTTTTAGTGTCTAGCACAATCATAAATCCTCAAGCCAACTCTTATTCTTTTGTACTCGTAAATTATGGCATGGGAGAAATTATAATTTTATGCCTAAGTAGACATATTTTTAAACTTTTACAAAATAGACAATGGGTAGTTAATAAATTGACAAATATAATTTATTATACGATTGGGCTATTTTTGGCATAAAATAAACTAAATTGCAAAACTTATAAGACAAAATGCATTTATATTTCATTGTAAAAATAATTTTTGTAATTTTATTGCACTTTTTTAAAAATACATTCCACCATAGTTTATTTATTTCTTATAAATAAATTTTATATTATTATTTATTTTCAAAATTAAATTTTAATTGTTTATTTAAATCCATGCATAGCACGAGTATTATGGTTTATAAAATAATTTTAAAAATTACACCCATGCTATGAAGTTCCGTTAAGCAAAGGTGAGTGAGAGAGAAGAATAAGAAAATGACCAATGTGAGATGTCAAAACTAGTGATTGTGAGAAAATCTAAAAGTTGTACTTGATAAGTAAATGCTGATTTTAGGAAAGATAAGAGGATAAGGGTCACTGGTAATTCATTGTTTGTCATTTTCATTTTGTTATTCAATTTTTTGATTTAAACAAATTTTGCTAGATTGAGTTTCACAAAAAAATTATTATTATTATTACTATTATATGGCATACTAAGAAATATAATTAGTAAAAAATAATAATAATAATTATTGAGTTTCACATAATTTACAATATCATCTAATGTATGGCAAATTAAAATTATGAAACCCTTAGAAAATAATAATGTATTTATATTTTATCATAGGTGTAGTTTTTGTTCTTAAAAATAAAAATTAAAAAGTGTAATTTTATAATTTATCATAATTTTTGCTAATTACATTATGATTCATGTTATTATTATTTAGAACTTAAAACATAGCATTAATGGTAGGAGGATAAAAAAAAACCATAAGCGAAATTGTGATAAAAATAATTAAAATTTAATTAATTTTATTTTTTTACTGTTTAATTTTAATTTTAAAATTAATTATTAATTATTTTATCTAAAACCGTGTATAACACGGATATTACGCCAGTACTAATTTGACCAAAACAGGATTTGCTATAAATCTAGGAGTCTCTCCAATTTATTCAAGGGTTTATCAATTATTGATAACTTAATTAATTAGAATGTTATTTTTTTCTTAAAAGTCTTCACTTTGAGGTGGGCTGCCATGTATTTGGATAAATTGGGGAGGCTCCCTAGTCTTATTGTAGGGTTTGATGTACAAAGTGAAATTTATTTATGGAAGAATTTCACCATAGTGGGATAGACAAAAAAAAAAAAAAATTCAAAAATATATAAGGTGTAAATAATTTTGTGATGGGTGCAAATAAAAGGTATGTAGGTACAAGTGTAACTTGCACCCTTTCATGTTTGTATAAATTTTTTTTTCTCCCATTGAGAGGTAATTCCCCTTTATTTATTTATTGTCTTTTGTAAAAGTTAACTATAAAAAGCATATACCCATCCATGGTAATTGAATGACAAATATTGATGAATGTGCAAACCCTAGTCTCAATAATTATGTGTGAATACGTCTGGCTGGGGGATGCAATTGCTCTTGTCCAGCTGGATATATCCAAATTTCATCACATGGTTGCTACAAAATGCCCAACAATAGCAACTCTCACATGAAAGTGGTTATTCATGGCTAAGCTCTTTTCTAACTCCACACACGCGCACAGTGAATGACAAAATTATGCATACTGCTACTACAAAAATCTTACTAAAATTTTATCAAATATTTTAAATTTGTGTGGAATGACGTTACCACAAAGTGATCTATGTCATCCATTTATGTGGATTCCACTTAATGAATGATCCGAATTTTAGTGCAAAAGTCTTGAATTTTAGCATTTCAAGATCAGTTCCTGTGGATCAAACTCACTTGACCACATTAGTGCAAAGTACCTTTGGTTATTTGGATCCAGAGTATTTCTAGTTGAGTCAATTCACAGAAAAGAGTGATGTTTACAGTTTTGGGATAGTACTCGTTGATCTCCTAACTGGACAAAAGGCGATTTCAGCAACTAGGACTGAAGAAGGGAGAAGTCTGGCAACATATTTTATATTGACAATAAAGGAGAATCGTTTATTTGATATTCTTGATGCTCGAGTAGCGAAAGAGGATGGGAAAGAAGGGATTTTGGCGGTTGCTAATGTCATGACCCAAACCCGGTATCCGGAGGTTTGGCGTTGTAACAAGACAATAATTGAAGTCATAATAAATTAATAGTGCAGCGGAGTAAAATAAAAGGATACCCAAATCTTAATTATAACAAAAACATATGCATTGGAACTTTTATTTAATTACACTGCCAGAGCTGAACTATGACTACAAAATGCCTTGTGCCTATCTTATGCACTGGTCCTGACACGTCACCTGAAAGTAGTTAACAACTATAAGTATATGGTAGAGTGAGAAATATTATACTGGGAGCATAAAGGGTATGAAAATCACCATAGATAATTATTTAGGCTAAACAGAGATTTGTTTGATATTAAAATACAGAGTATATAATACGGAAATCATTTTGAATAACTGACATATAATACAGAGATTATATAAACAAAATAATCATAGCCACGGTACAAAAAAAGAACAAATGTATGGACTCAAGATGTGGCTTGTACGAATTTTCGAGGTGGCTTCCACAATAATGTATCACTTAGCTCTACACAACACTTTGCTCCATACTAGAGAACAAAACAGAACAGATATATGGACTCAAGAGGTAACTCGTACAAATTTTAGAGGTGGCTCCCACAATAGTATAGTACTTAGCTCCGCACAGTACTTTGCTTTATACCAGATATCAGAGGGGTTAGTGGATCCATGACAATAGAGGGTCACATAAAGTGACAATTCAGAGAGCCAATAGTTATTTAAGTCTCTCAAGACATGAGACTTCCGTGGTGGTACTTACAAAATAATTGTGCAAAACACATTTAATAAATGATTATATCCATTTTAAGCAAATAGAGTTCATTTAACAAATAATACATTTTAAGAACTAACAAGTTGCAAAGCATAATTTATATAAAACAGTTTATGGTAACTCAAAATATAATAAAACTTACTTTAACTAATATAAGTTACAAAACATAATTTACTAAAAACTAATATGATTTGCAAAACATAATTTACATAAAACAGTTTATGGTATCTCAAAATATAATACAACTCACCTCAAACTTGATCCTTTATTCTCACTTCTTATTTCAACTCACTCTCTCAGATACTCCTTGTTTGTTATTCTTGTGATTTCATTATCATATAACTCACCTATTTATAGGTGAGAAGACCCTTACTATGCAGCACTATTCAACACTGTGCAACCATGTTGTGAAACTACATGGCACACCATGCAATCCACAAGGTTTCTTGAAACAATTTGCACCAATTCCCTCATATTTCTACTATGGCCCAAAACATGTTATAATTATATTATTTGGCAAAACACAATGACTCCTAATTAAATTAAATTACATTATCATAAAAGTAAATATAAATTTTCAAGTATCAATTTAACTATTTGATATTATACGATAACTAATTTAACCTCAAGTATTTCAAAAATAGATCATCGTATAATTTTCATAATAAGTATTATTCGAGGTGTTACAATCTTTCCTTCTTTTAAAATTTCTTCCTCGAAATTGATTTAGAAAACTGCATTTTCGTTTCCGCTGTGCACTCTAATAGAATTATGTAATGCCCGAATTTAAATCCCACAGAACAATCAAAATAGCATGTTCCAAACATTCAAATAATACCATTTTATTCAATATGTTTCTTTCTCATTGAACTATAGATTCATTTTACAATGATTTCCAAATATAAACCTCCATTCTGTGAGTCAGAGAAAGTTACAAAACAATTACATTTCGGCCCTTAATACAAAAATACAAAACTCAAATAAACTTAAGAAGAGGAGTTTCATTATTTCATTACAACTTCAAGTTTACAAAAATTTAGACTGTTACAATAAAAACAAAAGAAATATCTTTTTCCTCTTCTTCTTCGTGAATGGGTTTTGGGCTCTTCATTGCCTGAAATGTTAGTAAAATAGGAATGGGCAATTGTCCTGTAGAGAATAACTTTAACCAAGTATATAAGCATTTGATTTAAATATGCATGATCTATAATTAACGTGCAAGAGTTCATTTGTATTTTAAACTTTATTTTACAAACACAATTCACAATCAACTTCTACACTTTTTCCGTCCTCACACGGATGGCATGTGGACGCCTTAAACCTTTCCACTTTCGTCGTCCTCACACAAACCAACCAGTGGACGCCTCACAACATCCTCACATTCGCCACCCTCACGCAGATCGAGCAAGTGGGCACCTCAAACGCAACTCCACATTTGTCTTCTTCACATGAACCAGGCAAGTGGGTACCTCAAACATTCCATAACATTTGCATTTTTCACACAATACCAACAATGAGAAGATTCTTCAATTCATAACCATCATCATCTCCAGTTTTGGTGTAAAAGTCTCAAAGTCTAACCTTTCAACATCAAAGTCAAGTAAATACACTTGATTTTAGGTTTTAGAGACCAATTGGGCAAAACCCCTTTTTACTCTTCCAACCATTCATGCACATTAGTACCACAAGAAGAATTAAATAATGTATATAATGCATGAACTTAAAGTTTTCAATTGTCCTCAGGATGATTTCTGTGTGAGTGATTTTCTGATCACACTGCCCGCTTAGTAATCAACTGGAGAGCACCGGCAGAATAGATGGCTTTTAGCTAACCTGCAACAGAAAGAGAAGACTCCGGTGGTGGTTCGCCACCCGGGGGTACTCCGACGATCAAGTCAGCACTCAATATCTCTCAAAGATAGTCAATAGTGCTAAACTCAATAGCTTGAGCATAAAAAGCATACCTTAGACCCATGGGGGTGCCTCTCTTTTATAGCCAACATAAACCTAGTCCCAATAGAAGCCTAACTTCTATGGACTCAGGATTACTGCTAATCTTGGACTTCCAGTAAGATTAGGATAAACTCTCTAAGAGTCTTATCTTAATACAAACTGAAGTCTTCTCTCATTCTAGGACTCTTGTCCCTCATCCAGGTTGAGTTCCCTTTTCATTCTAGGACTCTTGTCCCTTATCCACTTATCTCGGATTCCGATATCTTCGGAGATAACCTCGGCCTTGCCGAGATCACCTCGGCGTCACGACCAGGACACGTGGCACCTCGGCTGACACGTCGGCGTCACCTTGCCACGTGTTGATACTCAGAAAATATATCCCCACAACTGCCCCTAGGTTCTATTACCTCGACATTCTGAGGTGATGGAACTTACACTGTTCGTTCATCTGTGCCCCTCTGTCCGAGATCAAACTCGCCGACCTCAAAGTTCCCTGGACTTTACTCTCCACTGGTGTCAAGAATCAAGTTTCATGCTTTCCAAGCTGCTTGAAATCACACCTCATAGCCGAGGTTTTGGTTCCATTAATTCGTAAACTCCAAGAGCTTTGCAACTGCTCCACTCACACTCTCTGGTGAGTTCCCGATTTCCAGTCATCTATTTGACTCCGGCGATTTTCATATCGGCGTTCATTTCACTTGGTAGGTTCACAAACTCTTTATTTGCTATTAAGCTCAATCTTTCATAACTCCTCTGAATCTGTTTACTTGCCATCTGTTGCCTTCTATTTTCATCTGTCTTCAAGTTTTGAATTGTTTGAATGCCTGGCACTGTTCTTGTCATATCCGCTTTCTGTTGCTAGCATCGTGTCTGGGTCATTACTTTCTTGTTCTTCACATACTTACTTAGTGCCTGTGCACTTGGCTTTATCTTTGAACTTTGTCGTTTTCTTGACTATTTTTCTCTTTTTTCATTCAATCCTCTGGCTTTTTCTCTTTCTAGCTCTTTTGCTTAAATCCGTCATTGTTCCAAGCTTTCAAGCTTCTGCAACTGTCTTCGTTCCTCTCCTCCGGTGAAGTTTATGTCATTCTGTCATTGTCGTCAGACTTCGGCAATTCTCATTCTGGCTTCTCTCTTTCTGGTAAGCCACTGTTTCCTCCTGGTTTTATTTCTTATTGCTTTCCAAGAAGCTCTGCTTCATTGTTAATCACCATTGTTGTTTTACCCGTTGTTTCCAAATCATCTTCTGTTGATTTCTGCCACTGTTCTTGGCTTGACACACCTGTGCAATCTTTTTGTCTTGATTTCCTGATAGTTTCATCACCATTCTTGATTACGAATTACATTCTTATTTCTGTTTTCTGTGTCTTTTTCCAGATTCTTGCTTTCAATCCTTGCCTTCAAACTCCGAGGTGCCAATCGCCGAGAAGAGCCTTAATCAAACTCTTCGGGAGATCGATGCTGAGCTCGAGGCCGAGAAGGCTGCTGAGAAGTCTTCCCAACTGTCTTCTATATCCTGCCATTGATGCCGAGTAGTTTTGTTTCCTTTTTTTACTCTTTGTACCTTGTACCTTGTACTTTGTCCGTCTTTGTATGCTTTTAATCCGGCCGACGTCCCATTTTTGTAGTCTAAATAATTTATTTTTCAATATTCAGGCCGAAGTGCCTTCTTTCTTCTTTAAATGTATTTCTCTGATTTCTTCTTTTGAATGTATGTCTTTTTTTTTTCTGCTTTTGTATGATTCTATACTTAGAATAATTTGCATGTCTTCAAAGTACACCTTGACTGTGCAATCTCTTCGGGTAAAATACCTCTGTCACAATTTCTAATTTTGCTCATCTCGGCCTTGTCCTAACACTTGAAAATATTGTAACAAATATTTTCACAAGTGTTGCTTAGGACTTGTCACTTTCTCAATGTCTTCTATCAAGACTTCAGTTTTCCATATTTCAAGTTTTGACAACCTGAAAGTCTCGACAAGTACGCAGATATTGCTTAAGCTTGACTTGTAAATTTTTCTCAAAAATTTCAACAAGTGTTTTAACCATCATCCTTTATCATAACCTCAATTTAACTTCAGTTTGTAAATTTTTCTTAAAATTTCAACAAGTGTTAAACCATCTTCCTTTATCATAACCTCGGCTTAACTTCAGCTTGTAAATTCACACAGAATTTCAACAAGTGTTAAATATCACATCGGTTTAATTTCAACTTGTAAATTCACACAGAATTTCAACAAGTGTTAAACATGACCTCAGTTTAGCTTCAACTTGTAAATTCACACAGAATTTCAACAAGTGTTAAACATCATCTCGGTTTAACTTCAACTTGTAAATTCACATAGAATTTCAACAAGTGTTAAATATCACATCGGTTTAACTTCAACTTGTAAATTCACACAGAATTTCAACAAGTGTTAAACATGACCTCGGTTTAGCTTCAACTTGTAAATTCACACAGAATTTCAACAAGTGTTAAACATCATCTCGGTTTAACTTCAACTTGTAAATTCACACAGAATTTTAACAAGTGTTAAACATCATCTCGGTTTAACTTCAACTTGTAAATTGCTACAAATTTCAACAAGTGGTAAACATCATCTCGGTTTAACCAACTTGTAAATTGCTACAAATTTCAACAAGTGGTAAACATCATCTCGGTTTAACCAACTTGTAAATTGCTACAAATTTCAACAAGTGTTAAACATCATCTCGGTTTAACTTCAACTTGTAAATTGCTACAAATTTCAACAAGTGGTAAACATCATCTCGGTTTAACTTCAACTTGTAAATTGCTACAAATTTCAACAAGTGGTAAACATCGTCTCGGTTTAACCAACTTGTAAATTGCTACAAATTTCAACAAGTGGTAAATATCATATCGGTTTAACTAACTTGTAAATTGCTACAAATTTCAACAAGTGGTAAACATCATATCGGCTTAACTAACTTGTAAATTGCTACAAATTTCAACAAGTGGTAAACATATTCTTCTTCTCTCTGCCCCTTGTATGGCTTCCACATACTCCTTTGCGAACCTTATAAAAGGTCTTCAACCTGGCTAACTGCAGTCTAACCTTGTGTGTTTTTTTTTATTTTTATTTTCTGGGATCTGAGATTTGCTCACTGAGCTCTTCTTTTTTTGGACTTAAGTGCCGAGATCTTGTCTGCTAGAATCTTGGATCTGCTCACTCAGGTTGAGCTCTTCTCTTCTCGGACCTACTCATCTAGGCCGAGATCATGTCTTCTAGGATCCGGGATCTGGAATCTGGGATCTGCTCACTTAGGCTGAGCTCTCGTTTTCTCGGGCCTACTTGTCTAGGCTGAGATCATGTCTTCTCGGATCCGGGATCCAGGATCTGGAATTCAGGATCTGCTCACTCAGGATGAGTTCTTCTATACTTGAATGTTATCTCCTTGAGAGCGCTCATGCCCCCTGTCTTTGCATCCCTTCTGGAAGGGTCTTCGTTTCTCCGCAGGTATCTATCCTTCCATACCTGGAGGTCATCTTCGTTGTAGTATCTGCTTCGATCTGTTGTCTTTGGTGCGTCACCTTCCTGGCCAGCGTCTTTCACTCCGTGACTCTGGTCACAAGTTTCTGTGTTGCGGTTGTCCCCTTCAACGTCGAGGTTGATAGGTCTCCCATTCCTAGCAGGAGCGTTGTCTCCAGTCTGATCCTTTTGTCCGTCATTGGCTATCTATTCTTCTTTCTTTCATTGGCCATCTATTCTTCTTTCTTTCCCACAGACGGCGCCAAATTGTGTGAGTGATTTTCTGATCACACTGCCCGCTTAGTAATCAACTGGAGAGCACCGGCATAATAGATGGCTTTTAGCTAACCTATAACAGAAAGAGAAGACTCCGGTGGTGGTTCGCCACCCGGGGGTACTCCGACGATCAAGTCAGTACTCAATATCTCTCAAAGATAGTCAATAGTGCTAAACTCACTAGCTTGAGCATAAAAAGCATACCTTAGACCCATGGGGGTGCCTCTCTTTTATAGCCAACATAAACCTAGTCCCAATAAAAGCCTAACTTCTATGGACTCAGGATTACTGCTAATCTTGAACTCCCAGTAAGATTAGGATAAACTCTCTAAGAGTCTTATCTTAATACAAACTGAAGTCTTCTCTCATTCTAGGACTCTTGTCCCTCATCCAGATTGAGTTCCCTTTTCATTCTAGGACTCTTGTCCCTTATCCACTTATCTCGGATTCCGATATCTTCGGAGATAACCTCGGCCTTGCCGAGATCACCTCGGCGTCACGACCAGGACACGTGGCACCTCGGCTGACACGTTGACGTTATCTTGCCACGTGTTGATACTCAGAAAATATATCCCCACAATTTCAATTCACAATAATCCAATAGTTCATATTTCAATCTCAAAGTCGAATAAACACGCCTAATTTCATGTTTTAAAAATCAATTGAGCAAAACCTCTCTTTATTGAACAAGCCTCAAAATTAGGATTTGTAGAAAATTAGGGGTTTTCTCTCTTTCATGAATTAGAGACTAATTTTTATCATCAACAACAATAATCATCAATAATAAACATAATTTCATCTGTAATCATGAATTATTACCCACATCCTTCGAAATCATTTATTAGCAAACACAATGCATATATATATACACATATATCATTCATCTTGCTAGTTCCATATATCTTAAAATTCACACCTAGTTAGATCAAAATAGAAAAAAACAAGGGTAAAGGTATTCCTACCTCAAAGATGAGAGTAGAGAAGCTAGATCAAAGAGATTCCTTCACAAATCCAAAATCCAAAATCCAATCGGTAGGAAGAAAGATCTTCAAGTGTACTTCATTTTAATGTAAGATCCATGGTGGATTATTGGTGAAAAAATGGACGAAATCAAAGTTTTGAGGGCTAATGTTTCGAGTATGGAAGAGAGGGGGAGAAGAGAGGAAGAAAGAATGAAGAATTTGGGCCAAAAACTCACTTTATAGTGCCTGATATCGACCTGACCGCTCGAGCAGTCAAAACTTGGCTCGAGCGGTGGAAAGAAGCTCCCAGAATCTCTGAAATTCGCATAGACCTGTAACAACCCTGATATGTGATTTGCTTATTATCCTTAATTAAGAATGCCTAATAAGTAATTAAGAGGAAATTCAAAGTTAATTGCATGTGTATTGTGTTATTTGTGCTTATATCTGTCTGATGTAGGAATATATGTTTGAATTTCTGTTTCAATATGCGAAGTGATGGCCTTATCGGCATCCGATCATGAAATTGCTTAGGTTAATGTGTAATTTGGAATTTTTAGAATTTTATGGTAGATTTAATTAAAATTCGATTCGTAATCAAATAATTAGAATAAAATAATTATAATTGATTAGCTTAATCAACGCTTAATGAAACTCCACTAATGGAGCTTATATAAGGCTAATGTAATTCCACTAACTCATATAGACTTCCATTTGATCATCTCCCTTAAGCAAAAAGTGAGAGAAAGAGAGAGTAAGTGATAGAGTTTGAATTCAAGGGAAAGGAAGAAGAATTAGATGGAATTTGAGGCATTTGACTTGAGAGCTCAAACAATTTAGCATCTAGAACGCAATTGAACACCTAAGGTAAGAATTCAACCCTTTAGTTATGTAATTGAGTCAATTAAGGCATGAATTCAAGAGAATTTAGAGACTAAGATATGAATTGAGTTAAGGAAGTAACAAAGAAGAGTAAACCATGCATGCATGTGCATTACATGAAGTTGTGAAGTTGTTTTCAAAAGGATTCTTTCATGCATGTAGTAATTCTAGTTTGGTTTTAAGGATCCATCGTATTTTGTACCATTCTATTCAAATTGATCATGTTTTGGAAGCTTTGAATTAAATCCATTTCATGCATGTTGTAACAACCCTAATCTATGATTAATTGTTAAGCTATCATTAAGTATACCTAATAAGTAATTAAGATGAAATCATGAGCTAATTACATGTGCATTGCATTATTTGAGTTTCTATCTGTCTCTCGTAGAAATATCTATTTGTATTTCTATTTTGTTTTGTGAATTGAAGGCCTTATCGACATTCGACCAAGAAATTGACTTGGTTTATGTGTTATTTAGCATTTTTCGAATTTTATGGTAGGTTTAATTGAAATTCAATTTGGAACGAAATAATTAGAATAATTAATGTCAATTTGATTAAAGTTTAATTAGGCCTACCTAAGACTTATATGAGCCAAGACTCAACTACACACTCTCATTTCATCTTTGAGCAAACAAACATGAGAGAGAGAGAGAGAGAGAGAGAGAGAGAGAGGGAGAGAATTGAGTTCAAGCAAGGATTGCTAGAGAATTCAAGAAAATTAGCTTGGAACTTTAGTGAATTCACCAACTAAGGCTTCATTGAGAAATTGAGGTAGAAATTCAACCCTTGAATTGTATAATTAGGGTGTTTAGGACATGAATTCAAGAGAATAAAGTGTTTAACTTGAGAAGTGAGCTAGAAATGAATAAATTTAGCTCATACATTGCATGCATGTATAATTCATGAAGTTTGGAGGTTGATTTCAAAGAATTTCAACTTGCATGTGCTCATCATACTTGTGTTTTGAGAATTCATCTTGTGTTTCATCAATGTATACCACTTGATCATGTTTTGGAAGCTTTGGAGTCAAACCATTGCATGTATGTCATGTTTTGTATATGTCAAGTCTGATTTTGAGCAATTGGCAAGCTTTTGGGTCTTGATTTTGAGAAATGATTTTAAATTCCCAATGTTTGCCAAGTTTATATGAGTTTCCTTAAGTTTTTGGCCCAAGAAAACATGAATTTCAACATGGAATTGGAGTTTTCAGCTGGGAAGAGTAATCTGGAAATTTCAGATTCTGCCTTTCCATTCAAGCGACAAAACTTGCACTCGAGCGACCACTCTGTGATCTTGCACTTCTGCTCGAGCGACCAGAAGTTCGCTCGAGCGTGAAATACAAACTCTCAGAAGTTTACATGTTTTGTAGACCGCTTGAGCGACAGAAGTTACACTCGAGGGAGGACCTGAGTCACACGTTTGAGCCAGCGTCGAGCGAAAAAATCAAACAACCAATACCTTTTGCAGAGTTCACAGACCGCTTGAGCGACAGAAGTTGCGCTCGAGTGACCACTCATATTTTGCATGTCCGCTCAAGGGAGACCCTCTGTTTTCAGCAAGTTTTGTTAAATATTTTCAAGTGCATTTTTGCATCCTAGGCATTCCTAAGCCAAGATTAAGACACAATAATGAGGATAAGAAATAGAAACACACCAAGACAAGAAAGAACTAAGTTAATGATTCTGGGTGTGTAATTCAGTACGTATTCGTTCTGTATCTGTGTAGGTCACGCGCCACAAGATATCTGATTTGCCTACTCCGTCTGTTTGCTTTGGAGCCAACTGTGAGTAATAACTTAATAAAACTATGTTCAACTTTAATTATTTTCTGTATATGGAATAAGACCTGTTCTGTGAAATGTTATGTTCTGTACTATGAATGATTGTCCAATTTCTGACAAGTATTCGTGGAAACAACTTCATGGCGCAAGTATGTTATCTGTTCCCGGTCTGGAGGTTCCTTTATGGAACTGACAAGTTATCTGTAATCGGCTGAAGGTTCCTTAGTGGAACTGACAAGTTATCTGTTCCTAGTTCGGAGGTTCTTTTAAGGAACTGACAAGTTATCTGTACCCGGTCGGAGGTTCCTTTATGGAACTGACAAGTGTGACCTTTGATGCTCTGTATGTGATTTGTTAGCGCTAACGGATGTACTATGTAAGAACAAGCATAATATCTGATTTCTGTCAATGACTTGAACAAGAATATGAATATAAATCTGTTTCTGTGTGCTGATTTAATTATGGGACATCATTCATTTAACCCTTTACTCTGTTATTATTCACTGGGTTTTCGCTCACTATTTATATTATGTATGTAAGTGAGCAAGCACGTGACCAGGCCTAAGCTGTTGCTTGGAGAGTTTTTAGTTAGCTAGCTACTATGCCTCTCGGGAAGGTTCCCTTTTGACAAGTCAAGTTGTGAATCTTGGAAAAGATATTTTTGTTTGTTTGTATCGATCTGTACGTTGGGCTAAGTCCCTTAAGACACTTTTTGTATGACAAGGCATGATGTATATGAAGTCTGGTATTAAAGTTTTAAATTTATGTCCTATGTATATCAGCACAGCTCAATGGACTATGTATATTTGCTTCCGCAGCCTCTAAGTATATGTTATTCTGTTCAGAGGCCTTCGGTAATCTAAGTATTACTGGCCGATTACGACGCTAAACCTATAGGGACGGGTTTTGGTCGTGACACATGTATAGTATTTAAAGTATTTAGAGTTTCAAGTTTGATTTTGACCAATTGGCATGCTTTTGGGTTTTGAATTTGCGAAATGATTTTCAATTCATGGAATACTATAAGTTTACACATGTTTCCTCAAGTTTTAGGCTCAAATGATGTGTTTTGAAGCTTTGAATTTGAATTTTGCATCTTGAACAGCAATCTGAAAATTTCAGAATTCTGCATTATCACTCGAGCGACCAAAGCTGTGCGCGAGCAACCACCCTTTGATTTGCACCTTGGCTCGAGTGACCAAAAGTTGACTTGAGTGTAAAATTCGAGCTCCCAGTACTTTTGTAGACATGAGCACTCCGCTCGAGCGACAGAACCTGTGCTTGAGCGACCACTTTTATCTTTGATCCTTGGCTTAAGCGTAAAATAAGAGCTCTTAGAAGTTTTGCAGACCAAGGGGTCCACTCAAGCGACTAAAGTTGCGCTCAAATGAACTGCCCTGTTTCTGAAGATTTTGCAAAGTGTTTTCAAGTGCATTTTAGTATCCTCATTGCATCCTAGGCATTCCTAAGCCTTAATTAAGACTTGATAATTAGGATAAGGATTAGAAACACACCAAGATAGAAAAGAAATGAGTTAAGTGTGTTCCGAGCGTATGTTTCAAGGTGTATCTGTTATGTGTTTGTGTAGGTCACGCGCCATAGACTATCTAACTATCTGATCTGTTTTGCTACCGGAGCTATTCGTGAGTAACAACTCTGTAAAACTATGTTTCATTATAAGTAATTTCAGAATGATAATATATGATTTGGTTTATGAAATGCTATTTTGTGAATCATGAATGAATGTTCAATTTTCTAAAATGTATTTGTGGCATCCTTAGTTCATGTGACCCTTACCCGGGGGAAACAATACCGTGGCTTATGATCATGTGGCCCTTACCCGTGGGAAACAATACCGTGGCCTATGTTTACGTGGCTCTCGCATGGGGGACATAATACCATGGCTACTTGTGTACAAGATATTGACCTTTATGGTTGTCGGTATTAGCTATGCATGTGGATCTCATGACCAATTTGATCTTATAGCTAATGAATGTACCACATATAACTACTTATGACTTCTGAATAAGTATGAGAATCTGAATCTATTTCTGATATGAACTCTGATTTCTGAATCCGTTTTAGACATTATTCATAAACTTTTTACTCTGTTGTTATTCACTGAGTTCCAGCTCACTGTATTATTTTTATATATAAGTGTTTAGGCGCGTGACCAGGCTTAGTGTTGATTGCCTGGAGTTCTGTTTTATCAACCAGCCATTGTGCCTCTCGAGGAGGTTTCTATTTGAGGAGTGGTCTAGTTTTTATGAACAATGTTTAAGACTTTTTGTATTTCTTATGTTACTGGTTGAATGTATCTTTTGTTTATCTATATATATGGTGATGTGAGGATGATGTCACAAACATGTAAATTAAGTTGTAAATTTTCTATCCCATGTATATCTGCACAACTCTATGGACATTGTATTTGATATTTTCTTCCGCTAGCCAATTTTGTTTAATTCGTTTAGAGGCCTTCAGTAATCCCAAGATTACTGGCCGGTTACGATGTTAAACCTATAGGGGCGGGTTTGGGTCGTGACAAGACCGCTCGAGCGATGAAAAGTTTGCTTGAGCGAATTTGCTTCCAATACAAATACTCAAATTTCAAACAAGCATAACTCCTTCGTCCAGACTTCGTTTTAGGTCATTCTTGTGTCAAAATCGATGCTCCAGAAACAAGCTTTCCAATGGTTCTAGCCTCACATCCAAATTCAAAGTGCAAAAAGAGAAAAGGGCAAAAGAGTGAAGGCTACTCATGGAACAATTATCCAAATCAATGTTTTTGGTTTAATCTTATTTTACCATTATGATACCACTTTAATCAATATTCCAAAATGAACCAAAGAGGCTCCAAGTACAATAATAAGAGTGTTAAGAGCAAACCCACTAGTCTAAGAAGTACCAAGTGTTATAATTTCCTACTATTTAGTTATTTATTTTTTTCCTCCGTATTTTCATTTTCCTTTTTGTTTTTGTATTGATTTTTTTTTTTTACTAAGGCGTCGATCGCCTCTTTCTTCTTTGTATTTTCTTTCTTTTTTTTCTTCTTCTCTCTTTTTTTTCTCTTATTTTCTCGAAGTGTCGAGAACTGTGTCTCCACAAATTCCACAACTACGGCGCAACGCTTGGCAATATGTCTGCCCTCACTTTTCTCCCACCACCCTCTCATTTGTCTTCTTTGTTCTCGTCGTCCTTTTCATTCTTTTCTTAAAGAGAGCCTAAAAGGGAAATGGCAGAGCGAAAAGCTGCCTCAATCTGCTAAATTTTGCCAAACTTAATCCATTGCAGTTCGAATTTTCCTCTGATATAGCCTCATCTTATCCTCTTACCCTTTTCCCTGACCTCAACCAAACTATAATAGAGATAACTAATTCTGGCTCTTCTGAGACTCCTCAGGGTACTCCTACCCTTTTTTCACCTTTCTCGTAATGTCAATCGAACGATTGATGGTGGCACAATCTGACATCAATGCCAACTCCTACACATTGAAATCGTGTGAAGATCGTGACTGCAATATCCAATTTGTTTGGCATATTGCAAAGCAGAACAAGTGAGGTATAACGACTAAGTGCGCAACTTTTTCTGTTTCAGCGTATGTATCAGGACGCTCTACGGGAGATTAGTCAGTTGAAGAGGCAGAACAAAGAATTGAAATACCAGACAACAACCATAGAGAGATCACTAATATATTGGGGTTCCCTTTTTGATGGCCAACAAGGGTACATTTCTTTCGAAAGCCCTACAAATCCTAAGGCAGGGCCTTCAAGGTGTTCCCTAGAATGAATCCTAATGTGAGGTGATCGATAGTAGAGTCGAACGGTGAAACTATCTTCAAGTGCAGTCGACCTATGACCTTTGTCGCCGAGCTCTTGTACGTTACCGAAAGTTGAGACAGACCCTCCGTTTTTATTTATTTATTTATTTTGTATTGTTGTTTGAGAGTTGAGCACTTATGCGTAGCTTTAACTCTCTCTTTTGTAAAATTTCGGGGTTTGATCCCTGAAGTTTAATAAAAAAAAAAGTTTCGGTTCGCAAATTTGAATGGCATGAATGACACAATACCTGAACATGAAAAACATTTTTCTTTGAATTTTGAAACTAAGAATGGTTAAAATTGAACAAGTTCTAAATTGGATGTTGAACCCAAAGTGTAACTCAAAACAAAAACAACCTAAATACAAGCCTTAAGTAATCGTAATTGGGGGACAAGCCAGAGCAGTTAGAATCATAGACTTAATTGGCTTCGGGCATGTGATATTAGAATAGCATTTGTGGAAAGGTATCTAAAAGTAACTTCATCGCCGGCGCGGTTAGATAGACTACGGGCGCAAACAATTAAGAACTCGCGGGTGTGATTCAGTCTACTGTGGGCATAACATACCCATTTACACTTATTGGAAGGAGGAGGAAACAAAACACAATCAACGTCGATAGACTGCCCAGCGGACTGAAAGGTCCTATTACATTGCTGGAGGACACCACTATGCATACAAAACAAAAACCACTGTCGGTCGACCGTTCGGACAACTGCCTAAACGACCAGTTGGTCGTCTACCCAAAGAGTGGTTCAACCATTTTACTAATTCAACTTGTTCCAGTCCACAATTCCTATTTGTATTATTACATATACAAAATATAAGCCCCATCATTAATCATTTTATTGATTCAACTTTTGACCAATTTGATTAGCAACAAAATATTTCCACAGCTTTTATTTGTTTTCAGCAAAGTAGTGATTAAAGGGGGACAAAAACTTATCCCCACAACTTTCCTTTACTTCCAACAAAATAGTGATTGTAGTGAAACCTTATGGCACACCATGCAATCCATGAGGTTTCTTGAAACAATTTGCACCATTTCTCTATATTTCCACTATGGCCCAAAACATGTTATAATTACATTATTTGGTAAAACACAATGACTTCTAATTAAATTAAATTACATTTTAGTACATACAATCATAAAAGTAAATATAATTTTTCAAGTATCAATTTAACTATTTGATATTATATGATAACTAATTTGACTTCAAGTATTTCAAAAATAGCTCATTTTATAATTTTTATAATAGGTATTATTCAGAGTATTACAGCTAATCTCGCGAAAATATGCTTGAATCTTAGTGGAAGGAAAAGACCAACAATGAAAGAGGTTGTCATGGAGCTGGAAGGGATTAGGTTGTCAAATGGAGCATCCATTGTTAAACAAAATTGCGAAGAGGTTGATTACTCCATGCATGAACTTACTAGACCTTGGGAGCACTGCTGGAAATCAGACTTTTAGTGGCGTTTAAAAAACGCCGCTATATCTATCAAAAACGCCGCTAATTCCTTTTGCGGCGCTTAGTACCAAACGTTGAAGATGCAGCCGTCGCTATAACTCTATGGCGCTTTAAAAACGCCGCTATATGACAATAGGCGGCATTTTCTAAAAACGCCACTAAAAATTCTACTAACGGTAACATGATGTCACCATGCTGTTTAGCGACGATTTTAAAACGCCATCATATCTTTGATGTTATTTAACGACGTTTTTTAAAAACGCTGTGATAGCCCCTTTTTAAAAAAAAAAAATTTGTGCTAATTTTATGTTATTAAACTAAAAAAATACCTATAATAAAACTGAAAAAATAACACTAATATGAAATAATAACTCCCATTCACATAATAAAATCTTATCAAATGATAGTTCACAATCATTGTGCAAAAAAAAAAAACTTTCACACAAATCATTTGAATGACATTAAGGAGTTACCAAAATTGGATACCCCTCCATTTGAGCCAAAATAGGAATTTGAGTTCACCAAAATACGAATACCGGTGAAATACAAGCAAAAAACACAATTAAACACCTGTTTTAACAAGATTTTAGCTTCCAAAAAGTAAATTTTATTTCTTCTCTTCCACACACCTGCAGAGGGGTTTTGGGGAAGGAAGAAAGAGAAGAAAAGAAAAGGACAGTAGAATAATTACCTAGATAGATAGAATACAGACACTAGAATAATTTCTTATTTAAGCATCCACCTGTGAGTTGAGATAACATCTTGTATAATGTATCTGTGTAGCCAGTCAATATTCCCACACATATAATCAAAGATGATCCTTGACCTGAAGCACACATTACTAGTCAAAAACATGAAAAATGATGCACCTTATATGACTAACATAATGAATGTACAAATTCTTTTGGTTGACTTGTATACCTTGAGAAAGTTAGGCATGTCAATCATAATTTAATTGAATCTTGCATTTGACTCGTTACATTCTAATTTTTCCTAGAATCACTTGATCCTAATACTGCATAGAAATCATAGAGCAACTAGATTGTAGCATGATCTGAAGGTCGTGCTCTAGACACCTAGCATTCATATTGCTTTTCTAGGTTGTGCACAAGACTTCAAGTAGTTATATTGTTTTTGAAAACTATTAGCTAATTTAGGAAAATACAGATAACATGAAAAAGCATTGGTGATATGGTCCAAAGCTTCTTTTAGAGAGAAAAAGTGGTAAGGGTATTTTTAGAGTTTTGATGAATTATATTCACATTTCAGGAACTTGAGCTGATACTGTGGAAGCAATCCAAATAGAAAAGTGCTGAAGGTTTTTGCTTTTTCATTTTCAGCTTATGAGGTGGAATGTAGTACTCTCACAGAGCGATATGGGATGCACTTACAGAAACAATAAACCAATTGAAGGAATTTCTAACACGTATTCAATTAGTTCATAAAGATAAAATTCCAATGGTGTCACATAAGAAAAACTGACAAAACTAGACATACCAACTAAATTGGTCACCAAACAAAAGATATACTATGATCAGAAAGGCACAAAAAACTGTCAAAAATAAGTAAACCACAGAGAATAAGAAATCAAGCCAAAAAAGTTGTATCCAAATGCTAAGAATACTACCAAATCCAGATTCTGATATTTTGTCACATATCCATGTTATAGTCATTGCACCACACACCAAAAGAAAACTCGTCACCATCACATGCTTCACCCTGCAAATAGCACATAACGTAACAAAACACATGCCCTCTAGACCTCCCGGTATCATATGCTAGTGTAGCACTCTGTGTATTGGTTTTATTGTTGGCCATTAAAGTTCATGAAGCTTGAGTTGAACCATGGGGGCAAACTGAAATTTGCACTCTAAATTTATGGATGAATGTATATGTAATTTAAATATATATATATATACTAATGTATATGCAATCAAAAAAATTTATACACTAATGTATATGAATATTTTATAAACTAAGGTCTACAGTATTATTTTTCCAATTTGGAAATATTATAAACTAATACTACTACAATAAGAGAGGTTTTGAAACTTGTGGTGATGCCCCAGCCAAAATAGAGGTTTTGAAACTATTTTCTACAATCTAAACAATCCTAAATTCCATGTAGCATTGCCTATATGTCACATGTACTCTGAGAGTATGTAATAAAAAGGAATAAGATTGGCATTATAAAAAAAATAAGATTTAAGTACAAAAATGGAACGGAATGGAATGGAATGAAAAAAAATTCCCAAAAAACCAATACTTGTTGCATGTAAAAGACCTTTTTGTCATCCCAATTATGATGGAGTAGGTGCTAAACCATTTATAACTGTAAGCATCTGAGATCAAATTCCATGGAAATAGCAGCATCTCCAATAATTCCCTAAGGCATCAGCAATATTTTCAAATTTCAGGTTTTGTAGAAAATTTAAGTTGATAATCATAGAATTCCTCAATCAATCCTCATTCAGATTTAAAATGATTGAATAGATAAATACACATTTAATTTAAAGGAAAGCCTATCCTTTTGTACTTTTATTTTAATCTTTATTGATACTCTTTGTTGTCAATCAAAAAATAAAATAAAATGAAGATAGACCATACTATGAGAATCAATTGTGTGCTTACCAGGATTGTTGACTCATAAAAGAACTTAGTTTAATGACCCTTGGCACCTGAAAAAAAATGATGAGTGTAAGATGAAAAAAAACTCATTCAGCAATGAGAAGCATTTTTCAGCATTCAGCGTGGCTGTTTCTGGTCACAAAAATGCTTGCCTGCTACTCAAGAATTAATACAAATTATGCTATGATGAAATTGTCCATGTGATGGCATAACAAAATTTTGTACTTCCAAGCAATAAATAAGTGCTAGGAAAATGAAACCATCTCTTTGTAAACTCAAGTTTCCTGTTGTGTTATTACTCCACCCCCTACACACCACCATGCGCCGAACACACGTCCAGATGTTTAACCACAGCTTACGTTATTGAGATCTTTAACCAATAATCTGATAACAGTCTAATCCAAATTAAATTATCTTATGAACAATCTAACAGAGGCTTATGGCATCACCAATAGAAATTGAGCACAAGACTTAAAATTTATGGTTAGAAATTGAGCTATTATAATGATTTAAAGTTTAGATGGTATAGAGGGATCTCAGTTCTCCCTATCATATGGTATTTTATTTTATTTTATTTTATAATTAGTATATAAAAAAAAATAAAAAAATTGCAGCCAATGAAGAATCAATTTTGACACGCACTACATGTGCCAGTGCTATAACAAGATAGCAGTAAAGAATAAGAATAAGAAACAAATCGAGAGAGACGGGACTTGAAGCAAAGACTTAAGTCTAGTTCAACGAAGCAGAGAGTGAAGAAAGGAAGAAAAGGATGTGTTCAGACACAAATCAACTTGTAGTTTCTCGCTTACAATTTCAATTTTAATAACCAAATCGAGAGAGACGGGAAGGAAGAGCACTCATAATATGTAAAGACAGAAAAAAATATTAATCATAATTCTCAATGTGTGTGCATCCAACATGCTTCCAACTACATATGCTTAAAATTTAGCTCTATATGAATTTGCAATTACACAGTAAATATGAAGAGATACCGGGCTTGACCAGCTTTTATAAAATAGAGAATATAGGAAATTACAGCTGTGCAAGAGAACTACACTGCAAATAGATTTGGAGCTTCAATTCTATAGTTGGAATTTGTTGTAGTTTTCAACAGTTGGTAATCGCTGAAAACAAAGAGAATCAAACTACCAATCATGTCAAAATGATGTGGCAACATCATGAACAACCCGAAATAGATGATGTTATATGGAGATGGTCAACAAAAACGTATAATAGACAATTTATAAATAAAAAATAAATCAATTATACCTGTGATATATCTCTACTTTCAATCTAGTCATGTAGTTTCAATTTTACCAATTTCATCCATTAATTTATTAAATTGGGTCAATTTAGTCCAATTTATAACCTATATTAAGAAATTGGATAGATATCAAACAAAAAATGGCCTATTCAAAAGGGACTGGATCATTTCAAATTGGACATAAATCCCAGTTCACTTTGAAAGCTGCTACAAGATCTTCATACAAACTCATCTGCACAGTTTACACAGATTTATTTGAAGATCAAAAGATGTCCTATTTCTGCAAACCCTTTAAAAAAACAAGATTAATAAGATTTTAAGGTAAGCATGGCAAAGACAAGATACATGAAACATAATCTCCAGAAAACCAGGAAGCAGAGCAAATGGACATTTAAAATATGGCCAACAGATACCCAAAAATAATCATCGCATAATGTCAAGGTTGCTCGTCAATAAGCAGGGAGAGATTGAAAAAGCATTACCCATAATTTAGAATCAAACAGATGAAAACAAGAAGTGCTTCTAAAGCACAGTGAAAGCAACTATTACTTGCAATTTAAAACGAACTTTGGTTAGGAAGATTAGAAAGCCAGCCATGCTCTTTAACCCATTCTCACTGCAACATGCATTATGTATATCTAAAATATGATGTTGAGATGAATAATTAGCATGACAAGAAATAAAACCACACACATAGAGGGAAAAAAAATAACTCATTTGCAAGAACTTAGCAAAGTACGGAAGAAAAAAATTAGCTAGGATGGTTTACTCATGTACAGTTATAGCCCCTAAATGCACCAGCACGGGAAGGAATTTGGAAAGGATGACAGGAAGGCAAAAAAGAAAATGGCCCAAGTGAAGCACATAGCTGTCGTTACGAAGGGCAACTCTGGTTGATGGTGTGCGCTTTGTTATATCTATGCTCTTATCGACATCAACGTATTTCCCTTCTGGATGAACCTGAAAAGTCAACAAAAAGATAATCAGTCCACTCATTTGCAGTTGCAGGTCACAAACTAACATATGGAAACACGAATTGCACAATTAAATAACAGGAATTATGGAACTCAGAGAAATTGCTGCTATATTCCCCTCACACCCCAAGAAGAATAAAAGAGATGGAAAATCAAGCAATTCAGTAATGAACCTACCTCCAAAACATATGGACAGCTAAAGAGGTAGAGAATTTCAGACAATTTCTAAAGTGATTAAAGAATAGAACTATGATGGTAGCCAATTATAGTCCCATCGGAGGAAAAATCCCAACACATAGTGGTATTTATCTGATTTAAAAGCATTAACATGCACAGGTGTTGATGGGCACTTAATTGCACAAAAAATTGTAGCTCAAATAGCAGTTACCAAACAATAGTTACAAATCTTTTCAAATGTAATTTCATTGAACTGCTTTTAAGTTTTTAGATAAGATAACTAACTCATTATACTGCAATATTTAAAAAATACCATAAAAACATTGTTATCATCATTTTAAAAATACAATTTAATCAAAAATTAGAATTGTGGATATGATTGCTTTCATCTAATCAAAATTAGAATAATGGATATGATCACAAACAGAAGTGTTGATAGCCTAATAATATCTTGTAAAGTTGTAACTACATAAAATCAATGTACAAACAAAACATTATATTACATGCTACAAAGACTAAAATATGCATAAGGATTTAGTTAATAAACTACTTTCCCATTTTGAACTATCAATAGTGGTAAAACTGAATTTTGTTGACAAATTCTTTCACCATCACATTGAGCATCAAATGCCACAAAACAAATCTATTTTCATTCCATACTCATATACGAGCTGATATTTTAGGGTCCCTTTATAAATCCTTTCTTACCTAATTCATGAATTGGTTTTCTAATGTACTATCTCAAATGAAATGTTAACTACACAATCAAGGTAACAAGCATGCCAAAAAAACCAGTAGTTTAGCTTAAGCCCCTCATTGACTAAAACATTGTGAAACTTCCTCACCCCAAAAATCAATTTTGTGTTGTGTATTGCAGAGCATGGTTTATGCATTATTCTCTGGGCACCGTTATTGAAATAAAATCAGTCTAAAAAGGACCATTGTTATTATACATCCACAAATCTCATCCACTAATAGAACTCAAGAGACCAGTGCCTAAGCTGCTTGCTGCATTCATCCACTAACTATTCCTCAAAAAATTTATCCATTAGGCACAGATACCATCACCAAATCAACACCATGCCTTTTCACACAACTCAACTAACATTTTTGCTACACTTCTAAATATGCACTTGGAGTCAAATATTGTGAAAACCGAGTTGTCAAGTACAAATGTTACGACTCATAGATCTAGAGAGAGAGAGAGAGAGAGAGAGAGAGAGACGGTGGAGCTTGCTACCTCGCCTGTGCAGATGACGGTGGTGACGGAGCTTCGAAATCGTTCTGAATCTCGAAATCGATCTGAATCTTCAAAATCGCTTCGAAATCGCTCTGAACAGCCGATTGATATCGATCTGAATCTTCGAAATCGCTTCGAAATCGCTCTGAACAGCCGATGGAGCTTGTGTTCTTTGAAGCTCTCTTCAAGAACAGCTGATTGATCTTTCGAGAGACGAAGCTTCTTCCTAGAGTTATCTCCTCCGTCTTCTTCGTCGCTGTGAGAGAGAGAGAGAGGTGTGTGCGTATAAGAGAGAAACGGCTCAGATTCAAGAATAAGGGTTTCAAAAAGGGGCGCGTGTATCTATCGCATACGGAGGCGTTTTTAAACGCCTTCAGTTACAAAACGGTGCTGTTTTGGTTAAAAAAATATACGGCGGTAATAAAACGCCGTTAAAAATTAGAAAACGTGACGTTTAATAAAACGCCGTTAAATCCTTAATTTCCTGTACCTCAACTTCAACAGGGTCAGCATTTTGGGGTTATAGTACATCCCATCATTGGATGTAGAACCTCTGTTGCGTGACAAGTCATCATGATTGGGGAGAAATTTTGATTTGGAAAAAGATATGCACAGCGAAAAAAAGTGTATGTGAACAAATGTGAAGATATAACCAGCTTGCTAGTTTTCATTTTTTAAAAAATACTTTTTAAAAAATTTTATTTTTTTATTTTTATGTGTTTTTATTTTTATTAAATTTTTTTAATATTTTAAACAATTTTTTTACCTTTTAGAGACACTTAACATAAATACACTTAAAAAGTAAAAAAATTATAAAAAAAATCTTTTAAAAATTCACTAAATACCAAAAATATAAAAAAATACAAGAATTCAGTATATTTTTTGTATTTTTATGTATTTATTAATTTTTTAAAATATTTTTTAAAATATTTTTACTTTTTAGATACATCTAACTAAGGTGCATTTAACAAAGTAAAAAAAATGTTTAAAATTTAAAAAATATTCACTAAAAACAAAAGAATACGAAAATCAAAAAACTCAATTTTCAAAAAACTTAATCAAAAAAATTCAAACCAAACATACTGAATGATTTTTTTGTTATTTTCGTGATTAATTTATCACTAGATACAAAATAACGAGTCAAACATATAAATATGAAAAGAAATTCTTTGCATAACATTACTTTTAAAATTTAAAAAAAAAAAATATTTAATCTAATGGCTTTAAGCCGATGAAATCATCTGGACTAACTAGTTGCGTATTCATCAATATTCATTCAGAAGTAATCAAAATATTATTTCCAATGTACCTAAAAAAAAAAGAGGTAATCAAAATAGACACGTCTAGTCAAAACACAAAAGCCTCCCTTTGTTACTCGTGTAATGACATGGATAAGAACAATAATACATTAAACACAAATCATACAAAACAGTAATACTAGAGACAAAGAATTTTCAAAAATAAATAAATAAGTAATATGATTTAAATTCAATTAGTGTATAATGGATTTTACACTAAAAATAAATTTGGATTACGCACTTATTTTCTTAATACTTTTTTGTATTAGAGTTTTTAGTATGTAGCATTACTGTACACAAAATTAAACATAAAAAAGAACATAAATGAACAAGATTCAGAGGCAGAGGGAGTGAGGACCCGGGGATTTTTTTATTTTTTTATTTTGCAAATATAAAGAAAATATTTTAAATAAAAAAATTATAAAAATATTATTAGAGTGAAATGTCAACACATTTTAAAAATTATGAGAACAATAATAGTTGTTTTAATTGAAAATGAAGAGACTACTAAACCATATTATTTATGAAAATTTTATGAATTTTTTTTTAATGTAACGGTGACGCAAATATAAATAATCTCATTATAAAGATATGGAATTTATTGGATTGTTAGTTACATTTGACATGTGAAGTTCACTCTCTATGTATTTATTTACTATTAGTTAGTGATATCACATACTAATGATGACGTGGTATTACCATATATTGAATTTTTAATCAAATTTTATATAAAAAAATAATTTATCATTATATAATTTATTTTAAGACTTATATCCATATTTTTTTTGTATTGTCAGTTACAAATAAAATTATTTTTTTGATATTTCTCGAAATCAGTCGTAAAAATTTACGTGAAATACTTTTGTAAAAATTTTCGATATTGTAATTAATAAGTGTCCCCTCTAATTTAATTTTCTAACTCCGCTACTGACAAGATTTATTAGTGAAACTTATTTTACAAAATTTATATCAGACTGTTATCTATATATATGTGTCTGATTTTGTATTTAAATTTTATATTCATAAATTTACTAGTACAAAAATGTGTCTTCAACCACTTAGCATGTACCCCAAAAATACACCTCTCTCTCTCTCTCTCAAAATGGATTTGCTTTCACTTGAGCAAGCAAGTGCAACTCTTCTAGCGTTAGTTTTACTCTAATTTTTGTGGGGATTGATAACAAACAATACTCATGCAAGGAGGGTTGTAGAAGTCCCCCAACCAAAAGGTGCCCGGCCAATTATAGGACACCTCCCTCTCCTAAGTGGTCAGAGTCCAATTTTTCGGACTCTAGCCACCTTAGCCGATCAATATGGCCCTGTATTTGCAATTCGACTAGGTTTCAAGGTTCTAAATATCGGCCGGTAACGGAAAATGGGAGTGCCGAGTCGGATACTCACCGGTATACCGATGGGAATGAATTTCACGTCCGTAGCGGCCGATTCCCGACACGTATCGGCTTGAATCCGATACGTGAGCGATACAGTTTCGATATAGTCCGATTCGGCTGAAAAACGAGCAAAGCATCTGGAAAAATAATTGAGGAAAGCAAATCACCTGGAAAAGCAAATCACCTGCAAAAGAAAAAAGAATCGACCAAAGTACCTGCAAAAACAAAAGCAAAAGCAGAAAAGAAAGGAAACAGACTCACGGGCTCAAACATTTCACTTCAAATTTTTTGTCTTATTCAAGCAATAATACATACACACAGACTCACGGACACCGGGACACCATAAATGTGTAAAAACCTCTAAAGTTTTCCCTCAATCGGACCAAACTCAACTCCTCAATCAAACCCAAATCCATCTCCTAGGGGCATCGATCTTGTAAAGTGTTGCAAGGAAAAGCATCGAATCGAACCCAAACCCATCACCGATTTGAAGCTTATTCGTTGAAGGTTTTTCTCTCATGCTCTGTATAGCGATCCCGGTTTCCTCTCCTTTGGTTGTTGTATTCCGGACTTAGGTTCCGTGGTGTTGGTTGTTATGTATAGCTTGTTTCTATCCTTCAATTCTATATATTTAAGTTTTAGGTTGTGTTGAGCAGGTTCGTAACAGGTTGGTTGTGAATGGGAGCAAATGGTTGCTGCCCAGATTTTGGTGTCTTCGCTTGAGCGAGACTTTTGTCGCTCGAGTGAGCTTTGTGTTTTAGTTCCTTCGCTCGAGCCAGGGTTCTTTCGCTCGAGCGAGAGTTGAGTTTTGTGTCTGATGGCTCGAGCGAGAAGTCTGGCACTCGAGCTTGCGTCTGCGTCTCTTTTTGACCTGAAGGTTGCATTTCTTGGCTCGAGCGAGCTTTCCTTCGCTCGAGCGAGCGAGGTCTATGTTTTGGGTTTCTTCGCTCAAGTGAGCTTTTCTTCGCTCGAGCGTGCTTCTGGGTTGCAGACCTGAAGCTTCGAATTGTTGGCTCGAGCGAGGCTTTTTACACTCAAGCGAGGTTTCTTTGTGTCTAGTCGCTCGAGTAACCACTCATTCGCTTGAACGAGCCTCAATTATATCAGTTGGCAGCAGCCGGATTACACTTCACTTTTTCATCTCTTTACATCTGAAACCCTAGATTCAGCTCTCTCTCTCTACACACGCCTTCTCCCTAGGGTTTGATCTAGTTCTTGAGTGTTTCTACCCTAATCTCTTTGTAAGAAAGATAGAGGGTGGCGTGGGCTTCACTTTAATCTGAAAAGTTGTGGATTTGGAGCACTTTAGGTTTCATCATCTTCTCCATTTAGTCTCTTCATTTCGAGGTAGGGATAACCTACTCTAATCTCTGATTTTTTACATAAATGTTAGTTATTTTGATTTGTTGGTGGTGTTGAGTAATTTTGGGAAAAGTTAGGGTTTGGTTTGTAATTTACAAAAGAGGGGTTTTGTGTTTTAAAGCCCCATGTGTATTTAAAGCCTTGGAAATGTGGGCTAGAGAGTTGAATTAATAGAATTTGGTCTTAGGATCAATATTTGAGTAAATGGGTAAATGCCCTAATTGTTGTAATAAATTAATTTGTATAATTCATTTGGGGAAATGCGAAATTGAGTTGAGATCCATGAAATTGAGAAATTATAGGATTAAATGGTGTAGTTGGATTAATTTATCACTCACCTATGAAAATGTTGAGATTATATCTGTTTGATGCATTTATTATCTATTTAGAAATAACTGCTTTGGGCTATCGGTAGAGGATAGTCTTGATTGTTGTAGACACTGTATGTTGATTAGGGAAAACTGAAACTAATCAAACGTGTTATGTCATTGAATATGATGGTTGGATTAATACATCAAATATGTGTATTGATTGATTATTGCATATGACAAGTGTTTTAATACATTGTATGTGCATATTGTTTGGGAAGAGATAGGGGATGTACTCCATGGTTTGAGAGGAGATAGGGTATGGACTCTACTGATACAGCAAATCTGTGTATCATTTGAAATATGGAAGTGTTGAAATACTGAAGTGTTTTTATGTGAGCCGTAGCCTCATTAACTTGTGGTTATTGGAAGTGTTGTTATATGAGTTATTATCTCAGTTAATAGTTTGGCCAGGTTCTGAGCCATGTTTATGAATTGAATTGGTTAAGTGAAGGAAAGTGGAATGAAACACGTACATAATTGTCATGAAACTGAATTGTGCTGTAAGTTGGTTCACAAGTCTTGGCCATTTATCATATGCTAATGTTTTAGTCATTTCTCATAATTGGTTTAGTATATCTTTACTGGGCATTGGCTCACCCTATATGGGACATCATTTTCAGGTTCAAGTGATATGCCACCTCCAAGAACGTAGCTTGGGAGGCTTAGAGGCGGATGAACTTTTGTTGTCATCTTTTTGTGTATTACATGTAAATTCAAGCCGAGGGCTTAATGTGTAAGAGTTAGTACTCTCTTTTTGTAACCAAGTGTTGGCTTGAAAAGTTGTAAGCCCATAGGACATTTACTTTTGTTGTCAACATGTAATACTTCTGTGATGAATACTCTGATAAATAGAAATGTGCTTTAAGAATGTGGGTTTATATATATTATTTTGAGGACGTTACACTCTGTTTGTATTTGTTTCATGCTCTGTTTTTTGTTTTGGCTGAAGACTTCTTCAAATGGTTTTGCTTGGTGTTCGGTTTGTTTATAATTATGTTTTTTTTTTCTTTTCTTCTTTCTTCTTTCTTCTTTTTTCTTTTTTCTGTGGTTATTTTTTTTATTTATATTATGGTATGGGATGGTTTTGCTTGGTAAATTGTGTTTGGTTTGTTTATAATTTGTTTTTTTTTTCTTCTTTTTTCTGTGGTTATTTTTTAATTTATATTATGGTATGGGATGGGAATGAGATATATTTTAATATATATTTATAATTCTTCAAATATATATATATATATATATATATTAGGAGCATTTATATATATTGAAGCAAAGCTCTGCACCTGTCTCACTTTGTTTTTCTATTTCAGTCTCCCATGTGTTGATTAGTTTCTTTGCAGAGTCCAACATTATGTGCACCAAATTCTGAATCATATTTTTCCCATTTAATCATTTATCTAACATTATGATGAGAGGTGGAGGTTAGTATTGTATTAGTACCTTAGTATTGTATTAGTACCTAAAAAATAAAATATTTGTGAAAAATTAGTAATTTTTTTATAAAAAAAATATTCACAAATATTTTACTTTTTAAGTGTATCTAGATAGTATTATTATTGTGTTGAATATTTTTTTTTTATTTGATGGGATCCTTGATTTTTTTAAATAACCAAACTATATATAATAAAATATTAATAATACAAATAAAAAAAATTTAAGAGCTTTTGTTTGCTTGATGGGGGATGAGACTAGAGCCACCCTGATTATTGATTGAAAGTGCATTAAAATAGATAAATAAAATAAATAAAATAATTAATTAATATAGAAGATCCCAAGCCCAATTTCATATCATTTCAGTCTCTCGTGCTTCATTTGAGTCATAAAGAATTAGTGATCCATGAAAATCTTAGAAGCCATGACAATGAGTTGATTAGGATAATTATTTCCTTATAGTGTGTTTGTTTGAATCTGTCAAATTTTTGAATATGTCAAATCTTTTTATTTCAGATTATTTTTATATCAGATTTTTTTTAAAGAAGTTTCATCTGTTAGATTATTTTAAAGAGGTTTAATTGTTAAGTAAAGAGGTTTAATATTTTAGATTTTTTATTTTTATTTTAAATGCATTATTATTAGTAACTAAATTAGAATTACAATATTTGTTAATTGAAAACTGTTATTGTAGATAATTGGAAGTTATAATGGCGCACGGAGGTGGTTCTAGTGGAAAACTTCCAAGTGATGATATTGGTTGGAAATTTGGAATTCCACTAGAAAATAATAGGAATAAAATTAGGTGTAAATTTTGTGAAAAAGAGCTAAATGGTGGTATAACTAGGTTGAAGCAACATTTAGCCCATATGAAAGGTCAAGTCGCACCTGGTGCTAATGTTAGTGGTGAAGTTCGAACACTAATGATGGATCATTTGAATAATTATAAGGGCAAAAAGCTTGACAAAAGGAAGATGAATGAGGAATTGACAGAACAAATTAGAGCCAGTCAGTGTGATGATGATGAAAATGATGAGGAGGACTTAGAAATGGTTATGGCCCGACAAAATAGGGCTAGTGATATTGAGGTTGCACCTCCTCCTGATTTTGCTCGGCGAAGTCATAGTGTTCGTGAGGCTAGTACATGTAGGAAATGGATTGATACATCCTCTCCCGAAGTTCAATTATTAGACATAGATGTGGATCTTCATAGGACCAAAGGCAACAAACAATTCAAACTCTCCTCTAGATTCTTGAAAGAAGCAAAGAAAAAATTAGGAAGAGCAGTTAGCTAGTTTGTATTGTTCACTCCAGTGCCTACTAATGTTGTTAATTCTAAATGGCTAGAACCAATGTTGGATACTGCAAGAGAGGTTGGAAAAGGAACAAAGCTACCTACTTCTTATGAAGTAAGCCTCTAACTTAAAGTTTGAAAAAACTCTATCTATGTTTAAAAATAAATAAATTATTAAGATGCTTGTTAATAGTTTTTGTTTGTTATTTATTATTAAACAGATAACTGAAGTGTATTTACCAATGGAGTATGAAGCTTTACAAAATTGGATAAAATTTCATAAATCTAGTTGGGCTGAGAGAGGTGTTACAATTATGTGTGATGGATGGTCTGGGCCCACAAGAAAGCACATTGTTAATTTTCTTGTGTATAGCAATCGTGGAACAATTTTTCAGAAGTCTATGGATGTAACTAATGTACCTAGTAGGACATCTGATTATTACTTAGGCCTCATGGACAAGGTAGTGGATGAAATTGGAGAAGAATATGTTGTGCAAATCGTAACTGATAACGAAGCTGCGATAAAGGCTGTTGGTTACAAACTCATGCAAAAAAGGAAGAATCTGTATTGGACAGGATGTGCAGCTCATTGTATTGATCTTATGTTAGAGGATATTGGGAAGAAAAAAAGTGTAGCAAAGGTGTTGGATTGTGCAAAAGTAATCACACGCTTTATTTACAACTCCAATTGGGTCGTTAATTTCATGAAAAGATTCACAGGAGATAGAGAGTTGTTATGTCCTGTCATCACACCCTTTGCCACCAATTTCATTACTTTGGAAAGCATTGTTAAACATAAGACTGCTTTACAGGATATGTTTCATTCTTAAGAGTGGAAGCACAACAAATGGTCCAAAAAGGATGATGCAAAAGAAGCGAAAAAAATTATACAAAGTAAAGATTTTTGGACCAAGGCGACAGATGTATTAAAAGTTCAAGAACCACTTCTAAAGGTGCTTAGACTTGTAGATGGGGATAAAAAGCCCACAATGGGTTTTATATATGAAGCCATGGATAGAGCAAAGTTGGCCATCAAACAAAATTGTCGCTATTATGTAGATTATTGGAAGATTATTGATAATCAATGGGCTTTCCAACTACACACGGACTTGCATGCTGTTGGTAAGTAATTTATAATTTATTTAAATTATAAATTATTTGTTCCTTGTCTCACTTTTATTATTGTTTTATATTTGAACGTAGGTTATTTTTTAAATCCCATATTCCAATATGGGGAGCACCTTTCTAATCATCGAGAAGTGATGAGTGGAGTTAGAAATGTGATTTCGAGACTTCTACCAGATTTAAACGAGCAAATACAGGCGATAAACCAAGTTAGTCATTATTTAATATTAGTTAAATTGATAACTTATTATTTGACTTGTGAATTGCATTTGTAAAACTGCTTATTGCCTTTTGTTCATTGCAAATCTCTTTATTTTGTAATAAAGAAGATTCTTTTGGTGCTGTGTTAGCACAAAGAGCAGTGAAAGCAACAAATCCTGGTAATTATTATATAGTCAATAAACTATTAACTATTTTAATTACATATTATTGTTACATTGTCAACACTTCTATATCAAATTATAACATAATCACTAATATTTGATTGATTTGTATAAAGCTGAATGGTAGATCCATTATGGTACATCGGCTCTGGCACTCCAAAAAGTGGTTGTGAGAGTATTAAGCCAAACCACGTCTTCTTCTAATTGTGAGCGCAATTGGAGTACATTTAGCCTGATACATACAAAGACAAGGAATCGGTTGAAGTATAAAAAATTAAATAAACTTGTTTATGTGTATTACAATATGAGGCTAAAGATCAGACATGCAACACGAAAAAGCCAAGATGACAGAGAGAAATCTTTTAACCCCATCAATCTTGACTATATATTTGAAGAAGATGATCTATTAACTCCATGGTTTCAAGAGAGAGAACATGCAGTCTTGGATGATGAAGATAACCTAGGTTGGTTGATTGTTGATGATGAGGGAGATCATGCAACTAGTAGCCAAGTACCTCAACACCATCAAAGAGCAGGGTCTGCTGGAAGTGGCTCTAGTGAGGGTCGCGGTTTGAGTCCACCTAGTGGTAGTGGAGATGGTAGTGATGGCAATCGTCCTCCAACAGGTGGTGGTAGTGGTGGACAATGGGAGTCTGCAGGTTCTGCACATGGTTGTAGACGCAGTATTCATCATATTGATCATGATTGGAATATGGATTCTACATAGTAACGACGACATTCTATTTCTACTCCTGATGTAGAAGCATCAATTGGGCGTTCACGACATATTGATGATATTTATGGTCATCATGACCTTAGAAATCAATTTGGACATCTCGGAGTTAAACAAGAAGATGGAAGGGGAACTCAACATTGGCGACCAATATGCCAAGTACCATATTCTTATTACCCTCCTCCAAGTCAACCACCACCACACATCTATCAACCATCTTATATGGAAAATTGGAACTACTCTCAACAACCTCATCAATATCCATATATAGAGGGTTTCAATTATGGTACAGGGGGGCTTGCAATGACACAACAACAATCAAGTAGCAGTGGCAGCAACAACACTACTTATGATCAATGCACTTTCAATAACTACTACCAGGAATATCAATATGGAGAAATAGGCCAACCAATTCATAGTGATGATCAAAGTGATGTGAGATATGGAGATTCTTCTGTACCACCATGTAATTCTTTTTATTACTAAGTTTTAGAGTTGTTGATTTGTAGCAGATTGTTTGTATGCGATTATGACTGAAGCGAATGATTTATTTTCATGTCCCTCTTTCTCTTATTAATTTGTTGTGCATGTGAAAGTATTTCATTGTTGAAAATAAGTAAAAAAATATTTTCACATCAATTTTATATTAAAGTTTAACATATATGCCAAATAAAAGCTTGAGACTAAAATAAATACATATCATTTAGTTGACAATGAGTCAAAAGTGCCTCTACATATCAAAATTTTGATTAAAATGTGATAAATTAAGGCTAAAAAAGTTTTAAAAAATACATAAAATTGAGTTTTAGAGGGATTGCTAATGATTTTTGAAATTTCATAGCCGCGACGCCCGATACCCGATACGTACCGGTCGATTCTCCTGATACCGATACTCCGCAATCGATACCGTTACGTTACCCGATACCGCGATTTAGAACTATGCTAGGTTTACACCAGGCCATCGTCGTAAGCAACAAGGAAGCAATCAAAGATTGCTTCACCACTAACGATACAGTTTTCATGACTCGCCCCAAGTCAGCCACCATGAAGTACATGGGGTATAATGGAGCTTTCTTCGGATTAGGGCCCTTAGGGCCATACTGGCACAAGATGTGTAAACTCACCACGCTCGAGCTTCTTTTAAACCGCCGCCTAGACTCGCTCCAGCATATCAGAGCCTCCGAGGTGGGTTCATGTATCAAAGAGTTGTACTTTGGTGCATGTGGGGGTGTTGCTCAAACAAAGGTGAATATGAGCCAATGGTTCAGGCGAGTAACTATCAACATGACACTTCCAATGATTGTTGGTAAGCGATTTAGTAAAACTGATGACAAACATAATGATAATGGCAATGACAATGACAATGACGACTCAGAGTCGCGGCAGTTTGGCAAAGCGATTAAAGAATTTGTGTACTTGGCATCGGTTTTTGAATTGTCGGATGTAATTTCGGGGATGGAGTGGTTGGATTTGCAGATGAGGGTGAGGGCGATGAAGAGGACCGCAAAGGAGATGGACTATTTCATGAGCAAGTGGTTAGAAGAACAAATTCAGAAGAGGCAAAATGGGGATGTGAAGGAGGAAGAATCAGACTTCATGGATGTGATGCTATCATTGTTGGGAGAAGATGAGTTGGTTGAAGGACACAAGAGTGGGACTGTTATTAAAGCCACAACCCAGGTAATTGTCTATTATTCAGTAATTTTAAAATAGGATTGGGCTTTCCTCTAATTTAGTCCTTGTTTGGTAAATATTTTCGGTTAAAAAAGTACAAAAAGATAAAATAGGCTATATAAGTTAAGAAGACAAAATGTCACATTCAAACCATAATCATTATACTTTTTCTCTGACAAAAGTCAAAAACACCCAAAAACAAAAACCAAACGAGGCTAAAAAAGTCTTAACACAAAAAAGTTGGCTACCGTAGCCAATGCCAAATGAAGCTTTACTATCTTGACTGAAAGTTATTGCTTGATCTATCACGAGTCTTATTTTAATGATTCATATTTTTTATTTTATACAGTCTTTCATATATATCATTCATATAAAAATTAGATCAATTCAATAATTATAACATATTCAACTTATCGTTTTTGTCACTAAAAAATGAATGATTTATTTTTTTAAAATATATTTATTATTTACTTTTTTTTACACAAATACAATAAATTGAATAAGTTATGATTATTGAATCAATTAAAAAAAATGGTAACTAATAAACGTAAAAAAATCTTATAAAATGAATTATTCAAATTATCAAAAATAGGACCATAATCTCTATCGACCTGAACAACACCCAAATCCAATAAGGGTGTACGCGGATCGGATTGATCCGATTTTAGAGTACATCAGGAACCAAATCGTTTCTTATAGTTCCAAAAAAATTGAAACCGTAACCAAACCATTAACCTGTGGAACCGGCCCAAAATCGAACTATAGAAACCGGTTTGGTTAAATTCAGTTTATAGTTCTAGGAATTTTATTCAACAATAAATATGATATATATTTTATGTTAGTAAATAAATTATTAATAATTAGTTTAGTTAAATGGGTTAGAGTTTTATCAATTTCACAATGATGGTTAGTGTTCAAATTATATAAAAAAAAAATATTTTATATTTTAAATTTTTATATAAAAATATAAAAAATAATAAACATATATGTCACCGTCTGGTCCAATTTGGATCCATAACCAAAGTTTCGAAATCGAAAACCAGACCAATTTGAACGGTTTCACCATTTTCAAAACCAAAACCAGAACTATAATTTAAAAATCAGACCAAATTGGCGGTGTAAACCAGATTGGATCAGTTTACCGGTTCTACCGATTTTTTAAAACACCCCTAAAATCCAACACCTTTGTTACCTACTTGAGAGCATCTCCAATGAAAACTTATTGGTTGGTTTAGAAGTACTACGTGGCTATGCCCTGGCCAATCACAAACCCCTATGCCTCCTTTATATTTTTCAATCACCCAATACAAAATCGTAAATCCATCATCTTCATCAATCAAAACACATGTGGTGGCGATACCCAAGACCAATCAATAACTTCTCTTCTCAAATGGGTTGATAAGCAACCTACTAGTGTAAGAAAGTTACTTACTTTTCTAATTTAGGGGTGTTTTGGGAAGTGCATTTTATGACTTTTATTTTTTAGCTTATTTTCGTTTTTAGTGAACCTTTTTTTAAAAAAAATTCAAAAGATATTAGATTTCTAAATTCAATTCGACAAGACGAACCGAAAAATTATAATTTTTGTAAAAAAAATTCAAAAAAGACAAAAATAAGACAAAGCAAATAATCTTTTTTGATTTGTTTTCGTCTTTAGTAATTTTTTCTGAAATTTAAAAAAAATATATATATATATATATACTTTTTAAGTTCATCTCAACAAGATGGATCAGAAAAATAAAATTTTTTGATATAATTTGAAAAAATCCTAAGATTAAAAAAAATAAAAATAAAATAATGACTTTATTTTTTCTCTCTAATTCACTGCATAGATTAGAGCGTATTATTAGACTTATGAGAGTCATCACATGTTTTGTTTTAATAATTCAAATTGTTCGATATGTAGAATTCGTTAAGTACCTATAAAAATTTTACATTGATCAGATATCGATAACCCATTGATCAGAACACATTTTTGTCAATGGTAAATATGATTTTAAAAATAAATTATTAGCAAAAATATATTCGGATCAAGGGGTTACCGATATCCAATCAACGTGATTTTTTGCAGACGTGAATACTCGACGAGGTCTACACATTAAACAGTTCAGATTATCGAAAAGGGACCCGATAATACACTCTAGTCCATGCAATGAACTGGAGAGAAGACTCTCCCAAAAGGATTTATCTATAGTGACCATATTAGTTAAAAAAATATTGTCAGATGCTAAAATATTTTACTTGACTGTTTAATTTTTTAATTATTTTAATTTGACTAAAAAAGTTATGTTTAGAAAGTTGATTATTATTATTATTTTATAATTGATTTGATAATTGTGAAGGAAATAATGAAATGATTATAAATTAGATATAATATTTTATCGTATTAGTTATTTTAACCTATTTTGTCTTTTAATAAAGGGAAAATTATAAATACACCTCTGAGGTTTGATTAAAATACGAATTGTCTTTTGTGGTTCTGAAAATTACATTCTATCCCCTGAGATTTCTAATTTCATAACAAATCGCCCATTTTATTAATAAATCATCAAGTCAATTAATAGTTTTTAATAATATTATAAATATATTTCAATTAATAATTTAAGTAATTTTATTATTACATAAGAGAGTAATTATGAATTTTATTTTTTTAGTTAATTGTATTAAATAAAAAATTCTAATAAAAAGATATTTATTAGTTTTTAAATCATAAAAAATAATCTTAAATGTCAAGAAGTAAATTTAATAAACTATTTTAACCATCCCTCTCCCCAAGGCCATTATTAAGAATAAGGAAAAAGTTAGGGATCATGAAAATTTTGTCATGAAAATGATCATGAAAAATTTATGATCCTTGGATTACCTTGATTAGTGTGTGGTGCTTTATTCTAACTGTAATCCAAGGGTCACAAAGCTTTCATGATTATTTTCATGAAAAAAATTTCATGATACCTAGCATTGCAGTAAGAATAATACTAGGAGTCATGAGAAAAATATCATGAAATGCATCATGAAGATTTTTCATCCCTTGATTAGTGTGTGGTGTTTTATTCTAGGTCTAATCTAAAGGTGGAGAATCTTTCATAATCATATTCATAATATTTATTTTTATGATTAGTAGCATTACTTAGGGTGAGATAACAAAGAAGAGAGAGGAAAATAAAAGCAAAGCGAGAGAAAGAGAGGAGGAGAGGGAAAAGTTTCTGTTGTGTGGAATTAGCAAAAATCTATTGTGTGGACCTGCCTCACGTAAGAGGATATGTTCGATTCTATAATTGATTTATATATTTTTAGACTTTTTTCACTTATTTTTTTTTTATATTCTACAGTTGTTCATCCTAGCAAGCTTTGAAACTCCCAGTATCCCGATGACATGGGCACTCTCCTTACTACTAAACCACAACCAAGCCCTAAAGCTTGTCCAAGAAGAACTTGAAACTCATGTTGGAAGACAAAGATGGGTAGAAGAATCACACATCATTAACTTGTCATATCTACAAGCCATTGTTAAGGAAACCTTACGACTCTACCCTCCTGGTCCCTTATCCATACCACGCCAGGCTTTGTCAGATTGTCATGTGGCTGGCTGCCATGTCCCTAAAGGCACATGTCTGATAGTGAACTTATGGAAGCTGCATAGAGACCCAAAGATTTGGGCTAACCCTAATGAGTTCCAACCGAAGAGGTTTCTCTCCGAGAATGTGAAAATGGATGTAAAAGGACAGTGTTTCGAGTACTTGCCTTATAGCGCAGGCAGAAGAATGTGTCCAGGAGTTACGGTAAGTTTGCAGATGATGCATTTGGTGCTTGGCCGCATGGTTTAGGGTTTTGATTTGGCTACACCAATGCACACAAGAGTGGACATGACGGAAGGGTTAGGGTTGGACTTACCTAAGGCAACCCCATTGGAAGTCATGCTCATTTCACGCTTGCCTCGCAAGCTCTACCAAGAGTGAACAAAGAACAAGTAAATTAAACATTATAGCTTCCTCCACAATTACGAATAAAAATTAAGTGTAATAATGATATGACACTATCATCGATATGTGATATGGAACAAACTTATTATAATAATTTTCTGTTTTGCATGCCTTTGGTAATTTTGCACATATATGCTTGTTTTGTGCAAAATTGGTATCTTTAAGAAGATATGACCAAATGGCTCATTTTCACATATGTTCTAGGCTCCATATGTGTGCAATCATATGGCAATTTCTAGCAATGTCTTCCCCAAGTAGAATCCCAATGCCTACTTTATAAATGGAAGAAACCAGTCAAGCACATAGCTTGCTTTTTTTTTTTTTTGATCGGCAAAACAAAGAAGCTTTATTGATGAAATTATAGTACACAGTACACGATAAAATCCATCAATAAAGAAAGGCGAGCGCAAAAGCATCACAATGGGCTCAATCATCCCAACGAGGTTGGCACAAAGAAGTCCATCCTATCATATGCTAGCGCCACCAAGGTTGGTGAGCAACCAACCGGACAAACAGAAAAGAAAGACTCACAAAGAAGCCCATTCTATCATATGCTAGCCCATCCTATCACATAGCTTGCTTATATGCAATTAGGACTCACATTTTATATGCATGGTTGCATTAGTTAAATTTTATTGGCCCATGCGCATAAAACTGTTGCATACCAGCTGATAAACGAACAAAATAGTTCAACTCATGTTTTATTCATTGAAAATACATTTGAGCTTAATTTGTTAAACAAAAATTAAGCTTGAATACATTTTGAAATTCGTTAAAGTTTTCAAACCAAATTTACACAATCAATTGCTTGTTTAACTCAGTTCAATAAGCCTAAAATGATATAAAAATTCAAAAAAATGATATGCAAGTTCACTTTTTAGACCCAGTGATGTGTCAAAATGATAATTGATTGATAATTAGAGAATAATTAATTATCAATTAATCATCTTCTTGACACATGACTGGGTTTAGAAAGTGAGTCTAACTTTTGAGTCTGAAACAATGCTAAAAAATTCTAAACTATTCAAGCTCGACTCGACAAAAAGCTTGTTTGAAATAGATTCGAAAGTTTAATAAACAAAGTTTGAATAGCTTTTGAAGCTTGGTAAAGTTTTCAAATCAGACTTGAAAAGTTAATTGTTCGGTTTGTTCGGTTCATTTATCACTCCTAAAACTAGCATCCTTTATATTATTAATATATATATAAATAAAATTACTGTTAGGCTTATTTATTTTGATGATTTATTTAATTATATTTTAATTTATTTGAAAAAGAAAAATAGAATCAAAATTTATTTTTATGATTTATTTGAAAGAGAAAAATAGAATCAAAATTTATTTTGTCCCATTATTTCTCATCTAAACTTTTATCCTAAATGTTGTTAGAATGTATTTAATATTTGATTAAATCAGGAGTTCAAACAGCCTAAAACAAAGGTTCAAACAGCCCAGCACAGTAGCAGGCTAAAAAGTTCAGAAGGTTCAAGTGGAAGATATTCAAATTAGTAATGATGGAAGTACAACGGCTATAAACGGCTATAAATTCAAATGAATACAACGGCTATAAGTTTCATTATATATACCAAAGTCTCTAATGTAAACAAGTTACTAAAAAAAACCATAAAATATTCTTTGATCTATAACAACTCACATCTATTCTCTAAAAAATTCTCTGAGAAGTGTTCTTCAATTTTTGTATACATCATCTCTTAGAAATTATATACTGAGTCTTATAGCATTAAGCTCATCTTTCCTGTGTGAGGTTTACAGAAAAATCAGAGTTTCATTTTTATATCTATCTTTGAGAGATAATTATTGTAGCTTTCTGTGAAAGCAAAAACACATTCTTTTCAACCTTGTAAGAGTGTAGTACACTTAGTGTTCTTGACTTAAAAAGTTGTGTAAAATCCGTGGAGGATTGCTCCATCTGTGAAAATGTTGCTAGCACCCTGTGAAGGTAGAAGATAGTGGAAAATCTCAAGTGAAACTTGAGGAGTAGATGTAGGCTTGGTTGAAGCCGAACCACTATAAATCTGTTGTTTTCTTTTCCCTAATCTCTTTACTTTTCTATTACTGCTATATCTATCTAATATTCATGTGCTAATCATTTGATTTACCCTGTATGTTAATTATACTTCATTGTTATTTTGCTTGATCATTTACTGCAAAGTTCATCATTGTGCTTGTTAATAATTTGTTGTACTAGTAGTTAATTTTATTAGGGTATTATTAATTTTAGTTTGTAACAATCTAATTCACCCCCCTCTTAGGTTACTTTTTGGGTAACAATTACCTACATCTATGTATAACCCAACAAAATAAAACAAAATAAAATTACATATTATAGATGCAAATAAAATGTTTATAGATTGAACAAAATTCAAGTGATTTTTTTAAATTTATTTATGAACCAAGTATAATAGCTAACATTTTTTTAGGTTTTTTTTAAAACCAATTTTTGAGGTCCAAAAGCAGCTACTTTTTAGGCTTTGCCCCCAAGACCGGTCATACATTACCTCCCATAAATTTTAGAAAAAATATATTAAATCTCATAAGTTTGACATAATTAATTAGACTTTCTCAAAACTTAAAGGGCAACTGATTTCTTTTGTCTTTTTTTCAATTACAGGGTCAAATTTTTTTTCCAGTCTATCTCGATTAGACAATTTTAAATAGTTTAAATTTTGAGCCAAAAAAATTGATAAAGAAGAAAATAAGTTAAAGTTTACATTTTAAAAAAACTTACAAAATTTGTTGATTTTTATCTTTTTTGGATTTTTTTCACAAATAATAATAATAATAATAATAATAATAATAATAATAATAATAATAATAATAATAATAATAATAATAACAATTTTTTAGGATCGCAAAATGGACTTGAAATATATAAAAAAAATTAACATAATTTTAAAAAATCACTAAAAATAAATAATAAAAAAAGTTGAACTAAAAAATAAAATAAAAACGAGTCAACTCACCTGTCATATGGCCCTTTTACGTGTGCATTCACGTCTACTTCTCTTATATGTGCTTGATAGATAGTTGAGAATGTGTAATTATTCTATTTTTTCAATAGTTATATATTTTTATTATGTTATTTTTTAAAATTTATATTCAATTATGAATTTAATAAAATATTTTAATTTTCGTAAGAATAATTTAGTAATTTAGTAACGCTCAGTCTTTGTGTGTATTGTGCGGCTATGACTTTTAATGTATATATTCAAGTGTAAGTTGTCACAAAATAATATAAATTTGATACCTCTAATGACGAATTTATAAAAGTATATTCAAATGAACAATCGTGTAATCAAATAAAATAAAATAAAAAATTGATGGCTGTGTTTGATTGTCAAAATGGGTGGTGGTATTAATATCTATCTATCAATCTATCTATCTATTTATTTATATCTATCTATCTATCTATCTTCTATACTTATACTTCTATATAAGCAAATGTAATAGAATATGAGAATTTTTCAAACTCTTAATGCTAAACTATTATAGATTCTCTCTCATACGTGTCACCTCTCAAGTCTCCCCTCCCACTTTTTCTAATTTTTAATCATTTGTCAATTATCTAAATCTCAAAAGCCAAAAGAATTATATATATTTAAATAAAATGACTAACTATTTAGATTTGAACAACAAATATTTAGATATGAACAACAAAGAGGTAGAGATAAAAATATAAAATAAATAAATAAAAAGATAACTATTCAAATTTCAACCACAAAATAATATAAAGAGTCAAATAAAAGATTAAAAAATAACTAAATAAAAAATATTACGAGTAATTTAATTTTAAAAATATTACGAGTCATTTAATTTTAAAAATAAAAAGTTAACTATTTATATATGAACAATTAAAAAATATTTAAATAAAAAATATTACGAATCAAATAATTTTTAAAGTAAAAAGATAATTATTTATATACGAACAACAAAAAAATAGAGATAAAGCAAATGTAGTGGAGTATGAGAATTTTCCAAACTCTTAATGCTAAACTCTTACGGATTATCTCTTCTATGTGTCACCTCTCAAGTCTCCCCTCCCACTTTTCTTAATTTTTAATCATTTGTCAATTATCTAAATCTCAAAAGCCAAAAGGATTATATATATTTAAATAAAATGATAACTATTTAGATCATGAACAACAAAGATAATTATTTAGATCATGATAACTATTTAGATCATGAACAACAAGGAGGTAGAGATAAAAATATAAAAAAATAAATAAAAAGATAACTATTTAAATTTCAACCACAAAATAATATAGAGAGTCCAATAAAAGATTAAAAATAACTAAATAAAAAATATTACAAGTCATTTAATTTTAAAAATAAAAAGTTAACTAAATATTACGAGTCATTTAATTTTAAGAATAAAAAGTTAACTATTTATATATGAACAATTAAAAATAGTTAAATAAAAAATATTATGAGTCAAATAATTTTTAAAATAAAAAGAAAATTATTTATATATGAACAACAAAAAAATTGAGATAAAAATATATACAAAAAAAATATATAACTATTTTGATTTGAACTGAAAAATAAATATTCAAATAAAAGATTAAAAAAAAAACATTTAGATTGAGATATAAATCCTAGAAAAATAAAAATTCAAATAAAACATAAATAAAAAATATTTAGATTGAGATATAAATCCCAGAAAGATAATAAATTTTTTAACCATCTATATTTACCTTCTATGAGTTTGTTTTAAAACTCTCATATATTTTAGCTTAATCTTTTTTTAAATTTATTTTCAAGTTGAACTTATTATTTTGCCTTTTAAAATCATCAATTAATGATCCATTTAAAGTTTAAATTTAATACAATTCCATATTTTGAATTGATTAAAATTCAAATAAAAGATTAATATTATAAAAAAAAAAGAGATTACGAGTCAGATAATTTTAAAAATAAAAAGATAACTATTTAGTGCAGACGTGAGATTAAAAATGAAGAACACATTAAAATTTATTGGATATGGATTTATATTTTAAATGTATTTAATAGTTGATTTTTTATTGTTGATTATCCTGTTAAAATAACTCATGATTAAATTTATTTTCAGAAATTCATTTCCTTTGAGAACTAAACCAAAAATTTCTTCTTTTTTAATTTTTTATTATTATTCAGATTGAGAGTTTGAATAAATGGAAGAGATCTCATATTAAAAATGGTAATTTTTTTTAATAATTTAAATATTTATATTCTTTATGTTTGTCAATTCAACTTTAATACATTTCCAAATCTTTTTTTTTTTAAATTTTTTTATAATCATTGCAAAACCTATTTATGTTTAATGAATCAATATAACTAAAAAAACAAATAACATGGGGAAAAGAAATTTAACCACTAATTGAATATAATGGGAATTAAAATTAATTTTATTTTAATTCATTATACTATGAAGGATGATTAATGTAATATCTACTATTGATTAAACAAGATTAGTGTTACTTTTATTTAATATTAGTCATTTTGTTTAATTATAATATGCCTTTGTTACTCTACTTTTGGTTGTCTGAAATAATTCTTAGATAAATTAGCTATTATTTATGTATGATAGTTTTTTAAAAAATTTCAACAATGTGAAATATTAAATATTTTTAATGATGTGAAGTAAGGTTTATGTACACAAACTAAATAAAAATGTTAAAAAACACAAACTAAATAAAAAATATTTAATTAAAAAAATATTACGAGTCAAATAATTTTTAAAATAAAAAGATAATTATTTATATATGAACAACAAAAAAAAATAGAGAAAAAAAATGTATACAAAAAAAAAATATAACTATTTAAATTTGAACTGAAAAATAAAAATTCAAATAAAAGATAAAAAAAATTTTAGATTGAGATATAGATCCTAGAAAAATAAAAATTCAAATAAAAAATAATAAAACATTTAAATAAAAATATTTAGATTGAGATATAAATCCCAAAAAGATGATAAATTTTTTAACAATTTATATTTACCTTCTATGAGTTTGTTGTAAAATTTCCATATATTTTAGCTTAATCTTTTTTAAATTTTATCTTCAAGTTGAACTTATTATTTTACCTTTTAAAATCATCAATTAATTATCCATTTAAAGTTTAAATTTAATACAATTCCATATTTTGAATTGATAAAAATTCAAATAAAAGATTAATATTCAAATAAAAAAGATTACGAGTTAGATAATTTTTTAAATAAAAAGATAACTATTTATATAAGAATAACAAAAAAATAGAGATGAAAAAATATGCAAAAATAAAAATATAACTATTTAGATTTGAACTACAAAATGAAAATTTAAATAAAAGACAACAAAATGTTTAAAATAAAAAGATTAAGATTGGGAGATAAATATCCCAAAATGATGATAATTTTTTTTAACGATCTATATTTATCTTTTGTTAGTTTGTTATAGAATTCTCATATATTTCAGTTTAATTTTTTTAAAGTTTATCTTCAAGGTGAACTTAATATTTTATCTTTTAAAATCTTCAATTAATTATTCATATAAATTTTAAATATGATAGCATTCTATAAATATCTTTTGTCTAAGCATAATATTTTCAATATAAAAACAAGTTCTTGCAAAAGTAACCATGAACAGAAGATTGGGGAAGGAAAAAATTCAACATATTGAGTCATTTCTGATCCATTTTCATTGCCCAAAAGTCTTAAATATTTGATTTACATTTGAAATATGTACTTGCATGAGTCTTTACATTTGTGAGAAGTGAGTTTATGTAAATGGATATTATTATTTTATTTTATTTTATTTTTTTGTTACAACCTGTTTTTTTTCTTTATTTCTTTCTTTTTGCTAATAATGTGTCATTTAATTGAGATTTTATTCTTCTTTTTTTTTTAAAGCACTACTATTATCAATTTTTAAATCTCTTATTTATTGACTATTGTGTTTAATTTTTTTTTTTAGTTTAGATGTTAGATTGAAAATGAACACATAAAAATTTATTGGATATGGGTTTATATTTTAAATGTATTCATCAGTTGATTTTTTATCGTTGATTATCCTATTAAAATAACTCATGATTAAATTTATTTTCAGAAATTCATTTCCTTTGAGAACTAAACCAAAAATTTCTTCTTTTTTATTATTATTTAGATTCAGAGTTTGAATAAATGGAAAAGATCTCATATTAAAAATGGTAATTTTTTTTGAATAATTTAAATATTTATATTCTTTATGTTTGTCAATTCAACTTTAATACATTTCCAAATCTTATTTTATTTTATTTATTTATTTTTATAATCATTCCAAACCTATTTATGTTTAATGAATCAATATAACCAAAAAAAAACGAACAACATGTGAAAAAAATTTAACCACTAACTGAATATAATGGGAATTAAAATTAATTTTATTTTAATTCATTATACTATGTGGGATGATTAATGTAATATCTACTATTGATTAAACAAAATTAGCGTTACCTTTATTTAATATTAATCATTTTGTTAAATTATAATATGCCTTTGTTACTCTACTTTTGGTTGTCTGAAGTAATTCTTAGATAAATTAGCTATTATTTACGTGATAATTTACTTAATGTATGATAGTTTTTAAAAAAATTTCAATAATGTGAAATATTAAATATTTTTAATGATGTGAAGTAAGATTTATAGACACAATAAATAAAAATATTAAAAAATATAATCAAATAGTAAATTTTATATGGTGATTATTGATTTTATAAAATTCCGTGCATAGTACGGGTGATCACTAGTAACATAGAAATGGCTGTGTCTCTTACATTTGGCAATAATGCTCTATTTACCATTTCCATATGGCACAATAAAAATATCATTTCATATGACATATTTATAACATATGTTATGTTTGGTTGGGAGATTTGAAGAGGGATTTGGAAAGAGAAATGGAAAAAGTAAGTGAAATGTGAATAAAACATACTTATATTTCACTTAGTTTCACATACATTTTCCATTTCCCTTTCCAAATCTCTTCTCAAATCCCTAACCAAACACAGCATAAATGAAATGGGTTCTACATAAACTCCATCAAATATAAAAAGTGGTAAATATGACATACAAGATTATTATATATTAAATATAATATAAAAAAATAATAATTGTAACATTATTGTTTAAATGGTGAATTACATTCATTAATTTTTAATTTTTTTTTTTTTAATGTTGGTATATATATATATAGCAGTTGTGTTATACATGTAAAAATAAATAAATAAAATCATTCAGAATTCAAATATGGAGGCAAATTTCGTTTTACATATGATGCACATCACTTTTATATTAAAATTATGCTAAATTGTTTAGAAAATATCAAATTAGTGATATTTTTAAAAAGTAATTACAAATTCATGATAAACTTTATAATTATTAATAATTAAATTCTTAAATTTTTTCATGAATTTGTAATTATTTTTTAAAAATTCCATTGAATTATAATTTTTTATGGTACCAAAAATTATTCTATGTACGGAGGACTTGATGCTTGTGCAATATGTAAAGAGTAGAGAGCTTCCTGCTCCATTATGTACATACGAAAGAGGGGTGTTTTATTTCATCAATATGATTATTATTTGTATTTTATTTGATAGAGAGATTCTTAGACAACTTGTATAAGGATTTCTATGTTGGAGTTTGGACCATCTCGGGTTGATTTGAGTTAAAATAAATATTCAAGAGGTACGAAGAAGTTCATGATAAATTGAATCTCTTCATATGTCTCTTATGGGCCATAAGTCAAATTTGCAGTGATAATTCGAACCGTCTATCTTGTAATTTCGATAATAAAGGACATTCATGCAAATAATCAGTTTCATCAGACATTTATAAACATATAAATAATTTGTATTTTATTTTATAAAATAAATGACAGATATGATTGTAAACTTAAATCATTCATCTTATAAACTAGAATGTGATTTATTTATGTATTTATAGTTGTTCGATGAAACTGATTTTTTTCATGAATAACCTTTACTACAAAACTTACGAGGTAGATGGTTCGAATTATCGATTTGGGTTGACGTCGGAACCCGCAAGGGAGATATGGAGAGTTATGAAGAGATGAGGTATGGTGAGAATCTCATTTTTGTTACATCTTATATATATATATATATATATATATATGGGCAAATTACCTACACCCCCTTGAGGTTTAACTAAATTATAGATTTCCCCTTAAGGTTTCAGAAATTACATCCCATACATGGTTTGACTACTTTTGGTTTGATAAATTGATTTGTTCAATTACATATTTTTTTCCTTTTAATTTCACTTTTGATGCATTTAAGCTAGTTTTGAAGCAGTCAAAACATGTATGGTTTGTTTGATTTTAATTTCAAAATTAATCTTTTAAAAAAAATACAATTTAGTTTGATAAATAGGTTTGTCCAATGAATTATTTTATTTTATTATATTTTGTATTTAACAAATACAAAATTTTCACTCCGTGTGTAGCACAAATTTTTTGCTATTACAAACCATACAGTAAAATGCAAAATGGGTTACAAACTCTACATCACCCCATGTGTTTTTAGCATAACACTTAATACCTAGTTTGCACACTTTCACCCTACAGAAATTAATGTAACCCTCACAAAAAAAAGAAAAAGAAAAACGGTGCTATTTCACAGCACGGCAAGCTTGACATGGAGACAAGGACCTCAGGCACCCCGTGACCTTTTCATAATGTTAGTTACATGATTATTACAATCTCTTAAATTTTTGTGAAACGTGTTGAAAGGAGGTAAATAACGTGTGAGTTCGGGTAGTTGAGTCGGATTTTGTGTAATGACTCGAATTTTAATTCACATTAGATTGATGCAAAGTGGTACCCGTCACCTTAAAACTTGTATGGTTGTCGGACTCTTGATATTGATGGGTTGGCAAATGAACTTTAAATATTATAATTGAGGACCCTTAGGTGATGTTTGGAACCTTGATTGAAGCCTTAACAAGGTATTTAGGTAAGATTAGATAAAAACCCCCAAGTTTGAGTTTGAGTTTTTGACCAGCCGTCACTCTTTTTCCCTTTTGTCCTTCCATACTTTGAATTTGAATGTAAGGTCGGAACCATTGGAAAGCTTGTTTCTGGGGTTTCAATTTGGACACAAGAACGACCTAAAACGGAGTCCGAATGAGAAAGTTACACCTGTTTGAATTTCGAGTTTCTGTACTGAAAGCATGCTGGCTCGAGCAAGCTTTTATTCGCTCAAGTAAGAATGGCAATGGGCGGGGCAGAGCTGGGGATGACCCTCCCCGTCCCCGATCCCGACAATAACAAAATCCCCGACCCCGTCCCCGATCCCCGGCGGGGAACCCTTCACCTCTCCCATCCCCGTCCCCTAATGGGGATCGGGTTTCCCCGACCCCGAAAAATCCCCGACAAATTTGTTCAACACAGATACAAACACAAGAACAAAAAAGAAAAAAAAAATTAATATGTATGTATACAGATCTGTTCAATACACACATACACACAACAAATATAATATTGTTCATCAACAACAACAGATAATATAGATAACAACTTGGAAAAAAAAAATTTGTTCATCAATCAACAACAGATATATATATATATATATATAGCGAATGGGGGCTTCATGGTCGGTGGCTTCAGACCAGTAGCTTCTTATCAGCATCAAGATATCGATCGGTGGCTTCACGGTTCTGGTCATGGTCGTGGCTTCAGATCGGTGGCAACAGAGGGATCGGTGGTGGTGGTGGCTTCAGATCGGTGGCTTCAGATCGGTGGTGGTGCTGGATCTGGATGATGTTGATGCTGATAAGAGATGAGAGAGATCTGAGTGAGTGAGGGAGAGAGATGAGAGAACTGGTGGTGAGACTCAGAGAGATGAGAGCCATGAGTGAGGGAGAGAGAGATGAGAGTCGTGAGACTCAGAGAGAGAGAGTTGTTTGGTTTATATATATAGAAAGGGGTAAAATTGTAATTTTGCTTCGGGGATGAGCAGGGGCGGGGACGGGGCCGGGTCGGGTACGAGACTGGGACACTTATCCCCGTCCCATCCCCGGTCCGAAACTGATCGGGGATTGATTTTTGAATACCATCCCCCGGGATATTTTTCGAGAAAAAACTGCTTAAATCGGGGTCGGGGGGTCGGGTCCCCATCGGGCCGGGTTCAAATTGCTATCCCTACGCTCGAGCGACCAAGTCGTTGACAGACATTATAAAGTGACATTTTGGCCCAAAAACTTCACTTTTTCATCTTCTTTTCTTCTCCCCTCCTCCATGTCCAAAAACCTAGCCTCCAAAACTTTGATTTCATCCATTCTTACCAACAATCCACCATGGATCTTGCATCAAGGTTAAAGAACAAGCAATGATCAAGACTTTGACCAATTATTTTGGGGATTTCATTGAAGTTTGAAGATGGGTCTTCACCCTTAGTTTCCAATCTTGAGGTAGGGGTCCTAGTTCTCCTTCAATGCTTACATTAATAGATAGATTTGTAGTATTTTGAGTATATAAATGCAAAATCTACATTTTGAGCATATAGTGTTATATCATGAAAATTGGGGATTTAGGGTTTGAAGAGTTGGGGTTCTATTGTTGGGTTTAGATTATGGATTATGAACCCTAGGTGTATAATTAATAGGAAAATTGGAATAAAAAGTAAAGGTTGAAGAAGTTTGAATTTTTCTTGAAATTCTTGATTTTTCTTGAAAACCCTAAGTTGATTCATGATGATAAATAATGAGTTTGCCCAAATTGAAAGTAGAATCATGAAATTGATGTATTGAATTGTATATATACAAGTTTAATTGAATTTTGGAAGTGTTTGAAAATCATGTTAAAAATTAGTGATTGAACCTTATTTATGGATATTGTAAATCATGCTATGATATGAAATGAAATTTGGGAAAAAGGATTAGTTAATGATATGGATAACATGAGCCTTGGGATGAAATGATGAAATGAAAATTTAAGAGTACACCTTGAATTATGTTGAATTATATTTAGTGGTGTTGAGTTAAAATATGTTGAATTGTGGTGATTATGTGGAATCGTATTGATTATGTTGAAGTATGTTGATTATGTTGAATTGTATAGACTATGTTGAATTGTGTTGAATTAAGTTGAGTTGTGTTGGGTTGTATTGAGTTTTGGTTGATATAAGAAGGGAGTTTTGCCCTAATTGGATCAAATTGTCATTTTGTATAAATAATTGAAATTGTCATTGTAAATGTGAAATCGAAGGATTATTAATGATGATGGTGGACCTTGATATGCATTATCACTGCCACATGAGATTTTGGAAAAGCGTATCATTAAAGGAATTTATTTATCGGTTTAGATATATTTGTTTTGGGCTATCGGTGGAGGATAGCTATGATTGTTGTAGAAATTGCATGTTGACTAGGCAAATCGGACTATTTATAAATCATGCATATCATGGAGCACACAATGGATTTTGAGGATTTAAACTATATGTTTTGGAAAAATATTTTGGAAATTCTTGTGCTATGTTTTTAGTGCACTTGTTTCGTTATGAAAATCATGTTTTGGATCACATGTATTGTGCTAGTTGAAAAGAGTAAATAATATGATAAGTCTGAGAAATGATTGTCATTGAATATGACTGTGTGTTTTAATACATTGTATATGTATGATTGTTTGGGAGAAGAAAGGGGATGTAATCCATGTGTGATTATGTGTTTAAATACATTGTATATATATGTTTGTTTGGGAGGAGAAAAGAGATGGACTCCACTGTTTGGGAGGAGAAATGGGATGGATTCCATTATAACTAAGTTGGCCGGAGTGTCCTGGGTGAAAGTCCCAAAACTTATACATGGGTGCCGATCCCACGGACGAAATTTCCGTAAAATGGCAATTTGAAGTGTTTATGTGTGTTGTGTATGATTAGAAAACCACTGAGTTGTAGCCTCAGTTTGGTTGTTGAAAGGTAATGAAATTGACTCATGAATTGAGAAGAATAAATGAACTGAAAATGAACTGAAGGAAAATGGATTAAGGATTGAAATTGGCATCTTGTGGGTAATTGGATTAGGGGCTAGTGATGATGAACTCAATGGATTGCTTGTGACAAAAGGGAAGATTATGAGTATTGTTTTGTAAGTAATTGGGAAATTGAATTAAAAAGGGGTTTGTGATTCTTATGTCATGTTGAACTCTAATCCTTTGGATTTTGATGTTATGGAGTATTGTAATTGGAAATGGAAATGAAATGTGTAATATTAGAATGGAAATGGAATGTGGAATATTAAAATGGAAACGAAATCAGGAATAATTTGGAATTGAGTTGATAAATTTAAGATGATGTTCTTCCTTAAGGGTACTTGTTTTCAAAGAGAATCTATGGATTCCTAATGATGAGAGACTACATTTATGGCAGGTAGTTTTCTTAAAGGCTCAGGTGAAATTTTAAGAAAAGATACTTTCTGTATAATGTTTTGAACTTACAAAATGTCATCTTACTATATGGTATCATCTTGCATGCATGATTATTTCTATCTGTGTGTTAGTTATTGATTGAGAACTATGAGATTCCTACTAGGCATTAGTGCTCACCCCGTTGTTGTTTTATCTTTTTACAGGAAGGAAGTTTGGATTATTTGATTAAAAATTTATGGGGTTCTTGAGTCTTTTTGTATAACTTCATGGTAGATGTAAAGGAAGTGGATTTTGTATTTGTATTTATTTATTTGTAGCACAGTAAGAGATTGGCATGTATTGTTGTTATTGTAATATTCATTGAGAGAGAGAGAACATGAATCATTGTGATTCTATTACTCAAGTGTAATAGATATTTGTAAATGTATTAAAAAAAAATGGACCTAAATTTACAGGCTTTGGTAATGTTTCCGAATAATTAAAATTGGGGCGTGACATTTTGAAAATATGATGAGTATTGTATTGGGACCCGTGCGGGAAGTCAAATTGTCCAATTGCCTTGTCTTGAGCATATCGCCGGACAAATGCGGAAATATATTTTTGAGTGTCCACTGATCCTGCCATATTATGAGTCGGCAAAAGTGGGAAAATGATTGTATTTTGGGTGCCCATCACCCTATTGTATTAATAACTGACAAATATGAGGATATTTTTAGTATAAAAATCTATATATATGAATGATTTTGCGGCTCTTACTATGGATGCCATTGCATATTTATTGCTCCGGTTTTTATGACAAGTTTTGAATAAAAATTGTACATTGAACATTATTGATTTTTAAAAAGAAAAAAAAAACATTGATTTTATTATGGCACGTGCATAACATGATCATATGCATTTCAATCATTTATGTACTATGTTAATAGTATTTCTAATGAGTATTAGCTCACCCTAAATTTAACAAAACTTTCAAGACTTGATGGTGTGACTCCGCCCAAGTGACAAGGCGGTGGAGTTTTTTTTTTAATTGAGCATGTGAGCTCATTGAATATTATTTGTTAAAACTTCGGAACTAATGTGTTTTGGGACTGAATGTCCACCATTCTTGTGTAATCAAGTGGTTGTTGCCCTCGAAACTTGTAAGCCATTAGGACATCTTTACTTTTGATTTCTCAAATTTTTTAACTATAATTTGTATTGTTAGCACAAGATGTAATAGTTTAATATAATTCAATGAGAACGAGATTTACCTAATGAAAGACAATATTTTCCTTAAAGAGTTTTCTTATGAGAAATAGATTTATTTGGTAATAATAAATATTAAATAAAACTGATTATATAAGGGTTTATAAATTTTAGGGGCATTACAGTTACCCTTAGTAACCCCATGATATTGGCACTTTATTTATTTCTAAACGATAATGAAGCTCTAGAGCTTGTCCATGAAGAACTTGACACTCTTGTTGGAAGACAAAGATGGGTAGAAGAATTAGACATCAACAACTTGCCATATCTCCAAGCCATTGTCAAAGAAACCCTACGACTGTACACTCATGGTATAGCGACCCCGGTCTTTCCCCAGTTGGTTGTTGTATCCGGACTTAGGTTCCGTAGATCCTGTTGTTATATATATGTTGTTGTCATCCTTTAATTGCTTGCCATTTGAGTTATAGAATGTGATGGGCAGGTTGGTTACAGGTTGGGAGTGTTTGGGAGCAAATGGTTGCTGCCCAGAATTTTGGTCCTTCGCTCGAGCGAGAAGTTTGTCGCTCGAGCGAGCTCTTTGTTTTTGGTTCGTCGCTCGAGCCAGAGTTTCTTCGCTCTAGCGAGTGACTGCGTCTGGGTATTGGACCTGAGAGCTTTCTTTCTTGGCTCGATCGAGCTTTCCTTCGCTCGAGCGAGCGTGGTGTATGTTTTTGAGTTCTTCGCTCGAGCGAGCCTTCTGTCGCTCGAGCGTGCTTCTGGGTTGCAGACCTGAAGCTTCGAGTTTTTGGCTCGAGCGAGTCTTTCTTGTGTCTGGTCGCTCGAGCGACCAATCCTTCGCTCGAGCGAGCCTGTTTTATTTAAATTCGCAGCAGCGGTTTTAAACATCTTTTTTTTTATCCTCTTTTGTTTTAAAAACCCTAGGTCCGTGTTCTCTCTCCCTCCACTCACCTTCTCTCTTAGGTTCCATCTATTTTTAGGGTGTTTCTACTCTAGGTTCTTTTTTAAAAAGATAGAGTGGGTTGAGGGCCTTGTTTTAATCTGAACATTTGTGGATTCGGAGCACTTTGGATTTCGGGTCAGCTTCTCCATTCGAGTTCTTCACTTCGAGGTAGGGATACCCTACTCCATACTATAGGTTTTGTCCTAAGTTTTGGTCATTTTGATATGTTGGTGTTGTTCGGAAATTTTGGGAAAAGCTAGGGTTTGATTTATAATTTAAAAAGCCTTAATTGTTGTAATGAATTAATTCGTATAATTAGTTTTGGGAAAATGGAAAATTTGATTTGGGGAATTATGAGATTAAATGGTGTAGTTGGATAATTTAATCACTCACCTATGAAAATGTTGAGCTTATATTTGTTGATACATTTATTTCCTGTTTAGAAATAACTGTTTTGGGCTATCGGTGGAGGATAGTCGTGATTGTTGTAGACATTGCATGTTGATTAGGGAAAACTGAAACTAATCACATTGAATAAGTCATTGAATATGACGGTTGAATTAATACAGCAAATACGTGTATTGATTGAATATTGTGTATGACAAGTGTTTAATACATTGTATATGCATATTGTTTGGGAGGAGATAGGGGATGTACTCCATGGTTTGAGGGAAGATATGGGATGGACTCTCAAACCTGTTTAGGAGGAGAAAGGGGATGGACTCCATTAGTACAGCAAATATGTGTACTTATTGATTTATGGAAGTGTTTTAGTGAGCCTTAGTCTCATTTGAATTGTTGATATTGGAAGTAATGTTAAGGTGGGATGTAGTCTCATTTTATAATTTGGCCAGGTTCTGAGCCGTGTCTGCATAAATGGAAAGTGAAACGTATCATGGATATAATGGTCATGAAACCGTATAGTGATGAAATTGATATTGTTGTGTTAACCATCTATTGAATGCTATTGCTTTAGTCAATTCTTATATTTGGTTTAGTGTATTTCTGCTGGGCTGTGGCTCACCCTATACGGGAACATCATTTTCAGGTCCAGGTGATATGCTACCTCCAAGGACTTAGCTTGGGAGGATTTGGAGTTGAAGACTCTGTTTAGTTAGTTGTTATTTCGTTTTATTTTGATATTACATGTAAACTCAAGCCAAGGGATTAATTTGTAGTTGAGTTAGTACTCACATTTTGTGTCCAAGTGTTAGCTTGGAAAGCTGTAAGCCCGTAGGGCATTTACTTTCGTTGTTACATGTAATGTCTTTTAAATAAGAATACTCTGATGAATGGATAAATGTTTTATTCTCTTATGTTAATGTATGTCAATGTTATATATATTATGGGTTTATTTTGAGGGCGTTACACATGGTGCCTTATCCCTACTGTGTAAGGCCATATCAGACTATCATGTGGCTGGCTACTACATCCCTAAAGGCACATGCTTGATAGTGAACCTATGGAAGTTGCACTGAAACCCGAAGGCCTGGACTAACCCTAATGAGTTCCAACCAGAGAGGCTTTTGACCGAGAAGGGGAAAATGAACTTGAGAGGATAATGTTTCAAGTACTTAGTGCTTGGTCGTGTGCTTCAATGTTTTGATTTGGCTACATTGAAGACAAAGGTGGACATGATTGAGGGTTAGGAATGGCCTTGCCTAAGGCAACCCCATTGGAAGTTATGCTCACTCCACGCGTGCCTTATAAACTCTACCAAGAGTGAACAAGAAATCACAACAGTGTAGTCTCTTCCATAATTAAGTAAAAAAAAAATTTAATTAAATATATCAATGATATTATGTCATCATCAATATGTGGTATAGAACAAATATATAATACTTTGGTGTTGTGTATGCCTTTGGTTGTTTTGCTCATATACATACCTTTTATGAAAAATGATGTCCTTAGGAAGGCATGCCCAAATGGCTTGATTTTTACATAGGTTGTAATCATATCTAGAAATTTCATGCAAAATCTATATATTGCTTTAAAGAAAAATCAAATTCGAATTTGGGAAATCGAAATATTGACTACTGGTTTGTTGAAGTTTCAACCATTGAGTTTGGTTTGCTAAATGAATAATCTTGAGTTAAAATTCTCAGTTGATTTAGTAATCAAGTCGACCTTGAGTAAAGTCAATCTTAGTTCAATTAGTCTCGTGAATAAATGAATGTATAATGTTTATTTTTAAATTTATTTCAAATATGTTTCATTAATTTATTTTATTTCTTTGTTTATATTTAATGATTGCGTAAATTTATATATTTGATTGAGGAAATTTAATAATAATATGAATATTTTTTTTAATATTTTGTTCGTAATCTTTCCTCTCTCTCTCTCTCTTAATGTGCTTATTAATTTTAGGTTTCTTTTTTTTTTTTCCTTCCAAACTTAACTTGAATCTAAACTCAATTATACAATCTTGACTTGAGTTGACCTTGAAATTTTCAAATACTAGACAAACCAAGTTTGAACTTAATTATTTAAGCTTAATTTGAGCTCAACTCGAGTTTGAGCTCCACTAATTTTGTCACAACCTAAACCCGCCCCTAAAGGTTTAGCGTCGTAACCAGCCAGTAATCCTTGAATCACCAAAGGCCTCTGAACAGAATTACAAAATATAAGAGGCTACGGAAGCAAATATATAAACTTACATAGTCCATCGAGCTGTGCAGACATACATGGGATAGATAATTTTAAACTTTATAAACACACTTGTGACGCCATAAAAAGACATTAGCCACACATCATTCCCATAGACAGATGAAACAAAAGTAGGACTTAGCCCAATGTATTATACCAAAAAGGAAAACAGGTCTTAAAAGCTTGAACCACAAAAACTTGACTTCTCAAAGAGAACATTCCCGGGAGGTATAGTAGCTGGCTGACCCAACTCTCCAGGCAACAGCTTAGGCCTAGTCACGCGCTTGCTCACCTACATACATAATATAAACAATGAGCGAAAGTCCAGTGAATAATAACAGAGTAAAGGGTTAAATGAATGATATCCCATAACTAATTCAGTAAACAGAAACAGATTCATATGCTCGTTCTTGTTCGAGTCATAAATAGAAATTGGAGTTCATGCTTAATCTTACATAGTACATCCGTTAGAGCTAGCAGATCACATACAGAGCAACAAGGGTCATACTTGTCAATCCCATATAGAAACCTCTGGTCGGGTACGGATAACTTGTCAGTTCCATAAAGGAACTTCCGAACAGGAAACAGATAACTTGTCAGTTCCGTATAGGAACCTCTGGCCGGGTACGGATAACTTGTCAGTTCCATAAAGGAACCTTCGGACTGGAAACAGATAACTTACTTAAGCCATGAAATTGTTGCCACGAATACTTATCAGGAATTGAACAATCATTCATTGTACAGAATATATAACATGTTATAAAACAGATCTTAATCCATATACAGAAAATAAATAAAGTTAAACATAGCTTTACTAAATTATTACTCACAGATGGCTCCGAAAGTAGACAGACAGAGTAGACAAATCAGATATCTTGTGGCATGTGATCTACACAATTATAGAACAAATACACACTGAATTACACACCCGGAATCATTAACTTAGTTCGTTCTTAGCTTGGTGTGTTTCTATTTCTTATCCTTATTATTATGTCTTAATCTTGGCCTAGGAGTGCCTAGGATGTAATAAAGATGCCAAAATGCTCTTGAAAACACTTAACAAAAAACTTGTTGAAAATAGAGATCTCGCTCGAGCGCAACTTCTTTCGCTTGAGCGGACATGCAAAAATGTGACCGGTCACTCGAGCGCAACTTCTTTCGCTCGAGCGATCTGTAAACTCTAAAAAAGTACTGGTTGCTTGGTTTTTCCGCTCGACACTCGCTCGAACGTAAGACTGAGGTCCTCGCACGAGCGCAACTCTTGTCACTCGAGTGGTCTGTAAAAATTGGAAACTTCTGGGAGCATGCATTTTACATTCGAGCCAACTTTTGGTCGCTCGAGCGGAGGCACCAAATACAGAGTGGTCGCTCGAGCGGAAAAGTAGAATCTGGAATTTCCATATTGCTCTACCAAGCTTCAAACTCAAATTCTAAAATTGTAAAACATGTTCCTTTGGGCCAAAAACTCAAGAAATCACTTGTAAACTTGCAAAACATCATAAATTAAGAATCATTACTCAAAATCAAGGCCCAAAAGCAAGTGGATTCTTCAAATTCAAACTTGAATTATGAGTATACATACTATACATGTATTGACTTAGGTTCAAAACTTCCAAAACATAATCAAATGAGATAAGAGGATGTAAAATATGATGAATTTCTACAACTAAGCTCAACTTTTTACATGCATGAGAGAATTTCTTAGAAAACATGCTCCAAATGCAATGAGTTGCACATGCATATATGATTTGATCTTCCTTTCCACTTCTTAAGCTTAATTCTTACATCTCTTAGCTCAATTCTCTTGAATTCATGTATGAACCAACTCAACTACAAAACTAAAGATTTGATTTCTTACCTTAGGTGTTTAATTGGGTTTAAGATGCTTAATTCTTTGAGCTAGGAGGTCAAATTTCCAAAGTTCCTTCCAAATGTTAGCTTTCCTCCCTTGGGTTTAAACTTCTCTTCACTCTCTCTCTTCTCCCTCACGTTTTTGTCTCAAAAAATGATGAAGAAAAGATGAGTCTAGGTGGTGTAGAGGCCTTGTATAGGCTCAACTAATAAAACTTAATTAGTTTGAGTCAAAGATAACTAAGTGGGATTATTTTTATTCTACTTTATTCGCTCCGAATCGAATTTCAATTGAACCTACCATAAAATTCTAAAAATTCTAAATAACACATAAATCAAGTCAATTTCTTGATCGGATGCCGATAAGGCCTTCAATTCACAACATTTAACAGAATCTCAAACAGATATTCCTACGATAAACAGATAGAAACACAAATAATGCAGCACATATGCAAATAATTCAGAATTTCATCTTAATTACTTATTAGGCATCTTTAATCGTGCGTTAGCAGTTAATTATAGGTCGGGGTTATTACAAATTTTTAGTGGGTTGATCTTAAGCACGATAATGCAACTCATCTCAACTCAACTTATTTTAAATTTTCTTACTACTTTTGTTAAGAAATTGAATTAATTTAAGAGATTAAGAAATAGAACCAACATAGTTCACCGATCAAATTGAAATTTAAGAAAGTTTGAAAGGAAAATGATAGTTTAACTAAACAAAAAATGCACAAAAAAATACCCATCTAAAAACAAATTAATGTTAATTGCACACAAGGAAAACATATAAAGTGCATACAAAAAAATATAATTGAAATTTATTTTAAGTGTAACTTACGCGATACCAAAAATAAATTTCAAATATGTAGTACATTATTTTGTACAATTTCAATGTTCTAACTCTACACATTTAATATTATTATGCCAAAAATTACGCATTTAGAAATTTAAGCGTAGCTCAAGTAATTTGGGTTGTTTGTTGCAGCTTAAAGTAACTAATTAGAGTAATGTTACATACCCACACTTTTAACTCACAAAGCCACCCCATAATGATGTGGTAGAAGGGTGAGCCCTATGTTATTAGATGTATAACAAATCAAAAGTCGACACATGTAATATCACATTGTGGATATAATTGTCAGACTTTTGTGAGTCTTAAATATTTTCCAACTAATTATAACTTATTTTAATTTGAAGTTTTGTACCAGTCTATTTGATGCATTATTTATAATTTATAAGGAAGAAAGTATTTAAATAAGTTGAAAGAAACTTGTTATTTAGAAATTGGGGAGGTATACTTTTGATTTTTAATTTTTGATTATTTACTTTTTAACATATAATAAATTACATCAAATAATTTTATTATACCTCTAAATTTTTATAATGAAAGCTTGGGATTCAAATTTTTGAAGAAATTTCTAACATTCAATTGTATATAACTTCCTTAATTATTCGCTAGTGATAAATAAATAAACAAAAATGATCTTAAATGTTTTATCAAACATTTATAGTGGGTACTACATTTAGGGCTATTTTGGGAAGATGGTTGAAAGTTATTTTTTAATTTTTAACCCATTTTGGATCACATCATCTCTCACATTTTTTAGAGATTGTTTGGAATGATCTAAATAAGTATACTTTTTACGAAAAGATGTACAAAAAAATAGACATGTGATATGATTTAAATAACTACACTTATCTAAATAAATGCATTTATTTAGTTTATACCAAATAATGCCTTAATATTTGGTAGAATTGAATATTTCTTCCGTTCCAAAATATTAGTCTCTTATTTTATTTTTCATTATCCTAAAATATTAATCTCTTTTCAAAGGTCAAGGAATAAACTAATATAATTTTTTTTTATTTTGTCCTTCTTTTAAATTTATTAACAATACAAAAAGTACAATTATGACAATCGATATTTTCAAAAAAATGTAATATCAAAGAATAATTTTAAAAAATTAATATTTTTTAAATATAATAATTATATTACCAAAAAAGTTAAATTCCCCAAAAGGATTATTATTTTGGGATAGAAGGAGTATTTGTGATTCCTAAACCTTACTCATAAATAAAATAAAATAAAAACTTAATGTCCATTGGTAAGCCTCCGGTTGGGATGTGGGTTGACTTTTTGATTTTTTTGACTTTTGGAGTTAAAAAGCCTAGTTTGAGATGGCCTTTTTGACTTTTTTGACTTTTATGAAGAAAAAAAAAATGATTATGAATTGAATATGACATTTTATTTTATTAATCTTTTAACCCATTTTATCTTTTTTTTTAATAAAGTAGCAAAAAAACCTTAGGCCAAACGAAGCTTAAATCAAACAGAGCTGTTAGGTAGTTCGAGAAGGAGTTGGCCCGACTGGCTCGAATTTCAAAATAGCGTCGTTTTGGAATTTTTTTTTTTTTCTTTCTCTTTTCTCACTGAAGAAGAATAAGAAGAAGAAGAAGAAAGAGAGAAGAGGGAGCTGGGGAAGCGAGAGAGAGAGAGAGCATCAGCATCAACAACAGCACATCAACAACAACCAACAATCACAAAAAATAAAAAAAATAAAAAAAATAAAATAAAAATTGTAGAATCTAAACAACAACAACAACAACAAACAACACCACATCATCATCAACACGTTTTGGCATCTTTTTTTTATTTTTTTTTTTATTTCTTCCTTTCTTCTTCCTCTGTCTTCCTGTATCTGTTCTTCCTCTGTTTTTTTCTTTTTCTTTTCTACTTCCATAACTCAAAACTAAGAGGGAGAGAGAGGTACACAAATACAGATTTGTGTGTACACACAAAGATCTATTTGTGTATATTGATGAATGTGCAAACCCTAGTCTCAATAGGTGTCAAAAATTATGTGTGAATACGCCTGGCTGGGGGATACAATTGCTCTTGTCCAGCTGGATATTTCCAAATTTCATCATATGGTTGCTACAAAATGCCCAACAATAGCAACTCTCACATGAAAGTGGTTATTCATGGGTAAGCTCTTTTCTAACTCCACACACACACACACACACAAACACACACATACACATACACAGAGTGAAATACAAAATTATAAAAATGCTAACTAAAATTTTTATCAAATATTTTAAATAGGTGTGGAATGACATTACCACAAAGTGATCTATGTCATCCATTTATGTGGATTCCACTTAAATGAATGATCCGAATTTTAGTGTGCAAGGTTTTAATGGTTAAGGATTTCAAGGAATTGAATAAATTAAGGAAAATATGAAGTATGAACTCTTCTATCATGACACCAAAAGGAATTTAAGGAAAATGTTCTGCTTCAATACGGTTTGTTTATATGCCCCCAGTTTAAATTTGTTTCCTCACTCACAAAATGTTCCACATCCATTGGGTTCCTCAAACATATTGATTTATATTTTTTTCTAGAAATTAACAAGCAAGAATGAGTTTTTTTTTTTTTTGGGGGAGTTGATGGGATTTGAAAAGATCAGTAATAGAACTAAACCTGAATTTGACCTTTGAAAGTATTTAGTACACTACAAGCTTCTGTGTTCAAGAACTCAATGTTTAGTTTTATGAAATGAGCCATTTCTATTTGTTTATGTTTGGCAGGAACTAGCTCCAGTCTTGGAGTGTTTTGTTTACTTATCGGTGTATGGTGGTTGTGCAAAGTACTAAATAGTAGAAGGCAAACTAAGCTCAAGGAAAAGTTCTTCAAAGGAAATGACGGCTTATTATTACAACAACAGTTATCATCAAATAACGGTAATGTTGAGGCGAATAAATTATTCACAACAAAGGAATTGGAGAAAGCGATAGACCACTCCAATGCTAATCGAGTCCTTGGTCAGGGAGGCCAAGGAACGGTTTATAAAGGCATGTTAAGAGATGGAAGAATCATAGCATTTAAAAAGTCCAAAATGGTTGATAAAGGCAATCTCAACCAATTTATCAATGAGGTGGTCATTTTATCGCAAATAAGCCATAGAAATGTGGTTAAGCTACTCGGGTGTTATCTGGAGACAAGTTCCTATGCTAGTCTATGAATTCATCCCTAATGGAACCCTTCCACAATATACATCCATGATCAAAATGAAGAGTTCTCACTATCTTGGGATTTACGCTTGTGGATTACTACTGAAATTGCTGGAGCTCTATTCTATCTGCACTCAGCAGCTTCAATACCTATTTATCATCAAGACATTAAGTCCTCAAACATAATTTTAGATGAGAAATATAGAGCAAAAGTTTCTGATTTTGGCATTTCAAGATCAGTTCCTGTGGATCAAACTCACTTGACCACATTAGTGAAGGTACCATTAGTTACTTAGATCCAGAGTACTTCTAGTCAAGCCAATTCACAGAAAAGAACGGTGTTTACAGTTTTGGGATAGTACTCGTTGAGCTCCAAACTGGACAAAAGGCAATTTCAGCAACTAGGACTGAAGAAGGGCGATGAAGCATGAGTACTTCGAAAAACATGCCATACCTGTACTAGGTGCTTTCCGGAAAATAATACCTCGTATGGTACTTTTATATACGTACCGGGTACACGAAACACGTACTCAAAATTTTTCTTATTAATTTTTAGCGTATCCAGACGTACCTAATATATACCCAAGCTGTACCGTACCTCAGTTGAAACAATATTTTCTTCTACTACAGAGATAAAACTCCTTTCACTAGATTTCTTTTTTATTTTTTGTTTTATACTTAGTATGATTATAAAATTAAACTAAGGTTTGTAAGTTATTTAATATATTGACATTTAATTTTGATTTATACTTTATTTTTGACATTAAATGTTAATTGTAGGTTGGATCTTAACAAATTAAACCATTTAATTAATTTTTGCACTACTTTAAATTAAAAATAAATATTTTTTTACAAGCGTACCAAGGCGTATCCATACCTTCTTTTTTTTTTGAATTTTACCGTATCGACGTACCCATGTCGTACTAATACCAATACTCGTACTCGTATCCCGTACCCGTGGTTCATAGAAGAAGGGAGAAGTCTAGCAACATATTTTCTATTGACAATGAAGGAGAATCGTTTATTTGATATTCTTGATGCTCGAGTAGCGAAAGAGGGTGGGAAAGAAGGGATTTTGGCGGTTGCTGATCTCGCGAAAAGATGATTGAATCTTAGTGGAAGTAAAAGACCAACAATGAAAGAGGTTGTCATGGAGTTGGAAGGGATTCGGTTGTCAAATGGAGCATCCATCGTTAAACCAGATTGCGAAGAGGTTGATAACTCCATACATGAACTTACTGGACCTTGGGAGGGTACTTCAACTTAAACAGGGTCAGCATTTTTGGGTTATAGATAGTGCATCCCCATCATTGGATATAACGAGTCAAACATATAAAATATGAAAAGAAATACTTTGCATAACATTACTTTTAAAATAAAAAAAAAAAATTAATCTAATGGCTTTAAGCCTATGAAATCATCTGGACTAACTAGTTGCTTATTCATTCAGAGGTAATCAAAATAGACATTTCTGATCAAAACACAAAAGCCTCCCTTAATTAGTCACCCGTGTGATGACATGTATAAGAACAATAATACCTTGGAGGAAAATTATTTAATAATCCGAAAACACAATGTGACCATACTCCAAGCCAATCACCAATTATTTAGCCTCATATTGTTCCCCCATCTCCAATATAAATTGTGAGTCCTTACCCCTCTCCAAAACCTTATAAAACACCATGTATCTCTACTCCGGAAATACTAAATAATCACTCTACATTGAACACAAATCATACAAAACAGAAATACTAAAGACAAAGAATTTTCAACAATAAATAAATAAATAAGTAATATGATCTAAATTCAATTAGTGTATAATGGGTTTCACACGAAAAATAAATTTGGATTAGGCACTTATTTTCTTGATAATTTTTTGTATTAGATTTTTTAATATGTAGCATTGCTGTACACCAAATTAAACATAAAAAGAGCACATAAATGAACAAGATTTAAATATTAGTGAAGCTTGTTTTACAAAATTTATATCAGATTGTTTGTCTATATATTCTCTGTCTGATTTTGTATTTAATTTTTATATTCATAAATTTACTAGTATAAAAATGTGTCTTCGACCACTTGACATGTATCCCAAAAATACACCCCTCTCTCTCAAAATGGATTTGCTTTCACTTGTGCAAGCAAGTGCAACACTTCTAGCGTTAGTTTTACTTTACTTTTTGTGGGGATTGATAACAAACCATACTCATGCAAGGAGGGTTGTGGAAGCCCCCCAACCAAAAGGTGCCTGGCCAATTATAGGACACCTCCCTCTCCTAGTTGGTCAGAGTCCAGTTTTTCGGACTCTAGCCACCTTAGCCGATCAATATGGAGCAAGGATCCTCGGCCGTCCTAGCCGGCAGCCATCCCAGCAGCCCCCCCCCAAAACGACGTCGTTTTGGGGGGTTTTTTGTTTTTTGTTTTTTTTTTTCTTTTCTTCTTCGTTCGTTCGTTCGTTCTCTCTCCTCTTCAAACAGAAACCAGAGGGGAGGGGAGGGAGTGAGGAAGGAGAGGAAGAGGGAGAAAGGAGGAGGGAGAAGGAGGAAGGGAAGGGCCGGACTGGAGGGGGCCATAACCACCGGGGGAGGAGGAGGCGGGGCCGGACGGCGAGCTCGCGACGAGCTGCGACCACGGGCTGGAGCTGCGACGGCGAGCTTGCGACGAGGTGCGACGGCAAGCTGCGACGAGGTGCGACGGCGAGGCGACGGCGAGCTCCCCCCTCCCTCCCCTCCCCCCTCTGGTTCCTGTTCGTCGGCCGACGAGAAGAGAGAGAACGAACGGTCGAAGAAGAAGAAAAGAAAAGAAAAAAAAAAAAAAAAAAACCCCAAAACGACGTCGTTTTGGGGGGCTGCTGGGATGGCTGCCGGGTAGGGCGGCCGTGGATCCGAATGCATCAATATGGCCCGGTATTCGCAATTTGACTAGGCTTACACCAGGCCGTCGTCGTGAGCAACAAGGAAGCAGTCAAAGATTGCTTCACCACTAACGATGCAGTTTTCATGACTCGCCCCGAGTCAGCCACCATGAAGTACATGGGGTACAATGGAGCCTTCTTCGGATTAGGCCCCTCAGGGCCATACTGGCACAAGATGCGTAAACTCACCACGCTTCAGCTTCTCTCAAACCGCCGCCTAGACTCGCTCAAGCGTGTCAGAGCCTCCGAGGTGGATTCATGCATCAAAGAGTTGTACTTTGGTGCATGTGGGGGTGTTGCTCAAACAAAGGTGGATATGAGCCAATGGTTCAGGCGAGTAACTTTCAACATGACACTTCAAATGATCGCTGGTAAGCGATTTAGTACAACTGATGACAAACATAATGATAATGGCAATGACAATGACAATGACGACTTAGAGTGAAGGCGGTTTGGCAAAGCGGTTAAAGAATTTGTGTACTTGGCATCGGTTTTTGAATTGTCGGATGTAATTCCGAGGATGGAGTGGTTGGATTTGCAGGGGAGGGTGAGGGCGATGAAACGGACCGCGAAGGAGATGGATTATTTCATGAGCAAGTGGTTGGAAGAACAAATTCAGAAGAGGCAAAATGGGATGTGAAGGAGGAAGAATCAGACTTCATGGATGTGATGCTATCATTGTTGGGAGAAGATGAGTTGGTTGAAGGACACAAGAGTGGGACTGTTATTAAAGCCACAACCCAGGTAATTGTCTATTATTCAGTAATTTAAAATAGGATTGGGCTTTCCTCTAATTTAGTTCTTGTTTGGTAAATATTTTGGGGTTAAAAAAAGTATAAAGAGACAAAATAGGAGCATCTCCAAAGAGATAGTTAAATAAGGCTTGTTAGGCATTTTAACCAGCATAAGTCTAATTTTGAGCTTCAATGGGTTAGCTATTGGACTAGCTATTTTACTATCCTATTTTTTTGGTTGAGCTTCAATGGGCTAGCTATTGGACTAGCTATTTTACTATCCTATTTTTATGGTGGCTACAATTGAAGAGCCCCAAAGGCTTTCCAAACAATTATGTATGTATATATTTTACATTTTTGTATATTTATGTCTTGGATTTGGGATTATATATATATGTGTGTGTGTGTGTGTATGTAGCAATTTTACATGTTCTTTCAATTCTGTTTGATGAATTACGGAATAACTTATTTTGTATTTTGTATTTTTTTTCTCCTCATTCTACAGGTTTTGTATGTTTGTATGGGCAAATTTATTATTATTGCAAATTTATATTAGTAAAATATCAACAATTAGTATTTTTTTATTTTAAAAATTAATTAAGTTAGTTTAAATGATTAGCTAAAATAAAGAGCGTGGTTGGAAAACACAATAGCTAAAGTAATTAGGTAAAATAAAGAGTTTACTTTTTTTGTACTTTAGCTAGTAAAAAGTAGAGAATGTGGTTGGAGTTGCTTAAGAAGACAAAACGTCATATTCAAACCATAATTATTATACTTTTTTTCACAAATGTCAAAAACGCCCAAAAACAAAAACCAAACGAGGCTAAGAAAGTCTCAACACAAAAAAGTTTGCTACCGTAACCAATGCCAAACAAAGCTTTACTATCTTGACTGAAAGTTATTGCTTGATCTACGAGTCTTATTTTAATGATTCGGATTTTTTATTTTATACAGTCTTTCATATATATCATTCATATAAAAATTAGATCAATTCAATAATTATAACATATTCAACTTATCGTTTTTGTCACTAAAAAATGAATGGTTTTTTTTTAAAAGTATATTTATTATTTACTTTTTTTACACAAATACGATAAATTAAACAAGTTATGATTATTGAATCAATTAAAAAAAAATTGGTAACTAATAAACATAAAAAAATCTTATAAAATGAAATTTTCAAATTATCAAAAATAGGACCATAATCTCTGTCGACCTGAACAACACCCAAATCCAATAAGGGTGTACACGAATCGGATTGATCCGATTTTAGAATAAATCAAGAACCGCACCGTTTCTTATAGTTCCAAAAAAATTGAAACCGTGACCAAACCATTAACCTGTGGAACCAACCCATAATCAAACTATAGAAACCGGTTTGGTTAAATTCAGTCTATATAGGAATTTTATTCAACAATTAATATGATATATATTTTATGTTAGTAAATAAATTATTAATAATTAGTTTAGTTAAATGGGTTAAAGTTTATCAATTTCACAATGATGACTAGTGTTCAAATTATATAAAAAAATATTTTATATTTTAAAATTTTATATAAAAATATAAAAAATAATAAACATATGTGTCACCGTCTGGTGCAATTTGGATCCATAACCAAAGTTTCGGAATCGAAAACCGGACCAATTTGAACGGTTTCACCATTTTCAAAACCAAAACCAAAACTATAATTTAAAAATCAGACCAAATTGGCGATGTAAACCAGATTGGATCAGTTTACCAGTTCTATCGATTTTTTAAAACACCCCTAAAATCCAACACCTCTGTTACCTACTTGAGAGCATCTCCAATGAAAACTTATTGGTTGATTTAGAAGTACTACGTAGCTATGCCCTGGCCAATCACAAATCCCTATGCCCCTCTTATATTTTCAATCACCCAATACAAAATCATGAATCCACCATCTTCATCAATCAAAACACACATGATGGCAATACCCAAGACCAACCAATAACTTCTCATCTCAAATGGGTTTATAAGCAACCCACTAGTGTAAGAAAGTTACTTACTTTTCTAATTTAGGGGTGTTTTGGGAAGTGCCTTTTATGACTTTTTTCTTTTGGTTTATTTTCGTTTTTAGTGAACGTTTTTTTAAAAAAAAATTCAAAAGATGTTAGGTTTCTAGATTCAATTTGACAAAACGAACCGAAAAATTATAATTTTTGTAAAAAAATTTAGAAAAGACAAAAATAAGTCAAAATAAATAATCTTTTTTGATTTGTTTTCGTCTTTAGTAATTTTTTCTGCAAATTTTTTTTAAAAAAAATATACTTTTTAAATTCATCTCAACAAGACAGAAAAGAAAAATAAAAATTTTTGATATAATTTTGAAAAAAATACTAAAATTTAAAAAAAAAATTAAAAAATAATGACTTTATTTTTCTCTCTAATTCACTATGTAAATTAGAACATATTATTAGACTCGTGAGACTCATCACATATTCTGTTATGTAGAATTTGTTGAGTATCTATAAAAAATTCACATTGATCAGATATCAATAACTCACTGATCAGAACACATTTTTGTCAATGGTAAATATGATTTTAAAAATAAATTATTAACAAAAATATATTCAGATCAAAGGGGTTACCGATATCCAATCAACATGATTTTTTTGCAGATATGAATACTCGACGAGCTCTACACATCAAACGGTTCGGATTATCGAAAATGAATCCAATAGTACACTCTAGTCCACGCAATGAACTGGAGAGAAGACTCCCCCAAAAAGATTTATCTATGGTGATCATATTAGTTGAAAAACATATTGTCAAATGCTAAATATTTTAATTGACTATTTAATTTTTTAATTATTTTAATTTGACTAAAAAAGTTATGTTTAGAAAGTTGATTATTATTATTATTATTTTATAATTGATTTGATGATTGTGAAGGAAATAATGAAATGATTATAAATTAGATATAATAGTTTATCTTATTAATTATTTTAACCTATTTTATCTTTTAATAAAGGGTAAATTATAAATATACCTCTGAGATTTGATTAAAATACGAATCACCCCTTGTGGTTTTGGAAATTACATTCCATCCCCTGAGATTTCTAATTTCATAACAAATCACCCATTTTATTAATAAATCATCAAGTCAATTAATAGTTTTTAATAATATTATAAATATATTTCAATTAATAATTTAAGTAATTTTATTATTACATAAGAGAGTAATTATGAATTTTATTTTTTTAGTTAATTATATTAAATAAAAAAATCTAATAAAAAGATATTTATTATTTTTTAAATCATAAAAACTAATCTTAAATGCCAAGAAGTAAATTTAATAAACTATTTTAACCATCCTTCTCCCCAAGGCCATTATTAAGAATAATATTAGAAGTCATGAAAAAAATATCATGAAATACATCATGAAGATTTTTCATCCCTTGATTAGTGTGTAGTGTTTTATTCTAGGTGTAATCTAAAGGTGGAGAATCTTTCATAATCATCTTCATAATATTTATTTTTATGATTTGTAGCATTACTTAGGGTGAGATAACAAAAAAGAGAGAGGAAAAGAAAAGCAAAGAGAGAGAAAGAGAGTAAAAGGGGGAAGAGTTTCTATTGTATGGAATTAGCAGAAATTTGTTGTGTGGACCTACCTCACGTAAGAGGATGTGTTCGATTCTATAATTGATTTATATATTTTTAGACTTTTTTCACTTATTTTTTTTTTTATATTCTACAGTTGTTCATCCTAGCAAGCTTTGAAACTCCCAGTATCGCGATGACATAGGCACTCTCCTTACTACTAAACCACAACCAAGCCCTAAAGCTTGTCCAAGAAGAACTTGACACTCATGTTGAAAGACAAAGATGGGTAGAAGAATCAGACATCAATAACTTGTCATATCTACAAGCCATTGTTAAGGAAACCTTACAACGCTACCCTCCTGGTCCCTTATCCATACCACGTCAGGCCTTGTCAGATTGTCATGTGGCTGGCTACCATGTCCCTAAAGGCACATGTCTAATAGTGAACTTATGGAAGCTGCATAGAGACCCAAAGATTTGGGCTAACCCTAATGAGTTCCAACCGAAGAGGTTTCTCTCCGGGAATGTGAAAATGGATGTAAAAGGACAGTGTTTCGAGTACTTGCCTTATAGCGCAGGCAGAAGAATGTGTCCAGGAGTTACGGTAAGTTTACAGATGATGCATATGGTGCTTGGCCGCATGCTTCAAAGTTTTGATTTGGCTACACCAATGCACGCAAGAGTGGACATGGCTGAAGGGTTAGGGTTGAACTTACCTAAGGCAACACAATTGGAAGTCATGCTCATTCCACGTCTGCCTCGCAAGCTCTACCAAGAGTGAACAAAGAACAAGTAAATTAAACATTATAGCCTCCTCCACAATTACGAATAAAAATTAAGTGTAATAATGATACGACACTATCATCGATATGTGATATGGAACAAACTTATTATAATAATTTTGTGTTTTGCATGCCTTTGTTAATTTTGCACATATATGCTTGTTTTGTGCAAAATTGGTATCTTTAAGAAGATATGCCCAAATGTCTTATTTTCACATATGTTGTAGGCTCCATATGTGCGCAATCATATGGCAATTTCTAGCAATGTCTTCCCCAAGTAGAATCACAATGCCTACTTTATAAATGGAAGAAACCAGTCAAGCACGTAGCTTGCTTATATACAATTAGGACTCACATTTTATATGCATGGTTGCATTAGTTAAATTTTTTTGGCCCATGCGCATAAAACTGTTGCATACTAGCTGATAAACGAACAAAATAGTTTAACTCATGTTTTATTCATTGAAAATACATTTGAGCTTAATTTGTTAAACAAAAATTAAGCTTGGATACATTTTGAAATTCGTTAAAGTTTTCAAACCAAATTTAAACAATCAATTGCTTGTTTAACTCAGTTCAATAAGCCTAAAACGATATAAAAATTCAAAAAAATGATATGCAAGTTCACTTTATAGATCCACTTTCTAGATCCAGTGATGTGTCAAAAAGATAATTGGTTGATAATTAGAAAATATTTAATTATCAATCAATCATCTTCTTGACACATTACTAGGTTTAGAAAGTGGATCTAACTTTTGAGCCTGAAACAATGCTAAAAAATTCTAAACTATTCAAGCTTGACTCGACAAAAAGCTTGTTTGAAATAGATTCGAAAGTTTAATGAACAAAGTTTGAATAGATTTTGAAGCTTGGTAAAGTTTTCAAATCAAACTTAAAAAGTTAATTGTTCGGTTCGTTCGGTTCGTTTATCCCGCTAAAACTAGCATCCTTTATATTATTTATATATATATAAATAAAATTACCTACATCTATGTATAACCCAACAAAATAAAATAAAATAAAATAAAATTACATATTATAGATGCAAATAAAATGTTTATAGATTGAACAAAATTCAAGTGATTTTTTTAAATTTATTTATGAACCAAGTATAATAGCTAACATTTTTTTAGGCTTTTTTTTTTAAACCAATTTTTGAGGTCCAAAAGCGGCCACTTTTTAGGCTTTGCCCCAAAACCGGTCATACATTACCGTCCTTAAATTTTAGAAAAAATATATTAAATCTCATAAATTTGACATAATTAATTAGACTTTCTCAAAACTAAAAGGGCAACTGATTTCTTTTGTCTTTTTTTCAATTACAGGTCAAATTTTTTTTCCAGTCTATCTCAATTGGACAATTTTAAATAGTTTAAATTTTGAGCCAAAAAATTGATAAAGAAGGAAATAAGTTAAAATTTATATATAAAAAAAACTTACAAAATTTGTTGACTTTTAACTTTATTGGATTTTTTTCACAAATAATAATAATAATAATAATAATAATAATAGTTTATTTTTAGGATCGCAAGATGGACTTAAAATATATAAAAAATTAACATAATTTTAAAAAATCACTAAAAATAAATAATAAAAAAAGTTAAACTAAAAAATAAAATAAAATAAAATAAAAAAAAGGAGTCAACTCACTTGTCATATGGCCCTTTTACGTGTGCATTCACGTCTACTTCTCATATATGTGCTTGATAGATAGTGTACGGGAAAGAAATAAACCTTCTCGTATAATCCTGTTGATCAAGTCTGCACTCCTCCGTACGTCGTCGCTTTATTCCCTGAAAACACAAACGTGAGCTAGCCGGCGGGTGTGTGCTAGAAACCTCTCCGATGCCTAAGTCAGCAAAATAGACAAGTAGCTAAAAGCTCTGTGTATTCGGAAATCAAAGTTGCGTTACCTCTCCATAGGTGATGTTTGTGAGCTTTTATAGGTTCTATGTGGCACAATCCAAGTAGGACTCTTTTTCCTCCATGTAGAGTTCTCCTAGGATTCATACTCCTGAAAGATAATGCTTATCCTTCACCACCCCTCTCACTGCTTAAACCAAGTGAAATGGTTTTGCCTCGGCAGGACAACCATACGACCGAGATAACATTGCCATACTAGACAGGCAGAAACGACCGAACTGTAGTTAGCTCGGCTCTCTTTTCACAACTTGTACCTCGATTTCATCTGGTGAGACCAAGCTATCCGTAACAAGCTTGGACCGGGCTAACCAGAGCTAGGTTTACCGTACAAAGCCGTCATACCTAGGTCCCGAGTGGCATGACCGAACTAACTTCTTCTACTTCACTTGGTGGCTTAAACATACTCTGGACCGAGCTAACCCAATTGCGGTGACCGAACTAAGCCTTTTTACTTAATCCGGTCGGCAAGCTTCTCATCTTGAACCGGGCTACCACTTGACCGCGGCCCATTTTCCAAGCCTTTTTAATCACGGCCCATAGATCGGCCCATTTACCCAGCTCGACCCAATTTACATATAAATTCCCCTCTCAATTGTCCCTTAATTCCATCTGCTTAGCATGATAGGGATTACCTGTCTATCAGCCGAGCTAAAGTTTTAAGCCTTTCCAGCCGAGCTAAAACCCTTTAGCCTTTCCAGCCGAGCTAAAACTCTTAAGCCTTTCCATTCGAGCTAATTTCACACCGGGCTCTGCTTGTCCGGTCAAAACGTCTCTTCAATCACAGCAAATGAATCGCTTCTCATTCCAGTGACACATGGCATGCTCTCATTGGCTGAAGGCAGCTGTCACGCCGCCCTCGTACCTCGCATTTTTTGAACAGTTCCCGCCTTTGGTCCTTGCATCAAAACAAAATTCTTTGTTTTGGATCTACCACTACACTATTCATTTCCTCTTCTCTCTTTTTTCTGAGTTTCTCTATTCTTTCTTTTCTGAAAGAGCTCGTGTTTTGCTGCTGTCGTTTGCTCCCATCCTCTAGGCTCTTTTGATCTTCATTAGGTAAGCATCACAAATCTGCCTTGTTTTTGTTGTTTTCGCATTTGCTTTTATAATATCTGTATTTTATATGTTTTTTCAAAACATATACCTTTCTTATCGTTGAAGAGCCATGTAATAGAACCACCAATTTCCATGAATAATCTGTGAAACCATTGATTTTGATCCAAAATCATAGTATAACCAAACTAAGAAGTTGTTTGTAGTTGATGTCACTTTATCCAGACTATCCAACCGAACTAAGTCTGCGTAATAGTGTGCTTGAAAGTCCTAATATCGACCGAGCTTTAACTTGGGGCTAAACCAGCCTTCTTAGTTCAGACCGAACTAAGAGTGTTGCCCCTAGAGGCTCAACCAGGCTAAAACCCCTTGAAATAACAAATAACTTGCAAAAATCAGGCTACGACCCATAGCATCTCGCATAGCCGAGCTAGGACTTCATTTATCTTGCCTTATTTCTTTTAGCACGGTCCCACGATCTGTGCTTAACACCTTTGTTTTTCACTTTGCAGACTTAGGTTGCCCAGGCACTCCTTTGAACGCTCAACCGAGCTACTCAGCACAAATCTTCGACCGAGCTAACACTCGGCTATAATTTATACATAACTTTAAAACATAAATGGGGAAGTATAGGTTTTTAGTTAATTCACCTGGTGTCATGGCTGAATTCCGAAAGGATTATAACATCCCAGACGATGTTCACCTCACCTTAGCCGACCTAGATATCATACCTTGGGGAAACCCCGGTTTTGTTCCCTTCACCCTCCTTTCCATCGTAGAAACCGGCCTAAGATTCCCTGTACAGCCTTTACTTTGCGAATTCCTTAGGCAAACTAGGATATGCCCAACCCAGCTTTCCACAAACTCATACCGCATAATAAATGGTATAGCCGAGCTAAACCGCCGGGCTGGTATTAACCTCGGCTTAGCCGAACTCTTCCACCAGTATTCTATAGGCTCAAAAGAAGACGGCTAGGTTTACTATTTGTAATGACTCAAAAATATATATATATATATATATATATAAATATATATAATAATAAAAGGGAACAATAGCATGGTTGTCTTTTATCATTCTTTCGGTGGGATATTAAATAAAAGTAAAAGGGAATATTTCCTGGTGATGATTATGTTTTTGGTGGTACAGGGTATTTGGTTTAAGGGTGGGTGGCATATGATTTTTTTTTACAACTACATATTTGAATGCTCCATTCAGTGGACGGACCCATAGGTGTGGGTGGAGCATTATTGTGCAAGAGAAAGAGAGGGCAGCTGTGTGGAAGGATTTACACACAGCAGAAAAATAAGAAGATGTGCTGGAAGTGGGTTCTCAAGACAAGGCTCTTTTATTTTATTTTTTTTCAGCTTTCTGCTTTGAGAGAATGGGTAGGCCATGCATTAAGTGAATAAAAGAAAAGGGAGAAGTAAGTGTTGTGTGTGGTTCAAACATTGTCAGCCAACCTTTGTGCCTCCCGAGGAGGTTCCAAATGAAGTCAAGATTTGTGGCTGTTTTTGTGTAATATCTCTCAACATCACTCATAAGTTTACAAAAGTTTTAAATGATGCGTATCATGTATGACTTCACAGCTCAATGGACTATTTATATATTTTTTATATTTGCTTCCGCTGCCCCTAACTTTATTTTAATCTGTCAAGAGGCCTTTAGTAATCCAAGGATTACTGGCTGGTTACAATACTGAACCCATGGAAGCGGGTTTGGGTCGTAACAGAGTGGTATCATAGCGCGAGTTATACCGCACACAGAAGTCCGTATGAGCCTAGGATGTCCTAGTAAAAAGTAGGGGCATTCCATCTACATGCCTCAGTGTGCTTGTTTGAAAGTGAAAGCATAAATCCAATTATGATCATGTGAATCTGAATAAAGTAACAAGGACTATTTGCCTATGTTTATAAACTATTTGCCTATGTTTATAAAGTTCTGTTTACCTATAGCAAATGGACAATGCAAGAAGTAATTATACAGCAGGGTCCTCAGATGCCCAAATGAACAGAATAGAACAAATGCTTACAGCTTTAACTGAAATGGTAATGCAACAACAGAGGCAACAACCTTTACCTCATCCACCCCCGCCGGCCCCAGTTGAACCGGGCAACAACGAGATAATCAACTTGACTCAGAAATTTATGAAGATGAAGTCGCCAACTTTCTTGGGTGGCATTGAACCGCTAAAGGCAGAAACTTGGCTGCTGGAGATGGAAAAATTATTTAAAGTGTTTCCCTGTTTCGAGGTTCAGAAATTTCTATTGGCCACCTACACTCTGAAAGACGAAGCTCGGAGATGGTGGTTACTAGTTCGGAATGGCAATGAGAACATGACATGGGCTCAATTTAATACAATTTTCTATGACAAGTACTTTCCCCAATGCTTCCGAGACCAGAAGATTTCAGAATTCTAGGAACTCAAACAATTCAAAATGTCTGTAGCTGAGCATGAGGCTAAATTTACTGAGTTAGCTAGGTTTGCTCCTCATATGGTAGACACGGACTACAAGAAGACCCGCAAATTTGAGGGTGGCCTGGATTTAGATATACTGGATCGGGTGGGAGTTCTTAACCTACCCACGTATGTGAATGTTTTGGATACAGCACTAATGGCAGAGGCCATTTTGGCAGCAAAGAAAAAAAACTACAATTGCACCGACTGAATGGAAAGGCAAGAGGGCCGGGTTTAATTTCAAAAAGGGCTGATCATTCTTGAAGAAGTCAAAATACAGGATCCTCTAGTAGTTCTAGTCAAAGTAGTAGATCCATACCAAACTATCCGGATTGTGGCAGGAGACATAGGGGAGTGTGCCATCGTGCATCTGGTGCTTGTTACCGGTGTGGCAAAGTTGGCCACATGATAAAAGATTGCCCATTGAGGTCTAGAAATGCCAGTCACCCCACAGCAAGTTCAACTGGGTCAATTTCAATGGCCAAATCAAATACCAAAACTAATGCCAAGGGCAACAACGGGAATGAAACATTGAGACAAGGGAGAGTATTCGCCTTCGTGCTTGGGGATGTACAAAACACTGAATCAGTAGTGTCAGGTATCATTTTTATCTGTGCTCAGAATGCATATGTGTTGATTGATTCCAGTTCCACACATTCATTCGTGTCGCATGCTTTTTCTCAGAAATTAACTAGGCCGTTAGAACCTATGAATTGTTTGCTATCTGTATCTACACCGTCTGGGGGTTCTATGATATGTGCTTATGTTTATTCGGCATGTGATCTTATGATTGGTGAAATGACATTATATGTTGATTTACTACCGCTGAACATTGATTATTTTGATTGTATTCTGGGTATGGATTGGTTGACTAAGTACTGTGCCACCATTGATTGTGTGAATAAATCGGTTGTATTTCATCCACCGGGTATGCCTGAGTTTACTTTCACTGGGAATGGGGTAGTCTCACGGCCATACTTGATTTTATTTATGAAAGCTAAAAAGTTGTTAGCGTGTTGACTGTGCTTTCGGATAGTGCCAGTGTAGAAACTATTCCTGTGGTTTTGTGATTTTCCTGATGTGTTTCCTAATGATCTACCCGGGGATTTAATTGATAGGGAAATTGAATTTACGATTGATATAATACCTGGAACACAACCCATCTCCAAGACTCCATATAGGATGTCGACTTCTAAATTGAAGGAATTAAAAGTCCAACTTCAAGAACTTCTAGACAAGAAATTCATTCGGCCGAGTACCTTACCTTGGGGTGCTCCAGTGTTATTTGTTAAAAAGAAAGATGGATCTTTAAGGCTGTGTATTGACTATCGGGAATTGAACAAAGTGACCATTAAGAACAAATACCTTTTGCCCCGAATAGATGATTTGTTCGATCAACTTCAGGGAGCCCAAGTGTTTTCCAAGATTGACCTCAGATCTGGGTATCACCAGTTAAAACTTAAGGCAGAAGACATAGAGAAAACGGCATTCAGGACTAGATATGGACATTATGAATTCTTGGTAATGCCTTTTGGGGTAACAAATGCATCGGCAGCTTTTTTGGACCTAATGAATAGGGTTTTCAAACAATATGTCGATGAATTTATTGTTGTGTTTATTGATGACATTTTGATTTATTCTAAAGACAGGGAAGAACATGAGGATCATCTGAGAACTACTTTGCAGATTTTGAGAGAAAAAAAATTGTATGCAAAATTGTCCAAATGTGAATTCTGGCGTGAATCGACCTTTCAAGAGTTGAAAACCAGACTGGTGACTACACCGATCCTAACCATAACTAATGATACTGATGGATTTCAAATTTACAGTGATGCTTCGTATAAAGGGTTGGGTTGTGCACTGATGCAAAATGGAATGGTGATTGCCTATGCTTCTCGACAACTCCAACCTCATGAAAAGAATTACCCGACCCATGATCTTGAACTGGCAGCTGTGATGTTTGCCTTGAAAATCTGGCGTCATTATTTGTATGGGGTAACTTGTGAAGTGTATACTGATCATAAAAGCTTGAAATATTTCTTCACCCAAAAGGAATTGAACATGAGACAGAGGAGATGGTTAGAGCTAATCAAAGATTATGATTTGCAGATTTTGTATCATCCAGGGAAAGCTAATACTGTAGCAGATGCCTTGAGCTGAAAATCAATGGGAAATCTGTCATGTTTGCTTACTTGCCAGGAAGAATTGTTATATGACCTGGAAAAGAATGAGATTGAGATTGTGATATGTGAACAGGACGGAATACTAGCTGCCATTTCCGCTCAACCTGCAATCATTGAGAAGATCAAAAAGAAGCAACTTGAAGATGAATACTTGAAAAAATTGTAGAAGAATTTGATTCAAAACCGAGGCCAGGGTTTGTGTTTGAGAATAATGTGCTGAAATTTCAGAATCGTCTTTGTGTACCTGATTGTTGTGACTTGAGAAAACGTGTTATGTCTGAAGCCCACAATACTAAATTTGCCATGCATCCAAGGAATACAAAGATGTACCATGACTTGAAACAAAATTACTGGTGGCCTGGGATGAAAAAGTGTATTGCAGATTTTGTGGCTAGATGTTTACACTGTCAACAAGTTAAAGCTGAAGATCAACGACATGCTGGTTTGCTACAGCCACTTCCAATACCGGAATGGAAATTGGAGCACATTACCATGGACTTCATTGTGGGGTTGCCTCGCTCCTCCCGAGGTATGGATTCTATTTGGGTCATTGTGGATCGTTTGACTAAGTCCGCCCATTTTCTACATGTTAAATCTATTTACAATGCTGACAAATTAGCCAATATTTATATGAATAAGATTGTGAGATTGCATGGGGTGCCAGTATCTATTGTATCTGACAGGGATTCAAAGTTTGTGTCAAGATTTTGGCATAGTTTGCAACAGGCTTTGGGGACAGAACTGAGGTTAAGTAGCGCCTATTACCCATAGACAGATGGTCAAACTGAACGAACCAATCAAACCTTGAAAGATATGCTCAGAATGTGTGTGTTAGATTTCCAAGGAAGTTGGGAAACTTACTTGCCACTAGCTGAGTTTGTGTATAACAACAGCTACCATTCAAGTATTGAGATGGCTCCTTATGAAGCTTTGTATGGAAAAAAGTGCCGATCTCCGATATGTTGGGCCGAGGTAGGCGATAGACCATTGTTGGGACCAGAACTTGTGCAAGAAACCATTGAAAATGTGAAATTGATTCGGCAAAGGTTGAAAACTGCACAAAGCCATCAAAAAAGCTATGTTGATGTTCGAAGAAGAGATAGGGAATATGAAGTTGGGGACAATGTGTTCATAAAAGTGACCCCTATGAAGGGTCAAACTCGGTTTGGTGTTAAGGGCAAGTTGGCACCAAGGTATGTCAGGCCATATGAAATCCTTGAAAAGATCAATTCAGTAACCTATCGGGTGGCCCTACCTCCGATGATGGAGCATATGCACAATGTATTTCATGTATTGATACTTCGAGAATATTTGAGAGATCCACTCCATGTCATTGAACCGACTCATGTGCTTCTGAAGGATGATTATACTCACGAAGAAAGACCTATCCAGATTGTGAATCACCGAATTAAAAGATTGAGAAATAATGAAATACCACTGGTAAAAGTTGATTGGCAGAACCACGGGGGAACATATGCTACATGGGAAACAGAAGAAGATATGATGAAGAGATACCTAGAACTGTTTCCATTGGACCCAATGTTCTTTCAGAATGAAAGTAATTCGAGTTTGGAGGACTAAACTCTTTTAAGGGGAGAAGACAGTAACAACCCCGACCTATAATTAATGCTAATTCATGTTTAAGTATGTCAAATGAGTAATTAAGAAGAAATTCTCAATTAATTATATGTGCATTGCATCATTTTGTGCTTATATCTGTCTAGCGTAGAAATATCTGTTCTTGTTTGAGTTTCGGTTTGCGAATTGGAGGCCTTATCGGCATCCGAATCAGAAATTGACTTGCTTTATATGTTAATTAGGAATTATAGAATTTTATGGTAAGGTTAATCAAAATTCGATTTGGAACGATTAAATTAGAATAAAAAAAAAATGCTACTTAATTTAGCTTAAGTTATTTACTTGATTGTCATTAAGTGGCCTTATGCAAGACCACTTCTACACCTTAATACATGTTTTTGACACCATCAACTTCTATCTTCTAGCACCAAACGAGAGAGAGAGAGAGAGAGAGAGAGAGAGAGAGAGAGGGAAGAGAGTTTGGGCTCAAATCAAGGGATTGCTAGGAATTGTTGCCATTTGAAGAAGATTTGAGAGTTTTAACTTCATCTCTTGGGAATTCAAGTCTCTAGGTAAGGAATCAAACCCTTAATTATGTAATTGAGTTAGACTCTACAAGACTTCAAAAGAATTAGGTGAATTCATGAGAGAATTGCATGAGAATTGAGAAGAATTGGGCCATACCATGCATGCATGTGCATTTCTTCACAAATTGAGCATGATTTCAAAGAATTCTTTCATGCATGTGTTCATCTCACTTATATTTTGGGAATTCATCATGTTTTCTATCAAGTTTCCAAGTTTGATCATGTTTTGAAGAGGTTAAGTTCAAGAGAATTCATGCATGTTGTGTTCTTGAAACATTCATAAAGTTTATGTTGGAAGTTTGCACAATTGGCATACTTTTGGGCCTTGATCTCATGAAATAATCTTTAAACCATGATGTGTTGTGAATTTCTAAACGTTTTCCAGAATTTTGGCCCAAGATGATGAGTTTTGGGGTGTTGAATGCATGTTTTGACGTTTGGGAGCAAATTTGTAAAACCTAGAATTTTGCTTCCACGCTCAAGCGAAGGATTCTACGCTCGAGCGACTGTCTTTATTTTCATACTTTCGCTCAAGCGACAAAACGCTGGCTCGAGCGTAAATTGCATGCTCTCAGGAATTTACGTTTTTAGAAGCACGCTCGAGCGACAAGACTTGCGCTCGAGCGAGAAACTATGTCTCACGCTCGAGCGAGCGTCGAACGGGGATTTCATGTAACCAGAACTTTTTCACATTTTACAGACCGCTTGAGCGACCACTCACATTTGGCATATCTGCTCGAGCGAAGGAAGCCACGCTCGAGCGAGACCCCTGTTTCCTCAAAATTTTGGTTAAGTGTTTCAAGTACATTTTTGCATCCTTATTCCATCCTAGGCATTCCTAGGCCATGGTTAAGACTCCATAATGAGGTTAAAGGCTAGAAACACACTAAGAACAATGAAATAAGTTATGTACAATCGAGCGTGTGTTTCAATGTATGAATCTGTCATGTTATGTAGGTCACGCGCCTCAAGATAAGTGCATTGCCCACTTTGCCATCTAATTGGAGCTACCAATTATCTGTGAGTAATAACTTTGTAAAATTATATTTAACTTTAATTATTTTTTGATGATATGAAATGATCAGTTTTCTAAAATGCTGCATTTTGCATGAATGAATGATTGTCCCACTTTCTTTGAAACGTAATTATGGTATCCTTAGAAGAGACCCTCGCCCAGGGGACATAATACTGTGGCTTATGGTCATGAGGCCCTAGCCTGGGAGATAACACCGTGGCCCAGGCCCTCGCCCGAGGGATAATACCGTGGCCTAGGCTCTCGTCCGGGGGAAACAATACCGTGGCACAGGCCCTAGCCCGGGGGAAACAATACCGTGGCACAGGCCCTAGCCCGAGGGAAACAATACCGTGGCCAATGTATAAGATATGTTACCCGGTACCGGAGGTTCCTTCATGGAACTTGATATGATTGACCAAAGAGACATGTTTGTGCTAATGGATGTACCACACATGATTTGAATATGGACAAGATTATGATTCTGTTTCGTTTTCTTATTGTGATTCTAATTTACTATGAGACTTGAAATATGTTATGGGCATTATTCATTAAAGTCTTTACTCTGTTATTATTCATTGGGCTGTAGCTCACTATTTATATTATGTATGTAGGTGAGCAGACGCATGACCAGGCCCAGAGTTGACGGCATATGTTTCAGTTTTTGTCAGCCAACCTTTGCGCCTCTCGAGAAGGTTCTGAATGAAGTCAAGATTTGTGGTTGTTTTTGTGTAATCATGTTAGACTTTGTTTGTTGTTAAGTTTTTGGGCAAGATTTCTGTTAATACACTACTATGAGTGATATGTAAAGGTTATATCTCTCAACATCACTCATAAGTTTACAAAAGTTTTAAATGATGCGTATCATGTATGACTTCACGGCTCAATGAACTATTTATATATTTTGTATATTTGCTTCCGCAGTCCCTAACTTTATGTTAATCTATCAAGAGGCCTTTAGTAATCCAAGGATTACTGGCCGGTTACGATACTGAACCCATGGGGGCGAGTTTAGGTCGTGACAATGGCCTTGCCTAAGGCAACCCCATTGGAAGTTATGCTCACTCCACGCGTGCCTTGTAAACTCTACCAAGAGTGAACAAGAAATCACAACAGTGTAGTCTCTTCCATAATTAAGTAAAAAAAATTAAATTAAATATATCAATGATATTATGTCATCATCAATATGTGGTATACAATGCCTTTGGTTATTTTGCTCATATACATACCTTTTGTGAAAAATGATGTCCTTAGGAAGGCATGCCCAAATGGCTTGATTTTTACATAGGTTGTAATCATATCTAGAAATTTCATGCAAAATCTATATATTGCTTTAAAGAAAAATCAAATTCGAGTTTGGGAAATCAAAATATTGACTACTTGTTTGTTGAAGTTTCAACCATTGAGTTCGGTTTGCTAAATGAATAATCTTGAGTTAAAATTCTCAGTTGATTTAGTAATCAAGTCGACCTTGAGTAAAGTCAATCTTAGTTCAATTAGTCTCGTGAATAAATGAATATATAATGTTTATTTTTAAATTTATTTCAAATATGTTTCATTAATTTATTTTATTTTTTTGTTTATATTTAATGATTGTGTAAATTTATATATTTGATTGAGGAAATTTAATAATAATATGAATATTTTTTTTAATATTTTGTTCATAATCTTTCTTTTCTCTCTCTCTCTCTCTCTCTCTCTCTTAATGTGCTTATTAATTTTAGGTTTCATTTTTTTTTTTCCTTCCAAACTTAACTTGAATCTGAACTCAATTATATAATCTTGACCTGAGTTAAGCTTGAAATTTTCAAATACTAGACAAACCAAGTTTGAACTTAATTATTTAAGCTTAATTTGAGCTCAACTCGAGTTTGAGTTCCACTAATTTTGTCACAACCCAAACCCGTCCCTGAGGGTTTAGTGTCGCAACCAACTAGTAATCCTTGGATCACAAAGGCCTCTGAATAGAATTATAAAACATAAGGGGCTGCAGAAGCAAATATATAAAACTTACATAGTCCATCAAGCGGTGCAGACATATATGGGATAGATAATTTTAAATTTTATAAACACACTTGTGACGCCATAAAAAGACATTAGTCATACATCATTCCCATAGACAGATGAAACAAAAGTGGGACTTGGCCCAATGTATTATACCAAAAAAGAAAACAGGTCTTAAAAGCTTAAACCACAAAAACTTGACTTCTCAAAAGGAACCTCCCCGGGAGGCTTAGTGGCTGGCTAACCCAACTCTCCAGGCAACAGCTTAGGCCTAGTCACGCGCTTGCTCACCTACATACATAATATAAACAATAAGCAAAAGCCTAGTGAATAATAACAGAATAAAGGGTTAAAGGAATGATGTCTAATTCAGTAAACAGAAACAGAATCATATGCTCGTCCTTGTTCGAGTCATAAATAGAAATTGGAGTTTATGCTTAATTTTACATAGTACATCCATTAGAGCTGGCAGATCACATACAGAGCATCAAGGGTCATACTCGTTAGTTCCATATAAGAACCTTTGGTCGGGTACCAATAACTTGTCAGTTCCATAAAGGAACCTCCGGACCGGGAACAGATAACTTGTCAGTTCCGTATAAGAACCTCCGGTCGGGTACATGTAGACACAAATTTTAAAACATGAAGTATTTCAACACATTTCAAAATTTTATGTTACAAATGTCCACTGTTTAGTTTTTGGACTAAGCAGTGTTAATTATTTGAATAGCAGCAGGTTCTTATTTTCGTTCTGTATTTCAAATCGTTAATTACACATTTTAGACAAATGAAACCTCCGATTAATAAAGAACAAAATAAACAACAAAAGACAATTTAAGAAAAATAAATATTTTATTGAAATTGTTATGGGTTTTGAACCCTCGAATACAAAATACAATTCTTGGGTTTGGAACCCTTTACCTATTCATCGCCATTAGCATAGGCTCTTGAGTTCTTTAGGCTTCTCTTCTTCTTTCTTGTAATGACTTGTTTAGCTCTCAATTTCTTTCTTTCTCTCTCTCTCTCTCTTATCTTTTCACTTCTGATTTTCTGATCTCCCGTCTTGTGTGATGGTCCTCATATTTATGGAGGGCCATCAGGTGATAGGAATGCCTCATCTTCAATTTGAATTTCAAATTGAATGATAGCGTCATTTGAATTTTGAATAATAGCGCTGATTAATCGTATATCTGATTAACCAGATTGATCTTTGAGGTTTCATCCTGTATGGTGTCCTTGCTGTAGGCTCTACAGGTGTCATCTTTCGTAGGCTCCACGTGTCACTTGAGCATCTTGAATAACGTCGTTGAGATACAACGTTGTTTTATTTATGCACTTCAATGGATCATAATGATCTTTTTTTAGGAAGTGATTACCTACAACTTTCCTATCGTAGGCTCTATACGTGTCATAAATTTAGTTGAAATTTATGTGCCAACAGTACGGATAACTTGTCAGTTCTATAAAAGAACCTCCGGACTGGGAACAGATAACTTACTTGAGCCACGAAATTGTTGCCACGAATACTTGTTAGGAATTGGACAATCATTCATTGTACAGAATATATAACATGTCATGAAACAGATCTTAATCCATATACAGAAAATAAATAAAGTTGAACATAGCTTTACTAAATTATTACTCACAGATGGCTCCTAAAGCAGACAGACAGAATAGGCAAATTAGATATCTTGTGGCGTATGATCCACGGAATTACACACCCGGAATCATTAACGTAGTTCATTTTTATCTTGGTGTGTTTTTACTTCTCATCCTTATTATTATGTCTTAATCTTGGCCTAGGAGTGCGTAGGATGCAATGAGGATGTCAAAATGCTCTTGAAAACACTTAACAAAACTTGCTAAAAATAGGGGTCTCGCTCGAGCGCAAGTTCTTGAGCTCGAGCGGACATGCAAAAATGTGACTGGTCGCTCGAGCGGTCTGTAAACTCTAAAAAAGTACTGGTTGCTTGGTTTTTTCGCTCGACACTCGCTCGAACGTAAGACTGAAGTCCTCGCTCGAGCGCAACTCTTGTCGCTCGAGTGGTCTATAAAAATTGAAAACTTCTAGAAGCATACATTTTACGCTCGAGCCAACTTTTGGTCGCTCGAGCTGAGGCACAAAATACAAAGTGGTTGCTCGAGCGGAAAAACAGAATCTAGAATTTCCAAATTGCTCTACCAAGCTTCAAACTCAAATTCTAAAATTGTAAAACATGTTCCTTTGGGCCAAAAACTCAAGAAATCACTTGTAAACTTGCAAAACATCATAAATTAAGAATCATTACTCAAAATCAAGGCCCAAAAGCAAGTGGATTCTTCACATTCAAACTTGAATTATGAGTATATATACTATACATGTATTAACTTAGGTTCAAAACTTCCAAAACATAATCAAATTAGATAAGATGATGTAAAATATGATGAATTCCTACAACGAAGCTCAACTTATTACATGCATTAGAGAATTTCTTAGAAAACATGCTCCAAATGCAATGAAATGCACATGCATATACAATTTGATCTTTCTTTCCACTTCTTAAGCTTAATTTTTGCATCTCTTAGCTCAATTCTCTTGAATTCATGTATGAACCAACTCAACTACAAAACCAAAGGCTTGATTTCTTACCTTAGGTGTTTAATTGGGTTTAAGTTACTTAATTCTTTGAGCTAGGAAGTCAAATTTCCAAAGTCCTTCCAAATGCTAGCTTTCCTCCCTTGGGTTTAAACTTCTCTTCGCTCTCTCTCTTCTCCCTCACGTTTTTGTCTCAAAAAATAATGAAGAAAAGATGAGTCTAGGTGGTATTGAGGCCTTATATAGGCTCAACTAATGAAGCTTAATTAGTTTAAGTCGAAGATAACTAGTGAAATTATTTTTATTCTACTTTATTCGTTCCGAATCGAATTTCGATTGAACCTACCATAAAATTCTAAAAATTCTAAATAACACATAAATCAAGTCAATTTCTTGATCGGATGCCGATAAGGACTTCAATTCGCAACATTTAACAGAATCTCAAACAGATATTCCTACGATAAACAGATAAAAATACAAATAATGCAACACATATGCAAATAATTCAGAATTTCATCTTAATTACTTATTAGGCATCTTTAATCGCGGTTTAGCAGTTAATCACAGGTCGGGGTTATTACAAAGTTTTAGTGGGTTGATCTTAAACATGATAATGCAACTTATCTCAACTCAACTCATTTTAAATTTTCTTACTACTTTTGTTAAGAAATTGAATTAATTTAAGAGATTAAGAAATAAAACCAACATAGTTCACTGATCAAATTGAAATTTTAGAAAGTTTGAAGGGAAAATGATAGTTTAACTAAACAAAAAATGCACAAAAAAATACCCATCTAAAAACAAATTAATGTTAAATGCACATAAGGAAAACATATGAAGTGCATACAAAAAAATATAATTGAAATTTATCTTAAGTGTGACTTACGCGATACCAAAAATAAATTTCAAATATGTAGTACATTATTTTGCACAATTTCAATGTTCTAACTCTACATTTAATATTACTATGCCAAAAATTACGCGTTTAGAAAATTAAGCGTGGCTCAAGTAATTTGGGTTGTTTGTTACAACTTAAAGTAATTAATTAGAGTAATGTTACAGACCCACACTTTTAACTCACAAATCCACCCCATAATGATGTGGTAGAAGGGTGAGCCATAGATTATTAAATGTATAACAAATCAAAAGTTGATACATGTAATATCACATCATTGTGGGTATAATTGTGAGACTTTTTATGAGTCTTAAATATTTTCCAACTAATTATAACTTATTTTAATTTGAAGTTTTGTACTAGTCTATTTGATGCATTATTTATAATTTATAAGGAAGAAAGTACTTAAATAAGTTGAAAGAAACTTGTTATTTAGAAATTGGGGAGGTATACTTTTGATTTTTAATTTTTGATTATTAACTTTTTAACATATAATACATTACATCAAATAATTTTATTATACCTCTAAATTTTTATAAGGAAAGCTTGGTATTCAAATTTATGAAGAAATTTCTAACATTCAATTGTATATAACTTCCTTAATTATTCACTAGTGATAAATAAATAAACAAAAATGATCTTAAATGTTTTATCAAACATTTATAGTGGGTCCTACATTTAGGGCTATTTTGGAAAGATGGTTAGAAGCTATCTTTTAATTTTTAACCCATTTTGGATCACATCATCTCTCACATTTTTTACACGTTTTTTCAAAAAAAACCAAAAAGTGCCAAAAAATCAACTTTTAACCATCTTTTGAAAACAACCCTTAGTGTGTCCACACATATCTTAGAGGTTGTTTTGGGATGATCTAAATAAATATACTTTTTACAAAAAGATGTACAAAAAAATAGAGATGTGATATGATTTAAATAACTACACTTATCTAAATAAATGCATTTATTTAGTTTATGCCTGTAACAACCCTCGTATTGATTACCGATAAATTACTGAATTACGTACTGATTACTGCTAAACTGAACTGATAATGACTGATAATTGAATTAACTGAAGTACTGAATAAACCGATTGAAATCGAAACTGAAATTGAATAAGTTTATTTGTTGTATTGCATATTGCATCTGTTTGATTGATCGATTATCTGTTTGTGTTTATGTGTTTAAACTGCTAATTGAAGGCCTTATCGGCGGCCGAATTAGGAACTGTTTAGCGTTTCATGAACAGTAGAATTTATCTGATTTTATGGTATACTTATCTAAAATGTGCTTAGGTATGATTAAACTAGATTAAATAAAGCCAATTTAAGAGTTTGCCTAAATTACAACTTTGCCACCCTTAGTGGGCCATTTAGAATATTATTTTGAGCCTTATTGCATGTTGATCAAACAATTCATCAGCCACACTCCCTTGTTTTTGCCGACCTTAGAGAGAGAGAGAGTAAGAGGAATAGAGTAATTCTTCTCATTTTGCTTGGCATTGCTTGGAAATTGAAGGATTTGAAGCATAGATTGCATACTTGAGCTTGTATCCTCCTAATTGAAGACTTGAGGTAGAGATTGTACCTTCTTGTTCATGCATTCAAGTCATATGTAGCATGGTTCATGGAAGGTTAGAGATTAAAGGCATGAATTAGTTTAATTTGTGGGATTGAAGCCCATTTCATGCATGCATGCTAGTATTGATGAATTTTGAGTTGATTTCATGGCATATTGTTAACATGCAAGCTCATATTCATGTATAAGTCCATGTTTTCATCTTGCTTTGAAAGGAATGAGCTCATTTGAGCAAGCTTTGAAGCTTTAAATGGATTTAAGGTCATGCATGTCATGTTTGAATGTTGTTCATGCATGTTCTTGAAAAATTGGTTTGGAAATGAGCTTGATTTAAACTCCCCTTGGGCTTTGATTTTGCAAATTGAGCTTGGAATCAAGTAACATTGTGTGTTTTAAAGAGTTTTTCCAGAAAATGGGCCCAAGAGGATCGATTTCGGTGTTTGAAAAGTTGAGTTTCGAACTTGGAACACAAACCTGGATTTTCCATATTTTTGCAGTCCGCTCGAGCGGGGGAAGTGCCGCTCGAGCGGGGAAATCATGCTCCCAGCACTTTCTTCGACTTGATTTACAGTCCGCTCGAGCATAGAAATTCGCGCTCGAGCGGAGAAATCATGCATCCAGTACTTTGCATTGTTTATCAGACCACTCGAGCGGGGAAATGTACGCTCGAGCGGAGGATTGTGTGTCACGCTCGAGCGGGGAAGTTGGAGCTCGAACGGGGACCTTTGTTTGCTTGTCCGCTCGAGCGGGGAAACCTGCGCTCGAGCGTAACCCTGTTTCACTGAATTTCTGAAAATGTTTTCTAAGCACATCTTTGCATCCTCATTTCATTCTAGGCATTCTTAGGCCTAGTTTAAGACATCTTAATGAGGATTTAGATGTAGAACACACCGGGGCAAATTAGAGATTAAATGATTATCTCTCCCAACTGTGAAACTTAGAGTGTGTTCATCCTGTTAACTGTATAGGGTTGGCGACTGGAAAGACGCGCTCTAGCACACTGTAGCCCAGAACTCTGTGAGTAACGAATGTGTAAAGATATGTTCAAAATGGTTATCTTTTGAATACTGAACTGAACTGTTTACTGTACTGGTATTATTTACTGAATGAATGTATGTCCTTTATTTCTGAACTGTACTGTGGCATCCTTAGCACCTACTGTTACTGACTGTACTGTTACAGAGATCTCTGTCGGTTCCCTTGTGGAACCATACTGTTTACTGAATGACTGGCCATCATTACTGTTCGGTCTTTAAGACCTACTGTTTACTGTTATGCTAATGGATGTACCACATATGACTGTATAACTATTCTGACTGAAAGACTGAAATACTGTTTAGTGAACCGTTTTCATTACTGTAAGGACATTACATTCTTAACCTCTTTTATACATTATGTTATTCACTGGGCTTTAGCTCACTGCTTATATATATATGTAGGTGTGCAAGCACCGGATCAAAGCTAGAGGCGCCGGGGTAGAGTCTCAGTTTTGTCAAGCCAGCCAATGTGCCTCACTGTGAGGTTCCGAGCCTGTTATGCTAAGGCTTAGGGGTGTTTTAGTATTTCCCCTTTTGTACTGTCTCACTGTTTTGTAATGACCGAGCGGATTGTATAGACTGAATGTTTGTATATGATCGTATAGATGGTATATAGGCTGTACTGTTCTGAACTGTATGAATGCATGAAAAATGTTTTTGGCATACAGATTTTCACAGCTCGATGGACACTAGTTATTTACTGTATTGGCTTCCGCCAGGCCCTGTACTCTGATTTACTGTATTACTGATAAGCAGGCCTTCGGTAATCTCGGATTACTGGCCGGTTACGGTGCTAAACCCATAGGGCCGGGTTTGGGTCGTGACAATGCCAAATAATGCCTTAATATTTGGTAGAATTGAATATTTCTTCCGTTCCAAAATATTAGTCTCTTATTTTATTTTTCATTATCCTAAAATATTAATCTCTTTTCAAAGGTCAAGGAATAAAATAATATGAATTTTTTTTTATTTTGCCCTTCTTTTAAATTTATTAACAATACAAAAAGTACAATTATGATAATTGATATTTTCAAAAAAATGTACTATCAAAGAATAATTTTTAAAAATTAATATTTTTTAAATATAATAATTATATTATCAAAAAAAGTTAAATTCCCCTAAAGGATTATTATTTTGGGATAGAAGGAGTATTTGTGATTTCTAACCTTACTCATAAATAAAGTTAAATAAAAACTTAATGTCTGTTGGTAAGCCTCCGTTTGGGATGTGGGTTAACTTTTTAAAGTTTTTGACTTTTGGAGTTAAAAAGCCAAGTTTGAGATGGCCTTTTTGACTTTTTTGAGAAAAAAAATAAAATGATTATGAATTGAATATGATATTTTATTTTATTAATCTTTTAACCTATTTTATCTTCTTCTTTTTTTTGTTGAATAAAATATCAAAAAAACCTTAGGCCAAACAAAGCTTAAATCAAGCAGCGCTACTAGGTAGTTCGAGATGGAGCTGACTCAAATTTCAAAATGACGTCGTTTTGGATTTTTTTTTCTTTCTCTTTTCTCTCTGAATATGAAGAAGAAAAAAAAGAAAAGAAAGAGAGAAGAAGGAACTGGGGAATCGAGAGAGAGAGAGAGAGCATCAACATCAACAACAACACATCATCATCAACAACAACTAACAATCACAAAAAAAAATAAAAAATAAAAAAAAATTGTTGACTCTGAACAACAAACAACACTACATCATCATCAATACGTTTTGGCATCTTCTTTTTTTTTTCCTTTCTTCTTTATTTGTCTTCCTATATCTGTTCTTCCTCTATTTTTTTCTTTTTCTTTTTCTTTTCTACTTCCATGACTCAAAATAGAGAGAGATAGATAGATAGATCTATACACATACAGATCTATATAGATCGAGAAATAGAGAGACAGAGAAAGAGAGGTACACAGATCTGTACAGATTGTGTGTACGCACAGATCTATCTGTGTATACATAGGTCTGTGTATATACACAGAGGATGACAGCGCCGGTGATGGGTGAAGCATCTCTCTTCTCTCTTCCTCTCTCTTTCTCTTCTTCTTCTTCTTCTTCTCTCTTCTCTCTTCCCTCTTTTCTCTTCTTCCCTCCCTTTGTTTCAGATATATAAGAGAGAAAAAAAAAATACTATCCAAAACATCGTCATTTTAGACAATCGAACCATTCGAACAAAGATATTTCACACTAAGAAGTATTATTCTAAGGGTCATGCTAGGTTTCATGAAAACCTTCATGAAAACCATCATGAAAACTCATCTGCACCGTTGGATCATGAGATCATATCTGATCTAACGGTGCAAACAATTTTCCTTAAAAATTTTCCATACACCTACCATTTCTCTTAGAATAATGCTTGAGACCCCTTTTTGGGGTCACCCCCTCAACCCCCTTTGCCACGTAACGGGTGGTGATTGGAAGAGCAGAAAAAAAAAGAAAAAGAAAAAGAAAATGTAACCTATGAGAGAGAGAGGGGGTCAAAGGGGGTGGGGGGAAAAGGGGGGATGAATCATTGCTCTTTCTCTTATTCTAAATCAAAACGAACACAATGGGCATTTTAGTAAATAGAGTAGCTGTAACGGCTACTTGGATGTGTACCGTTGGATAAGTGTGGAAACAGTAGAGCACGCTCCACTAGGCCATCGCCGCAATCTTCCAGCTTAGAGAGAGAGAGAGAGAGGAGCTCAACGGTTCATCATCGCTAAAACTCGGATCTTTCATTTCCACTTTCCACTTCGAAATTTAGGGACTAGGGTTTTCTTCTACACCATTCAATCGAGCAAGAGCTCGTGCTTGGCTGTTGAAAAGCATCAATGAACATCTTCAAGAAGAAAACCTCACCCAAAGGTGCCCTCTTCTTCTTCTTCTTCTTCTTCTTCTTTTCCTCCTATTTATAGTGTTTTTCCTTTAATCTCTATCTAGTTATACTCATCTGGGTTTTTTGATCTTATACCCATCTGGGTTGTTTTGATCTTAAACTCATCTGGGTTGTTTTTTGTTTTTTTTGTTTTTAATCTTAAACTCATCAGGGTTACTACATTTTCTCTGGATTTCTACATTTGACCTTTTGCTTGCATTTCTATGGCATTGTCATGAATTTCTCAGATTTTGCTCTACCTGAACTTTACTTTAATCTGGGGCCTTCACTGTATACTTCCTCTTCCTCAATGCCCTAAACCTCTTCTTTTTTTCTTTTATTATTATTATTATTATTATTATTATTATTATTATTATTATTATTATTTAAATTGAATTCAATAAGGATAATTTTATGACTTTTTCTTCTTAGTTCCCAAAAAATCTTCTTAGTCTCACCCTTTAGAGAGTTATTTTATTTTATTTTTAGTAGAATTTCTTTTCAATGGAAGTTTTACTTTTTATTTTTTTGGGTGTGGTTTTAATGTTGTTACACTAATTAGAAGTTTTGTGAATTTAAGCTGAGAAATGTATTATTGTAATTGACAGATGCACTTCGCACGAGCAAAAGAGAAATGTCGGTTGCCACCAGAGGTACAGTCGGTTTCTTGCCCCTTCTATTGTCCCTTATAGAAGTTTGTGCATTGGATTTTTGTGGTCTATTTGTTTTGATGGAAATATTATTGGTAAATGAATAAATAAATGTTGTCCCCTTTTCAAGGGGGAGAGAAATCATAATTGTTGTGCACTGCCAGTCACTAGTTGATCCTCCTTTTTTAGTAACAAAATGAACCAAGACTAGGATCAAACTAAGAGTTAATCATAGAAAGGATGGATTTGTGTATGAGAACGGATGGATTTGTGCATGGGTCGGATTGGGTCAGCTAGCTTCAAATCCGGCGAGTCAATTGGATTATTCTTATGGATTGAGCAGGTTAGGCAAGTTCAAAAAGAAAATAAAAACTGAGGGTGAAAAAAAATCACATAACTAGTTAACTAATGCAGCATACAAATAATTCAAGCTAAAAAATTTTAAGTCAAACTTGGTGCGTTACAGCACAATAACAAATAAACTATTTCTAAGAATGGATTTTGTAGCTCAAATTTGACTTGTGAGAGTTTCATAAAGACTTGTTGTTTAATTAAAGGGGAAGGGGGAAGAGGTGAGGTTGCAGTGGTGGTGGAGGTAGGTAAGGTTTGCAACAGACAACCCCGTTGTAGTAAGTGCCAATAACTGACAAGGGGCTAATCCTAAAAGAAGTCTTTTTTTCCTCCTATGAGACAGTTACCAGTTGATTATGGTTTGGATAATTGACAGCTTGATCTATATATCTGTTGTACTTGTTTGCAGGCATTGAACGTGAGATTGCATCTTTACAGATGGAGGTATGTTGCTATCAGCTACAGTTTATATGAGTTTCCTCAATGATCTTTGTATTTTTATCTGAATCTGGCATTTCAGGAAAAGAAATTAGTTGCAGAGATCAAGAAAACAGCTAAAACTGGAAATGAGGCAAGTCTAAGTTCATTTCTTGATGTTACTCAAGTTAGTACACCATATGGTGTGGATGTAGGAAGCACAAACATGCCAAAATGGGTATTGTGTCTATGTTTGACATGTATCTAACACAGACATGGCATGGACACACTTCTTCACCTATTGGACATGCCACGTGGCTTGTATTAACTTTTTAAATTTTTTTTTTTAAGGATATGTCGACACTTTACAGACATACAGACATACCTATCCTATGTCTAGACACACCTTCATAACACTTTTGTGGGTTTTTTATTTTATTTTATTTTATATTTTTAAAAGCGTCCTGCTAATGATAGCTTAAGAATTGCAAATCACCAAAATAATTTATAATCCCACACTTTCCACATATCTCAAAACACTTTTACATATCTCTATACACTTGTTACGCATCCCAATACAATTTTTACACTTTTACATATCTCTATCATGTCCATATTCTAATTTTTTGAAAATCGTTGTCTCATATCTGTGTCTATGCTTCTTAGATGTAAGTTGTGACCCAATGATGACATAAATCGAATGCTAAGGGAGCATGTGGAAACATGTATTAGATTTAGAAAACTTATATATTGTTTTAGCTTTCGTGTTGTCATTGTCTATGGTAACAATATTTTCAGACTGGTGTTTGAGGTGTAGCCCTTGGAGCATAGACATACATGTATTATTTACAATACTCTTTAGAATACCTGTAAATTCGTAAATTCGCAAATTTACTTGAGTCATGCACAGACAAAATGTACTATTTTTTCCTGCACGAACTGTAACTTTGTTTTGAATCCTGTTGCCTATTTTCAAAATAGGGTTTTTCATCTTCAGTTTATAATTACCAATTGTTTTTATGTAATTCTCAGGCTGCCACCAGAATTTTAGCTCGTCAACTTGTTCGACTGCGGCAACAAATTACAAATTTGCAGGGGAGTCGCGCCCAAATCAGAGGTGTAGCAACTCATACACAGGTCATTATTATGTTCAAAAACTGTTGTCCAAAATCTTAGTGTCTTTTTTATTTAATATTATTTTTTTCTTTTACTATGGAATTGTTTACCTATATTTTCTTCTCTTTCCTTACTTCTACAGGCGTTGTATGCCAGCACTTCTATTTCTACTGGAATGAAAGGTGCAACTAAAGCGATGGTTGCTATGAACAAGGTATGCGTTTGAAGGATGTGAGAAATGATCGGACTTCATATGTTTTGCACTTTATAAAAACTGATTTTCTATGAGAGACATGTCAGAAATGATTTAGAAATTGGCTTTGTTATCGTATTAATTTGTTTTCCCTTCTTTTCTTTTTCCCCATTTCAGCAAATGGCCCCTGCAAAACAAGCTAAAGTAATAAGAGAATTCCAGAAGCAGTCGGCACAAATGGACATGACGGTATAGTACCTACTGCTTAATTATGGTCCATTGTATCTCTTACTTCCAAGATACTCTTCCACTATGGAGAAGGCGTGTCGTGTCGAACATGAGTACACTCTTAAAAAGTGTCCGACACTTCTTCAACGTGTCTTAATTAAAATTTTAAATTCATAATATCAGACACTTCAACAACACTTCTTGAACTCTTCATACATGACCTGGCTAAGTTAGTTGCGCACAGATTGCTATCAAATTTTCTCCTTAAATGTGTTGCTTAAATCTGTTCTTTTTAATGAGTGTGCCTAAAAAGTATCTTAAATGTGGATGGTTCTGTATATAGATTGAGATGATGTCAGAATCCATTGATGAAACTTTAGATAAAGATGAGGCTGAAGAGGAAACAGAAGAGCTTACCAACCAGGTGCAATATCAGTAACTTTCAGTCACTGTTTTTCTTAGTTTTCTGATATTCTACACTCCAATTCTTTGCTCATGATCTTTGTTTTGCATTGTTCATTTGTAGGTGCTTGATGAGATTGGTGTGGATATCGCATCACAGGTTGGTCACCATACCACATGGATTTCATGACATTAGGTTTTATCTCATTTTCGGCGATGTAAAGGATTTCTGATCCTACTTGTTCTTTTTAACAGTTATCTTCAGCTCCAAAAGGCCGGATTGCATCAAAGAAGGTTGAAAGTGTTGTTCCTAGGTACGTACCACTTAAATTTGAAGAGAAATCTATGGCTTGGAAATCTCTGAAGGAATTGTCGTTTGGTACTTAAAAAAAGAAAGTGTTGTTTTACCTTTTTTAATTTTTTTATAATTAATCCCAAAAAAAAAAAAAGAAGGTTAAAGATGAAGAAGTATAAATCTCATTAAAGAGGCACCAAAACCTTCATGAAACTATCTACAAAATCCAAAAATTGATTAGAGGGATGGATTGACCATACCTGAAGCCAACTATACAAAAAGGCTAGTAATTTACTCAATACGAGCCACATCAAAGCGAATGAGAGCCTTCCTCCTCTTCTTCCCCACTTGAGCTCCCCTTCAAGAAAAAGGAGAGCTCCCCCCCACCCTCCTAGGGAACACCCAATACAATACCAATTAACATATTCCTCATCATGCTCACACATACAATACCAATTATATGGCTCGTATTGAGCTCACACATACAATACCAATTAACATGCACAATCCCTTTAGTCTAATTATCAATGGTAAGAATCTTCCCATCCGTAGCACACCAAAAAATGCAAAAACAAAAAAACACCTTAGACGGGTTTTTGTACCCCCCTTAAGCAAGAGTAGCATAATAATAAGACTTCGCATTAAACTGGCCAGAGGACCTCAACCATCCAACAAGTCCATCAATTTCCAATCATTAAGCTCTCTCTGAAGACCCCCACACCCACATCCCAAAAAACCTGACCATCAAGCAACTGCAAGTAGTCACTAAACAGGGCCTCTCTGTCAGTAGCAATGTGAGCCACATTAGGAACATAGAAACCTCCAAGACCTTTCCACGTCCAAATTCTAAATTGACTTCTCTTTGAAAGAAGCTCCAAGGGGTATGGAGAAACCTTCTAGTGGGCCTCATTGTAAGAACTTAAGAAGCCTCCAAGGTTGTAATAATTTGCAACTCCAATAACTCCAAATGGTTTCCATGATTGACTTTTGTCAATAGCAATTTCTAGTTGCTTCCTCCTATTATACTATCTATAGAATAAAGCAGCTTAGTTTTTGAAATGTCTTAAAGATATATTTGGCTGGAATGGTTGAGATTAGTTTTAGGTTTGATCCAACGGTGTAGATGGTTTATTGAACTCACAAAATCTAGCCTAAAAGTGTCAATTTCAGTTGCCCCCAAATCTCACCAGCTACACTAAATCTCGTCAAACCCAAATTTCTGCAACAAACCTCTCGCCCTAACCCAAATTTGTATTGCCTTTGTTTCAAAACAACTTTTCAAACCTCAACCTAAAATTCTTGAATTTTTACATTTTAAAATGATTAAAAATGTCGTGCTCAATTTCTATTCGATCATATTTCATTTATTCAAAAAAAAAAGAAAAAAGAAAAAAAAGAGACAAACAAACAAACAAACAATCGGATAAGTGTTAGCTTCTCTAAATAAAAAAAATTGCAAAATATAATAACAATTAACCAACCAGATAAATATTAAAATTTAAAATTGTTAACACTACTATCCCATGTAATATGGTTTTTAAAAGGTGAGTAACCAGATAAATATTAAAATTTAAAACTGTTAACGCTTCTATCCTAGGAAATATGGTTTTTAAAAGGTGAGTATTACCATTTTTCTGTATTGTCATTTATTTATCTATACCTATAAAATAGGAAAATTCAATATCAATCTATATCCATTTACTCTATTTGTAACTAATTTTTGTTTATTTGAAAACAATTTCTATCTATTAGATGCAATTATTCTTTTTCTTTTTTGTTTTTGTAATCAAGAATTGTAAAATTGATGCTATATTATTGTAAAATTCATTTTAAACGCATGCAATATTATTGTAGTAAATATATCCTCCTCTAACTGCTAGTCATCATCAATATTAACTTAGTCTTTGTTTTTTTTTTTTTTTTTTTTGATAAATAAACAAATATTATTAAGAAAGCATCAAGATGATGCAACAAATACAAAACGGCCTCTCCAATAAGGGAAAACAGAAAACAAGCACTATACATAACCATACATCATCTAAAAAATCTAAAAAGACAAATAAGAAGATGATTCTCGAACCAAGAGACACCATGAGAAACCTCTAAAAAGGTGCGCCTATTCCGCTCCAACCAAACAAGCCACATCAAATAAAATGGTGCCAACGACACCTGCTGACATTGACGCTGACGCCCAAGTCGAACACCCCGCCAAACCCAAAGCAAGTCCAACACCCCTTTCAGTTGAACCCCAACAATCACGAAGCCACTAAACAATGAAGAAATAGATGGTCCACCGACTCTGTATCAGCACAACACATACAATATCGATTCACTAAAACATGCTCTTGCTGCATCAAATTATCCAATGTGAGATTCCGTCCTAAAGCTACCGTCCACATGAAGAAAGCAACCTTTGACGGGACCTCCGGCATCCAAACCAAGGAAAAACCCTTCTACAATCCCCCACCAAACCCCAATTTATTGACGCAACTGTGAACTCTCCCTTTGTCCCCACCCCAAACCATATAAGAAACCCCACAACTGCACCAACTGAGCAACCTCTCAATCCCGCACCTCCCACCATAACTGAATGTTCCAAACCACCACACCTCCACCTCTCAAATAAGAAGCCACAGTAGCCTCTTGATTAATTGCAATATTAAAAATCACAAGGAAGGGAGTCTCCAACAAAACCCTATCACACCACCTATCCTTCAAGAACCTCACCCTTATCCCATCCCCCACCTTGCCCTACCCACTTCCAAAACTCTACCCTTCCCAGCCAGATCCCTTTCCATACCCCCACATCCATAAGTGCAAGACACATCCCTTGAGACCCAGTCCCCCCTTCCTAACTATGTTATCGTTCCGGTACACGGAACAGGTACGGGAACGTAGTACGTCACATGCTCTAAAATGTGGTACGATAAGAGTAGACTTGTATATATTACACTTAAGAATTTAAGGTATTTTTAGAGTAATTTTCTTTTAACAATTAAGTATCCAATAAAATTTTTTAGCAAATCATTTCCATGAAAATTATGACCCCTTCCCAACTTGTATATATTACACTTAAATTTTTGTCCTGTCAAAACTTATTTCACCTTAGATTTTATTTGAATTTTTTTTTCTCCAAAGTTAACATTTAAGGAAGTAAGTATATTAGAACAAATTTTGGGAATCGTTTCGGATCACTAAATTTATCTTTTGGAACGAAAGTGTATCATGTTTTGGAACATGTGTATCGATATACGTAATTCACTAGGGTATTAGTATTTTCTAGTAACATAGTTCCCACCCTATACTTAGAAGCTACCACCTTCCGCCATAAATCTATCATGCTCCAATCCAAAGCAAAGCACCATAACCACTGCCCTAACCCAGCTCTATTAAAAGTCACCAACCTCCTCACACCCAAACCCCCTGTTTGCTTAGGTTGACATATCCGCCCCCAATCAACCAAATGGCATCTTACCCCACAAAAAAATCTCTTTGAAGCTTCTCCAACTACTACGTCACCGACACTGGGATAACATCAACCGACATGAAATAGATCGGGATACTGCTCAACACATTCTCGATCAATGTCAACCTCCCTCCTTTCGAAAGATATTGTCACTTTCATTCCGCCAAACGACATTAAACATGCTCCACCACTCCATCCCATACCCCCTTTGCCTTGAATGAAGCCTTTAACGACAATGGATAACATGGACCGACATGAAATAGGTCGGGATACTGCTCAGCACAACTCTTAATCAATGTCAACCTCTCCTTTTGAAAGATATTGTCTTTTCCATTACCAAACAACGTTGAACATGTTCCACCACTCCATCCCACACCCCTTTTGCCTTGAATGAAGCCTCTAACTGCAAATCCAAAGATGACACCGGCAACGCCGAGACCATGCAGCCTAGGACTGCCTCTAGAATGGGTACCCTATCGACCTCTCCAATTGGAATAAGCTTCGACTTTCGCAAGTTGACTCGGGGCCCGACACCTCGTCAAAGTAAATCAAAACATCATCCGCATACAACAAATGAGATACACCAATAGTAGCCCTAAACAACGATCCCATTGTCATACGCCTTCTCAATATTCAATTTGCAAATCAAACCAGGGTGCTCCTGACGAATCCGAGACCACACACTCATTGGCAACCAATACTGCATCAAGGATTTGTCTACCCTCCCCCCACAAACACATTCTGAGATTTAGACACCACAGCAATCAAAACTCGTCTAAGTCTATTGGCCAAGACTTTAGCCAATAACTTATACACATTCCCCAATAAACTAATAGGCCTAAAATCACGAACATCTTCAGCCCCTCCTTTCTTAGGAATCAAAGTGAAAAAAGTCGCATTGAAACTTTTCTCAAATTGTCCAGGCACAAAAAAATCCTCCATTGTTGCCATCACATCTCCCTTAACCACACTACAACAATGCTGGAAGAAAACCATAATAAAAAACCATTGTTGCCATCACATCTCCTTTAACCACACTCCAACAATGCTTTCAATCATAATAAAAAACCATCAGGACCTAGGGCCTGATGGTTAACCACACTCCACTCGTAAAAAACAATAATAATTTAACCACACTCCACTCATAGCCCCCAGTGCCCCAAAACATCTCCTCCGTAAAAGCTCGCTCCAACTTCTTCCTATCTTCTCCTAATATCACATGAAACTGAACACCTTCCAAACCCAGCCTCCATACCCCTTCTTAGTGTCAGAATAGATACTGATAGAAACCCACAACCCCTTCCCTAATCTCCACATCCGTGTGCATCTCTCGGCCATCTACCTACATCCTACTGATCTGATTGACCCTCCGATGTGCATTCACCATCCAATGAAAAATTTTTGTATTCCAATTCCCATCTTTCAACCACAAACACTTAGATTTTTATACTCCTCTTCCGTACAGGAAATATGAACAAAGTCCTATTTAACCGCTTCCTTCCTGACATCATCACTAGACAACCCCCCTCGTACCTTTAGCTCATCCAAGGACTAGAGTAAGGACACCACCGCCGTTTTTTGGCCCTCTAACCGACCAAACACCTCCTTATTCCACCTCTTCAAATCTCTTTTAAGCATTTTTAGTTTATGAGCCAACACACAACTAGGAGAACCAGAAAACACATAGCTACTCCACCAGCCATGAACCAAATCTAGAAAGCATTCTGTTTGCAACCACATTCTCAAAGCGAAATGGCATGGGACCAGACTGAATCCCTCTACTATCAAGCATAATGGGCCAATGGTCAGACACTGGCCGAGGAAGACGGATCTGAATAACCTTTGAAAAATGCTCCTCCCATCCTCCAATAACTAGAAACCGGTCAATTCGATACAACCTTTGCCCATTTGACCACATGAAGCTTCCCCTTTAAATAGGTAAATCAACCATTGCAAATTATCTATGAATGAACAAAAGGCCCTCATTGCCTGACGACGGCAGAAATGTCCACTCCACAATCGCCCCTCCAACACTTTCTGAATCAGCTCTATTCCCAACACCTCCATCTTCGTTTCTTGTAAACACACAACATCATCTTTTGCGCTCCGCAACACTGCCTTCACTGCCACCTCTTATCCTTGTCATTCAAGCCCTGCACATTCCAAGATAAGATTTTTAATTTCATTTCAACAACAAAGGTCTCCCATGGTCTCTTCTACCTCCTGTCCCACATTATTCGCTCTATGATCATAATTCACGTATATTCCAAATTTTTAAGCTCCCGATTCCTTTTACAAGGAGTTACAAAAGGCCTAGACACCACCTGACTAGGAGCCGTTGCCGCCACAATGCCTCCACTGCTGCAAACAGTCACAATGCCTCCTTTTCATAGCCTTCAAACGGCTGACTTCGCTAATGCGCGTTCTAGCACCCCCTCCGACACTACGTCAGCTGAAGGAACCTCCTCCCCATTCAACCCACTGTTGATCTCAAACTTCTTTTGGTTTTGTCCCAGAATTGCCTCCAACATACTCTCTTCTACCACTAAGGGTTGCAAAACCATGGCTTGCGTCTTTTCACCACTATCGTTTCCCTGCCTTTGGACTTCGAACTCTCCGACTGAGGACTAATTGTTTCCCACACATCTGCCAAACATCCTTGCCCCATGTCCATTATCAGGTGAGTCTCGACAAACCACCAACTCCAACCCCGATGTCACCAACCCCGATGTCACCTTGGACCGTCGCTGATGGTCGATTTCATTTTCAGAGTCCACCCGACCCATCTTGCCTAGATTTGTCTCGTTCAAAGCACGACAATCAACATCTTTTTCAACTTGATCTACATCAGTGAGGTTGGCTTTGGGCTGCATAGGTTGGTGGCCCCTTTTTGGGCTTGAATCACGAACTGAAGTTCCCACCCTTTGTTTGCATGGCCCCACACTTGATTCTCCTTATTTTTTGTCAATGTTTGTTGGCCCATATCTTCTTTACTAGCTTCTTGGGCCTTTCCCAAGCCCATCTGTCTAGCCCACATCAAACCCCAAATGTTGGGTGGATTTGCCTTGATTGCCTATAAACCCCCCCTCCTTCCTAAATCTTTGCATATATTCATTCACCCCAAATCTTCACAGAAATCTATGCTCTGATTGAACCAAATTCCTTATTTCCTTGTATAGACCAGCTCTCCCATCCTTCTCGATCGGCGGCAATCTTAGCTTCACCATTGGATCTACCTTTACCCATACTGGCAACGAGAACTGCCACATCCCCCATCGGAGGGAGACTTGCACCAGTGTATTCTCCGAACATCTCAAGTGCAACATGATAGAGCCCAGATCCACCGATGACTCATCCGCCTCCACAAAGCTGCCACACTGATCGCTGATAGCACGGTACACCTCTTCCCCACGGAGATGAATAGGCAGGCCCACCACCCAAATCTAGACACTCTTCTCAGGCCTCGAGCTCTTCCCTGAAGTAAATAGGGCTAATGGGTGACCACCATTCCAGCAATAAATCACACCCATCCACTGTCAACCGCCATCTCATCAACGCCTCAGTCTCACTTCTGGTTAGCAAAACAAACAGGAAAGCCTTGTCTCCCAACGGTCGCACCTCTACCTTCCCTGATTGTTGCCACCAGCAGCCAACCCAGTCCGAGATGGCCGCAAAACTCAAGCCATTGCCACCCATTACTTGCCAACGATCTATCCAACATTCGGAACTGGCCCACCAATAACATTCGGAACTAGTCAACCTCCACCCCAGTGTGGACGACCCCTTTTGACTCACTATGGTTGGCGGCTGATGATGTTGACCCAAAAGTGGACACTGCCTTCTTTGAACCACCAGGTTACGATACCCTTTCATCGCTCAGCCCAAAAGCCCCTTCCCAGCCATTGCTGAAAGTAGACATAGGTATGACCAGCCAGTAATAATGTCATTGTTAGTCATGGAGTACACGAACTTAATGAAGAATGAAACTTGAGTTGGTTTATTGAATCCAATTAGGGACAACATACAACCAGTCGAATTCAGGTGCATGTTTAAATTTATATATATTTATATACTAGAGAATGGCCTGTGCTTAAAGGGACTCTCAATGAAATAAAAGCTATGAAGCACGGACACCTCTCCGAAGGCAACGTATGGGTGTCGGACACTATGGTTGGCGGCTGATAATGTTCAGTGACCCACTATGGTTGGCGGCTGATAATGTTGACCCAGAAGTGGACGCGCGCTGCCTTCTTCGAACCACCAAGTTGCGATACCCTTTCATCGCTCAGCCTAAAGCCTTCTATGACCAACGCCACCCCTTCCTAGCCATTGCCGAAAGTAGACATAGGTATGACCAGCCAGTAATAACGTCATTGTTAGTCATGGAATACACAAACTTAATGAAGAATGAAACTTGAGTTGGTTTATTGAATCCAATTAGGGACAACCTGCAACCAGTCGAATTCAGGTGTATGTTTAAATTTATATATATTTATATACTAGAGAATGGCCTGTGCTTAAAGGCACTCTTAATGAAATAAAATCTATGAAACACGGACACTCTCCGGAGGCAGCGTATGGGTGTCGGACACGTGTCCACCACGTGTCCGACACTCAACCTTACGTGTCCCTTTTTTTTTTTTTTTTTGAATTTTTGCAAGCGGACACTCTTTCGGACACTCTTGCACACGTTGAAAACAGAGAGAAACCCTAACCCATTGAAGATAGAGAGAGAGAAAGAAAGATAAAGAGAAAAGGGAAGAACCTGTTGAAGATAGAGAGAGAGAAAGAAAGATAAAGAGAAAAGAGAAGAACCTGTTGAAGCCCTAGATCGAGGCTAGCTCTGTTCAAGGAATGTTTTTCGTGTCTCTCTGTTTGTCTCCTCTCTTTTCGTTCGTCTCTGTTCATCTTCGTCTCCTCTCTCTCTCTCTCTCTCTCTCTCTCTGTACATCTCTGTTTGTCGCCTCTTTCTGTGTGTTCATCTCTCGCCTGCTTCTCTCTTTTCGTTCGTCTCTGTTCATCTTCGTCTCCTCTCTCTCTCTCTCTCTCTCTCTCTCTGTACATCTCTGTTTGTCGCTCTCTCTTGTTTGCTCTCTCCCCTTTTTTGTTTGACTCTCTCTCTCTCTCTCTCTCTCTCTCTCTCCTCTCTTCCTTATCGTCTCTTTTAATCTTTTATTCTTTTTTCATTTTTTACCTTTTTGTAAATAAATAATATAGATAAATAAAAATAATATATATATATATATATTTTTTAATTTTACGTATAATAAATAAATATAATTATATATATTGAGCGTGTCCCCAGCGTGTCGTGTCCCCTATTTTTAAAAATTTGCATGTTCACGTGTACATGTCCGTTTCCGTGCTTCATAGAATAAAATTTTAAACTATTGATAAAAATCAGAATTCTAATTCCTTACATGAGAGGATAAGACCCATAAGAATAGGGGTACAATGCTACCCAACTATTGATGAGAAATCAGAATTCTAATTCCTTACATCAGAGGATAATAAGACCCATAATAATAGGGGATAAAGTGCTATATCTATTTTACTATTTTACCCACTTGGAGGTAAAATAGATCTTGCCCAATTTTCTATAACAATTATTTAAAATTAATAATCAAAACAAAGTTCAATATAGTTATTTAAAAAAAAAAAAAAAAATTAACATGATATAACATTGGCAGCAACCTCCAAAATTTTCTCTCAACTTTTGTCTAACTCACTTGGTATCTTCTCCAAAATTCAATTATCTTTGTAAATCCTCTAACACATGTATCATGAAAGGGTATTGTCTCATATTCACACCAAGGTAGCTCATCTTTTCAGCAATAGAAGTTAAGGGAAAAACATGACTCTTATTCTATGCGCCTTTTTAAAAATAGGGTATTGTCATCCATTTCATAGGGTGTCATAGATTATCATTGAAAATTTTTACTAAATATATAATTTTAGAAAAAAAAGATAGTCAAAAAAATCTACCAAAATAGAAAGAGATTGTCATGTTCAGGTATCATTTGCCCCATCTATCATTCTTCCATCTTCTATCTTTCTTTCTTATCTATCGATTCATATACTTTCTATTTTTGTTAAAAACAACAAGAACTCAAAAATATATATATATATATGTAAAGGATTAAGAATCTTCAACATAAAATAAAACCGATGCTAGCAAAAAGAAAATAATAATTATAAAATAAAACTAATAAAAAATTCACAAAATTCAAACGTGCACCTGAATTGGACTGATGGTATGTCCCTAATCGGATTCAATAAAACCAACTCAAGTTTTACTTTACATTAGGTTTACGTAGTCTATGATTAATGGTGAATTAATACTGATGATGGTTAGAAGTTAGAGGATGATGGATTTACTACATTAATATTGCATGTATTTGGCTAGCATCAATAGGAAGAATGAGAGTTTTACAATTCTTGATTGCAAATAATGAAAAAGAATAATTTCATCTAATAAATAAAATTGTTTCCAAATAAAGAAAAATTAGTTATAAATAGAGCAAATAGATATAGATAGATAAGGAATTTTCCTATTTTATAGATATAGATAAATGACAACAGTAATATTAGTACCTTTGAAAAATCATAAATCATGGGATAGTAGTGTTAACAATTTTAAATTTCAATATTTATCGGTTGGTTATTTGTTATTACATTTTGTAATTTTCTTTTTTTATTTATAAAAGCTAACACTGATCTGATTGGTTGTTTATTTTTTTTTCTTTTGAATAAATGAAACATGGTCCAATATATAAATTGAGTATGACATTTTTTTAATCATTTTAAAATGTACAAATTCAAGAATTTTAGGTTGAGGTTTAAAAAGTTGTTTTGGAACAAAGGCGATAGAGATTTGGGTTAGACGAGAGAGAATTGTTGCAGAAATTTCGGTTTGGTGAGATTTGGGAGTAGCTGGCTAGATTTTGGGGAGCTAAAATTGACACTTTTGAGCGGGATTTTTTGATTTCAATAAACTATACTATCTACATTGTTGGATCAAACCTAAAATTAAACCATTTCAATAAACTATACTATCTACATTTTTGGATCAAACCATCTCTAAGACATTTTCAAAAACCAAGCTGCTTTATTATATAGATTTCAAATCCATCATGATAAAGCTTAAATTGAATCTTGAAATCCATAGGTAAACTATCAAAACCTAAACTTGAGTTATTCTCCTTCAACAATTAATGTCAAATACATGCATTTCAAATCCACGTCTATCCAAACGGACCCTTAGAGCCCTTGTTGGTTTCCATTTGTGTTCTTAATTTGTAGTCCCTCAATCACAATAGATGGTATTGACAAAGATAACGTATGATGGTTGTTGGTTGCAAACCATCAATGGGCGGTGTCAATTGCAACACGGAAAGGAAGTTGCAATCCTGGAAAATATAGAAGTTTTTCAGATTGTCTCAAATTGGTCAGTTTCAATTGCAATGTGGAAAGGAAATTGCAATCCTCGAAACATAGAAATTTTTTAGTGTCTCAATTAGTCAGTGTCAATTGCAATCCTGGAAACATAGAAGTATTTTGTCACTGGAGTTTATATTTCATGCTTCCAGCAAGAGAGTGGCAAGTGGTTAGTTGCTTCACACCACAAACATTAAATAGCTGATTTTGTTCTGCTTTTCCCATAATATTTATGTACGAACACATGTTTGAGAAAATTCTTCATCCTGTGTTGATGACTCTTCAAAAACAAATTGGAGTTCATGGCTGCATAAAAACCCTTTCATGTGGTTCTTCTAAAGATGGTTTTTAAATTACCATGATCGAGTAGACACGGTAACTAATGTTATTTTATGTTTAAGTTGAACTAAATTATTTAGATAGAAGGTTGTTTAGGACAAGAATGGTTTGTTAAATTATTTACCCTGGTGGTGGTTTGTTAACAAAAAAAAAAAAAAGTTCTATTCATCTTGATTTCAAATTTTGAACATATTTCAACTTATTTGCTTCTTGATGTTTATTACCAATGCTTCATAATCCTATAAAAATATTTTTTTGATGAATATGCAGCTCGGAAAGTACAGATGTTGAGGATCTTGAAAAGAGGCTGGCCTCTCTTCGACGTATCTGACCTGGAAAGTTGTATTGGATAGCCATACCTCAGAATTTAAATTATCCCCTTAATCTTGTATAACTTGTCTCTTTGCTGCAAAACAATGTGTGTGGGTTTTTAGAATAATACTAGGGATCATGAAAAAATATTATGAAATGCTTCATGAAGAGTTTCCATCCTTTGATTAGTGTGGTGTTTTTTTTATGTGTAATCTAACGGTGGAGAATCTTTCATGATATTTTTTTCATGATACCTATCATTATTCTTTTATTTTATTTTTTTTTTTTTTGTTTGTTTGTTTGTTTTTTAATTTTGAGAAATGGGTACCCGTACTGAATAAACGGACAAGGTTACCATTATACCCAGCAATTGCTGCATGGTTTGAAATTAGGGTAATAATTTTTATTTTTATTTTTTTTCAAAATGACTTGTAATTTTGGGTTCAATGCCTAAAACCTGGAACACATTCTCCCCCCCACCAAAAAAAAAAAATAATGTTTATTTTTTTATATGGATATAAGAAATGGCTTTTTAGTCCAAAACAATTCATTAAACATTAGTCAGAGGTACCCCCGCATCATTTATTAATTTTGTTGTTCTTGTGCTCATATTTTTATGGAATTGGGACAGCAGGCTGTTCTGAGGCTCATTGAGGGTGTGTCTCGAGTCTTTTTCGATAATCCGAACCATTAATATTGTAAGATTTGTTGAGTAGATCATTCATGTAAAAAATCAAATAAATTGGACATTTGTACCTTCATAATAAGAGCACATTTGTTTTTTAAAAAATAAACGGTTAATATGATTTTAATAATTTTTTAAAAACAATTAGGATTTGATCATGGGGTTATAGATGTTCAATTAATTTGATTTTTTATATGGATGATATACTCGATAAACTTTACAATATGAATGATTTAGATCTCAAAATATACTCGGTAAATACTTCTAGAAGCCCTCACAGTAGGGCTATGGGTCATAAGGCACAACAACATCTCTTAACCCCATATTTATTAGAAGAAATAATTGTAAAAATATGGAAGAACACAGATTTACTTGGACCTCTATATTTTTGTAATTACTTTGATTTCTTTATACTGATTTGTAATTTTTCTTGTTTATTACACTTCTTGAACTTTTGTGAAATTAATAGAGATCATTAAAAATCTAGGACCCATTTTATCTTATTTTATAAAAATATGAAAATTAGACAAATCACAAAAGAGTCGTGTTTACTTTTAAATGTCAATGAGAGGTAAACATGAAGCTTGTCGATTCTATATCGTGAGACTAGTGCATTACATAATGATTCCTGGGGCTAAATTGAATATGTAAAATTTCTCTTTAGTTTAACCAACTAATACAAGGAAAAATTCATAATTAAAGCAAAAGTCAACAAATTTTCATCATTAAGGTTGGATTTGAACATTATTTAAATTTTTTTTTATAGATGTTTTTTAAAAGAAAAAATTCAAATTTTAAAAACTTATGTGTTTACCAATTGTTAAAAGAGAAAATTAGTACAAGGTTCCTCTTCCATTTTTAATACTCCTTCCGTCCAAAAATATTAGTCCCTTATTCCATTTTTCATTGTCTCAAAATATTAATCCCTCTTCAAAAATCAAGTACAAAAATAATATAAATTTCCTATTTTGCCATTTTTTTAAATTAATAAACAATATAAAAAGTACAATTATGACATTGATATTCTCAAAAAATATACTATCAAAAGGATAATTTTGGAAAATCAACTTTTTTCAAATGCAATGATTGTACTACCAAAAAAAGTTAGATTCCCCAAAAGGGACCATTATTTTAGGACGGAGGGAGTAATGGAAGAGGTCCACAATATTATTTTATGATGTCTAAGGTCTCTCAATCCTACATCCATATATTACAGAGAAATTTGACTCTTTCAAATCAACTCACCGATCTCTACGTCTCTTTCTCTCTCTAAAATCTCCGACTCCCTCTCTCTTTCTTTTATTTTCTTCATCACTCAAGTTTCGAAATCTTGGCACTGTTTCAACAATGGCAAGGGGCATATCGCAGTCCCAATCATCCTCCTCCTCCACCTCCCGGCCTGGCTCCGTCACTAAAATGGCTCCCCACAGCTCAGCCCTGGCTACCGCCGGTATGCGTCGTTGTTGGCGATGCCTCGGCTCCTCCTCCTCCGCTGGATTCGGCGGTGGCAGCACCGGAAGCAACGTCCTCAGGTTCTACAATGTCTTCAAGTTCAAAAGAAAAATTAGTTAGTTTTTTCTCCTCATTGTTGATATATATATGTATACATATATTGTTTGTATTGACAGTGTTGAATACAATGTTTCCTACAAGCCAAAGAAATTTTGTGTTGACAATGTTGAATTTCTCTGGATTGCCAGAATTTTTTTGGATTTGGCCACTTTTCTCTAGATTTGGCAATTTTCTTTAGATTATCCTTGAATTTTCTCTAGATTTGACAATTTTCTCTTGATCAAATTTTCTTTGAATTTGACAATTTTCTCTAAATTATCTTTGAATTTTCTCTGGATTTGGTATTTTCTCTAGATTACCCTTGAATTTTCTCTTGATTTGGCAATTTTCTCTGGATCGAATTTTCAGATGATGGACTTTTAATTTGTTATTTTCCATTGAGACAAATGAAACTTTAGTTTTGACAAGACAATAATTTCTTTATGAACGACTTTCTAGCCATATTTGACAATGGTTCGTATTTTCTATAGAATAATGATTGCTTGTTGAGGTAGAATCATTGGCTTGGGTTGGTTCTATCTCAATGCGTAGGAGATGTAGTCATAAAAGTTGAAACCTGTTTTCACAATATTAAGAAGCAAGGTCCAAGAATGAAGATGGGTTGGAATTTCTGTTTACATTCATGCTATCAATTGGAGATCATTTGACAATTAATATTGTGATACTTGATTGAAACAAGCTTTTTATGTAAAATTTTAGAATTTGTATCTGATGCAGATTTACCTTGTAATATAAATACATACACATATATCAATTATGACTTTTACTTCTTGATTAATAGCTCTGTTCTCTTTTGTTTTGTTATCTTTTAATATTTTCCTGGTTTGGAAGAGATGGATCCAGGTAGCGACTCTAAGTATTTGGGACAAAGACTCGTTGAGTTGGGTGAACTTTTCCTGGTTTTGAGCAGTTCAGGATTTGTATGTTTTTCACTTGTGGCATTATATTGATAGCTGGTTAAAAAAATAACGAGTCTTGGAAAACTATCACTCAAATATGATGTTGAATTACAAGAAAGTGAAAGTGAATAAGAAATTCTTGATAAAGGTGATGAAGAGGCAGATGAAGAACATGATCAAGAACTAGAGGTCCCAGTACAAACCGAGCCTGTGGTGAATAAAGCTCCTGAAGTTTCTTCAGCATCTAAAGAGGCAACTAGAGAAAATTTCTTCCAACTTCATTCCACATCTTTCCCAAATTCTTTGGTTTGCTTATAATTATTGTTTCTCTTTTGCTTCTGAATAATAATGAAACCTTGTGAATGCATCCTACAATAATGTCACGACCCAAACCCGCCCCTAGAAGGTTGGCGTCGTAACCGGCCAGTAATCCAAGATTACCACAGGCCTTACTGTACATAACATAATTAAACGGGGCTCGCGGAAGCGAAACACATAACTATAGTCCAAAGAGCTGTGTATTTATATGAACATACATTTACATGCCAAAAGTGTTAATTTACCCACTAACTTTACATAACATGTATCATGATAAGATCATACATTTAACATACATCATAAGCTCTTGCCACATATACAGTCAAAACGTAACACATACGGCCTTCCAGGCCTAGCCCCAACTCGGAGGCACACAAAACTCAGGTGACTTCAAAACTGTGGTTTCATGCAAAACTCGACCTAGGCTTGACTTCCTGAATGCTCACCTATAAATACATAAATACAAACAATGAGCTAAAGCTCAGCAAGTAACATTAACGTAAAGGGGTTAGTGAACGAACTCCAATATTTCTTATTAATCCGTAAAACATAACATTCATAACATAATCATAATCATCCCATAAGAACATACATAATGGCATACTCCATAGAACATAACATAACATTTCATTTGTCGTCCAACGACTGGAATAACCGTTCCCGGACACCGATTAAACACGTACCGAGATCTCGTAAACTGGTCATGGGCCTACATTTCCATGCCGTCCCCCATGACTTCAACACATGGGCCTGCACTTCTATGTCGTCCCCCACGACTTCAACTAACCATGGATGCCATACTAGGTTCGCAAATAGGACATTCGTTCACAGAAACATTTATCATTTCAAACATATCATAACATATCACTTTTGAACATACTTCATAAGAACATACCATTTACAGAAATGTTACTTATAGTGGGTTTCCAAAACCGGTTGTACGGTCTTCACTTCGTGACCTGCAATTAACATTATAATACATTTCTTATCATTCATCATCAATTCACATAATTCATGTCATTTCCTTTCTTCTTTTACATTCTTTCATATTCATTTCATGCTCATTCTCTTTCATTTTCATTTCATGCTCATTCTAATCTTTCTTTACTTTAATTCATGCTCAGGAGATGCTAAAAGATGCAATTAACATGTTAAAATCACGTAAAACCTCTGCCCAAACTTTTCCTGAAATTTCTGAAAATTAGCCTCCCCGCTCGAGCGGCCAAACCCCCGCTCGAGCGGACTGTGGACGAAGCAGAGATACTGGTTGCCTGAATTCCCCGCTCGAGCGGCCAATCCCCCGCTCGAGCGGACTGTGAAAATTCTGGGTTTCCAAGTTGCAGATTCAAGCTTCAAACCGACATTCAACCCTCCCAATCTCATTTTCTGGGCATGCAACCTTGAAAATCACTATCTCAACTCATTATTCCTTAAGCAAAAATTCACATGCATTGTGTATACAAGATCAACTTAAAACAAAATGGAGAAAACCATACACATGCACTTAAAAGCTTCATTTCCTTACATCCATGGAGGTTCTACCTCAATATGCCAGATAATCACAAATGCATGACATGCATGCACCAATTACACATACATTCTCCTTTTTAATCCTCTTATTTAGCATGAAACGTGCATGCATCAACCTTACCTCAAGTAATTAGAGAAGATCCTTACCTTAAGCACTTAAATGGAGAGGATTTAGACTTGATTTCCCTTCCTTTCTTCTATTTTCTTCCCTTTCTTTCCCTTTCTCTCAAATCTCTCTCTCTCTCTCTCTCTCTCTCTCTCTCTCTCTCTCTCAGATGTTTCTTTCCTCTTAGTTGAGTCAAATGATCAAATAAAGCCCCACATCCTCATCTCATATATCATATAACACATTGATGCCAAGACTCTCTTAGCCAAACAAGGCCCTTACACTTGATTATAAACAATTATAACAAAACATTTGAGCCAAACGGGACTTAGCGATTCAGACGAAATTCAGTCTTCAATTTATTTCCCCAATTGGTTCTAAAAATTCCCGGTATCACATAGGCATGTTCAATTTCATTTTCTGAACCCATTACGGTTATCAATTTCAGTCCCGAAGTTGTAGCATCAACAGATATTTTTTCTAAATTCAACAGATGTTCTTCAATTAATTCATCTAATCACATAATTAATTACGAATAATTACACCATACGTGTTGGGGTCATTACAAATAAATTACAGATTTATAATTCAGAGAAATTCTTAACAATTCAAATTTATAGTCCAGAGAAATTCTCAATAATAATGAAGCCTTGTGAACCAGAAATTTTCTATGAAGTTCAGAGAAAATTTGACTAGAGAAATTCTCTATGAACCAGAACTTCTCTCTGAAGTCCAGAGAAAATTTGAGCAGAGAAATTCTCTGCGAAGTTTAGAGAAAATTCGATCCAAAAAATTTCTGAATCGATATTGAGGGACGTTAGACATTATAAAAATATTAAGTGTCCTTGATATTATAAAATCTTAATACCATGGATCTTAAAAAAAAAAAATTCCCTTGTTAAAATTTGCTTTTTTATTATGAAAAAAATTCTGTGGACTTGTTTAAACTTTTGTTTTGTGGGGATAAACTAGAAGGGCGGGCATATACAAAGTGTGTAAACATTTAAATCAGTAATTATTAATTAAAGCAGTTAGTTCTTTTAAGGTAAGAAACTGTTCTGGAGAAGTTAGGTTTCATCTATACCAAGTGTGTTGTTTGGCTTTATAATCGAAGTAAGGGGCACTTATCAGTAAGTCTCATACACAAAATTTAAAATTCATCTAATCTTAAAACAAAATACTTGTACAAATTAGTCCTACATATTTTTAATTGTTACCAAAAACTCCTTTTTCTTAAATTATTTTTATCACTTTAAAAATGCTGTTGCTACATCCAACAACTTCTATCAGACTCACCGAAGACTCGCCGGAACATTCAACATTACCGGAAAGTTACCGGAGCATCACCGGAAGTTCGCCGAAGTGTTCTGAACGTCACTGGAAAATGTCAGGAACATCATCGGAGACCCATCGAAATATTCAGAATATTGCCGGGGAAAAAAAAAAGAATAAATGGAGAAATTATAGTTAAACAACATAACAACAACAAACAACTAAGCAAATAATCTGTAATATTAATCAAACTGAAAAGTAAGCTTTGAAATTATAAAATGTTACATTTTCAAAACATTATTCTATTAAGCTGAAAAACATGTAATGAAACTACAAAATTTCATAGTTCTAAAGAATATTATGAAATTGCAAAATTTTGTAGTTTTAGAGCATGATTCATTTCAACACCAGAAAAAGCTGAAATTGTAAAATTTTACAGTTTTCACCGCCTGTAACTAAAACTTAAAAACAATTTATTCAGAACTTGAAATTTTTCTACATTAAAACAGAAAATTAAGCGTGTGTAACATAAAAAAAAAAAGGTAGAAAAATTGAGAAATCGAAGGAAAGAATAGATATAGAAAGAATATTGTATTCCCGCAACTATTTGTGGTTTAGATTTAGTCGGATCTCATGTAGATCTGAGTAGATTTACTCATTTTCTTCGCCGTCGGTGAGGATGAAGTAACGAGTTGATGTCGATGGTTGGTGGTTGTCGATGAACTCTAATCAATGGTGGTCGTCGGTCACTGGTGACTATATACTCTCTCTGTCCCAAAATAATGGTCCCTTTTGGGAAATCTAACTTTTTTTGGTAGTACAATTATTGCACTTTAAAAAAGTTGATTTTCCAAAATTACCCTTTTGATAGTACATTTTTTGAGAATATCAATGTCATAATTATACTTTTTATATTGTTTATTAATTTAAAAGAAGAGCAAAATAGAAAATTTATATTATTTTTGTACTTGATTTTTGAAGATGGACTAATATTTTAGGACAATGAAAAATGGAATAAAGGACTAATATTTTAGGACGGATGGAGTATTAGAAAGAGAAAAAGAATAAGGAAGGTGTGATCATCGATCATCGGACATGACAAAGAGAAGGAGAGGAAAACGTAGAACAAAAAAACAGAGAGAAAAACATAAAGTATAAGAAAAAAAATGCGGTGAGAGAGAGGAAAAGTGTAGGATTTTTAAATCCACTCAAAAAATTGTTGGATTAAATAATATATATATATTTTAAACAGGCCTACGAATAATTTTTCTTAGGATTAATTAGGGAAAAGTCTAAATTTGTTGAGCGATATGTTATATATATATATAGATAGATTCTTGTCAAAGGTTAAGCTGTTAGGAATAAAATGGTTTGTAGTATTCTAACGGCATTCTCTACACGAAAAATAATATTTAGTTTTTACTTATTCAGCAAAAAAAATAACATTTTAAGAGATGGTCAAACAATATAATTTTAAAAAAAATATTAACTAGGACAATGATTAATCCATATAATCCCCTAATGGTGATATGCATGTAAAAAGAAAGGGAAAATTAGTGAAACATCACTATTTAACTTTGTATAATAAGAGAGATTTAAGATATATTTTTTATTAGATAAGGTTTCTTAATATTTTCACAGAAAAAATTTGACTCAGAGAAATTTAAATTTTCATAGAGAAATTTATTTAATTTTTCAGAGAAATTTAAAATTTCTCTAGTATGATAAAATTAAAATTTCTTTAAGCCGGGATGAAATTTCTTTGAATCGGGTAAAATTTCTCTAAATCAAATTTTCTCTGTAAAAATATTAAGGGACGTTAACTATTATGAAAATATTATATGTCACTTGTCTTATAAAATCTTAATATCAAAGATTTAAAAAAAATCCTAATATATATATATATATATGAACAAAAATATATGAAATATGTATTAAAATTTATTTTTTTAACATTATCTTTAACAGAATCCAAATTATAATGTACTCTTTATTTATATTTTATTTTATTTTCGAAATGAATTAATAAGGCCTCGTTTGGCAACATTATATTTTACCTTAAAAGTTAAAAAGTTGTTAGAAGGGTTAAAAATCTTGTCAAAAATTCTACTTTTTTTCTATTTTTTGCATATATTTTCATAAAAAATTAAAAAATTATCTCAAATTTATTAATTTTTTTACTTCATATTTTAACTCAAAAATTAAAAAATCATTAAAATAATTTATTCCCAACCTAAATACAGCCACTTGACCTTTTGGCTAAAAAAAAACAAAATATAGACTTGACCAAGCTCCTCTTATACTCGGCAACAAGAACAACAAAAATTGAAGCATAAATAGAAAAAAAGGTTTCCAATTTTAATAATATATTCTTCTCATCGACAGATTCTAGATATTCTTTCTTCTTCCCCAAAGACGATCATCTCGCTGAAGGGAAAGAATTTCAAAATCTTCATCGAGAAGAAAATATATATATATATATATATATAATAATAATCCTAATCCCAATCCAAATCCAATTCCAAATCCATTTCCTTTTCCCAATCGGAAAATCTAATTCCCCTCTTTGGAAAATCCAATTTTCGCAGACAAACCTCGATCGATCATCGTTCCCAAATCTCCCAATTCTGACTCTCTGTCTCCTAATCATTTCCGTCTAGGGCTTTTTTCAATTTCACATCGGATTGGTCACTTTGACTCGAAGTTTTGAGGAGCCTCATCTCTTGGTAATCGCTTTTCTCTTTCTTCTCAATTGCTTTGATTTTTCTCAAATTTGGTTCGATTTGGATTGTGGGATATGGGTTTTGTTTGTGAATTGTATATGGTTTTTACTATCCGTATTATAAATTTTATTTATTTATTTTTTTTTGTTGTAGATTTTGTTGCTGGTTCCTGTTTTATATTCCTGTGTTTGATGTACTTCTTATTGGTTCACTTGTTATGAGTAGTGCTTCAGATTTTTCCAGCTAGATGAATAATGTTGAGTTAGTACATCAACTAAACTTCTTCAGCATGTATTATTGTTCACAAACATAGTTGTGAAATTGAAAATTGCATCATGAATTGAAATCCTAATTTTGTGAATTGTAAATCGAATTGAATCGAGAATGGTTAAGATTCAGTACAAACTATAGAAAAAAATGTTAACCAATCGTATGTATATATAATAAAATAATAAAATTGGACACATGTTATTAATGAAGCCAGCTTAAAGATAGTTCTCAAGTTTGGGTTGTCTGCTGAGTGAACAAACCAACTTATGAGCTGAGCAAAAGCATTTGTTCGGCTAATTTGCAGCCTTAGTTGAAGGTACTCCAAAATATGCACAACCTGCTGGGCTTTCCTAGAAATTGTAAAGTTGTAGAACTCTTATCTAGACATGATGGAATATTTCAGGACATAGACTTGGGCCCACTCATATAATTTAGATCAAAGACTTGGTGCAATCTGTGCTTTTTGTTAACACACCTTAACCAATATTTAAACTTGCTTTATGCTTTTACAGTGACTCTTGCATTATCATGTTCTTGTTGTTCTGGTAATGGTTCTTAATGCAGAGTCCGAATATTCATTAGTGAGAGACAAAGTGCATTTCATTTACTTGTTATCCTCGTATTCTTCTTCTTCTTCTTTTCTTTCTTTATTATTATTATTATTTTTTAATTTTATTTATTGTAAACTCAATTGGCTAAAGTTAATTAGATGAAGAGCTCTTGGCAAAGAGTTGTGCCATATTCTCTTTTGGTTGAAGTGTGGTGCATAAATCTTTCTTCATATCTTCTACTTTCTCAACTCCTATAAAAATTTGGCATAAAAAAAATTGTAGTCTGGTACTGCTATGACTTTTATAGAAATTGATTAATTTCGATATATTAAATGAAGCACGACTATCTTGGGCCTACTTTTAAAAAATATGCTCAGTGATTTCTTTTGTGGGGTTTGTAAGATCTCCATTATGATTACCGGGTGTTGTGGTGACTTTTGAAACTTTGGCATCACAGATATGCAGAGCCAGATAGTGTGCAGTGGTTGTAGGAGCATTCTTCTTTACCCTAGGGGAGCATCAAATGTCTGCTGTGCATTATGTAATGCAATAACCTCAGTCCCGCCTCCTGGTATCTTCTATCACTTTTTACTTTAACCTGATTTAGTATCTGAGAGCATCAACATGTGCATTTATTAATTAACACCTCTCACAAGGTCCTTTCCTTTATGTTGTTTTTGTGCGAATTCTTGGTAGTGGATATTAGGGGAAAAAATTGATGACACTAATTGTGCAGGTGTCTACTGTCAAACAATGTATAATGCTGACTAGTTAACCTAATAACCAACCATTTACTACTTATGGATGTGGACAGTTGATACTTTCACTCTACCTTGGTGTACTTATTGGTCTTCATTCCCAGAGCCAAATCACCTTAGTAAAGTTTTCTTTCATTTTATCTTCAATAGGCATTGTTATCAAATCGCAAATTGAATCATAAATTGTTGCTTTTGAACTAATGAATTGTAAGATTCACTTTATTTAATTTATTATATAATTTTATATATTTATATACATAGTGTTTAAAATGAAGTAAATATCAATATGACTAAATTGTATATTTGTTTGACCAAGAAAAATCACATATATCAATATAATTAATTGATTTCTTTTTTATTTCTTGATAGAGATGCAAAAAAGACATCGTTTCATGTATTATGCTAACAAAAACAAAAACATAACTGAATTGCAATGAATCATAACAAATCGCAATTTGAATAGGACTATTCTAAAAACCATGCCAATAGATGGTACTTCTATGTCACAAATTTATTCGTCGTTGATTTTGTCTTTTCTCATTTTACCACACATCCATCTCAACATCTACATCTTGGCCGCACTCAATTTGTCAACATATTGTTTCTTAATTGCTCAACATTTTGAATTATAACACCTGGCTGATCATATCCCACCTTGTAATGTTTTCATTTTAATTTCATCACAGGATATACTGGAAAGAAAAGATACACTTGAAGCACCCCTCTTACACCATCATCCTTCTTATGTATAAATGAGTCTTAGGTATCAAGGAAAAGGAAAGCTAAAATTTCAATGGTTTTTCAACCAAGGATCAAAATATTGTGTAATTTCCATGCAATCACTGGAAACAATTCTGTTCCTGTTGGACTACAACAGAACATGGATTAAAAATTGAGATTAACATGCTTACATTCCAAGAAGCATGGGCTTCGAAGGTGTTGTGTTTTCCTTTTGCTTCGAACACAAACACTTGTTAGACATCTCTCCAAATGTGTTCTATTATTATTTTCTATTTTTCAGAATTGGACACACTTTTGATAAATTTCCATCACTTAGACATACATGAAACACATCACATGTTTGAAGAAAATAACTTTTTGACGCTAATGATTTAGATCAAAATAATGTGGATGCAAAACTATTAATCCCTCATCTTTTAATTTTTGCAATTTCAGGAATCTAAAGCCTAAAATTTTCAATTTGCTTATGAATAGAGCTTTCTAGAAAAAATATTATGAATCTTCGCACTTTTTTTTTTTCTCTCCTACATATAGAATGTGGAAACAGATTTCTTTAATTGTTTGATATAGTAAAATAAAAATTTATTTATGATGTAAAAAATTAATAAATTTTGTATTATTTTCATGTATATACATGAACATATATATTTTTTTGTTGCCATGTCAATGTCATGTTGTGTTATGATTTTTTGAAAATTGGTGGCATGTCTGTATCGTGTTTTATCCACGTCTTGTGTCCATGTCCGTATCTGTATTCGTGCTTCTTGAAACAAAATTGTTTACGTTGAAAAAAGAAACGATTTAAACATATGGAGATGTCAAAATTTTTCATCTATGTTAACTACAATTGTATATTTTTTTCTTCCCCATAAAGAAATGAAGATTGATATGCTGAAATTAAATTCTTTGAGAAATAGCCTATAAAGAGTACACTAAGAACAACAAGAGGTTGGGGAAGAACTTATCATCGCTTTATGGGTTTGATCATGTCGTGTGGGAGCTATAATTAGTTTCTCTCTATTTACTTCTAGTCATGACTTCTACCGTGCGAATACCATTTTCTGTTGATTTGGCCTTGATATGCATCCTTCAGATCAGAGTATGGCTTGATAAGAAAAGGAAAAACTTTGCATATGGTTCCTGATTAAGACTTATCGGAAGGCCTCGTTTGGGGAAACATGCTATTTTAGTAACTTTTTGGCTTTTTGACTAAAATATGAGGTAAAAAAAACTAGTATATTTGGGATGACTTTTTAGTTTTTTACAAAAATACGTGTAAAAAGTAGAGAGAAAAGAGAATTTTTGACTTTTTTGTATAGTTTGTTGGTTTTTTGATTTTTTTAGTGACTTTTAGGCTAAAAATGAAGCGTTGCCAAACGAGGGGAATCTACTCTCAAAACTGATGTTTCTGCGCTAGTCAAAGCAATGTTTTGAGTTGTTCTTTAATATATCTTGTTGCATTTCATTTTTGTGGTGGCATAAACCTTTCTGGATTTATAGTCATCAATGGATTTATTTGTTGTAACCTAGGAAGCATGGGTGCGGGTGCACTAACATGGCCAAATTAAAAAAAGTAGGATATGGTTTATGACCATAAAAATATTTTTTTTTATAATTTGTATTAGTACATAATATATAATAATTAAAAAATCAAATGCAAAAAATTATTGAAGTATTTTTGTAATGGTCAGAAAAAGAATCCCAATTATTTTTTTACATTTTTAATAATTACAAAGATAGGCACAGTATAATTATTCTAGTACCCCTATATTTAAAAAAAAAAAAACTACTTTTGTGCCCCATTGTATCCGCAAAAGTACTTGAGCAGTGCCCATCCCCTACCTGAGCCATACCTGTCCTGTACCCAAAGTATTTCGTCAATCTGGTAGATGTTCAGCCATACTGATACGCTTACTTGTACTGGGTAAGTACGTGATACTTGTACGGAAATATTTTCGTAGTACCCAATGCTCCATAGGTTGTAATGTGTTGCCTTTCCCACTTTCATTTCACATCTCATCTTGCATACTTGCCTTGGTGGCGGATTAACATGCTCACTTTCATTCCCATTTCATGCTCATTGACAAGCCTTTTTTCGTATTTGATCAATGTGGCCACTCCACCCGAAAATAATTGTTAATCAGACAGACTGTTGATACTGGAATTATATATGGACTGCTGGGTGCACACGCTGGGAAGTGTTATTTTACATCTTGACTTTCTATATATAGATTGCTCTGTTGAACAAGACTAGGGATGCTGTATTGTACATATCTGAGTTAAAGCTCGTCCCCAAATGCAACATAGGCAGTTTGATATAGACATGGTTTCATTTGGGTCATGTAAATTGAGTAAATCTGAGAGGGAAAAAAAGGTGACACATTTTCTATTAATTTATACTTGAGGGCAGGCATCACATGGACACATTTCACATTTTAGATTCATACTTCTAAGTCTTCGCGAGGGCTGTGAGCATTGGAGTCATTTTATAGATTAGATTAGACACTTTCTAGGAATTAGATACTGAGTTTTCTGGCTTTATCATCTAAGCTACTGCAAAACATGCAGGAATGGAGATGTCTCAGCTTATATGTGGAGGTTGCCGTACATGGCTAATGTATACACGTGGGGCTACAAATGTGAGATGCTCCTGCTGTCAAACAGTGAACCTTGCACCAGGTACAACTGTTTGGAGACTCTTATCTGCATGTAGAGATCAGTCCCCTCTATATATTGTAATTTCAATGCTCGGGTTAAGGAATCTCATGTCTGATGTTTGCTCCCCCTGCAGCCCCAGGCCTCAACCAAACTCTCTTTATGGGAATATTCCTCATTACCTCAACGGACATTAAATTATGTCCTCCTACATTTTTTTTAATAGTGTAGTTCAAGGAAAAATGGGAAATGACAGTTCAATACATCCGTTTCTTCTTCTTCTTCCTCCTTTGTTTTGATGACTTTTCTTTCTTTATGTCATTTCCATGAACAGTCGCAAGACCTATTTAGATATACTACATATGAATGGTGATGTTTGAATTATCAGGAACCCCTTTCAGATCCATCCTCTGACACTGTTGCCTACATAAGATGCAAAATTATTAATTTAGTTATTCTATAAATAGGAACTGGTGTATTGTGGTTCTCTGCCGTGGCAAGTTTATGATCTGTGTATTAGTCTACACAACTCATGGAAAGTAATTTTTTGTCTAGAAGTTATTAGATACCACCTAAGTCAGAAAACTGCAGGCATTTTTTGAAGAACAGATGTTATTAACCTTTTATTTTATTTCCTTGTTTTGTTTTCTTTTGGAGAAGTCCATATGGTAACTTTCAGAGCTTATGTGCGAGGATCTGGAAAGATCCATGGCTTTCAATTTTTGTCCTGCATGGTAGTATGTGAAATTGAGCCCTAAAATCGGAGTAGTGGCTAGTGAAAATTATATCTGTGAAGTATTTTTTAAATGGTACGGGCCCACTCTTTTTTACTAAAATACTTGACACTTGCCTTAGTGGCAAACCAAAAAAAGCCTGTAGGAATTCAGGTGAAGTAAATATGTAGAATTCTTTTTGTTTTTGTTTTGGTCCCATTGTTACTTATGCTAGACAACCAGCATGTGCCTTTGTACCTTTTTGTTCGTAGATTGGACACTTGGATTGTACTACTAGTTTCCAACTTTCTAATCATGCTGCATCATATTTTTTTCTCTAGATTTTCATTCTTTGACTGACTATTTCTGGCTAATTTTGGGTTTATAATTGTGTATGCAAAAGCGTCTAACCAGCTTGCTCATGTTAACTGTGGAAATTGCCGTACAACGCTGATGTACCCTTATGGAGCTCCATCAGTCAAATGTGCCATTTGCCACTACATTACAAATGTTAATGTGAGTATAAGGAAATCTGCTTAATAGTTTAATTTAACGTTGCTAGATCATACCATCATTTATTATTTGATATAGTCCTCTCCTCTCTCGATTTCTCTATTATTATATTATTTGGCATCACACCTAGAGTCAGAATCGCATCACACTATCCCAAAGTGACTTCAAAAGCTCTGAATTCTTTATTGAATTAGAAGCATTACATGGCTTTAAATAGAATATTGAGAACTAATTTTGTAATAGGATTTGAGTTCTTATTAGAAACAATTGACTTTTTACTTCTAAAAACAATTTAATCCTAAATAAGACTTATAAATAAAAAAACTCAATTACAGCAGTTGACCATATGACGACTCATAGGTGACACCTACAACAACCCATGTTCAGAAATTCTGCAAATTACCAACTAGAGTAATACCTGGTCTAAATAATTATAAATAAGACTACTAAGCAAAAATTTAATTATACATGTTTTTCATTGATCCTATTTGAGTTTGGCTTCAAAGCAGCCAGTTTCCAAACTTAGTTTTTCTTTACGCTATGTTTAGTTGAGGGATTTGGAAAGGAAAGGGAAAGGGAAAGGGAAAAGGTGTATGAAACTAGGTGAAATGATTTCACCTACCTTTTCTCTTTCTGTTTCCAAATCCCTCCCAAATCCTCCAACCAAACGCAATGTTAATCTTGCTTTTTCTTACTCATTTTATGGATTGCATGAGCACTTTCTCCTGATATAATTTTATTTCCTTATCAGAAAGGAAAAAAAAAGAAAAAAGAAAGAAAGGGGATTTAACAATGGTGGATGTGAATTATGACTCTAATCAGACTACAATGGTAAAATAGCCTTACTGTAGGCTAGCCAAAATAATTTGGACAAGGCTTTTTTAACATTTCGTTGAAGTTTGTTCTATTGGCACTTAAGGGTTTTTCGTTTGTAGTTAGTGATGTTAGTGGATGAAGATGGTGTTCAAGCTCATATGAAGACTTGAACCCAAAGCTTGGGTATGACAATCATTAGACATTAAGGAACATTGGTACCTTCCCTATTGTCTTACAAGCTCTAAATATTTCATCCCAGAATATTTACCGAGTCCAATACTTTTCTCTTCAATGGAACCATGGTAAATAATAATAATAATAAGGGTAAATTACACTTACCTCGCTTGAGGTTTGTAAAAAATACACTGGACACCACTAGTTTGACATAATTATACTGTGCTCCCTTAACGTCTTAATTAACTCATATCCCCCTTTCTATTAGTCATTTGTTAGTTATTTGAATGAAAAATGATGTTATAATCCCTTTTATACTATAATATAGATTTTACCTTTAATCCTACATGTGTTTACATATTACTTGTATTAATTTGTTTGTTTTAGTCTTATTAAAAGGGATATTGGTGTAATTATGCCAAACTTGTCTGACTTGGCTTATTTTTTTCGACTTCATGGGTAGTCAGTGTAGTTTACCCTAATTATTAGTTATTGATTAACGATTAAAAGAGTTTTGGTTGAACATATTTTATCACATTTGACCCGTAGGCTAAGGGTGCGAGTGGTATTGTTTTTTGTTTTCTTCGTCTTGAAAATAAGAAACAAAATTGAACCAGGAGCTTGCGTTTCAATTTGTTTCCCAAAACTGTTATTGAGAAAATTTTCTGGAAACACCTCATTTTATAAAAGAACACTTGTAAGGTGAAAAACTATTTTTCACACAAAATGAAAATGATATGAAAACACGATGTTTTTAATCTTTTCATTCCTTTCCTGAAAAACGAAAAACGGGAACATAAAAAATGAAAACGATACCAAATAGAAGTTCTGAATTCATTTATTTTCTGTGAAGATGCATCTGAGCATTTTGAATGGTCCACAATCCACGCCATTATACTTAGAAATCAATGCTAATTTAAATTTGTCAGATTAGGTAGTGTATTTTTAGTTCAAATTCCATAGTGCAACCATGCAATGTTGCTTTTATTATTGTTATTATTTTTAGCCCACTGCTGAGTATTTCTCAATTCTCTTTTCTTATTTATCCTCTAGATGGGCAATGTGAGGGTCCCCATTCCCATGCACAGACCAAATGGGGCAACTACCCCTGCATCAATGCCCTCCACTTCAGCAGTAAGTTAATTTGTAGTTCACCAAGTGAAAGTTTTATATGGCTTATCTTATTATACTTGTTCCATATTTAATCTCTTTAACGTTGTTGAATCTGTTGCAGGCAATGCCTCATTCTCAGACCCAAACCGTTGTTGTCGAGAATCCCATGTCAGTCGATGAAAGTGGCAAATTGGTACAATTTTCTTGCTACTTTCCCCCCCCTCTTCATCCTACCCTCCTGTACTTGCTACTTTAATTTTACAAAAAATTCACAGAATCCGATCATCCCACCCCATGTGAGAGACTTGTGTCCGGTTCTATGATCGGATTCTGTGCACGTAGAAGAACTGTGATTGGATTCTCTGGCACTTTTATTTTGTGAAAGATTCACCTAATCAGACACAATTCTCTCATATATGTGTGGGTCCCCACCTCATGCGGGAGTGTTGTGTTTGGTTTTGTGATTGGAGGCTGTGCATATTGTTTTTTCATAGAAGACACAGATGACTGATATAATTGTGAAATTTATAGGTGAGCAATGTGGTTGTTGGTGTCACGACAGAGAAGAAGTGATCAAAGCAAATTCCATGATTCATCCTGTGGAATATAAATTAATGGGTTATTAGTTCGGAATTATTGTTTCCTAAAGCTGTGAAGAGGGATGTGGAGATATGTGTGCATATTAGAATGGAATTGACTATTATTAATGTTATTACAACATTGGGGATATATTGAGTTTTTGAAGAAATTGAGACTGTTTGGCTTATATTGAGAGGATAGTAACTGGAAAAGATGATGTGTTTGTGTGATGCTGTATTGAATAATTTGTTTGGAACATAATTATTTCTATCAGTGCTCATAAAATCTCTGGCAATTGGAAAATTATTTTCAATGGAGATGCAATTTTTCTTGACTTCAATACATTTGATTCGTTGAGTATGTGATGTGACTTGTAGCATTAGGGCTCCATTTTGTTTTTTTTTTTGGTTTTTTTTTAAGGTATAATAGGTTGAATTAAAATATTAGTTGAGGTATCAAATATTGATAGATAAGTGAAGTGTAGAAGGGAAAGGACTATCATTAGGCCAGCGTTGATAGAATTGGTCATTGTGAACGTCGACTATAAATAAGTTTCAAGAGTGAGTTTTACTGGTGTTAAGAGTTAGCTATTATATATGTTGTATGGAATCAAATGGACTGTCGTTTTATGGTTCAAGTCTTGGAGGATAGGATGAGAGAATTTTCATTGAACTTCAAAATTTTGAAAGTAAAACTGCACTCACACACTATGTCTTCAACGCTCATTTTACTTTTTATATTTGGAGGCGGCTAGTTCAATTACAAGAGTATTGGGGGCTAATTCGAGTTTCACTTAGGTGCTTTGGGCTCTTCATATTTTAGTATTTTTTGAGTAGATTATTTATGCAAAAAATTAATTTGATGAGACAATAAAAGATGAACTATTTGAATCACCGAAATGGAATTAGGATTAGGCTCACAGTGCTCTCAACAAGGCCTTTCAGTTCAATTACAAGAGTAACAGGAGGGACCAGCAGCATAAAAGGGTTCATAGACACAACAAAAATAAACAATACATCAAAATAACAGTACAACAAAATACAGAGGTAACTTCAATGACTAAGAAATAACTAAACATAGGGAACATAATATTAAAAAATAAAAAAATACTAAAATCCAAAACAGTTCCATGATGTTACTGCAACTCCACAGCAAGGCTAACAGAACTCAGTTACCCAAATCCTCCATACAGATTCACTTCTACTCATTTGTCAAAAAATTTCTGCAACTGATCTAACAGAAAGAAAAAATAAATAAATAAAGAAAAAAAAAATTTATCCAAATATTTTTTAATACTAAAATAAAATTATCATGTCCTCATTTTGGTCCACTCACCATAAAATTGATGGTTAGGTCAGGTAGTGTTAATAGTTGGGCGATAATAGAGAATAAGAATGGTGAGATAAGAAGGAAAAAAAAAAAAAAAAGGAAAGAAAATGATATGTTTAACTTCATAAAGGTTAATATAGATATTTCTGAAAAAAAAAAATTTATTGCTTATAATATACTCGGTTAGTTTGATTTAACGGTTAATTAATGGATGAGACTATTTGTTATGCAATTGGAAATCTCAAGGAGTTAGATATAATTTCTCAAATATGAGGGGAGAATCTATATTTTAAATAATTTTTAATAAATCATAAAAATTATTGTGTCGTTTTGCAATTTAAATTCGAGTTAGGAAAAAAAAAATCATTTTTTTACAACAAAAATTACAAAAAAACGACACCGTTGTTTGGTTTGGATTTTTAGAATTCACTTTTCAAAAACTTGAAAATTTTTATTTTCCATTTTTATTATTTATTTTCACTGAATTTTTTTAATATTCTAAGCATTTTTTTTTAAAAAAATTTAGATACAGCTAACATAAATACAATTAAAAAGTATAATATTTGTGAAATTTTTTTTTAGAAAATTCACCAAATACCAAAAATATTAAAAAAATGAGAATTTAATATATTTTTTGTATTCTCGTGTATTTATTGATTTTTTAAAATATTTTTTTACAAATATTTTACTTTTTAAATAGGTGCATTTAAAAAGTAAAAAATTTGTTTAAAATTTTAAAAATATTCACTCAAAATAAAAAAAATTTAAAAAATAAAAAATTAATTTTCAGAAAATTGAAACCAAACATACTGATATTTTTTAAATATACTTTTTTTAAATTATTAATTTTCAAAAAAAAGAGCTTCATGCAACCAAACCCTAAAATAGTCGCGTGACTCGCTTTAACAAAACGTGTGAATCAAGATCTGGCTTTCCATATATTTGTCACTCCCCAAACAGTTCACACATAACACTGCAACCAAACAAGCCAATAATGGCAAGACTGTAAATAACTCAAAGAAAGGCTAATCACACACTTAAAAAGCACATTTGGTATGATGGAATGAGTTTGAATGGAATGCCTATTCTAATTTTTTATTTTCTTTCCCTCATTTTGGTATATTTCATTTAAGTGAGAATAGTTATTTCATGAGCATGTTCATTGTAACAAAAAGTAAGAATACATATTCCATATGAGAAACTAAGGAATAGCTATTCTATTTCAATATAGAATCATCATAAAATAAAATAACGATCTCTCTCATAAAAATAAAAAACAAAACGATTGTTTCAGGCAAATTTTTTTTATTCTCTCTCTCTCACTCTTCAATCTCTTTCTATGAATACTCTTACATACTAAACAATCAGTCATAGATGACTCCATCATTGTTCTTCTATCAGGATCAATATATATATATTTTAAAATTATGTTTCAATTTATTTAGATGTTTGCTGTAAGGCTTATATATATATATATATATATATAACTCTATAAAATCATATTCAATGTATAATAGAATACATATATATGTATCACGTTATTTTTTTATATATATATAGTTTGTTTGTATTTTTTTTTCTTGATTTAAATTTTGTTTCATATGCACAAGATTGAGTGATTTGTATCTTTCATTTTATGTTTTTTTTTGCAATGTGAACTAATTTGAAAAATTAATTTTTATTCTATACATAAACACTGCACAAGTGATTGTTATTTCTTGTTGACAAATTAAAAAATTTCTGTTTAAAAGACATTACTAATTTTTTTTTAAAAATTTATTATTGTGATCATATTAATGAATTTTTTAATAATTTTTATTCATTTTTCAAAATTTAATATGATTAATATGCAATATTTAATATAGTAGTTATTAGTTTGTTACCATTCTATTCCATTATTTACTTAACAAATCAAACATGAGATTAGGAATGGTCATTCAATTCCCCCAATATCAACCAAACAGTGAAATATGAATGAGCATTTCATTCTATTTGACCATGTATTTCATTTTTACTATTAATTTATTTTTATTTTAGGGCGTTTTGACAACACGTTAAAAAATTAACTTTTTTACTTTTTGATTTTATTGAGTTATATCACTTCTCTATTTTTTTATACCAAAAAAATCAAAAAATTATAAAAAAAATAAAAAAACTTAACTTTTTACTACATTCTCAAAACACCATTTCATTTTATTTTGGGTAAATTACACTAACACCCCATGAGATTTATATTTATTACAATTTTTCCCTTACCTTTTGGAAATTACATCACCCCTTGACGTTTAAAGTTTCATTGCAGATTCCTCCCTCAGTAATTTAATTTTTTCAAATATCAATTTTACCCTCATTGGGTAAATTACATTGACACCACTCACATTTTAGAAATTACAATTCCCGCCCTAAGGTTTAAAATAGTATTACCAATTGCCCCCTCGGTTAGTATTAGTTGGAAAAAAAATTCATTGAAAAAAAAATTCATTGGAAAAAAAATTATTTGAAAAAAAAAATAAATTGAAAAAAAAATTTGTTAGTAAATTTTTTAAATTTCTCTTTAAAAACCAACATAAACTCATTTTTTTAATTTACGTTTTTTTCTCAAATTTGCAAACTGAGACAACAATTTATAAACCAAAAAAATTATCAAACAAGTTTTTATGATAGTTTTTAAAATTTTTGTAAATATAAATTGAAAACTGAAAACGAAATAGTTACGAAACAGGCTTTAGATGGTAAAAATATCGTAAAATTAAAAAATAATTAAATAAGTTACCAACGTAAGAAATGACTTATTAAAAGATTCTTAGGCTATGTAAGATTTGATTTTTAGAATTTTTTTTAAAAAATTAAAAATTGATCTGGTTAAGAAATAAAAAATAAAAAATAATTATCATTTTTTCGTTTGGGAAGTGGGTTGACTTTTTGGCTTTTTGACTTTTTTGACTATTTTAGCTTGGGCTAAAAAGCTTGGTTTGGGAAGGGCTTTTTGATTTTTTGGCTTTTTTGACTTTTTTTGTGAGAGAAGAGTGTAATGATTATGGGTTGAATGTGATATTTTGTTTGTTGTGGCTAAAATAGCCTATTTTGTCTTTTGTGGCTATTTTAGCCAAAAAAGCCCAAAAAGCCTCTTCCCAAACAGTATATAATTTTTATCTTTCTAGTGGTTAGAAATATTTTTTTACAAATTAAATTAAAATAGCCATACGTATGTATATAACCTACCCAAAAGTTAAAATGATAATTATTTTTTGCCCTTAAATGATAATTATTTTTTATTTTCTATTTCTAAACCAAATAAATTTTTAATTTTTAAATTTTTTTTCTAAAAATCAAACCATACATAGTCTAAGAATCTTTTGATAAATCATTTATTACGTTGGTAACTTATTTAATTATTTGTTAATTTTACGACATTTTTACCATCTGAGGCCTATTTGGTAACCATTTCGTTTTCAGTTTTCAATTTATATTTACAAAAATTAAAAAAACTGTCATAAAAACTTATTTAATATTTTTTTTGGTTTATAAATAGTTGTCTCAGTTTGTAAATTTGAGAAAAAAACGTAAATTCAAAAAATGAGTTTACGTTGGGTTTTAAATAAAAATTTAAAAATTTTACCAACAATTTTTTTTTTAATTAATTTTTTTTTCAAATAATTTTTTTTTCAAATAATTTTTTTTCCAACTAATACAAACTGATGGGACAATTGGTAATGCTACTTTAAATCTTAGGGAGGAAATTATAATTTCTAAAATGTGAGGGATGTCAATATAATTTATCCAATGAGAGCAAAATTAGTATTTAAAAAAATTAAATTATTAAAAAAAAAATCTATAATGAAATTTTAAACTTTAGAAAAGAGATATAATTTTTAAAAAATGAGAAAAGAATTATAATAAATATAAACTTCACGAGAGTGTCAGTGTAATTTACCCTTTTATTTTATCGCACCAAAAATGCTCGAAGTTGTTCGCTTGGTACTTGCGACGAAGTGGGACCACACAAACAAGACAGTGGGCACAATTTTGGGTTTCGAATCTTTGGGTTGCTTTCTAAAAAAAAATCTTTGGATTCTTTTAAGGGTAAAAATGTCATTTCAAATTACTCTCATGCTATTGCCACTTAAGTTTTTATTTAGCTAAAACCAACCAGGCAACTTTTATTAGGGAAATTTACAGTTTAGTGGGTTTTTCACAAAAATATTTGGAAAATTTATTCATAAATTTCATATGAGAAAATATTGATCTATTTAATTTTAAGAGTTTTCTTATGAATTAATTAATTTTTTTTAATTATATAATTTTTGAAAATTGTATTTATTGATTTGGTGCCATTTAAATTCAAGTGAATGTTTTTTATGATTTATTTTTTTAATTTTTTGATTTATTTTTGAAATAAGAATGGAAAATGAGATGTGAAAATTCTTTTTGAGAGATTGGTGGTTGAAGTGTTTATTATCGAGCGTGAAAAATTATGGTAGCGTTTGGTAGAGTTTTCTAAATATGATTTGAAAATAGAGTTGTATTTTGAGTTTGTAAGTTTTGGAATTATGATTTGAGTGTAGAAAATTTGTTTGGTTATGAGTTTTGAAAAGAGTTTTGAATTGAGTGTTGAATTGAGTTTTTAATGTTTGATGTGACATGTGAAATAAGAAAATGGGTCATACTAGGTTTCATGAAAACTTTCATGAAAACTCATCTGCACCGTTGGATCATGAGATCATATCTGATCTAATGGTGCAGACAGTTTTCATGGTGGTTTTCCTTAAAATTTTTCCTTAAACCTAGCATTTCCCTAAGAAAATTTGTTTGATTATGAGTTTTGAAAAGAGTTGTAAAACTTAATTCAAATTGTTATAACTCATAATCAAAAACACTACTCAAAACTCTATCGAAAATTCTGATTAATAAGCAAACTCTTTTTAAAATTCAATTAAAAAAATTAATTATTAATAGAAAATAATATTAATCAAATTTTTTAATTGAAAATATTACAAAGGCAATAATTTTTTTTTAAAAATAAATATTCAATTACTGATTTAAAATAACTTTTGATTGTATATTTGGTTCGAATTTTTTTATATATTTTTCAGTTAAAATATTTTTATATTTTTAATAACTATTATCACAAATTATTTGCTATTTATTGTATTGTTAATTTGAAATAAATGGCCAAAAATTTTATCAGGTATTATCTATGTGGGAGTCAAACAAAAATTAGAATATTATTTTGTTAGTATCTACACAATTTACCACACACAATTCAATTTTATTCAAATTTTTTTATTCGCTTTCAACAGAAAATTAGTCTACAATAACACAAAAACATGTATGTATGTATGAAAGAGTTACCCCCCCCAAAAAAAAAAAAAAACCACTGTAGTGCTCAATCGGCTGGACATCCGGGAGATGTCCGGAGAATGTCCAGGAGGATGTCCCATAAATTCAAAAAATTCAAAAACGGTACGAAAAGGTAAGAGTTTTGCATTGGAAGTTTGTTTTGGAATGAGTTTTGCTAAACATGAAATAGTAATGTATTTTGAAACGTGTGGTGGAATTAATTTTTGAAAACCCCATCCAAACACTTTGTTCACGTGAAGAGGTGGAATTGTAATTGGAAAATTGTACCAAACACAGCCTATATTTTTGTTAGTGTAGTTTTATGGTGTTACATCAGAGTGTTATATTATAGTGTTACGTTTGGAAAAAAGTATACCAATTTTTTTTTATATGTTATATTGATTGGAGTGTTGTATTAAAGAGTTTTTTTGGAATATTACATTGTAATGTTTGAAAAAAACACACTATGTAATTTTTTAATATATTACATTAGAGTGTTACGTTTAGAAAAAAAATGTATTAATGAATTTTTGTGTGTTATATTAATTAGAGTGTTACATTGAGTTTTTTTTTGGAATGTTACAAGTAAGGTAACAAATAAAATTTTAAAAGTTGACAAACACTTCTCTCGCTATAGAAGGTGACAAAACATCAAATTCTATACCAATTAGAGTGTGTGTCAACTTTTGAAATTTACTTGCTGCTTTGTGGGAATTGTGAGAAAAGAAATTGTTTGAATAAAATGTTTTCAGAAAAAAAAAATATATATATATACATCACTGGCAAGAGTGTCTATTGCTCTGGCAATAGAGTTTTCCCTCTGGAGATACACAATCGTTTTGGTTGGTTTCAGTTATAAACTGTGTGCGTACGTGTGCGTGCCTTCAGTTTCTCTAGGTTGACCCTCTCTCTCTCTCTCCCTCTCTCTCCAGAACCCTCCTTTCTCTCTCTAGATCCAACTTCCTCCTCATTTTAGGAGTCCTTATCCTGCTTGTTATTGTTTACAAAAACAATATATATAAATATATATTTTGTTATATTATTAAAAAAAAAAAAGAGTATTTAAATATAGGAAGAAAAATAAGCAACATTCGCTTCAAACGTGGATTTTTAGGGCCTTTTTGAGGTATATTTCAATTTCAATATATTTATTTGTTTAATCCATGAAAAACATGTATTGGGTTTTCTGTTCTGTTCATGGTTGGTTACTGTCATTCTTCAACAATCATATGTTCTTTTTTTGTCTTTTATGTTCTATTTGGTTTCACTTGGTTGGTCTTAATCTTCTTTGATTTGATTTTTCAATTTTTTTTTTTTTTTTTTTGGGTTTTGGTTTAGACATTAATATATCAATCAGATACTGTTGTCTGTACATTTTTTTTTGTGGATTTGTTGAATTGGGTTTAGATTGGTTTGTGCAATTCTCTTTCTGGGTATTTTATTTGTGTTTTGTGGATTGAATTTGTTTGGAATCATTGGATTGGAAAACACATTGAAACTGTTTCTAGGGTTTGGACTGTTCATTGTTAAAAGTTGTATTTTATTGAATTGGGTTAGTAGAATTAGTAGTTTTTTCATATCAAAGAGTTTAGGTTATCATATATTTTTGCTTCTTCTATTCAATTGAACCATCAATCTATATGTATTATGTTTTATGGATCCTTACATGTTTAGGGTATACTTGCAAGTATTTGCTATTTGATTCTCTGTTTTGATACTGCCTTTGATCTGCAGATCAGATCCTTGTTTCTGTCTATTGTAATAATTGTGTTTATTGTTATGCGATCATGACTCATATCAATAGGTATGTCATGTTTCTGAGCTAATGAGATTGTAAACCCTAGCCTATTCAGTGTGATGTGATGACTATGTTGATCTTTGGCTATCCTTTATGAGCTATACGGGTGGTGCCTGTTCTCTTTGTTGAGCATGGTATCAATACCTAGGTTGTGTCTTCGGTTTTGGTTTATCAATGTTAGATGGCTTGAGATTTTTATCAAGATGTTCCTTTGGAACGTTAGCATCCCCAATGTTTGCCCATCAATAAATGGACCATTTGTTACGGAGCACGGAGACACGAGACAGACCTAGAAAATATAATTTCTTCAAGTTGTCTTGAAGCTTTCAAAACCATCCAAGTAATTGGTGTCTGATTAAAACATAGAGAGCATAGATTGGTGTCACCTACTTATATGGAGAAAATGGGTCATAAAGCGGCTGACTAACCCTAGTTTTACATAAAAATGAAAACAATGAGGTTATTAACTAGTTCCAGTGATGCAGTTAGAAGATTTTTTTTATGGTGTTTCAATCAAATGCCCAAACTGTTACTGAGAAGTAAGGACCTTTGTTTCAGGAACTTCAATTAATTTGCTGATCGAAATCATTCTATGGAGGACCAATTATGTTTTATTTATTTATTTATTGTTTATTTACTAAAGTAAATAAATAATATATGTGAATCAATCTAGGGTTTTCTAGGGAATTTTATTGTGTACCTATCCCGACCTTCAAGATCAAAATTTGTAGTTTAAAGCCTGGAGAGTTTAGTCAAAATTTGTGATGTTATTCTCACATAGTAGATACATTGAAAGTGAACTGCCTTATTTGGGTTGTTAATTTTGTGCCAAATAATGGCATCACAAATGAGGAAAGGGAATGGGTGGATTTGGGATGTACTCAGCTCCAGATTCTGCAAATAAGATGCTATCATAACTTTTTTGCTCGCATAAATTATGTGGATACCTCGGTTTTCTTCATTGTTATTTGATGTGAAGCCATTTGAATTAAAGGGCTAAATTCCGATTAAAATATACTTGACAAAGAAGCCTGTGTTACCTTTTCTCGGTATGATTATTGTTTATTCAGTTGCAGCACTGGGCATTGTGTAGTATCTTCCATGATGTCATGTAGGATATGCAACTTGGAGACAATGTTACTTTATGTTTTGTTTATATATTGATTCAATTGAAGGGACTATTTGGAATTTGTTCTTGATTTCCTTTTTATATATTTTTTATTTTTAAAACCTTCTTGAAGTTCATCTTCCATTTCTTTAGTTTGTGTGGAAGGGTCTAGCCATCACCTACATCCATTAACGGAGTTGATCTCTGTTTACATAGGAATAAATTTTAGTTTATTTATGGCTCTATCTCTGTCTTCCTATTATCAGTTCCTTCTTTAAGTTGTTTTTTCATTTCTTTTTGTTTGCAGTTGAAAAGCTACGGTATTTGAATGTGTTCAAAATTTCTTCACCTAAAGGGTATCAGTAATCTCAATTTCTTGAAATTATCTCAACCAACACTGTAGCTTCAGGCTGTTATTTCCAGAAAACAACTGCTGATCCCAAATCACTGCAACAACACTGTAAGCAAGTGAAGATTAAACTGTCCTGCAGATATCGAAATTGGATTGATTATCGAGAATTTGATACGAGCTCCAGAGCAAAAATTGATTGTGAAAAAGAGCATGAAGGTTTATATCTACTCGTAGGCTCCGTATATTTTGATGTACTTTATTTATAAAGGGTTTCACTTGTTGAACAATATTTGTTCCCCCCTGATGCTAACTTAAGAGACATGGTACCTAAGTTTCCTTCCACTTTAAGGTTTAACTAATAACTTTTGAAAATATTTAAGCGGTACTATCTCTTTGTTAAGGCTTCATAGGATGCATGAATCTTACCATGTGCTTGGGGAGATTTAGGACATTTTTTTAAAATTAACATTCCAAACAAATCTACCTGCATCTAATATTTATTTTTAATCTTAAAAGTAATTTTCTTTTGAAATTTTTTTCATAATATAAATGTAGTAAGCGCCATGATAATATTGATTAGACAAGCAAGGACCTAATTTATAGTTAAAACAAATTTAGCCTAAACCATTTGTCCTTTTCATTGATCATTTGCAGTTAATGTATACATATATATGTTTAGGTGACAGGAACTCTTGATGTATGTTCAATGAATTCTTTCAGTTAGCAATTTAGTTTGCATTGCATGGATTACTCATGTTAAATTGCGTATGTGCTCTGTATGTTGGAATTTCTAGGTAAGCCAAATATTCTAAAATTATACTTTAAAAACTTACTAGACTTACCTGCAGGATCACTCGTCCAAGAACATGCACAAAAATGACAACAGTCTTGGGTCCTCAGCCAGCCCTCGAAGTCGGGAGGTATAAAACTTATTATTGTTGTTTGAAATTTGTTCTTAAATTTATGTGCATGTAACAGATGTGATAGCTTTCAATTGAACATTCTTTACCTATTTAATAATTCATTGGATATAAACATAGAAAATACAATGTTGTTACCTCTATACTCTGAAGAGCTCCAATTGTGGCCATAATTCACAGTTTCTTGGATTGGATCCTGTCCTTTGCAAGTGACAACAGTATCTTGGATGATATTGCTTTGATGGTTTTTTCACCTTGGACTTTTGTATTTGCATAGAGAAAGGTTTGTTTAACTGCTTCATCTCATGATAGCTATCTAATTGAGATCTTCTCCATTTGTAAATGCAGATATTGGCTAGATGGAATCCTGTTGGAACATGCAGGCCTGTCATTGATGAAGCTCCTGTTTTTTACCCGACTATTGAGGTATCTTTTTTTTCTTAATAAGATGTGATTTTGTACATTGGTAACTTTATTTGTTAAACAAATAATGTTTTTCTTATGCAATGAATTTGATGGTTAATTCATTAGGAGTTTCAAGATACACTCGGTTACATAGCAAAGATACGCCCCAAAGCAGAAGCATATGGTATATGTAGAATTGTACCTCCTCCTTCCTGGATTCCACCTTGCCCTCTTAAAGACAAGAATATATGGGAAAATGCTAAATTTTCTACGCGAGTTCAGCAAGTTGACTTGCTTCAAAATAGAGAGCCCATGAAGAAAAAAAGAGGCCGGAAGAGAAAACGAAGGGGGCATTCAAAGATGGGAACTACCAGGAGTCGTCGTAGTTCTGAAGGATCCGAATTGAACGCCACTTCGGACACTGATGAGAAGTTTGGTTTCCAGTCAGGATCAGACTTTACATTTGAAGAGTTTCAGAAATTTGCCAAAGATTTCAAGGAGTGTTATTTTGGGATGAAGGATGCAATAGAGGGAAGAAGTGCTGATGGGACTGAACAGAATGAGAGCTGGGAACCCTCAGTTGAGGAAATAGAAGGCGAGTACTGGCGGATTGTTGAGCGGCCAACAGATGAGGTTGAGGTATGGAAATATTCTAATAGCTTTTTCTCTCTAATTTATTCATGCAGATATTTTTAAATATGCTTGAGGGATGCTATTTTGCAAGATTAAAAGAGAAAACTGATGCTATTTTTTTGGAATGTGGCAGGTATATTATGGAGCTGATCTGGAAACTGGAGCATTTGCTAGTGGGTTCCCCAAGGCATTGTCTTCTCTATCCAAAAATGAATCAAATCAGTATATGGTTTCAGGTTGGAATTTGAATAACTTTCCACGCTTGCCTGGTTCTGTACTATGTTTTGAAGAATGCGATATCTCGGGAGTTCTAGTGCCATGGCTCTATGTGGGGATGTGCTTTTCATCATTTTGCTGGGTAAGTACTACTATGTATTTTTAAATGAAGCAAAAGAATTTTCTGAAGAAATGACAGAAGTTGGTGTTTATTGTGCTGATGGCATTTTTAATTACTGGTGTATCAGTGCCTTGCTTTACTCTTATTTTCCCTCAACTTTGTCATGAAATTAACCATCATATTTTAAGACGAATAGCTTTTGTAAACTCGTAAAAAGTTGGTACTAGACTAGTAGTATAATGCATATTTGTTTGGGGCATATTTCTACCCCTACATAAAAGTTCAAATGAGAAAATAAAATTAAAATAAATTTGGACATAGAGATGAGAGGAGATACAAAATCGGGATGCTAAGCAAACCAATAGGTGAACACAAGTCAATGAGTTTATGGTTGACTTGTTGAGTTTTACGGAGTAGGCTGAGCTGCTGAGCAAGTGGCAGGAAGGGTTAGTGTTATGGAAGCAGGTTTATGGTTGAACACAAAAGGCAAATAGGTCAGTTGGGATTAAAATTGAAGCTTGAATTAAAGTGAAAAAAGAGAATAAAACCAAAAGAGAGAGTAGAAAGTAGAAAAAGAATATTTTAGAGTCTTTTTTAGAATGATGATGGAATCCCCTGGGGTGAGTCCAATCACATCACATGCTTCAAAATAATTTTTTTTTCCTTCTTGTTCTGTTTTGTTTCTCCCTTGACTGATTGATTGTGTTTGAAGCTGTTGTTTGACTTTTGTTTCTCTTGTTTTGGGAAAGCATGTTGAGGACCACCATCTCTACTCGCTAAACTATCTACACTGGGGTGATCCAAAGATTTGGTATGGAATACCTGGAAGCCGTGCTTCTGAGTTGGAGACTGCCATGAGAAAGCACCTACCGGATTTGTTTAAGGAGCAACCTGATTTACTTCATGAACTAGTAAGAGAACAATAGCTCTAGATTTGCTGTGGTTAAGGACCTAAACTTGCATATAATAAGGATAGTCATGTTTTGAGAGTGAAATCTATGGTTGAACTTATGATTGTTTTGTTGTGACAGGTAACTCAGCTGTCTCCTTCGGTTTTGAAGTCTGATGGTGTACCCGTGTATAGAACTGTCCAGCATTCTGGGGAGTTTGTTCTTACCTTTCCAAGGGCATACCATTCTGGATTTAATTGTGGCTTCAATTGTGCGGAGGCCGTGAATGTGGCCCCTGTTGATTGGTTAGAACATGGGCAAAGTGCAGTTGAGCTCTACAGTCAGCAACGGCGCAAGACATCACTGTCTCATGACAAGTTGCTATTAGGGTCAGCGCGGGAAGCTGTCCGAGCCCTTTGGGAGCTTTCAGTTCTCAAAGACGAGACTCCGAGAAATTTGAGTTGGAAAAGTGTCTGTGGAAAAGATGGGATACTTACCAAGGCAGTTGAGGTAAATCTATGAATGTAATATACAACTATGAAACACGTATGCACATTGTTTAGATAAGTACCGATGCAATTGCTTTTGTGTTAGAAAGTTGTTTATGCACTCATCTAGTTTTCTGTTCAAGTAATTTATTTTATAATTTTTTACTTTTTCAGAAAAGGGTTCTGATAGAAGAGGAGAGAATGCATCAGCTTCCAACCCATTTTCAGTTTCTAAAGATGGAAATAGATTTTGATGTAAAAAGTGAGCGAGAATGTTTCTCATGTTTTTATGACTTGCACCTTTCTGCTGCCTGCTGCAAGTGCTCCCCGGACAGGTTTGCGTGTCTTAAACATGCAAACTTGTTATGTTCCTGTGAGTTGGACAATAGATTTGTCCTTCTTCGTTACACCATGGATGAATTAAAAACACTGGTTGAAGCGTTGGAGTTGAAATTGGATGCTATAAAAGCATGGGCATCAGAATCAGCTTCTGTAAATGGAAAAGATAGATCTTCTGCTGAGCTTGATGAGGAGAGAAAGACATCTGGAAGTAATGGTCTAAAGAAAAAGGAAGATCCATCTTGTTCCCCGGCAAACAAAGATGTTGATATAAACGACCCTTGCAGTTCGTGTTATTTTCATGTTTCTTCTGAAGTAGCTCCTTTGAACACTGAGCAAACAACTTTCAATTTATTTGAATCACAGAGCATGGTAGGTGAGCATAATCGAGAAGCTCCTCTTATAACCGATGAAGATCAGGTAGCACAGGAATGCTGTTTTGATTTGAATGTAGGAGATGTGACTGATGAACAAGCAAGTGGTTTGCAGCAAATATCTGATAGCTGTGATAATTATGGCACAAATCCACAGAAAGGATTAGATACAATGCGACTCGGTAGTGATTCCGATTCCTCCGTTTCACACATTATTTCAAACAAAGATCGTCCTTCATGTTCGGGGAATGCAGGGAATTCATGGGCATCTGATGGTGGTAAGTTGTTTGGGGTTGATCTTTCATTTTCCCATTCACATTCAAATGGTCCGTTAAGCTTCTTGTTAAAATCCGAAACAGTAGATCACTCGGACATGAGCAGACAAGGTTGTTTGATACAGAAGTTGAGATTTTGTGTTGATCCTATAATTTATGGAACGTTAGTGGTTGGAAAGCTGTGGTGCAACAAGCAGGCCATCTTCCCAAAAGGTATGCTTCAGTTTAACTATTTACATGTGTGGGTATCTATATTGTGCTTGGCAAGTGGCGCTACAGGTGTCACGTCATCGTCATCACCATCACACATCCACGTGGTAGACCCTTGAGGCACCACAATGAGTTAAGGTTGTATGCCTAGCCTAAGCGGGGGCATGCACACCACCACATATGAAACAGGACCACAACTCACCTTGATAAAGCTGGCTCTCCTAAAGCTCTCTATTGTCCTACATGACTGATGAGAAATATATTCTCTGCCCACTCACCCCAGCTCCATAGCAACATAATTGGACCCTAGGCCCACCTATGTTCACTTAGCTGCTCAGAGTGAGCCCTTGGCTTACCCATGAACTCACCCCCTTGGTTGCCTAGGTTGGGAGTAAGACCTAGGCACTCCCGCTTGGAATCATTGGAAGATTGTGGATTGTGGATTGGGAGTAAGACCTAGGCACTCCCGCTTGGGATCATGTAACTGTCTCCTTGCAGTGATAGTTCCACCTTGACCTGGCTTAGAGAAAGGGACATTGACCTTACACTTACACTTGTTGCATATATGATATGCCTCTCAAAATATCATACCTACACCTGCAGCTCCTATGATGCAGCCTTCCCAAGGACCTGAATCATAGGACACAATTAGTAGGGCTGATATCAGCCTCCTGTCGAGTTGAGGAGAACTTGCCACCTGTCTTGAGGTTGCTTAGGCTCCAATACTACTGGAGTCTATATAAAGGCATCATAAGCGCAGCCACAATCATAACAAGAGCAACAAGAATCATAACAACAACATATATAACATGTTCAATGTCTCTCACTACCACTCCTTTCCTCTCTAAGCTTGCCTTGGTCTTCTCCTCTTTCATCTCCGGTAATCTCAGGCCATTGAAGTGCCCGCCATCTTCCCAGAGGTCAATGACCAATTGCCTCTAACCCCACTTACCCACAACATGGTTTCTAAATGTTTCCTTTTCGGAGACTTTTTTTAAATAAAAAAAAAAAAAAATTGGCATCAAAATTTCTAATTATTTGGTCTGCAATCTTTGCTCAACTTTGCAGGATTCAGAAGCCAGGTTAAGTTCTTTGATGTGCTCAATCCAAACAAAATGAGTAGCTATATATCAGAAATACAAGATGGTGGGCTCCTTGGGCCTTTGTTCAAGGTAATTTATTTTGTAATTCTTTTTAAATTTTCGATTTACAGTCAGAAATCTCTGTTTTCAAAAATTATTTTGTTATTTAATGGATTTTATTTTTTATTTTTTATAATGCTTAAGGGGTGGAAAATCTTCATTAACAGAAGACATCAGCTTTCTTTTTTTATAAAAATTTCCTAGACCATGGAGAACATCATTGGTTGGCTCTACATGCTAATAAATTTGGACCTTGAAATAATTAAGTGCCATTCTTTTTACTCATCCAAGCACCACAAAATATGTGTGAATTTATCATTATATATATGTATATATTTTTTTCCTCTGATGTTTTGACTTTTCCCTCATTTTATGATATTACAGGTTACCTTAGAGGAGTGTCCAAGTGAGAGCTTTGTAAATGTTTCAGCAGAGAAGTGTTGGGAAATGGTGTTGGAAAGGCTAAATCAAGAAATCGAAAGGCAGAGCAATTTAGGAAAGCAGGGACTGCCACCCGTACAGCCTTCAGAAAGCATTAATGGGCTTGAAATGTTTGGGTTTCTCTCACCACCCATTGTTCAGGTAAACCTAACTTTTCATATGCCTCAACTATGAAAAGACTTGAACTGAACAAACAAAACCTAACTTCTCTCACCTCCCCTTAATCACATTCATTAACTACCTCTTCCATAATAAATAAATATATATATATATATAAGACTTGAACTGAACGAACAAAACCCTAATAATTCTATGAACAATTGATACTTGTATGGTTCCAACTCATTCATCATGCCTTAACTATTTGAAATTATGATATTAACCATACACCATTTACCTCTCAAAGTAAAAATTAAATGGTATAGTTTTTCCCTACTAATATCTGGGTTTGATTCATATTTGTCTCGAATTAATATCTAACTTAAAATAATTTTCAAGCTGAATGATCTCAAATGACAACTCTCTAATAGTTTCCATTATTCACACATTGAACTTGATCAATCACGCCCTCCCAAAAGAGGAAATTAAGGGAAAAAAGAAGTTGATCAATTAATGATTGGGAGCTGGAATACAAAAAGTCTCTTTTTCTTTTTTCGTTTTTCTTTTTAAAGTGAAAACATCTCTATCGGTTGGATTAATACTACCACCAGTCAGCATGAAGATGCTGCAAAAATTTTTTTTTTGTCTGAATGGAAGTTTCAGCCATAGGAATTTCCACACCAAGCCGAGAGGAGTCCTTTCAGAAGAAATAAATTGGTGTATTTTATGTTACAATGATGAACAGTCATCCAATGGATTGAGAATCACAACGACCCTCAACTCTTAAACTTATAGGGACTTTGTTTTAAAACTAAAAATAGTTTCTTGTATTAATATTATCAAACTAATATACTTGAATTCCATATATGCTGATGATAGAAGTGTTTTAACAGGCTATTGAGGCGCTTGATCCGAATCATAAATGCACGGAGTACTGGAACCACCGGCTTTCATTCAAGGAGCCTGAAGTGCCAAAAAGCTCAAGCGAGGAGAATTACACCAATAAGTACCCTTCTGGATCAAGTCAATCTGCAGGGGAAATGGAAACAAAACTTTTTGGTTTCGATTTGACAAAGCAAGAGCAAGATAATTTAGCAGTAGGTAGCGGTAATGAGTCAGTTCATGATGAGTTGCAATCTGTACTGCAAAGATTATTGAAGAAAGCAAATCCCGAAGAATTGAAAATGATGCATAGAATATTGTGCAGCGAGTCAAGAAGCCCCGAATGGAGAGTGGCACTCGCAACATTGACTGAGGCGATCCAGAGAACTTGTAAATAAGGTCCAACCATTCTTTGACAATTCAGGTAGCCTCTTACATGTAGTCAATTTATTAGTCTCATTCTTTCAAAATTCTGGATAACGGATAGAGATCCTGATTCTGGGTCATGCACAAAATATTTGAGTGCTTGCACATGATGCTGATTTTTGATCTTGATTAATAGATAGTGGTGTTAACTTATAGTAGCAATGACTTTTTGTACATTACAATTTTTTATCGAGACCATTTGAAATATACATGCCAGTTTTGTTTTGAGTTGCCGGCTTTATTTTGGAATTTGGAAGTGTTTTTAGTTCTTTCATTGTTACATCAATAGGAGATGTTTGCAATAAGAATTGAAAGTGCTTAGTTGTTTATGAATGCAAATGATATGTTTTCTGTGGTTGCCAAAGTGCTAGTTTATATGGTGATATAAACTCCATCCCTCGGCAATTGCTGTAAATTAACCTGGTTGATTCCACAATAGAGCCAGTGCAGTTGACAAGATTTCCTTCTTTGATAGCGTTATCACTACCAAAGACAACAATCTCTACATTCTCATTCTCAAGATTCAATGCTATTTCTTTCACACGGCTGGCAAATTCAACCATTTTTTCACCGTGAATCTCGTTTAATCCATAAACATGTGCAATCCCTGAAAAACCCTCTAATTCACTATGGTATAGTTACTTTTCATAGGCTCTCTTCCAGATCAGGGGTGTGTTGATGGTGGTGGGAGTTTGGTGGCAGAGGTGGTGGTTTGAAGGGAGATGGCTTAGCGTTTCAAGGGTGGTAGGGGAGGGAGGAGCGGGGGTTGGGGAGAGAAGGGGTGGGGGGCATTAGGGAGGCGAGGAGCAAACAGGTAGAGAGGCGAGAGGTTTGGCCGGGTGCACCAACTGCCTTGTGAGTAGCGGTGATTTATGCAGTGCTTTATATGGTAGAATAATGCTACAATGATTATCTATTTTTATTAACTTTTTTTATCGCGTATGATGTGTCAATCTAGTTACCAATGGTGAGACCTATTACATCAAAATTGTATTGACAAGTATGATGAAAAGTATGATACGGTATAAAAAGTTGATGAGTGTAATATTAGCATATACGGCATAGTATTGTTGATTTATTATTTATTTCATTTTTTATTTATTTTTTATTTTTTCAAATCTCTTAAATCTCACGACAAATTTTAGATCTAAACACAGCCAACAAAATAAATAAATAAATGAATAATAATATTAATAATAATAAAAGAGGTTCAAGCGAAATCCTTAACTCTAGCTTTAGCTTCTAAACGCATCTTTTGGCAGCATGCATACCACACGATTATAATAACGATTAGGGTAATGCCATATAAATTAATAAATTATATGTTTTTTTTTATTATTTGCATGAGATGTTCCTATCATTTTGAAGTGATTAATGCTATAAATTCTAAAAGTCATATCAAATTTGTAAATTAATTTGAGTAATGTCTTGATTAAATTTACTTACCATCAAATGTTCATGCCATCTTCCATGTTTCTCGTTACAAAGTTTTTAATGACAACTTAAAAGAAATAAGCCACACTTTTTTAGCAATTACATAATACAAAGACACAAAACTAGAACACAAATACATACATAGACACAAGAGATCTGATTTGACCTTACTATCCCAATATCATAAGTCTCATTCCAAACCGCATGTGTTAAAAAGCACACAATACATAACAAGCTTGGTTGATTACCTAATCAAAAGGAGAGAGTGACATCGTAAGAAAGTTTACAAGTTATTACTAATTAAACAATAAAGCCACAAACTCATAACTTATGTAGTTGAGTTCACACTCAAAAGGAACCTGAATTATGTATTATTTTTTTGAGTATTTTTCTTTACACAGATTCTGAGTGTCTAGTAGCTTTTTTTTTTATTTATATAAAAGGCTTAAAAAGGAGATGGCGTAAGGAAATTAAGGAATGTTTGGGAAATGGAAAGGAGGGAGAGGAGGGAACATAGAGCTTGTAGGAAGTGGGGGAATTCCAGGGATTTGTGGAATTTGAGGAATGGGAGGGAATTGTGGGAGTGGAATTATGGGAGGTGGAAATGGAATGGGAGGGAATTGTGGGAGTGGAATTTGAGGAATGGGAGGGGCAAATGGAATTTGAGGAATGGGAGGTGCAAATGGAATGTCAAATGGTAGCAAATTCTTCATCTCATCATCACCCAAATTCAGCCTTGCCTTGATTCTACTGAACTTCACCATCTTTCCTTCTCCCTCATATTCATTGACATTCCTAGGTTTAGGCATATTGCCAAGTTGGCGAGCATCAGCATGAGATACAAGATTGAGAATCATAACCACCAAGCCAAACAAGAAAATGGAATTCAAGACCATTCTTGTTGAATCTTGTGAACCCATAATTGATGTTTTCTAAAGAGAGGACAGCTTTTGTCCTATGGCTCTACTCTACATGGGTTTATATAGAGAAATGTTACATAAATTAATAAATTTATTAATGTAACATTTGTCATATTATTATAATAAGTCCTGTTTCAGCTATCAACATTTTATTAGTAAGTGAGGGTACATGAAATAAATTTTTTAGTTGTGTTTATAATAATTTTACATATATAGAATCAACTATAAGACCAATAAGTGGAGTATGTAACATGAGTAAACCAACATCTTGAGTGATAGATTTTATCATTTAAGGTGTATGACTATTATTATTTTATATAATTAATTTTATAATTTTATTTAAATTTATCACATCATTTAAGGTGTATGACTATCATTATTTGATATAATTAATTTTATAATTCTATTAAAAAATTTAAACCATGACTTTACAGATACAAAATCAATCACATAACTCAGCATATAAAATATAAATAAACCAATCTCTTAAGTGATGGAGCTCCTTAGTGAAGTATATGTATGACTATCAATATTTATGAAGAATGCTATGCAAAAAAAAAAAACTTTATTATTATTATTATTATTATTATTATTATTTTACAAATTAACATGTTACGCAATAACAAAATACTAATATTTAAAATGAATCTACTAAAACTAAAATCTTATTTAGAAACAAGTTAAATTAGTTAAAAAATTAGCAAATTAATTGATATAAAAAGTCAACTTATTCTCTTTATTTTATATATATATATATATTGTAAAAAATTAAAAAACTATTAAAAAGATTTTGCTAACAAGGATCCCTAAGACATAAGTAGAAAAAAAAAATAAAAAATTGAATAACACAATACTATTTTCACTCAATTTAATATATTTTTATTGAAATCAATATATATTTTAACATTTTCACATATTTTGATGGCACCTTTTACTCACTTTTTAATACGGTTTTGATTTCTCTCAACTTATGAACATTTGGTTTTGGTAGGTTTATTTTTCGACCGATTTTAATAATTTGAATTGTTCACTTTTTAATAAGATTTATTGAATAGAATATTTATGAAAAACATTAAGATAATTGGATATAAATAACTATATCTTTAAATCATATTTATTTTATAAAAAATAAATGACAAATATAATTCAAGAACAGTCATACATTTTTTGTAATAAAAATTTAATCCAAATATATAACTACTAATATTCAATTATCTTAATTTTTTATATAAATATTTTATTCATAAATTTGATAAAATAAATTATTCAAATTATTCTAAAATCAACTTACAAGATTTTTGTGATCCTTTTTTGTAGTTGTTTAGAGGGAAAAGGACATCGAGGGTAGTGCCACCGATCGGGAGAGAACAAGACAGAATTGAAATGAGTGCTGATAATAAATGTTCAAAGAGATAAGTATTACGGGGATTTGGTTAAAATTTTTTCATAATACAAATTAAGAGTGGGCGTGGGTCCATTGTGATTACGGAATCTCTAATCCGTTATTTGTCCAATAGATTAACGGATTGGAAAAAATCAATTCGCATTCGTCCGTTAATCCGACGGATATGGATTGAGCGGATTGACGGTTTGACAGATGGATGCGAATTGGTTTGGCGGTTTGAAATTTTATAAATTTTCAACATAGTTCAACTTGTACACTTCCTCAAAAAAAAAAAAAAAAGTATTATAGTCAATGACTTAAAAAAGTATTACAATCACTGCATGTCTCATCTAAAGAAAGAAAGTTTGAAATTTTAAAATATCACAATCAATGCATGCCTCATCCACATATTACAATCACAGCATACTTCATCCACATAAAGTATTACAATTTGTGGTTTTTAAAATATAAAACAATTTAAACCACCAAAATCATGAGCAAAGTAATAGTAGAGATTGTATATTTTTGTATTGTTACATTTATATATGTTTTTGAAAACAAAAACCAACCAGCATATATCATATTTTTTATTTATTACTTTTAGAGTTAGATTTAAAAATAAAAAAATATAGATAAATTATATGTTTATTTTTTTAATTCAAAAAATATATTCAAGTTGAAATTTTTTTTTCAACAGAATATTTGAACTCTTTTTTAATTGAAAACACAAACAAAATATTTAAACAAATTAAAAACACAAAGTCTTATAAATTACTAAGGGTACTCGCGGTTTAGCAGTTGTGTTGCGGTCAAAGGAACTTCAAATCCGCCATCCGTCCGCCAAATTGACGAATTGGAGAAAATCAATCTGTAACTGTCCGTTCGTCATCACGCATCCGTCCAAAATGCGGCGGTGCGGTTCGGTTTGATTCGGTCGATTTTGGCGGATCGATATATCCGCTGTTCACCCCTAATACAACTTTAATACATTAAGAATAAGGATAATTTTTTTTTGAAAAAATTTAACACATATTATTATTATTATTAAAATATTAAAATTTAAAATAATATAACTTTTAATTTAAATGTCAATTTTTAATAAAATTAGTATTTTGAGAATCCTCTTATGAAAATCTATTAAATAAGATTTATGCTGACTATGAAATTCTTAATTTTTTTTATTACCGTCGAAATTGATATAAACAATAACATATTATTTTATTTGAAAGAAATATGTTATTTTATTTGACAGTACCATGTTACTCTGGTAATATTATTTACCAAAAAAAATATTTTATTTTACCCTTACTCAATTATGTGTCTCTTCCTTGGGGAGTTTACGAAACAAAATAAATTGAACTGTTATTTTCACTAAATAAAGGTCTAATAAAAAAGAGTAATGCTAGAGACCTTAAAAATTTTATCAAAAATTATACCAAATGTCTCGCATGTGTGTGAAAACCAATGATGGATCTAGGGGGGCGGCCACACTCCAAAAAATTTGAAAATATTATATATTATATTAAAAATTTTAAAATAACTTAAAATTATAAGAGTTCGCACCCCCAAATTTTTTGTAAATAATTTTAAAATTATATAGAGTAACTTCCCAATTTTTTAAACTATAGAGTAGTCTCTCCAAAGACATAATCCTAAATCTGTCTCTAATGAAAATTCACACAATGTGAATCTCACACTCATATAAAATATTTGATAAAAATTTTAAAATTTCAAACATTTTTTAATAAAAAAATTTTGGCTAAAATTTCCACGCTTTAAATGTTTAATGCGGTTTTTATGCCAAATTGAAGAAGTTTCAGATTTCCCAAGAGAGGCATGTTTGCTGTGAAATGTGTAGAGTCCTAGTAATGAGTGTATACATGCATGCTTGCATGTGTCAACGCTTGCTTTACTTACAACACAACCGCCATGTTTGGCCTAGTTTATTTGGGTTAAAATAGTTACAAAAAGATAAAATAAATTAAAAAATTAATAAAATAAAATATCATATTCAAATCATAATCATTTTATTTTTTCTTTCACAAAAATTAAAAAATTTAAAAAGTTCATCTCAAATGAGATTTTTTAGCCCTAAGCTAAAATAATCAAAAAGTCAAAAAATCAAAAAACTAACTCACATCCCAAACGAAGGCTACAACCTATTTATTAATAGTTGTTAGTAATTAGATTTATATTTTATTAAATTTTATTACAAATATTGTTGTTAAAAATGATTTTTTGTGACAATTTTTTACTAAAAATTAGGCGAACTTATTTTTTAGCAACATATGCAGACAATAGATACAAAAAATTATTTTTAATGACAATTTTACTAGAACTTATTTTTAATAAGATTTGATAGAAATTTAACCAAACTATCATGACCTATTGATAATTTATCCATAATAATATTTGTTAGTGACTGTTCAAAATTTTATAAGATTTTAAATTAAATATCAAAATGAAATTTTATTTTATTAGATTTTTGAAAATTTAAAGCACTTAACAATAAATTTTTTTTAAAATCTTAACAATAGATTAAGTAACTTAACGATTGAGCTACTCCACATAATTATTACTAGTGATTACTAGTGAGAGTAACAACCCAATGCATGATTGGAGTAGAACAAAAACAATCAAAAAAAAAAAAAAAAAACCTTGGGTTGGTGGCAAAGGCATTTGACTTTCTATTGGTGGCACACATCATAGATGTCCTGTGAATTAATACTCGAATTGGAATATTAAGTCTATTAAGTGAAGGATAAAAAAGGTTATTGACTCCCACTTGTGGTTCTAGCAAGCACTACAACTAACCATTAACATCAAACTTTTAATGAAATTTTCTTTCGAAGATTTCGTAATTACCATCCCTTTAAACTGAGGTCAAACCTTATTATCTTAAAATTATGAGAAGGTATCAGAGAAAACACTGGAAAAAAAAAGGACTAATTATTTTTTTACTCAATATTACATGCGACATTGAATAATTTAAGGAAAAAAAAAAGTTGGTGAAGGTTAGCTACCTAGGCTAAATTTCTCACCATTTCAAAAAAATTACCTTATTTTTTTGTATCTGATTTTACTTGTTTTGAATCTAACCACTCTTTTGTACCATAAAAAAATCTCAAAGTATTTATTCTATTTTGTGAATTACGAAGTCAATTTCTTTATGAAATAAGTATAATTTTCCCCTTTAACTATGCTTGAAAGGCCAAGGTTATTTAGCCAATGTAAGATGTAGCCTTCTTTGGCTGTCACCTTACCCTAAACAACCTAAAAAGCCTGACTTCAGCTTTTTTTTTAGCTTCCACATAATGTCATTGTTCTGTAATATGCATACATACCAATTTTTCTTTCAAACTTTTAAATAGTAATTTTTTTTTTCACATAAACATCCTATTCTTTCAAATCACTTCTCTAAGTCACCCATGCAAGCCTGGCTCATATAATCAATAATGATTCATCCCCCCTTTTCCCCCCACCCCCTTTGACCCCCTCTCTCTCTCATTGATTACATTTTCTTTTTCTTTTTCTTTTTTTTCCTGCTCCTCCAATCACCACCCGCCACGTGGCAAAGGGGGTGAGGGGGTGACCCCCAAAAGGGGGTCCCAAGCATGCATTATTCCTCATATAATTTATAGGCCTCTCCACCTAATATCAGTTGATTTTAAATTAGACGTATTTAAAACTCTAACATGATATCATAGTTAGGTCTTTAGTCATTTTTGAGGTCAAATCTTCACACGAGTCTCTTTTCCTTGCCTCTTTTGTCTCTCTATCACCTTTACATATGATGGGCTGTATATGTAAAGGAGTGTTGGAGAGTTATTTCACATTGTGTTTTTAAGCCATTCATACTTAATTCATGTTGTTTGGATGTCTCTCTTACATGAATAAGGACTCAAGATGTGGGAAATGGAGAATCGAAGATCGAGGGTGGTCTTCTCTTCTCCTCAGCAGCAAGATTGAAGCAATGGGACCTTAGGTCTTCAATGTTAAATTTTTTGACTCCTTGTGTGAGTTGGGTGGCTTCTCAAACGCAGCAAAGGAGCTCCAACAAAGAGTTAAAGGATTACCATGATCAAAACACATGGACAGAATATAGAAAATAGATTGAGTGCACGATAATGAAAATAATAAAGGAGACAAGATTTGACTCTAGGATTTCGTGGAACTATAATTCTAATACTATCTTGAATAATTATTTTACAAGTTTCAACTATTAACAAATGAGTCCAACAATAAATATCAAACTATAAAAGACACATTACTCATTTGCACTAAAAAACCAAAATTCTAAACTGTTTACCAAATATGATTGGTAAATTTACCAAATTCTTGAGACACTGGGGCTTAGTTGGTTGGCTCTCAACTGGCCATACCCTTGGAAGGAGGTAAAAGGTCAGATGAAGGAATTCAGTCAAGTTGCCTAGCAAATGGGCCAAGTGACCACTCTCACACCAAAAATCTTTCAAGAACATTTTCTCTCCATTGAAATTCTATTTTTCCATTAGATTAACTCCATGTTTATGACATGAACTAGATGCATATTGTGTCCCTGCAAATCATGGGCAGCTAGATATTGAAGATGAGAGGTGGATGAGATGAGAAAAAAAGTCAAAAACAAAAACGAGAGAGAGAGGTGAAGCAAGTTGATTGGCTATAAATAGATCATTGAAACCAAGTATTGGCATCCTATTGGAGCTTGAAAATATAAGAGCACTAGAGGAAGAGAGGCCTTACATGAAGACAAGAGTCTTGTTTGGTAGCCAAGGATGACTTGCCTCCTCCATCAAAGGGGTGTTGAAGCACATCATATGTTTATATATTTAGTTCTCTTATCAATACGGAAATCGATCTCAGAACATGAATGGATAAGATTTTATAAGATTTGTTAATAAGGTCTAGTTTTAAAAAATCTTATTTGTTTATATATATTTTGTATTCAATTATGCGATGGGCATTTTCCTATACATTGGAACCTCCTTGTTCGGTTTGAGGCAATCTCCTTGGCTAACTGATAGGCACTTGTCTCTCATGCTAGGCCTTCTCTTCTTCCCTGCAAGCACTTCTCTCTCATGCTAGACATTCTCTTCTCTCTTATGTTATGTCGATCAAATTCATTTTGAATGTGACTTTCACCATATCAAATTTAAAATTACATCATATATTCAAATTTTAGATATTTTTTTGATTATATATTTTTGAATACATAGTTTTTTTTTGAAAACTCTCTAATAAGCCCAATTTGAACTCAATAAATTACACTAGGATTAAGTTTGAGTGGGGTTTTTTTTGGAACTGAACTGATCAATCTATTAAAGTTTTACCTTGTTAATTTTTTTTTTTCTTTTGAAAAAAAAGAGTATCAAAACAAATAACATACAACAATAACCTAACAAATATATATATATATATTTACCAAAATAAATTGACATAACAAACAACTTCGTAACAAACTTAGGAGTCGTTTGACAAGTAATTATTTTAATAAAAAAAGTCAATAATAATAATTAGAAAGTTAAAATGTCAAAAATTTCAAGAAGGCGGCATTTTTAAGAAGTGTTGCTTGATTCTTGAGATTACGCTTCTATGATGGGCTAAAAAACACAAACATAGTTCCTCACTATTAAAAACAAAAAATAAATAACTGGTGCGTCTACTTTTATTCTGAGCGTAGCGTAGATAAAAGCATCAGTATCAGTATCTTTAAAATAACAAAAAGTTAAAATATAAATAACAAATCATCAAATTTTTCCTCCATCAGTCTCAGCAAATTTTTGTTAAATTAACTTTTTGTTAAATTTGCTACAGTAACTCGTCTGATGAAGCGAGGAACTGTTAGTCCGACCGGTCAACTGGTCAACGACAATTTTTTTTTTATTTTATACATTTCCTCCAGTTTTATCTTTTGTAAAACATAAGAATTGTTTGGTTGATAGGTCATCAATTTAATTAATAAAAAAAAAGAATAACAAATATTTTAATAGGATTGAGTTAAAATAGAGAGTTTGATGCAGTGGGTGACTAGCTAAAATATGAAAATGGCTTTTTCAGTTATAATTTGACTGAAAATTTGCTGAGACTGATGCGGATGCTCTAATAAGTTTGCTTTTCACATGCTCTACTCATATTTGACTTTTATCTGTGTTACATCATATAATTAAGGAAGTATCGCTTTATCCTCTAATTTATACTCCTGAAATGGGTAAATTATCCAAACACATTTCAATTTTTAAAAAAAATTTTGTGCTTGAACTTTTAAATGGAAGTGACTTTTAAAATAAATAAATAAATAAATTAACCCTTATGTATAAGGGAAAAAAAAAATGACAAGTATTAAAAATAATTACAAATTCATAAAAGTATATCACCCATTTGCATAATTTAGTGCTTAAATCATTAATATTTATATTTTTATGAGTTTGTAATTAAAATTTTAAATAATTCTTATTATTATCTTTTTGATATTCCCCTATTTATAATAATTTCTGGTCCGTCCAGGCATCATCCGTCAGGAAGTGGAGTGTGTGTGTTTGTAAAAGAGAGAGAGAGAGAGGTATGGCAGCAGTGGCAGCAATAATTCCTTCAATCTCCACCGTGAATCTGCATTTTCAGGCAAATCGGAAGAAGGGTTTCGGATTGGACTCAACAAGACGAAGAAGAAGATTGAATTCTCTTGTTAGCATCACTCGATCTTGCCTCCTTCACCCCAATGCTCCTCTCCTTGAATCTGCAGCCAAGCACACTGTAACATTCTCACTTTCATTCTCTTTTTTCTCATCTGGATTCTATGATCTATCCTATATTGTGATGTTCTTTAACCCAAACCCCAAATGAAAAAAAGAGAGAAAAAGAAAAGTATGCCCTGTTTCTTGTTCATATTATGGGTTTGTTACAACTAATATTTAGTTTTGTGTGTTTGTTTTATGTTATAATAGAATACAAATTAAGTTATAATAGAATACAAATTAAGTTAATTTGGTTATAACATCTTTGTAATAAATTATATGTCCTTAATTATCTGTCAAATATTCTCAATGTCAAATTATTTGAACTGCATTGCCTTCTGAAACTGGTGACCATAGTATGGGGATCATGGACATGTTGCTCAATCAGAAATTATTGGTAAATTAAATCCAATTCTAATGCACCATTTGTTTGTGCGAAAACATTTTCTACATAAAACTTTTTTAAAAAATGTTTTCTTTTTATGTTTGGTGGTGGTGGTGGTGGTGGTGGGATGAAGGTGGTGGTGTGGTGATGGGGTGGCAGTGACGGTGATATTGATAAGAGTTTAGTATGGAAAATGTTTTCCTCCTTTTAAAGCAAAAAACATTTTCTACCCAAAAAGACTTATTTTGCGTTAAGACTTTTATTTTCTATTATACCAAATTCCAAACACTAGAAAAATACAGAAAGCCCAAACAAACGGAGCAATGTCGATCCCTTTTCACTCTTCTCTTGATTATCTGCAATTATGTGGGGAGCAGGTAAAGGGCAACTAATCGTATCTTCGCCTCTTTGGTGTTCTTTTGTAGGTGGATACATTCATTAAAAGTGGCATGGTGGTTGGATTAGGATCTGGCCTTGCTTCATGCATGGCTATACAATATTTGGGCCGGCAACTTCGTGTGGGTGCTATAAAAGATATAGTAGGAATATCCACGTGAGTTCATCCTTTTTATCCGCTATCAAATAAGTTGCCCACTATCTTGACCAATTGAATTGCATAATAAGATAATTCCTAATAATGTAAGAAACTTAATTAGCTGAGCATATCTTAGCAGTTGATGCTATTTCATCTGGTTATATTCTTTTTTTTTGTTTTGATCGGCAACAAAAGAGTTATTAGAAAAGAAGAAAAGTACCAGAGAGAACGGGCGAACAAGGAGTCCTCCAAGAAAAGAAAAGAAAAGAAAAAAATAAAGACAAACTAAAATCTCGCACTACATATCACACACTGCCTCAAAACTCTAGAAATAAAAAAAGAGTGGAATTCTTTAGTATAATCTCTTCTTTTTTTTGGTCTCTAGAGGTTCAAGGCAACATGCAATTCTTGTGTAATTCTACGCCTTTGTTTTTTTACTCATTCTAGATAGAACATGTCAATGATTATCAGTCATTTTCTTGACTTGGTGCAAGTTAGAAGCCTGTTTATTAGACTTGTTTATTTTCAATCACAAAGTAAGTTTAATTGTCATTGGTGTGATGCAGATCTGTTGGTAGTGCCAGTGAAGCAGCAAAGGCAGGAATTCCATTGGATCACTACCAAGATACTTCTCAAGTGTGCACGATTTCTAAGTATCCAATAACTAGGTTGCATTTTAACTAGTGTTTGTGAGTATTTACATGCTTTAGACAGCTCTCTTTGTACCCTAATTTGAAAGCAGACCAAAAAAAAAAAAAAGTGAATTTGTGTGCTACTTTATTTAAAAAGTAACATATATAAAGATCAATTTAGACAAAATCTCAGGGGAAATGAAAAGGGTGTGCAAATTCCCACTTGAATTTGATAAATTTCTTTTCAGAAGGTTTTCTAGACTGGTCCTATTAAATGACGCCATGAATTCATTGATCACTTGTATGCTTTTTCGTAAACTTTATACTGTTGCACTTGTCCTTTAACTTGTTATTTTGTAGATTGATTTTGCATTCAATGATGCTGATATTATTGAAGAAAGAACACTTATTTCTGTAATTGGGCGTCAGAGATTGCAAGGGGAGGAATCTATAATTCAAGAGAAGGTGAGTCAAAATATTGTTATTTGTTGGACTCAAGTTATGTTATTTCCATTTCATTTTTGATTTCTTGATCAAAACTTTTTGTCTTTCTTTTCCCTCACAGAATATACTCCATGCTGCTGAGAAACTTGTATTCATAGTCACAGAGAAACAATACAAAAGTGGTCTAGAAGGTTCAATTCCAGTTTTAATTAAATCTGTAAGCTGTCATATGCATTATTGGCATAAATTGCTGGAAGTAATTTACCAAAATAAGGGTTAATTGACATTTTAAAAGTCTTGTGTCAGTTCAACTGGATGGAAACTGCAGAAGAGATTGAAGACCTATTTTTAGGTGATGCAGAGGTATTCTCATTATGATAGTATGGCATAATGTCATCACAATGACAATTCCTTTTCTCATATGCAGAATAATAAGAGCCTATTAGGTGCAATTTCTTACAAGCTTAAGGCTGATAATTTGAAAGCAGAAGCTAAACCCCTTCCTAAGCTTCTCAATAGTCAGTTTTTCGTAGCTTAATTTAGCTATTTTTGTCTCATAAGGTGTAAGTAGAAGTTAGTAACACTCTGGCACATAAAGCAGCCCCTATAAGCTGCACCAAACAATGCTTAAATAACTTTCATAATTATGACTGCAATCGCATAATTACAGGTATGGAGGAGACCATCTATAGGCCATGCAGGTCCAACGGGAGGCGACTTCCCACTAATCACTAGAGAAGGGCATAATGTTCTTGATGTTATATTTACATCGCCAATACTAAACCTTTGTATGATATGACTATCATGGTGATTGCCTTAATTTCCTATGTTTTTGTCCATGTTGTATGATATTTTCTTAGAGGACCATCGCTTTTACCCGCAGTTGAAGTAGCCAACACTCTTGACAATATTGATGGGGTTGTAGACCATGGAGTCATTTCCAAGATCCCGTAAGTTCCAAGTTGCCTTGTAACCTTCTTCTGTTTTTGCATGGATGACATTTGTTTATGCTTGATGGATAGATAAGAATTTGCAGAAAAATTAACTAAATGAATAAAATTGTGATACTATCCTCAATGGCATGCAGAGGTCACGACTTGGAGTGATGGCAAGTGCTATCCACTCCCAGCGCTATGATGCAAGCCTGAGTCACGAAAATCAGCTTGTCCTAAAAAATGGTGGGAATGTCGCCTACCTACTACGTCTCCTAGACCCTATTGTAAGTGGAGCCTTGTACACTGACGTTTACTATCCTCGGTGACATGTTTTGGGACATTGCCCCACCTTATCATATGTCATTGCCACATCATTAGGAGCCTCCATGTGCCTACCATCGTTTGAAAGACATAGACCTACAATATGAGGACGTGTGCCTCCATTATCAGTCTCTCTATTTGTTGAGCTATGTTATTCCCCAAGTGGAGATTAAAGCAAATGATGCCTATGGCCTAAAAGCTCCACTCTATGTACTTGAAGCCCATAATGTTATGCCCTTAGGGCATTGATGCCTGCCTAGATCAGGAGCAAGGCCTACAAATTTGAGCTGAGTATGGAGTCGTTGTGTAGTAGCCTCCATGCTACTTCCATGACACACTCTTGTAAGATATTACCCATTGATTAGATCCTTCGGATCATATGGCTCAGTGTTCTAAACCGAGGGTTCACATGGGCTTCTGATGGTCCTACTCATCTAAGTATAACTTAATTTTGTGTTTCTTGTCAGTTCTATTCGATAATTTTCTCTTCCATAGATAGTCAAGTGAATCATCACGATAGCTAAAGGTAGCTGCTTCGGAATGATAAACCATTTTCACATTGTCTACTTCTGACAGTGGTTTTAAACACCATTCTTTCTGGGTTATTCTTATTTTATTTCTATAGGCAACTGATACATGGACAATGTTTTGGTTTTTTTCTCTCTCTGACACACAAACATTGAGTAAAATGCAGATGCACTGCAGTGATTGCTTCTGAAGATGGGCTGAGCATTGTAGAGAATCCACCAAAGAATGCAGAGAGCGGAATTTAATCGAAGCAGTCGGTAATAGAGATTAATTAGCTTCATTACTACAAGTAACTTTTCTGGTATGACTGGAAAACATGATTATGGAAAGCAAAAGGATGGTGATTAATTATAGATTCATGCTTCTGACTAATCCGATAATTACCTATAAACTAAACGGATAGTTCAGAAAACCCTTTTTGTCATATGTTTCACTTGCCTCATCTTACAATGTGCCTCTCATATTTTTAATAGATTTTAAATCTTAGTAATACTTTCGTTTTTGGTTTTCTTCTTAATGCTTTCGTTTCTTGTTCTGTTTACATTACATTTTTTTGTTTTTTTGAAAATTGGATGTGAATTCACTTCATGTAGTAAATACATATAACTCTCATAATGACGGATATATAAACTATCACAAAAGGTATCAAACTCCTCTCCATAGGAGTTGAATCTACAACCTCGCACTATAAATGGTGTTGCCCAACCACTAGGCAAAATATCTTAGTTTATAAATTTTAGGGTAAATTACAGTTACCTCCTGTGAGGTTTTTGACAATTACAGGGATCTCCTTTATGATTTTTGAAATTACATTAACCTTTCTTATTTTTTCTGACATTGTCAAGATTCTTCTCTCCTATTAATTTAGCCCAAACTTTGTTGACTTAGTTGTGCAAATGATTATAATACCCTTTAAATACTATTCATAACCTCAAGGGAAGTGTAATTTACTTATATATTAAACTATCATTTTATTTTTCACAATTTTTTTGTAATTCTTGGACTTAGTATTTTTTTCCTGCTATAAGTTTTTGAACTTTTTTAAGTTAAAAAAAAAAAAACCATTAATGAAAGTAAGAAAGAATATGCATGTTTCTTGTTTGAATTAATTTTAATATTTAATTTAATAAAAATAATTTAAATGAGAGAAACAAAGATAGAGATATAGATTTTAGATGTAATAAATAACAAATTATTTGAGTATTTTATTATTTTTGAATAATTTCTTTCTTCAAAGTAAAATTTCATTCTAATTAGATGTAAGAAATGACAAATTATTTAAATTGTTTATTATTCTTAAATATTTTTTTTCATCTTTCATTTCTTATTAATTAATTTTAATTTATTTTTATTGTAACGTGATTAGATTTTTTTTACTTTTATATTTATTTTTAAAATTTTTGTTAATAACGTGAGAAATATTGACCCCTTTTCTAAAAAATCCATGGACTGAAGATTGAAAGATTTAAAGATAAAAATTAAAATTTAAAAATAATATAAGATTGTGAAAAGATAAAAAATGAAATTTTTTTTAATATATTTATGAGGTAGCATTTGGTAATTTTTATAAGTTATTTTTTTTTAATTATAAATATAAAATGTTATTATGTTTTTTTTTTCTTTAAAAAAAATTAATACACAAATATGTTTACCAAAAAAATAAAAAATAAAAAATCATGTTTCGTAAGTCGTTGTGGTATTGGATGATGCTAGGTAGCACTGAAGAAAGGGAAAAGATGCCAAAAAAATGGGCAAAAAAGCAATGATTCTTTTTTCACAATAGATTAAATTTTCATTTATTATTTAAACACGTTTATTGATTTAAGTTAGGGTTTAGTAACACATATAGATATAATACTTAATTTTTAATTTTTTTTATAATTATTATAGATTTATATGTATTGATGAATCGAATATGAAAGACTTAAGATTCTCTCACATTATAGAGCAAAACATAGAGCATTGAAAACATATTCAAATTATAGAGTAAAACATGATTCAGTTACAAATTTATGTAATATTCAAGGATTGTTTCATGGTTCCAAAGAGTTCATTTTGTTTAAAAAATAAAGAAGTTAATTTATTTTAACTTTCTTTATAAATAAAAAAAAAGGTTCAAACAATAAATACGTTAGTTCAAATGATAAACTGTACATTAGTTATGTAGTGTGAAATAAATCTTATGTAAAATTATTAAAGTATTATCTATAATAACATTAATTTTAGAGATATGATTTCTTTTTAAGTATTTTATCAATGTTTAAATATTTTTATAATATCTTAGAATTTTTTTTAATATTGTATAGAATTTAATAATTTTGTTCAACATTACTAAAATAATATATGGGTCTTCATTAATTTTTTTGTAAAACCTCAAAGGAAGTAAGTGAAATATATTATTTGAATATATAAGGGCAATCTTGGGATTTTTGACTCATAATACATGACATCAGTATGATATTGACATATTTTGTTAAATAAACTAACAGAAGATTAATGATAGGGGAATTTTAATAGGGCCAATTGTTGAAAAGTCAAAATTAAAGAAGGTATAAGGCATTAGATTCAGTGGATATTTTTTATTGATAAGAAGTCTACTCTTTGTGAAATAATTTGGTGAAAAGCCCTTTTGTTTTTTCTGAAGGACATTTTGTTTTCAATTTTATCCCTTAATTTATCTATTAAGTTTTTATAGTGATTCCGGTTTTGACTCGACCTTTATTGTATTCCAGACTCGGATTTCATGGCTTAATATTGTTATTCATGTCTCTTTCCCTCTTTTTCCTTTCCTATTTTGAGTATTAGAATGTCTTGGGCATGTTTGGGACAAGTTTGTTGCTAGTTGGTCTAGAATGTTGTTGTCAGATTTTGGTTTCTTCGCTCAAGCGAGACTTCTTGCGCTCGAGTGACAGTGTGCGTTTGTAAAACTTTTGAAGGTGTGTATTTTGCGCTCGAGCGACGCTTCTTGCGCTCGAGCGAGGTCACTTATTGTGTTTGGTCGCTTGAGCGACAACTCCTTCGCTCGAGCGAGCCTCGCGTATATCAGATTGCAGTAGCTCATTTTTACACAAAATTTTTGTATCTTTTCACTCAAAAATCCTAGATCGGCTCTTTCTCTCTCTAAAAACCAACTTTTCTCTACAAATCTCCTAGGATCTAAGGGTCTCTCTACCCTACTCCCTTTGATAAAGAGTTGGAGTATCTCAAGAGCTACAATTTCATCCAAATAGAGTTTGGTTTCGTCACTTTTGAAGTTCCACCATTTCTCCTTTGGACTTCTACACTTGAGGTAGGAATATTTTATACTTTGTTATGAGTTTTAACCTAGTTATTTGTTGTTATGTATATATGGTGAGATTTGGGGTGTTTGGAGAAAACCTAGGGTTTGGGTTCATGATTTAGAAAGTAGGGTTTCTATGTGGTGTTGTATAATTGATCATGGGGTTTGGATGTGAGGTTGTTTTGTGTTAAAATAGATGATTTTGACCTTTGGGTCAATATTTAGAAAATGGGGAGTTTTTTTCATAAAATGTTTGGAATAATTTATTTTGTATAAATAATGGAATTGATATGAGAACTGTGAAATTGGGAGGATGTATGAAAGAATGATGTAGTTAGATTTGTTTAAATCACTCATCTATGAAAATTTGATAGATTATCTGTTATAAGGATTGTATATCTGTTTAGAAATAACTATATTGGGCTATCGGTAGAGTGATTGTTGTAGAAATTGCATGAGGATTAGTTGAATTGAAACTAATCACTTAATTATGTCATTGAATATGATGGTATGTTAATGCATTGAATATGTATAATTGAATGTCATTGAATATAGCGATACTTGTAAATACATTGTATATGTCTAACGTTTTGAAAGGAGATAGGGGATAGATTCCATTGACAATTAAGTTGGTCGAAGTGTCTAGGGTGAAAGTCCTGAAATCTTATGTATACATGGGTGCCAATCTCGTGGACGAAATTTTCGTAGAATAGCAAGATGGAAGTGTTTATGTGATAGTTATGTTGATTAAAAACCACTGGGTTGTAGTCTCAGTTGGGTTATTCGGAAAAGTATAAATGTGGTTTATGAGTTGAAATGAATGAACTAATCTGAAATGAATAAATGGGAATGGATCTAGATGTGAATGTCGGTATCATGTGATCATGTGAAGAATGTGCATCTGTAATAAACATGGAATATATCTGACACTTATATCTTAGTTAAATCTCATATATTGTGTTAGACTGTTTCTACTGGGCTTTGGCTCACCCTGTTTGGGAAATCATTTTCAGGTATTGGTGATATGCTTCCTCCAAGGACGTAGCTTGGGAGAACTTAGGAGCTAGAGGCTCTATTTGTTATTTTATGTTTAAATGTTTATTCAAGCCTAGGGCTTTATATGTACAGAGCTTATGACTCTCTTTTGTTGTAACCAAGTAATGTCTTGGAAAGATGTAAGCTCGTAAGGCATTATTTTGTTGTTATTAACTAGTATTACATGCTATAGATTTAGGATGAACATTTATGAATGTATGATGCATGTAATATCTTTTGTAATACAAACTCTGATAAATGGAAATACCTCAACTTTATGATATTCATTTCTCTTATGAGTTGGATTATTTGTACTTTTTTTTGGGGCGTTACAACTTGATATCTGAGTGTACCGGGTTTGAATACTTTGCGTATGTAGGAAGTGGTTATTACCATAATGGGTTTGTCATGCTTGGTTGAGACGTCAGTATGTATTGTATGCTTATGTGATAACATGCTTATGCGATTATATGGGTATGGAATTTGATTTCTAGGATGTTGATCGAATCCACGGGTTTCTGGGAGTCTTATTGGAAAGGCACTTGATTACTGCCATTTCTAACTAGAACTCTAACAACGCTGTAGAACGGTCATTATCAAGAAATGAAATTCGTATGTGTTTCCGTGACTACGTGCTTATATGGAATGGATTAGTGTTGTCCATTACATTAGGACACGAGTGAGTTTGTTTCAGCACATTTATGAATGTGCTAATTTCTTTTGTTACCTTAATTAGGATGTTAGAACGTGGATGTGGTGGTGGTAGGCGTGGTAGGCCTAGGCGGCAAGAGATGCCGATACATGATGAAATTCCGGCACAGGAAGAAGGAGTTGGTCAGGCCAATATGGCCTAACTAGTTGGTCAACAAGCCATGGGCGTCTTAGCCCGCGAAATGGCCGGAGCATTAAGGGAATCCATGGACATTCTCAGGGTTGAGAATCAAGTCCAGGCCCAAGTAGTTGAGGCAGGGCTGTCTTTTCTAAAGAAAGAGTTCTTCTGGTCGAATCCAGATGAGTTTTTGGGTGATCCCAAGGAGCCACTAAAGGCTGATGAGTGGCTGGAACAAATGGTGAAGATGTTTGAGATGCTTGGCATTGAAGACGCGGGTTTGAGAGTGACCTTGGTGTCCTTCCAGCTGAAGGGAGACGCAGGTCAATGGTGGAAGTATGCGCGGGGACGCATTGGAGGGACTTGGGAGGCCTTCGTTGACGCCTTCCAGGACAAGTATTTACCTGCTATAGTGAGGGAGAAGTTGAGGAATCAATTCTCTAAGTTAGTGCAACTGAATACACCAGTGGTTGAGTTTGAGGCCACTTTCACTAGTTTGTCGAGGTTTGTACCGGAGTTAGTGGCGACAGAGGAGCGCCGGTATTTGGAATTTGAGAAGAGGCTGAGGACCAGGCTCATGTTCAGAGTGGCCGAATCCATGATTAGGGACTATGGGTGCCTTGTGGAGGCTGCAGCCCATCTTGAGACTATCATGCATGTAGAGGAGGAGAGAATGAGGGGCTCCAGGAGGAGTCAAGATAACTAGGGGGACAACAAGAGACAACAAGGTTCTAACCCCCAGTTGTCCCAGGGAGCTCAGTCGAGGTCCACTTTTCTAGTATCGAGTTCGGGTTCTAAGAGGGGTGGACAGGAAGATGTTACTTGTTTCAAATGTGGTCAGTTGGGTCACAAGTCTTTAGCTTGCCCGTAGAGAAGATGAGGGCAGCAAGCGACAACGTCTTTGGTTCGTTCTCAGGGCCAAGGCCAAGGGAGAGGCCAGCCACTCACTTATTATTAGTGTAGACAGACGGGGCACTTGAAGAGGTTTTGCACATAGTTGAGTGGCATATCTGGTGCGTCTGGTTCAAGACAGGCACAGAGTCACCAGTTAGCACAGGCCTCGAGGGCCAATTAGGGAGCCTCTTCGGCTCAGTCAGTACAGCAATTTTATGCTCCGAGAGGTGAGTAGGTTGAGCAGAGACCTACGGGACGCGTGTATGCTGTTACAACGGTGAATCTAGTACCTGCTCCTTCTGTTGTGATAGGTACCTTCTTGTTTTGTAATTCAGTTGCTAATGTGTTGATTGATACATGTGCATCCCATTCTTTTATTTCGTTTGCATTTGTATCAGTTTTAGGATTGGAGTTGGTACAATTAGCATCTCCTATTTGTGTAGAGTCACTTATTGGTGGTGAGATTATTTTGAAACGCGAATGTCAGGGTTGTGACATAGAGGTTGCCGGTTGTCGACTTCCATTTGTGTTTATATTGATTGACATGTCTAGCTTTGATGTTATTTTGGGTATGGACTGGTTATTGTCATACCAGGCTGTTATAGATTGCTACCGTCAGAAGGTTACTGTATGTACCTTGAGCGGTGATTGCTTTTATTTTTTGGGGGACCGGGCGGATAAAGTCTTATCACCGATATATGATCCACGTGGGCGAAGTGAACTTAGTTGTTTTCTTGCTAGCTTTTTGAGTAGTGAGTGTGATGAACTCTGGGTTGAGTTGCCACGGGTGATTTGTGAATACCCCGATTTTTTCCCGAGGACCTTACTAGTTTACCATCTCATCGAGAGATCGAGTTCTCTATTGATTTAGTGCCTGGTATGGCATCGATTTCTATGGCACTGTATCGGTTTGCACCTGCTGAACTGAGTGAGTTGAAGATTCAACTCTAGGAATTATTAGATAAGGGTTTTATTCGCCCTAGTACTTCACATTGGGGTGCACCAGCTCTCTTTGCTAAAAAGAAAGATGGAGCGTTACGACTTTGTATTGATTACCGGAAGTTGAACTGGGTAACTGTTAAGAACAAGTACCCAATGCCTCGTATAGATGATCTGTTTGATCAGTTGAAAGGGTTTTGTTGCTTCTCTAAGATAGACTTGAGGTCAGGTTATCACCAGTTGAGAGTGATGGATGAGGATATTCTAAAGACGACATTCTGTAAGCGGTATGGCCATTACGAATTTCTAGTGATGCTTTTTGGGTTAACCAATGCCCCGGCTGTGTTTATGGATTTGATGAAGTGAATCTTCCGAAGTTCTTAGACCGTTTATTGGTCGTCTTCGTGGACAATATCTTGATTTACTCACTCTCTGAGGAGGAGCACGAGGAATACTTGCGAGTGGTGCTTGAGTTGCTTAGAGCTCATAAGCTGTATGCTAAGTTTGGGAAGTGTGAATTCTGGTTGAAAGAGGTTAAGTTTTTAGGCCATGTGGTATCCGGGGAAAGGGTGACTGTAGATTCATCCAAAATAGAGGCAGTGCAAGATTGGGCACAACCTAAGAATGCTTTCGAGATCCGTAGTTTCTTGGGGTTGGCCGGGTATTACCGTTGGTTTGTGAAAGACTTCTCGAAATTAGCCTTACCTTTGACTAGGCTGGCGAGGAAAGGAATCAAATTTGTGTGGAGTAAGACTTGTGAAAAGTCATTCCAAGAGCTTAACGTCAGACTTACCACTGCTCCAGTCTTGATTATTTCGGAGAGGGGTTTGGGCTATTTAGTTTATTGCGATGCTTCACGAGAATGTTTGGGCTGTGTTTTGATTTAAGATGGGAAGGTAGTGAGTGGCCTATGGCTTGCGGCAATTGAAAACCCACGAAAGGAATTACCCTACTCATGACTTAGAGTTAGCAGTAGTGATTTTTGCCTTGAAAATTTGGAGGCATTATTTGTATGGAGAGAGATTTGAGATGTTTTCTGATCACAAGAGTCTAAAATATCTGTTTACACAGAAAGACTTGAACTTGAGGCAGGGAAGATGGATGGAGTTTATAGAGGATTATGATTTTGAGTTACATTATCATCCCAAGAAGGCCAATGTTGTGGCCGATGTCTTGAATAGGAAGTCAATTAGTAGCGTAGCTTGTATCGCCATCCGGGAATGGGAAATGTTGGGTGCTCTTGGTGAGTTTGACTTGCATCTGGATGAGTCTATTGAGTCTATAGCCTTATTTTTAGTAGTTGCACAACCTACACTTGTGGACCGAGCGTTAGAAGCGTGGAAATGTGACCTTGAGGTAGAATCCCTCTGGGAGAAGATCTCTAGTGGCAAGGTAGAGAAGGGCTTGATCGTGTATCCCGACCAGAGTGTGAGATACCGTGATCATTTGTTCCTATTGGAGTTTTGCCGAGAGGAAGTACTTCGAGAGTTTCACTATTCACGCCTTGCGGTACATCCGAGAGGCACAAAGACGTACCATGATCTTAGTCGCCAGTTTTGGTGGAGGGATATGAAGAAAGATGTAGCCGTATTTGTATCGAAGTGCCTTACTTGTCAGCAAGTGAAGGCCGGGCATCAGAGGCCAGCGGGTTTGTTGCAACCTTTGCCTATAGCCGAGTGGAATTGGCAACATGTTATGATGGATTTTGTTATGGGTCTTCTGAGGACTCAATGGGGTAGTGATGCCATTTGGGTGGTAGTTGACCGATTAACCAAGTCGGTGTATTTTATTCCTATGCGCGCAAGTGATTCGGTTGATTATCTTATCGACCTGTGCATTAGGGACATAGTGAGATTGCACGGGGTCCCTATGACTATCGTTTCAGATAGAGATCCACATTTTACAGCTCGGTTGTGACAGAGCTTGTAGAGTGCTTTGGGCACTAGACTGACTTTTAGCACGGCTTATTAGCCTTAAATTGACGGGCAGTCTGAGCGTATTATTCAGATTTTTGAGGATATGCTTCGAGGCTGTATCCTTAACTTTAAGGGGTCGTGGGAGAGACACTTACCCTTAGTGGAGTTTGCCTACAATAATAGCTTCCAATCGAGTATTGGCATGTCACCGTTTAAGGCTTTGTATGGCTGACGGTGTAGATCTCCAGTGTGTTAGACCGAGGTGGGTGATGCACCTTTGTTGGGTCCAAAGTTGGTTCGGGAAACGACGGAGAAAGTTGCACTTATTCGTAAGAGATTGCTTACGGCCCAGAGTCACCAAAAGAGTTATGCCGACCGTAGGAGGATACCTTTGTCTTTTGAGATAGGAGACCATGTCTTTTTGAAGATATCACTTAGGTGGGGTCTTATGAGATTTGGGAAGAGTGGGAAGTTGTCCCCCCAGTTTATTGGACCTTTTGAGACCCTTGAGCGGATTTGAGAGGTTGCTTATCGTTTGGCGTTGCCACCACAACTTTCGGAGTGCATGACGTATTTCATATTAGTATGCTTCGGAAGTATGAGGCGGATCTATCGCACGTGTTGGATTGGACCGACTTAAAGGTAGATGAGGATGCCTCGTATGAAGAGAGACTGGTGAGAGTTTTGGATAGACGGGACCAAGTCTTGCGAGGCAAGACAATTCCCTTGGTCAAAGTATTGTGAAAACATCACGGGGTTGAGGAAGTAACTTGGGAGCGTGAATTGGAAGTCCGAGAGAAATATCTGGACTTATTTGTTGATATTTGAGCATATGTTGAGATTTTAATCTTGTTTACGAACTGTAAAGACATTGTATATGTTTTGAATTATGAGAACGTTGTATATGTTAACTATGTTTCGAAGATGCAAGCTTAATATGAACATTGTATATGTTGTTTAAGTTTTGGAAATGCGAGTTTATCATAAACATTGAATATGCTTTGGAAATATGAGATGTACATAGTGAAGTTGTTTAAAACTATGAGAGATGCATATTGGTAATATATGTTAAGATCCATATTTTGAATTTGCTCATCTTGTGAAAGGATCAAATAATCGGTACGTGGGTTAGGGGATTGAGAATTGATTTGTAATCATTTTGGAAATTGGCTAAAACATGGTTTTGAAATATGATTTGAAATTTCGGGGATGAAATTCCTTAAGGGGGGAAGATTATAGCGATTCTGGTTTTGACCCGACCTTTATTGTATTTCGGACTCGGATTTCGTGGCTTAATATTGTTATTCATGTTTCTTTCTCTCTTTTTTCTTTCCTATTTTGAGTATTGGAATATCTTGGGCATGTTTGGGACAGGTTGGTTGCTAGTTGGTCTAGAATGTTGTTGCCCAGATTTTGGTTTCTTCGCTCGAGCAAGACTTCTTGCATTCGAGCGAGCTTTGTGAACTCCCAGCATTTTTGCAGAGCTACAGAGATTCTGGGAGGGTAGTGTTCTTCGCTCGAGCGAGACTTCTTGCGCTCGAGCGACGGTGTGCGTCTATAAAACTTCTGAAGGTGTGTATTCTGCGCTCAAGCGACGCTTCTTGCGCTCGAGCGAGGTCACTTATTGTGTTTAGTCGCTTGAGCGACAACTCCTTCGCTCGAGCGAGCCTTACGTATATCAGATTGCAACAACTCATTTTTACACATAATTTTTGTATTTTTTCACTCAAAAACCATAGATCGGATTTTTCTCTCTCTAAAAACTGATTTTTCTCTACAAATCTCCTAGGATCTAAGGGTCTCTCTACCCTACTCCCTTTGATAAAGAGTTGGAGCATCTCAAGAGCTACCATTTCATCTGAATAGAGTTTGATTTCGTCACTTTTGAAGTTCCACCATTTCTCCTTTGTACTTTTACACTTGAGGTAGGGATATTCTACACTTTGTTATGAGTTTTAACTTAATTATTTGTTGTTATGTATATATGGTGAGATTTGGGGTGTTTGGAGAAAACCTAGGGTTTGGGTTCATGATTTAGAAAGTGGGGTTTCTATGTGGTGTTATATAATTGATCATGGGGTTTGGATGTGAGGTTGTTTTGTGTTAAAATAGATGATTTTGACCTTTGGGTCAATATTTGAAAAATGGGGAGTTTTTCCCTAAAATATTTGGAATAATTTATTTTGTATAAATAATGGAATTGATATGAGAAATGTGAAATTGGGAGGATGTATGAAAGAATGGTGTAGTTGGATTTGTTTAAATTTGATAGATTATTTGTTATAAGGATTGTATATCTATTTAGAAATAACTATATTGGGCTATCGGTATAGGATAGCTATGATTGTTATAGAAATTGCATGAGGATCAGTTGAATTGAAACTAATCACTTAATTATGTCATTGAATGTGACGGTATGTTAAGGCATTGAATATGTATAATTGAATGTCATTGAATATGACAATACTTGTAAATACATTGTATTTGTATAACGTTTTGGGAGGAGAAAGGGGATGTACTCCATGTTTTAGGAGGAGATAGGGGATGGACTCAATTAAAAATTAAGTTGGCTGGAGTGTCCAGGGTGAAAGTCCCAAAATCTTATGTATACATGGGTACCGATCCCGCGGACGAAATTTCCGTAAAATGGCAGGATTGAAGTGTTTTTGTGATAGTTATGTTGATTGAAAAGCACTGGATTGTAGTCTCAGTTGGGTTATTCAGAAAAGTATAAATGTGGTTTATGAGTTGAAATGAAATGAACTAATCTGAAATGAATAAATGAGAATGGATCTAGATGTGAGTGTCAGTATTGTGTGATCATGTGAAGAATGTGCATCTGTAATAAACATGGAATATATCTGACACTTATATCTTAGTTAAATCTCATATATTGTGTTAGACTGTTTCTACTGGATTTTGGCTCACCCTATTTGGGAAACCATTTTCAGGTATTGGTGATATGCTTCCTACAAAGGCGTAACTTGGGAGGACTTATGAACTGGAGGCACTATTTTGTTATTTTGTATTTAAATGTTTATTTAAGCCTAGGGCTTTATATGTACAGAGCTTATGACTCTCTTTTGTAGTAATCAAGTAATGTCTTGAAAAGATGTAAGCCTGTAGGGCATTGTTTTGTTGTTATTAACTAGTATTACATGTTATAGATTCAGGATGAACATTTATGAATGTATGATGCATGTAATATCTTTTGTAATACGAACTCTGATGAATGGAAATACCTCAACTTTATTATATTCATTTCTCTTATGAGTTGGATTATTTGTACTTGTTTTGGGGGGGCATTGCACTTTTTGTTGACTATCTGTTCAAATTTATATTTATCTGTTGAAATTTTTTGTCTACCTGTTCAAATTTTTTTTTCTCTATATGTTTAAAATTTCACATACTTGTTTTCTATCTGTTGGAATTATTCACTGCAACAACAACACAACAACAAATCTATTTCTTACCATATTTTATTATTTGTCCAAATTTTGAACAGATCTATCCTATTATCTATTGAAATCCTATTATCTGATATTTTCATCAACATCTATATCCACAACAACAACAAAAAAAAAACAAAAATAAAAATAGATCTAAGTTAAGAAAAAAAAGAAAAGAAAAAAAAGAGAAGAAATTTAAACAATAACAACAGCTTGACTTTTGCTTTATCTCTAATCTCTTCTCCCTTACATAGACAATTATTTTCTCTCTTTACACAGCACAATTAGAGAGAGAGAGAGAGAGAGAGAGAGAGAGAGAGAGAGAGAGAGAGAGAGAGACCTATGAATCTGCGAAGCAGATATTGGGATATGAGATGAGATTGAAAAATGGATATGAGAGATTTGCGAAGAACCGATGGATTTGAACAAAAGGCGCAGTGGATTATCTGTTTAGGAGATTGAATCGAGAGAGACTTGTTGTGAAACCAAACAGATTTATCGGTATTTCTCCCTATACTCTCTCCATATCTGTAACTCGCAACAATACATAGTGACATACACACAAATAATACATACATACTTAAGCAATTGAGAGTTTTCACATTCTGTCTCTCTTAAAAAATTCGTACACAACATCAAGGCGACGCGAGCTTGGAATTGTTTGGGTTTTGGGGGCAAAGGTCACAAATCTGGCTATTAGAAGTTGCAGATTTGGCTTCTTCTTATTCACAATGGCCATCACCATCGATTTGCTAAATTAATTTGGACTTCTTCGACGATATTGACCCAATGAGCGTGATTGGTACGTGATGGTGATGGTAGAGTTCTACGCAGTGGAGTTCTATGTGACACAAGGGTGAGTAGTGGATATACCGATCCGCCTAAACCGATCAAACCGAAACAATCCGCCGCATTTTGGACTGATGCGTGATGAAGAGCGGATGGTTGCGGATTGATTTTTTTCAATCCGCCTAGTTTTGGTTGGATGACGAATTTGAGGTTTCTTTGGTTGCAACCGAACTGCTAAACTGTGAGTACTCTTAGTAATTTGTAAGATTTTGTATTGTCAATTTGTTTGTGTTTTTAATTAAAAAATAGTTTAAATATTCTGTTGAAAAATAGTTTTCAACTTGAATATATTTTTTGAATTGAAAAAAATAAATGTATTATTTATCTATATTTTTTGGTTTTTAAATCTAACACTAAAAATAATAAATAAAAAAGATGATATATGCTAGTTGGTTTTTGTTTTCAAAAATATATATAGATGTAACAATACAGAGGCATACAATCTCTACTACTGCTCTGTTCATGGTTTTGGTGGTTTGAATTGTTTTTATATTTTAAGAACCACAGATTGTAATACTTTATGTGGATGAGGCATATTGTGACTGTAATATATGGATGATGCATGCAGTGATTGTAATATTCTAAAATTTCAAACTTTCTTTCTTTAGATGAAGCATGCAGTGATTGTAATACTTTTTTAAGTCATTGACTATAATATTTTATTTATTTATTTCTTTATTTATTTTTTTGAGAAAGTGCACAAGTTGAATTATGTTGAAAATTTATAAGATTTTAAACCGCCAAACCGATTCGTATCCATCCGCCAATCCGCCAATTCGCTCAGCCCACATCCGCTGGATTGGCGGATCGATGTGGATTGATTTTCTCCAATATGCCAATTTGGCTGACGGATGGCGGATTGAAGGTTCAGTGGCCGCAACCGACTCATGTCCACCTCTAATGTGACGTTGTGTAGACACTATCAGGCTCTAGCAACGGACAAGTGGCTACGGTGGCCGTAGCGGTGGCAGTGGCAGTGGCGATGGTGACGTAGAGGTGGCGGTAGCTAGGGTTTTGATCAGGGAAAGAAAAGATGGAGAGAGATAGAAGATATAATATATCATGGGGTATTTTTGTCATTTCGTCTAAACTTGTCCTTATGGACAACCTATTTTAACTTGTGGACTTTTGGCCAAACAAAATACAAATTTGGACTTTTGGCCTGAGCGCTCATCTTAATAATAGTTTAAAAAATAAGTGAAATTCTTATAATTATTGAAATCACATAGGGAGTTTATGTAATTGTCAAAAACTTAAGAGAAGGTAAGTGTAATTTATCTTAAATTTTACTATCTTGTAAAGAACATAAGGTAGACGAGGAGGCTGAGAACTTGAAAACATTNCTAGTGGCATCATATTAAGCATTTGTGACACCTAGTCAGTATTATTGAGACACAAAAAACAAAAAAGAATATACAAAAATTATGAGTCCACAATCTCTCTGCAGTTTCACTGTTATTAGAGATTGTCACCCTTCGGCTACGTATACATAGAATTAAAACAACAGATCACAACCCAACACACTATTTGGAATAGAGTTAAAACAACTTAAAATGTTTGGTATCTTTGCTTTTTACTGTAACATGGGTTGATATTTCTTGAACAAACTTGTTGCTTTAGTTCAATTGAAAATGGTTATTGAATATTGGATATTAAATTGTACAAGTGATTGATGGGTGTCTAAATTTCACAGGAAATGGGGATTTGAGAAGCTGGTGTACAGGGATGTGAAGAGAGGTATTAGGAGAGATCGAAAGTATGCAGTGCAACCGCGCAACGTGTTTGCGACAGGTGTGCACATGTCGCAGAACTTTGCAGGCAAGACCACTTACAAGACGGAAGGCCGCATTAAGTACTTTCATTACCACGGAACCATAGCCGAGCGGCATGAACCTTGCCGGCAGCTGGTCAACACTACTGACATTACCGTTGATGGAATCCCGTATGTTTTGGACACCACAATGCGAGGCATTACAGGACTAGTGAAGAGATTCGAACAAAAGACGATTGGACATAGGTTACAAAGAACCCGGCAATGACCGCCTATCTTCAATTCTAATTCTTTCATTCCTTTCTTCCTCTCTTCTTTTTCCATCTTATGCCTTTTTTCTTTTCTTTTCTTTTCTTTTAATACACCTTCCTAGTGGTGGGGATTTTCATTGATACTCTATTCTGTATAATAGTTTTTTTTTTTTCAAAGGCATCTCTCCGGTTCGGGTATTAACTGGCAAGTCCAATCTGAGTTCTAGATTGTGCCACGTTGATATTTTTCTTTAAATTAAAGGTGTAGATTTTGTCTCGACTCCTTCAATATTGGGTCTAACTTTTTACTCTGATGCAATATTGGGTTTATGAATAGATAGACAAAATTTGAACTTTTAATTAACAAAAATACCAATGTAGCACAATCTGAGATTTTGATTGTATTCTCTTCGGTCCATATCTAGATAGGGGAAAAGCCGAACACTTTTTTGTTTTGTTTTGTTTTGTTTGTCTTCTCTCTCTCTCTCTCTCTAATAGAGATAGATATAGATATAGGTGATGATAATCTATGAACTTTTTTTGTATAAAGGAAATTTTGCATTCTTTTTTTAAATATACTTTTTTCAATTATTCACTTTGAATTCACATACCTTTCTTTTTAGAAGGGATAACTTGGCGGTGTTTGGGACCACCAAGCACGACCATCGCTGGCCACCACTCAAAAAGAGGGTGGGCCTAATCAAAATGGGCTCTGCCTTTGATACTCACTTTTATCTGCAAAAAATTTAAATAAATAAATGTAGACCCATCATATGGTTTGTGCTTTGTTTGCATGAGTGGGATATGCTTGTGAGAATTTTAATATCTCAATCTGAATTTTTTTAATTTTAAATTTTTTATTTAAAAAAGAAACTTAGTATTTATTGATTTGGTCAAAGTCCTTTGATCAATATTTATTAACTTTTTTTAATCCACATGTCTTTCCACATACTTGCATTTATTGATTTGATCAAAATCCTCTGATCAGCATTTAAAATCTCCTCATACAAATAATTATAGATACAATCCGTGTATAGTATAGTTATTGCAGTACACTTTTCAATTTTTCCCATACACTATAGTTAGTGATAAGATTGTTAAATTATCTTTATAAGAAATCTTAAAAAACATAATTTATATATTAAAAAAAATCTAAAATAAATATAAATATCTATAATTATCCCGTACATAGCACGGGTGATAGGCTAGTAGTTTAAAATAAAAAAATAAATTTGCATTACACATGAGAACTTTTGAGGTATAAGTTTAACACATATACAAGAAAGATTTACGCTAAATACATAATAGATTTGGATTTTATGAAAATTCAAATTTTTTTTTTAAATTTTTTACAATGTCACTGTTTTGAGATTTTTATTATTTTTTATTGGCTCATTATTTTGTTGTCTCAAAATATTGTAATGCTTGTATGGTGTTTCAATTTCAAATCATGGTTACTCACTTTGTTTTGTGACATTTTATTTGCTATTTTAAGGGTATGTAATTAATTTTCTTGTCTATGGGGTTATGCTAGAATGACTAATGATCAACAGCTCGTTGCCTTCTTGACAAGTCAACACAAACATGTCATTTGGGTGGACAGATCAAAAAGGGCCCTTTCTAATGTCTTGTCTTTCACCAAAGAAAAGAGAAAAGCAAAGAATAATGGAAAAAATAAAACCAACTTAGATTGAGCCCAAACGACATAAAGAAGGAAGATTCAACTATAGGACAAAGGGGATAAACATTATTTGTCGGATTTGTTAGGTAAACAAAAGTGTAATTTTTAAGGAGAAATTGTAGATAAGCAAGAACAAGGTATTTTTCACTGAAATTAAAACACTTTTTATTGAATTAAATTTTTTTTTTTTCTGAAATTTGAAACTTTTATAATTTTTTCACTTATTTTGAATACACTTTTCACTCTAATCTCAATATTGAACAATATATCAGAGCACTCATTACCATTTACAATTGTAAAAATATAGAAGTGTAAACAAAACTTGTGTTCTGGTGTAAATAAAAACTATTAGATTAAGCTTTTGTTTGGCAAGTGACTTTTTTAACTAAAAAGTAAAAAAAGTTATTAAAAAATAAAAAAGTCAACAATTTATACCAAAAAAATCAAAGATTTCATTTTCTCTTTACTTTTTGTACATCTTTTCGTAAAAAATTAAAAAGTCATCCTAAACATACTAGTTTTTTTGCATCATATTTTAGCCAAAAAATTAAAAAATTACTAAAAAAGCATGTTCCCAAACGAGACCTTATAATCTCCATATTTTTAGTTTACTTTTACTTGTTTCCATTGATTTATAATTATCTCTAATTTGTTTGGTGAATGATTATTAGATCCATATTAATAAAAGATCAAGAGAAAACTTGAACACGTGTTTCTACTTTGTACATACATGTGGTATGCAGGCATGTGTGCTTTGCTGGAAGTAGTGCCTTTGCTTGCAAGCAGGGCCGGAGGAAGGAGGGCTTAGGGGGGTCACGTGCCGTCTGAGTTTTTTTTTTTTTTTTTTTAGTATAAAGAAAATATTTTATACAAAAAAAATTATAAAAATATTATTTAGAGTGAAATGTCAATGATATTTTTAAAATTATAAGAACAATAATAATTGTTTTGATTAAAAATAAAGAGATTACGATATTATTATCTATGAGAATTTCAATATAATGGTGATCTCTATCATTATTGATATGCAAATATAATTAATTTTAATGAAAATATAGAATTTATTGAATTGTTAGTTACATTTAATATGCAGGGTTCACCCTTCATGTGTTTCTTTATTATTGATTGGTAATATCACATGTCAATGATTGCGTTGTATGACTATTATATTGAATTTTTACGCATATTTTGTATAAAAAAATTACTTTATCATTATATAATTTATTTTAAAACTTTATATCCATGACTTTTTTTAATGTTGTCCATGATACACTAATTATAAATAACATATTCACTTTATTTGGTTTGAGTTTTCTGAAAACACTTTTCAAAAAATTCTACGTTTTTGTTTTTCGTATTTTTTTGTTTTATTGAATTTTTTTAATATTTTAAGCAATTTTTTTAATTTTTAGACACACCTAATATAAATATACTTAAAAAGTATAATTTTTGAAAAAATCTTTAAAAAAGTCACTAAATATCAAAAATATAAAAAAATACAAAAAATCAATACATTTTTCGTATTTTTATGTATTTATTAATTTTTAAAAATATATTTTCACAAATATTTTATTTTTTTAAATACATCATGTACCTAAAAAAGTAAAAAAAAAAAAATGCTTAAAATTTTAAAAATATTCACTAAAAACAAAAAAAATAAAATAAAATAAAAAGTAAAAAACTTAATTCAAAAAACTCAAACCAAATACGTTGATTTATTTATTTTATATTTCTTGAAGTCAATCGTAAAAATTTATATGAAATATTTTTATAAATATTTTTAAAATTGTAATTAAGAAGTGACCCCTCTGACTTCTTTTCTTGACTACGTCACTGCTTGCAAGTGATTGATTTTAGTTTCAAACCTATCACCATTTTGGGGACCAGACTAGTTTACCTGTAGATTGGGAACTTCAGATTATGGTTGGATTGCAATAAAGGAGTTGGTTCCTCTTAAATCAAGGGTGCTTTTAGGTATACCCCTTATTTCCTCTCTACGAAAAATTATTGCATTTTATGGGTACCTATGTAATATTTTTCATCAATCATACATATAGGTCATTTTATTAATACTGTCTTTAAAACATTCATATATATAATTAATCTTATTATTAGGTACATCATCTGGGGTAACATACCCATACCTAAAGGAAATAAAACAGAATCACTTAACAATTGTTCATATTTACGATGTGATCTACAAAGAAAGAAAAGCTTTTCTTATACTTTAATAAACATCAGAGAACATAACGCAAGCAATACTCTAGCAAATATTTAATTCAAGAAAGAGATCAATCCCTACCAATGGCCAGTAACTTCTCCATTATCCAGTCCGTCTATCCAACAATTGTCCAATCCTTATCCAGTAACTTCTTCATTGATGCAAAATAGTCTTTTGAACATTTATCCTTATCCAGTCCGTCTAACCAAACATTGAATTCACTAAAAATAGTCCAATCCAGATATCTAATCCCATGACTAAACAAACATAGGATACAAATCTAATCCAACCAAATAGTCCAGGGACAATGTATCCCAGGACTAATAGTCCGATGGATTACAATCTCCCATTATCCAGTCCGTCCAAACAAACACACCCTTATTTCCTCTCTAGGAAAAATTATTGCATTTTATGGGTACCTATGTAATTTTTTTCATCAATCATACATGCAGGTCATTTTATTAATACTGTCTTTAAAACATTCATATATATAATTAATCTTATTATTAAGTCAATCACAATAGAAGAAGATACTATGTCACATCTATCATCGTTACACACAATTTTTTCCCCCTCATTATACCCATTATAAACCCTCAATATAATTACCATCAAGTTCACTTATCTCCATGACACCTCCTACCCCCACCCTGCCACCCTTATCTACTCCTCACCCAGATGTCCTTGCCACCTCCAAACCCTTTCCCACCCTTTCTGATGCCACCACCACATCTCCATCCTGACAGCCCTAAGCCCAACTTCTTCTTCTCCTACCTTTCCATTTTCTCACTTTTCTAACTCTTGCCCTTGGATCGAAATGATTTTTTTTATTTATTTATAAATGATCTATACGTTATAATTAAAAAAATAAATAATTTATATTATCGAGAAGGAATTTATAGTGAGCCCTACAAACCAAAACATCATGATCTTGGAGAGGATATGAATCTTTTCTTTTTAGTGACAATTTTTAATCTTAATGATAGTCATTTGAGTTATTGTTAATATAACACATAAAATAAATATCATAGACAGACTACTCATTGCTTTCACATGTTTAAAAATGAAATAAAAATAGAAAAGAGAGAAGAAAGATGTCTGAAAAAGAAGGCTTGGAAATAGACCAAAGGAATAGTGCAAATGTTATATATGTTAAAAAAGTCTTTATAAAGTATTGAGTTCAGTAATGGAGAAGAAATAAAATTAGAATTTTTGATTGGCAATATAGTCCCTGCATTGATGGTAACACTTCAATTAGAGACAGTTGTCTAGGGTTTTTCATTGATGGGTACCATGATTTGCTTCCTATAGTTCATGGAGTTGTTGAGAAATAAAAAAGAGTACAGGGGTTGAATTGAAAAAATGAGGTCCTAACTCCATGAGGGTGTTCCTACGTTGCTTCATCTTCTAGGCCATAGGTTCAATCGTAATCAATTGTTTCTCTACATGCAGGTGTTACAGGTGGCATTGGAGAACCTACACAACCTTGTGGGTCTCATCAATACATTAAATTTTGAATAGACTTGATTTGTTGTCATTGATTTTACGAATGCTACAACTCATGTCTCATATTAATGTAATGAATGAAGTTGTCTGTGCCTAAAAGTATTTTTTTTATATATGAAATAATATTAACAATTAATTTTATTTAATTTGCACTCTCAATTATAAGATTGGATGAATATTGAGCGGACCTCACTCAATCTAATCCAATCCAACTCAAATGGACAATTTTGATGCAATGCAAGTTTAGTAATTTCAAAGAAAAAAAAAAAAAAAAATCAAATTTTGGTCGGATGGCGGATAACAAGTTTTAGTGTGCAAAACTTGAACCGATCACATGAAATTAAAAATTCTTTATAAATATTAATATATATACATATTATTCATATATTATATTATTTATTTGTTCAATAAATAAAATACTCCCTCCGTCCCATAATATTAGTCTCTTATTCCATTTTTCATTGTCCTAAAATATTAGTCCATCTTCAAAAATCAAGTACAAAAATAACATAAATTTCTTATTTTGCCATTCTTTTAAATTCATAAATAATATAAAAAGTACAATTATGACATTGATATTTCTAAAAAAATGTACTATCAAAGGGTAATTTTGAAAAATCAACTTTTTAAAAGTACAATAATTGTATTATCAAAAAAAGTTAGATTCTCCAAAAGGGACCATTATTTTGGGACGGATGGAGTATTAACTTCAAAGGGGAGTTTTTCACTTTTCAGAAAAGCAGAACCTTTACTCCTTACTGTTGAGCTAAAAATTGTAATTTTTTTTATTTTTTGGTAAAAATAAAATTTGTTCAATTCACAAAAAAAAAAAAAAAAAAAAAACAAACAAACAAACAAACAAAAGCAAAACAAGGAACCAAACAATGAATTAGCAGGCATGTGAGGTCTCCACGTCAACCAACCCCTCCCTAATTTCATTTAATCCCAAACAAACATGGGCTAAAGAAAGTTGGTGCAAAGATGTTTACCCGAATTAAGTGTGCCTCATGCTGTAATTGAAATAATTTCACCTTTTAAAACAACCGTTCTTATAATAATGATGATGATGAAGAAATTTCAGGAAAATATATTAAACCAGTGGGGAAATCTTTTTTAATTTGAAATACAAGTAAAATGAGTGAAAATAATTACAAAGGGATGAAATTTAATATTTGATTGATCAAATAATCATTACTCTCTCTATTCTGTCTTTCTTTTTGTTCTGTAATTTCAATGATAGATTATTATGTCAATATGACAATACTCTCCGCCACTAGGCATATTTTTCCGCTACCCTTCCCATCACCTTCTTGCTCCCAACCTCTTCTCTCCCCTCCCCGACAATTTCATCCACTTAAATCTTAATTATTACAATTATCGGGACCTAAATTGATAAAAGTGAAAGTACAAGAGGATGTAGTTTAACTGGTTTATTTTTATTTTTATTTTTTTGTGTGGCCCTTATGTGTATGATATGGGCTTTTTATTATGTTTTTTGCTTTGTGAAAAAGGGACCCCAAAGCTGCTGAGCTACTTAGGATGTTGATGACAACCAGGGAAGGTTCTGTGCTTACATTCAACCCAATCCCCCATTTTCTGAGGAATTATTCTTGCCCATCTATCCATCTATGTCATTAAGATTGTATTTGGTTGGGAAATTTAAGAAATATTTAGAAAGAAAAATGAAAAAGAAAAAGATAGGTGAAATGTGAATAAAAAGTATCTACATTTCACCTAATTTCACTCACATTTTCCCTTTTCAAACACCACCCAAGGAATTATTCTTGCCCATCTCATGCTTGTGACCCTCAGACATTAGAAAGAGGGAAAAAAAAAAAATGTGTAAAATCTCTTTTTAAATCACATTTCGGTGATATAATTAAATTTCATTCACATTTCACTTACTCTTTTTTTTTTTTTTTTCAAATTTCTTTTTAAATCCATGAACTAAACACAGTTTAAAAAAAATATATATATATATTCTTAACTTGGCTCCCCTCCATACTCCATATTTCATATTTGGGGCTTCATTTTAGGTCCATAATAATAATTTAAACCATTCATCTTGTAAATCTCTCAATGAAAACATTCTGTGTAAAAAATTAGTTTTATCGGATATCGATAAATATATAAACAAGTCATTTTTTTTTTCATTTTATAGAATAAAATGCTTAAGTTTAACCTCACAATTACTATCCATTTTAAAAAATAAGATGCAATTTATTCATGTATTTAATGATATCTGATAAAACTAATTTTTTGCATAACTCATCTAAATTATTGGGATTACAAGATGAATGGTTTACATTATCATTGTGGACTTGGAATGGAACCCAAAAAATAAAATATGAAGAAATATAAAGGATAAGAATATGAAGAGAAAACATCCCCTACTAGACCCACTCTGTTTTACATGCTTATATAAATCAAAAACTTCTCTTACCTAAATTATGGCGACAAGATGTTACAAAACATCCAAAAAAAATGCAAAAATATTTTTGAGAAAAAACATTTTCCGCATAAACAAAACATAGAATTAACAATTTCCCTAGCTTTGGTAGTACCCATGAGAACTTTTGTCATTGGAATTTAGGACAAGGAATCCCAAATGACATTTGAATTTGATATTGTGTTTTATGTGAGCATCGTGCCATACAGCAATGCTACAGACCCCCACTGACCCTAGTGCCACGTGTCGGCGTGTCATTGGCTGAAAACAAAAATAAAAAAATAAAAAAACAGTTTTTTTTTTGGCCAATCACACGCGACCCCAGCACCCCCACTGGGGGTCCAAAGCTTTATTCTCGTGCCATAATACACATACAGGGCGTTTCGAAAGTTGCTATTTAGTCAGGTATTTTAGTTTTTGACTATTTTGATAGGTTACAATTTTTGTATTTAGAAAGATGATTAAATTTTTTTGTAGTTGAATGTGATATTTGTGAGAAAAAAAAATAAAATAATTATGGATTTAGTGTGACATTTTGGATTGTTTTGGAAAAATAGTTAAAACTAACTTTTTGATTTTTTTTGAGCTTTTTTTGAAAAAACGTGTAAAAAATGTGAGAGATATGTGACTCAAAATGAGTTAAAAGCTGGAAATTAACTTTTAACTCGCTTCACAAAAGAACAATTTGTCTTATTAACTACTTTAATCCTTCTACCCTAAATTAAACTAAAATTTCACTTCCCAAACAACCCCATAGTATATACTACATACAGAACATTATTTTGTTGTCAAATGACTCAAATCTCCACTTCACATTGTGGTTGGTGCCAAAACATATATGTATGCATATGCATATTTTTTGTATTTGTTCACAATTAATGGCCATATTACACCATACATAATTTCATATATAGACCTAACCACAAGACTGATCTACATTGATGATATCCTTTTATTTTCTCCAGATGTAGATATGCAAGAAAATTTACTCATTAACTTTCTTTTTCTAATGCAATAATATGACATCATGCTCTCAGAAAAAAAAATTAAATTAAATTAAATTAAATCTCATGCACTCTGTGCTTCTAAGAAGGCATTGAAATCATCCCTTGCCTTGCGCAACCGAGGAGTAATGCAAGAAGTTGGCGAGGTCGGGTGTGATCCTGGTGACGAAGTCGAAAACCGAACATGTCGGGACGAGTCATGGGATTTCCTGCCAGTAACTCTCGACGCACCACTAGTCTTCAGAACCCCTTTTCGGTGATCCTTATCAAACACAAAAGCAGCTGCTACTGGTGAATCTGCATCGTTGGCACTAGTCCGGATCAGCTCCAACGGAAGATCAAAGAAGTGATTCAGAGAATCTCCTTCCTCTTCGTTGTCCATTACTATGGCCGATGAAGTCCAAGAACCGCATTCAAATTTCTCCAACGAGACCGTCCTTGAGATCACCTGCGGTATCTCCTTTTTCACTGAGTGGCGGGAGTCTTGTGTTTTGGGACTGCCATTTATTTCTTTTTCGACTTCCTTTCTTGGTCTCACCGGCTTTCCTCTACCAAACCCGGGCAAGAACAAGCATAGAGCCCCACATTTGAATTCCTGATCGTAAGGTTTGGCCATGGTTTTACCGCTTTTATGCTCATCATCAGTTTTGGCTTCATGCTTGTTGCCATGCTCATCACCGTTGACTTTACTCGACCACAAATCGAAATCATCAGAGGGTGCAGTTGCTCTCCCTTCCCCGCACGATTTACTCTTCCGTAGGTGCTTCTCTTGTAGTTGAGCAAGACGAGTGAGTGCCACCGAGTGCTGACGAGACAGAGGATCGAAGGCTAACGGAGACGGTGGTTGACCTGGATTCTTCCATTTCTTCTTTAGCAAGCTAAGTCGAGGTGATGAGGTGGTTGAACCCGGAAGGCTAACCGAGAACTTGGCTTTTGCAGGTAGCAGAGGCGGTGGAACCAGCATACGAGTGACTTTCGGGGTTGTAATAACAGGTGGTGGTGGCAACTCCAAACGAGGATATGCCGATTCTATTAGTGATATTGGATCCACTGAAATTTGCCTCTCCTGTTGTAGGCTCTCCATTTTGACCAACATATTAGTGGACAAGAAATCAGAATCGGGAAATTCATAGTCGGTTTCATGATCCGATTGCAGAGCATCTGAAGAAGGAAGCATATCTGAAGGTGGAAGAACCATGATGTGCTTGAAAAGTGTGGTGATCAGATCATGGACTGAACCATATATATATATATATATATGTAAGTATAAGATATAGAACGTGGATGACATGTCTACAACATCTTAGATGTAGTGATTTGCATGTTCTGTTTTTTCACCTTATTAAAAACCAGAGGATGTATCAATATATAATGGGGTTATTATAGGAACTAGAAAAAAAAAAGAAAGAAAGAGCTAAAATAGTTAGATCCATGCAAGAAGCCATTCTCTATGTCAATGAGTTGACTTCCGAATCTCAACATTTTTTTTTAACACCAAAAACAAAAATAAAAACAAAAACAAAAAAATAAAGGTAGCGTTTGATTTAGTTTTAGGATTATAATTTAATAATGAAATTATATTTTAAATTTGTGAGTTGTTGAATCATAATTTGAAAGGAAAAAATTTGTTTAGTTATGAGTTTTGAAAAGAGTTGTGAATTGAATTTTGAAATGAGTTTTGAAATAAGAAAAGTTGTTTAGTTATGAGTTTTGAAAAAAAATTTCAAAATTTAATTCAAAAACTTATAATTTATAACTAAACACACATTTTAAAACTTTATTAAAAATTCTATTCAAAATTCATAACCAAACTCTTTTTAAAATTCAATTTAAAAAAATAATTATTGAAAAAAAATTAATTTTTTATTTAAAAAATTCAAAAAATTACGAAAATATTTTTTTTTAAATATTAAAAAATATATATTATTTTTTGTTAAAAAAAATATTCAGCTAGTGTTTTAAAATTACTTTTGATTGGAATTTTTTTTAATTGTTTTGTTTAAAAATATTTTTTAATTTTTTTAAAATTATTGTGACAAATTAGCTTTTACTTAAATTTTTTTTATTAATTTTAAATAAATGGCCAAATAATTTGTTATTTTGATCTAAAAAAACTAATTTCTATATTTAAAAAATATCAAAAACAAATATAAATTATTATTTTTTTCAAATAACAAGTGGCAATTGTTTTTTAAAAAAAAAACACTGTTCCGGTCAACCAGCAAGACGTCCGAAAGGATGTCCCGGGAGAACAACCGGGTAAACCCAGAAATTCAAAAATTGTCCAAGAGGATGTCTGAGCAGACAACCAGGTAGATCTAATTTCAAAATTCAAAAACTCTACTCTGCCAAACATGTTCTGAAAAGAATTTTCAAACGTGAATGTGGAATTAATTTTTGAAAACTATATCCAAACACAACACTGAAATAGAAGGGTGGAATTGATTCCACCCATAAAGTAGACAGAGTTAAAAAAAAGAGAAAAGTTAGGGATCATGAAAATGTTTTCATGAAAATGATCATGAAAAATTTATGATCCTTGGATTATTTTGATTAATGGGTGGTGCTTTATTCTAAGTGCAATCCAAGGGTTACAAAACTTTCATGATTATTTTCATAAAAAGTTTTTCATGATACCTAACATTGCTGTAAAAAAAATACAAAAAATAAAAAGGCAAGGAAAAAACCAGAGCAAAACTCAAGAAGGTTACAAAATACTACCCCCACACCGCCCTCCAACCCTTAAAAATAAAAAATAATCGAATTCCCTTAAAAAAGAATAGAAACGAGAGCCCCAAAAATAATAAACACTCTATCCCATAGAAAATTATTCTCCTCAAATCATTCTGAGTAATGAAGAACTTGTTATTCCTTATTCTTGGGCTCAAAAATTCCCATTTAACTCCAACGATATAATAAAAACTGTTTTCTATTATTATATTAACTAATTAACGATCCTAGTATTGAGCTCCAACCAAATAACCTTCAAATAACCTTTAGGAGTGTGTTATTTGGAATTCATATCCATATGAAATAACCTACGGAATTCATTTCTCAACTATAGAATTGGACCAAATGAAAGAGTACTACAAATTATCCAAAAATAAAATGGGTAAACCAAATTATTTTTATGTATGATTCACACTACACAAAGTTTTACCTTTTTTTTAAAAAAAAATAAAAAAAATAAAAAAATTACTTACCTGCTTCTCCTCATTACAAATGGACCATGTGTAATTGCCAGCTCAAGGGTAGTTAATAAGTATATAACTCAAGTTCACTACCAACTAACTACCTCACTACTTTATAACAGTCCTAACAATATTAAACTATCTCCAGCAGTCCTCACTAACACACACCAATCATCTTCTGTCTGTTCAGTTCTCCTCATGCTTTGCTTGGCTGTTCAAATCTTCCTAGTTTCTGCTCATAACATTCCTTCCATCTTCAAAAAAGCCATGTCCTCGAAGCAGACAATGACGAAACTGCTACAGAAAAAGGTCCCAATTAACCTTCCCAAGTCACATCCTCGGAAATCAAATTGGACCATGGAACTAGGATTCAACTAATAACCTATCCAGATATTCCTATACCGTAGTCTATTGCCTTAGAGGTGAGCACCCCAATTGAATCTTCATCGGCAGTTGGTCCAAATCTGGTGGTATTGGCATACACAAAAATCCTTTGCTGACAGCCTAACCTTTTAACTTTCATCCACTTGATTAAACTCGAAGAATCTTTGATGCCTACATACCGAACCTTGGGGATCATTCATCACCATGAAATCTAGGAAAATTCACTTAGGTATACCTTGTCAACACAGAATTGAAAGAAGTGGACATCATTCCTGTAAAGGTTGAGAAGCCCTTTGATTAAAACATATCAGACAACCTTCTTCATCTACAACTCCTTTATATACTCTGTTTTACCCTGTTTTTCTCTGTAACTTCTTCACATACTCCTTATTACAAGTGTACCAATGCGAAACTGCCAGCTCAATGTCTAGTAAGTACACAACTTAATTTAACTACCAACTGTTGGTCAATCTTCACTATACTAAAATAAATTAATTCTGTTTGGGTACTAAACGACAAATAAAATATAAAAAAAAAATAGGAAAGGAGAGAGAATGTTTGATTACAAAAATCAAACCAATAAATAAAAGTAAATAAATAAAAACAAACTTTTATTTTGTTACAAAAACAAAATCAAAATCTGATTTAAATAAATAATAATAAAACAGAAAAAGAATTAACTTACTTGATTAATTTCTTGTACAATATTCTGATCAAGTCTAGTGTTAGACACTGTGTCCTTAAGAAAGATTCGTCCTGTCCACGGTACTTTCAGAATGTGGACGTCTATTTCCCAGGATAAAATGATCAACAGCAAACAATAGCAGCACTACAAATTGTTTGCCCAACGAACACACTAAGGTTGTGTTTGGTAGAGTTTTGTAATTATGTTTTGAGAGTATGAGTTGTATTTTGAGTTTGTGAGGTTTGGAATTATGATTTGAGTGTGAAAATTTTGTTTGGTAAAGAGTTTTGAAAATAGTTTTGAAAAGAGTTTTGATTTGAGTGGAGAATTGTTGATGTGACATTTGATATTTGATACAAAAATTTACAACTCATAACCAAACATACAACTCAAAATTATTTTAAAGCACATAAAAAAATTTAAAAATTCAAAATTATTTTTTTCAATTATATAAAAATTAACATATTAATTCAAAAAAAAAAAAAATCACTATTCCGGTCAACCGGCCGGACTATCGGTTAGGCAAAATTTGCAAAAAAAAAAAAATTCCGAAAAGTGCGCCTGAGACAGAGTTCTCTGCAGAGTTTTGGAAACGTGATTCCAAAACTCCTACCAAACATCATATTCACATATAGGTGTGGAATCACGTTTACAAAACACAACCAAACGGAGCCTAAGTGTTTACACTCTTTCTCACAGAAATTAAATACAGCAAAATGCAGAGAATTATAGCAGATGAGAAGTACGAAAATTGTGAATGAAAACATCAAATGAGGGCTACCTATTTATAGATGTAGTGGTGGCTTTCCATTTTGAATTAAACAGGTGCAAAACCTGTTTGAACAAGTATGAAACCTGTTTAGTTTGAATAAACAAATACAAATCTGTTGGGTTCAAATTTTGAACAGATAAAAACTGTAGGGACCAGTTTGGATGTAGGGAAAAACCGGAACAGAATATTTCCGGAATTAATTTGAATTCTGGACAGTTGGACAGATTTTATTTCAAAAAATACAATTAAATCCAAATGTTTTTTGCCCAAAAAGATTAGTATTGGACCGAACAAGGCCAACCCAACCACACACCCGCGCCCAAGCCTAGCCTAGCCTAGCTTGCCCGGACGGCGGCGCACGTGTGGTGATTTTTGGGTCCAGTGGGTCTAGCCCATAACCTTCCTCTCTACAAAACTTGGGTACCCCTTAGGGCACACCTCAAGTTCTAATCCCATGCCTTATAAACCCACTCAAAACTTCCCACCAAATCAATGTGGGACAAGTCATTTTTCAAACCTTTAAGGATTTTCTACCAAAACTCCATTTCCATGGAGCACACTTTGGCTTCAATTTCCCATTCACTCAATAATAATTTTGAGCAACCAAATATACCACGTGAATCATAACGCGGCATAGAACGCGTTACCACTTCGACCCGCCAACTTTGACATACGGGTCCCACCTAAATAATAGACCAAAGTTAGAAAAAAATTATATTTTTATCTAGAATTTCCAAACCATTTCTAACAACCAACTACTACTACATCACAGTCCTAACAATATTAACTAGCTCCAGCAGTCCTCGCTAACACACCAGACATCTTCTTTGGCTGTTCAGTCCTCTTGGCTCATAAGATGGTGCCTCTTTTGCCTCACCAAATTACATTTACACCAAAAAGAGCTGCCAGCCAAATAGTTATTGTTCGGAACTTCTGACTGTCTATTTTTGTTGTTTTAAACTATCAATGTTAACATCTAACTCTGCCAATCCCAATAGAAAGGAGGAGGGGGGGGGGGGGGGGGGGAGGGGGGATGCCAGCACGATCAAACATCAAACAAAGGCAGTGTGTGTGTCAACACACCTAATTATATACATGCAACTTGTATAAGTAGGTAAGCATAAGTAGGTAAGACTATACTACAACTAAAGAAAAAAGGCAGTCTGTTTATACATACAAGAAATATGAAGCAAATTAGTAGACAATGGTAATCTTGGGAATAAAAATTTGAAAAAATATGGGGGAAAAAAGATGTGATGCCATTTGTATGTATTCGGTCTAAACATAATTGAGAATTGTAAATGCATTGTGTTGCAATGCTAAGACAAGGCTTAAGCAAGCTGGTCAATGGAAAATATCTTAGTGCAGCATATGGACACATTCATAAGAAAAAATCATCATTTTTTCTCATTTCAATATACAAACACAAGTGGAGTCAAGGTCAGTACCACTTTGATATTTAATTCTTTGCATGGACAAGGCCCAAAGAATATACATCAGAATGATATGGAAAATTTTTTACTGAAGTGAATTGTAGAAGAGAATTAGCACTACAGAGATACCAATTATGACTGGGAATGCGGTGACAAGGTAGAGTGCTCCATATCCCTGCAAGAGATTTAATTCCTTTCAGTCAGGAAAAAAATTTCCATAGAAGATAAGTAGCAAATAAATTTTAATGTTTTACTAGAGTAGAAACAAACCACGGCTGCAGGCACTTCTGAATCGTCAGTGTCATCAGAATCCTCAATATCAGCAGCGGAATCCCAATCGATATTGAGTCTCTTAGCAGCTACTTCAGGATCAATACCAGTGTCCGTGGCTTTTGCATATAGGGATTTGCGACGTTTTGCCTTTGGTACTTCAACCTATTCAACAAAGACAGCATGGAGGAATAAATTTCCATGAGGAATCCATATCATGATGATGTGTCAGATCCATGCAATTATGCAAAATGGTGAATTATATTATCAGGGATAAATCGCATAGAAAGGGAAATCAATACATTATAGGCATGCCAGTTTTTTCCATGGCACACAAAAGATGATTAATAAGATGAGATCATATGGAATTTATCAAGGGCTTCCTCTATGATGCACGGACACGGACACGGGACACGACACGGACACGTAAATACGTAAATTTTCAAAAAATAGGGGACACGACACGTTGGGGACACGTTTAATATATAATTTTATTTATTTATTTTATATCTAAAATTTTAAAAAATATTAATTCTTATAAAATTACAATAATAATAAAATTAATAAATATATTACCTAAATTTTTTAAATAAAAATTGATTTTTTTTTAAATAAAAATAATTTATTTTATATATTTGAATAAAAACATAGATATAAATAATAAAACAAAAGAAAAAAAAAGAAAAAAGAGAGAGAGAATAAAAAGAAAAGGGTGGAGTGGAGAGAAATGAAATCAGATGAGGGAAGAGAAGAAAGAGAAAGAGACAGAACGAGAGACAGAAGGAGAGACAGAAGATAGAAGACGGAAGACGAAGACAGAGGAAGAGGAAGACGATGCGAAGACGAAGATGAAGACGAAGCAGCGAAGACGAAGGCAGAAGACGAAGACGAAGACAAAACAGGTTAGGGCTTGTTCTCTCTGTCCTCGATCTGTCTCTCTCTTCCCTCGATCTATCTCCCTCTCTCTCCCCTCGATCTGTCTCGACTCTGGCTCTCTCCCTTTCTCCTCTCCAACAGTTCTAGGGTTTCTTCGATCCACCTGCGTGTCTGAATCGTGTCCTCGCGTGTCCAACCTCGTGTCCGACTCTGAAAAATTTTGAAAAAAAGGAGACACGTAGGGGAGAGTGTCGGACACGTGTCAACAGTGTGTCGTACGCGTGTCCGTGTCTGACACGTGTCAGACACTCATACGCCAGCCTCAGGGACGTGTCCGTGCTTCATAGGGCTTACTTTTCAATTAAGTACCCCAAAAAAAAAACATATGTATGGACGGATATATTGATGTCAATCTAACTTTGAAATCAAAGATGCAATTTTGAGAGGTTTTAAGAGAAAAGTAGAATTTCCGATGGGCTCATTGCTCAGACAACCAACTGTAGGTTGTTCCACTGATAACGATAGAGTTAAATTGATGCCAAACCTAGGAAGTTGAATCCCCAGCAACAATGGTGGTGTTTGGGAAGCAACATCCCAAATTTTTATCTCATAAAAACTACTAAAAGACAAAAGTTTTGCAAAACCAAAAAAAAACACATCCAAACAAAATATCACATCTAACCCCATAATCATTTCACTTTTTCTCTCACAAACATCACATCCAACCACATAAAAACCCAACTATCTTCCCAAACACTAAAAATTTTTTATCTCATAAAAACCTACATCTACTAAAATCTACATAAAAACTTACTTCCCAAACACCCACAATGTAAAGTCAAAACTCAAAAGGGATAAATTCCTTTTAAGGAATAAGTTTATATATTCTTCCTTCCTCTATATTTGTTTCATATTATATACATTATATATATATATATATATATAAATATAATAAGGTGACTCGCAAAAATACTAGAAAACAGGTTGAGATTGTAAAGCATGTGATAACAAAAACTACCTTTAATTAATAAATATCATAAGCTTAAAGTAACAACCATACCTCCAAATTAGGCCATTGGACCATTTCATCAGCCAGCATCTTAAGAGCAACACGATTTTTGGGGATTTTTCCTTCATTGACCTACACAAATATAGAATCACAGATACGTTAGGCTATTGTTTGTTTGTAACAGAAACTATCAAGGACCTGTTGTTAGAATTCCCCATCTGACTTTAATAATAGAACAATCATATTTGTCCACATCCAGGTGGAACCACCCCAATTTGATCTTGCCCCTCTATTGTAGATGGAGTTCACTAGTTCCAAATGAGAAGAGCAAGTCAAATTTCCAATATCGGTCATGCAATTCAAACATGACTAAATAAAATTGAATCTCAAAGAGAAATACAAGCAAATGTAAATAAAATTTCTTTGCAGTTTCTGCACCAAGTCGATGGTTAGACTGAAACAGTTGAATGACTGATCCGTTAGGAAAATGTTGTGATCTTATTTCTTGAAGACATTCAGGACTTCCAAAGCAGTAAGCATGAGTAGGAACGGGTCATAATAACCAAGTTGTTTTAGAGAGCAGGAAATAAAAACAGAAAGCGTTTACAATAAAGTTTTTTAATTCAGAAAGGTATGGTGTAGCACTAAAATTTTATTCATAAAAAAATGGACCTACTTCTTGTAAGACATCAGCTAAATCCTCCCTTGTTGGAGTTTCAGAATCATCAATACCAATAAGTCTTCTTCGCTCGACTTCTCTCGGGTCCTCAATCATTACGGTCAACTTAACCTACAAATTGAGAATACAAAATAATAATTGCAAAAACTAAGGAATACTCAATAGTGAGATTTAAATTGGCACGCCCATCCATTCTAAAGAACAATATTTTAGAAAAAGAAAAGGCAAGTGAAAATAACAGCAACACAAACATCAAACAGTCCTAACTTGGCAAAGCGTATTCTATTTTCAGATGAAGCGGTTTGCAGCGCAATGACATTTGAGTTGTTTTGTGAACTCTTAATCATAGACATGGTATTAAAATTTTGTAATGCACAATGCACAATTCACAATTGAAAAGATAAAACCAAAACAAATCAAACTACGCCTCATGTCCCAATCAAGTGGGTCGAGTCTTTTTTCCTTTTTCTTTGTTTTTTTTGGTCAGCGGTCAAGGGTGTCCGGGCCAGCTTACACGCAACTCTACTAATTCACTCCCCAATCCAATCAAAGGCAGGCCATCCACCCTAGGAATAGGGAATTCATGAGAACTACTTTCTCACGGTCTGGCTCCAAAAATTGAACCCTGAGCAATTGTGTGGAGAGCACAACCACCAACCACTCAGGACAACTCTCACTTTGGGTCGAGGCTTTTTTCGTCTTCTACTCTATCAAACCTACATGTTCAGCTAAATTAAATAAATTCACATATTATTCTACTACCGCATACTATACTAGTTTAGGTCTTCCCCTCCCCTTAATATTTTCATTTGCGGTCATCATAATCGCTTCTTTTGCCATTGCATATAAATGACCAAACCATCCTAATCATTTATCTCAACTTTTCTTCAATTTAAAGAAGAACCCAAGAATTAGTACAAGATAGAAAACCTAACAAGAAGAGTCGAATGGTATAATCTCAAGCACACTTAACAAAATGTTGCTTCACAGAATGAACCAAATTAGAACAACAACAACAACAACAAAAGGTTACCTCGCTAAAGATCATATCTCTGTTTTTCCTCAGAAGCTCCAAAACCTAGAATACAGATATCAAAATAATGAAATATTAAAACCCATAAACCAATAATTCTCTACACAGAGAGAGAGAGAGAGAGAGAGAGAGAGAGACCCTTTTTATTTGGGATATGCATTCTAGGTCTTCAGCACTTGGGTCCTCCTCTTCCTCCTCCTCCTCCTCCTCGTCCTGATCATCTTCGGCGGAGGGAACACGCAATTGGGTTTCTTCCTTACCAACAAACACAACTCCGGCGGCGCTCCTCCTCCGCCTCCCGGAGCTGATCTTCTGGCAGTAATGGCGAACAGAGCATTTGCTCGGCGACTGAAATTGAAGATAGCTGTGAAGAGAGAGAGTATGGAGAGAGGTGTTGGAGGAAGAAGTGGAGGGAAGTGGCGGTTGAAACAGTTGCAGAGTCGTAGTCGCCATCATCATCTTCACCACCACCAAAACCTTATCTTCTTATCTCTCCTCTGTTATATATATATATGTATGTATTCTTGGGAATTAGATTAAGAATTCAGAGAGAGAGAGAGAGAAATTCTGCATTTCCATCATTGAATTTGAATCTGCGAGAAGTATAATTTACAGTGAAAAAATGCAATCGGACATGGAGATTGGGAATGGATCGTGGCCCACAGAAGCAATTTTGGGCTTTTATTTTTTGGACTGGAAGCTCTTGTGGACAGCCCATTCTGATCCATTGGGTTTAAATAAATTTAAAACACAATTTGAGGGAATCGTGGAAGCAAGGCCCGTGAAGAGTTCAGTGGGCTGAACTAAGTGGTCCAATCTACTAATAATATATATAGGGGCATTGTGTCTCCCAAAAATTGTCATTTTTTTTTACAAAAAAAAATAAAAATAAAACATTATATATCACTTTTTTACTTTAACAAAGCTGTAGTGTTATTTTTAGATTTCTACTTTCATTCCGTGCTTCATCATTATAAAAGATGTAATATAATACACACACAGAGTGTGTGCCACCCTTTGACTAAAAAAAATCCAATTTCTTTTTTTTATTCTCATAAACGGAAATTAAAATCATAGAAACCCTACTTATGTGGGTTCTATAGTTTTATCTCCCTTATGTGTTTATTTTATTTTATGAAATTTTTTTGTATTCTTAACATAGTTGCCCTAATAAATCTCCTATTGCGTTTTTGGCTATTAAGGTAGTTCGATGAAAGTCGGTGTTTATATCACGGCTGCTATTGAATTTACACTAAATATGCTCCAAATTATGATATTACTGTTATACTTTATTTTTATTTTTATTTTTTTTTTTTCTAAATTGACACTACACAGCAACAAGAAAACCTTGTCGAGGCATTCATAACTGAACATGAAATGTTCTTTACAAGGCAATGCAAAGTGCAACTTAAATCTTTTCTTGAGTAATGTTAGGGATTATGAAAAAAATATCATGAAGATGATCATGAAAGATTCTTTTCCTTTAGATTACCCATACAATAAAACACCACACACTAATCAAGGGATAAAAAATCTTTATGAAGAATTTTATGATATATTTTTCATGATCCCTAACATTATTGATCTTTTTAATGAGGTAGTTTGTGAGGCCACCACCAAAAATTATTGACTACATGAACTTTGTTGGCTGTTAGTTGGTATTTCTTCTTTGGAGACTCAAAAAGGAATTTGAATTGAGTAATTAAAACTAGAATGTATTAAGTGAATGTCAATTAAATTTGTTTGATAACTATAATTTGAATTACTTCAAAATTTACATGGCACCACCACCACGGCTATTGCGAACACCACTACTCCACCACCATCATTACCACTCATACCACTATCATTTCACTATACCACCACTATCACTACTTCTTCACCACCACCACTACAACCTTCCACCTCCACTACCTTCATCACGGTTGCCATAACCACCGCCTTCATTCCACTACTATCATCACTATATTGTTGCCATCGCCATCGCCATCGCCATCCACTACACCACTCATCCACTATCACCATTGGCACCATGGTTACTATCGTCATCATCACAACTACCTCCACCATCTTAATATAAAATTTAAAAGAGAAAATTTAAAAATAAAAAAATTTTGAATTTCACTTTATACCTATCAAACACTTGTTTTTAATCAATATTAAATTTTTATTAAACAAATTTTTAACTTAAAAAATTTAACATTCAATTTTTAATTTTATCAGTCTAACCTAGATAAAGAATATTCACACACTTAGGACATAACCTACAATTTTTTTTTATTTTATTTTATAAAATCTTCTATATTCATAGTACATCTGCTAGTATAATTTCAGGTGACAGCTAGCATAGACCTTGGAAACGTCCAACACTTGGACCCCTTTAGGAAACAATAAATCATTTTTGTTTGCATCTACATATGATTGGTTAGAATCATCACAACATATATATATATATATATATATTGCTTAGGAAGACTTAAAAGTCTAAGCAAACTTATATAGTATTTGCTTGCACTAGAGCACATAAATTATATTATTATTACTATTATGTGACTTTAACTTGGTTGGTCTAAGAGACTCTTGTACTTGTACTCAACACTTCGTAGTTTCGAAGAAGCACACACTCAACACCTTCGAAGGTTCATTATTACGGTGATAACCAGCTCTGCTTCCAATGTCCTCTTCTTCCTCCATTGGTTGTTTCAAAGCTTCTACTTTCATCAGCTCATTGGTTCATCTTTTCATGTTTTCTTCAAGTTGGTTCCTAACAATATTTGTTTAGTCACTAGTTGGGGGTATATTCATCATATTGTGTGACCTTTGTCTCTTGTAATCTATTTGAAAAACAATATGATGATAGCTAAATGGCAATTCGATTTTATGGACGTATCTTAATTCGAGAGATTATTTAAATTTATTTATTTGATTGGTTAACATTGATTTAGACTTGTGATAAAACTCATTTGAGATCAGTTCATTATGTAACAAGACAAGTTCAAACACATTTTAAAATTTACTAAATTTTTTAAATTAAACTTAAACAATACTTCATTTGTTTATTGAGAAACTATTGTGAAAACGAGTTTTTATGAAAGCCAATCATTGATGGCTAAGATTCTTTCTTCACTCTAAAGGAAGCTCATTTTTACTTTCATATGCATTATAAAATAATCAAGTTACACTACAAGAAATCAGGGATTTAACAGCGTTTTATTAAACGTCACCTTCTTTAATAATTAACGACATTTTTTAAACGTCGCATTTTTTAGTAATTAAAACGGTCCCGTTTTATGAATAGAAGACGTTTAAAAATGCCTCAAAATCCTTATTTTCAAACCCTCTTTGTGTCTCTCTTCAAATCCTATTTTGTCTCTCCAAACCTTTATTTTGAAAACCCTATTTTGAAACCCTTAATCTGAGAGGATCGAATATCTATCTCTTTCTCTTTCTCTCTCTCATACACACTCAGAGGATTGAATCAATACGAAGTTCTCTCTCTTGATTCTTTTTCAGCTTGGTGATTCATTTCAGAGTAATTGCGATTTCGAAGTTCTCTCTCTCTCTCTCTCGATTCTGAGCCCCACCAGCTACAATCTCAGAAAAACCGATTGAATCATTCAAAACCTTTTTTAGCTCTGTGATTTATCTTAGTGGTGGTGTTCATCTTTGTGGATTTGGAACTCTTCATCTTCTTCAATCAGAGGTTAGTTGTTTCTTTCTTAGATATGTAATTTAGTATTTGTAAAATTGCCCCATATGGTTCTGGAAATTGCAAATACTAAATTAACAAAATTTATCATTTAATAGAATTGAAAAAAAAAATGAAATTTCTAACTATCCTCCTATACAACAATGAAATAATTGGAACTGTTAATTGAAATATATTGTTGACATCATTAAAAATTGTTAATTGACTTAATAGTTGATTAATAAAAGGGGTTATTTGTTATGCAATTAGAAATTTTAAGGGATGTGATGTAATTAGTATTTTAAGTAAAGCTCAGGGGATGTACTTATAATTTACCCTAATATCTGACGTAGAGTGTCCAAAAAATATCTAACACTTAGGGCTGGTTTGGCAAGTTTAAAAAAAGTCAAAAAGTCAAAAAGTTATCAGAAAAGTTAAAAAGTTATCACTATTCACCAAAAAAAATATTAAAAAATTAATATATAAATATTAAAATACAAATCAACTTTTTGGCCCATCAACGTATTTGCGGGCTAAAAGTCCCACTTTACATTATATATTTGTTGCCAATAAAAAACAGAGATCATAAATTAATATATATGGATTAATTGCAGCAGTGTATTCATGTCTAAATATTTGTAGTTTTTTTATTTGCTTGTGAAACCATTTTATACACTTTTTGGTCCAACTTGAAACATTGTAAATGTATATATATATACGCAAATGTTATGAATGAGTTATACAAAAGAAGAAAAATTTGGAATCGTGCTTTTTCCAGAAATGGTGAATTTGTGATCTGTGCTTGTTTGAAATTAGTGGTTTTTCTTATATATTTTACTTTGAATTTTAGTACATTTTGCGACTCCTCTTATTCTCAACCACATACTGGTTCGTGTATTATGCATACATACATGTGTGTGTATGTGTTTGTAGACGTTCAACTCGGTCGGGTTCGCTCGGGTTAAGAGGTTGTTCAAATCCAATCCAAATTATGCTGAGACCTGCTCATACTCGAATTGTAACCCAATGTTGCCTATCCAAGCCCGACTCGAGTTAAACCCGAATTGCCCGAGTTACTCGAATTGTAAATAAATTTCTTTTTTTTTTGTAGCTACATTATTAAATTATTAAAATTTGACTCTATTTATATATATATATATATATAGAAAATCATTAATACCATCAAAACAAATAATTTATATAATATAAGAAAGATGCCGCTATAGTAATCCTTACAATTTATGAGTGAAAATAAAAAAAATAAGATTTTATGTTATTTGTATATATAATATATATTTAATATGATTTAATAATCTAAATTACTTTAGGGGTGGTTTGGGATGGTCTAAATAAGTACACTTTTTGACTTTTTATGAAATATGGGTTGGGTATAGGTTAGGTTTAAAGTGATGTAGTAAAGAGGTGATGTGACTTAAATAAGATGATGTGACTTAAATAGGATAGTGACTTTTTGAATTTTTGGCTTTTTTAAAACACCCCAAACAAGGGAATATCATATAATGACTAATAATTTATATGTATATTTAATATTTTTATATATCTATATATATATAATTCGGGCTTCGGGTTGCTCGGGTAGTTTGACGTCTTTGCCCAAACATGTCCAAATTTAATTCGGGCTTTTGAATTTTTACCCAAGCCCGTACCAAATTTGAAAATATCTTGTCCAAGCCTTAAAGAATTTCGAACTAGGTTCAAGTTGCTCGAGTTGAGCCTACCCAAGTTGCACCCCTATGTGTTTGTATTTGAGTTTGGTTTGCATATATGGGTTTTCATTTGAAGAGAATTTTGTTAGTGGTTGTTAGTTAATTGTCTTACTAGTAGTATTTTATCTTTAAAATATATTTTTTCCCCCTTCTTCCTGGTAAATGCCAAATTTTATTATGCCACCCTTCTTTTCAATCAATTGGATTATAGTCAAGCAGCTTTGATATGAAGAATCTCTATTTGTTTTGTTTGTGTGTGTGTGAATCTTTTGTGTTTACGTGTGTGGTAAGTCTGATATTATGTAGTTGTATTTGTGGTGAAGCTCCTTTCTCTTTCCCTCTCTCCCTCTCCTGGTTGGTGAGCCAATGAAGCACAGATGTGTGTTAGTGTTGAAGCTAGTCATTTAGCTTTCAGTTACCTTTTCAAATATGACTTTCTTTGTGCTTGCGTTCAAATGAAGGCATCATAGTTTTGTATTTATTGATTGATTTAAGAGAGCTGTGTATTTCTTGAATCTATCATAATCTATCAAGAGCATTATAGAAATTTTTGGTTTCTTCATTAATATGCTTCATACTAGAAATGCTTCTAGTATGCTTGATAATACTAATTTAGATTGCACCACCGGAATACAATCATTGATAGTGCATGCATGCATAAATAGCCTTAGACCTGTCCAAGAATCTTTATTAGAGATACCTAGTCATCTTTGATGAAACTTTTCTTAGATTGTCTAATTTGGACAGTTCAGGAGCACAACTCTATATTGTAATTAGTAGTTCTACCGCTTATAATCCATCTCGTAGAGATTTCGTGTAGTAGTTCCTCATGTTCTCTAGGTGTATACTAGACAAGGTGTAGCAGTACATCTAGTCTATGTCGTGTACTTGGAGAACCATAGGGAGATGCTGCCAAAATTTCGTTAGAGATGAATAGAGTGATATGAGTTGTTTTTTACAATATAGATTGTGCATTCCTGAATGGAAAAGTAGAATGAACCAACATATTAGAGACTAGTTAGAGGTGAATGATGCCATGTCGCATGCATTATAAGGTACTTAATTGAGATTAAGATGAATTAAAATAAAATGGTAATTTTGAACTTTGTTAATTTGGCAATGACATTTATAGTGTAAGACGGGGTCAGATGGATAAAAGTTGGATAAATCAGTATAAGTTGCACTCGGAATATATACAAGGGGTTAAGGAATTTATTAAATTTGCATGCGAAAATAAGTCGTTGTTGAATGAAGTCACATGCCCATGTAAACGATGTCGTAATCTCAAATTAGTGGAGAAAGGGCTGTTAGGGGATTGTTTAATGATCAACGGGTTTCTTCCAAGTTACACCAGTTGGACTTTTCATGGGGAGAATTTGTCATCACCTACACCACACAATGTGAATGTCGGTCAAATTGATTCAAATGATGGTGATGAAACTTATGAAATGCTATACAAGGGATTTGGACTTCCTCCACCAAGCTTTATTCAAGAAGCAGCAAGTTCTGGTCTTAAACAAGGTCCAGATGAAAAAACTGAAAATTCTTCAATTTATTGAAGGAGGCTGAAAGAGAGTTATATCCTGAGTGTCAGAAGTTTTCAACGCTCTCATTTGTTGTTCGGTTATTGCACATCAAGTGCCTTAGTGGATGGAGTGACAAGTTTTTCACAATGTTGCTTGAGCTTTTGAAAGATGCGTTCCCAGAGGGTGAAACTTTGCCAAAGTCATTTTATGCAACTAGGAAACTTCTTAGGGACTTGGGCCTTGATTATTATAAGGTACATACTGTAGACACCCCATTTTTGACCGACCTTAAGACTCAGACGTCACCGATTGAGCGCTTGGTGATGTTGCATACTGTGCTCGTTCAGAAGTCTCAGAGTCACGGCCGTGCGCCCTGCCTCCGGACTTCCGAACTCTCTTTTGTGCCTTGTCTCGGTTTGCGAACCAGACTCGGTTTTCTCTGTTTTCTTTCCTGCAGAGAGGGAGAGGTCCTGTAGACCATCTCTCAGTGGCCGTGGGCTACATTTCGTGGCCGTAGGCCATTTTGCCCATTTCGGAGCCCGGTTCCCGGTTTTCGGAGCCGTCAGGCCGTGTGCCTCAGTTCGGGACCACCCAACCATCTCCGATTCCTCCGGTTTTTGGCATGCATCTCATTTACTCCCTTTCGAGGGACACTGGGGTCTTAGATACCCACTTCGTGGCCAAACACCACTTTCGGTGCTTAACGGCCGGTTTTCGGGCCCCGAACCTCGCGGTTTGGCCCCCGAGCATTCGTTTTGCATCGATTTTCGTTCATTTTTGGCAGGTACCTCTGTTTTATCATCAGGAAGATCACTGGAGGGTGGGAGGCTAGCAATTGTCCAAGCAACCTGTTATGCTCTTCCGGCGCCCCCTAGCGCCCGTTTTTCTCACTTCCGGGCCAATGTTGACCACCCTAGGGCCATTTTCTTCGAGCCAAAACCACATATTTGTGATGTACACACATGGGAGGACCCTAAAAACCTATGGCCGGCCAGTAATTCTCTTTGAACCTTTTGAACCCCTCTTTGAATTGGCCTATTCTCTTTCCTGTTTCAGAGTTGTCAAATTTGAACCACAGGGCCTTGTTGTACACACCTGGGAGGACACCATCATCTGGTGGCCGGCCATTAATTCAAGAGTTCATTTTTGCCCCCTAGCCGGCCGGCCATGGGGGGGGCCGGCCGGCCACCTCCAGAAAAAGCACTTGGCCGGCCACACTCCCCTCAGTGCATACTTTACAGCTGTATAGCTGTTTCTCCAAAATATCTTTGGCATCCGGGAGATATTTTGGGAGGGAAAGCTTGGGTGCATTTCCCTCCCCTTTTACACCCCTCCTTTTGTCCATATAAGGGGCCTCCCAACTCAGTCCTTAGGGTTAGAAAAATTGGGTTCAAGCATATCTCTCTCTATCACTCTTAAACTCTCAAGTTTTGGTATCATTTGTTCATCAACACCAAACACTACCTTCACCACTTCCATTTCAGCAGCAAAGGAAGGTTTTTCAGTGGCTAAGAAGCTACAAACTCAAGTCAAGAAGCAAAGAAAGACTTGTCTTCAAGGGTAAGTCTCAAATCCCCTCTTTTACACCACTTTCTTGCCTCATTTCTTAACCCTACTTGCTCACTGTTTTGAGCTCCGACCAATACTTAAAGTGGTCTTCTTTTGAGCTATTCTTGATGTTTGTTCAAGGGCTCAACTCTGTTTGAGCCCTCCATCTTGCACTTCCTTCAATATCCTCTTATATGCCATTATTTTGCATTGAATATTTGGCCTATGTGTGATCTGAATTGGAGCATCTCATGAACTGATATTGTGCTTATTTTGAGCCCCTATTCAACATTGAATAAGGGCTCAACCTTGTTTTCATGCTCCATATGCAAGTTGCTTTGAATCCATGTTTTGCCCTTGTTTTTTGCATGAGATATCTAGCTTATGAGTGATCTGTTTTCGGGCATGAGGTAAACTGTGAGTGGGCCTATTTTGAGCCTCTCTTCAACATTGAAGAAGGGATCAACCTTGTTTGGCCTCTCTATCATGCACTTGCTTCATAATTTCTCATATTTACCGTAAACTTGCATGATTTATTTGACCTACATGAAGTCTATTTTGGAACATATCATGAACTGTGAGTGAGCTTATTTTGTGTCCCTCTACAATATTGTAGAAGGGATCAATCTTGTTTGGGGTCTCCATGTTATACTTGCCTTTATATCTCTCTTTGACCCCATTTTGCATGCTTTTTTAAGCTTATCTAGCTTCTGATTTCAGCCATCATCAGTACTGAAAAGAGTCACATTTTGATCTTCTTGACATATTTCATTGAGGGTCTTTTCTGGTTTGATGAATGTTTGGGGTACTTCATGATATAGCCTCATATATCCTCATTCTTGCATAGCATTTTTACCATGTTTGCATACTGAGTTGGGGGATGTCATCTACTGAAAATGTGCATATTTTTGGTCCCTCATCAGTGTTGTAGAAGGGTACTTTTCATTTTGAGCATCGCATACACCACTTGCTTCAATACCCCTCTCTTGGCTCGTATTTTTGCATGCTATTGTTGTCCTACCTATGCTCATTATTTCGCCATGTTTTGTACTGTGAATAATGCTATTTTGGGGCTGCCTTGCTACTGTTTTGCATACCATGTACCAACCATGCATGTTTAGTGTGGCTATAGGCCATTCCGGGTGCTTCTTATCGCATTTCGGGACCATTCCGTGCATTCGGTGTCATTTCCCCGCCTTTCGAGACTGTTTTGCATCATTTGTAAGTGCTGAAATTCCATTTGCATGTTTGCATATCATTTCCATGTCATTTTGCATTCCGTATGCATCGCCTCGATTTGCGCGCCCGTGGGCACGCATTTCGAGGCGCCTCTTTTTTATCCGACGGCCTCTCATGTGAGTGTGGCTGAGGCTCACTCATGTTAGTATAAGTCCATTTCGCATTTTGTATGTTATTTCATGCTTTAATCCATCGCCTCGGTTTGCGCGCCCGTGGGCACGCATTTCGAGGCACTTCATTTTTTATCCCACGGCCTCCCGTATGAGAGTGGCTGAGGTCCTCTCATGTTGGTATAAGTCCATTTTGCATTCTGTATGCCATTTTCACATCATTGCATTCCGTATGCCATTCTCTCGGTTTGCGTGCCCGCGGACACGCACTTCGAGGCATTTCATTTTAGCCTCATTACATATCATTTCCATGTCATTTTACATTCCGTATGCATCGCCTCGGTTTGCGCGCCTGGGCACGCATTTCGAGGCACTTCATTTTTATCCGACGGCCTCTTATGTGAGTGTGGCTGAGGTCCACTCGTGTTAGTGTAAGTCCAATTGCATTGTGTATGCCATTTTATGCCTTAGGATCATCGCCTCAGTATGTGTACCCGTCTGGCACGCACTTCGAGACGTCTCTTTTTCATAGCATTGTGCGTGCTAGAATTGTATATTAGCTGCATTTCATGCATATCATGCATATTGCATCGTGTTCGGGATAGGAGTTAGCCCGGGCACGGGAAACGAGGCACGTTTCGTACTCCGAGTGACGGAACGGGTCTCAATTCCCAAGTCACCGACACTCCGGATTACCTATGATAGAGTTAGGTTTTGCTGTAGCATTCATCTGCATTGCACCCTATATTGAGTTGTGCAATCCGATTCCTCGGCCATCATGCATCGATATGCGTGATTGGTGGCACGAGAATCGAGGCATGCATATATCTGTGAAATACATTGCTATGCCCTTTTCCTGCTCTCTGTTGCAGCAAAATGAGGAATCAGTAACTTTTCGGAGTCTGGCACGCATTTCGAGAAACATTGCAAACAGAGGCTAAATTGGGCATCCCAATGGATTTCTGCGCAAAGGCAGCCCAGCATACATCATTCATCAGAAGCGAGGCAGCCCCCTGGCTTGCATGCCAGTTTAAAGCTTTCTTAGTTAATTTGTTAATTAATTAGAAATCTGTATTATTCGGACTGTATATTTCGGACTGTATTATTCTTTTATTATTTCGGACTGTATCATTTATTCGGACCCTCTGTGCGAGGGCAAAACTGTAATAAGTGTGGGTGAGTGTGATGTATGTCTTCCAACCCCATGTCTTTCTTCCCTTTTATTTACCCGCTTACGATGGTTAGATATAGGGCATGTTTCGATTAGCATACAATATGACAGCATGTTTGCATCATTCATCTGTTTTGCACGCACCGGGCTCGGCGCATCATACAAACTGCATTTGTATTTCAATTCCAAATTGAGTACGTGTTAGATGTAGCATTTCATATGCCATTTTAGAATAGCCGAGCCCGCTATAGTCGCATTATTGCATGTGTTGCATTAGGCAATTCTGTGTATCTAGGATCATGCATGATTTCTAATCGGTTTTCTGTTTTGGCTTGGAGTACTCGGTGAGTTTTATGCTTTAGCATCCTTGCATGCGTGTGAGTGTTGCCATGAATAGCATGCTTGCCATGAGGCTATGTGCTTATGTGATATAACTGCCTTGAATGCCTGTGGGTGAAGGTTGGGTTATTTGAATTGGGACAATGCGTTGACTGTTTGTTCTAAGCCCACTAGACAGTGGCAAAATCATGTTTTCTAAGCCCACCTGAGGGTGGCAAATCCGCGTCTTAGCCTACCTGCGGGTAGCACCATCAAACCATTTTCAAACAAACAAAACACGAAATGTTTTGTTCCAATTCAGGCGACTCAGTCTATACTTGTTTGCTGCGAGCATCACATAGTAACCTAGGCTAATAACCGGAATAAGAACTCACAATGTATTCAAAAATAGATATCATGGTTAGTAGAGGCCGGTCTTTGACCGGGCGAGCGGGGGTGCTCACGAAGTGACCTTCCCCAATCGTACCCAAGTTCCCGAGCCGAGGCAACTTTGGTGATGACGGACACGTGGCCTTTGGCACCGAGTCAGGGTTTCCTAAATTTCCCAAATAAAAATATTTAGGTGGCGACTCTGTATCTGGCGAAGCAGTCCATGTTTGGCACTTCTTTCAAAAAAATCTGTTTTCAAAACGATTTGCCGGATTTGGACTCTTTGGTTCAAGATTAAGAACCGTGACACAAATCGAGTCCGAGCTGTAGCGAGGTCCCCCGCGGGCTTGTTACACATACTTGCCCTAGAGATTGCTCACTGTATTGAAAATAAACAACTAGTATTACATAGTATGTCATATGCCTAGATACAAACAGTTTGAAAGGGAGAAGAATGATGTTAAGAAGAAGCAACAAAGAATTCCACAGAAGATTGTTAGATACTTTCCTTTGATTCCAAGGCTTCAAAGATTGTTTATGTCATCCAAAAGATCTTTTTTAATGAGATGGCATGCAAAAGGCCGAATTGATGATGACAAAATAAGACATCCCATTAACTCTCCTGTTTGGAAAAATTTTGATAATTTGTATCCCAAGTTTGCAAGTGAGGCAGTGAATGTCTCTCATAGCAGTAGGCCAATTATTGTGATGCGACACAATTTGCCACCATGGTTATGCATGAAGCAACCTCATATGATGATAACATTGCTCATCGATGGTCCTTCTTCATTTGGAAATAACATTGATGTCTACTTACGCCTTGTAGTGGATAAATTGAAATAATTGTGGGAAAATGATGTTGACATGTATGATGCAAAAACTAATTAGATGTTCCGAATGCATGTGGTGTTATTATGGACTATAAATGATTTTCCTGCCTATGCAATTTTTTCTAGATGTAGCATGAAAGGCGCTTTGGCTTATCCTTGTTGTAACACATATACTCGTTCTCGATATTTGAAGATCAAAAGGAAAGTTTGTTACATGGGGCATCATCACTAGTTGAATGCAGGTCACAAATTTTGAAAAGTTGGTGCATCTTTTGATGGCACTCTTGAATTCGAACCATGTCCAACTCGGTCATCAGGGGCTAATGTGCTACGACAACTAAGGCCTAAGCCTGAATTCAAATTAAATTCTAACCATCAACAATCTAACAAACGGAATAGAAAGGGGAACCAAAATGAGGAAAACGAGGAGGACTGGTCATAATTAGAAGAAGAAGAGTATTTTCTTTGAGCTGTTATATTGGGAGCATAATTTAATTCGCCACAATCTTGATGTGATGCGCATTGAGAAGAACGTGTGTAATTATGTATTGTGGACGATATTAAATGTTGATGGGAAATGGAAGGATAATTTAAATACTCATCGAGATTTGCAAGATATGAAAATTCGGAAGGCACTATATCCTCAGAAAAGGGTTGGGAACAAGTATTATTTGCCTCCTGCATATTTTGCCATGAATAATAGAGAGAAAAGTCTCCAGATGGTTACGCATCCAATGTCTCTCATTGGGTTAACCTCAAACAGCGTAGCATATCTGGACTAAAAAGTCATGATAACATATACTCATGCAACAAATACTTCCAATAGTAGGGAGAAATTTGTTATCGAAGAAAATGGTTAAACCATTAATTGAGTTAAGCAATTTTTTCAGGCAGTTGTGCTCCAAAACCCTAGAGATAGGTGGTCTAGATCATCTACAGTCCCAAATTGCTCTTACACTTTGCCATCTTGAAAGAATTTTTCCTCCATCATTTTTTGATATAATGAAGCACTTGTCCATTCACCTAGCAAAAGAAGCGAAGATTTCGGTCCTGCACTATATCGATGGATGTACTTTGTAGAAAGGTGTGTAATTCTACTCCAATGTCTATTTTGTATATATTTTCTTATTTATACCTGGAAGTCATGTATGCATTTTTTTGTTTATAGGTACCTTATGACGCTTAAATCATACATGTGTAATCGAAGTCACCCTCAAGGTTCAATTGCACAGAGATACTTAATCGCAGAATGTATGACATTTTGCTTAAGGTACTTGTATGATGTTGTTGAAATTTCATCGACCGTTAAGGAATTATGATGTTAGCGACAATCCTGAGATATTAATGGGGGCTTTAGGAAAAGGAAAAAGGTTTGTGCTTGATAACACAACATGGGTACAGGCTCATTGGTATGTGTTATTTAACACTACTGCGGTTGTCCCATATCAAGAGTAAGATAGACGCAACTTTTGTCTCATCGTGAATGTATTTATATCAACTATATTTATCTTTCATTTTACAAATAGTTTAATTGTGTAGGGAACGTCTTGAATTTATTAAGCGGTCACATCGTCGTCTCAGAGATTATGATGTGGATCGTCCTCACAATGATGAGTTTACCAAATGATTCAATTCTCATGTAAGTGCATGTTTCCAATTTCCAATTCTCATGATTCAATTTTTTTAATCCATTTGTTTCTATATTTTTGAAGTTGTTGATTGATGTTTAATATTGATAACTTTCTTTTAAAAATATGTTGCAGAGCTGTTAGCTATTGAAAATGTAGCATTGTCAGATGAGATTAAAATTTTGGCTTTGGGACCCAACCAAAAGGATACCAAATTTAATGGGTATATAATTAATGGTACTAGGTATTATAGTAGGAGTCGTGAGTTGAGAAGAAAAACTCAAAATAGTGGGGTTATGGTGAAGGCAAAGACTTCTAGCTATGCAAGTGCCAAAGACATTAATCTAGTGGAAGATGACGTAGCATACTCTGGATATATGACAGATATTATTAAATTGTATTACTCACACGACCATAGATACATGTTATTCATGTGCAACTGGATTGATAACAATATGGGACTCAAGCCAGATGATTTTGGTTTTACACTTGTTAATTTCAATCACTTGTTATATGCAAAGAAACAAGAAAATGATGAGCCATTCATCCTAGCATCTCAAGCACAACAACTCTTTTATGTTAATGATTTTGCTGAAGAAGATTGGAATGTTGTACTCAAGATGAAACCTAGAGACTTGTATGAGGTGTGTAAAGAACAACCAACTATTGATGAAGGACTACATCATAACAAAGTGGAAGGATTTGGTGATCAAGAGTTAGATATAGCTTCCTTCTGTTGTGAGGAGGACATGGATTGGGTTAGACAAGGTGTTGATGGAACAACTGTTGATGAAACTATTGGACCTCTTGAAGCATCAACAGAGGCACAATTTGAAGATGACGAAGAAATGATATGATATTGTAATTGGTCACATATTCACTTTTACATTTGTGTTTTTTATACAGATATTCATGTTAATAAAATCTTTGCTTTTATACCTTCGTAGCTTTCTTTAAATGGCCATTTTTACATTTCATGTACTTTTATTCTGTTTTGAATGCAGTTTCTTTATAGATTATCATGTCCTTACTCTTATGTTTGTAGTTTTTTTTATAAATTATCTATGAGTTCTAGCTCCGAGAGTTCTTCTAGTGAGAGTGAGCAATCAAGCTCTAATAGTTCTAGTTCAGATGAGACTCATGTCACACTTAAGATAAGAGTCATACCCGATCCATCGGCATCATGGTATCCACCAAGCAGTCTTCCTACCACATCACATAGTGGTAATGCATCACATGGCTCAGTTTCAGTTGGTACGTATAAGCTTTTATGTCCTGGTGGTATTTCAATGTAAATCCATGTTCTTAGATTTGTTATTCATCTAATCTAACTCTAAGATGCATACCCATTACTAATTTCAATGTAAATCCATGTATATTTAATTTTCTTCCTTTATTAATTTTCTGCACTTTGAGCCTCTAAATCCACAAAACCAGAACTGTGTTAATTTTATAGGAATTGAAGTTCGTTGAATTTTGTTGTTTAAAGTATCTTGCAATGTAATGCAAATGAGTGAAACTAATGACTGATCTTTAGCCTCGTTTTTGTTTTTTTATAGGTCCCAGGTCAAGTCAAGCCCCCACATATGTGCATGGTCCATAGGGTACTAGTAAAGATGGCGTTTTAAAAGTTGTTTCAAATGAGTTTAATCAAGTAGTTGAAAGATACACGTCCCTTACTTCACATTTGGGCGTTTTGGCACGAGACGGGAGTCTTGCACCATTCACTTTTACGACTTGACATTATGTCCCAGAACAAAAAAAAGATAACATGTAGAGGGATATAAAGGTAAATACGGATGCAGAACTTTCATAATTAATTAAAATATTACTAGGAACTAGAAAACATGCAGTTGACATTGCATATTACAAATGTGTATAATTGTAATGCAGGCTCATACGGATGCATATGAATCCATGAAGAGAATAATAATGGCTTCATTTGGGAAGAAATTAAGAGATTGGAAAAGTCGAGTAAGAAAAATGGGATACAAACCCTTCAAGAATGATGCAGATAGGTTGGCTCATCGACCGGACAAGGTACATGAGAATCAGTGGCGGACCTTGGTCTACTATTAGGGCACTCAGAGTACATCGGTACAATTTTAATTATGTAAAAATGTATATATATATATATGTTTATGTATGATAATTTTTGATAATATCTTAAATGAATTTCATATTTAACAGAAATCAAGCAAGAAGAATAGAAAAATCCTGAAGAAAAAGACATTACATCATAGAATAAGCTGAAAGCCTTTATCAGTAGTTTGAGTGGCAGGTATAATTATTTTCTTACATCAATTAAAAATCTTTTATTTTCTTTTCTAAATTGAGTCATAATAATTGTTAGGACTCTGTGTTGTCAAATTCCATGGATCAAACCCAAGGTTATAATTTTTTAAATTCACATGTTGGGTCAAACTAGGATTACTTTGGATTTCTCTAAGAAGTTGATTTTCTTCCAAAACTAGGATTAGTTTGGAGTCCTTTAAGAAGTTGGTTTTCTTCCAAAAACAAGATTACTTTGGATTTTCTATAAGTAGTTGGCTTTCTCTCAAAACTAGACCATTCATTAATTTTTCCTCCAGATCTTCTTTTTGGTTCTTAAGGGTTATATCTGGAGATATTTTGTTAAGTTTTCTTTGATGTTTTTATTGAGTATTCAACTCATGGTTTAAAACAGAGTACATCAAAGGATTTGTTTTTTATACAAAAGAGAGATTGTTCTTCGGTGGATTCTGAAGAATTCGAGCCTGAAGCTTCGGTGGATTCTGGAGTGGCTCATCAGAAAGACAATTCTGTGGTGAAGATGGGGTTGGAAGAGGCACATAGAGGTTGGTTCAATTAGGCGTTGTGGATTCGCTAGATAATTGAGAGTATACCTGTGTAATTCCTTTAAATCTTCTTAGTGGATTGTTCTTGTGGCTGTTGCCCGTGGTTTTTTGATCACAATTGGAGGTGTCCAATTGTGGTTTTTCCACGTAAAATCGTTGTGTCTCTTTGTCTTGATTGTTTGATTGGGATTGTTATATCCTGCTTAAAATTGATACATAATCACAAATCAACATCTAGGAGGTTTCTAGATTTTTCAATTGGTATCAGAGCGGGTCGTTCTAGTTTTTTTTTTTTTTTTTTTAATTTCTTTTAGAACACTTTTTTTTTTTTTTTTAAAAAAATTCTCTTAGAACGAGATCTTGTTTGATTTGTGATAATGGATTCAATTCGTGAGGGAAATTCTATGGTTCGACCACCCCTACTTGACGGATCCAATTATTCTTTTTGGAAAGCTCGGATGAGATCTTTTTTAAAATCTATTGATGAAAAAGTTTGGCAATCCGTCATGAATGGGTGGACTGAACCAACAATTACTATTGATGGAGTAACTTTTCCCAAACCAATTGATAAGTGGGACACAATTGATTACCAAAATAGTAGTTGGAATAGTAAAGCTATCAATTCTCTCTTTCGCGCTGTCACACCTGAAGAGTTTAGTCGTATTTGTAATTGTGAAGTCGCAAAAGAGGCTTGGGATATCTTACAAACTATTCATGAGGGCACTCCTTCTGTTAAACGCTCAAAACTTCAAAGGCTCACATCTAGTTTCGAAAACCTTTCAATGAAAGATAGTGAGACCTTTGATGAATTTTATGCAAGTTGAGTGACATTGTCAATTCCAGCTTCAATTTAGGTGAAAAAATACCAGAATCCAAAGTTGTGGGAAAAATTTTGAGATCCTTGCCCGATTGGTTCCAACCAAAAGTTATGGCAATTGAGGAGGCTCAGGATGTTGACACCCTCAAGCTGGATCAGTTGGTTGGAAATCTCCAAACTTATGAGGCACATAGAAATTTCAAAAAGAAACAAAAAGATTTTGCTTTTAGTAGTGCTCATAAACTGGTAGAGGATTCTGATGAGGATTGTGAGATAGATTCCAAGATTATGACTGCTTTTGTTAAACAATTTAAAAAATCTTTTTTGAATAAAAATCCTAATCTTTTGGAATCTACTCATTCTCATAAATCCAAAGGCAAAGATAAAGTCAAAATTAATTCTATAGCCAAGAAGGAGAAAGGAAAGATACAAGAACTCTGAAAGCGTCCAATGCTATGAATGCCAAGGATTTGGCCACTTTGCTTCAGAATGCCCCACTCGTTTAAAAGAAGAAAGCCCTCGCTATCACTTGGGATGATGACTCAGAATCTGATGAAGATGAGAGTGACAATGAAGATCAAGGCGAAGAGGGACATAAACAATTTCTTCTTTCATGGTGGCTTCCGAAACTGAAGGACAAACAGAGTCTTCGAAGAGATCAGTTGAGAATACCACTGATGATGAATCCTCGGAGAGTGATCATGAAGAGCTTGAGCAAGCCTATGAAAAGTTGTATAAGGAGTCTCTTAACTTATTCAAATTGAATGACAAACTCACAAAGAAACTCAAAGCATGTGAAAGTGAGAATGTCAAACTTAAGGAGGAGATTTCCGAGGCTAGGATCAATGCCATCAAGATAGCTAATGATCAACAAGTTCTTTGTGCAAAACTGTTGACTTGTGAGACAGAGAGGAATGAGCTACAGGAAACCCATGCCATGTTTGAAGAAAAGATTGAATCTCTCGAGATGTCACAAGTTGCTTTGGAAGAACTAATGATCAAGAAAGAGGAAGAACTCAAGTGTGCCATGGTTACCATTGGTCTTTGGAACAAAGGATCAAAGACTTTGTAGGATATCATTGGGTCTCAACAAATTTGTTCAGACAAGAGTGGCATTGGCTTTGGAGATAAGAGAGAGCAAAAACAGAGTGCTTCCACATCTCTTGATACAAGAACTCAAGGAAAGGGAGGACAAAAAATTCAACAAGAGGAAAGACTTCTCAAACTCCCTAGAGTTGGTAAGGTAAAAGAAAAGATGGTACACCCTGTTTTTATTTGTCATCATTGTGGTATGCATGGTCATATTCGCCCTTATTGTTATAAGTTGCATGGGAGAGTGTTTCAAAAGGGTAGAAATTCGAATACTTTTTGGGTTAGGAGACAACCTTACATGTCTAGGAATACCAAGATTCATGAGGGTGTTTACAACGCCACGACACTTACCAAGACCGCTAGACCTGATTTTGTTAAGAACAAAAAGATTTGGGTGAGAAAACTTGACTTATGTTAATGCGTTTACTCTTTTTAGTTTTTTGGGTCTCTGTGTGTTTTTTTCAATGAAAAAAAAAAACTAAAAAGATTTTCTTGTATGGTTTTGCAAGCTTGCAATTTTTGAGTAGTCCTTGGTGCATATTGGAATTGATGAGAATAACCATTACATGTTAATATGTGTATGCTTTCTATGGTCATTACTCATTTTAGAGTGTGTGTTCTTTGATTAGTATGTCTCATTCTGTACACACTCTTGGATTAGCAAATATTGGAGTCTTCCGCCTTAGTGATTATTTTTTTTATGGACTTCTAGCATTGTATCTTTTGCTTTTTTAGAGGAATTGACCTATACTAGCATATCATGGGTGATGTTGAGTCTCTTAACCATCTTCCATCTTTTTGCATCTCCATGGCTTTCCCCTCTGTTCTTTGTAGTCCAGGCATGAGGAAAAGGTTACCTCAGAGTCACCAACCAGGCCATCCTGATTATATCCATGCTTCTCTGGTTAGGTTTCCATACTCTTGAGCGTGTCAGCCACCAATGAGTGTGCAAAAGAAAAAAAAAATGTGCAAAAGAAAGAAACAAAAAACAGATGTGCAAAAGAAAGCAAAGAAAAAGATGTGAAAAATAAATAAATAAATAAAATAAAGGATTCATTAATTGAGGGGGAGCCTCCGCTTTTACTCACCAAATACCCCTTGATTCCTTGTGGTTTGACTTTCCGTAGTTATGCTTAGATTCTCTTGTTGGAGGTCCAGCTTTTATATCACTACTAGGATTTGAATCTTGTGTTTGTCAAACTCCAAGAGTCACACACACACTTTTATCATGGGATCTATGCTTTTCACATAATGCATCACTTTCTTTCATGAGGAATCTTCTATAGACTGTGCATATTGTGTTTTCAAGTAATCGTGCTTCTTGGATAGTCTTGTGTGTTTTAAGGTACAAATCTGGAATTCCTTGCTTGCTCCACCATATTATTTTTGTCGGTTTTCTTTCTGTTCACTTTTTTCAGTATCTGTGGTTGCTTTTAGTGAGGGAGAGTTCGGTTAATTGTTATCATGTTATTGCTTGTGTGGGTTTTGATCTTGATTTTGTTATTTGAGATTCCTTTGTCAATTCGTGACAAACAGGGGGAGAAATTTGTTTTTCATGTATTCATGTCATGTGTCGGGTGCATATGTCTTAGTTTTCAGGTTTTCATGCTACATGTTCTTAAAATCTCCAAGTTGCATCTATTCATGTTTTTCATCTCATACTTCAAGATAATCTAGCCATATGTTTATTGCTTTTTCATATACTCTTGTGGGACTAATAGTTATTTTGGAGATTGTGGCACTAATAGTTGTTTTGCAGATCATGACCTTGAGAAATAAGTTTGTAAAGAGATTTGGTTATAAGTGCTGGTTCCTAGTTGGTGGTGTTGTTCTTGTTTTGATTGGAAAATTGTTTTAGTGTTTTTGTTAGGAAAACTGTTTTAGCATGGTTTTGTCCGGGATTTGACAAAGGGAGAGATTGTTAGGACTCTGTGTTGTCAAATTCCATGGATCAAACCCAAGGTTGTAATTTTTTAAATTCACATGTTGGGTCAAACTATGATTACTTTGGATTTCTCTAAGAAGTTGATTTTCTTCCAAAACTAGGATTACTTTGAAGTCCTTTAAGAAGTTGGTTTTCTTCCAAAAACAGGATTACTTTGGATTTTCTATAAGTAGTTGGTTTTCTCCCAAAACTAGACCATTCATTAATTTTTCCTCCAGATCTTCTTTTTGGTTCTTAAGGGTTATATCTGGAGATATTTTGTTAAGTTTTCTTTGATGTTTTTATTGAGTATTCAACTCATGGTTTAAAACAGAGTACATCAAAGGTTTTGTTTTTTATACAAAAGAGAGAGTTGTTCTTCGATGGATTCTGAAGAATTCGAGCCTGAAGCTTCGGTGGATTCTGGAGTGGCTTATCAGAAAGACAATTCCGTGGTGAAGATGGGGTTGGAAGAGGCACATAGAGGTTGGTTCAATTAGGTGTTGTGGATTCGCTAGATAATTGAGAGTATACCTGTGTAATTCCTTTAAATCTTCTTAGTGGATTGTTCTTGTGGCTGTTGCCCGTGGTTTTTTTATCACAATTGGAGGTATCCAATTGTGGTTTTTCCATGTAAAATCATTATGTCTCTTTGTCTTGATTGTTTGATTGGGATTGTTATATTCTACTTAAAATTGATACATAATCACCAATCAACATCTAGGAGGTTTCTAGATTTTTCAATAATGTTTTAATGCCACACTAAATATAATAATGTTTTGATATATTACATGAGACAAAAAAGAACAATGGGTTTCCTGCTAGTCGGCTACAGATGTGGATGGCCGCATACATGAAAGATGGGATGTCGAATAGTGCTTCAGTTAATGAGGTTATGGTATGTGATACTACTTTATTTCTAGACTTTTAATATGATTTATATTGCAGACTAATTATTGAATTCAAAACTGCAGACTCAAATGAATGAGTTAATGGAGCACATAGAGAGATCTTCTACTGACCCTGCAGCATTACATGAGTAGATCTTCATACTAGTTATGGGCCCGGAGCGACCTGGTCGTGTTCATATGTTTGGATTGGGACCGTCCCCTGCTAATGTTTTTAGAGGTAGATATAAGCAGTCACAAAAGCAGAATCGTATCTTCCAAACTCGAGTTCAAGAGCAAGTTCAAGAGCAACTTCAACGGTATCAAATGTAGTTAGAGTCGAAGATGAATGACGTAATGGAGAAACAAATTCAGGCTATACGCACAGATTTTCAGTTACAAATTGAGTTTTTGAAATCTCAATTACAAGCTGCGGTCGTGCCCGTTGCACCAACTGTTGCACCTTCAAACCTATTACATAGACAGTAGGTATTTTAACTATTTTTACTTGTTATTACTTTAAATTGCCTAGAGCTACTATACAACTTAAGCCTCTTATTGAATGATAGGTTGTGGATTCACTTAATAGTCATCCCACTGTTCAGCCAATGCCATATCAACAACAATCTCATACATTTTCATCCTAAGATGTGGGCAATTATTTAATCAAAGCTTTTTTGACAATACAAGACCTTTATTAATTAAAATACTTGTTCTTATTAAATGTAGGTTCACCTTTCAAAGAAAGAGAAGAAAAAGAATAACAAGGTAAAAGTTTGATGTCCCTTTCTTTTTATCAAGTATGGGTTTTTGGGATTTAGTATGCATTTATTGGCTTGTGATATCTTTGTTTGAATTTAAGATGTTTGAATTACACAAATAGTCAATTACACAAATTTCAATCAGTGATAAATATCAATACATCAATATACATGTATGTATGTATGTGTGTTTGTGTGTGTGTGTGTTAGCAAGTTAAGATCAAATCTTTGCTTCCAGCTATAAAATCACAAACTGTTCAGCTTTTACCAGCTGGTTTTCACTGCCTCAACTCGGTTGCCCCTGCCTGGACTTGACTCTGCATGCAGTGTAGTATAAGAAAAAGGATATGAATTTATTTAATTTCATTGTGCAGATAACCCTTGATAGCGCATAATGAAGAAAAAAAGAGTCATATAACCGACCCTACTTGATTGGAACACGAGCTTAGTTTGGTTAGGTTCGGTACATATGCAATCTTTATTTTAGAAGTGTTTTGAGAAGATTGTTGTTGTTGAATTAGGCTTACCACTAGATTCTATTTTCCTTTCCTTACATCCTAATAAATTGCCTCTTACAAAGTGACACACCTAATCTTGCTTTGTTCTTTGGTTGTTCAGCATATTTTGATTTTCATCATATTACGGTTAATCAGTGTTGACTTGCTCTTTGACATAAATGTGTATTTACATATATGGTAGCAGGGCTTGAATTTATCTTTTCCTTCCTCTTGGATTAAGAATGTGAAGGCTATTTTATACATGATTGTTTCGGGATAGGATGCTTGAAGGGTGGTTTGGATTCCCGTTTTAAAATTCAATGGGAATTACATAAGAATTGCATTAATTGTGTTAAAAACATAAATAAACAATTATCAGAAAAATGAATCCAAATTGTAATTATTTTTAAAACTGATTTGTAAAGTTGTACTTCCAAAAAAAAAAAAAAAAAGGGAGTAAAATAGCTGCAAAAAGACATCTTTCCTGATATAAAGACTTTTTAATGGGCTAATCATATCCACTTTGAATTTGTTCTAGGTATGTCAAATACTGTTGGGACATTTGCTGCTATCTTGGGAATAGTTAGAGCTGGTTTTTTTGTTGAACTAGTGGGTTTTTTCCATGGATTTTTGTTGTTGACGTCACTTATGTATTTTTCTGTTGTATTCTGGAACTTATATTCTATAGGAGAGAGAGTCAATTTTGATGAAACTGGTTAGATCATCTACAGGTGTGATTATTTTTCTCTTGCTACTTGAATATAAAAGGCTAGTTTTGTGAATGTCATAATATGTTATAAGTCCATAATTCACTGTAACAAGATATCAAAACCTAAATTTGTGTTTTAAGACAATTTTAATTGCCTTCTATATTAGATTGTTGTTAGATGATATGAAATTGTCAATGTTTCAAAAACCATATTGAACCAGCTAGTTTTGCTGGTTTAACTGGTTAGAATTAACCTATAAAATCGTTTGAATAAAACCCACTTTTTTTTTTTTTTTGCGAAACTTTTTCAACTTTGAAGATAAACTTGCAAACGAAAAAAAAAAAAAAATCATGGTTCTAAAGAATAGCAGTCAAATTAAAGTATATGAGAATTTAATATGTGATACTGTTAGCCCTAAAGTCCAGCCTAGTTGAGTTAGTTGAGCAATTGTTTATGTTTCTCGGCAAGTGAACCAAGCTGTGAGATGTGCATGAGATTGCTGTTTGGTTTCTTGGAATTGAACTTGTTGGATTTTTTTCATAAAGGATATGTTGGAAATGGTTATAAATTCTGGGTAAAACCAGAATTTTATCCTAAGTTTGGTCTAATATTTAGGTGGGCCCCGTGCGTCGATTTACGCGGGTCAAAGTGGTAACGCGTTCTATGCTGTGTTGTGATTCACGTGGTATATTTGGTTGCTCAAAACCATTACCGAGTGAATGGGAAATTGAAGCCAAAGTATGCTCCATGGAAATGGAGTTTTGGTGGAAATTCCTTAAAGGTTTGAATAAGGCTTGTCCCACATTGATTTGGTGGGAGGTTTTGAAAGGGTTTATAAGGCATGGGTTTGGTACTTGGGGTGTGCCCCAAGGGGTACCCAAGTGTTTTAGAGGGAGAGGTTATGGGCAAAATGGGCTAGACCCATTGGACTCAAAAACCACCACGCGCGCGCCGCCGCCGTCCGTTCGGTCGGGCGGGCTGGGCTGGGCCTGGGCGCGGGTGCGTGGTGTGAGGTTGGGCTTGTTCGGCCCAATACTAATCTTTTTGGGCCAAAAACATTTGAATTTAATTTTATTAATTCAAATTAAACTGGTTTGGATTTATTGTTCATCCAAACAGGGCCCTTCCCGAAATTAAACTGGTTTGGTTTTATTGTACATCCAAAACAGGGCCCTTCCCGAAAATAAACAGGTTTGGTATTAGTGCACACCCAAACAGGCCCCTTCCCGTTTTTGATATCTGTTTGAAATATAATTCAACAGATTCAAATCTGTTTGAATTCAAAGCCAACAGGTTCCATACCTGTTCAATTCAAATCCTACAGCCACCTTTACATCTATAAATAGAACAGCCCTCATTTGGATTTAGTAATCTTTAATTTTCGTCCTTCATATTTCTGAGAACATTTTCTTCATGTTGCTGCATTATTTTCTTGTCAGAGAGAGTATAAACACTTAGTGTGTTCGTTAGGCAAACAATTTGTAGTGCTGCTATTGTTTGTAGTAGATCATTTTATCCTGGGAGATAGACGTCCACATTCTGAAAGCACCGTGGAGAGGACGAATCTGTCTTAAGGACACAGTGTCAAACACTGGACTTGATCAGTTTATAATTCGAAGAAATTAAATCAAGTAAGTTATTTATTTAATTTTTATATTATTGTTAGTTATTTAAATCAGATTTTAATTTTGTTTTTGTAACAAAATAAAATCTGTTTTTATTTATTTATTTATTATTATGAGTTTGATTTTTGTAATCAAACAAAATTCTCTCCTTTCTCTTATTTCTTTATATTCTGATTGTTGTTTAGTACACAACAGAATTTAATTTATTTAAATACAGTGAAGATTGTCCTACAGGATGTTGTATTGGATACTATTATAGATGTGAGCGAACAATAATTAAACAAATATTTGTAAGTTATCTGGTTACAAAGTTTTATTCATTATTGCTATTTGACAAGTATTTTTTTTAGTTAAATCTCACAGAATTAGCAGTTTTTTTTTTTTTTTTTAATATTTAAATGAAGCTATTGTGGCGTTTTTTAAATGCCACTATAGTGCCAACGGTTATATTTTTAAAATAGCAAAAAAAAACTATCACGACGTTTTTAAAGCATCACTAAATACTGGTGTGACATCATGTGACCGTTAGTTATCACATTTAGCGGCGTTTATTAAAACGCCCCTACATTGATCTAACAACGTTTTTAAAGCCCCATAAGCATACAACAACGGCCGCATTGTTGGCGTTTGGTGCTAAGCGTCACTAAAGGAACTAGCGACAATTTTGAGACATATAGCAGCGTTTTTAAAACGCCTCTAAAAGCCTAATTTCCAACAGTGTTACTAAATTATATTTATGACTAGTTTAATTAAAGTTTATTTGAGATAGATTTGAAAGGTAAAATTTGTAAGTTTATTATCCAAAACTCAACTGCTTGTTCAGTGCCTTTATATAGGAAATCACACTTTTGCCGACTAAAAATTTAGTCTACAAAAGTTATCCGAGACTAATTTTTTTGGTCGCCAATTGAGGGTCGGAAAAAGTAATTAGCGACTAAAAAGTTTTTTAGGCGGGAAAAAGTTTTATTTACCGACTAAATTTTTGGTCGCTAAATATATAATGGGTAAATCACACTGACACCTCCTGAGATTTATGTTTATTACAGTTGTGATGACCCAAAAATATATATATATATATATATATATATTTTAAATAGTCAGTGTATAAATTAATTGAGTAATATTTGGATTGGAGTGTTGTGTAAAGTTATGTGCGAAAATGGTTCAATTTTGTAATAATTTTTTTTTTAAAATATAATTTTCGATCTCAGAAATTATGATTTTTTTTTTTTATTATCGTGTTCTTATAAGAGTCTAGCATGTTGGATAAAAATTTTAGAATTTAATGGTGAGTATTTCTTTTATGAGAATTTGTAGATTGATTGGTGTTCAGTTTAATTTATAAACAGAAATTGAAATTGAGCTTTGGGTGTTTGGACCATGATTTGAGATAAATTACTTTGGTCTATTTTGATATATAATTGGACCATGTTTGACTTATGGGGAGACCCATGATTTAGATTCAATTTAATTTGAATTTGTTTATGATTCATGTTTAATTATTTGGTCCCTTTTAATTATGTGATTGATAAGTTATTATTATTTATTATATGGAATTATAATAAATATTTGAAAGTTGAATTTATGGTGGGGTACCATATGATGAAAAATTATATATTTTATAAGGAATGAAAGTGTGTATATTTCGTCATGAGCAAAATATTATATTTTGTGGTGAGAAAAATTATATGATTTTATAATTTATATTATAAAATTTTGAGATATTATTACAAAAATTAATTTTTTGAAAAACTCATTCTTGGGAAAGCAAACCCACGTGGGGTTGCTTCCCCCTCTTTCCTTCCTATCATTTCCTTTTCTTTCTTTTCATTTTGGTTGAGCAGAGAGCTCGACTCTCTCTCTCTCTCTCTCCCTCTCTCTCCACCTCTTTCTTTGTTCTCCATTGTTGCTCAATCTTTGAGCTTCAAATGAGAGTCCTTAGAGTGAGATTTTGCAAAAGTTTTGTAAATGAAAATCGGAGAGCTCGTCGTGATCTTCGCAATGGTGGTCTCGAATTCCTGATCAGGCGATGTTTTCATTTTCGGATTTGCTTTTCTTCATATTTAAGGTAAGGACTTTGTTCATATTATTACTTTAAAACTATGTTAGGGTTATTTTCAGAAGATATATCACTATAGAAGGTATTACATAGAGATATTTCTTAGATTTTTGTTTGCTGATTTTTGGAAGAAAAATTATGTTGAAATGTTAAAAATATTGGTATTTTGAGATTTATTTGGGAAAATCACCTTGTGTTAATAATTTTTGCTAAAAATCTGAAATTTAAATTTTTATAGTTGTATCTACATCATATTATGATTACAAAATTTATTTTGAGAAATATAAAGTTTGAAATATTTTTCATCTTTGCTTTTGGAATTTATGTTTGAGACAAATAAATTAATGTTGATAAATATTGAGTAAATTGTTAAGTTGGCATTATAGAGTTATTTTTGGGATTAAAAACTCTACAAGTGTTATATTTTTGATATTTTATGAAAGGTGATGTGTTGATGATTTAGTTTTTGTTCATTTTTGCAAAAATGAAAGTATGAAATGAGGACTTTTCAACTCTCAATCTTAAGAGTGTACTCTTGGGCATATTTCAAAATTTTTTATGTAAATATCATATTGATTAGTTAACTTTAGAAAGGTTGTGAAAATTGTTATTTGAAGAGAATTTGGGAAGGATTGGCTATTTGAGTAGCTTGGCATGAAATATGATTATGTTTGAAAGATGAGTTGGCTTAAGTTATGTTTGGTATTTTTTTTTTTTTTTTTTTTTTTTACTTTTGGAAAAATGTGAATATAACAAAATTACTAATTTAGTGGATTAAATTAGTTTGGTTAAAAGTGTGTTATTGAGATTATACCATAACTTTTAATATAGTAGAATGGAAATGTTGATATTTCATAAGTATGAGATTTGGAGAAAATAAGTGAGATGAAGTTGTTTGGTGTGAAACAAAGTTGAACTAAGATTGTTAGTTAAGTTGAGATGATTTAGTATTGGGTTCCTAATTTTACTAGTTGAGTAATGTTATAATAATAATTTCATACTTCAAAATTTTTATGAGATATTTGAATGGTTTTGGCGGTCTTTGACAAGAAAAGAAAATAATGTGATTTTAGCTCGTTTGGAACAAATGGATGAATTGGATTAAAACAAGAATGAGTTATCTAAAGTTTTATTTATTTATTATTTTCCTTGGTTTAATTTGATAGGATTGATGTTGATAATTGGAAAGTGAACACTCGTGTCATATTTTATATTTATAGTTAAGAGAAAATTTTGATATAATTGATCAAGTGATGGAATATTCACTTATGCTTATTAAGAATTATAATTGAACTTGAAGATCTCGAGATTTTACTTGTATGAGAAAAATGGAAATTTGATTCTATTTAATGTTTGGGAAGGGGATGAGTTTTAAAAAGATTATAATTACATTTTATTGATAAAGTATGTGAGTTAGAAATTGATGAAACCTTGAACCCGCTTTGGTGTTATATGTTATTGCTATTGATGAACCTATTGGTTAAAAGTTTTGGTTTTGGTAACCGGTAGAGGATTACCATGTTGGTGTTTAAATGAGGAGATTCTTGGAAGGGTAAGAAAATGTTTGATTTTGGAAGTTTGTTTTATATAAAGAATATTGTTGAATTGTCTTGAAAATGATATTGTTGAATTGTCTTAAAAAGACTAAGTTGGAAGTTATTGATTTACATGTGGTATATACATGAACATTGATATTATTATATTATCTCTTAGAATTGTATCATGATATTACATTGATAAAGATATGGAATTTGATCACAATGGAACATTGTGTAGTGGAATTGAAATTGTTACTATCTTAATGCATTGTTAGATATTGCATTGCCATTCCATTTCATTGTTATCATGGATTTTGAATTGCAATTGAAAACTATTGTTTTGATAAAGGAATTGTTTTTGGAAAACAAGATCATTTGGATTTGTTTTGAGTAAATATGTTGGTAAGTCCGGATAGGGAGTGTAGTTTGATGTTGGTTTAAGTTGGCCTGAGTGTCCATGGTGAAAGACTGAAAACACGTGCAAAGGAGGTACCACATGCCTTCTGGTGAGAGACCGGTAAAATGGGGATTTGGTAGTGCTTGATATGCCTACTTGCAGACACCAGCCTAGGGATTTTACCTGAGTCGTATTTACCACCTTGGAAATATGTTGAAATTATTGGATCAATGTGTTTTCAAATTGGCATTGTGCACAAGATTTTCAAAAGATGAGAAAAATATTTTGAGCATAACATGGCATATGCATTCATCTCATAAGATTGTATAAAAATGTATTTGATGTTTTGTTAGATGTCATTATGAATTGTAAAAAATGTCATGTTACTATTGAACCATATTTATTTATTTAAGTTAACTAGTTGTGGTTAATTAAATAAATTAGATGTAAGAGATTATGTGATAGAATCATATGGTTTTGACATGATATGATTTCACTATATGTATGAGTATCTTTGTACCCGCATATCTTCTAATGTTATAATATGAGAGTGTTTGGTGAGCTAGTGGTTGCTCACCCCCTACCTGTACACGTGTACAGGGAATGTTTTTTGATTTGAGAATCAAACAACTTGGCCGGGTTATAAAGTGGTGATAAGTCGTAGTGCTTTTTTATTGTTTCTTTTGTTGAGCCCTATGTTTGTAAAAGGACAACGCTTTCTTATTTATTGTAAGCCTCTGGACATTTCTTTTATTTGTATATAAATGTCTATTTCATCCAATGATGAATTGTCATTTGTAAATGGACTTAATTAATGAATATTGGTAATGTTATCTGAGTAATAAAATACGAGGCGTGACAACAGTTCCCTCCCTCACATTTGGGAAATTACACTGACCCCTCTTGTCAGTGTAATTATTTGACGGTGTTAACTTTTAAGTTAAAATGACATATTTACCCTTAACTTTCAGATATACTTTAAAGGGTAAATTACATTGACACCCCCTGAGGTTTCAATTTAATATGGATCCCCTCCTGACATTTAAAAAAAAAAAAAAAACTAATTTAATAAAAATAAATATGAATAAATATATTTAATTTGTAAAAAATTATTTCTAACCACTTGAAAGATAAAAATTATATAAAAATGATAATTATTTTTTATTTTTATTTCTTAACCAAATTAATTTTAATTTTTGAAAAAAATTTCTAAAAATCAAACCATACATAACCTAAGAATCTTTTGATAAGTCATTTCTTACGTTGGTAACTTATTTAATTATTTGTTAATTTTGCGACATTTTTATCATCTGATGCCTGTTTGGTAACCATTTCGTTTTCAGTTTTCAATTTATATTTACAAAAATTTTAAAAATTGTCATAAAAACTTGTTTGGTAATTTTTTTTGTTTATAAATGGTTGTCTCAGTTTGTAAACTTGTGGAAAAAATGTAAATTCAGAAAATGAGTTTACGTTGGTTTTTAAACAGAAATTTAAAAATTTGACTAATAAATTTTTTTTCAATTAATTATTTTTTCAACTAATACTAACCAAGGGGGCAATTGGTAATGTTATTTAAACCTTGGGGAAGGGATTGTAATTTTTTAAATGTGAGGGGTGTCAATGTAATTTACCTAGTGAGGGCAAGATTGGTATTTAAAAAAATTAAATTGCTGATATCAGCAAAATCTATTAGTTGACTTAACAGTCAACTAACTGAGGGAACAATCTATAATGAAACTTTAAACCTCAGAGAGGGGGATGTAATTTTCAAAAGGTGAGGGGGAACTGTAATAAATATAAACCTCAGGGCGTGTTAATGTAATTTACCCATATATAATTACTGCAACTAATCTATTTAGTAGCTAAAACACTTTAGTTGCGAAAAGTCATATTTTCCCGACCAAACATGTTAGTCGCCAATTATCACATTCCACTACCAAACATGTTAGTCGCCAATTGTCACATTCCACGACCAAAAAATTTGGTCGGCAATTGTCAGATTCCATGACCAAAAAGTTTGGCTGTCAATTGTCAGATTCCACGACAAAAAAATTTGGTTGCCAATTGTCACATTCCATAACCTAACATGTTAGTCGCCAAAAAAAATGTTTGCACAACTAAAACTTTAGTCAACAATTGACCTATTAGCGACGAAATTCTTTGGTTGCCAAAATTAATGATTTAAATGGCTAAATATTTAGTTGCCAAATGTACCCTCGCACCTACCTTATTTAGTCGACAAAAGTATTACTTATCTTTCCCAACTAATCACTTGGTCGCCAAAATAGGAAAAACAAAACCACAATTTGGTCGCCAACATCCAACAAAATAAACCTGTAATTCATAATCCATCCAATCCATTCAATCCATTCAATATAATATGTAATTTGCAAGCATCATTCAAATCAACTGCATCATGAACATTCGACAAAATACATAAATCATCCAATCCTAAACCTGTTTAATGAAAATTAGCAACTATTATAAGTTTTCATCCACAAGTAATTCCAAACTACATATTCCTCCAATTAAAAATCCACATGTAATCTATATAATCATCCAAGTCACATCCATCTAGCATAAAAATTTAAAACATAACAAGTACTTGTTATTATATTTTAAATTTTTATCCATGCGCATCTATCAAAAAATATAACTAGTAGTCTACCCAAATTTTTTCCATACACATCCATCCAAAAACATAACTACTATTCTACCCAAATATGTTCCACCAAAACATCTATCCAAAAATATTTAATTCTTCAAAAAATGTAACAAGTGTCAACTAGTCCTGTATAATTCAGTTTCGTGTACGAGTTCATCCATCTGTATCAAATAAAAAGAGAAATAATGTCAAGTACTTTTTTTTATGAAAAATTTGCACATCAAATGATTGTAAAATTTGGGGGAAAAAAATAATTGAAAAATGTCCAATTTCAGTAAAGGTAACAAGAACAAATTATTAAACTTTCAATACCAGTTTGTAAATAAAACAACAGCATTCATATGTATATATCCAGCCAACATTACAATTCTTTCAATATGATCATTTCCAATGTTGTTTGTCGTCTATTTTCAATACCAACCGCATTGGCTTCATCCCCGGAGTTTTTCATCTGTGGTCTTTACTAAACTTATTCTTCTTTTTATTGTTCTGTAAAGAAATATCTGTTTTTGTTACTATTACAAGAATTATGTCGAAAAGGTGGTGTTTTGTTGCTGGCTCGAGCTATTTTGAACTTAGAAGTCACACCATTGTTTATAGAGTCATTGTAAGTTGTGGCAGCCGTTTCTAGGGTAAAGTATCAAATTCTATCAATTGTAAGTCCATGTGATTGACAGGATTTTTGAAAACGTTTTGTTGGAGTCTTAAAGTAATTGAAAATGTATGTAGCATTTTGCTATATGGTAATTTTGTGAATGCACTTTATTCAGTACCGACCATAATTCTTATTTCTCCAGCTGTTGCATCTATATGAAGCCAAAAGCATATCTTTCGTATACGATGTTGCCAAGAAAAGTCTGTTACATTAGAGGTTTACTCATGATATGTCCTTTTTTGCTTCCAACTGCGCATATTTTCGCATTTCAATGGATAATTTCTTGCATAAATCTCTAATCGTGTATCCTATCGACGCAGCCCAAGGCTCTTACAAGTTTATTTAATCTAGTCCTAGGTGACCGTGATGATCTCGAGACTGTTTGGGAGCTGCTTCCAATTGTTGCCCCCAAACGGCCCGTTTTCGCCTTTTTTCCTCACAATTTTTTGTCTAAATCTCGAATCATGCATCCTATTGACGCACCGCTTGCTCCCACGATTTATTTAATCTAGGCCGAGGTGACCATTATGATCTCGGGGGATGTTTCAATGTTATTTCCAATTTTTGCCCCCAAACGGATCGTTTTTGCCTTTTTCCATAATATTTTGTTGTCTACATATCTAACCGTGCGTCCTATCAACACACCGGTTGCTCTCACAAGTTTATTTAATGTACTCCTAGGTGACCGTGAACCTCTCGGGGCTATTTACCAATTGTTTCCAATTTTTTCCCCCCAAACGATCCATTTTCGCCTTTTTTCCTCACAATTTGTTCTAAATCTCTAACCATGCATCCTATTGACACGCCGCTTGCTCTCACAAGTTTATTTAATCTAGGCCAAGGTGATCATTATGATCTTGGGGATGTTTCGAGGCTGTTTTTAATTTTTGCCCCTAAACAGCCCGTTTTCACCTTTTTTAATAACATTTTGTTGTCTAAATATCTAACCGTGCGTCCTATCGTCACGCCACTTACTCTCACAAGTTTTTTAATGTACTCATAGATGACCGTGATGATCTTGGGGCTGTTTGAGGGCTGTTTCCAATTTTTTACCCCAAACGACCTATTATTGCCTTTTTTCTCACAATTTTTTGTCTAAATCTCTAACCATGCATCCTATTAATGCACCGCTTGCTCTCACAGGTTTCTTCAATCTATACTAAGGTGACCATTATGATCTCGGGGGTGTTTCAAGGCTGTTTCTAATTTTTGCCCCAAAAAGCCCATTTTCGCCTTTTTTCATAACATTTTGTTGTCTAAATATCTAACTGTGCGTCGTATTAAACAAGGCAAAGAAAGAAAATTATGGTGGTTGCGCTAGTTATCGATGCTACAATGATGGTGCAATACTCTCAAGTCTTCCTGCTTGCTACTATGTTATTCGGCGTCAAATAAGCAATAGAACATAAAAGAGTAAATTTACAAAACAGTAAGTTTAAGAAAACAGTAACCTATCTTACAGATTGAACGTTGTCATGCTATTGGGTTGTGGCATACATGGATAATAAATTGTTTTCATATATGAATACATGCCTGAAAAGCCTTGATCTCTTCCTATTTTGGTTTGTTTTTGTATTTTTCATCTATAGACTTTACTTTTTGTTTTTGTATTTTGCATCTATAGATTTTTCATCTATATTCATATCACACATTTGTTTGCCTTTACTTTGAACATAAATATAATGAAATCTAGTTTAACACACGTATCCATTACCATGACTAGCTATGGCGAGGAATTTGGTGGCCACCATTTTCCAAAACTTGCGCCAACATGCTCTGAAGTCCAAAAATCTGCATCTGCATCTGCATCTCCTCACATTGTCTTGCATTCTCTGTCTCTTTTATTTGTTGGTCCTCTTCATTTTTTTGCTACTCCTTACGAACTATCTCTAACTCGGATGTAAGCCTTTTCAATTACTCTTCACGTGCCTGCGATGCAGCATTCAACCCAGATTCACAAGAAGAGGGCTTTGGTTCAACCCTAAATCCTCTCAAGTATCCTTTATTCTTTCCAAGAACCGCTCTTGAGATATCCTCTCGCGTCATCAATGTTCCAGAGGTGATAGACTCATCCCGCACGGTCGTCATATACTCCTGTAATTGTAAAATATAAATATTGTTAATATAAGGCAAACACAATAGTTACTATAAGTGTCCAATTGATTGGAATACTTGCATGTAAATCACGGCATGTAGGATCAATCCACTCTTTTGTCTTCTTGTTCTAATGAGTGTCCTTGTAAAAATCACAAATATTTTGTAAAAGACCATCATTTCCTTCACTTGTGACAATGCCAAACACCGAGATCAACACTCCTTCATTAATGAGATAACATATTAAATAAGTGTGTATAAAGTTGATAAAATCATAGAAATATATCTTATCGCAATGCTCGTCGCCGCTGGAAAAAATCGAGACCCATTAGTGTGATTGTAGGGTAGCTTGCTCCTGTTAAGTTTGCCGGCGTCATAGCGACGCTGCATAATCCACATTATAAGGGCTTGTTACATATATAGTTATTATTGCCTAGTCTGTGTGTTTCTGAGACAAAATAGAGACAAAAGATCTGTATGAAACAAAGAGAAGAGGGCATCAATATTCATACGCTTCCCTCTATAAAAAAAAAAAAAAATCCTACTTTAACAACTAAATTATTATTTGTCGGCAAATATAACTCAATAACGACAAAATCTGTTGTAGCTGTTTGTGTAATTTGGCTACTAACTATTGTTTTTGTCAACAAAAACTAACTACACAACGACTAAATTTTTTTAGTCACTAATGGTTTATATTTCCCGACTAAATTCTTTGGTCGACAGAGAGTACCCCAATTAATAAGCCTATCTTTTGGCGACTAAAAATTTTTTGGTCAGCAAAAGGATGTGTACGCTGACTAAAACCAGAATTAGTAGCCTAAAATATAGACAAACGCTGACTAAAACTTTTCTAGTCGCCTATTTACATAATTGTTCTTGACTAATTTTTTTTTTAATCACCAATAACTATTATATGGCGACCAAATTTCAAGGAAGTTTAAACAGTTAGAGCTTATGAAAAAGCCTCAAACACATTGAAACTATTTTAGTCAGTCAAAGTCTCAATAGTTAAATGGCATATTGAGACTAGAACATACTGTCTTCAAATTGAAGATGTGTGTAATAGCACTTCATTTGAAAATGAAATTTGTGAGCAAATTTATTATTGCTAAACATTGACATAATTTTTACTACAGTTGACATCTATTTTCTGATCATCGCCTAATCATTATGCATTACCAAGTTTGGGAAGACTAAATAAGTGTACTTTTTGACTTTTTTTGAATTATGTGTAAAAAAAGTAGAGAGGAGATGCTGATTGATGTGACCCAAAAAAGATAAAAAGATAAAAAGTATGGACTTATTTTGGGATGCCAAACTTGGCCTAAACATTGTAACTTAATAAATAGGGGAGTTGCAGTGGTAGGCTGGTTTTAGATTTAAAAGATTACAATAGGAAATCTAGAAGGCCATACTTCTGGCAATTCTATGGTCCATTTGGAAGCGTAGGAATGAGATTGTGTTTTTGGGTAAGCAACCTAATATGGATATGCTTTGTGATCTAATTAAAACTAGAGTGGCTTGGTGGGTTAAAGCGGCATCTCCAGATTCAAATGTGGTCCATTATAAGTTGGAAATGAAGATTTTCATTACATGATCAACAGTTGTAAAGTACTCACGTTAACAAATTAATATATTAAACTCGAATATAGCTAAGTATTAAATCAGAAAATAATATATATATATATATATATATATTTATGTATGGTCACCAATGTGGGAGAACGATATAAATAAGTCTAAGGAACACAAAGTTTGAATCATCTCCAACAATCTATACACAGTAAGAGACCTGGATAACACAATTTTCTCTAAATTCTAATCCAAATGTATATTGTAATATAAATTCTAAATCACACCTAATTAACTATATCACTTAAAAAACCTAGAAACTAAAACTCAAAATTTACTAAAAATTTGGGTTTTTACTTGCACAGTCGGCGATGAAACGACCTCAAATGATAATGATAATGGCGGGAAAGAAACCAGCAGCCTCAGCACTCTTTGTGAGGGAGGAGCAGCTAATTGAGCTTCCGTAAATGATGGATCTCAAGCGACGGTGACCAACAAGGAGGAAAATCAGTGCTCTGGTTGCCGGTGAACGCGAGGAGGAGCGGTGGAAGAGAGCTGTTCCGTGGCTGTTGGAGCGGCGGTGAGAGAGGTAGTGAAGAGGAGCAGCAGAAAGGGAGAGGGACAGAGACGTTGAAGAAAGAAAGAGAGATCGTGAAGAGAGAGAGATGGCGCTGGTTTTTTAGGGATTGGTTTGGAAACAAAATATATATATATATAATATATATATATTTATGTATGGTCACCAATGTGGGAGAACGATATAAATAAGTCTAAGGAACACAAAGTTTGAATCATCTCCAACAATCTATACACAGTAAGAGACCTGGATAACACAATTTTCTCTAAATTCTAATCCAAATGTATATTGTAATATAAATTCTAAATCACACCTAATTAACTATATCACTTAAAAAACCTAGAAACTAAAACTCAAAATTTACTAAAAATTTGGGTTTTTACTTGCACAGTCGGCGATGAAAGGACCTCAAATGATAATGATAATGGCGGGAAAGAAACCAGCGGCCTTAGCACTCTTTATGAGGGAGGAGCAGCTAATTGAGCTTCCGTAAATGATGGATCTCAGGCGACGGTGACCAACAAGGAGGAAAATCAGTGCTCTGGTTGCCGGTGAACGCGAGGAGGAGCGGTGGAAGAGAGCTGTTCCGTGGCTGTTGGAGCGGCGGTGAGAGAGGTAGTGAAGAGGAGCAGCAGAAAGGGAGAGGGACAGAGACGTTGAAGAAAGAAAGAGAGATCGTGAAGAGAGAGAGATGGCGCTGGTTTGTTAGGGATTGGTTTGGAAACAAAATATATATATATATAATATATATATATGCGTGTGTGTGTGTGTGTGTGGTCATTTTACACAATTCGCGACAACATTTTGATCACCAATTAATTTTATTTATCCCTCCAAAATTTGTGTAACAACCCTCGTACTGTTTACCGATTAATAACTGATTGATTACCGATTACTGCTAAACTGAGATCGAATATGGAAAGTAATTGAACTGACTGACTTACTGAACCAACTGACTGAAATCTGAAACTAAATTGATTGCCTGTATCTGTTTGAATTGCATTGAATTACATTCTATCTGTTGCTTGTTTGATTATCTGTTCATGTTTATATGTTTAAACTGTAAATTGAAGGCCTTATCGCCGGCCGAACCAGAAATTGATTGGTGTTTTAGGACCATCATAATTTATGTGATTTTATGGTGTATTTAATTAAAATGTGATTTGGTATGATTAAATTAGATTAAAATAAGTAGTGGGCCACTACACCAAACATATTAGAGCCTTTGTATATTTGATTCAACACTTTTCATCAGCCAAATTCCCTTGTTCTTGCCGAATTAGAGAGAGAGAGATGGGAGGGAGAGCTTGAGTTCTTGAGTTTTGGCTTGGAGGTTGAGAGAATTGAAGGGATTCTTGCATTTTTGGACTTCTACACTTGAATTCAAGGCTTAAGGTAGAAATTCATCTTCTCATTCTTGTGTTTAAGTTAGTTCTTGCATGGTTCATGCTAAATTGAAGGATTGAGTTAAGAATTGGTTTTGTAATGTGGAATTATGGCACATATCATGCATGTATGTCTTCATTGTTGCATTTTGAGGTTGATCACATGGAAATCTTGCATGCATGTTCATGTCTATATGTTAAGTCCATGATTTCATCTTGAATTTGAAAGATGAGCTCATTAGAGCATGTTTAGAAGCTTGAGAGTTGTTTAAAGTTCATGCATGTTCATTTGAGATCTTGTTCATGATATTGGGTTTGAAAATGGATTTAATTAAACTACCCTTAGGCTTTGATTTGTCAAATTGATCCTTGAAATATGTAATATTATGAGTTTTGAAGTGTTTTCCAGGTTTTTAGCCCAAGAGGATCGGAAATTTTGCATTTAAACTTGATTTTGAGCTTGGAACTCAAATCTGGAATTTCCAGATTTTGGGCCTACGCTCAAGCGAGGAAGTCCACGCTCGAGCGTACACTCTGTGATCGTGCCTCCGCTCGAGCGAGAAAAGTTACGCTCGAGCGTGAAATGGGTGCATCCAGTACTTTGCATGAGTTCACAGTCCGCTCGAGCGAGGAAACTCACGCTCGAGCGAGGACTTGTGTCTCACGCTCGAGCGAGGTCGAGCGTCCATCGAGCGTGAATTTGGAGCATCCAGCATTTTTACTATAGCACACAGTCCGCTCGAGCGACGGAATTCATGCTCGAGCAGAGCTCATTTGCCTGCATGTCCGCTCGAGCGTAGGAAGCCACGCTCGAGCGAGACCCCTGTTTTCAGCAATTTTGTTAAGTGTTCCAAAGTACATCTTTGCATCATCTTTCCGTCCTAGGCATTCCTAGGGCATATTTAAGGCATCTTAAAGAGGATATAGATGTAGAACACACCGAGGCAAATTAGGGATTAAGTTATATCTTTCCCAACTGTGTAGCTTAGTGTGTGTTCAATCTGTAAACTGTGTAGGGTTGGTTTTCCGAGGAGACGCTCTAGTTCACTGTAGCCCAGAACTCTGTGAGTAACAATTGTGTAAAGATATGTTCAAATGATTATCTTTTGAATACTGAACTGAACTGTTTACTGAACTGGTATTATTTACTGAATGAATGTATATCCTTTATTTCTGAACTGTACTGTGACATCCTTAGCACCTACTGTTTACTGTTACTGTTACTGTTACAGAGATCTCTGTCGGTTCCCTCGTTGGAACCACTACTGTTTACTGATTGATGGCCATCATTACTGTTCGGTCTTTAAGACCTACTGTTTACTGTTATGCTACTGGATGTACCACATATGACTGTTTACTGTACTGAACAACTGATATACTAATTTAATGAACTGTTTTCATTACTGTAAGGACATTCATCCTAAACCTCTTTACGCTTTATGTTATTCACTGGGCTTTAGCTCACTGCTCATATATATATATATATATGTAGGTGTTCAGGCACCGGACCAATGCTAGAAGCGTCGGGGTAGATTTCCAGTTTTGTCAAGCCAACCAATGTGCCTCACCGTGAGGTTTCGAGCCTGCCAAGCTTAGGCTATGGGGTGTTTTAGTTTTTCCCCCTTCTGTACTGTTTTGTTTACTGTATAGACTGAACGTTTGCACTGTACTGTTTAGTAAGGATTAAGTCCCTGTACTGAATAATTGTAAATATTGTGCATAACTGTTCTGTACTGAATGTTTATATTTATGGAAAATCTTTTTGGCATACAGACTGTCATAGCTCATTGGACATTGTTTATTTACTGTATTGGCTTCCGCCATGCCCCTGTACTCTGTTTTACTGTATTACTGTTAAGCAAGCCTTCGGTAATCTAGGATTACTGGCCGGTTACAGTGCTAAACCCATAGGGGCGGGTTTGGGTCGTGACAATTTGAAATGTCTCCCTCCAAATATTTTAGTTCTTTGGCGACTAAAAATATTTTTAATCGCTGAAAATAACTTTTTTGGTGACCAAAAGTTTGGTCACCAAAGATAAAACGTAAATTTTTGTTTTTCATTCTACAACTAAATAATTTTAGTAGGCATAACTAATTATATAGCGACTAAAATATTTTTTAGTTGCTGAAAATAAATTTTTGGCGACCAAAGATAAAAAGTAATTTAGTCACTAAATATTATACTTTTTACCGACTAATATAATTTTTAATCACCAATTCTACAAAAAAAAAAATTTAGTCGCTAAAAATATAATTTGTTATAATAATATGTCTAACGACAACATTACAAGCATATTCATTCCTACAAACAAATATTTAGGGGTTGTTTGGGGTGTCCTAAATAAGTGCACTTTTTGTATTTTTGAACTAAAAATTTGAGAAAAAAAATATGGATGTTTGGGTTAACTTTTTGACGTTTTATGGAAAAATGTGTATTAAAAAATTGTATAAATTAGTGTGTAGAGAAAAATTAGGATTGGGAGTTGTGCAGCCGTAATTTTTTACTTTTGGTGAATAGTGATAACTTTTTAACTTTTTAAATAATTTTTTGACTTTCTAATTTTTTTTCAACTTGACAAACTTGGCCTTAGTATAAGAATAGCACCATCTCATATTATGCTAACGATTAATAAAATATCACAAATAAAAATAGGTGGACACAATTTGTCTCTCATCTCACATGACGACGATTAATAAAATATCACAAAATAAAAATTGGTGGAAACAATTTGTCTCCCATTAATTCAATCCTGCATGCAGTCTCCACTACTTAAAAATTTCTCATTATAGTTGTTGATACTATCACTCTAGTTTTACATCTAAAAACACGAAAAATTATATCATGGTCCAAGTGCACTACATAGATCTACTCTTGACTAATCACATTTAATCATATCTTTTTATATTTTTCAATTATTCAATATAAAATCATAAATCTCACCCTCTCATCCAATTACAATGCACTTAGAGCACTACAGAGCCATACCACAGTACCACCAAATGACTTATCCAAACACATACCTACTTCTAGTTATTTAAAAATTATGACATAGGTTCGAACACACAACACTGCTATTATTTATTTATATTATTTCATTTTTTTGAGCGATGTAAAAAATTAATTCCTTATTATTATGTAGACACATTATCGATATAGATATTTATTCGATTGTAAAAGTAACTGTGGTTTTGCTGCTGTAAATATTTTCAAAGGTGTCGGCAAAGCACATCCAACATTAACTTGCTAGCGTGAAAGTTAAATCTCTCGTATCTGTTCTTAATGGAACAACTCATCCCATTACTCATCAATGACTTATCCTTACAATCCCATCTGTTTTTTATAGAATTCTTAATTTATTTCGTTCATTAAAATGAAGTGAAATTAATAAATAATTATTTCATCAAAACATCAAACACTACCTAAAAATTTGCCAAATGATATAAGGGAGAATCAATAAAGCGAATGACAAAGAAACTATACATAAAACCATTTACAGAAAATAAATAGATGGATATATATATATTTATAAAATCTAATTCATTTATTGATGACTGATAATGGCTATGATTATGCCTATGGGTTCTTGAAAGTGTGGCAGAGCTTATCCAGCATGTACTGTGGCTAGGTATTAACGCCTTGGAATAAAAGTAGTTTCAACCAAGTAATTATAAAAAAAATAAAAATAAAAAAGATGAGTAGAGACCCAATTTAAAATTAGGAAAATTTATCTATAAATATTATGAGAAATGGTGATATGTTTAATTTTAAAAGAAAATTATAAATTAATTAGTCGAATTGATTTTAGAGAGATAGATTTAATATATTATTTAAAAATTGAGTTTACGGTTACTCTTATTTCTATTATGTTTCTTTCTTCTTCTTTTTTGTGCTTGAAATATAAGATACACAGACTATGAGAATCAAATTTGAGATGAATTTTATACGAGAATCAATCATTTTTATTCGGAATGACTTGAAATGTGAGTCTTCAAACATTCCAAAAATATACAAAAATTACTTGAAATATGAGATTCTTCAAACATTTAAAAAAGTATACAAAACTCTTTAATAAGTTTTGGACAAATGTATAATTTCAAACTGTAACACTCTAATCTAACACTTCAAAAAAAATCCTTAATATATTTTTCTTAAACGTAACAATCCAAAAAAAATGTGGGATTCTTAAAACTATTCCAAAAAGATATGAAATTTTTTAAACCATTCTAAAATGAGTACAAAAATTCCTTAGTAAGTTTTGGGCAAATGTATAATTTCAAACAATAAATGTCACGTTTGAGAAAAGTACACTAAGGAATTTTTTTAGTATTTTTGTGTGTTTTGGAGTGTTGCATTTGGAATTATATTGATTGGAGTGTTACATTTGAAAAAAGTACATTAATAAATTTTTAATGTGTTACATTGGAGTGTTACGTTCGTAAACATAATGTGGGATTTATTTCAGAAGAATGAAAAATCTAAAACCTCTATAGTGTGGATTGTCCAAATGTATAATTTCATATTTGGAGAAACTCACTTTTATCTCTAAAAAATCAAACTCAAACGTGTAAGTAACTACCATTTTGTGTAATTTTCACTTTAATGAGACATTTGAGTTCATAAGAAAAAATAAAAAATTAAACAATTCATAAAATCACATTTTGAGATTTATTGGTATTTTACCCTTAAAACTATCCTCCTGTGATGAATTCCAAAAAAAAAAAATTACTTTATTTTTGTTTTTAAATTTAAAAGTAGTTATGAAAAATTTTAAATTAACTATAAATTTTAAATTCTAATAATATATTACAATTTTATACATTAAAATGAATATATGTACACTCTAACTATGTAATAAACAAAATCAAAATCCCGATTGCACATACTCCGGGAGTTAAATTGCCGTATTAGTATTATTATTATTATTATTTGAAAATAGATATGAGAAAAAAGAAGAAGCTATGAAGGAGACTATTGATAATGTTGAGAATTAGATGTGAATGAGATTCTTGATTGGATTATCGGGATAATATGAGATTGGGTGAGATAAATGAATAGATATAATAGAATTATGAATAGTAATATAAGAAATAAGATATACCATGGAATAAATAGATAGGATAAATTATCATTGAATAAAGGGAGTGGTTATTTTAAGCATTGTTATTTAAGATCAAAAATTATTTTTATTTTTTTTAATTTTTAAGTATATGGTAATCAATTAAGATATTAAAAGTAACACTCTTTTTCATATTTTCTTTAATCATCAACTAATCATATCACTATATTTAAAAAGCGAGTTTGTATATATATATATTGAAATAGTATTATATTCAATTAAGATGATATAAAAATATATATAATTATTTTTTATGAGTCTGGTCTAATCTTCTAATATCACAATTTTGATGAAATTTTTTAATCCATACTTCACATTTAATCTCACGTGCCAACATTCCCTAAAATTATTCAAGAAAATAAATTGATTCACTAAATACTATCTCTCATTCCTTATCCCTTCCTTAATCCCACGCATTAAAACATGCGTTGGGTGTTTCCCCAATTGAGTAATGCTATTCAAATTAATAAATTTACAAACTCCTATTACATTATTAAAATAGGTCATATTTCAATTTTTAAAGTCTCATTATTAAATGATAAGATTTGTTAGTTTATACAAAATTTTCTTTTTTGATGAATAATTAATTTATACAAACTAACAAATTTTATAATTTTTTTCTTATTTATTAATGTAACGCCTATCATGTCATTTGAGTGTTTCATTTTTCAATTTTTCAATTTTTCAATTTTTATTATCAGATGACACATCAATTAATAGTAATAATAAATCCTAATTAAATGGCCCGAAGAATTCACAATATAATCTTTAAAGTCTAAACATTTAAAAGGAAGGCTATAACTAATTAGTGGAGAAGATGGTTGCGTTTCCACACGTACGTTAACATAAAATTGAGATGGTAGTCTGTTAATAAATTCATTCTGATTTAATTTTTAAATTAAAATAATATTATTTTTTATATGATTATATTAAAATGGAAGAACTATCCTCAACCTAGTTGTGGATGAATGATGGATAAATAAAGCACGACTGTGGAAGTACAAGTCACAGGTAAATAGTTGGGTTGGAACCTAATTCTAACAGACTTGTAAGGTGTCTTCTCCTTCTTAAACAGAGATACGATGAGGAGTGCCGCCCAAGGTGAGATCGAAACTCATGGTCCGGACACGTGTAAAGACCCAACCATGCCAACACCAGCTACCACAGCAAAAAAAAGCCAACACAAACTACTACAGCACCCAAAAAAAGAAAACATTTCACGACATCGGAGTCTGAGGCGTCATTAAAATGGAAAATGAGTAGGGTTACTAATTAGTGTCATCACTAATGATGTGTCGGTGAGTCTTATCTATTATCACAATGTTGTTGTGTCTACTTTTTTTTTTTGTTTTGAAAAAGTGAGTGCCACATCATTAGTGGTTGCTTTAGAGCACCACTTTTAATGGTCTCTAACATTGTCCTTTGAAAATATGTTAAAAATATATTTAAAAAAATAGAGAGTGGTATTTTAACTTATAATAATTTTTTAACTTTTTAATTAAAATATATAATTAACAAACAAAACCTCAGTGTCATATTTCTTCTCATATGTAATTTTTTAACTTTTTTTTTTTGGTTGGCTGTGGTAAAGGAGAGATTTGAGAAAAAAAACATGAGGTTTTGTTGGTTACAATGTTTTTTTAAGAAAAAATTAGTAAAAAATCTAATTTAAAGAGGATATAATACATTAAATTTAAGGTAAAATTTTATTTAGTGATAAAGACATATTGAAAAAGTCGTTAGAAAATCGTCGGCGTTGAAAAAAGTCACCAGCAAATTTCCCTAGCATTGGAAAAGTTGGTGGCGGCAGCAACCGACAGCAGCAAGTGATAGTGGTGAAATAGAAAAATCTGTGATATTTAACAAATAGAGTGTTGAATGAGTGACATAGGTCACATTTTGACGGATAAGTAGTTTGGTAATTTCAATGGATAAGAAAATAGGTTGGATGAATTTCAATAGACAAATTAGGTGATTTGAAGTGATAGGGTGATTTTAATAGATGAACAGATAAATTGATTTTAACAGATAGTTTTACCAAAAGATAAAAAAATGGACTTATGGTGTGAGTTTTTTTTTTTTTTATTACCTATTTAACTTCAAAAAAATTTAAAAAAATATAGAGCATATTTATTTAGTTGATAATTAAGAAAAAATAATAATTTTTTTGATAAGATTCATTTCTGTTTGATAACGATAAAAAAGTGACATTTTCTTTCTTAAACTTTTTGCTCTTTAGTTAAATTTGTTAAAATTTATATTATTTTTTTTTAACTTTTCATGTCTTTTAAATCTAAACGAGTATACAAGGTAAACAATTTGAAAAAGCTTTTTTAAAAAAATAAATCTTTCAGCAACAATTTTATTCTAAAAAATTAATTACCGAACTCAACATTAATAATATGAGTACATAATTACATTTTAAAGAAAATAGAGAATATTTAATTATATTTTCACATCTCATTGAACAAAAGTGCATATATGATCATGCTATAAAATTCTATATCACAAGTACTAAAGATGATTTAGAATCGGAGACATGAGAGAAATGAGAAGGATAAAGCATTTTTTGTTCTCAAATTCTTTGCTAATTTTTTTTTATCTCAATAAATTTCAAATTATTTCATCACATAAAACATTTACAAAGGGAAATGCTAGAGAGCTCTAAATCTAGAGCTCTAATTTGAGCTCTAGTGATGTGTCAAAGAAAAAAAAAAAACAAATAAACAAACAAAGCAAGGCACAAACATCACATCAGGGTGGGTCCCACCTTTCCATTAGAGCTATTAGAGCTCCTATATTAGAGCTCTAAAGCATTTTTAGAAGTAAAATATGTAATACAAATTCAAATTTATTATCATGTGGGGCTACGATAAAATAAATATGGCCCCCACATTTTAATTTTTTAATATTTTTAATATATATATATATATATATAAATTTACAAAAAGAATTTTGGAGTTTGACAATTGTAATAAAATAAATTCTAAATTTTTAATTTTATTAATTTAAATATTAATATTTTAATTTATTTTCAATCATCAGTCGATTTTCATTTAGTAAAATCGATAAAAAGAATGATATCTTAATCATTAAACTCAATGTATGTTACATAAAATAATTTAAATATTTTTTTTCATTGAGTTTAATAACTAAAATAATAATTTTTTCTGTTGATTTTACTAACTGAACTTAAGGTTTATATTATTAAAATGTCAAACTCTAACATTTTCTATAGTTTTTTTCTTTAAAAAAAAAAAGAAGGCAACCCATGACAAATAGGAACTATCCGTATACAATTTGGCACTGGAGACGACCATTTTGCCCCCGCCTCTCATCACTTATCCACTCTTGCACGGCTTTTTTCTGCCTTGATGAGGGAGTGGGGAGGGAACAAGTTTTGTTTTCTTCCCATTATACGCAAACCCTATCTCGATTATATTTATTAAATATATAAAATTTAATCTATTTTCATCATAATAATATTAAAATATTATATTTAATATTAATTTTGTACTCATTTATTTTTATATTATATATCTTATAATTTTTATTAATATTCTTTTTTTTTAATTTATAAAATTAATCCTTCTCCCCTCAAACACTCGCTACGTCCCATTTACTCCCAATCCCAATATAAGAGGGCAAATTAATCCAACCTTACTCCAAACCTAACTCATGATCATCTCTAATTGGAATCCTTTCGTAGCTTTGTCTGCTCTTCGTAAATATTTTTTTTTTCTTCAACAATGAGTGAGACTTTTTTTTTTGGGATAATCCCACAATTTCTTTAAGCCACGTTTGTTTGTTTGACAGATTAGTTTGGATGGAATTATTAGTGAAAGGATTATTAGTGAAGAAATTGTTAATGTGAGAATTGTTAGTGAGAGGATTAAGTAAAAATATGTTTGTTTTGATAATAGTATGAGAAATGATTAGTAATGGGATTAAATTATTTTTATATAAAATAAATAAATAAATTATTTATTTATTAAAAAAATTAAAACAAATATTAAAACAAACATGTGCACTTGGTAAAAAAAAATTATATAAAATAGACTCAATCCTCTCACTATTTTCCTAATCCCACTCAAAATCTAACCAAGCTAAACTCCCCTATATGAGGGTATTCAGAGTCCTATAAGACTATTAGTCCCCTTCTATTTTTGTCAACTAAACATGGGTAATGTAGGACCCACAGGATTGATAGTCCAATCCCCCCACCTATAGAGCCAAACAAACATAACCTTAGATCTTAACAATTGATGATGTGGGCCCCATATATACATGAGTAGATCCCACATATATATTAATGGTTAAGATCCAAAAAAATTATGGGCCCCATAAAAAGGGATCCGAAGCATTTTTCTCTTTTTTTATGGGACCTGATCTCCTTAATTAAATGATATTGATTCAAGTAGAGTAGATTACAGCATCTATACTATATATTAAGCAAAATGAGATTTTTAAACCCAAGCCTTGTGAGAGCTCCAATCTCCCAATCTAAATTTCCTGATTTTTTGATTTAAAAAAAAAAAAAAATCTTAACATTTATTAACTTCTCCCAACTCCTAAGTCTTACCCTCATAATAACACTTTAATGCATTAAGAACAAGCATAAAAAAAATTCTTTGAAATCCAACACATATGAATTCCTTAAAAAATCCCAATACATATGATTATTATCCCTCATAATAACACTTTAATGCATTAAGAACAAGCATAAAAAAAAAATTTGAAAAGTCCAACACATATGATTATTATCAAAATATTAAACTTTAATATAATATAATAAAAAAAAAAGACATTTAATTCTTTGAAAAGTTCAACACATATGATTATTATCAAAATATTAAACTTTAATATAATATAAAAATAAAAAAAAGTAGACATTTAAAAAAAAAGAAGAAAACATTTAAAAATCACAATTCACATATATAGATAATTGTAAACACAATCCGTAGATCTTAACAATTGATGATATGGACCTCATATATACATGAGTAGATTCCACACATATATTAATGGTTAAGATCCAAAAAAATTATGGCCCCATAAAAAGGGATCCGAAACATTTTTCTCCTTTTTTATGGGACCTGATCTCCTTAATTAAATGATATTGATTCAAGTAGAGTAGATTACAGCATTAATAGAACTCAAATGATTGAAATTGAGGGGGAGTGGTGATACTGGGATAGGCGTTTTTTCATAACCCGTCTCTTCACATTTTTTTTTTATAAAGTTTAATTTTAAATTCGTATGGATTATTTAAATTATTTATTTTGTAAATATTGTAATAAAATTTATTCATATAAAAAATTAATTATATCAAGAGTTATGTTAGGAATTTCAAATAAATTATCAAATTTTTTTATCAAATCTCTTATATATATGTAGAACCCACAAACATGTGATTGTGTAGGTCTCACACCCATGTGAGAAGTTTGATAGAAAATTTGATAATTTAAACATATGAATAAATAATGTTTTATTTAAAAAAAAAAGGGGTAAATTACAAATGTAACACCTGAGGTTTGCTTAAAGTACAGATTGCCTCTTATAGTTTGAAAAATTACAAATACTCCCTTGTTAGAATTTTTTATTTAACATAATTAATAAAAAAAATAAATTTATAATTGTTCTTCTATACAATAATAAAATTACCTAAATTATTAATTGAAATATATTTCTAACATCATTAAAAACTATTATTTGACTTAATGATTTATTAATAAAGAGACAATTTGTTATAAAATTAGAAACTTCAGGGGATGGAATGTAATTTCTAGAATCACAGGGGGCGATTCGTATTTTAATCAAATCTCAGGGAGTGTATTTGTAATTTACCCTAAAAAAATTAATGGTTTAAGTTTACTTTTACATTCATTTTATAAAATAAAATTATTTTATTTTATGTTTATAATTATTTGATGAAATTTATTTTTATATAAATGATTTTTATTATAAAATTTATGAAGTAGACGATTTAAATTATTAATATAAATTTAAAATTAAATTATATAAAAAATATAAAATAATAGTAAAAAATAAAATATGCAGAGAACCGATACTGTTGGCGATAGTAGCTTAGCTCGACATAAAAGAGGTGGAGAGAGAGAGTAATGGAAGCAATCAATGCAGGCAGCCGCTTCAAATTGTAACGCCTTTCTCTCAACCTCTGACTCCAAATCCTACCAAACGCCATTTGTCAAGTTCAAACTCCACCCGCTCTCTTCTCATTAGAGTAATAATTCAATTCTTGAATTTAAATAAAAATATAAAAAATAATGATGAAATCACAAAATATTATTTGTAAAAAAAATTTATATAAAAAAAACTTAGGTAAATTACATTGACACCTCCTAAGGTTTATATTTATTACAGTTCCTCTCTCACCTTTTTGAAATTGCGTCTCTCTTAAAGTTTTATTACAGATTGTCCCATGAGATTTAAAATTTCATAACAATTCTCATCTCACCGTAATGATTATCATACATAAAATTAAATTAATGAGCGGGTCAATGTAATTTTTCAAATTTGAGGAAAAAAATTATAATAAATATAAACTTCAGGGGGTGTCAGTGTAATTTATCCAAAAAATTTATACCTAAGTGCTCCAAATTCATGAGGTTGTCTTATACCTAAGATTTATCTATTTTGAATTTATTTTTAATGAAAATATGTGATTGAAATTAAATTTATATAATATGAGATTATGTGTAAAATAAATTTGAACAATAAAATAATAGTTCTAAATTTGTAAAATTATTACATTTTTAACCCTACCTAAACTTCGGAGCTATACAGTGTGCATTATCCTCATGCACTACCATGCACCCTCATGATGGACTTAGCATTATCATGATGACTCTAAGTGCGATCCAATCGTGATTTACAATCATTGGATCCTCAAGTAATCTCTCCTACCCCAGCCGAAAGTTTCACATACCCTACCAACACGTCATTTAAACTCTGAATCCAAACCAAAACCCTCCCTAACAGTCTCTCAACAAAATTTATTAATTTACCCAATAATGATCGGACTTGTTTTTATTTGTGTCAATCTAATTAAGATTGGTTAGTTTTATTTTGCTACGTTATGTATTCGTCTCTGTTATTGATAATTATCTCGATATTTCATATATATTGATTTTTATTAATATATTTTTTTTGATAATCAAAAAAATTCTTCTATGTGATTATTCATGTAGTCCATAAAAAAATTGTTTTTTTAATTATTTAACAAAAATATATTGTGTGATTTGTTTGAAATATAACAATGCACAAAATTGAAACACAAAAAAATATACAGAAAATATATTATGTGATTTAGATTTATTTCAAACATGATTCACATAATATCAAGGATGGATCTCAGCCACCCATTAAGTTTTTTGTGCATTTTTTGTTTTTTAATTATGTCAAACTATCGTTTTTTTCCAAAAATAAAAATAAAAATAATGTTCCAATCTATAAAATAAGAAAAAATTTAGAAACACATAAATCAAATATAAAATCATAAATTTTATATTCATGTGAAAGATTATATTCAATCCAGTAATCATATAAAGTAAATTTTACTTTTTCATGGTACTTGTATTTATGATAAATTGTGTTTTATAAGAGAACTTTACAATTACCCCCTCCGTACCAAGTTAAAAGAACAATGCTAGGAATATTAGTTAAATTATCAATTTTTTTTTTTATCAAACACTCATGTGGGTGAACAATGCTAGGAATATTAGTAAAACAGCAATGTTAGGTATCATGAAAAACCTTTTATGAAAATAATTATGAAAATTTTGTGACCTTTAGATTACATTTAGAATCAAACACCACACACTAATCAAGGTAATCCAATGATCATAAATCTTTCATGATCATTTTCATGAAAAAAATTTCAAGATCCCTAACTTTTCTCTTAGTAAAATTATCAATTTTTTTTTTTATCAAACACTCATGGGTGTAGGGTCTACACTCACATGGGTTTCACACCAATATAAGCATTTGATAAAAAAAAAATAATAATTTTATAAAAAATAATATACAAATCTACTTTTTAAACTCATTAGTATGTCAAAAATTTAATTAATTAATTAATAATTAAATTGATATATCACTAGATTTACAAAATAAATCTAATTTGTTAGTCTCAATAACAATACCCTTATTGGGCGTCTAAGCATTTTTCAAGTTAAAACTCAAGTAATTGAAACCCATAAAAGCCATCACATCTCTCTCACCCAAGACAGCATTCATCTTCGCCATTTCAACCCAAATGGATGTTTCAACCCAAGAAGCCCCACCACCACCACAAAAAAACTCAACCACCTACCATGATCACCGCCGCCACCACCCTCCTCCTCTCAATCACGAACAACGAATCCTAGTACAACAAGGTTCAGAAAGATTCGTCATGATCCTAAATAACAACAACATCAATGAAGAACAAGAACAACAAAAGCAACAAAAAAACACTACCACCTCCACCGCTGCTGCCGCCGTGAAATCAAGAAGCAAAGGCTACATGCTGCTTCTAGGGATCAACTACATGCTTCTCTTTGTGGGTTCAGTCTCGGCATCCCTTCTTTCAAAATTCTATTTCAACCACAAAGGGTCAAGCAGATGGGTCTCCACATGGGTCCAATCAGCTGGTTTCCCTCTCCTCCTCCCTATCGTGTACCTCCCTTATTACCTCTTCAAATGCACCAATCGCCGCCCCTTCTCCGCCTTCTCTCCGCCGCTTTTTGTCTATTCGATCACCGTTGGCCTCCTCTTAGGCATCAACAACCTCCTCTTCTCTTGGGGAAACTCTTATCTACCAGTCTCTACCTCTTCTCTCCTCTTATCATCACAATTAGCTTTCACTCTCATCCTCTCTGTGATCATCGTCAAAACCAAAATCACTTTTCAAAACCTCAATTGTGTAGTCCTCTTAACCCTGAGCTCGGTCCTCTTAGCCATGGGTTCGAGCCACGACAGACCACCGGGTTTGACCCAAGCCAAATACTTCGTGGGTTTCTTCTCTACCATCGGAGCCGGGTTGTTATTCGCTCTCTATCTTCCTCTCATGGAGATGATCTACAAGAAGGTGGATTGCTATGCCATGGTGGTGGAAATGCAGGTGGTGTTTGAAACATAATTAGAGTTTTTAAAATTTGAATTAAAGGTTATGTTTTCTTAGGTAAAGAAATGTTTTAAGTGATTGGGTATTTTGAGTCCTGTATATACATAATTATCTTTTTACTTTAGATTCATTATAAATATCATAAGTTTATTATGTACAAAGTATTATACTTGATGCTCTGGTCTATTATTGATTGTATGTGTCAGACATTCTATGAAATATTGAATTATATTTTAAATCGAAATTCGTCTATTAAAATCTATAAGAAAAGAAATGAATATGACTTTTAAATAATGATATGTTATTTCTATACTATTGTTGTCATTTATTGTTGTTTGATTTTGTACTTGATAGTTTTTCTGTGTTCATATGTTTTGTGAAAGTGAATTTTATATTTAAGTATTTTCGTGCATAAATTCCCAACAGGTGGTGATGGAAATCGCTGCCACGGTCTTAGCCACCGTGGGGATGGCGGTGGACGGCGGATTTTTGGATATGAGGAGAGAAAGCCGGAAAATTTTTGATTTGGGCCCGACAGCGTACTGGTGGACCCTGGCTTCAAATGTGGTGACGTGGCAGCTCTGCTTTATGGGCACGGCAGGGATGGTGTTTTTGACCACGTCGGTGACCGGAGGGATTTGCATGACGGCGTTGATGGCGATCAACGTGGTGGCAGGAGTGGTGGTTTACGGCGATGAGTTAGGCGGAGTGAAGGTGGTCTCCACCGTGATATGTGGATGGGGTTTTTGTTCTTATGTGTATGGTATGCATGTAAAAATGAATAGTGACAGGAAGAAAGTCAAGGTCATCGTCAACGACAACGATAACGATAACGACGGTCGTGAGAATCAGTTGGTGATAACGAGTGGGGTTTGAGTTTTGATGGTGATGATCATAAATGTACTCGATATGAAGAGTAGGTAGTGACTTAGGAGAGCATAGCCTCTGTCTCTCTGTTTTTGCAATTAATGCAAATAGATGACGTCAATAGAGGAGACAAAAATGAATAATAATACATGTCTGTTTGGAAAAAGTAAAGCGGGCATGTTTTTAATTTCTTCACATTCTTGAGAGCTAGTAGAACTTCCAAAACATTTTCAAAAAAAAAAAACTGAGCACTCCCAAGCTGATTTAGACCCTTTATTATTAAGAAAAAAAAAAACAAAAAAAGTAAATAAATAAAGAAACTAAGCACTCTCAGGTTTGCAAACACCCCAAGAAGGGAGCTTCTCTCCAATCTCCTAAAGTGAATTGGATCTGCATCTGCAGTTTTAATTGGTGTCTATTCCAGATTCTGTTAGATAATTTGATTTGTTTATATTTTTAATTTTGCATATAAATTATTTATTAAAAAAATTTGTTAATTTAATATTTTTAAGCATCTGATTTAATGAATGAATTGTTATCAAAATTATACTTATTTAATTTTTTTTATGATAAATATGATGAAATTATAAAATTTTGATTATATTTGATTTTTTTACTTATAAAATGAATGATTTACATATAAATAAAAAGATAGAATCATCAAATTGGAATTTATAGCAGACTCATGGGCCCGAATTATATAGTCTAGTCAACTTATGGACTAGAGACAAGACTTTTCTTATCCAAAATATCCAAAGGCTCCATTTGTTTTGGAAAATATAGGTGAAAATGAGGTTGAGATAGAGGTGGGATTTATTATATATTGTGTTTATTTTGGGAGATAGGCAGGGATTTATAATCTCATAGAATTAGGATGGACCTTAATGTTGGGATTGAGATGGAGGAGATGGTGGTGATATTAGGAAATTAGTCTTTCGGCTTAGTTTTTTTTTTTTTTTGGTATATGTTGGGCATTTTTTTTAACATTAATGTTTAATGTTTTGTATTTTTTGTTAAGTAAAAATGATAGTTTTATTTGTTTTAATATTTTATATTTCTTTTATAGAGTAATAATTTAACAATCTCCACACTAACAACTATCATCAAAATAAACATAATTTTACTTAATTCTCTCACTATTAATCCTCTCACAATCAATTTCCTCCCTATCAATCCTCTCCATTCTACTTCTAAAAATAAACGGGGCTTAAGAAATTTCATAAAAAGTAGTGAGAGGGAGATTTATGATCCGAATTGGGCTGTAGTAATGGCCGGGCAGATTGAGGCCGAACAAGATTGGCCGTGGAAGCACGGCCTGTCCTAACAGGTTTTGCTCGGTTTAGGGAGGCATGGATGGACCGGGCTATTTCGGCCGAGATGTCCGGAGCCAGGCAAGGCGTGTTTGTTCCACGGTTCATGAGTTAGCTCGGCAGGAAGGCCGACGACAAACCAGCATGAGCTGCCCGAGTTCGGCTATACCGGGATGCAACTGAGCTCGGTCGTTATTGAGCACGGCGACTGGCGCTCAGGCTAACAGCACAGCACGACCGTTGATAGCCAAGAAGTTGCAGCCCGGCTGCCGAGTTCCCAGTAGAGTGGGCTGGTAGTTTGGTTAGGTGGTGTTCAGCAAGATTTGTGCTGACAGATGGGATAGCAGCACCACGTGTCAAGAGACTAATGGGAGTAGATTTGGGGCGCAGAAGGTATATAAGCGAGTCTGCGCCCCGCATGTTGAGACAGATGAACATTTGGTGAGATACACTAAACACTCAACTCTTTCCTCTCTCTCTCTCTCTATCCCTGTGTGTGTTCTAACTTGGTCGTCGGAGGAGTTTTCCGGCCACACACCGCCGAGTAGGTCACCACCGTTGTGCTTGCAGGTCGATCGGACAGACAGGAGCTTGGAAGAAAGGAGTGCGGGCTTGCCTGAATATTTGCTCCCCGTACAATTGGCGCCGTCTGTGGGAAAACATTTGAACAAAACCTTGTCTTCCAAGTCCATCTGATCGCCGTTCATGGCGAACAACGACGAGATTCCGTTGTCCGCCATCGATGGTGCCACCCCGGAGTTTGCCAGACGGAGAGAAGGACTCCCCGCCGTTCTAAACATGGCGGACTTAGATACTCCTTCAGGAGGACATTCCAGAGACGCGCGGGATAAGCGCGGAAGAAGCTTTGGTCATTCTCGGAGTCCAGACGGACACCGGCGGCGGAGAGAATCGCACGCCAGACGTCTGGAACACAAGCTAAGGGACCAAGACGCCGTCATCCGGAGAATGGCGGCGGAGATGGAGGATCTTAAGCGGCATGTCAAAGGGAAGGGTGTAGCTGGAGTGGGAGACCACAGTGAGCGCACCCAACCCCGCCGTTCATGCAGTCATAGCCAGCGGCATACTCCGTCCATCTCAATCACCAGAAGTTATAAGGTTGGAGATTCCGACGCGCATGTACAGAGGTCCAGCGCGCAAGACAGCACCTATCAACCTTCACGTCCGGCGACGACGTCGAGGTATTCTTATTCCGCGCGTTCAGAGGATTTGCGGGAAATCTTGAAGGAACGCGCTCGCCGGCGGGAGGCTCAGAGGGTGCCGGCGTTCCAGCGGCTATCCTATGGGGTTCACGCCAGTGAAGAGGTCGGAATGCCTCCACCCCGCCTAGCTGCGCCTCTCTTGCTAGACACAGACTTAGCAAGGCTGAGCGCCACCCCTTTCTCCCTGGAGATAGAAACAACATCGCTTCCGGCAGGGTTCCACCAGCCAAAGTTCACGCTCTACGACGGAAAGACCGATCCCTATATGCATGTAAGCCACTTCCGGCAGGTCATGGCCGGACATAGGCGAAATGACGCCCTTATGTGCCTTATCTTCCCGTCAAGTTTGGGCGAGCTGGGCTTGAAATGGTTTGAGAGGCTGCCGGAGGGGAGCATAGAAAGGTGGCATCAGTTGGCGGAAGCCTTTGTGACGCGCTTCAAAACCAATACCAAGACGCCAAAGGAAGTTGACCACCTTCTCAGTGTCAAGATGGAGCCGAGCGACACGCTCAAGGCATACAACTCCAGATACTGGGAAACCTTCAACGAGATCTTGGATTGCCCGGTCAACCTTGCAATCACACAGTACAAGCGTGGTCTCCCGGTCGGACATAGACTGCGGGACTCGCTTACTATGCACCAGCCGACATCCATGGGCCAACTAATGCAGCGCATCAATGAACACATCCGAGTAGAAGATGATGCGACAGCAACTACCGCGAAGGCAACTCCGGTAGCAACAGACAAGAGGTCGGCTGGCAAGGTGCACGCGGTCGGACAGGAGACAACCGTCCAAATGATCGCGCTGAGGATTCAGACCGTGGTCCAGGTCGCAAAAACCGGGGGGCGTCGAAATGACCGAGATGACTACCCCCGGGATGACGTAGCCGATGCAAACAGAAGGCTGAAGGCCAGGACAGGCATCACCACGGTTTTTAAGATTCCAATTTATCGCATACTTAGTGAAATCCGTGACGAGGATTACGTCCGGTTTCCTGCTAAGTTGGGCGACGGACAGAGGGGCTTCAATCCGCGGTACCGTTGCACATTTCACCGAGAGCGCGGCCACCGGACAGAGGACTGTTTGCCTTTGAGGCAACACTTGGAAGAGCTAGTCGCAGCCGAACACCTGGACCTTTACATTGACGGGGGCGTGAAGGCAAACCAAGCCCCGGTTGATCCGCGTGCACCGGGTGACTTGGAACCGCCCCCACAAGGAGTTGTTAATGTCATCCACGGCATAGTGGAGCCGGCGCGTGTATGCGAGCTCCGTGGCATGATTAAGAAGGCCGAACACATGAGGGAAGTTTTATCGGTCCAGCCTGCCATCAAGAGGGGGAAGACCGAAGAAAAAGACGTGATCAGTTTCTCTACAAGGGATTTGGAGCGCATTCAGACGCCGCACAACGATGCCTTAGTAGTGACACTCCGCGTCAAGGAATTTGATGTCAAGCGTATCTTGATCGATCAGGGAAGCTCGGTCGAGATCATGTATTACGACGCATTCAAGCAGCTCAAACTCCGAGATACAGACTTGGCTCCGGCAACTTCGCCACTGGTCGGTTTCAACTCGCAACCGGAGTGGCCCTTGGGAAAAATTATCCTGCCGGTCAAAGCGGGATCCGTGATCAAGCAAGTGGAGTTCTGGGTGTTGCAGGTGCCATCTACTTATAACCTGATCCTTGGGAGAGGATGGCTTCACGCTATGCAAGCCGTAGCGTCGACCTACCATCAGGTGATGAGATTCCCCTCGGCTATGGGGGCAATTGAGGAGATTTGGGGCGATCAAGTCATGTCGAAGCAATGCTTCGTGGCAGTCAACGGTAGCCGAGCTGCCAAAGGCTTCGTCCAAATGATAGAGGGACCGGAAGACCGGGGGGTGCTAGACGATGTGGGCACCAAAGCTGAGGATAAAGCCGTTGAAGAGTTGGTAGAAGTGCGGATTGACACCGACAGCCCGAACAAGTTCTTTCTGCTCGGCTCAAGCCTCACCGCACAGGAAAGGACCGAGATGGTGGAATTCTTGATGGCGAATATTGAAGTCTTCGCATGGTCGCCTTACGACATGCCCGGCATCGATCCGAGCTTTATTTGTCATCACCTGAATGTTTTTCCCGGCGCAAAGCCGATCATTCAGAGAACGAGGAGATCGGCGCTGCACCACGCCGAGGTAGTCGCAGAGGAGGTCAAGAACTTGCTTGAGGCGCGAGCTATTCAGGAAGTGCACTACCCTCGGTGGATTTCGAACACAGTTGTTGTACCAAGAAGAATGGGAAGTGGCGAGTTTGCGTCGACTACAAGACCGTCAACCGAGCTTGCCCTAAAGACAGCTTTCCACTGCCCGAATAGACCAGCTTGTGGACTTAACGGCTGGACATAACAAGCTTAGTTTCTTAGATGCCTACTGCGGTTATCATCAGATTGCCATGCACGGCCCCGACCGAGAAATCACCTCCTTCACTACTCCAAGGGGACTCTTCTGTTATAGGGTCATGCCTTTTGGTTTAAAGAACGCCGGGGCCATTTTCCAACGAATGGTGACCAAGATGTTCGCTCCTTTGCTAAGCCGGACAATGGAGGCTTATATTAATGATATGGTGGTTAAGAGCCGGCATCAAGGAGACCATTTGTCCGACTTGGCCGAGATGTTCGCCATCCTCAAAAAACACAAGCTACGCCTGAATGCGTCTAAGTGTGCCTTTGGCGTGGGATCCGGAAAATTTCTGGGCTTCCTAGTCACAAACCGAGGCATCGAGGCAGACCCCACACAGATCCGAGCCGTGCAAGAGTTGAAGCAGCCTAGCTCGGCTAAGGACGTGCAGCATCTGGCCGGAATGGCCGCCGCGCTTAACCGATTCATAAGCCGGTCATCAGATCGCTGCCGCCCGTTCTTTCAAGCTTTGAAATCCAAGTTCTCATGGGATGAAGAGTGTGACCGGGCTTTGGCCGAGCTCAAGAGTATTTGTCTTCAGCGCCACTGTTGGTCACACCGGAGCCCGGAGAAGAACTCTACCTTTATCTGGCCGTTTCTCAACATGCAGTCAGTGCGGTGCTTGTCCGGTCGAAGGAATCAAGCATCTCCCTATCTTCTATGTCAGCAAAACCTTGCTGCCGGCAGAGTCGAGATACCTGCCGCTGGAGAAACTTGCATTGGCATTGATGATGGCCTCTAGGAAGTTGGCGCACTATTTCCATGCACATACGATCATCGTTCTGACCGAGTTCCCCCTCAAAGCATTGTTCGAGCGGGCAGATTTCTCCGGTCGCATCCTCAAGTGGGCGGTTGAATTGGGACAATTCGACGTCAAATTCCAACCACGAACTGCCATAAAAGCTCAGACATTGGCCGACTTCGTTGCTGAATTCTCACCTGGAACTCATCCGGTATGCCCGGTGGATATTGCCGCGGCAGATGAGGAGGTGCATGCAGGCCAGACCGCAATAACACAGCTAGGCGACGACGGCGACGCGGAACTTGCGCGCCCCGCCGCAGCACCTTCAGTTCGTACGATAAAACAGCCCGGCGATGCGATGACGGAGTTGGGTATCACTGACCAACCTGCTCCGTCCGGTACCGCATCACCAAGGGGGGAAGAAGTGGAACCGCTCGCACAGAGCCTGCAGCCGGCATAATACTAACCCGGCGATTCGCCCGGACTTAGGCATTACGGACCAACTTGCTGAGTCCGGCGCCGAATCGCCGAGGGGGGCTGAAGTGGAACCGCTCAGCACAGAACTTGAAACCGAACAGCCGAACAACCGTGATCCCATCAACCTTCAAGCCTCTCAGGACCCCTCAGACTGTTGGAAGCTCTTTGTTGGCGAAATGTGGAAACTTTTTGTTGATGGAGCCTCGAACCGTCACGGTGCCGGGTTAGGTATAGTTTTGATTTCGCCAGATGGGCTGACTATCGAACATTCTATCACCCTCGGATTCCCTGCCTCAAACAACGAGGCTGAGTACGAAGCGCTTTTGGCCGGACTCAAGAGCGCGCTTCAGATGCAAGCATCCGAGCTAATGGTTTACAGTGATTCCCAGCTTGTGGTCAACCAAGTTTCTGGGGTTTACGAAGCTAAGGATGACAGAATGGCGAAGTACCAGACTCTGGTTAGAGACCACATCACGCGTTTTCAGGCGATAAGGGTCCAACAGATTGGCCGAGAAGAAAACGGCCGAGCAGATGAGTTGGCCGGCCTTGCTTCCATGGTCGATAGCACATCTCCCAACCCTCTCTTGATTGAATTCCTTCCAAGGCCCAGTATTGAGGAAGCCGGGCAGACAGAAGTACTCTGCGCCGAGCTAGGTCCTTCTTGGATGGACCCTATTATCCTCTTTCTCAGAGAACGGACCCTTCCGGTCGAAAAGAAGGAAGCACATAAAATCCGGGTGAAGTCAGAGCGGTTTTGGCTCTCTCCATCAAGCGCTTTATACAAGAAGTCTTTCACCGGTCCCTATTTAAAGTGTGTGCACCCAAGCAGCGTGGAAGCCTTCCTGTATGAAATCCACAAAGACATCTGTGGCAGTCACATAGGGGGCCGATCTCTGGCCTTCCGAGCTATATCGCAAGGCTACTGGTGGCCGTGCATGCAAGCCGATGCACAGAAGTATGTTCGCAAATGTGAGAAGTGCCAGAAGTTTGCCCACCAAATCCACCAACCGGCCAGAGAACTTCTCCCTCTCACCAGCCCATGGCCCTTTGCGATGTGGGGCTGGATATAGTGGGACCACTCCCAACGGCACCAGGCAACCGGAAGTTCTTCATCGCGGCTACAGACTACTTCACCAAGTGGGTTGAAGCTGAGCCTTTGGCGACAATCAAGGAGAAAGACGTCAAGCGGTTTGTCTGGCAAAATGTGGTAACACGGTTTGGCGTCCCCAAAATTCTGATCTCGGATAACGGCACCCAATTTGACGGCCGCCTATTCAGGGATTTTGTGAAGACTTGAAGATTGAATTCTACAATTCTACCCCGGCTTACCCGCAGTCTAATGGTCAAGCCGAAGCATCAAACAAGACCATTCTGGATGGGTTGAAGAAAAGGCTTGAGAAAGCCAAGGGAAAGTGGGCAGAGGAACTTCCAAGTGTCCTTTGGGCATACCGAACAACCCCGCGGCGCTCTACCGGGGAGACTCCTTTTGCCTTGGCATATGGCATGGAGGCGGTCATCCCTTTGGAAGTTGGTATGCCCACCCTCAGAAGTGAAAGTTTTGAGCCCGAGCTGAACGCCGAAGCCATTGCCCTGGAATTGGACCTAGTGGAAGAACGCCGGGAAAAGGCTCTCATCCATGTGGCCGCCTACCAACAAGAGCTTTCAAGAAAATACAACAAAACGGTGCACCCCAGACCGTTCAAAGTAGGTGACTGGGTCTTGAGGAAGGTCATGGGCAATACCCTAGTGCCAGGTGAAGGCAAACTAGGGGCAAACTGGGAAGGACCTTACAAGATCACCGGTCTGGCGGGTAAGGGGGCATACCACTTCGAGGACTTGGAGGGACGAGGAATACCCCGGCCATGAAATGCAGCCAACCTGAAACTGTATTATTTCTAGCTTTTGTTTTCTTTTAGTGCAAAGGAATTTGTATTATTTCTAACTTTTGTTTTCTTTTAGTGCAAAGGAATTTTTTGCCTTACACTTCAGAATGTAACATTCTTTTTGTCAATATATAGAAGTGTCTCATCTTTGCCGAGATGATTCTTTTGATTGTTGCTTTTAAATTGGGACTTGCAACCGAGATGATTTACTCCAGTTGAACGGGTTGATGATTTGCTCAACTCTGAGATTGCAACCGAGATTATTTACTCTGGTTGAACGAGTTGATGATTTGCTCAACTCTGAGATTGCAACTGAGATGATTTACTCCGGTTGAACGAGTTGATGATTTGCTCAACTCTGAGATTACAACCGAGATGATTTACTCCGGTTAAACGAGTCGATGATTTGCTCAACTTTAAGATTCTCAACCGAGATGTTTACGCCAGTTGAATGAGTTGATGTTTTGTTCAACTTTGAGTTTAACAACCGAGATGTTTTATTCTGGTTGACTCAGTTAACGATTTGCACAACTTTTGTATTTATGCCGAGATGTATTGTTCCGGTTAAAACAGGTGACGATTTACTCAACTATAGGCTTGAAACCGAGATGTCTTTTCTGGGTAATTAAGTTAAGCAAGATGGTTAGCCTTGCCGAGGTATTTTGTTCGATTGAAGTTATTTCGATTGAAGACCGTGCAAACACTTGAAGTAAATTGAGTTTTTTCATTGATGTGGAAAGTAAGTACAAAAGCTGGGGCACTTAGCCCGGTTACATGTGCAACTCAAAAGGAAGAAAAAGAAAACTACTCCAAGGGAGATAGATCGGTGAATTCATCCCTGGCTAGTTCTTGGTTGATTGTTGCTGCATTGTCTTGAGCGCCGGGCTCAGTTTGACCGGGCTGCTTTAGGCGATTTCCCCCCTCAGCATTTTCCTCGGCCTCTTCTTTGCCTTCTGCCTCGGCCTCAGCCTGCAGTGCACTGAAGACATCGTTGGCATATGGCACAAGATAAGTTGGCAGGAAGACAGCTAGAGGAGAGGAAAATATGTCGGTCCCAGCTCCTTGGCCGAGCTGTTCACAAGCAGCCTTCCAACTCGCCTTGAAGTAGATATCTTGGGTGACGTGAACCTGCTTTGTGTAGCTCACCTCGGCCTCCTTGAAGCCGGCATTATTGGCGTCCTCCAGCTCCTTCGCCTTGGACTGTTTCAAGACCTCCAACTCGGCCTTTATTGCATCTCTTTCCTGCTTCGCGGCGGCGTCAAGCTGACCGAGCAACTTGGTGTTGTCAGCATTAGCAATTTGAAGTGAAGACTTGGCCCGCCCAAGCTCGGTTTGGAGGCTGGTAACCTGACTTGCAGAATTATTCACCTTCTGCTACAGTCGGTGAATGCGCTCCATGACCAAGTGTTGCTTCTGGATGGCCTGCAAGAAGAGACTGATTAGAAAGGAAACCGAACAAACACTTGGTGAAATTTTGAGCACTAGTTTGAGACCCCGAATCAATCAACACATATGCATTTTGAGCACAGATAGAGAGGATACCTGACACAACAGTCTCAGTGTTTTGCACGTCTCCCGGTACTAGGGCAAACACTCGGCCCTGCCTCATAGGCTCTTTCCCGGTAGCTTTGGGGTTAGGCTTCGGTGCTACATTTGATGCTGCTGCGCTCGGTATAGCTTTACTACTAACTGGTGGAGCAGAAGGGCAGTCTTTAATCTGTGGCCCACTTGCCACACCTGAAACAAGCTCCAGAAATCTGATAGCAAACCCCTTTGTGCTTGTTGCCACATATGGAGCAGGGTGGAGTAAATCCACTCCCTTGGCTGGGGCTAGTTGTCGACCCCGTATTCTGTTTCTTGGTTGCTGGGTTATGCTTGCCTTTCTTGAATTTGAAACCCTGCCTTTTACCTTGCCACTCAGTGGTTGGTGTTTCAGATTGTTTCACTGCTGCAATATTCGTCTCGGCCATCAACGCCGGTCAAGAAACACCCACAAAAGTTGGCAATTTCAAAACATTTATTCGGTCCTGTATAGCAACACTAAGGCCTCCTTCAAACCTTCTGGCCTTCTTATAATCGGTGTCCACCATGTGTGGTGCATACTAGCAAGTTCGGTAAATTTCTTCTCATACTCTGCAACTGACACCTTGCCCTGTCTCAGCTGTTCAAACTCAGTCACTTTTCTATCCTGATGCACTGGGGAAAATACTTTTCAAAGAAGGACTCTTGAACTGAGCCCAAGTCATAATGGTATTTGCATCGCGGGTCAACATCCACCACCTTCTTGCTTCTTCTTGTGGGGTGAAAGTTGCTAGCAACACTTTGTTTGCCTCGGAACACGGGAACATCTCAAACAATTTTTCTGTTTCAAGCACCCAAGCTTCAGCCTTTAGCGGTTCAAGGCCTCCTGAAAGGATGGCGGTTTCAGTTTGCTGAATTTCTGGGTAAGAGCAATAATATCCCCATCATTTGCATTTGCATTTTGCACATTCACATTTTGGTCTGGCTGTACCGGAGGAGGAGGTGGGGGCTGCTGATTCTGTTGTTGATCTAGTCTTTCAATTATCAGTTCCATCATTAGTTCAAGTCTGGCCATTCTAGCCTCAGAGGATGATGGGTCAGTTTCATTTGCGGTGTTTGCGTTATCCATTTCACTATAAGCAGTTATAACAGTTATCATGATAAGCGATTATATAATTAAACAGTTTAACATATATTCAGTCAGTCATAAGCACACACTTTTCAAATTCATGAGATGCCCTAATTGCTTTTCTAGGACACCCTATAGCTCATTTGGACACGTGTGTGCGGTATAACTCGTGGTTAAGTATCGCTCTGATACCACTCTGTCACGACCCAAACCCGGCCCTATGAGTTTAGCACCGTAACCGGCCAGTAATCCGTGATTACCGAAGGCCTGCTTAACAGTAATACAGTATAACAGAGTTCAGGGCCTGGCGGAAGCCAATACAGTAAATAACTAGTGTCCATTGAGCTGTGAAAATCTGTATGCCAAAAACATTTTTCATGCATTCATACAGTTCAAAACAGTACGGTCTGTATACAGTCTATACAGTCATATACAAACATTCAGTACGGGGACCTAGTCCCTCGATAACAGTACAGTAGAACAGTAAGCGGTCTATACAGTGATACAAAACAGTGAGGAGTCCGATGGGAAAAACCCAAAACAAAATCCCAAAGCCATAACATGGCAACACGGAACCTCACAGTGAGGCACGTAGGCTGGCTCGACAAAACTGGAATGACCCCGACGCGTCTAGCTCTGGTCTGGCTGCTGAGAACCTACATATATATATAAGCAGTGAGCTAAAGCCCAGTGAATAACATAAAGCGTAAAGAGGTTTAGAATAAATGTCCTTACAGTAATGGAAACAGTTCATTTCAATCAGTATTACAGTTGTTCAGTACAATAAACAATCATATGTGGTACATCCATTAGCATAACAGTAACAGTAGGTCAAAAGACCGAACAGTAATGATGGCCAGTCATTCAGTAAACAGTATGGTTCCACAAGGGAACCGACAGAGATCTCTGTAACAGTAACAATAACAGTAGGTGCTAAGGATGCCACAGTATAGTTCAGAAATAAAGGACATACATTCATTCAGTAAATAATATCAGCACAATAAACAGTACAGTTCAGTATTCAAAAGATAGTCATTTTGAACATATCTTTACACAATTGTTACTCACAGAGATTGGGTTAATAGCAGCTAGAGCGCGTCCCCGAGAGCCAACCCTAAACAGTTAACAAATAGAACACACACTAAGTTTCACAGTCGGGAAGGATGATAATTAAATCCCTAAATTTCCTCGGTATGGTTCTACGTCTAAATCCTCATTAAGATGTCTTAAACTAGGCCTAAGAATGCCTAGGATGAGATGATGATGCAAAAATACAGTTGGAAGGCATTTTTCAAAAGTTGCTGAAAATAGGCTCTTCGCTCGAGCGAGCCTTACTTCGCTCGAGCGAGCTTCCAAAATCAAAGGCTTCGCTCGAGCGAACAATCCTTCGCTCGAGCGGTCTGATGAACAGTAAAAGTACTGGTTGCTGGATTTTTACGCGCGATACCACGCTCGATGCTCGCTCGAGCGGAGCCCTGAATACAGGTGCTCGCTCGAGCGAGGAAGCCAAATCTGGAATTTCCAGATTTGTCTCCCAAGTTCGAACCAAGCATTCAACAACCCAAAACTCAACCTCTTGGGCCCAAATTCTGGGAAAACATTTTAAACTCATAGTACAACAAGTTTTAAAGCTCAATTTGTACATGCAAGGGCCAAAGGTGAGTCAATAAAATCCAACATTCAAACCCATTTTCAAGGATAATTCCAAAACATGCAATGCATGAGCTTTAAACCAAAATCAAGCTTCAATCCTTGCTCAATTGAGCTCAATAGTTGGAAAACCAAATGAAAACATGGACTTTGATAGAAACATGAGCATGCATGTACAATCCATCATGAATTCAACTCAAGATGCATCAATATAAACATGCATGTATGAATTAAGCTCTATTTCAACATATATGAACTAATTCATGACTTAAACTCTACAATTTATTTGATTCATGCAAGACAACCTTAAACGCAACAATGAGGGATTGATTTACCTTGTCTAAGTCTTCAATCACTTGTCTAGAAGTTCAATTATGCAACCTATGTTATGAATCCTTCAATTTCCAAGCAATCCACAAGATGAATTCAATTTTTCCTCTTATTTCTTCTCTTTGGTCGGCTAGGCTCTCAATTGTGGCTGAGCAAATGTTTTGGTTAAGTGTATACAAGGCCCTACAAATCACTAAACAAAGGCACACTAGGTGGCAAGGGTGTAAATAAGTCCAAGTTCGCAATTAACTCATTTTTAATCTAATTTAATCATTCCTAATCAATTTTCAGATAAATACATCATTAAGTCACAAATATTCTACTGATTATGGAACACTAAACGGTTTTCAGTTCGGCCGCCGATAAGGCCTTCAATTAGCAGTTTAAACACATAAACACAAACAGATAATCGATAAATCAAACAGATGCAATATGCAATTTAATAGATAAACTTATTCAATTTCAGTTTCGATTTCAATCAGTCCATTCACCACTTCAGTTAATTTGATTATCAGTCATTAGCGGTCCAGTTTAGCAATAATCAGTATATAATTCAGTGGTTATATCGGTGATCAGTACGAGGGTTGTTACAGTTCTTGATACGGCTTCTCTTGGCCATCTCTTTTGCCTCGGTTAACCGGATTAGAGGCACGTCCGGTAGTGTTGGGTCTGGAGGAGGCGACGGAGGACGGAGAAAGTCTGTGACCTTACTCCGGCGTGGAGCTGAGTATCTGTATGTAGGAACGTAACCGAGGAGCTCGTTACAATCCCGATTGTGGTAACGGAGCACGGTCCTGATGGCTGCTTCGTTGGGATAGTGGTAGTTGGCTTGCAAGGCTTGGATCGCTGCAAAGGAAAGAAGAAGTGTTAAGTACAGAATATTGAAGAAAAGCAATTGACCGAGCAAGTTAGCACGGCTTACATGTTTCACCGAAATTCTTGCTAATGAACCAGCCCGGTACGTCGGCTGTTTCATAGTTGCCAGACACCCAGAAAAAGTCGTCATCGTGTAAGTCCTTATCTGGGGTGCCGGTCACTATCTTTTCTTTGCCCGGTCGAATTTTTAAATAATAGGCGAGGCCGTCGCTCGTGTGCCCAAGGGTGTACTGACGGAGTATCTCGGCTAAACTTAAGTTGGTTCCTAGCCGGTTGTTCAACTCGTGGACCCCGTTGATTATTCGGTAAGTGTTAGTTGAGACTTGGGTGGGTGCTAACCCGGTGCAGCGTAGGAATTCGGTCATCAGTGGGTTGACCGGGAAGCGGAGGCCTCCTTCAATTATGGACAGCACGGTAAAGGGGCACTGGTCTAATCTGCCCCAAGGGGTTGTCTCAATCTCGGCGAGCTCTAAGTGAACATCGGCCGGGATACCGTACTCTTCCCGAAACGCGGCCAAGCCAGCCGGAGTGTCAACAAGGAAGCGAAAGCGCCCCATGTGTAGCCGGCTGGATTAGCTCGGCTGAGGTGGTTTGGCACAGACTGGTGTTTTAATGGCTGCTCGGTCTTTGAGAGCCTTAATATTTGGTCAGTGGTCCCCTTGGACTCTGCAGGAAAAGGATGGCAATTGTAAGTGTGAACACGGTCGCGCAAAACGAGCTTGACTTTAGCTCGGTCATGAAGAGTGCCAACCACCTCGGTCGTAAAGGTAAACCAAGGAGCTCGGTCGCTCAAGCGGACCGGATGTTAGCCTGGTCGAGCGGCCAAGTTCTCTGCCTACCCCGGTTTCTGCTAAGGTTTTGATAAACTAGTAAATTGCTCGGTCTTATTGAATTTTGGGATCAAAAAGTGACCTGGAGCGCGGTCCGCTCCAGTTCTTCATGTATTCATGTGTTCATCACTGGGATTGAAGAATAACGAAGAGAATAGGGGCAAATGTGGGTTTTGGGAGGGGTATGTCCTAAAACCTACGGGTTTTGTGCCCTAGGGTGAGAAATATCAAATGAAATAGCAAAAAAGGGGGCTCGAAGAACTTACCAGTTGAGGGCAGTGGCTCCTTCTTCGAACACGAACTCAGAAACAGCAAGGAAGGAAGGGCAGGAGCTCTGGGTCGTCGAAGAGAAAGAAGAGTCAAGAAGATTGGAATGGAGGAGGCTGAGCATGCTTATAAGGTAGAAAAACCGCCAAAATTTGAATATGAAGGGATGGTTGGCTGCTCGAGGACAATCAACACGCTACACATGTCCCCCATTAATGGCAGCGTCAGAGCTGAAGAGACAGAAAGGTCAGACGAGGCGTCGACCGAGCAAGACAAGAAACCGAGCGCGGAAATTAGCCCGGTTGACCTCTTGCAAAACTGAGAACCGAGGAAGTGTTTACCCCGGTCATAATAGGTAATCCCAGTCACGCTTTGGCGGACAGAATTAAGGGGCAATTGAGAGGGAGATTTATGATCCGAATTGGGCTGTGGTAATGGCCGGGCAGATTTGGGCCGAACAAGATTGGGCCGTGGAAGCATGGCCTGTCCTGATAGGTTTTGCTAGATTTAGTGAGGCATGGATGGACCGGGCTATTTCGACCGAGATATCCGGAGCCAGGCAAGGCGTGTTTGTTCCACAGTTCATGAGTTAGCTCGGCAGGAAGGCCGACGACAAACCAGCATGAGCTGCTCGAGTTCGGCTATGCCGGGATGCAACCGAGCTCGGTCGTTATTGAGCACGACGAGTGGCGCTCAGGCTAGCTACACAACACGGCCGTTGATAGCCGAGAAGTTGCAGCCCGGCTGCCGAGTTCCCAGTAGAGTGGGCTGGCAGTTTGGTTAGGTGGTGTTCAGCAAGATTTGTGCTGACAGATGGGATAGCAGCACCACGTGTCGAGAGACTAATGGGAGTAGATTTTGGGCGCAGAAGGTATATAAGCGAGTCTGCGCCCCGCATGTTGAGACAGATGAACATTTGGTGAGATACACTAAACACTTAACTCTCTCATCTCTCTCTCTATCCCTGTGTGTGTTCTAACTTGATCGTCGAAGGGGTTTTCCGGCCATACACTGCCGGGTAGGTCACCACCGTTGTGCTTGTAGGTCGATCGGACAGACAGGAGCTTGGAAGAAAGGAGTGCGGGCTTGCCTGAATATTTTCTCCCCGTACAAGTAGTATGTAAAAAATTTTAGGACGAAATTCACTTTATCCCTTATAGTTTCGTCTCGGAGCACTTTATTCTCTTATAATTCAAATATAGGCAGATAACTCCATTATAATTTTGGACTAAAGTACTACGATTAGTTTTTCCATTAAAGATAACGGAAAGTGTGACACACTCTCTAAAATTGAGAGTGGGGCAATGCAAAAATCATTAGTCAAAGTAAAAAATTGAATAAAATGTTGCTTGTTTTCAATTTTCAGAAAACACTTTTCTAAAAATTATACTTTCTTATTTTCCGTATTTTTTTGTTTTTACTAAATTTTTTTAATATTTTAAGCAATTTTTTTACTTTTTAGACACACCTAACATAAATACACCTAAAAAGTAAAAAAAATTATAAAAAAAATCTTTTAAAAATTCACTAAATACCAAAAATACAAAAAAAAATATAAGAATTCAGTACATTTTTTGTATTTTTATGTATTTATTAATTTTTTAAATATTTTTTCACAATTTTTTTACTTTTTAGATACATCTAACTAAGGTGCATCTAAAAAAGTAAAAAAAATGTTTAAAATTTAAAAAATATTCACTAAAAACAAAAGAATACGAAAACCAAAAAACTCAGTTTTCAAAAAATTTAATCCAGAAAACTCAAACTAAACACACTGAATAATACTCTAACCCTAATTGTTACCTTTCATCAATAATTTAATTTAATTTAATTTAAAATGTTATTAAATGAGAAATTGGATTAAAAATTAAATAATAGATTACGGTAATTTTATGTTAATAAATTAGACTATTCAGATTAATTTATGGTTTAATTTAATATATATATATATATATATATATATATGTAAATGTTTAATTCAAAATGTTATTAAATAATAAATTGGGTTAAAAATTAAAAGTTAGATTAAGATAATTTTATGATTTAATTTTATGGTAATAAATTAAGGTGTTTAGATTAATCTTATGGTTTGATTTATGGTAACTTTATGTTTAATTTAAAATGTGATTAAATAATAAATTGGATTAAAAATTAAAAATTAGATTAAGGTAATTTTATGGTAATAAATTATGGTATTTAGTTTACTATAATTTTATTTGTTAAATATGTTATTAAGACCATCTCCAACGGTGAACCAAATCCAGCACCAAATTTAAATTTTGATGAAAAAGCCCCCTTTTCATGCTCCAACCGTTTCATCAGATTGATATCAAAATGAGATTTCAACAAAAAAATCATCAAACTGAGAACCAGACTCAGATTTGGTGAAATCACTGTTACTGACCGTTGAAAGAGGTACACCGGTCAACCAGCCGGTTGCCCGGCCGGTTGACCAACCGGGCGACCGCTTTCCTTTACAATTGGTGGGTTCAAATCGATCAAAAAAAGTTCAAACAGTTCAAAAAAAAAAAAAAAAATTTATTTTCCTTTACCGGTTGACCGGCCGGTCGACCGGCCGGTCAACCAACCGGGCGACCTTGGTATCTCAGAATGAAACCTGTGAATGAAATGTGAATGAAAGCTGTCTGTTGTGGATTCATTTGATTGGTTTTTATGAATTGTTTAAAGGAACACTTGTTTAAAGAAACAATTGTGAGAAACAATTGTTAAATCAGAGTTGGTGGTTTCATCATTTGAAACAATTGGTGGTTTTCATCATTTTATATCAGTTGAAAAAAAATTACGCTTACAGGTCGACCAACTGGTTGACCCATGGGATTTGATACGGGATTTGATGCCACCGTTGGAGTGAATGGTATCAAATTTGATAAAATGGGTCATTTTTGACTCAAATTTGGTGAAAAATTTGAGTCACCGTTGGAGATGCTTTAAGATAAGAAATTATATGTATTAGAGAAGAGAGAAAGATAATATACCATAGGGATATTTAGGTAATTTTACCCTTACTTTTAACATAGTTAGCTTTGCACTTTAGTCTAAAACTATAAGGGAGTTCTCTGCCTATATTTAAATATAAGAGGATAAAGTGCTCCGAGACGAAATCACAAGCGAGTAAAGTGAATTTTGCCTAAATTTTCATACAAAAATTCATCTATAATTTTGAGGTAGTATTTTAAAATTATTTGACACCGTGAATATTTTGATTTTGACAGAAGAAAAAAAAAACCACAAAAATATTTCTCAACAACAATAAAATGTTTTTCTAGTATTGCACAAAATATTTTGATAAGAAAAATGCTACACTTTCATAATTTTTTATACAAAAATTTATATCAAAATAACATGATGATGACATTTTTATAATTTAAAAATATCTTTTGTGGGGGGTTTTTTGTTTTAAAAGGATAGACCCACAACTTGGGCCAAAAAGGCTGCAATTGTCCAATGAGCCCTTAGAACAAAGTTGAAAGTTGAAACTGTTATGTGATGGGAGAAGGCACAGAATAAAATTCACTCTCCTTGGTTTTCGTTTCAGAATTTACTTTTTTATTTTTTATATTTTTATTTTTACTAAATTTTTTTAATATTTTAAATAATTTTTTTAATTTTTAGACACACCTAACATAAATACATTTAAAAGTATAATTTTATGAAAAAAATCTTTAAAAAATTCATTAAATATCAAAAATATAAAAAAAAAATTACAAAAATTCAGTATATTTTTCATATTTTTATTTATTTATTAATTTTTTAAAATATTTTTTATGAATATTTTACGTTTTAGATACATCTAAGTAAGGTGCATCTAAAAAAGTAAAAAAAAATTACTTAAAATTTTAAAAATATTCATTAAAAAAAAACACAAAAAATAAAAAAAAAAAACTCAATTTTTAGAAAATTGAAATCAAACACACTGATTATTTCTTGAATTGTCATTCTAATTTTCTTTTTCTTAGAGTAATGTGATTATAAATAGAAAAAATATACATAAAATTTTTATTGAATGATATGATTAAGTTGTGCTAAGGAAAATTTCTATTGAATGATAGGAATCAAGTACCTTTTTATCAATGTTTTAATGCTTCTTCTTCTATTTATTTTTTTTTCTTTATTCTTTTTTAAATATTTTTGTTCAAATGTTTAGAAACCGGACCTACTAGTTTTTTTTTTTTTTTTTTTTTTTTTTTTTTTTTTTTTTTTGAGGAAAAAAAAAATTTTGGAGGAAAATATAGGAGAGAGAAACATGAAGTGTAAAATTATTGTGAAACTATATTTTATTGGTTACCTCATGACATGAGAGTTTGGTAAGAAAACTACCCAAAGTAAGAGTGTCACTTTATTTTCTATAAAGTAATTGATTCAATTATTGAGTAGTAATGTTAAAAGAACATAATAATGCCTTGAAATGAAAACCACTCTATATAATTTGTGTAAAAACTACTGAGTGGCTAAAAAATCTAAATTGAAAGGTCACAAAAAAAAAAAAAAAAAAAAACAATAATTTTAGGAACACTAACAAATGTATTAAGGTTTCTCCTTCAGGAAAATTTATTAGATGATACTCTTATTATGTCATATTAATTACATGGTTTTTTGGCTAATGAAAAATCGCAACATGTACTAACTAAGCCATCATTTATCACTTAATTACTTAATAGAGGTGAGTCAATATCTTTCACCTGGAAAAATTTTCACAACATGATTGCTTTAGAGTACTATAGAAGTAACATCATATAATATTTTGGGACTACTAAATTGCAAAGAAATAAGCTTCCCTCTCTACATTTATCTTCTAAAGTCCACCAAGTTGACTACCCATCTAAAAAAATCAATTTGATTGGATATTAATAATCGCATAATTAAATAAATTTTTTTTATATATGATAAAAAGATGATCTATTATTGAAAATCATACATAGCTTCTATTCTTGGCGATCAATTTAATTTTTTACATGAGTCATCTACTCAAATAATATTACTAGATAAATAATAAAAATCACCAAGATAAGTCCAAAATAAGCTCACAAGTAATAAATTGTACCCTTCATTCCAATTAATGAAGTAAAGGAAGTTTGTCCCTTTTGCAAAAGTCACCCACCACACTTTCTCAAAGAACTAATCTAGTTTTCTTAAAAAGATATGATTTTATTGTCTCTGATGTAAGACCATAATCAATAAATATAATTGTTTAGGATTTTATGGATGATTATTTCCATATCGCATGAATTGTATTCACCAATATACATTACCCAAAAGTATTCACCAATATGGCCCTTGTCAAATCCCTACCTCTCACCATAGATGGAAGATATTTGTTTTCCTTTGGAAACAAAGAGAGATTGTGGATAACTCATACAACTTTTTAAGCTTTATTTTTTATTTTTCCCTACCAATCCCTTCATATGTAAAACAAAAAACAAAATTTGTCTACTATCATGCAAAGTGGGTTTACCTTTAACTTTTTTTTTTTTTTTTTTTTGCCTTTTATCTCTAGCTTCTATTGAATTCCACCCAAATAAATGGTGATTTAGGTGGGACTTTAAAATGGATTTTGAGTGTGATTGCTTTGTCTGTTTAATGCCTTTTTCATTATGAAAAAGTAATGATATATAAACAACTAAGTACTTATAAAATAATGTGTCTGGTTTGTGAGCTTATTACTTTAAAATGCTTCCTAATATCAAAATTGTCATTGAAATGTGAATGATTCTATATGAAATTTTTTTTAAAATAATGTTAAACATATCAAAAATATTATATATAAAAAAAATTTTAAAAAAAAATCATATAGAATGATGTGGTAATAGTGTTTTTAAATTATGAATTATAGTAAAGCAATTTGACTTTTAATAAATGAGTACAAACAATTGTATGAAAATTTTTATATATAAATTATGTTTGTATAGCATTATGCCTTTTTAATAACAGTTCTTTTATTTGCATAAAAATTAATTACAAAATCAGTTACAACTCTCTCACATGATTATGAAATTATAAAAAAAATTGTGTCATATTTTGTAATCGAAGTCTGTATTATTTGACTTTTTCTTTTAATTAAGATTGTTAATGTATTTGCTTATGACTTTTAGAAACCTTTCTAGTACAAATGGTGGGCCAAATGGGAAAGTCCGAGAAACTAATATAGAACAAAAGTAAAATCATTAAAGCTAAAAAAGCAAGAGATGGTGGACTTGTTTCTTTTTCTTTAGTTATTAATACAAATTTATTTATTTTTTAAAATTTATTCAGACCAAAATGCAATGGAGCCCTGCTATACCTTTCTATGGTGCTAAATGTGAGTCATGTGTGAATCACCAAAAGATATATTAAGAAGCATAAAGGGTTTAAAGACTTCACAGAACAGACCAAAGTGCATGAAATTATAGTTCTATCAAATGGCAGCTAGAATAGGATATATGTTTAGTGCCCTCAAGGCCAATTGTGTACAACCTATTCCTAGAAGACAAAGATACACTTATAGATTGTGTTTCATCTTTTAATATTGGGAAATGCTGTTCTTTTTTTTCTTATAGAATATTTATATCTGCAGAAATAAAACACAAACTATGCACATAAAATACATTTTGTGAATTAAATTTATTTAAATATAACTCACATCACATTCAAAATAAATTTTGATCACGAAATCTGTTTTCTGTGTATATTCTATGTTATAATTGCGTGCACTTAACATTATTATATTTATATAGAAGGTGATGCCTTGTTTTCGGCCCAATAATGAACTAGACTTATTAGCTCACTACGAATTTATAATTATCAGATCAATTTAATTTTCTTCATAAATAAATGATCTATAAAGAGGAATTTATAAAATTAACAAATCCAATTTCGGAGTGAGGTTGGTGATGGGTTCAAAAGCCTAGAATCCACTATTGGATTTGAGACAAACCGGATCTTATATAGAAATTTTCAACAATGACATGATGATGACAAATTTATTTTTATTTTTTTTGGAGGGAGGATAATGACATTCTTATAAATAAAAACCTTTTTGATGAATTATATATTTCAAGATGATAGGTTCAAGTTAACCCACATCATAAATTATATATTTAAATTCTTCATAATTATTATTTTTATTTATATAACATTACCATGCTAACTTTTAAAGTGTATTTTCTCTTTTGAAGTGTGGTGTAACCAGCAACAGTATTTATAGTAGACGAATGAAGGAGAAGACATGGTGGTCCATCACTATAGTACTTTTTAATGATAACAAATTAAAAGCTTGTCTAAACCAATGATAATTAAAAGGATAACTCACTAAACTTGTCGTGTATGTATATCGAGAGAGAGAGAGAGAGAGAATCAAAGTCTTTATATTTGTCTTTTTCTGTCAAGTTTTGGAGCCACACTTTGTTGATAGTTACAAAATATGATGGCTGCCCTCCTGGAATAAATAATACTTTTTTGTTTGATTAAAAAGGTCAAAAGGGGTAATCAAAGTAATTCTTTTCCAATGTGATCAAAGGAGTTTCTATCTGTTGGTGAGTCAGTTCAGAACCCTAAACAAATCTCGCACATCAAAGAATTGTAGACACTCTTTCGAGACGGCCTCAAACCAAGCTTCATTTTATTTTTACCAAACTCTTACGTTGTGTTTAGTTAAAAAATTTAAAGAGAGATTTAAAAAAAAAAAATAAATAAATAAATAAAATATGAATAAAATATATTTATATTTCACCTAATTTTACACATTTTTTCTCTTTCCTTTTTCAAATCCCTTTCTAAATCTTCAAAGTAAACACAATACTAGTGAGCAGAGAAGCAAAGTCAAGGAAGTAAAAAAATGGTCATTACATACTATATTGATATATACATAATGATTTTTTGAATAACTGATACAATAACGACACAAGAATTTTTATGTTGTTCCTTCAATGTGAGGTATGTTCATGAGATCGAAATCCGATTCAACTATTAACCAAAAAGTTTTCAAACGATTACAAACGAGACACGAATGGTCTTATAAAATCACCTTTAGATGAATTTCAAATAATCATAAATAATTAAGAGAAAAGATCTCACCAAATAAATAAACAAAAAATTTCAAAAAAAAATTATAAAAAACCCAAAATAATAACCCAAATCAACTTCGAATCAGAAACAACAACAGCCACGAGCCAAGCACAATCAACCCACTGAATTTGATAAAAAAAGTCGTTGCTCTACCACCAAGCAAATGGCTGCCCCTTTTTCAAGATAAAACAATACTAATAAACTATTATTTTATTTTGGATTTTTTTTTATCAAAATTGTAGTTGTCACCAAACAAATTTTTTAAAATATCCATTGGACCTCTAAAAATTAGATATAATATATAAAAATATATTATAATCAACATTAAACCAAATTAAATATTTTTAATAAATCAATTGGGTCTCATACTCCACTAAAGAGATATACCCAATAATTCTCTCCATACCGACTTAGGTGGAGACATGAACCATACCCACTAAAATTCGACACTTCAAATATTTATCCCTTGACAAAGTCTTAGTCAACATATCCGAAATATTATTATCCGTGTGAACGTTTTTGAGTTGTAATAATTTTGAATTTAATACATCACGAATTCAATGGTATCTGACATCAATGTGTTTTGATCTCGAATGAAAAGTAGAGTTTTTATTTAAATGAATAGCACTTTGACTATCACAATAAAGCACATACCTGTCTTGCTTCAAACCTAACTCTTGCAAAAATTTCTTCAACCATAACTCTTCCTTGCAAGCTTCTATAATAGCAATAAATTTAGCTTTGGTAGTTGAGTGAGCAACACATTTTTATAATTTAGATTGCCATGCCACAGCTCTCCCTGCAAATGTCATCACATACCCTGTAGTAGATTTCTTAGAATCAACATTACTGGCCATGTCAGAATCCATGAACCCATCAAGTATCGGCTTACCATCCCCAAAACACAAACACACCTTCGAAATCCCTCGAACATATCTTAGAATCCACTTCACCATTGTCCAATGTTCTTTACCCGGATTAGAGAGAAACTGACTCACTACACCAATGGCGTGAGCAATATTCAATCTTGTACAAATCATGGCGTACATCAAAGAACCAACTGTTGAAATATAAGGAATTTCCAGCATCTTTTTCTTGTCTTTCTCACTTGTAGGATATTAATTTCAACTAAGCTTAAAGTGACCCGCAAGTGGACAACCAACTAGTTTTGCTTTATCCATGTTGAGCCTTTTAAGAACTTTCTCAATATAACTTTCTTGAGACAACCAAATCAGCCCCTTTTTGCGATCACGAACAATTTTCATACCAAGTATTTGCTTCACTGGTTCCAAATCTTTTATAGCAAAAGACTTGCTCAAGTCTAACTTCAACTTGTTAATCATGATATAATCTTGACCCACAATTAACATATCATCAACACAAAGCAAAAGAATAATAAATTTGTCATCCGGAAAAATTTTCACAAACATATAATGGTTTGAAATGGTTTTAGAAAAACTATTATTTATCATGAAAGAGTCAAAATTTTTATACCACTGCCGCGGCGCTCGCGTAAGGCCATATAAACTTTTCTTCAATTTGCAAACAAATTTCTCTTTTCCTTTTTTCACAAAACCCTTTGGTTGCTCTATGTAAATTTCTTCTTCGAGATCATCGTGAAGAAATGCGGTCTTCACATCAAGTTGTTCAACTTTAAGGATCATACTTGCAGCCGTGCCAAGTACAACCCGAATAGAAGATATCTTCACAACTGCCGAGAAGATTTCATCAAAGTCAACACCTTTCTTTTGCCCAAAGCCTTTCACAGCAAGACGTGCCTTGTACCTCAGATTTTTGCCATCATTCTTCAATTTGAAAACCAACTTATTTTTCAGAATTTTCCTCTCCTTAGGCAACTTCACCAAATCATAAGTGTGGTTTTCAAGTAAAGAATTCATTTCCTCTTCCATAGCCTTTTTCAATCATCTTTCTTTGTATGCTCAATTGTTTCTTGGTAACTCTCGGGTTCCCCTTGATCGGAAATCAACACAAATTCATTGAAATGATACTTTTTCGAAAGTTGCCAGTCCCTTGTTGATTTTCTCAACTTAAGTTGTGGTGGTAGTTCTTGAGTGGGATGTTCTTCCTCAATTTCGAGCTCAACTTCATTTGGAGTAGCATCATCATCTACATCTTCAAGAGGTGGCTGTACATCACCCTCATTTCATCATCGACCGAAGATGAAGGAGATAGATCCATGTCAATAAGATCACTGGATTTTTGCTCCGGTTGACCACCTTTGCCAAAGTTTTCAATTGTTTGGTCTTCAAGAAACATAACATCACGGTTTCACATAACTTTCTTATCGACCGGATCCCACAATTTATAACCAAATTCATTACGCCCATAGCCAAGAAAAATGCATTGTCTTGACTTGCTATCAAGCTTGGACATCTCATCCTTTAGAATGTGAAGAAAGGCCCGGCAACCAAACACTCTCAAGTGCTCATAAGACACATCTTTGCCGGTCCAAACTCTTTCTGGAACATCACCATTCAAAGGATAGGAGAGAGATAAATTGATCACGTCAATCGCTGTCCTCATTGCCTCATCCAAAAAGGATCTTGGCAATTTAGCATGTGAAAGCAAACACCTTGTTCTTTCCACAATGGTACGGTTCATCCTCTCAGCAACACCATTTTGTTGAGGAGTCTTCTTAACTGTCTTTTGGTGCCGAATACTTTGGCTGCGACAATACTCATCAAATGGCCCAATGTATTTACCACCATTGTCTGTTCGGATGTACTTTAATTTCTGCCATGTTTCTCTTTCAATCATGGCCTGAAAATGCTTAAACGCATCTAGAACTTGATCTTTAGTTTTTAGTACAAAAGCCCAAACTTTTCTTGAATAATCATCAATGAAAGTAACAAAATAAAGTGCACCACTATGTGTTCTAACTTTTAAAGAATCACAAACATCTGAATGAATCAATTCCAAAACATTTCTTTTCTAGAAATAATATTTTTATGAAAAAAAACTTTATGTTGTTTACCAACCAAACAATGAACACAAGTTTTAAGATGTATACATTTCAAACTGGATAGAAGCTCTTTCTTGAAAAAACTTGCAGCCCTTTTTCACTCATATGCCCAAGCCGCTTGTGCCATAATTCGGTAGAAATATCATCTTCAAATGCATTGATAACACCTTTACAATTTTTTTCTTGCACCGAATAAAGTGTGTGAGTCTTCTTACACTTAGCCACAACCAAAGAACCCTTTGTGAGTTTCCATTTTCTATCACCAAATTTGGTGTTGTAGCCTTCATCATCTAGCTTTCCGATAGAGATAAAATTGAGTCAAATGTCGAGAACATACCTCATATATTTAAGTAACAACTTGCAACCCAAATTTGTTTCCAAGCAAACATCACACATGCCAACAATCTTGGACAAACCTTCTACCCATTTGAACATAGCCATAATCTTCATTGGTGTAGATAGTGAAGAAATCAACTCAAGAAGTCACATGAAAAGAAGCACCGGAATCAATCATCCAATTGCTCTCTTGGCCCACAAAATTAACACAATTGTCTTTACAAACGACCATGAGATCACTATCAGTAGTAACCGCCGTTGTGTCTTCTTGCTTTTTATCCACACTTTCGTCATGCATTTTCTCTTTGTTCTTGAGCTTTCGGCATTCCTGTTTCATGTGCCCTTTCTCATGACAATAATAGCACTCAATGTCTTTATTTGAAAAAGAACCATCTCTTGATTTGTCACGACTTTGATTATGACCATGAGAAGTCTCTCCCTTGTTTTGCTTCGGCCTCTCACAACAAATGCCTCTGAATGAGAAGAACCTGCTGATTTTCTTCTAGTTTCTTCATTCAACAACTACTAGTGACTTGGCTCATTGTGACAACTCCATCGGCGCCGAATTACTAACCGTCACAACCAAAGTCTTCCAACTTCCAGGCAAGGAACTAAGTAGCATTAAAATCTGCAACTCATCATCAAAAACAACTTTCATAGAAGCAAATTGGTTAACAACACTTTTTATTTAATTCAAATGTTCCGAAATGAGGCTGCCATCTTTATATTTTAAATTAACCAACTTTCGAAACAGAAAAGCTTTATTTGTGACTGATTTTCTATTATAAAGACCTTCTAATTTTTTCCATAAATCATGTGCTGAAATTTCAGTAGCAACATGATGAAACACGTTGTCATCAATTCATTGATAGATAACACCAAGGGTTTTTCGATTAAGCCTCTTCCATTCTTCATCTTTCATACCCTCATGTTTACCACTATCACCCTCAATAGTTCCATACAAATATTTACAAAATAATAGATCATCCATTTTAGTTTTCCAAGTTATCCAATTGTTTCCATTGAAGCTAGACATATGACCCACATTGTCACGACCCGCTCCCCGTATCCAAGGGTTAAGTATCATGATGGCCAGTAACTGAAGCTACTTCCGATCAATTCTTGAACAAATTAATAAGCGTGAGCGGAAATAATGTTTAAGTGAGGGTACCAAAGTAATCATCGGAACTTCTATTTTTATTACAAAATGTATTGACCAAAAAGGCCGATATTTACATATAAAAATATCATAAAAGTGCTGTGTTTGTCTATTCCGCAGTCCCGCATCTAAGACTTTTCAAAAGCTATTTCTAAATTTCATTGTTTCCTGAAAATTGGTAAACAGTTATAAGCACATGGCAGAGTGAGAAATATTATGCCAAGAGTATAAAAGACACAAAATAACCATGGATAGTTATATAATTAAAATATTTAAGATAATTTAGTCTAAACAAATAATTTTTTAAGTAACAAAACTGAGATTATGTAAATAAATAACCATAACCACGGTACCAAACAAAACAGAACAAAACAGAACAGAGGTCACAGGAGTGACAGTCAGAACAGAGGTACGGATTCAATAGGTGGCTCGTACGGATTATAGAGGTAGCTCTCACAATAGTGTAGTACTTATCTCCACACAGCACTTTGCTCCGCACAGTCAGAACAAAGATACGGATTCAAGAGGTGGCTCGTACGGATTATAGAGGTGGCTCCCACAATGGTGTAGCACTTATCTCCGCACAGCACTTTGCTCCGCACAGAATAGAGGTCAATAGATCCATGACAATAGAGGGCCATAAAGTGACCAAACATAAGCCAATGGTTATTTAAGGCCCCCAAGACGTGGAACTCCCATGGTGGTACTTACAAAATATAATTGTTTATAAGGTCATAGTCAAATATTTTTTAAAATATAAACAAACATATCCATGTGTTTCATTTTAACAAATAGAGTTCAGAAATTAATCCACGTAACTGAAATATTTATAAAACATAACTTGTATTAATATAACTAATAAAATATAACTTGTATAAAATAGATTATGGTAAGTCAAAATATATGTAAAATATATTATGGTAACTCAATGTATAATATAACTCATCTTAACTTTAATACATCAATCTTTCTTTTCACTACCAAAGTTCCTCTCGACTTCCATTATTTTTTCTTTCCTTTTCTTCGTTTCTTTCTCTTCTCCTTCCTCTCTTTTTTCTTTCATTTTCTTCTAGTTGATCCCCTCCTCTCTATGTATAGGGAGGTAAGAACATTAGCTATGTGGCCAGCACGTATCTTTCCCAAAATTGATTTATAAATTATATAGATTTATACTTATATTTAATAAATATTTAAGATAATTACAGTTTAACCCAATTTTCTAATATAACTATATAAATAAATTAATTTTTAATTAAATTACACTCTGTCGTATACCAATAGAAAATTAATTATTTATTTTACTACCACACCCATTATTATTATTATTATTATTATTTAGTTACTCTTACTTTTATATTTATTTATTCACTATCTTTAACTTTAATTTGGCCCAACTAATATTATAATTCCATATTTCTATTAATTTGACCCCAAATAATAATTCCTAATTAATTTTATATTTTATAATCCAATGCCAAATTAGATTCTTTATTTATTATTATTTATTTAATAATATATTATCACATACAACAATAATACTAGTATAAAATCTAAGAGACAACTTAAATTTTCGGATTGTTACACACATTCTCCTCCATTGATTTACACAAATAAAAAAATCCAAATAAACCATAAGCTCTAATACTAGTTGTTAATATATGATTTCCCACAAGTAAATCAATTGATGGAAATAAAAACTAATGCGGAAAAATTAAATCAACAACGACACAAAATTTTTTACGTGGTTCTCTCAATGTAAGGTATGTCCATGGGATCGAAATCTGATTTCACTATCAACCAAAGAATTTTCAAACGATTATAAACGAGACATGAATGGTCTCACAAAATCACCCTTAGTTGAATTCCAAATAATCATAAACAATTAAGAGGAAAAACCTCACTAAATAAATGAATAAAAATTTTCAAAATAAAATTATAAAAGATCCAAAATAATAACCCAAATCAGCTTCAAATCGGAGACAACAACAGTCACGAACCAAGCACAATCAACCCACTGAATTTGATCAAAAAAGTTGCTACTCTACCACCAAGCAAACGGCAGCCCCTATGTCAAGATGAAACACTACAAATAAACTATTGTTTTATTTTGAATCTTTTATCAAAATTTTAATTGTAACCAAACAAATTTTTTAAAATATCCATTGGGTCTCCAAAAATCGATATTTGTTTGTACTGGTTTGGCTTAAAATTTGAGTTTTAGAATGTTGCTAGTGATTTTTAGAAATTCACAACGATGACACTCGATTCTCAGTACATAACAACCGACACTCTTGATATTGATATGTGTTCAGCTACTGCTGATTAGAGCCACGAGTAAAGGCGGATGAGAAAAAATAATACTCCAATACATGGAAAAAGTGGTGAAAAGAGAGAGAGAGAGACGGGAAAAAAACATGTTAATGTCTTTCTTGATGTCACAAGAGAAAGAACGATAGTACACACGCAAATATATATATATATTATACCAGCACCACTGCCCACTGTCGAAAGCAACACCACATTTAGAGGCCACCGTCCAGAGTTTCTACTGATCAAGATTTTGTCTCGCCCCCACCAAAAAAAGTTATATATAAAAGCATGTGTATCAATGGTGTGGTAACTAAAAAAAGGTGATTCACAAGTTTAAAAGATTTCAATTCTCAATAGATTGCACACAGTAGGGACTCATCACAGATATTATTGGTGTGAATAATGCAATATAAATTAATAAATTTTATCTTTAAAAAATCATTCACATGAATTATTTTTTATTTATTATTATACTGTTCAAGTGAATCTTATTTTTATATTGGAGGGAATGGTTACTTAGAATTTCAAAAGATGCTAAGGAAACTCAAAGGACTGTTAAAGTTTTATGTGTTGGAGAAAGTAAATTAGAATTATAAATCTAGTTAGCTTAAATTATGTGGGCAAAAAAAATAAAAGAGGGACACCAACATTTTTTTTTTTTTATCAGCAAATTAATCTTTATTGATAAGAATCAAGGCCTTGGCCATTCATCATACATCAATAAAAAGAATACAAAACTGGAAGATGCTATAAGAGAAGGGTAAACTACCAATAGGTCCTACTTTGGAGACTTATTACCTAATAGGTCCTACTTTGGAGACTTATTACCCATTAAGTCCTATTGATAAATTTATTAAGTGATAAAGATAAATTTATCAGTCTTTTATTTTTATGAATAAATTTATAGTGATAAATTTATCAGTCTCTTTGTTTTTATGAATAAATTTTTAGTGATAAATTTATCACTCTCTTATTTTTATAGTATTAAATTTATTAGTTAGGACCTGTAGGTAAATAAGTCTAGTTAATAGGACTAATTGGTAAGTACCCCATAAGAGAATACACTAACATTTTTTTATAACAATAATAATATTATTTTTATTATCTTTTTATACCACATTTAAGATACTTCATGTAATATTAATGAAATTTATGTAGACCCATTATATGAATGGCTATAAATGCGTCATATAAGATGGCACGGGTTTAAAAATAATAAATGTAACATTATTATTGTAATAAAAATAAGCATACCAACATATTCACAAATTTAGTGAGCTTGCCATCATTACTCAAAGTGAGTGTGTTGATATATTTGTTTATGAAGGTGTTTGTGTGCCTATATTTTTTTATGCAAAAGAGTTGTTTAGGCCTTATTTTGTGCAGTTTATGGAATTACTTATTAAAAAAAATTCTTACGAAAATCTATCAGAATGTTTGGAACAACAGCCGCTTATAATTTATGAGACCAAAAAAAAAAAAAAAATGAAAAAGGTAATTATTAAGAAGTTGAGGATGAGATTCTTTTAGTTTTTGGTTTCATATTATCAAATTTCAGCTTATAAGAATATGCACTTTATTATGATGCATGAAGAAAAGTTTGCAAGTTTAAAAAAGTTTTTATGCTATGAAAATAAAAAGATTATAATAAAAATAGAAGGATCAAAAGAAGTCTATAGAAATGTTTTTATAAAAATTCAATTTGATGTACAAAAAATCATTAACAATGCAAAAATATATATATATTGAGAACAAAGAAGAAGCAAATAAAATTGGGGAACTTACTGATAAGTCTCATGTACCAAGTTCAAAACCCAACTAATCTTCAAACAAAACACTTGCACCAATTAGTCCAATACATTTTTAATTGTTACCAAAAAATCTTTTCTTTTTTTTTTTTAAATTTACAGACACTGTTCACATCTTATTACCGTCGGACTTCCGTCAAACGGTCGCCGGAGACTCGTCGGAATGTTCAACATCGCCGGGAAGTCGCCGGAGTTTCGCCGGAAGTTCACCGGAGTGGTAAGAACGTTAATGGAAGTCGCCGGAATGTTCAGAACGTTTACTGGACGTTAAGAACATCACTAGAGACTCACCGGAATGTCTAGAATATTGTCGGGAAAAAAAAAGAATAAATGGATAAATTATAGCAAAAAAAACATAGCAAAATGTGCTAAATATTGATAAACTAAAAGGAAAAAAAATGAAACGACAAAAAACAGCAACAATGGGGAAAACATATGTTATTTTTCAATTTTTGTAAGGTTCAAGCAAATAATCTCTAAATAGTGATCAAACTGAAAAGTAAGTTTTGAAACTGTAAAATGTTACAGTTTCAAAACAAAAATCTATTAAGCATTTATCCTTATTAATCAAACTGAAAAACATGTTATGAAACTGTAAAATTTTACAGTTTTATACCATGATTCATTCCAGCACCAAAAAAATTTGAAACTACAAAATTTTACAGTTTTCACCGCCTGTAACTAAAACTCGAAAACTACTTGTTCAGAATTTGAAAATTTTCTCTATTAGAACAGAAAAACAGAAGTGTATAGCAGAGAAAAAAAAAAAAAAAAGAGATCGAAGGAGAAAGGCGGATGTAGAGAGAGGATTGTACACCGGCAACTATTTTTTGTTTAGATCTAGCCAAATCTGATGTAGATCTACTCAGATCTGAGTAAATCTACATCAGATCTAAGTAGATCCACTCATCTTCTTCGTCGGAAATATATCATCTTCGCCGTCGGTGAGAGTGAAGTCACGAGTTGATTTCGATGGTTGGTGGTTATCGATGAACACCGATCAATGGAGAAAGACATGATCACCGGTCGTCGTCCATGACAAAGACAATGAGAGAAAAATGCAGAAAAAAAGAGAGATAGGAAAATGTAAAGAGGGAGGCAAAAAGCAGAGAGAGAGAGAGAGGAAAGAAGGACTTTTGGGTCTACTCAAAAAGTTACAGGATTAAATGGTGTCCACATGTTCCACATGGGACCTGTGGGTAATTTCCCCAATAAAATTCAGTAATGGTATCAGCACTTGCTGGAAATACAAACAATATATATGACAAAATGTAAACCATCTCAAAAGAAAACTTGTAAAAAAATTTTTTTTTTTTTTAATCGGCTAGAAAACTTGTAAATTGTAAGTCATTTTGACAAAATGGTAACTCCTAGTTTGATGTGGACAAGGATGTAAACCATCAAAAAGATTTTGTCACCATGATTTTAAAAAACGTATTAGAAAGATGTATCGATATGGATTGCAATGTAACAATGTACTAATATTAGAAATATTGAACAATAAGTATTGATTGAAATTGAGAAGTCGTAGCCGTGAATTTTTAATACTAATTGTTGCAAATAAATAAAATTACAATAGTTGAATTTGTTGGGACATTCTATATCAATTGTGAATCAATTATGAAGTTATGTATATCGGGAATAAGGATGGTAATATCTCTCTACCTCGCTCCAGCCCCACATCCCCTGTCGTGCCTACACAAATTTTTCCCCATTTCAATAAGGAAGTGGGGTAGAAATAGATATTTCTTTCCCCGTCCCATTTTATTTATTAAATATATATATATATATAACATATACATAATTTAATTTTTTTTAAATATAATAAGACTAAAAGATTAAAATATTACATTTAATATTCATTTTAATTTTTTTATCACTCATGTTACATATTTTAACTCTTATTACTCATAAATTATTATCCGTAATATCATCTTCTTCTTCTTGTTCTTATTCATCTTCTTTTTTTTAAATTTGACAGTTCTTACCATTACAAAATTAACCTTGCTATGACCTTCTCCACCCTAATTTGTCTTGTCCCGATATCATACAGGGCAAGGATGGGGGCAAGGCACTACAATCCACCCCTACTCTATTCTATTATCATTTATGACAAAAAAAAATTAACTAATATATATGTGATTTTCATTATAACCGATATAACAAACTGTATCGATGGAAAAAGGAATCCAAAGGACAAAAACTCGATACGTGTTGCGGATATTTAAAGCCATATAGACAGTCGCATGCATGGAAAATGGAATGAGAAAATGGGACTTTTTGTTGTTTTTTGTGTCCCATCAACGCATGCAACAACACATGCACAAAGCAACAAAGTCTGGGACAATAATCAAGAACCATATATGAACATAGACTAACGTAAGACATAAACCACACAAACAAGTTAAAAGATCACAAGTACCCAATTCGTTCTCAGAGAGAGCACTTACCATATCCCCCAACACCAAAAATATTCGTGATATTCAATGGGGGAATCAGAAAATTAAATTATAGGACACTTATTAATTACAATATTAAAAATTTTTACAAAAATATTTTACACAAGTTTTTACAATTGATTTCGAGAAACATCGAAAAAATAATGTTATTTATAACTAGTGTATCATGGACAATATAAAAAAATATGAATATAAGTCTTAAAATAAATTATATAATGATAAATTATTTTTTATACAAAATTTGATTAAAAATTCAATATAATGGCAATATCACGTCATCATTAGTATGCGATATCACCAATTAATAGTAAATAAACACATAGAGAGTGAACCTCACATATCTAATGTAACTAACAATCTAATAAATTTCATAGCTTTATAGTGAGATTACTTATACTTACATGTCAATAATAATGACATCACCGTTACATTTAAAATGTTCATAAATAATATGGTTTATAGTAGTCTCTTCATTTTCAATCAAAACAACCATTATTATTTTCATAATTTTTAAAATGTCATTGATATTTCACTCTAATAATATTTTTGTAATTCTTTTTATTTAAAATATTTTCTTTATATTTGTAAAAAAAAAAAAATACAAAATCCAAGAGGGACACGTGACCCACCTGATCTTTACGTGGCTCCGCCACTGGTGATATTCTCAATACGTTTTTTTCCTTATAGTTAGGTTTTTTTTTTTTTTTTAATGTGCGGGTCAAATGTGTGTAAGTATTTTAATTATTAGATAACCAGTAAGATTTGAAAACATTATTGATTCATTGCTTTGATAGCATATTAAATTATTATTTTTTTAATCAACAAAAAAAAAAAGTTCTATTAATGAGAATTAGAGTGAAAATACATAGCATATTGAATTTTTTTACCACCAACTCATTTAAAAAGTTGAGTTATTAGAAAGAGAGCCAACTTTATTATTTATATTATATATTATCAACAAAAATGATCAAGTTACTTGAGCTGAGCTGAGTTTGTTATATAAAGAAATCAAATTTAAATATATTTTTAAACTCGTTAAATTTTTAAATTAAGTTTGAACAATCAATTACTTAACTCAATAAATATATACATATATATATATATACTATAAAAAATAAAACTAAACTAGAGCTCGACTAGTGTTCGGCTCGTGAAAAGTTCATTCAATACGATTTATTTTGTAAACAAGTCAAATTTAAATATATTTTAAAAAATCATTAAATTTTTAAATTAAGGGTTGGTTTGGGATATTCTAAAAAAGTGCACTTTTTGACTTATTGGCTTATATGGGTTGAGTTTGGGTTGGGTTTGATGTGATGTGTTAGAGAGGTGATGTGATTTAAATAAGATGATGTGACTTAAATAGGATAGTGACTTTTTAATTTTTTGTATTATTTAATAAATACCAAACTTGGCCTAAATATGCAACCTATTACTTGACTCGACTTTAATTCTTTGACCTTTTTCTGGCGATACTTCATGGACATGGAATAACTTCCATATTTTGAAACTCATTGAATTTAAAGTCAAATAAGAAACTTGACTTGACTCGTTTATGCTTTGCTGGCGATATCCCATGGACAGAATATAACTTCCATATTTTAAAACTTATTGAATTTAGGAATAGTTTTGAATGATCTAAATAAGTGTATTTTTTGATTTTTTATAAAATATGAGTTAGGTTTAAAATGATATGGTAAAAAGGTAATGTAACTTAAATATGATGATGTGACTTAAATAGAATACTAATTTTTTAATTTTTTGACTTTTTAAAAAATACAAAACCAAGCCTTAAAGTCAAATAAGCAACTTATTACTTAGCCCAACTTGACATGACTCGTTTACACTCTGTTGACGATACCCTTGGACATGGAATAACTTCCCAACAGCTTCTCAATGCATGGATCGATGCTACAATGGGCGGCTGAAGACAAATTCCCTGTCAGAGAGTCCAGTTGCTCTTGCTCTCCTTCCATCTATTTTTTTTTTTTTTTTTTTTTTAAGCCCTTTTTAATCACTACTTTATATATGCATTCCCAGAGGACAAAAGCAAGAGTTTTTGGGACTTGTCAAATCCTTAATAAAAAATAAAATAAAATACATAAATAAATAAAAACTTTTTTATTCCAGCTGTTTAGTGAAACAGCATATCAAGAATAATTCCATTGCATGCCTTGCATGATTATCGTACGTGTGGTTAAGACATTGTACATATGATTGAGAATTCTCTGCTTTACTTTATTCTTATTTTAAACATTCTCTCTCAATCATAAAATTTATCTCTCTGATTCTCAATCTTATGATAAAATGAAAAACATAAGAACAAAAGAGAATAGAACAGAGAATCCGGTTTCCTTTACATACACATACATAGAGTTGGGGAATAGATGAGTTATATCATGCATGCATAGTGGACTTTTGAATATCATGAGTTCCTTGGATTAAATATGAAAATGTGAATGTGAACTATTTGTTTCCTGATAGTGATAATTTTTATATAAAATATACATAGATTCGAGATTTGAATTTATTCGGTTTAAACATTACTTAAATCAAGAATCAAACTGATCTCATTAAATTTATAATTTTTAAATGCAGAACCGAACTCAAGAAATCAAAAATAATCCAACTCATGGAGGTTAGTTGGTTGGTTCCCTATTTACTGAGGAACTATTTTACTTGGGATAGAGTTACGAACCGAGCCGAGCTAAGTTTTGTTGAGTTCGAACTCTTTTATTAAGTTCGAACTCGGTTCAATAACTAACTGGGTTCGAGTATTGGCTCGTTAATATTAATAAAACTCGAACGCAGCTCTACTTGACTCGGTTCGATAAGATCTTTTATTATTATTTATATTATTTAATACATAAATAATATTTTTATCATATAATTTAAATAAAGATAAACAAATTGAGCTTTACAAGCCGAGCTTATTTGAGCTCAAGCTCAGCTTGTTTGCTAAACGAGCAAAGCCCTTAATGAACCGAATCGAACCAACTCACAAACAATTTGGTTCGTTTGCAATCCTACTTGGAAGCGGTTTTAAATAAGGCTCTGGCTTTGGTCCAGTCCTTAATCGGACTGGACGGTGCTGTTGGGTCCGTGGGGGCCCACCACGGGTCCCGTTTTAAAAATCTGAACCGTTCAATGTGTAGAACTCGTCGAGTACTATATGCCTGTGAAAAATCACGTTGATCGGATATCGATAGCTATGTGATCAAATCAGTTTTTTATCAACCGTTAATTTATTCACCGTCCATTTTTTTTATACAAAACTGATTTGATCACATAGCTATCGATATCCGATCAATGTGATTTTGCAGAGGCATATAGTACTCGACGAGTTCTACACATTGAACGGTTCAGATTTTTAAAACGGAACCTGTGGTGGGCCCCCACGGGTCCAACAGCACCGTCCAGTCCGATTAAGGACTGGACCAAAGCCAGGCCCTTAAATAATGGTGTAAGAGTAAATAGATACTAACATAGATTATTTGGTTATTTAAAACGAAAATTTATAGATGTAACGGAAAATAAGAATAATATAATCACCATAAATGATATTGTTGAAGAGAGGAAAAGACTTAAACTATTGAATGCAGTAATAAATTTATAAAAAGGAAAAAGAAAGATTGAATTTATTAATTTAATTGTGCATATAACCTTTTGATGACCAAAAAAAAAATTATATAGCTGATCTAACTTGAGTGAGACATAACAATTAGTTTGGTTTGATCAGATGATACTGTCATGTAATATTACTATTATACCCAATATTTATTTAATTGAGTAGGCCTATCAATAATGTCAAGTCTAAAAGCATCTCCAATGATGTGCTAAATCCTTGAGCCAAAACCATTTTTAATTATATGTTCATAAAAAATAAAAAATAAAACCCTCCAATGATGTGCCAAATCTTGATCCAAAAGTTGGCAAAATCAAATTTACCACATCAACAGAGGCAAACATGACCACTAGATAGATTTTGAGAAATATATTCAATGGTCAAAATTAATATAAGAGTTGAGCAAGTTAAAATTAATTTTGGCAAAGTTATTGCCGCTTTTTCACCATTAGAGTTTTTCTATGATTATATTTGAATCATCCAATTTGGTAACAATTTGAGAAGGGGGGGAGGGGGGGGGGGGGGGGGGTTGAGAAAAATGTGAATAAAATACGGATACAGTGTCATTGCTGTGCGTGAAGCACAGTAATGACTGTTGTGCAGTCCGTGGAACTTATTTCGAGTCCTATTTTGATGATTCGAATCGTTGAAAATTTAAAAAAATATCGAGAACAATATATTTGTAAAAAATCAAGTTGATCGGATATCAATAACTTATTCATCAAATAACATTTGTATTTAGTTTGATGCATACATATTCATTTTTTTTATATAAAGATGTTATTTGATGAACAGGTTATTGATATCCAATCAATTTAATTTTTTACAGATATATTATTCTCGATATTTTCTAAATTTTCAACAGTTCGAATCATCAAAATAGGATCCGAAATGAGTTCCACGAGCCGCACAACAGTCATTGCTGTGCTTCACGCACAACAGTGACACTGGCTCCATAAAATATAACTGAAAAAAAATTCTTCATTCCCCTCGTATTTTTCTTTTCCATTTCAAATGTGTCCTTAAATCTATGACGTAAACACAATCTAAGATAGTTTAATTGGAAAATGTGTAATAACAGGACAAAGGTCAGCCCAATTCTAGGGCTTGTTTTTCCAACAAAGCCTACCTTGGTGTTATAGAAGGTGCATCAAAACCCAAGGATTCCCTGTCCCCAAATATCCCTATCCTCCTGTACCAAATCATTTATAATCATTGAATATGTCTTGAAATTATCATCAAATCTTAAGATTCTCATACAATCCAATAGCTGTGAGTGATTTAAGACAAAGGGACATGAATATTTAGAGACAGAAGATCCTTGCTAGTGCATCAAGCTAACTTTGGGCTATCTCAATTGGTCAAAATCTCTCATTAGTGGGCTTCACTCAAACGTAGCCCCCATATATAGGTTGGGCTAAGTTAGAGAAAAACTGGAATTGGGCTCAAACATTGCTTTGGCCTTAAAATACTATCCGCAAAGTTGGCCCCATTTACATGGGGCTTACTAGGCCCAAATAATTACCATGCGTTATTATTGGGGCTGGGCCAGCCCAAGAAGCCCAACTTTCTTTGGGCTCAGCTTAGTGTTTGTCCAAATTTCAGCTGGGCTAAGCCTGAGATACGCTACACCCAGCGTGCCTGAAGCTTGGGGTGGCAAACCTTCTATGCCCACCCCTATTGGCGATTGTGGTAGTAGTCGACGGTGATTGGTTGGTTTAATTTGAAGTTTTGATAAATAGTAATATTATGAATACATAAATTTTACATCAAATTTTATCTAGAAACATCAATTTAAGTCTCAAATTCATTTATATTGGTTGGTTTAATTTGAAGTTTTGATAAATAGTAATATTATGAATACATAAATTTTACATCAAATTTTATCTAGAAACATCAATTTAAGTCTCAAATTCATTTATATTGGACCTTATACTATATCAATTCAAATTTTATCACACAAACACATTAGATTTTTCAGAGACAGTAATTTTATACTTTAACAAATGAAAGACGGCGGAGAAAGAAGAGACAAGAAAAACAAAAACAAAATGATATTGGAAAACTTTGTGATTTCATCACTTTGTAATAATTTTTCCTTTTTCTTTTTCTTTTTTTTGTCTTGCAATTATATATTTGTAATTCCCCTTAAATTGATTAATTAATCACATACATCAAATATAGGCCATTAAAGAAGCCACAATCAATCATTAGTGTTACTTGTACTCTACTCCACTCCACTTCAACTCAATTTCTAATAAAATCACGTCATGTCAAATATTTTGTTAAATCCTAATTAAATTGTCAAAATAACATCATCCATCCATTCATTCATACAAAAAATTTCATCCATGAATGATTGAATAAAATAAAATAATATTTTTTTGGTTCAAGAAAATGGGTTATTTTCATAAATAAATAAAAGACTATTAATAAAAATATTTGACATCACAAAATGTCTGTCACTAAAAATTTTTGTGAATTTTTTTTTTTTTTTTTTTTTTGACGTTATTAAGTTGTGTTTGAATAATAATTTATGAAGAGATTTGTAGAATAAAAAATAGAAGGCATTTGTTAAACAAAATGTAAACACAATCAAAATGTGTTTTATTATTGGGTTCACAAGACAACTCCAAATTTTAATAAATAAATAAATAAATAATCAAAAATTGAATTAGAATAATGGTCTTACATGAACAGTAATTAGATTGAATGTAAGCTGGTAGAGTCAAAAGTCATACAAACAGTGCATGTGTTTGCACTTTTTTCCATCGTTATAAACATGTGAATTTAAGGGTCCTGTTGACATTAAAGGAGAAAAAAAAATGAGAATAATCATAAATTTGTGTTCTGAAATATATTTTTAAAATGAGGGGTAGAATATAGATTTAAAATTAATGAAATATAAGCCACGCTGAAAATATCAAAAATAATTGTGGTCCATAAATATATTTTATAGATTATGTGATATTATTATTAAAGAGTCCAGACTTACCATACAACCGGTACAATAGTTCTTGTTGCATTTCTTGGTAAATCCCAATCTAGTCCATTTCTATAATTTAAATTGTTGATTTCATAAAATTTGTCCAGCATATTATTAATGCAAAATATAAGTTAATCAACAGTGATCAAATCATATTTATCTTGAAAAATATATATAACAAATATGATTTAATTATGTGACTATTGATCTTTACCATAAATATCACGTCACAAGTTGAATTTTCTTGAAATGAGTGTAGAATTCAAAGTGCTAGTTGGTCTAGGAAATGATACAAATAGAAAGTACCCTAGAAAATTCTGATAAAATGATCATAATTTGCTCCCTTATTAGTGATCAAACATGGCCTTATTAGGTGCATGCTTTCCATTGGTATAATAATTTCATTCCTTGATATAATTGGCAAAGATGTCACTTGCAATAGATGGTGGTGCAAAACTCGGCCTTAGCATTATTTTAAAAACAAATAAATAAATAAAACCTATTATAATTCTAGAAGGGCACTTCTTAATTAGCAGTAGTGACCAATTTTATTTTATTTTATTTTTTCTCTTGAAATTGATTAAAACTTGAAATACAAGATGTATGTCATAATTTCACTTCTTGTTGGTGAATAATAAGCTTCTACAAATTCATCACATAAAATAATAATAATATTAATAAAAATCTACAACCCATGACATCAAATAAGCTTTCCATAAAGGGTCCTACCAATATAAAATGTTTATAATCTAGTTTTTTTTATATTTTAAAACACATTATATAATTTTATACATTTTTAAAATACTTTTTAATATATTTTTTACATAATTTTTAATACTAACAATAACATTAAAGACTGTTTTTAACCTTTTCTTTTTATTAAAGCCTTGTTATAAAAGAGTAGTTAACAAATATTCCAAGGTAAAATCTATGTGCCCTCTGGCCATGATACACAAACACATGCAAACTCTTTTGCACAATCAAGGTGTTGTAGTCTTCCCCTCATTACTAATCCATGTTTGGTTGTCTTCATTCCTTGTGCTTTTTGTTTTTGTTTTGGTTTTTTCAAATTTAAATACAGAGAAATTTAATCAGCCCATGTGCATGCAAGCTTTGAACTATCTTTTGAATTTCAATCAATCAATCAAGGAATAACACCATCTCTATATATCTCCAAAAATAAATAAATAAATAAATAAAAATTTGAAGTATTATAAACAGATCTAAATAATTCATAATTTTCATGTGACCCTGTATAAATAATTGGCACAGATGTATATTATTCACTACAATATATAAGAATTTTAAGAATTAATTTTTTTTATTCTTGAAAGTGAAATCTTTGTTATAAAAAATATTAAGGGACTAATTCTTGTCATTGCAAAAATCGTCACTAAAAAGTTATCTCTAAAAGTCAAAATATATATATATATATATATAACTTTTGGTGACAAAATTTTAAAAATATTATTAATAAATGCAAACAAAATAATATGTTGCCAAAAAAATTTACCTTTTTAGATGAACATTTTTGTCCAAAAATATAGTAATCCATTACTAATATCTAATTTTGTTGTTAAAAATACATTAATGACACTTGTGACAACTATGATCCATAATGAGCCCGCTCACTCGAACTAAACCGATCCAGTCTATAACATGTCAGAATATGACTTTAATATATCATTTAAATAAGAGCAATATTAGCAATACAAAATTTTCTATCAAAATTTTTACTAAACACTCACATGAGTATGAGACTCACACCCATGTGGAACCAACACTCATGTGAGTATTTGGTAGAAAATTTAATCAAAAAAAATTTGGGATCTTTATCAATTTTGTTTTAATAATTCAATATTGAAAACACTCTTCTCTTACACATCATCATCATCATCATCATTATCATCAAACCTTTGGTGTCCCAAAAAATACACAGAAAATCAAATACAGAATGAGACACAAATATCACATGTAAGTCCCACATCATGTGGACCTTACTTCTTCTAAGACACGTTTCTAATTCTGTATTTAATTTTTGTGTTTCTAGCATTGCTATTATATAAGTCCCACATCATGTGGACCTTACTTCTTTTAAGACATGTCTTATTTTGTATTTCTAACATTGCTGTTATTGTCCACATTATCTAGCAAGGGCAAACTTGGTGGATGGCCATGAAAATGAAGGGCCATTTTGAAATTAACATAAATGCATACAATAGTTATACCAGCGAAGCCATGTGATGAAGCTGTGAAGCCCAAGCCACACAAATAAGAGGGGGGAAAACATAAATAAAATAAAAACATTATAATACATTTGATTACAGATAACACACCACACATTACAGATCAACATCTTAAGGTTTGTTTGGGTCCCACGATTGATATTGCCAGCTGTCACCCCTTCCCCATTGTACCCCTCTGATTCCTCATTTATTTACCATATAAACCCTATTCTAATCATTTACAAATTAACAAGGTATAAAACTATGTTAAAAAAAAAGTGTACACAAAATGCCTAGAAAATCAAGTGTAGATGGAATTCATTTTATATACAATCCAAATTTAGTTTTAAACCATACACTTAATTTCCAAACACTTTTTATTGGATAAAAATTCATATGGATTTTTTTTGGGGGGAGTTTTTTGGGGAGGAGGAGATAAAAAGGTGTAGAATACATAACAATTCCTCAAAATGTGACCATAAAAGAGAATTTAAACAGTCTTACAATGCGAAAAATTTGATACGAAAATTTGCATGAGAATGGATTTGAGCTTTAAACTGACTCTGGTCCCACTGAAATCATAGTAACAAGGAGTCCGTGACCCATAATCAATAAACATGAATCTCACCTCATGTCCTACTCATTAAACTAGATTAAGATATCTCTGCAATGATTTTGATGTGGTAATCCAACAATATTTATTTAAAATTAAAGTAAAATTATGTCGGTATAAGATGTATAATTTTAATGTCATTTTCTTTTAATTTTAACTCGAACCGTTAAATTATATACTTCACTAATATGTCTTGTTATAATAAAAAAATATAACAAAATCATCAAAAAAAAATAATGAGAAACCGGACACCACCAAACCACCTGGAAAGGTCCAACAACCAGAGTCCCACCCTAATTTTTTAGGCACTTGGCTATACAGACAAGAACAATGTCATTTGTGCGTTGGCTTGTTATCAATGAATATAAATGGGTATTTAATGTAATTAAGTGGCCAACTCATGGGTTAATACCTTATGACTTGTTTGGTGCCAAGTTTCTACACTGTTGTGCTGACACACTCAATCCTCCTTTATATTTGCCTTGATTTTGAAGCACACTTGGCCACAAAACAGTTCTCCCTTCTCTGTCTCTCCTGATTGCAAGAAGAAGCCTAGCAAGTAAGTGAGAACTAACAAAGGGAGATTCTTGAATATTCTTGTCTAAATCTTTTTCCCTTTGAATTTGAAAGCAAAAATTGATGGATGCAATATCGATACTGGTGATACAGTCATATATCGATTGATAGCAGCGATATGAACATATCCACTATCAATTAGTATCGGTCGATATATGCGAAGTTTAAAATCTCGTATCAAATGATATATCAGTGAATATTTTTTGATTTTCTTCTAATATATAATTAATGTTTGTATATGTTGGTGTGATTTTATTTTGCTATTAGGTCTTATTTGGGTTGATTGAGAAAGGAGATCAGAATGGGTTATTGGAAATCAAAGGTTCTTCCAAAGATCAAGAAAGTTTTTGACAAAAATGGTCCTAAGAAGGCTGCCGCTGCTGAAGCTTGCAAGTCCTTTGATGACTCTAAGGTTATTTCCAATTCTTTAATTTCTCTCCTTTTCACTTCAATGAATTTTTTGATCATATATATATATATATATACATGTCACTTATATATGTATTTTAGGAAGAATACACCAAAGAGTTTGAAGAGAAGAAGACTGAGCTCCAGCCTAAAGTTGTTGAAATCTATGAGGCTTCATCAGCTGAGATCAAGGTAATTTCTTTCTTCAAAAAATAAATAAAAAAGAAAGAAACCAATGATGACCAACTTAGTGTGTTGTGATTTCTCATTTGTTACAAGTATCATATAAACAATGTCACATGATACTCTGAAAGTAAGCAATAATTTTTTTTATGTATACATATGTATGTTATATGAAACACATATCATTTGTTAAAATGGATTTAAAACGTGATATGATAAGAGTAAATATAGGTTATATTATTGAAATGTAAGTTAGTTTTAAAAAATTAGATATTCAACAAAATATAATGTCCTTTATTTCAATTAATCATCTAAAAGAACATTTTTAAGAGCATTATGGTGTACTTTTTACAATTTATCCTGTCAAAACTCCACTCTTCTTTTTAGATTTTTATTCATTATATATATATATATATATATTCATCTAACATCTGATTTGTCCTAATTTAAAAAAAAAAAAAAAGGCTTTGGTTAAGGAACCCAAGGATGCGGGTCTAAAGACGCACTCAGCTGGAGTTCAGAAGTTCCTTGATGAGCTTGTTAAAATAGGTACCTTTCTCCTCTCCTTCATCTCATTTATATATATATATGATTTTATATAACAATATCTGATCATATATCGATTGATATCAGACAGTATATAATTATGGATTGTGCTTACAGAGTTTCCGGGATCGAAGCCAGTTTGCGAAGCAGCTTCAACTTTGGGGCCAACATTGGTTCCAGGACCAATCTTCTTTGTATTTGAGAAGGTATCAACATTTATAGCCGTTGAGGAGAAAGCGGTGGAGCCACCAGCAGAAACCTCTGCTGCAGCAGAAGGCAAAGAGAAGGAGGTAGTGGTTGTAGAGGAAAAGAAAGAAGAGGTTGTGGTTGTGGTGGCTGAGGCTAAACCAGCAGTGGCAGAGCCAGCTCCGGTCACCACAGAGCCACCAAAGGTGGAAGAACCAGTGGTGGCAGAGCCACCGAAGCCATGATCACATGAACAAGGATGGAATTATATTATTTCAGATTAAGGAGGAAAAGAAATTTGATTTGTTATTCTTCGTTCTTTTACCTTTATTTCAGTGTAATTTGTGATATAAACTGTTCTGATTTGGTTTTTGAAAGGTGTCATGTTCGTATTTATTGGTTTTGAGTCCTCAGTTTTCCCTCTCCATGTCATTTTTTTCCAAATTAAGCTTTAGAAAAGGGTGTTTCTGCCTAGAGAAAGCTAAAAATAGCACAAACCGACGATTTAACTCACGAGTAATTGTATAAATAGAAAAATAAAAAGAACTTGGTGACATACAATATGAGTTCACCGGCTCATTGTCACTATGTTCTCAATAGGATTAAGATCAAACTATGACTTAAGTGCATTTTGAGCGAGAGCTTGAAGGTCCGGTTCAAGTTTTTGATCAGTTCCTATTCGCCTACCTGCCTCATAATCTATTAGTGAGTGAGGCGGTAAACTTAGAGGGCGCCTGCCCCCTCTTCAGACAAGTCTGGTATCTAATTTTTGGGCGCAAAAGTGTAGTCAAATATCCAACAGCCGCTTTTCTTTAACGGCTGAACACTTTTGCATGAACGGGACTCTTGGATTGGTTGAAAGGGAGAAAGGGATACACAAGACATTTTTTTCTCACTCATTTACGAAACCTAAAATTATTCGCTCATTCTCCCTAAAAATCTTTTAGACATTTCAGTGAATTCAGTGACAAAGAACACTCTGCTATATACAAATAACTAAGATAAGGTCTCAGATTGTCTCTTCTTTTAACTTGCAATATTTTTTCTTTTTCCTTTTTTTTTCCAAAGTCAGGTAAGGAATGTGTTAAAATTTTTCATCTCCGTCTCCCTAAATAACGAAAAATAGAAATTCGATTGTGTGAAACCCTTGTGTTGCCGAGCTCATTTAGACCTCCTCATCTCCAGCTCCCCAGAGACAAGGCTCCTATGGTCACATCCAAGGAGAGCTATTACACGTTGGTCACCCCCTCCTACCTATTTAACGTGAACATTTTATCGGTTGACCACATCAGCATATCCTATTCTTTTAGAGGGTAATATTCTAAGCAAAAAGGGCTATCCATTGATTGATATTTTCTGAGTCAGCAAAGATAATCAAAGGAGATGATGCATAGCCATTCTCTCTCCATTCATAATAATAACATTTGAGTGATTGGTGGACCACTTTTTTTAATTAATCGATTTATTTATTGATTTTTTAAAGGGGGTGCAACCAATTCAAACCTAAGGCGTCTCCCCACAAGCAACAAAGAAAGTGAAAGCCAAGTTTAGACAATTACGTGTGTGTGTGTACACTTATACAGGTCCTTAAAATTTTGGGTATTAAAATAATTTTAATTCCAAGTGACAAGCAAAACACATAACAAGGTATTCCCTACGACAATCTTAATTAATTATATGATGATTATTGTTTGCTACCATCATCTAATTTATAATTAATTTCTCATCAACAAAGCATAAACTAAGGACAAGGCCCACGAACAAGTATTGAACGTAACAAAACCCTATTTTATAAAAAATTACAAATGAAATTCAATGGAACGCTTATTTTTCCACTAACCCAACCACGTAATCTTCATTATCATGGCATAAAATCACTCATTAGTTAATAATACATATGATCGTTATACATATTATTTACTCTGGTCATCCAATCCAATGGATGGAGGAGTAGAAGTTAGTGTCAATAATTCACACCAGCTGTACCAGCAGTGTCACTACCCATTCTTTCCAACTAATCACAAGATGTTTTCATATTCAAATTGTCCTATAATAACTCAAATAAGTTAAATACTAGACAGCTTCCAAACCACTCATACTCATTTGTGTGTGGGGTTGGGGGGTAATCACACATTTGTGTGTGGAACCCTGGTGGGACCCACGTTGAAGTATTATTCTAGAGTATATGTTGGGTGTAATTCTTCTCAAGTTTAATGTCGATAATTAGAATATAGAAGTCAAAAGCACACTTTTCCAGTTTTCAGATAATTAGATTTTTTAAGCTTATTAGTTATTTTTGCTTTATATGCTATAAGCATAAGCTACATCAAATATAAAAATACCTTCCAAAAAATAAATAAATAGAAATTATAAGCAGTCTCTATAAGTTGCACTGAATAACCCCTAAATACCTTCTCCAAAAAAAAATTCCCAAACGATCCAACAAACCAAGCTATTAAAGGTAAACTTGCGTTGATTGGCCAGTCATGTAAAATAAACAAGCCAAACTTGAACACATTTTGAAACTTAATTTTCAATCCAAGCTTGAACAACCTTACTACTAGGTTCAATTCAGCTAGTTTACCACCCTAAGTACCCTCCCCTAAAATACCTTTTTTAGCTACAACATTAGACACTGCATTGAAGTACCTTTCTCACAAAATTGAAGGTACAATTACTTGACAATGGAGCTGTAAATAGTCCTGAATAATAACACCAACCTCATGGCTTACTCCCCTCCTGACCCTTCAGCATATGAACAGTACTCTCTTCCCCAAGATCCAATTCTCCCCAACTAAAGACCTTAACAAGCAGCCAACGATTAAGCACTCATTCAATACACAAACTGCCTTTGCAGCTACAAAGCATCCATTACTATTTCAAATCATCAAGCCCAAGCAATCATTTAACAAGTCCTTCTCAAAAGCAACGGTCTCTTCCATCCCATAGCAGTTTTATCTGCAGAACTATCTGCATAGGATCCTGCCTTTTACCATTGAAATGAACATCATTACAATCCTTAGCCCACTCAAACTCAAACTGACTGACACTAACACATATAAAGCAAACTGAAACATTCCCTTCATACACACCTAGCATACTGAATCCTACATGAATTGCAAATACAGTAAAGTCCTTAACTCTTACATTATACCTTCTTTAACTTCCTTCCCACATCTTTAGTACTATTATAGTTTCTCATGTTTACTCAAGACTTCAAGAATTTTTTCATTTTGAAGGTCCAAGCTATATATAGTGGTGACACATAGGTTATAAAAGCTTATTCTAAGTCTTGCCTTGCATCATCAAGACAAAGCAGAATTTAAATCCCTCAAAGCTTAAAAAAGGCATAGAAAAAAGGTGCACATCCACGGAGTCTCAGGAGAACACATTATATGAATTGTATGTATTTATCACATTTCATTAAAATTCATATCCTAAACTAAAAAATGAAATGGAGATTGAAAAGGCAGCACATAGATATATTTCCGGAATGAACAAAATCCCTCTTTACCTTTTGGTACATCAGCGACTATTACTGTTGCCATATCTCCAGAATGATAATCCAGGAACTTGTGAAAGCAGAGATTCAATGACCCCTGCAGGAACTATTTTGTTCACCGTCCCCATTTCATTTCCCACTGGTTGACTATCAAAATCTCGCCAAAACTTAATAACATGGAGACTCTCCTCTTCAGTTGATCTCTGCACAACAATTCTGGATGCATAACCCTTCTCTCTCATTTGAAGGCATATTTCTGAGGGATTGTTTGCTGTAAGGGTAACCATATACAACCAGCCCCTGTCAGACATAAGTTTGTCAGCAATGGGCAATATTTTATCAATAACACTCCGACCATTCTCTCCTCCAGCCCAAGCCGAGGCAATCCCTTCACGACCCACTTCATCTTCAGGTGTTGGCACATAAGGTGGATTCACAACCATCACATCCACCAATCCTTCTAATCGCTTCTCCAGTCCTGATGCAATTTCAGTAGTTATCAAATCTGCGTGAACCCCATGTGCTTGTAGTGTCTCACTGGTCACTCTCACCGCATGAGGGTTGATGTCAGTGGCAATATAGTAGGCCCCATAGGCCTCCTGTCCAAGCATAAGTGCTAGTGAAGTGATAACATACCCACTGCCACAACCAACTTCCATGCAGAGTGTTGGACGATGCTCTAACAAGTTAGTTCGATCAGCTAGGAGTGCATCAACCAATGCAAATGAATCATCACATGGTTCATAAACTTCGGGATGTGAACTTACGAGGCGAATTTGTGCAATTTTGGGGGGCATCTTGTGTTTTCTGCAAAATCACATAGGACTGGTGGTCATATTTTGGTATATTAAAAATACTAAACATCACGTTCAGCAAGTCCAATCATTGAGAAAGTAAAGGCAACATAACTTAACAAAATTGATTTTGCAGTCTACTCATACACTATCTCCTAGATTGTCTTTGCTGGTCGTTATAGACTTCTAGTGGACAATGAGAAAATTTCAGAGATTCCAGTTTGTTATAGCAATTTATGCCGGAACAAAAATATTAATGTGGCCTAAACTACAGAGTGCAGAAATCGGAAAGTAAACATTACTGATATCAAGCGAGTGATTAATAGCATAGAAATATTTACTATTATCTGCATCCCTATATGATCGTTAAACAAACTTCCAATTTTGAAAAAATAAAAGTGACCAACACAAGAAACATGTATTATTATTACTTTTTTGTTACATTAACAAATTACTCCAAATTCCAATAATTAGCACTATTCCTTTTCCTCACAACAACAACAAGAAGCATGTTTTATAGCATGAGATGAGTTTAACTACATAGGTCCAATTTGTTTCCACTTAATTGCACCTTATTTAGATTAAAATTTGAATTCACATGCTAAGTAGTTGTACTTCAAAAGGAAGAAACTTTTCAAGTTTTCATTTTATTTTCTTTTTCAACTTAAAAATCTCAAAATACTAACGTTCGTTTTTAGAAATTTTTTTTTTTTTTTTTTAAAGATTCTATCGAAGCAACACTTATACAACCAATATACAACACAACTGCTTCTCAAATCTAAACGAAATCGCTTTTCACTTCAGCAGCATATTGTGCCTTATGTTGAAAACCCCTCCTATTTCTTATGCATCTTCTAACCTCTAACTTCGTATTTTAGAAGTTCAAAATTGAATGTTTAATTTTGAACTTCTAATCAGCAGCATTTACAAGTTAAACCTGAGATCATCAGCTAAACAGTTTGGGGAAATGCAGTGTCCTCTTAGATTTATAATACAAAATTAAAACTTTTAAATCAATTCAAAGTTAAAAGGGCAGTTAGGATTACCAGGAGAGCCAAAAGTAGAACAACCAATCCGAACAAATCGTATGCTTAATCTGCAATTGAAAATTTGACAAAATTTAGAGCCCTGGCAACAACTTCATGCACATGAACTGTAATACTAATCAATTGAAGGTTTTTCACTTTGACATTTTATCAAACACTTGGTGAATATACTATATAACCCAATTTCAACATAACCCATTTACCTGAACCACCCATCAATGAAAATCTCTTATTTAGCATATCAAATTCTCATTAACATCAAACAATTAAGCCCTAAAAGAACGAAAAAAAGTTGACATAAAGACAGAGCGAGAGAGATCAGAAATAGATGGAGAGAGAGAGAGAGAGAGAAACGCACACACACGTACCAGAAACACAGAGAAAAGCCATCGATCGGTACCGCCAACGAGACAGTTAGGGAGCTTGTGAGATTTACAAAGATAGATACCACTTCAAATTTACAATTTTTTTTTGTAAGCAAGCATCTTAGAAATGAAAGGGTGGGTTTGGTTTTTTTATTCTTTTTTTTTTAATTTTTAAAAAATTTGCAAATCAGTGGATTATGTTTTTGATAAAATTTTCTACTTCAAAATAAGTGCACCTATTTTAAAATGTTGATAATATCTTGTTTTCATTTGGAAATTTATTGTTTAGTATAGATTTTGCTTATAGTTTATTAGGTAAAACTAGCTTAAATAAGTTAAAAAAAACTAATTATCTAAAAATTGCGTAGGAGTGTTTTTAGTTTTTACTTTTTAATTATCAGCTTTTAACTTAAAAAAATCTTCACCAAACAAAGCCTATATTTTTTTTTTTATAAAAAGTCAAAAAGTACATTAAGCAAATTTTAAACAATTCTTGATTTGTAATTAATTTGAGAAGACCCCATTAAATTGTAATTTTCCCAAAAATAATATTTTGAGAAGTTATTAAAAAAATTGTTTGGATAAAAGAATTGTTTGGGAAGTTGTTAAAAGGATTGTTTTTGTACGGAAAAAAATTAAGTGATATTTGACTGTTTATTCAATAATAAATATTTCGGTAATTTTTTAATTTTTTTTATGAAAAGTTAACTTCTTTTTGTTTGAATATTATTTTTTTAATATTTTTTAAATTTTTTTATAAAGATGTTTAGTCAATAATAAATTTTTCGGTAATTTTTTAATTTTTTTTGATGAAAAGTTAACTTCTTTTTGTTTGAATATTATTTTTTTAATATTTAAAAAAAAATTATAACAGATGTGTAAAAAAATTAAGAGAATGGATTAATTTTTTGTATGAACTTTTTTGCTTTCCAACAAGGTCTAATTATAACAAAATACAATAATTTTAAAATGTAGAAGAGGAAGTTTAGTTTGAGCAGTTTCAAAACAAATTTTTAACTGTTCTAATAATTTCTTATATATGCCTAATATCAAGAAGAAGAAAAAAAGCTAAAAATAATTACTTTTTGAAAGTGGTGTGTGTAGTAAATAATTTTCCACCACTTCGTAATTAGGATAAAAGGACAAATATGATCCATCAATCAAATTATAGAGGGGAAATATTAAAAAAAATAGAGAATTGAAGAAATAATTACTAAGTAATAGATGTAGGGAAAGTCTATAGTACATTTTGTTAAAAAATATACGGTATATAGAAAATTAATGGCTAAAATTGAGTAACATCATTAAAAGTGACCTACTAAACAGGTCACTTTTTATAGTTATAAGTTAAAATCATATTTCTTCATAACTGTAATCAAATTGATCATAATTTAGTCATAACTACATTTCATAACCAACACCATCTTGCTCACAACTAATATCACATATTTCATAACCATAATCACATATCTCATAACCACATCTTATAACCAACCCCTTTGAGTCATAACCAACATCACATATCTCGTAACCACTAGTTACCTATCTCATAACTAACACTTTTTTTTTTTTTGGTAACCAATATCACATATCTCATAACTATTAGTCATATATTTCATAACTAACATCATTTTGCTTATAACCACACCACTTTGATCATAACCAATATCACATATCTCATAATTATTACCCACATGAATCATAACCACATCTCATAAGTAACCCCTTTGAGTCATAACCAACATCATATATCTCATAACTACTAGTCACACATCTCATAACTAACAACCCTTTGAGTCATAACCAGCATCATATATCTCATAATCACTAATCATATATTTCATAACTATCTAAACACCCTTTGACACCACTTTGCTCATAACTAAAATCATATATCTTATAATCACTAATCAAATATCTCATAACCATTACTCACATATCTCATAACCAACATCGCATATCTCATAAACCACATCTCATAACCAATCCCTTTGAGTCATAACCAACATCACATATCTCGTAACCACTAGTTACATATCTCATAACCAAACTTTTTTTTTTTTATAACCAACATCACATATCTCATAACCATTAGTCACATATCTCATAACTAACACTATTTTGCTCATAACCACACCACTTTGATCATAACCAATATCACATATCTCGTGACTATTGATCACATATCTCATAACTATTACCCACATGAATCATAACCAACCCCTTTGAGTCATAACCAACATCATATATCTTATAACCACTAGTCACATATCTCATAACTAACAACCCTTTTGCTCATAACCACACCATTTTGGTCATAACCAATATCTTATATCTCATAACCATTAACACATATACCATAACCAAACACCCTTTGACACCATTTTGCTCATAACCAAAATCACATATCTTATAATCACTAATCAAATATCTCATAACCATTACCCACATATCTCATAACCAATATCACATATATCATAACTACTAATCACATATCTCATAACCACACCATTTTGATCATAACCAACATTACATATCTCATAACCACTAATCACATATCTTATAACCAAACACCCTTTGACTTATAACTACACCACTCTGCTCATAACCAAAATCACATAGCTAATAATCACTAATCACAATCTCATAACCTTTACCCACTTATGTCATAACCACATCTTATAACCAACACCATTTACCTCATAACCAACATCACATATATCATAACCACTAATCACATATCTCATAACTACTACCTACATATAAGGGTGTAAATTTGGCACACGAGCTCGCGGCTGTAACAACCCCAATCCTTGATTAACGTTAATCCATGATTAATTATGCCTAATCAGTAATTAAGGAGAAATTCTGAATTAAATTGCATATGTGTGTTACATTATTTGTGTTTATATCTGTTTAACGTGGAAAAGATCTGTTCATGTTTTCTTTCGGTTGCGAATTGAAAGCCTTATCGGCATCCAATTCAGAAATTGACTTGATTTATATGTTAATTAGGATTTATAGGATTTTATGGTAGGTTTAATTAAAATTCAGTTTGGAACGATTAAATTAGATTAATTAATAATACTTAGCTTAATTTAGACCAATTACTTAAATGCCACTAAATGGGCTTATGTAAGACCACTTCTACACCTTATTACATGTTTTGACACTCTTGTTTTTCCTCATTCTTGAACCAAACGTGAGGGAGAGGGAGAGGAGAGAGATTGAACTCAAACCAAGGGAATTGCTTGAGATCTAGAGGAAATTGAAGAGGGTTTGGAGGATTAAGCCACCACACTTGAGAATTCAAGACTTAAGGTCACGCGCCTCAGGAAAGGTGAATTGCCCACTTTGCCATCTAATTGGAGCTACCAATTATCTGTGAATAATAACTCCGTAAAGTTATGTTTAACTTTATTTACTTTCTAATGATATGAAATAATCAGTTTTCTGAAATGCTACGTTTTGTATGAATGAATGATTGTCCAATTTTCTGTGAAACATATTTATGGTATCCTTAGCAGAGGCCCTTGCCCAGGGGACATAATACTGTGGTTTATGGTCATGAGGCCCTAGCCCGGGGGAAACAATACCGTGGCCTATATGTGAGATGTGTCACCCGGTACTGGAGGTTCCTTTATGGAACTTGACATGCTTGACCAAAGAGACATGATTACGCTAATGAATGTACCACACATGATTTGAATATGGATAAGATCATGATTCTGTTTCTGTCATCTGAATATGATTCTGATTTGCTATAAGGTTTGAAATATGTTATGGGCATCATTCATTAAAGTCTTTACTCTGTTATTATTCACTGGGTTTTAGCTCACTATTTATATTATGTATGTAGGTGAGCAGGCACGTGACTAGGCCCAGAGTTGACGGCCTATGTTTAATTTTTGTTAGCCAACCTTTGTGCCTCCCGAGGAGGTTCCAAACGAAGTTGAGATTTGTGGTTGTTTTTGTAATCATGTTAGAGTTTGTTTGTTTGTTAAGTTTTGAATAAGATTTCTGACATTATGCTACTAGGGGTGATGTGTAATGGATGTCTCTCAATATCACTCATAAGTTTATAAAAGTTTTAAATTATGCGTCTCATGTATGTCTTCACAGCCCAATGGACTGCGTATAGTATATATATTTGCTTTCGCAGCCCCTAACTTTATGTTAATCCGTCAAGAGGCCTTTGGTAATCCAAGGATTACTGGCTGGTTACGATACTAAACTCATAAGGGCGGGTTTGGGTCATGACAGCAACACACCCCAAGTCCAGTCGCGCCCTGGGTGGGCCCAACCAGGCCTGAGCCTAAGCCCAACCTAAGACCCTGGGCTATGTGTTCTAGAGCCTGGCCCGACTCTGGTGTGTTATGAAGTGTGACCCATCTCGTGAGCTCGACCATAAATTTTTTTCCCCATCTGGCCCGACCCAACCCCAACGACTCCCTGCGAGTCAAAAATTAAAATTTAAAAAAAAAAAAAAAACTGAAACAGTCATATAACCGTTAATTCCACCAACAACCAATTTTATTTTTATATATGTAAATTAACCCCTCCCTCCCAAGTCCTATAAATACCACCCCTCTCTCATTTTATTTCTCACAAACAAATCTGTCTCTCAAACTCTCAGTATTTCTGAACTCTCAACGCTCTCAATTAATTTTGTAGTGTCATCCCTAAGTGACAATTGCAATTGATCACCTATTTCTATTTTAGATTTATTTTTAGTCATAGTATCTTCATTAAATATAATAGAAATAGTAATATACGAACGATATATTTTTTAAAATATCTATATATACTTATAGACATATATATATATATATATATATAATTTAACTAAATTTTAATAAAAAATATGTTGAAAAAAATTATTTATGACGTGATTTTATTTTGTTTTATTAAATAAATTTTCTCCTAATTTTTTTCCCCAACTTTTCCTCGTTTTTTTCTTTACTCTATTTTCTTTCCCTTGATTTGTCCTAGTTGTGCTTGAGCTCTCTCTATTTCTTACTCATACTTCTCTATTTCGCTCAAATTATCGAACGACCATTGTTGATAGTTCTTCCTCACTGAATTCTTCATCTCTCTACTCCTGTGTCTCTGCAATAGATCATTAAACTCGTCACTACTCTCTTTGTCTATTTCAATACTATTCATTCTGGTGATATTTCTCTAACTAGTAAATGCATCTATCTCGAAACTCTAGCTCTTTCACATTAATATGCCATACATACACAAACCTTTGGCCGTAGTTATGATTTGGAAGGTTTTGTTATCATCAATTTGTACATGTGTTATAGAACTGTTGAAAAATGAATATTACGTATTTTGTTGTACTGTTCTGCTATCTCAGTCATCTTCATCCCTCAAGCATCTCTCTTATTCTTCTCTGTCATTATAAATATCTCCGATGTTTCTCATCGGAAATGACAACACCTTTGACGTCATTTTCACAGGCGATAAGCCCGTTCAGTTTCTTTTTCTCATTTTCCCTTTCCTCTCGCTCTACTAGCTAATCTTCTCTAACTCTCATTTTCTGTTCTATGGCTTTAAGTCGTTGATTAAATTATTTAATGATTGTCATTACATTTTGTTTTCTCTGTATTATGAGAAATCCCGATTGGTGATTCTAAGATTTTTAGTGATTTGTTTAGTCATTTTATGATAATTGTTATGAAACTTTGTTGCTTGATTACAATATTTGTGGTTTATAAAAAATTTGGATATTTTTGCTACATCAATTAGTTGCGTTGTTACGCATTTTGTGATTGATGTTATAAAATTTTTGGGTTGGTTATGATATTTGTGATTTGTACAAATTTTGATTATTTTTATTATGGCAATTAGTGATGCAATTACGCATTTTGTAATTGATGTTATTAAATTTTGTGAGTTAGTTATGACATTTGTTGTTTTTAAAATTTTTAGATGTTTTTGTTACACAAATTAGTGGATAGTTACATAATTTTTGGTTAATATTATGAAATTTTGGGAATTAGTTACGACATTTGTGATTTTCTATAATTTTAAATAATTTTGTTACTTCAATTAGTGATGGCGTTACATATTTTATGTTTTATATTGCAAAACTTTGTGACTTGATTATGATATTTGTGGTTTCTAAAATTTTAAATATTTTTATTATGCCAATTACTGGTGTGATTATACATTTTGTAGTTGATGAGTAAAATAGTCTTTTTTTTATTAATTTTACTTAATAAAAATAAATTGAGGATTTATATTAAAAATAAATATAAAAAAAATTAAGTATAAATTGACAAAATTATAAATTAATAATTTATTTTATTATAAGACTATTCATAAATGTTTTAATTTTTTTTTTTATAATGATTATTGCATAATTTCGGCCACATGTTCTCCAAAATTTTGGAACAAACATCCAAATTTTGTAAAAATCAAAATTCCCTCATTAATTGTTTTTGAAAAATCCCTAAACCCTTGCTTTAGCCTAAATGAATTGGAGAGAGAGAGAGAGAGAGTAATTTCTGGACTTGGGGTGTGCTGCGAGCTCATGAGCCAAATTTACACCCCTATATGTGTGACGACCCCACCACGTACAATGATTAGCACTTAATTAATTAAGGAGATTTGAATTTTTAATTAATAATTATTCTAATTTAATCTGGAATTTATAAAAATTATGGAGATTGATTCATATATGATTCTATTGAGAATTTATTTTGGAGTTAGAATTAAAAGCTTAAGTGGCTCAAGAAGGGATAATTGATGAGTGAATTCAGTTTAATTTCAAGTATCGGACCACGTAGGAGTTTAATTAAATATTCGATTCAGCTTAGTAAAATGGAGATCTGATTAATTAGGTCCGAATTGGAGTTAATTAAGTTAATTAAATTATGAGGATTGAGAATTGTGATTATTATGAATTAAATTCATTTTTGGAAGGTCCAATTTGAATATGTAATTTATTGATGAAAATTTGGTGTCTGATTAGAAATTGAAGGCCTAAATGTAGGAATGGCAACGGGACGGGGCCGAGTCGGGGATCATACTCCATGTCCCCTATCCTCGATGGTCGAACTTCCCTCGGCCCCGGTCCCGATCCCCGACGGGAAACCTATCACCGCCCCTGCCTCCGCCCCCTAACGGGGATTGGGTTTCCCCGACCCTGAACATTCCCCGGCAAAAAAAAAAAAAAATCAAAAAATACAATAATTCATCATCATCAACAACAACAACAACATCATCATCAAGAACAACAGATGTGTATAATAATGAAAACATATAAAATTTGTCTATAATGAAACAGATCTGAAATTGTTTGGGGTCTGTAATAATGAAACAGATCTGAAATTTGTGAGACAGATCTGAAACAGATCTAGAAAAAAAAAAAGATCTGATCTAATTTATCGGCTGTGAGGTCGTTTCGCGGCTGAGAAGATGAGGTCGTTTCGCAGTCGTTTCGCGATTAGACGACTACAGGAGTAGTGGTTGGCGACGTCGAGAAAAGAGGGAGTAGATGAGAGACGAGGTGGTGGTGGTAGTGGTACGAGCTGGACGGCGGTGGTGGTGGATCTGAGAGAGAGAGAGAGAGAAGTCAGTGAGTGAGGTAGAGAGAGATGAGAGACGCGGGGGCGTGAGAGAGATAGAAGTGAAAGTGAGACCCCCCTGGTTTGGTTTATATATATATACATATATATGTATATAGGGGTAAAATAGTAATTTTACATCGGGGATAAACCGGGCCGGGGAACGGGGACGGGGCCGGGCCGGGTACGGGGCTGGGACACTTATCCCCGTCCCCGGCCCGAATCTATTCGGGGATTGATTTTTGAATACCATCCCCGTCCCGTTTGGGGTATTTTTCGGGAAAAACCCGCTCAATTCGGGGTCGGGTCTCCATCGGGCCGGGTTCAAATTGCCATCCCTACTTAAATGATTTGGGAAATCAAAATTTAGGATGAAAATAAGTTTAATTTAATATTTGGAGCCTTTTAGGAGTTCGATTAAAAATTTGATTTGGATTGATAAATTTAAATATATTTAATTAGGTTCTAATGGAAGTCAATTAGACTAATTAAATTATGTGAGATTTGAGATTAGTTATAATTAACTAATTTTGTGTTAATTAAAACTTATTAAGATTAAGTGATGCTTAATTAAATTATTCCTAGACATAAATTGAATTATGGACTAAATTAGTATTGGGGGTGTAAATGGGTGTGGGTGTAGTGAGAAATCTGTGTATGTGTGTGTATGTGATGCGTTGGAAATCAAGGGAGAGTGCACATGTGCTATGTTGAGGTCAAGAAGTGAGGTGTGTGTGTGTGTGAGTGATTGTATAACCTGCTGAAGCTCAAAAACAAAGAGGGAAAAAGAGAGGAAGCAAGAGAATGGTAATTGGAGATCTCAAGAGTGTAGAGAGAGAAACCCACTTTTGTGCTAAGAATTGAAGATGAGGTAGAGAGCTAAAGAAAGAAAATCTAAGAAAGTGAAGGATTGAAGAAGAATTCACCAAATTGAAGATTAAAGGTAAGGATTTCAACCTTGATTTTGTAGAGCTTATGTATTACACTTGAAATTAATGATGAGGTTGAGTTCAATTTCATGAAATTTGTTAAGAAATATCAAGAAGATGATGAATAGTAAACTAAGGCCTCATTTGGCAAGTGTCCCTTTAGTCAAAAAGTCAAAAAGTTACTAAAAAACCCAAAAAGTCAATAACCCATACCAAAAAGTCAAAAATTCACTTTTCTCTCTACTTTTTACACATCTTTTCGTAAAAAGTCAAAAAGTCATTCCAAACATACTACTTTTTTTTACATCACATTTTAGCTAAAAAGCCAAAAAGTTACTTAAAAAGCCTGTTCCCAAACGAGGCTTAAGTTCACATCCATGGTTGCATGTCTCATGTTTCATCATTTTGAACTTGGTTTTGAAGATCTTGCATAACATAAGAGTTGCATGTTTTCAAAAACAAAATTATGGCTCACATGTTCAATTTCTTACTTTGAAAATCAAGAAGAAATAGAATCCACTTGTATGTAATTTTACATATAATGAAAAGAAAAGAATTAAGGTCAAGAACTAAGAAATTAATTTGGAAAATTTATCAAGTGAGTTTAATTTGTGTTATTCCTCATGAATTTGGACTTCACCTTTACATGCATCAATGAATTTTTAAGAGATTTGAAGAATTAATTTCATGTTCGAGTATAAGAAGAGCAAGTTTTGGGAAATTAAGAATTCATGAACATTTTGGAACTTAATATTGAATTAAAGGAATTTTGGATGTAATTGGTTTGAATTTTGATCCTAATTTCACACATGCAAATATTTTTCTAAGAGTTTTATAACTTTAATTTCATGTTTTAGATAATCCTCCATGCATCGTGAATTAAGAAAGTTATGGAATTAGTCTCATGGATTTTGTAAGAAATAATGTTTTAAGTAAGAAATTAAGTAGACTCATAGTTATGGAAATTTGGAATTAATCACTTTGGGTTTGAATTTAGTTATCTTAACATGAAATTGAGTTTCAATTATACATACATTATGAATTTTTCAAGAGTTTTGAAAGTTTAATTCATGTTTTAAAATTTGTGGGTTTGAAATTGGGTTTGATATGGAGAAAATAAACCAAATCCAAATTTGGACAATTGGAGCATGATTTTGAATAAATGATTTCTAATTGAAAGTGTTTATTAAATTATGCAATGGTTCTCCATATTTTTGTACCAAAAATACAAGTTTCGAGGCTTTGAATATCAAATTTGAACTTCAGCTACAATTCTGGAAATTCCAGAATTCACACTGTCCACTCGAGCGAGGAAAGTCTCGCTTGAGCGTGAAAATCGAGCTCCCAGAAGTTTTTCAAAATTTTACAGTCCGCTCGAGCGACCAAAGTAGCGCTCAAGCGAGTACCCTATTTTCAGCAATTTTTAACTAACTCTTTTAAATGCGTAATTGCATCCTCATGACATTCTAAGTATTCTTAGGCACCAATTGGACTCACATAATCATGGAATAAACTAGAAACACATAAAGAGAGTTGAATTAAAATGAAATGAATATTGAATGGTGCTTCTATTGTGTTTTTGTTATGTGATTTATTTAGGTGGGCATCCGAGGCCTTATATCGACTTAACCCACTGTGAGTAGTAACTTTGTAAAGCTATGTTCAGTTTTAAGTATTTTCTGAATGATATAAGACGATCTATTTCTGAAATATTAGCTTCTGTATAAATGAATGGTTGTCCAATGTTTCTGAAATGTATTCGTGGCATTCTTAACTTCAAATGACATTTGTTATCTGTTCTGTTACGTCCCAATTATGGGCCAACTGTACGTCTCATGAGCCAACTGTTATGGATCCTTATGTGTACGTCCCTTTATGGGCCAACTGAATGTCTCATGAGTCAACTGTATCGTCTCCGTGCACATAAGTCAACTGTATGCCTTTATGGCCGTCCTTTTATGGGTCAACTGTTTCTGCTAGTGCTAATGAATGTATCACATATGATTAACTGTAAATTCTGATTATGAATATGATTATGAATCTATATCTGTTATGAACTATGATTTCTGAACATGATTATGAATCCATTTCTGACAACTACTGAATTTTATTTTCTGTAACTGTTATGGACATCATTCATTAAACCCTTTACTCTATTATTATTCACTGGGCACCAGCTCACTAGTTATATATATATATATATATATAGGTGATCAGGCGCGTGACCAGGCTTAGAGGCGTCTGTCTAGAATCAGTTTTTGACAGCCAACCTATGTGCCTCCCGTGGAGGTTCCGAACATGTCTAGTGGTTATGGCTAAGTGTATAAGTTGAAGTTTTGTTTTTCCGTTCAGTTAGACAAGTCTTTGTATATTTTGTAAATAGGACTAAGTCCCTTTTTGGCTAACTTATTTATATGTTTATATATGATGATGTGTATATGTATGTATATAAAGTTTTAAAATTTCTCTGTCTCATATAAGTCTTCACAGCTCAATGGACGTTGTATATTTGTTATTTGCTTCCGCTAGCCCCTAATATTATGTTAGTCTGTCTTAGAGGCCTTTGGTAATCCCAGGATTACTGGCTGGTTACGATGCTAAACTTATAGGGGCAGGTTTGGGTCGTAACAATATGTGAGTAATGGTCATGAGACATGTGATGTTGGTTATGAGGCAAATGGTGTTAGTTATGAGATGTGGTTATGACATAAGTGAGTAAATGTTATGAAATATATAATTAGTGATTATTAGATATGTGATTTTGGTTATAAGCAAAGTGATGTAGTTATAAGTTAAAGGGTGTTTGGTTATGAGATATGTGATTAGTGATTATGAGATATGTAATGTTAGTTATGATCAAAGTGGTGTGGTTATGAGATATATGATTAGTAGTTATGATATATTTGGTGTTGGTTATGAGATATGTGAGTAATGGTTATGAGATATTTAATTAGTGATTATAAGATATGTGATTTTGGTTATGAGCAAAGTGGTATTAAAGAGTGTTTGGTTATGCTATATGTGTTAGTGGTTATGAGATATGAGATATTGGTTATGATCAAAGTGGTGTAGTTATGAACAAAAAGGTTGTTAGTTATGAGATATATGATTAGTGGTTATGAGATATGTGATGTTGGTTATGAGATGTGGTTATGATTCATGTGGGTAATAGTTATGAGATATGTGATATTGGTTATGAACAAAGTGGTATGGTTATGAGAAAAATGGTGTTAGTTATGAGATATGTGACTAGTGATTATGAGATATGTGATATTAGTTATGAAAAAAAGGTGTCGGTTATGAGATATGTGATTAGTGGTTATGAGATATGTGATGTTGGTTATGAAATATGTGACTAGTGGTTATGAGATATGTGATGTTAGGACCCCTAGACTCCTCTGATTTCCTTTGCCCTCTTTTTGGTAACCGGTTACATCGGTTGCCAATTCAAAATTAAATTATTAAATTAATTTAGTTATGTGGTAGTTATGAAATAATATGATATGTATGATAACTAAATATAACTAAGTTATGAGTTAATATGATAATGATTATGATTTATATGATATTAGTTATTGATGATACAGCGTGTTCTAGATGGAATGGGTCGGACTAATCCACGCTTCAAGAACCCGCGTCCGAATGACCAAGCCCACCAGAAGACCTGCACAAGAGTTCAACGAGGAACGGGGAGTCCCCCAGCGAACCCTCCGACGAGCAAGTTAAAAAGAGAAGTGGAATATAGAGATAGATTAGAGATAGAAAGCTTAACCTTCTTCTTGTCTTCGACGTCTGCTTATATCCTCTGGTAATCATTTCGTTGTCCCTTCCGACTTGTCGCAATGGCCGAAAGTCTATGCTCTAGCTTGCCTTGTTCATGGTGAGGCCGTTCTGTCTCAACGAGGAGGGCTTATCGCAATAAATGCTGTAAGAGGCTTCATTAATGACTGATGTGCAGTGCAATAACTTTGCAGGATCTTTGTCTGCTTATGTGGCTTGTCCTTCACCTGCCACGTGTCTGAGTGTCATTGGTTCTTAATGCCATGTTGACTTCCAGCCATGTTGGGTCTCATCAGTTGAATTATGTATTGGGCCCTAAGTAATGGTGTCACACCCCAAACCCGCCCCTAAAAGTTTGGGCATGACCCGTTCGAAAACGAACACTTAACCTGTTGTAAATAACATATGGGGCCTCATCGGAAGCATAAAGTAAGAAAATAACTATACATATAAATTCCATTAAGCTACATCTACATGCCAGGACCTCTTATACATCACATTCATCATGGAAAATAGATAAAGCTCCAAACCATATTTTGTAGCATCGGTAATAAACAACATACGTACAGACCCAGCCCCGTCATTGGGCTTATACAAAAATCATTGAAGTTCTACGTCTTCAACCTTAAATGGGTAATCAAAATTAAGCCAACATTTCAATAGTCTTTACAAAAATAAATGGCTTCGTGCAGTGCCTGAACCCACGAAGGTTGATAAAAGAAAACGGGTGTCATGACTAGGACTGACCACCTGGTTGGTTACCTACAGAAACAGACATTAAACAGAGTGAGCCAAGCTCAGTGAATAGTAATACATAAATAAAACGATGCTTAACTTGAAACATAACACATAGCAATGCATATAAAGATGTAGAGTTCACATAGTTAGTCTGATTCTGTGCTAAGTACATAACGGCCTTAGGTTCAATCTTGCAACATAAACATGGTGGCTATAAGCCCTTGAAACATGGTGGCACGAGGCCCTTGAAACATGGTGGCTATAAGCCCTTGAAACTTGTGACATAAAGCCCTTGTAACATATGGCACTAAGGCCCTTGAAACATATGGCATAAAGCCCTTGTAACATATGGCACTAAGGCCCTTGAAACATGTGGCATAAAGCCCTTGTAACATATGGCACTAAGGCCCTTGAAACATATGGCAGAAAGCCCTTGAAACATATGGCATGAAAGCCCTTGAAAAGTTGGCATGAAGCCCTTGAAAGATTGGCATTAAGCCCTTGAAAAGTTGGCATGAAGCCCTTGATACAAAGAACTTGTAACATCCTTGAACTTGTAACATACGTGAACTTGTAATAGACTTAAACTTGTAACATACATAAACTTGTAACAACATAAACTTGTAACATACATAAGCTTGTAATAGACCTAAACTTGTAACATATACTTGAAACATACCTGAACATACTTGAACTTGTAACATACTGGAAACATGTCTGAAACATACTTGAACATCATTCATTAATTCAAATGATACATATCATACTAGAGCATTTCTTGTTGTCCTTGAAACATGGCATAAGCCCTTGTAACGTATTTGACCTTGTAGCATATTTAAACTTGTAACATATACTTGAAACATACCGGAACATACTTGAAATTGTAACATACTGGAAACATGCCTGAAACATACTTGAACATCATTCATTAATTCAAACGGAACATATCATAACTAGTGCATTTCTTGTTGTATCATGTCATTATCGTACGCTTAATAATGACAGACTAATTCACATTCTCATGAGGGTCACACAATGATGCTAAACTTTGCACTTATATCGTAGATTCTGAATAACTTCCACTTTATAAGCAACATAGCAAAATAACTTCAATTCATATGGATACACATAGTTACTCTTATATTTACTCAGAATCCATTCTTCAAGAATGAACATAAATTCTTTTGGGTAAATGACTTACTTTACGTGCTCTATTAATCAATAGCATACACCTTTGTTTAATCATTCTTATATGTTAACATAATTGCCTTGCCTTGTAATTAACAGAGTCCTAATGGTAACCGTTACATCATTCCCATGAGTTGACATAATTACCGTAAAGTTAACAGGACATTACTGATAATTAGTAACGAAAAGTAAGCACATTTTCATTAGATTACAGATGACTTTATCGGTTTCACAATTTCACAGTTCGGCCCTTGGCCTGAGAGGTTCTCACATTCACAATAGCCTTTGGGTTTCATAGATTCAGAACTTATCACATCGGCCTTCGGCCCTTTGGATTCACAAGTTCACAAGTTTGGCCCTTGGCCTCATAGCTTCATAAGTCACAAGTCGGCCCTTGGCCACATAGGTTTGATATTCACAAATGGCCCTTGGTCACATAACTTCATATTTCACAATGGCCCTTGGCCACATAGATTCAAATTCACACAAATGACCCTTGGCCACATAACTTCATAATTCACAAATGGCCCTTGGCCACATAGATTCATAATTCACAAATGGCCCTTGGTCACATAACTTCATATTTCACAAATGGCCCTTGGCCACATAGATTCATAATTCACAAATGGCCCTTGGCCACATAACTTCATAATTCACAAATATTCATAATTTCACAAATCTTTTGATGTTCCCATAATTTCACAATGTTTCTCATATAGCATACATAACATACATGTCAACATAATTCTTACGACGAAGATCATAACGTCAATAACAATAATTATTAACGGTTAAAGGTACATCGAAGTACTACTACTCACAGCGTTCAGGTGCTTGGTCCGCCCCTGTAGCTGACCCTACACAATTCACGTAATTCAAACATCATTTATCATAGTACATCACCATTCAAGTCAGCATTATTCAACACAACATAACTTCAACAAAAGTTAACATTTAGTTCATCAACACCATTTGTAATTTAACATAATTCAAAATAAATCCTTGAATCCCATTTCAACATTCCAAAACCAAGTTCATATCATTCATACCATTAATAGATTATTTCCCCAATTTTCCCTTCACATGATAGTATGAATTCCAATATTCATAACAAGATTCATTCGCAAATTTTAAACATAATTTTCAAACATTTCCAAATTCTAATTAAACTTGAACACATATAATTCAATACCTCAATTTCATTATTCTACTTTCAATTTGGGCCAAATCATTGGGTATCATCATTAATCAACCTAGGGTTTCGAGAAAAATGAGGATTTTTAACAAAAATTCACACTTCTTAAATTACCACTTTTAATTCCAATTTCCCAATGATTCTACATCTAGGATTCACAATTCATCATTTTAATCCACCAATTTAACTTCCAACATCTCAAACTCTAAATCCCCAAATCTCATAATATGCCCTAGATGATAAAAATGAAGGTTTTTGCATTAATATACTGAAGTTACCATAAATCTATCCATAGATGTAAGTATTGAGGAGATCTAGAACCCCTACCTCGAAGAACAAACAAAGAAGCGAGCTCGGATGAGATTCCACCTCAATTTCAAAATTCAATCGGTTGGAAATGTTGACCCTTTCTTGTTCTCCATCCTTGATACAAGATCCATGGAGGATTTGTTGATAAAAGTGGAGGAAATCAAGGTTTTGGAAGCTAGGGTTTCGGACATAGAAGAGGGGAGAAGAAGAGAGGAAAAGAAATTGCAAGAAATGGTCCAAAAATCCCGTTTTTGGAGCTGCTGTCCCGCACAGACCGCACGTGCGGCGGCTATTCCCCGCACGTGCGGCTCTGCTTCCAACACAGATGTAAAAACTTCAAACGGGTATAACTCTCTCATCAGGACTCCGTTCTAGGTCGTTCTTGTGTCCAAATCGAAGCCCTGGAAATAAGCTTTCCAATGGTTCTAACCTCACATTCAAATTCAAAGTGTGGAAAAAAAAAGGACAAATGAATGACGGCTGATCGTAAGTTAACTATTCGAATTAAATTCGTTGGTCCAATCTTACTTTACCATCATACCACCACCTCAAATAATACCCCAAAATAAGGTAAGAACATTCCAAATACACTATTAAGAATATCAAAAATGAGCCCATGCTCGAGCGGAGGGTAAAAATTTCAAGCCGATACATAAAGGTCGCCATAACTCAGCAGATATTCTTTAATTCCGATAGATATAGTTGAATTAAAACACATTAACCCCTAATTAAATAAGGATGACTTTCTATACGCATTTTGGGGTCATTACAGATGGGCTTGGGTTGTTCATAGTGGGCTATAGACTTTATGGGTCTACCCATGTTAGTACTCCCACATTTCCAAGTGCAGCTTTAGTCCAACGAATGGGATAATGAAGAGAATGATAGTTGCTAGAGACTGGCGAGGTAAAGGGGCCGACCATGAGGAGGGCCGACCGCGACGGGTGATCGAATGGAGAGGCCAACCTCGTGGAGGGCAGACCATGAGGAGGGTCGACCGCGAAGGGTGACCAAGTGGAGGAACCAACCATGAGGTGGGCCAACCGCGAAGGGTGACCGAGTGGAGGGGCCGGCCATGAGGAGGGCCGACCGCGAAGGGTGATCGAGTGGAGGGACCGACCATGAGGAGGGCCGACCGCGAAGAGTGACTGAGCAGAGGGACCGACCATAAAGAGGGCCGACCACGAGGGGTGACCGAGCGGAGGGACCGAACATAGGGAGGGCCGATCGCGAAGGGTGACCAAGTGGCGGTACGCGGGGCCCGAGGGGTGGCAGGGCACGTGGTGATTTGAAGTGGAAAAGACAGGGTAGGGGAAGGGGGCAGTGGATCGTGGGCGTACACGTGGCGGAATCCCATGATAGGGAAGGTTAGGCGTTGAGTAAAAAATGAGACGATAGGTCAATATAGGGTGTTAAAAAGACAGTTTTGGCGGATTTTTAAAAATTTTCAAACTAGCGAAATTCAATTGTGACCCTTGGAATATAGGCAAACCTTGGGCTTTTGGTATTATCCGTTTTACGTATCTCTTTGCAAACAACCAAAATATTCCAAGTGTAAACTCCTTTGTGTCGAGTGATACCCCTTTACAACATTTTGTGGACTATATCGCACCAGCATCTGAAGCTATTCGCAGACACACAAGAGAGATGGCCCAAGAGGAAGCAACAACCGCGAGGGTTGATCCATTGGGCGACGACGATGCGGTGGATTTAGCAGAACAATATCACACGGAGCGTAGGGATGGGGAGGGAGTGAGTCAGGCTGTGCGAGCTCGCCCCAGGACAATAGTTTCGGCCGTGAGACCTATTAGTCAGGTGGAGCTAGACCATTGGCATACCAAACCAAACAGGTCCGTACTGACAGCAGAGGAGTTAGAGGGAATAAGGAAGAAGTACCAAATTCCCGCGGAGGTAGGGCTGAGACTGCCCACATCCAAGGAGAGGGCGTCAGATGTGTGGCCAGACGAATTTAGCCTCTAGGAAGAAGCATTGCGAGGAGGGTTGAGGCAACCCCTTCCTCAAGTCGTGGTGGACGTGTTGAATAAGTTGGAAGTGGCGCCAGGGCAGTTGATGCCGAACGCTTGGAAAATATTGATGGCGTGCGCGAGTTCCTGGCAACAAGCAACCGGAGGAACGGCAATGACAGTAAAGGAGTTCTTCTCCTGCTACAAGGCCTCTAGTCAGCAGAAGACTTGGGTGACGCTGCAAGCAGTGACGGGGCGAGGTTTGGTGGCGGGTCTTCCATCTTCAGTGAAGGGGTGGAGGCCGAGATGGTTCTTTGTGACGGCGAACGGTGGAGCGGAAGTTCGTACAACGTGGAAGGTATCCACCAAATCAGTCAAGCCCAAGTTGGACAAGGCGGCCGAGGACCGAGTAAAGAGGGTGAGGGAATGGAGAGAAGAGAAAGGAATGAGGTGGGATGAGCTGGTCCTGCCTTCAACGTTGTTTGCTGTGAAATTGGGATCGCAACCGTTGGGGGAGGACCCAGCAAGGGAGGAGCTAGAGGCACAGAGGGGCGGAGGAGGAGGAGGAAAGAAGATTGTTCGCCCGAGCGGACAAGTATAAAGAGGCAAATTTGGGTCCTGCTCCAAAGGTGGTAATGAGGGAAAGGATTCGACCTCGCCCTAAGCTTTTGGACGATAAGAACCTGAGTGAGTTTGCCCCATTGCCACAACCAATAGACCCCTTGAAGGAGAGGGGCATACGAGAGGTGGAGGTGGGACTGAAGAGGTCGAAGAAGAGGAGGGTTGCCACTGAGGGGGCTACAGATGCGCCCGGTTCGAAGAAGATGAGGGTTGGTGGGGAGGACACTCCCATGGTGGAGAAGGCAGAGGAGAGGGGGATGGGGGCTACTCCAGAAGGGGTGGTTATCCCAGAGGCGCAGGGGGACGAAGGTTAAAGGGCCCAAGAGGAAGAAGAGCACATGAGTGCCATGGGCCCCAAGATGCAAGTGGAAAATGGGTCAGCTGGCCCTGAGGAGTGGGTGGGGCAGCAGTCCAAGGGGAGTCCTGCGCGCCAAGGAAAGGGGGTCAAGCTGAAGACTACCATCTACCATGCTCCAGCAGTGTTTGGGCGACTGGAGGAAGAAGAAGGCCCAGCCAGGACAGTTGCAGATCACCTTTTGGGGATAGTGGAAGAGGCAGCCATGCACTCAATGGCCAGTTTCACTGAGGCCGGACTGCTAAGGGGGTTGTGTTCTGCCCAGATGGAGGCGACGACCTTAGCAGGAGCCTTACTAAGGAAAGCGGCGTACGCAAAGGGCGAAACTGAACCGTTGAAGATGAAATTGGGGGATGTGAAGGCCCAGCTTGAAAATTTGAGGATGGAGACTGCAGGGTGGAAAAAGAACGCGCAGAGTGCATGTGCCAGGGGACTGGAAGAGGCCTAGAAGGCGAAGAAAATGGAGGTGTTGGCGACGGTGCAGAGGAATGTTGCCGACCGTGCCTATGCTGAGCTGCTCGCGACCAAGTTGGATTTGGAGACGAAACGCCGCAAGGTGGTGTCGCTCGAATTCCAGCTGGTCGGCGAGCAAAAGAAGTTGGAAGAGGCGCAAAAGGCCTGCACCGTCGCCAACGAACGGTGAGATGAGACGATGACCTGTAATGAGGATCTGCGCGCCCAGTTGATCAAAGAAAAGGAAGAAGCAGATCTAAAGATCGCTGGGTTGGAGAAAGATTTGGCAGACGAGCGCGCCAAGGCAGCATCAAAGAAGGCGGGGCTGGAGAAGGCCTTAGAGGAAGAAATGGCGAAACTAGAATCTGAAAGGGCGGCGTACCCTGACCTATATGTTGCAGCGGTTGAGCAGTTCAAGGGGTCCGCCGACTTCCAGATGGCCATTGATGCCGCGATCGCCAGCAACTTGGCAAAAGAGGGGTCTAGGGGGGCTGGCCCGTCGGGAGCGACCGCTGGGAGCAGGAGTAAAGAAGAAGTGATCCAGAGCTTCCAGCGGTCGGACTTCTACAAACATGAGATGGCTGAGTTCTGGGACAGCGGCTGGAAAACTTTCAAGCGAAAGGCTGAAGAGCTGTTCCTAGACTTGAACTTCAACACTGTTAGAGTAGAGGAAGACGATGTGGCCCAGACCCCCTTAGATGAAGGTGTGGACGAAGAAGATCTTGTTTCGAGCGAGGAAGAATGATGAATGTAAAATGTTTGCACTTTGTTTGTAAATAAAATTTTTGTTATTGTTGTTTTTTTTTTTTTTTTTTTGGGAGTGTAATTTCTGCAGTAAACTTATGTATAAGTTTGTGAATAAATAAAATTCTGAGTTGTGTTGGTCACACTGTGGCCTTTATTTTTGTAAATATGAGAAAAATGAGAATGGTTATTCAAATAACGCTTGTGTATAAATTGCAGTGAAAATTGAGAAGTAGGGAGTCAGTCTAACTTGTGAGAAAACCACAATGTAAAGTGAAGTTTAAAATGTGGGAATGTCAAAAACGCGCGAAATTACAAATCACAACCCAGTAGGGAGTCAGTCTGGCTTGTAAAACGTTAACTGTAAGGGTCCCAAAAAGTGAAGTTTTAAATCACGTTGTAAGAGTGTTGATAAATAAAAGGTTAAGTTGGGAAGTAAAAGTTAAAAAAGTAAAGAGTGTTAAGAGACGTAAAAACATGGGCCTGGAATTTGACTAAGTATGGAAACTATGCCATAATCATGAAGTTTTCAAGAATGGCCTTGGCCGAGCTCTTCATTCGTGCTCACTTTGGGTTGAGCCATGATTAACTCGGTCCGGCTGACTCTTCAAGTAACTTAGTCTGGCTAAGCTCCTTGTGCTTAGTCTAACTGAGGCTTTAAGTGACTCAGTCTGGCTGAGCTCTTCATGCTTAGTCTGGCTGAGGCTTTAAGTAACTCAGTCTGGCTGAGCTCTTCGTGCTCAGTCTGGCTGAGGCTTTTCGTGCTCAGTCTGGCTGAGGCTTTAAGTAACTCAATCTGGCTGAGCTCTTCATGCTCAGTCTGGCTGAGGCTTTAAGTAACTCAGTCTGGCTGAGCTCTTCATGCTCAGTCTGGCTTAGGCTTTTAACTGAGTGCTGCAATCAGGACATTATTGAAATACCACACAGATAACTGAGATGTAAGATTGTTGTCATTTAAAGTGTAGCCCATTTGATCAAAAATTTACATCACGCGAGAGAAGAACAAGAACATTCAAGTGTGTAGATTGTCAAAAGGAAAATACAACAACTGATCAATACAAAATAGGGCTTTATTGAAAATAACACTTCAAATGCTCGGCGTTCCATGGGTGGGAGAGGTCTCGCCCTTCCATGTCCTGAAGTCGGTAAGTACCCGGATGAGGTCTGGCCTTGACGATGTAAGGTCCCTCCCACTTGGCTGCCAGCTTGCCCTCAGTTGGATTTTTGGTGGCAAGAGTTACTTCGTACAAAACAAGGTCCCCCACAGCGAACTCCCTCGGTCAGACTTTACGGTTGTAGTGTGTCCTCATTTTCTGTTGGTATGAGGCCCGCCTGACAGCAGTGGTCTCTCGGAGCTCTTCGATTAGGTCTAGGTCTGTCTGACACAGCTCTTCGGTTAGTTCTGGATTCGGGTGTAGAACCCTCGGAGTAGGCAGACCGATTTCCACTGGGATGACCGCCTCAGCGCAGTATGTTAAGCGAAAAGGGGTCTCCCCAGTGGGGGTTCGAGCGGTAGTGCGGTAGGCCCAGAGTACATTTGGTAATTCCTCAATCCAGAGTCCCTTAGCTGCTTCCAGCTTAGTTTTGATGATCTTCAGAAGAGAACGGTTGGTAACCTCAACTTGGCCGTTGGCTTGGGGATGACCTGGGGAAGAGAAACATGGCTGGATTTGAAGTTCGGCATAGAATTTCTTGAACTTGGCATTGTCAAATTGTTTGCCATTGTTGGAGACGATGGCTTGGGGGATGCCAAATCGACACACGATTGACTGCCAGATGAATCTGGTTGTGTTCCGCTCGGTAATTGTGGCAAGGGGTTCCGCCTCCATCCATTTAGTGAAGTAATCAATGGCGACAATTGCGAATTTGGTTTGGCCTTTGGCAGTGGGCAATGGGCCAACTAGGTTGATCCCCCATTTGGCGAATGGGTAAGGGCTGCAAAGTGTGATCAATTCTGTAAGAGGAGCATGAGGGATATTGGCAAAGCATTGGCACTTATCACATTTAAGCACGAATTCGGCGGCATCTTGGCTAAGAGTAGGCCAGAAGTAACTAGTGCGGAGCATTTTATGTGCTAGTGACCTGGCCCCCGAATAGTTGCCACATACACTCTCATGGACTTCTCTCATCACGTAGGTCGCTTGAGCAGGATTGAGGCATCTCAGGTATGAGCGTGACAAGCCACGTTTGTACAAGAGACCACTGATAAGAATGTAGTTGGACGACCGGGCCCTGACTCTGGCGGCCTGCTGTTTGTCGTCTGGCAGTTCTCCCGTTGTCAGAAATAGAAAGATGTCGACCGCCCATGGAATAGGTTCATCTTGGAGGAAGTGGACTTGCTGCTGGTTTGGGGAAATGGCGGGGTGGGCCAGGTACTCAAGGCAGACACCGTGGCTGAGGTCTGACTGGTCGGCAGAAGCTAATTGAGCCATCTCATCTGCCTTGGAGTTTTCTACCCGCGGGATATGCTTGATATGGAAAGTGTTGAAAAGGCGAGCAAGGGGGAGTGCAATATCCCTGTAAGCCCGCATTGTGTCTTCCTTGGCATCGAATTCCCCCGTGATTTGTTCGACAATGACCTGGGAATCACTGAACACTTGGATATGGCTAACACCAATGTCTCTGGCTAGGCGGAGACCTGCTATCAATGCCTCATATTCGGCCTCATTATTGCTTGCGTCAAACAAAAAACAGAGAGCACATTTGAAGTAACCACCCTCGGGGGCGGTGAGGATAAGACCAGCCCCACTGCCTTCTTTGCGGGATGATCCGTCGACGTTGAGGGTCCAAGAGTGGGGGTCTTCTGCCTCAGTCGGGGCTCGCAGAGGTGGTGGGGCCGTGGTCGGAGATTAGTGAATTCCAGGATATAATCGTCGACAGCCTGGCCTTTGATCGCCGTTCGGGGTCTGTAGGAGATGTCAAACTAGCTGAACTCGACTGACCATTGCATAAGTCGGTCGGACAACTCTGGTTGTTGCATTATTTTCTTCAACGGTTGGTCAGTGAGGACGACAATGGGGTGGGCCTAAAAGTAAGGTCGGAGTCGTCTTGAGGCTATGACCAAGGCTAAGGCCATTTTTTCAAGCAATGGGTAGTTCTGCTCTGCTCCCTTGAGAGCCCGACTGATGTAGTAGACCAGTCGTTGGACAGAGCTGTCTTCCCTGATGAGTGTTGCACTGACTGCGGTGTTTGAAACGGCTAAATAGAGGAAGAGGGGTTCGTCCGTTATTGCCTGAGAAAGGAGGGGAGGTTGGCCATGCACCGTTTCAACTGCTGAAAGGCCTCTTCGGATTCTGCCGTCCACTCAAAAGTTTGCCGAAGAACTTTGAAGAAGGGGAGCCACTTGTCCGTTGCGCGGGAAATGAAGCGATTGAGGGCGGCAACTTGGCCAGTAAGCCTCTGAACCTCCTTAACCGTTTTGGGTGACTGCATTTCAATTAAGGCCTTGATCTTTTCGGGGTTAGCTTCGATTCCCCGCTGACTGACCATGAAACCCAAGAACTTCCCAGATCCCACGCCGAAGGCACATTTCTCCGGATTGAGCTTCATTTGATATTTTCGTAGGGTGTCGAAGGTCTCTCGGAGGTCAGCCAGATGATCAGTGGAGAGCTTGCTCTTGACTAGTATGTCGTCGACATATACTTCCATGTTCCGACCTATCTAATGATGAAAGACGGCGTTGACCAACCGTTGGTAAGTGGCCCCAGCATTTTTCAACCCAAACGGCATGACACAATAATGGTAGGTCCCCGGGTCGGTGATAAAAGAGGTATGCTCCCGGTCAGACGAGTGCATCAGAATTTGGTTGTATCCAGAGAAGGCGTCCATGAAGCTGAGCATTTGATGGTCGGCCGTGGCGTCAATGAGCAGGTCTATGCGGCGAAGAGGATAACTGTCCTTGGGGCAGGCTCGGTTAAGGTCTGAGTAGTCGACACAGAGTCGTCATTTACCGTTGTTTTTACGAACCAAGACTACATTTGACAGCCATCTGGGATAGCCCACATTTTTTATAAACTGTGCCTCAAGGAGCTTATCTACTTCGGAGGCGATAAGAGTGTTGCGCTCCGGGTGAAAAATGCGCTGCTTCTGGCGGAAGGGTCGAAATGGGGCTCAATGCTAAGACGATGAGTTATGAAGAAAGGGTCAATACCCGGCATGTCGGAGTGGGTCCAAGCAAATACGTCGTTGTGCTCAATCAGGAGGGCAGTGAAATCGGCCTTTGCTTAAGGATAGTTGGTTGCCGATTTTGGCAATTTTTGTCGGGTTGGTAGGGTCGATGGGGACCTCAACGAGCTCTTCCACTGGTTTCCCTTTAACCAGCTCGTCTTCGTCTCTGACGTCGATCCCTTCAATGATCATAGCCTCCTTTAGCTTGACCTTTTAAGTGAGGCAACGTAACATTCCCTGCCACGGTCTGCTCTCCTCTTACTGTACCGACTCCCAGGTCGGTGGGGAACTTGATGGCAAGATGGAAAATGGATGTGATAGCTTGGAAAGCATTTAAGCCGGTGAGGCTAAGGATGATGTTGTAAGTAGAGGGGCAGTCGACGACGAGGAAGGTGAGTAACTTTGTGGTCTGCCGTGGGTATTCCCCGATTGTGATAGGCAAGTCAATGGAGCCGATGGAGGTCACTCGATCTCCAGTGAAACCGACTAAAGGGGTTTGGAGAGGCGACAGACTTTCTTCCCCGATCTTGAGCTGGCGGAAGCAATTTAGGAAGATGATGTCTGAAGAACTTCCGTTGTCGACGAGAACCCGTCTGACCTTGTAATTGGAGAGAAGGGTAGAGATGACGAGAGGGTCGTCATGGGAGTAACAAATGCCTGTGCAGTCGGCGTCCGTAAAGGTGAAAGGCTCTGTCCACTGCTTGGGCTGTTTGGAGGGTCGATCCAATGTGGCAACTTCTTTGTCTGAGCCCTGCCTGATTTTTCTGAGTTCTGCCCGCTGAGTCGAGCGGGACGGTCCTCCACAAGCAAGCCCACCGGAAATAACTCTAATTTCTCCAACAGGTGGGGCGGGGTTACCTGGTGCCCGAGGTTGCTGTGGAGGGCGATCACGACCTTGGTTAGGTTGTACTGGTTGCCGGGGAGGGGTGCGCCGACGGTTATTTCTGATGAGTTCAATCCTTTGTCTCTGCTGAGGGCGAGTTTCCGTGAATTGACTGAGACGTCCCTGACGTATCAAGCCCTCGACCTGATCTTTGAGGTTAACACACTCCTCGGTATTATGGCCGTGGTCCTGGTGAAAACGGTAGTATTTGGACTGGTCTCGCCGATTGGAAGGAGACCGTGATGATTAGGGCCATTTCAGGGGGTAGTCTCGCTGGATCTGATTGAGGACTTGTTCCATGGGGGAATTGAGGGATGTGTATCGTTCGAACCGGCCGGGCGGTCGGGTTGGCGCCGACCGGTCGGCTCGGGGGGGTCGGTCGGTATACTGAGGTGTTTGGTTATTGTACTAGGTGTTTCTGATTTCTGAGTCCTTTCTCTTTTCTCTGGGGGTTGGGTTTTTGGCTGTAGGATCTTGTCGAGCGGCTAGGGAATCTTCGGCGTTCATGTATTTTTGGGCTTTAGAAAGTAGGGTTGCCATGAGGTTGGGGGGTTTTTGGAGAGAGAGAAAAGGAAATCAGATGATCGTAGGCCGACCATGAACGCCGTGAGGATAACCTTGTCATCGTTTTTCACCACTGCAGGGCTTCGGTACTGAAGTGGGTGACAAAGCTGCGCAGCGACTCCCCCTCAGTCTGACGGATGTTGAGGAGCTGGGTTGCCGGATGCTGCTAGCGCTGGGCTCCAATGAAATGGCTGAGAAATGAGTCACTGAGGTGCTGGAAAGTGGAAACAGAGTCTGCTGGCAGTTGACTAAACCAGAGTTGAGCCGACCCCTTGAGTGTTACGGGGAAAGCCCGATACATGATTTCATCGGGGAATGCATAGAGGATCATGAGGGTTCTGTAGGTCTCCAAGTCATCAACCGGGTCCGATGTACTGTCGAAAGAGTTGATTGTGGGCATCTTAAACTTGGGGGGTAAAGGTTTGTCCCTGATGGAGGCAACGAATGGGGAGTTGGCTGTGGTAGATGGTTTATGTTGTATGTTCTACATGACTCCGTGGAACTGGAGTTTCATGGCTCAGAGTTCTGCATCCCAAAGAGGAATGTTGCCACCACTAGAAGGCAACGGGGCTGGACGCTATTGGCCTCTCCTTCAGGGGTTGGTGCCGAGACCGATGGATGCGGGGCCCGGGGTGGCAGATTTATATCTGGGGGAGGGGGTCATAAGCCTTCCAAGTTGGGTGGATAGGGCTGCGGGATAGTATGGCTCGGGGCTCGTTCTTGGTTGGGTGGAATATCTGGAGGTGGTGGAGGGGCATGGGAAGGTTTCTTTGGAGTAGAGCATTAATCAAAGCTTGGTTTTGCTTGGCCAGGCGGTTAATGCTGTTAGTGAGCTCGGTAAAGTACTGTGGTGGGTTGTTTGGATTGGGAGGGTTGACTTGGTGGTCGGGAACATTGGGGTGGAAGCCATGGATCTAGTTGTGACCATCCACCTTCGCAGGTGGTAGGAAGGGGTTATTGGGAAAGGGTCTCTGGCGACAATGAGCACAACTGCCGCGTGGAGCAAAAGGTTCTCACAGACGACGCCAACTGATGATACAGCGTGTTCCAGATAGAACGGGTCGGACTAATCCACGCTTCAAGAACCTGCGTCCGAATGACCAAGCCCACCAAAAGACCTGCACAAGAGTTCAACGGGGAACGGGGAGTCCCCCAGCGAACCCTCTGACGAGCAAGTTAAAAAAAGAAGTGGAATGTAGAGATAGATTAGAGATAGAAAGCTTAACCTTCTTCTTGTCTTCGACGTCTGCTTATATCCTCTGGTAATCATTTCGTTGTCCCTTCCGACCTGTTGCCATGGCCGAAAGTCTATGCTCTAGCTTGCCTTGTTCATGGTGAGGCTGTTCTGTTTCGAAGGAGGGCTTATCGCAATAAATGCTATAAGGGGCTTCATTAATGGCTGATGTGCAGTGCAATAACTTTGCAAGATCTTTGTCTGCTTATGTGGCTTGTCCTTCACCTGCCACGTGTCTGAGTGTCATTGGTTTTTAATGCCATGTTGACTTCCAGGCATGTTGGGCCTCATCAGTTGAATTATGTATTGGGCCCTAAGTGGTGGGCTTGGGTTGTTTATAGTGGGCTATAGCCTTTATGGGCCTACCCATGTCAGTTATAATATAAAATCACATATCCTCATAACTGATGTGTACTTGAATCATGCATTGGACTGTACAAATAGAACCTGTACTTCATCACTCTATAATTATATTTCTTACTCATTATTTTTATAGCTTATTAGGTAAAAATAACTTAAATAAATTAAAAAAAATTGATTATTTAATTTTTACTTTCTAATTATAGATTTTAATTTCATAAAAGGCTCTATCAAAGAGGCCATTAGCTTGCATGCTTAATTTTAGGTAGGAGATGGAGTTAGCTGGTTCAAACAAACAGGGTTGGTGTGGTGACACCAAAGTAGTGACTCCAAAGGAGAGAGTACAGTCTCAGCATCCATATTTTTCAGCACAAAAAGCAACTTCACATATCATTTGCTCAGACAATCTAATTGATGGCCCAATAATATATATAATACAGTCAAACCTTTCACTGTTCACATTTGCATTGGAACCAACTAAAATGACTAAAACACCCATCAGTTTTGGGACTGCTAATTACAGCCAAAAATAGCAGAGAGAGATATGCTATTGTTACAAAGAAAAATAAAATAGAAAAAAAATGGAGATCAAAGAGGAGTGGAGATGGGGAAAGCAAATAAAACAAAGCAATACAGAACTAAAAAGGAAACATTAATTTATGTTGTCCTCCTCAGACTGTGCAATAAGGGGAGAGTCGTAAACTGAGATTGTCGATTTTTTATCTACAATGATATCCTTGATCCCTAACTTTTCTCTAAAACTTGAGCTGTATCAATCAGCCTCAACCATTACTGAATTGGAGGATTACACACACAAACATATATATGTATATATAAAGTGTACAACCCAGAAAATGAAACTTTGTCACATCTTTTTTTTCTTTCTGAAAACTGTCAAAATACCCATTTCAGATCTAACTGTTTCAAACTTAATAACTGTCATAATCTGTCTAACTGCTTCACACACACATATTATGTGCCCAGACCTCTAATATATATAATTGCCACAACACATATGTATTGTTTGCTAGTGATGAAACCACTAATTCAAGTGAAAGGTATTGGGTTGTTTAGCTTGAGCAAGCATCTGGACAACTTCCTTCATGGTTGGTCTCTCTACACTGCGCTCATGAACACACAACATTGCGACAAAGAAGACTTGCATTGCTTCTTCTAATGGAACATTTTTCAGTCTCTCATCTAGGATCTTTACCACCCCTTCTCTGTTCCAATTCGTTTCGATCTTGGTCCATTGAACGATGTCCAACCCTTCTTCTCCGAAATCACCCACCGGTCTTCGGCCTGTTATGAGCTCTAGAAGTACCACCCCAAAGCTGTAAACGTCACTCTTTTCATCTACTTTCAATGTGTATGCATACTCTGTCACATGATCAAGGCATTAGATTTTAGATTAAGACTTACTATTAGCTAAAATAGCAGTAGGAAGTAACATTAGTCTGTATTAAGAACTACAAGTTTTTCCAAAAGGAAAGTTACAACTGTGTGAATAAAAGGAGTAATTTAGCTTTATCTCTGTATAGCATACAGAAGTTTGTCTTTATAGGGCTTAGGTAAAGTAAAGCTTATTAGATCCCAATCAGGATTCTTCATGGGTTATGCTTTGGATTCATGTTCTTTTTTCTTTCTTTTTTTTTTTTTTTTTTTTTTTGGTTAACAAGAGTTTTGAGTCAAAAAAGGTGTTTCTGATTATGGTTTCCAAGAAAAGAAAAAGTTCACTACCCATAAGTATGAGAGAGCAAAAGAAAAAGCTAAAGTAGAATTTTTCTTTATGTTAGTGGTGGTGGTGTTAGTGTTACCCTTCTTGGACTCAACATGACTCTGAAGAACAAAATCAAACTCAGAATCAGTGATTCTAACCATGACTCTGGTGACTGAGTCAAGCAAAAAATCAAAGTGAAAAGAATGTTTGATAATTAGTAGCACAAAAGTTCTTTTTTATTTTTTAATAATTAATGGCCCAAAAGTTCTTAAGACAAAAGGATCTGCTTAAAACTGAGAATTGTGTTTTTTTTTTACTTCCAAATGTTTGATTTATGCTCGGTTTGTTTTGGAAAAAAAATTACCTGGAGCAATATATCCATATGAACCAGCAATTGCAGACATGCACTCTGAAGTTCCAGTGTCCTGCAAGAACTTGGCTAGTCCAAAATCAGCAACATGAGCTTCAAACTCTGAGTCCAGCAATATATTGTTTGACTTCACATCTCTATGAATTATCAATGGACTACAATCATGGTGCAAGTAACTCAGCCCTTTCGCTGCCTCCACCGCTATCTTCACCCTCGTCTCCCACCTCAGATACGCTCCTCTCTTCCCATGAAGCACCTCCCCTAAACTCCCATTCGGCAGGTACTCGTAAACCAGCAAATTAGTCTCTCTGTTCGAACAAAATCCCAGCAATCGAACAATGTTCCTATGTCGAATCTGACCCAGTGTTTGAATCTCCGCGGAGAGACCATTGTCATGAGACGAGCCTTTCCCTATCCCCAGCAGCTTCTTCACTGCCACTTCCTCTCCGTTTGGCATTGTTCCTCTGTAAACAATCCCCGCTCCACCTTTCCCGATCACGTTGTTGTCTTTCAAGCATTCCAATATGTCCTTGCTTCCAAATCCGAGTTTTTGAAACGCTGTCAGCTTCCATGAATTCGTATTCTTTCGTGACTTTCGGGATTTGACGATTGCCAATACAGCAAACAATAATGAACATGCTAGAAGTCCCAGAGCGAAAACGAGCTTGTATTTTCCAGAGACTTTTGATTTTTTGTCGTTTTGGTCGATGACTTGTGGCGGTGGGGTTGATGAATCGTTGCACGGGTTTGAGTATGATCCGCAGAGAAGAGGGTTGCCGACAAAGGAAGTTGAATTGAAGACTGAATATTGTCCGGTTTGGGGTATCGAGCCAGAGAAGTTGTTGTGGGAGAAATCTGCTGATGTTAGGCTCTTCATGGACCCAATTTCCTTGGGAAGGCTCTGGTTCAATTGGTTCCAAGAAATGTTGAGATAATTCAGTATATGAATTTGAGAAATTTGAACTGGTATTGGACCTGAGAGTTGGTTTTGGCTCAAATCCAAGTAAGTCAGCAAGAGACAATTACCAATCTCAGGAGGAATTCCACCAGAGAAATTGTTTCTGCTCATATCTAACTTTAAAATGTTCTTCAACCGCCCTGTATCGGATGGAATTTCTCCGGTGAATCGGTTTCCATTCAACAGAAGAATATTCAAGCTTGAGAAATTTCCAATAGAACTAGGAAGGGAACCCGATAAGCGATTATTCGATAGATTCAGCTGGGTAAGTTTTGAAGCCACCTTGCTTCTCTCTTCCTCAAATTGTCCGGTGAGGTAATTGTTATGCAATTCCATGAGTGACAGCTCAGGCAAGTACAAAAACCCGTTTGGTATCGACCCATTCAGATAATTCTGCCCCAGCCTAACTCTCGAGAGTGAATCGCATTTTCCCAAGTCATCGGGTAGAGGCCCAAACAAAAAATTGTTGAGCAGGATCAAGATTTTTAGCTTCCTTCCAGAACAAAGAAATTTGGGCACTAATCCAGTGAGCTTATTAGTCGAAAGATCGAGTTCTATCAATTTACCGTTCTGTCCAAGCTCCGATGGGATTGAACCGATGAAATTGTTTTGCCAGAGGTTCAGGACTTCCAAATTGGGCAGCTCGGCGATGGCTCGAGGAATCTCCCCATGAAACTTGTTGATGAACAGGTTCAAGAGGGTGAGCTCGTGGAGGGCCACAAACTCGACTGGGATTTCGCCTGTGAGTCCGTTGATCGAAAGATCAAGAGTCTTTAAGCTTGTTAGATTGCCTAACTGGGCAGGGATTGAACCGGAAAGTTGATTTGTTTGTAGAAACAAAGTGTCAAGATTGTTAAGTTTTCCCAATTCGGGTGGAATCGGACCTTTCAAGCCGCAACTGGAAAGGTCTAGATGAACCAAGTTGATCAGATTACCAAGCTCAGATGGGATTCCACCTTCAAACTGATTGAAGTAACCCAATTGAAGCTTCTTCAGATTAGTAAGGTTGCCAAGCTGACTGGGTATGAAACCGACCAAATCGTTCCCCGCGAGGGAGAGAAAATCGAGCTTTTCCAGGCTTCCATAGCTAGGTGGGATTTCCCCGGAAAAGTAATTCCCGCCAAAATCCAAATGCATCAGATTCCGAAGCTCGGTGACGCCCAATGGAAGCGAGCCAGAGAAGGCGTTGTTGTAAGCATCGAGCACCAACAGCTCTTTCAACAGAGAGAATTGCCAGTTCAGACTTCCATTGAACATGTTGTTTGAAATGTTGAGGAATTGAAGGCTGCTTAGCTTGTGAATTCGAGGTGGGAAAGTTCCGGAGAAACTGTTCCCGGAGAGAGAAAGATTCACGAGGGTGCGAAGATCGGTGATGGCAGGGGAAACAGAGCCGGAGATGTTGTAATTAGATATGTCGAGCGAAACAATTGATCTGTTGTTGGTATCACATTTGATGCCAGTCCAAGAACAGAGAGACATGTAGTTTGAGACATTCCAGGTATTCAGAGAAGAGATTGGAGGTTCAAATGATTGTTTGAGAGAAACAAGGATTGAAGCTTGCCTTTTAAGATACCGATTGTGCAGAGGAATTGAATGAGAAGGTGTGAGGAAGATGAAGAGGAGAGAGAAGATGAAGAGAAGCCTCATAACAGGTTCAGAAGCAGCCATTAATGGAAGATTTGTTGAACTCAGAAGGTGGTGATTTTAAAGAATTCAACTGAGCTGCCAGAGACACAGAGGAAGAGAGAAAGAGAGAGTCTTTGGATGCTTTTGATATGGGAATGGCATTGGGTATAATTTCTTTTTTAAAATTGCTTTTGGTTTACGACTGTGTATTGATTGTGGATTCATCTTTAGCTTTATCAAGAAAAGCAAAAGCAGAGTTTGTGCATAAAGATGCATATTCCAGCAGACCGTTGGATCAACCAAAAATTCAGAAATCTGTTACTTTTAACTTGAAATTACTTTCATACCCATTGGGTCCTTCCCTTATTGCTAAATTTACCAAGGCATAAGCAATTACTCAAAATTGAAGTGTCAATACTTGTTGATCTTCTTGATCCAAATTACAGTAGTTGAGGACTCAATGAGGCACATGTTACATCAATCTAGATTATTTTAGAACACTGTCAAATGGTTACAATTACTAGTAATTTGAAAAAATCAAACAAATACAACACAGTATGGTTCAATAATGTACCTACATCTATGGATGAGAGAGATCAAATCCATTATGTACCTACATCTAAACTCAACTAGTCTCCAACGATGTCACACTCTCTCACTGACGACCTCAGCCCTCTACCTCCGTAACAAGTCCCTTACAAATTTGAATATACAGTGGCTCTGTTTTGGCAAACCTATAGGTTGCTTCTAGTTTTTTTTTTTTTTTTTAATATTTTGAAAGCCTTTGTCAGAATATTTAGTGTAATTTATATTTAAAGTTTATTAGACAAAAATAACTTAAATAAATTGAAAAAAAAAATTTGGATAGTCTAAAAGTTGAGGGACAAGACAAGTGATTTTAATTTTTACTCTCTAATTATTTTGAACTTGAGAAAAGTTACACCCTATGAAATATAAGACACCTCATAACACAATAAACTTAGGCCTCGTTTGGGAACATGTTATTTTAGTAACTTTTTGATTTTCAGGCTAAAATATGAGGTAAAAAAAACTTGTATGTTTGGAATGACTTTTTAGTTTTTTAAGAAAAAATGTATAAAAAATAGAGAGAAAATGAAATTTTTGACTTTTTAATATAGGTTATAAACTTTTTGATTTTTTAATAACTTTTTGACTTTTAAATTAAAACTATTACTTCCCAAACAAGACATTAGTTCAATATTAAATCAGCCTAGGCATGCAATGCAGAGTGCTCTTTTTAAGTCTTTGTTCTTTTGTTTTTTTCTTTTTCCTTTTTCATGTAGATAGATAGGCCTTTGGTCCAAGAGGTCATCTTTCTTTTGTTGTTTGCATAGAAATAACTACTGGCAATTGAGGAGCCCTGACCTCTCACTTTAGACGACTGCACAGAAAAGGGAAAAGCTAAGCATTTTAAACGATACATGTTTTTGAAAAATTAATATCATGTGTAAATTTTTAATAATTTTAACACAAGATCACTTTGTATACTGCCACACATAGGGCAATAGAAAGCTACGAAAAAAATAGTATATTATTTTTTAATTTGGTCAATGATTGGAGACTGTTGGAAAAGCAAAAGGTTTTGCTTTAGTGTAGGTTTTACATTGCCTTTAAACGTGATTATTCAAGTAGTGTTTGATTCACTTATATGAAAATATTTTCACATTTAATTTATTAAAAAATAAATAAAAATATATTTTAAATAGAATTATTATTGACTATTGTAATAGTAAAAATATTTATTTTCACATTTAATTTATTAAAAAATAAACAAAAATACATATCAAATAGAATTATTATTGCCAATACAATTGTAATAGAATGACGACTTCATATAGAAAATAATGAATAATCTTTCCATCTTAATTTAGTTAACTAAAAAATAGAGGGACTTCATTCATCATTTAAAACCTCAAAACAAAGAGTCTTTGCTAGTTGGTTATTCAAGTTTTTTATTTTTATTTTTTATCTGCAAAACAAAGATTCATGAATAAAATAACGTGATCAGTACATATAAGATAGCAGCGATTAGAATAGCAAAAAGACAAAAAAAATACTCAATCCAATTTACCAAACCAACTGAAGAAAAAATAGGGTGTTGACAAGGATTCAACACACCATTCCATAAAAAAACCCCATCTAAAACCGTCTAACACTTACCCATTCCATTTTTTCAATGTGAAATTTCTAACACTCTCAATGTTGTCCATAAAATCATGCACAGAAAAGCATCCAACTTCAACTTTGGATTTGACCCACAATGCCGCATTCATTTTGATTCTTTCGCAAAGAGCATCTCCATCGAAACTTTTTGAGCGAAACACCATTGCATTCTGTTCCAGCCACAGATTCTAATACGACAATAAGACATCAACATGGTGTGCATCCATCCCACCATGGGTTGGTCAGCAACATAAAATCAATTGAATCTTGGGGTTAAAGTGGAGGCCCCACCAACTTGTTTCAAAATGGTTATTCAAGTTGAGACCAAGTCTGATTACCTTTCGCTTTGTTGTAATTAGCTTTACGCTGTGTTTGGTTGGAGGATTTACGCTATGTTTGGTAATTTAGGAGAGAAAAGAAAAGAAATGATTACTTAAGTAATAAGAGAAAAGAAAAGAAAAGAAATGATTGTAATTTCTCTCCTTCTTGTTTGGATAAGTAAGAAATAAAAGAAAAGAAATGATTGTGATTTCTCTCCTTCTTGTTTGGTTAGATTTCATTAAGAGAAAAGAAAAGAAATTATTTTATGTTATATTACTAAAATAACCTTTTTATATTTTCAATCATTTTATTTCTTTTATTTTTATAGGGGTAAAATTGGTATTTTGAAAATATAAACATTTGTGGGTTTCTTTTCTCTCCCAATCTCTCCACTTTTGGAAAGATTGAAAATAAGGGTTATAAGATAAATGAGTTTCTCTCCATTTCTCCCCATTTCTCTCCACTTAAGATAACCAAACAAGGAAGAGAAATACATTTCTCTCTATTTCTTTTCTTTTCTTTCCAAATCACTCAATCCAAACACAGTGTTAGAGAGGGATTTGGAAAAAGAAAGGGAAAAGGTGTGTGAAACTAAGTGAAATATAGGTATGTTTTATTCACATTTCACCTATCTTTTCCATTTCCCTTTCCAAATCGCCCATCAAATCCCCCAACCAAACACAGCATTACAGTGAAGTTCGTTACATTTATGTGATGTGTTTGGGAAATAACACCCTCCCAACATGCAATAATGTTTCGTGTTTGGGAATCTATACGGTTGTTTTTAGATCTTAGATTTGATGAAGGATTTGTAGAGAAAATGAGAATGAAATATTAGTTAAATTTGAATAAAATGAGAAATGAGAAAAGGTGAGACAAATGTGAATGAAATATAAATTAATTTTTTATTTTATTTTCTTTTTCTTTTTAGATCCTTGTTCAATTTCATAATTCAAACACTGCGTAAATCTCTTTTTTTGTTTGAGGAAAAGAAAACAAAGAAGATGGGGCTGCCAGGTTTGCAGCCGTGTGAAATGATGAATGGAAAATGTTGGTGAGGGTCCAGAAGGGAACAATTTTTTTGAATTGAATTAATGGAAATGTGAATCATGAGATATACACTCAATTCAACTTGGAGATGTAGAGTTTATTATATATAATTGTTTCCATAGCACTAACTATACAATGTGATGATAACCGAGTGTTTATAAGAAGACAATCCATTATTATGCAAGGAATCTTCTTTGGTCCCCTCTCTTAGGAATAAAAAGTTCAAAAATTAGGTGATACCTTTCCAGGTTTAGCAGCTACCTAGTGAGAGCAGCACCACTTGAGATTTCATTATCTTCATACTTCTTAAAACTCAATTTCGTGGACTCTACAGGATTCATAACGGTGATTCAAACCGCTTATCTCATAGGCATCAACAAGAAGAACACATATGTAAAAAATTAGATTGATTGGACATCAATAAGCATGCTAACTTATCGTATTTTGTTTTATAAAATAAACGTTTTTGTTTAAAATTATATTTACAATTCATTTCATAAAATAAAATATAATTAGTTCATGTGTTGATATCAATATCCCATCAAACTACTTTTTTGCACATATATATATTCTATTTTTCAAGATCTACGAGATAAACGATTCAGATAACAGTTGTAGGTTCCATAAAACTCACAAAATGAAGTCTTGAGGCGTATGGAAAAGATGGAGTCTTGAGAGGAGCAGCTCTCACTAGCTAGTAGGGTGCATCCCATACATTTTCCGATAAATGTCTATCTTGAAGGGCATCCGATCATGTCTTGATATTTTTGTATTTTGAGATTTTTGTATGATTTTATGGTTGATAATACATTGGGATAGTTCCTTTCCACTGTACCAAAAAAAATACATTGGGATAGAAAATTTTAAGGATAAAAATCACTCACCGATCTTGGATCACAAAATTCAGAAACTCTTCTTGTGATATTTTCAAATGCATAGCTCATGCAAATGGTTCTCGAAAAAGAGAGATGGAAACAGAACACAAAATGTCCTAAGATATGGATTCCTAACCCACAAAAGAAAAAAGGCCACCACTGAGTACTTGAGCTGATTGTCTTAAATTAAAAACAAAAAAAGTCACTAGATATAAATATTAGCCTTGATTCACCAAATGTATCCTAGTTAAAGCTGCTTTGACATTTTCTTTTATCTCTTTATAGTTATGGAGAAACCAATCAGCTTCCTCTAGTGTGAAAGTTGCTGATGTCTTTCCTTAGAATTGTCACATTGTAGTTGGTGGTGGTGCCTAATCAAATCTACTGATACGATAATGGTATGGATCCTCAAGCTTCAACATTTACAGACTCTATCTCTCTCTCCCCCTTTATACAAAGCTACCTCCTGATGTGACTCCCACTCCAATCTCAAATCCTTTTTCTCAAAGTTCAACAATAATTGAAACAAGATTTAAGATATGAGAGCCAATGCAAATGCAAATGCAACCCCCACTCCCCTTTGGTTTTGGATAATGTTGGAGATGTGTCTAAGTCTTAATAGACAATCTAAGTTGTAATAATTTATAATTAATGTAAAACATATGAGATAAGATAACAAATAAATGAGTAAAAATGAACCTTAAGAGTAATATTTTAATAATATATATACATATTAATATTTTGATAAATATAATTAGGGCAATGGTCGAGGAGAACGGAATGGGAGAAGCAAACTCATTTCCACCTCACTTTCTCATTTGGGTAGAAAAATCCACCTGGAATAGGAGTGTGGAGGCGAAGCAGAATAGAAAAAAATTATCATCCCTAACTAAATACATTTTATTCTGTTCAAAAAAAAAAACTAATACATTTAATGTGGCTAGGATGTTGTAATCACTTTTTAATGTAAAATGAAAATTAAATTTACTTGTATACTAATTTCTAATTTAAAATAAAAAATAAAGCAATGATGTCAAAGATCCCCGCTTAATCTATATTTGGTAAACTATGAGAGAAAATAAAATAAACGATTATATAAGTTATGAAAAATAATAATAATTGTGATTTTACTTCCTGTTATTTTGATAAATAAGAGAGAAAACAAAATGAAAGATATTAATTTTTCTCTTGTTTTATTTGGTTAACCTACATAAAAAGAAAAATTAGTGAAATATCACTCTCTAACTTTGGGTAATAAGAGAGATCCAATATATTTTTATTTAGGGTTTGGCTTCCCTCCAGGCCCACCATGGGTCCCGTTTTGATAATCTGAACAGTTTAATGTATAGAACTTGTCAAGTACTATATAAACCAAACCAAGCCTTAAGTCCCATCAAATAGGATCGGCTACATAAATCATTCTGCTCCACGCGGCCCTATGAAAGGCCATTTCGTTAGTCAAATTAAGTAGATCCATATCTCTATTTACAACGCTAATCAACGTTAATCTAGTCCTACTCCGTCCCGTAACACTTTCATCTACCTTTACAGCATCGCATCTTTTCACTACTGCATCTGTTGGTCTCCGTTGAATATGACCAAACCATCTCAATCGATTCTCTCTCAACTTATCTTCTATCAGTGCTATTCCTACTTATTCCTGAATACATTCATTCCTAATTCTGTCTTGTCTAGTCTTGCCACACATCCACCTTAGCATTCTCATATCAGCCACACTCATCTTATCTACATGTTGTTTCTTGATTGTCCAACACTCCATCCCATACAACATCACTGATCTCATAGTCGTTCTATAGAACTTACCTTTAAGTCTAGTGGGTATTCGTTTATCGCACAGTACCCCAGACGCACTTCTTTACTTACACCATCCCGCCTTAATCCTATGGGCCACATCCACATCAATCTCCCCCGTTATTGTGATAATCGACCATAAATAACAAAAATATTCACTCTTAGGTAATTCTGGGTTCTCAATCTTCACTTCTCCTTTGCTTTCATTGTTACTGTTACTAAATTTATACTCCATGTACTCTGTCTTAGTTTTGTTTATCCGGAATCCTTTAGATTCAAGAGTTTTTTTCCAAATCTCCAAGTTTGTATTAACCCCTTCCCTAGACTAATCCACTAGCACTATATCATATGCAAAAAGCATATACCATGGCACGTTATCCTGGATATTTCTCGTCAATTCATCCATAACTAAAGCAAAAAAATAAAGACTTAAGGTAGATCCTTGGTGTAACCCTACAGTGATAGGAAATTCATTTATCTCTCCAGCAGGCAATCTAATAGTGGTCACCACCCCTTCATACATGTCCCTAATCACATCAATGTAACATTTTGTCACTATTTTCTTCGCTAACACCCATCATATTATATCCCGGGGCACTCTATCATATGCTTGTCAATAAACACCATATGAATGTCTCTTTTCTTTTCTTTATACTTTTCTATTACTCTCCCCAAAAGATAGATCGCTTTAATTTTTGACCTACCAAGCATAAACCCAATTGATTCTCTGACATCTCTGTTATATCTCGCAATCGCCGTTCTATCACCTTCTCCCACACTTTCATTATATGACACACTGGTTTGATTTCTCTATAGTTGTTGCAATTCTAGACATCTCCTTTATTCTTATAGATTGGCACTAAAATACTCTTCCTCTACTTATTTGGCATGTTCTTAGTCAACAAAATTTTACTGAACAACCTAGTCAACCAAGCAATCTCTTTTTTACCCAAACACTTCCAAGCTTCAATAGAGATATCATCTGGTCCTAAAGCCTTATTTAATTTCATCTTTTTAAGCGCAATCTCCACTTCAAAGTTCCTACTCCTGCGATAGAACCTATAGTCTTGGTTTATTGTATTACTGGATATTTCTTCTTCTATTGCCATACCTCCATGTTCCTTATTTAATGGTTTCTCAAAATAGTTCTTCCATCTTTCCTTAATCTCTTCATCCCTCACCAATACCTTAAAATCCTCACTCTTAATGCACTTAACTTGATTAAAATATCTTGTTTTCCTCTCCCGTATCTTAGCAAGTTTGTATACCCTATTCTCTCTGTTCTTACTATCTAGTCTAGTATATAGGTCATCATAAGCTTTCAACTTAAACTCTCTCACTACTTTCTTGACCTCCTTATTAGCCAATCTATAGCTCTCAAGGTTTTCTTCAGTTCTATCCTTTTGCCACTTTTTTCCTTTCAACTCTCCAAACACTTCTCTCGAGATTCTCCTCATACAATTAGCCATCGAGTTCCACATAGTGTTGGCATCATCTTCTAAGTTCCAAGTACCTTCCTTATCCATTTTATTCTTAAATATTTCTAATTTATCCCCTTTTAGGTCCCACCATCTCGTCTTATGACTCCCACCATCCTTCCTAACTTGGTATTGCCCTCTAAAACATAAATCTAGTAGTAAAATCCTATGTTGAGAGGTCAGGCTCTCTCCAGGAATCACCTTACAATTATTACATTTTAGGCAGTCCACTTTTCTCACTAAGAAGTAATCTATTTGGCTCTTAACTGACCCACTCTTAAAGGTTATCAAATACTCCTCCCTCTTCTTATATATAGTATTGGCCACCACCAAGTCAAAAGCCAACGCAAAATCTAAGATACTCTCTCCAGCCTCATTTCTGTCACCGAAACCGTATCTGCCATGCACCATTTCATAGCCTAGTTTATCTATGCATACATGGCCATTAAAATCTCCACCTATAACTAGGTTCTCTCCTACGGGTATCTCTTGTAAGATCTCATTCATTTGCTCCCAAAAATCCCTCTTAGTCTGATCATCTAATCCTACTTGAGAGACGTATGCACTAATAATGTTCACTATATTCTCTCCAATAACTAATTTAACTAACATAATCCTATCCCTTTTTCTAACGACCGCCACTACATTCTCCACAAGACCCTTGGCAATTAAGATTCGTACCTCATTCCTGCATCTATCCTTACCACTATAATACAGTTTAAAGCCAGTATCCTCAATTTCCCTAGCTTTCTCACCCGTCCACTTAGTTTCTTGTACGCAAGCTATACTAACTCTCCTCTTAATCATAACATCTACCAACTCCATCGTCTTACCAGTTAAGGTTCATATATTCCAAGTGGCTACCCTATTGTCAAGTACTATATACTTGTAAAAAATCACATTGATCGAATATCGATAGTTACGTGATCAAATCAGTTTTGTATTAAAAAATGGATGGTGAAGAAATAAACGATTGATAGAAATCTCATTCGATGAAATAACTATCAATATTCGATCAACGTAATTTTTTACAGGCATATAGTTTTCGATGAGTTCTACACATTAAATGGTTCAGATTATTGAAACGAGACCCGTGGTGGGCCCCCATGGGTTCAATAGCACTATCCAGTCCGATCACAGACTGGAGGGAAGCCAATCCCTTTTTTTTTTATTAGTAAAATTCTTCTATATCGAATTTGCTCTGTAAAAATGTTGGCGGATCCCAACTACTATGAAAATATTGTATGTCATTTATCTTATAAAATCTTAATATTAGAGACTTTAAAAAAAAAAAATCCTATATAAAATAAAAGAAAAAAAATGATATAATAATATATTACCAAATTAACCTTTTATAGGTATTTTTTAAAAATTTCTTCTACATCTAAATAGATAGTTTTGGTATTATGATATTTAATGTCATACCCTAAACTTGGGTATGACCAGCTGTGGCCCACAGGGCCCTAGCCCAAGGCAAACGTAAGTCTCACGAATCCATAATCACATCGAATAAATATAACAATAGTCCAGTAATAAATAAACCAAAACTCAATCTAGTAACATGTCACAAGTATAAATTGTAAAACCAGCCATAACCAACTTCCAAAAATATATACTACGCAACCCGCCTATAAAATAAAATAATTCTAAATAAAACCTAACCACAACGTATGCACAACACCGACATAACAAGCTAAAACAAAATAAGTGAATGTCCTAGAGGTCCATGCAATTGAGTCTTTGCTTCCCTATGAGTCCACTCTAAGTCCTTTTATCACCTGAAAATGATAAACAACTAAACCAACTGATAGCTCAGTGAGTAGAAGCATGGATAGTAAATACAGTTTTGAAAACAGGGTTCAATCCAAAATAAGATATATATCACAGAAACTAGAGTAGTATACAGTTTTGTTAAAGACAATCTATTTCAAAAAGAAGGTTCCACAATTAAACAGTTAAAATACTCATGTCTCTCAAGAACATAACAAATGACATTCTTCACTTAAAATAGATTACAACATGATCATCAATAATTTTCTGGGTATCAAGAATAACAAGTAACATGTCACACAGTTGTTAGGGTAATAAGCCCGTTGGATCCAATATCGAACTAAGAGTCATCCTCGGGGTGGCAACCCGAGTCTTTTCTCTAAGACGATCCGATAGTAAAGGTCACCTAGCCTACCCCAGATCTTTTTCTTACAATCGTTGAGCACTAAAGTCATCACAGCCTAACCCGGATCTGTTCCCTAGTGGCCAAAGTCACAACACACAGTGGAATAATTTCCATGGACTTTTATATACAGGAGGTCTCAATAATCAATACAATTCAGTTTCGCAAACATGGTAGTTCACCATTATAAACATAAGACCATAACAAATAGTTTACGATATGCCAAGTTTACACATGTTTCAGAAATAATTTAATTCCATTGATAATAAAATAATTTATCAAAACAGTTTAGTTCTTAAATAATAATTTAATTTTCCAACTGTTTAGGGTAGGAGAACATTTATAAAAATATGTAACATGCAACTACTCATCTGAAATGGAATAATACAATCCTCAAATAAAATGTGAAATTCCAATTAGTGCCCTGAACCAAGTATGAAAACTATATGTCACTACTAATTCAAATATATAAAAAATAAAATAAAATAAAATAAGAAACTAAGTAACCTCAAGCTAAAGCGCACTATCACGACTCAACCAAACTCACCATTACTATTAAATAATACCTAAGTTCATGTTCTTCAAGGTCGCAAGTTACCCAAGACATGGGTTCAGATCGAAACTTAATTAAAAGTAATTTTACAATAAAACAAAACTTTAAACAAGTTTTCCCAATCTATTCTCTAACTTTGAAAATTAAAAACCCACTCCATGCTATTCGAAAAATTCCAAAACTCTTCAGATATCAACTAATATATCTTAAGTTTCAAACCCAATTGGTTTTACTCGATTTGCTTATCAAAACAATTATTTACAGTTAATTATATCCAAACAGGTCACTTTCTACAGCACTTTAAAGAAATTAATGATTCTCTTAGTATACACGAGCAATCAATGCAAGGCTAAAAATTTAAGAAACTAGACTCTTAGCCAGTTTTAATAACGTTGATTTGATAATTTTCAGATTTATACCCAAAGATAACGACACTTCAAAAGTTACTGTTTTGTACTAGTTTTCTGGACAGAATTGAACGCATCAGTTTATATGGATTTTGACTTTCAAAAATTACAGTAAAATTTTGGTATGCAATTTAATATGTAATTAATCTACTGTAAAAATTTTAGTTCAAAATTCATCCATTTGATAAGGTTTCTTGATTTTTAAAGTTTGTGTTTGTGTACAGAATTTTTGGACTAAGAATTACACTCATTATTTCTCATCACCAACCACTGACTTGGCACTCAAACAACACACTCGTTTCTCCTATTTGTTCCCAACAACAAGCGGATTACACACATGAACCATTACAATACATAAATATAATAATAAAATAGGACAACACCTTAGAGCTGTTGACCACCAATATTGCTGAAAGTTTCTCTCCAATGTCTCTTCTCTCTCTCTCTCTCTCCCTTTTTCTCCCTCACGACTGTTACTAACTTGGGGTGAACAAATAAGAGGGTAGGGTTTGTGTTTATTTTATTTTATATTAGTGGTGGGCACAACCAATGCGTGTGCAGGTCAAATAAATCAATAATATACAAAATGTTTATGTATTGTATGCAACTCAAATGGTAAGTGTCTTATTTATCAAAAATTTGTGATCTAGAGTTCAAGTCACACCTTTTTTTTTAAAAAAAAATACTAATAAATCTTATCTCTAAATTAAAGACTTTCACCATAAATTAATTTAGTTTAGGTTTAAAATTAATTAAAAGATCGTTAATTAATATTTAATTTGCACCATAAGATTCACAAGTAAAATATTTGAGATTTGTAAAATAATTATTATTTAATTATTTATTTTATTTGTATATTCAGGTTCTCACATTTAATTAGTTTCATTTCTCTTTCAATCTTTCCAAAGAGATTCAAAATAACGGTTTCAATTTTCAAAATAGATTTTAAGTTTTTAATTTGTATTTTCTTATATTTAGTAAAAAAATTAATATTTCGATCAATTTTTTTATTTTTTAAATATATCTAATCTCTATGTACTCAAAAAATAAAAAAATAAAACAATAAATACTACAAAATACAAACATTCAATATATTTTCGTATTTCTTTGTATTTATTGAATTTTTAAAGATTTATTTACAAATATTTTATTTTTTAAGTATATCTAAATTATATGTATTTAAAATTTTAAAAAATTTATCAAAATATTTAAAAGAAATCACTAAAATTAAAAAAATAATTTTGAAAACTAAACAACTAAACAGAGTGAGGGATTTCTCTCAATTTCTTGTTACACAAAAAATCATTCAATGTGTTTTGTTTCAATTTCTTAAATTTAATTTTTTAGAAATTGAGTTTTTTTGTTTTTCATTTTTTTTATTTTTAGTGAATATTTTTAAAATTTTAAGCAATTTTTTTTTGGGAGACTTACGTGTAGGTCCTAATAAATGCACTTATTGTCCAATAAGTCCTATGATAATTAATGATATTTTTCATTAAACTCTATTAAAAAAACGTCACTAATTGTTAATTTTCAGTGACAATATGAAAATTTTGTCACAAAAAATGTAACTAATTATAAGTTTTAGCGACAGTTTAAAAAATGTCACAAAAAAGTGTTACTAATTCCCAACTTTTAGCGACAATTTAAAAAATTCATCACAAAAAGAGTCACTAATTGTAAGTTTTAGCGACAATTTATACAAATCATGATAAAAAAAGTCACTAATTGTTAATTTTTAACCACATAAGTAAAAAATATCACAAAAAAATTATTTTTAGCGACGATCTTATTAAGACTTATTTTCAATAGGACTTGATGATAATTAAATCCAATTATTAGGACCTATTGGTAGTTTACCCTTTTTTTTTTTTACTTTTTTAGGTGAACCTTACTTAATGTATCAAAAAAGTAAAATATTTTAAAAAATTAATATATACACAAGAATAAAAAAAAAATACTGAATTCTTATATTTTTTTTTATATTTTTGATATTTAGTGAATTTTTTAAATATTTTTTTCACAAATATTATACTTTTTAAGCGTATTTATATTAGGTGTATCTAACAATTTTAAAAAAAAATTATTTACAATATTAAAAAATTCAGTGAAAATAAAAAAATACGAAAAATAAAAAATTTTACACTAACCAAATAATTTACAATATTAAAAAATTCAGTGAAAATTTTAAAAAAAAATTCGATAACTGAATTCTGAAAATCCAAACCAAATAATTTCTTTCTATTTTTTTAATAAAAAATGAAAAAAATTCTGAAAATATTTTTTATTTAAAATATAAAAATAACTAGTAAAAAAAAAATGCGAACACTGTTCTGGTCAACCGACCGAACGTCCGGGAGAATGACCAGGTAAACATGTTTTCGCCAATGGGTATAGAATCAATTTTTAAAAATTATATCCGAACACCACACTCAAATGTAAGTATAGAATTATTTGAATGTGGAATCATGTTCAAAACTCCACGCCAAACATAGCCTTAATTTACCCAAACAAGTGATACATGTATTTCTTTTTTGGGTAAATTACACTGACATCCTCTGAGATTTATGTTTATTACAGTTCTCTCCCTCACATTTGGAAAATTACACTGACCTCCTTGTCAATGTAATTATTTGACGGTGTTAACTTTTAAGTTAAAATGACATCTTTACCCTTAACCTTTACATATACTTTAAAGGGTAAATTACATTAACACCCCCTGAGGTTTCAATTTAATACGAATTCCCCTGACATTTAAAAAAAAAAAAAACTAATTTAATAAAAATAAATATGAAAAAATATATTTAATTTGTAAAAAAATATTTCTAACCATTCGAAAGATAAAAATTATATAAAAATGATAATTATTTTTTATTTAAAAAAAAATTTTAAAAATCAAACCATACATAGCCTAAAAATATTTTGATAAGTCATTTCTTACGTTGGTAACTTATTTAATTATTTGTTAATTTTACAATATTTTTACCATCTGAGACCTGTTTAGTACCATTTCGTTTTCAGTTTTTAATTTATATTTACAAAAATTTAAAAAACTGTCATAAAAACTTGTTTGATAATTTTTTTGATTTATAAATGGTTGTCTCAGTTTGTAAATTTAAGGAAAAAATGTAAATTCAAAAAATGAGTTTACGTTGTTTTTAAACAGAAATTTAAAAATTTGACTAACAAAATTTTTTTTCAATTAATTTTTTTTTCAACTAATACTAATCGATGGGGCAATTTGTAATGCTACTTTAAACCTTAGAGATGGGATTGTGATTTCTAAAATATGAGGGGTGTCAATGTAATTTATCCAGTGAGGACAAAATTGATATTTAAAAAAATTAAATTGTTGACATCAGCAAAATCTGTTAGTTGACTTAACAATCAACTAACTGAGAGAGCAATCTGAAATAAAACTTTAAACCTTAGGAAGGGGATATAATTTTCAAAAGATGAGAAGAACTGTAATAAATATAAATATCAGGGCGTCAATGTAATTTACCTTCTCTTTTTTTCTCCAAACACCCAATCCAAATGGTTTGTTAGGGCTCCATTCTTCTTTTTTTAACAGAGTTAGGGCTCCATTCTTGCAACAATAATTTGAACAATTCTCAGTTTTGATCGTTGAGAGAGAGAGAGAGAGAGAGGAGTATGAAGCAATCTAAAGATCCATTTGAAGTAGCATTTGAGGAACTAGATGAGGAATCACCACCCGATTCACCTCTTCCCCCAGACGGGATCGAAACTCAAACTCAAATTCACGCCCAATCTGAATCTGCAGCTGAAGAAGAACAGCTTGCAATTGATTCTAATGACAAAGAAGATGTTGTTGTCATTGTCGAAAACACCAATACTCCTTCTGTAAATACGAAGCCATCGAAATACAGAGCTCATGCTGCTCCGTCAGTGACTGGAAAGATGAAAGAAGAAGACGATGAAGAAGAGGAAGAGAACATGGATGTTGAGCTTGGCAAATTATCTTCCACCGCTGACCCTCATAAAAAAGCCAAGATGCAGTATGTTTTCCTCCTCATTTCCTCTCATAATCGGCTCAATTTTGACCTTGAATTTATTTTCAATTTGTATGATAAATACATACATACGCGGTATGTGTCACCGTTAAAAAGGTAAAATTATAAATTTGATCAATTTAATGACTTAATCTCTCAACTAATAGAGTATTTTTTCTGTCAAAAAGTAACGATTTTATCAATTGGACACAAAATTTAAAATGCTGGTCAAAATTAAGCCAATTAAAAGTGTAGATATAAGGGACTATTGATATTGATTGTCACTATTGTTGTTAGTGTTGTACATGTTGATGTTGTTATTCTCATTATTCAATTTCCATGATTTCCACTCTCTTTGAATATGGGTTTTCACTAATGTGTTTGGGTGAACTAATTAAAAGAGGAAATATGTGTCATTTTATTTTCAATTTTTTGTATTTAGACCATCTCTAACCTTCCGCTAATTTTTTCATCTAATTTGATTCCAAATTTAAGTAAAAAGTTTTATTTGATATGAACTACTCCAAACCTTTCATCAAATGCTCATCATAATCTTTTTAAAAAATTTCCTCTTATCCCAAATTTATCTTTCTCATCAAATTTGATGGGGAAAAAAATCATCTACAATGCTTCATCTTTTTAAATTTTCATCAAATTCAAATTTGATGAAGGATTTAATGAATTATCAATTTGGTGAAAAAAACTACTCTCCCTTAATTTGATGAACATTTGATGAAAGGATTGGAGATGATTTTTGAGTACTTTTTCATTAAATTTAATTTGATGAAAGAAAGATGAAGGATTGGAGATGCTGTAAGTTTTATTTGATATGAACCACTCCAATGGATTAACTCAAATTAAAGCATAAATTTGAGTAAAAGCTTCACTAATGGAAAAGTCGTAAATTTGAGAGCCACAAAAGAGTTTTGAAAATTTTGGGTAAACATTTGAGTCTCCCTTGATTTGGGTAAATATCTAAGTAAAACTATATTTGATATAAGTTTGGGTCAAGAAGTGGAGGGTGTTTTGAGTGATTTTTACCCAAATTTAAGTTTGATTTTGATTTGAGTCAAGGATTGGAGATGCGCTTACCAAATCTCACCAATTTCTATGAGAAACAAAATATGAGTTTTAAAAGAGTTTTTTTTCTTTTCTGTCCATGTATTTTTGTTTCGCACCAAACCTCTCAATCCAAATGGTTTGTGGCATTTTCCTTATGAATTTTTATGAATACACATTAATGAAGAAAGATAGTGGCACTGTAACTATGATGTTTACAACAATGTTCCCACCTACATATTGATTTAAATCGGGCACAATCACTAAGCATGGTATGTGTTTGTAGTTGTAATATTGAATTTAGTTGATTATCAAGGATCATTGAAACTTCTTGAACATGTCCTTATATAATAATGAAATTTCATAAATTTAAACATTTCCTAAACTCTCCCAATGATTTATCTGGTGAATCTCTTAGCAAGTGAATTATTTGACCCAAAAATTGTCTTAAAACATTTCTAAAAGGAAAAACATATTGTATACAAGACTAATACAAATAACATAATGGGAGCTTCTAATGTGGGAAAAGAAAAAAATTAGTAATAAAGTAACTAGTAGGACTATGCATTACATCATTACATGCATGATATTCTAGACCTTTATCTCCTATGTTTTGTAATTATAAGTGCAACTACTTAGCAATGAAGCGCGAACAAGCCCATTAGCTCAAACATAATATTATATAATTTTCTTATGTAATACATGCATTAAGCTATATTAATATATTATCGTTTTCTTGCCATGCCAGTATCCTATGTTTTTAGGATTTGTTGCATCAGCTTGGCTGCGTCTTATTGCATCCAGGTCACATGTCTGTGTTCGTACTCTCATAGAAGGCATATCTAATACCACACTATTTTGCATCATCTTCATGTGCATGGGCTGTTGAAACAACGTTCAATAGTTCTTTGCCATTTTGTAGTGTGATGAAAATGCAAAACTTACTTCATCCCTTGTAACATTCACATGTCTCTGTTGCTCTTTCAGGTCTATTTTATCACAGTTCACAGAGGAACAAATGAGCAGGTATGAATCATTCCGACGATCAGGATTTCAGAAATCAAACATGAAAAGAGTATGTTTCTTCTTTGGGTTGCTGTGGCTTTTCTTCTTTGAAGTGATTCTTTATTGCATTCTTGTAGCAATGAATCCGTTTTGTGTGTGTGGTTCAAAGGGGGCCCATATTTTTGCCATTTCTTTATTTGGCCAATATATATGTTTCAAGGAGATGCCCAAATAAGGGTAAATTACAAATACACCTCCTGAGATTTGCTTAAAATACGGATTGCCTCTTGTGATTTGAAAAATTACAAATACCCTATTGTCAGAATTTTTTATTTAACAGAATTAACTAAAAAAAATGAAATTCATAGTTGCTTTCTTATATAATAATAAAATTACTTGAATTATTAATTAAAAAATGTTTCTAACATTATTAAAAACTATTAATTTATTTGATGATTTATTAATAAAAGGACGATTTGTTATGAAATTAGAAACCTCAGGGGGTGGAATGTAATTTCCAAAACCATAGGAGGTGATTCGTATTTTAATCAAACCTCAGAGAGTGTATTTGTAATTTGCCCAAAAATAATAATAATTTTGGCCTGTTCATTAACTGATAGCTATGAATCTTGTATATGCAGCTTCTATGAGTTGAATCATTTTTGCATTATTAACTTCTAAGGTATTTTACTGCTGCATTAACTGCTGCTTCTATTGCTTCCATTTACAATGTAAATGCAGTTGTTAGCCAGCATTACTGGAAGTGCAAAAATTTCTGTACCAATGACAATTGTGGTGTCAGGGATAGCAAAAATGTTTATTGGTGAGCTTGTTGAAACAGGTACGCAAACAATATTGAATGTTTTAGGTAGTGTTTGGTAGAGTTTTAAAATTATGATTTGAGAATAGAGTTGTATTTTGAGTTTGTGAGTTTTGAAATTATGATTTGAGTGTGAAAAATTTGTTTAGTTATGAGTTTTGAAAAAAGTTTTAAATTGAATTTGAATTGAGTGATGTAACATATGATATTTGATACAAAAATTTACAACTTATAACCAAATACACAACCCAAAATTCTATTCAAAACTCATAAAAAAATTTAAAAAAATTTCACAAATTTTTTTTTTTGTAATATAAACATAACAGGTGCAAAAAAAAAAAAAAAATCGAACACTGTTCTGGTCAACCGGCCGAACGACTGGTGGGACGACCGGTTAGCCCAAATTTTCCTGTCTTGGAAAGAGTTTTCAAAAGTGACAGTAGAATTAATTTTTGAAAATGCTAAACAAACCCCACACTCAAAAGTGAGTGTGGAACTATATTTTGAAAGCTCCACCAAACGGAGCCTTAAATTTTACATTCATGTTTATTTTATATTATGGAAAGTCTGAAACCAAAAATCAAAGTGGCTTACTCAAGCTGGAAGTATTTGTCTAAATTTTGAATGGTTCGCCCTTCTTTGTATCGTGTTTGCAGCCAGAATTGTCATGGCCGAGAGAAAAGAAAGTGGGCCAATCAGGCCCTGCCACATTAGGGAAGCATACAGAAGACAAAAACTTGAAGGCAAGCTACCTAAAAGATCAGTGCCGAGGCTCTTCAGGTAGATTGACCTGGAGGCAACTTTGTGGGGTATGTTTTTCTGTCTTTAGTATTGCCTTTGTTGCCATCTCAATCTTTTGTGCTTCAATTTTACATTAATTGCATGCTTTAGGCAATTAGCTTAAAAACCCTTAGCCTACCCAATTGGTTTGTCTCTTGCCCTACTCGTGCACAGCTTTTAATTGGAATCTTGCCTGGTCTTGATTTCTCCAATTGGAATGAAATTTTGGACAGGCCACATGCCAGTGATAGGCAGGCAGATATCTGTATTGGTGTCTTAGTTTTGGGGAATTGCTTATGTTTCTGGTTTTTCCCACTCATGATAGAAACAGCATTAAGATTCTCGACCATGCTGGATATTAAGCATAAATACCAAAAAAATAAAGAGGAATAACACAAGAAGAGGGGGAAAAAGTGAATAGCGGCTTGGAGAACATATGGAATGTTCATCCTGATAAATACAAGGCATTTGTTCTGTTTATGACTGAACGAGGTAATCCAACTGTCTTGAAATGTCAGTTGTTTAACTTGTATTGTTCTTGAATTTTGAGACAGATACGTATTTAGATTGATGTAGGATCATTTTGACTACTCAAAGACAACATTATGAGTGGTTTTCTGGTGGGAAAGCATTATGTGAAGTTTGTGATTTGGGGTTTAATCAACACAAGAAAGAGGGTGTGGGGTTTGTAGATAAAAAGGAAGAACATGCTTCATTTTTCAGCTTTAGACTGTGTTTGTTTGCAGGATGGGATTAGGTGGGGATATGTTGGTATAGGGATAAGGCCCAGATTACATTGTACCAGACTCACCCCGATACTATGTTTGATATGCATTGGACTAAGCATGGGATAAAGCTTATCCTATCCGATGTCATATTTGGTGTGCCTTAACAGGGGGAGCTTCTAAATACTCTCATGATTTCTCTGTATAGTATACCTACTGCATGCATTGTAAAGTTTATACTTTAAAGAGAAATACTTGTCTATGTGGGTGTAGAGAGAAATTTGATAGGCGTATTTAGAAGCTCTTCTCAATAGGAGGACTGATGTATGCCCTGCTGCCTAAATTGCCACTGCAACAAAAATCTCTCTAAAAATACTAGAACTTGGAATTTTGTCACTTGATGCTACAAACTTCAATGTTTGAAATGCTCGTGTCTTTTGATACAGCTGTTGTGCTTATTAAGGGAAGAGAACAAAAGAAGCCCTTAACGACATATAGGCAATTCTCCAGCATGCTTTTTGGTGGTCACTTCTCCTAGGCTTCTCTTGCAGTTGTAGAACTTCGGTTCCATACCCTTCTTGGTTCCATTTTATTTTAAGTTCCCTTGACATTTATTATTTCTGTACTGCATGTGTGCACGAGAGAATATTCCCTTTATCACCTTGTTATTATTCTATTTTTATATCTGATAGTTTGTTGCTTGTGTAGTTAGTAAAAGCTTTTCTTCACTTTTTGTTGGCTTTTGGAATGGGACTTTAATCTGAAATGTTTGTTTCCTATTATTGCAGATCTGATTTGAAGCATCCACATTGTAACTAGAAGGGGCTAGCTGGTTATTCCAGAGTTCTCTTGAAAGCCGTGATTGATTAAAAGGAAGGCTTCTGTAAATGCTTAATCAGAAAATAACGAGGATATGTTAATGAAATATTGTAGAGAGGCATGCATAGTTGTTTCATCCGACTATATGTATACTATGTTTGGTTGTTTCTCGTGTACTTTAGAGGTTGATATTGCCATTGACTGGTTAACTGGTTTCATGTACACTGGATCAACACTTCAAAGGCCCTTCATGTCTCATACTCACACATGTTGTGCAGCCTAAAACAAAAATACTTCTCTGAGTTCTATTTTTTCCTCTCTTCCCCCCGTTTTTGGTTGAAGTTAGGGCTCGTTTATTTTCAAAGGTAGAATGGAGAGGATTAATATTAGTGAAAGGATTGATAGTGAGGGAATTAAGTAAAATTGTATTTATTTTGATGATAGTTGTTAGTGTGTGGATTGTTAAATTATTTTTATATAAAAGAAATATAAAATAATAAAACAAATTTTTACTTAACAAAAAATACAAAAACATTAAGCATTAATGTTCAAAAAAAAATGGTAAACATGTAAAAAAAAAAAAGAGATAAGCCGGAGGATTAATTTCTTAATACCAAGTCTTTGGTCTCTATCTTAATCCCAACATCCAAGGCTCATCTTAATCCGGAGAGTTCATGAATTCCCTTTTCGTCTCCCAAAACAAACATACTAGTAATGTTAGATATCATGAAAAAAATATTATGAAAATGATCATGAAAGATTCTTCACCGTTAAATTACACATATAAGAAAATACAACAAACTAATCAAAGGAGAAGAAATCTTCATGAAGGATTTCATGATATATTTTTCATGATTCCTAATATTATTCAACACAATATTAGTGGGTTTCATCTCCTTCTCAATCTCATTCCTTTCTCTATCTTTCAAAAAAAACGGACCCTTAAACATAGAAGCATTGGACTTAAATTTTAAGGAGCTCCCATGGATTTGTTGAAGTTGCAGCTGGTTTGGTTCAGATCTTGTTTCTCATTTGCACTCATGTTGCGCATCCTCGGTTTACATATATACACATCAAAATTTTGAATTCCTTCTTCCACAAGTGGAGAAGATGGTCTTCCTCTGATGTCTCCAGCCTCCAACCATAATAGAATAAATAGGCGAAGCAGCCAATAGCAGTCCATTCTCACCTATCAGTAGATGGCAGGTTGCTTTTGGCGGCACCTGTGTGACAACACCCTAGAGAAAGCAACACTTTCATGTAACATGTCATGGTCAAAGCCCTTATGAGGTAGTGATGAGTTTTTGATAATCGGGTGTCCAAACTAACTCACGTGTATCTCAATTAATTTTGAGACTTTGAAGTTAATGATTGGGCAAGATTTCTAATGATCCCTTGAGGTGATGAGAATTTGAATCTTATCATTAAGTTTTTGAGAAATGTTAGGGATCAAGAAAATTTTTTCATGAAAATGATCATGAAGGATTTGTGACTCTTAGATTACCTTGATTAGTATGTGGTACTTTATTCTAAGTGTAATCTAAAGGTCACAAATCTTTTATGATCATTTTCATGAAAGACTTTTCATGATACCTAGTATTGTGTAAGTTTTTATCACTCGGTCAACCTTTTGAGATTCTGAGATGATGATAAGTTGAGGTGATGAGAATTTGAATCTTATCATTAATGCTGTGTTTGATTGGGGGATTTAGGGAGGGATTTGAAAAGGAAAAGAGAAAATGTATGTGAAACTAAGTAAAATATAAGGCCTAGTTTGGGATACTCAGAAAAAGCCAAAAAAGTCAAAAAGTTACTCAAAAAGTTAAAAAATTATCATTATTCATCAAAAAATAAAATAAAATAAAATTTACCCACAAAATTACAACTCAGTCTGATCGGTTCAGAGTCTGTGGCCGCGTTTTTTTAGAACAATTGCACAGTTGGGATGCAATTTTAACACACTGCTGTTTAGCCCGTGGAGGTCCATCACAGGTCCCGTTTTGATAATCTAAACCATTCAATGTGTAGAACTTGTCGAGTACTATATTTCTGTAAAAAATCACATTGATCGGATATCGCTAACTACATGATCAAATCAGTTTTGTATAAAAAATGATGGTGTTATAGTTAACGGTTGAAAAAAACAAATATGATCAGATAACTATCGATATCCGATCAACGTAATATTTTACAAGCATATAGTACTCGACGAGTTCTACATATTTAACGGTTCAGATTATCAAAACGGGATTCGTGATGGCCTCCATGGGCCGAACAACACCGTCTAGTGCAATGCCCGAAAAGTAGCAACTACTTCTTAGCATCAATTCGGCCTGCGCAGATAGTACGGCCGTACAACTTACCCTCCTAATCTTCTCTTACACACTAATTTATACAATTTTTTAATACACATTTTTTCATAAAAAGTCAAAAAGTTAACCCAAATAACCATCTTTTTTTCCTCAACTTCTTAGTCCAAAAAGTCAAAAAGTACACTTATTTAGGACACCCCAAACAACCCCTTATTTTATTCGCATTTCACCTACTTTTTCCCTTTTCCTTTCCAAATCCCTCCTCAAATTTCTCAACCAAATATAGCATAAGTCTTTTATCACTCGGTCAATCTTTTGAATTGTGAGGTGATGATAAGTTTCACACGCTCTAAGCCTGGCCTTTAGAAATATTGGCCGCAATCTGAGCGGTACAATCCTTACTATCCTACCACTTACAGGCGGTAGCCTGCGACAATTAAAAGGAATAATGGAAAATAGTAACGTAAATACATGACTGAATTGGTCTTAATTGCTGTGACTAAATGTTGATCTCTCTTTAGAATCTTCTGTATCCAAAATTTTCTCCTCCGTTCTTTATCTAGATTTTTTTATTCTCTCTAGAAATTTCTATATCTAGACAATAAATATACATATAAATATATTTTGATGATTCTTCCTTCCACTGCCAATAGTGAAGCTTTCTAGATTGATGAAGATGATACTTAACCGACTTAACTACGTCGGCAAGGAGCAAATATGTGTACTTATAGTAAGAGTTAAATGTGTGATGTAAGGTTTGTGTGATTTTCCACCAAAGTGACAAGTGAGTGTAAATGTTTTACTTTGAGTGTTTTTTGGGTGAATATTTGCTTTAAGTGTTAGTGTAGTATAAGAAATTGTGTCATGTATGTGTGATCTTGTCTTTTATGTGTTGTTTGTGTACATGTCATATTGTGAGAGTTTTTGTATGAGTGCTTTATTCATAGGAAAATGTTAAAAATAATCTTTAAGACTATTATTAGTGTTGAAAAAATGTCTAAAACGTATATAAAAGTGAATGTGTTCAAGATATACAGAAGAGTATATTGAAATTATAAATTTGTTGACATTTAGTGATTCTTATTAACAACTTTAAAACTATCATTAACATGACCTTTATTCATAATATAATACAAGTGTTTTTGATATAATTTTTGGGTGTCAAGCTCAACACTAAATTGATTCTAATTACTCTTCGAGAAATTCATTTTGTTTCTCTGTGCAAATCTATGATGGGTAAATCCTCATTAAAAATAAATAAATAAATAAATAAAAATTAGTGTAGTTTGTGATTGGATATAATTGTTAAGATTATCTTTCGAATAAATTTTTCTTTTAATAGACTTCTTCCTTCTTCGTCAATCAACTAATTATTTCTTGCAAAGAAAGTGATAATTGAACTTAAAATTAAAAGCAAAATAAAAGAGTATAGAATGACTTTTGCTATCTTCGCGAATCATCTTTAAGTCGTTATAGATATGGGTGATTCATTATGGGTTTGGTTTCTCTCCTATTCGTGATCAGACTGGAGGGTATTATTGGGTTTGTAGGGGTCCATCACGGGTCCCGTTTTGATAATCTGAATTGTTTACTGTGTAGAATTCGTCAAGTACTATATGCCTGTAAAAAATCATGTTAATCGGATATCGATAGCTACGTGATCAAATCAATTTTGTATAAAAAAAAATAGACAGTAAAAAAATAAACAGTTGATAGAAATCTAATCCGATGAAATAGTTATTGATATCTGATCAACGTGATTTTTTACAGGCATATAGTAATTGACGAATTTTACACATTGGATAGTACGAATTATCGAAATGAGACCTGTAGTGAGTTCCATTAAACCAACAGCACCCTCCAATCCGATCACAGACTGGAGGAAGCCAATCCCATTGATTATATACAGTGGGGACGTTGGTTTTGTTTGGTCGTTTGGTGACTTGCTTGGTTCACAAGGATTCTCTCCTCTTTTTGGTTGGTTTAAAGGTTATACTTTTTGAATTGATAAGTTTTGACCCCCACAATTTACAATCCCATATTATTCTCTCTTTTTTGTTTTTTCTTCTCTTTTTTTTCTTTATGGGTACTTTCGGGGGAAGAGGGTGGAAAACAAAACCTTTGAAATCCATTTGTAGGAATATCCTTTCCTTCCACACTAGACATTTAACAAGACTGTTTTTTTTAGATGGTGCATTTGAGAAGACTTTAGATTGGTATACATGAATCTTTCTTGCATATAGCACATATGATGTTTTTTCATTAGTGTATAGTGAGACAATAATTTTGTTTCTTTATTAGGGTGAGCATAGGCACAGGAACAGGGTGTATAGTGAGACAATAATTTTGTTTCTTTACTTCAAAAAATTAACATAAAAAAGGTAGTCAATACAAATATTATACATTGAGTAAAAAAATGTGGTTAGCAATTATGTTTACATAAATTTACTATAGTTTTAATTTCAAATTAAAAATTTTAAATAAAAAAAAAACACTATTTTAAAAGCATTTTATTTAGCTAACACCAAATAGAATTTTCTTAGAACAAATGAAAATTATAAAATTTTATTGCAAATTTTCAAATGTCTATTGTTAAACATTCTATCATACTTGCTTGTTTGTTTGTTTGTTTGCTTGCTTTAAGAGTTTTGATCTTTAATGTTTACTTCACATTCATCATATTATTTTATTTATTTTTCTTCTTCTTACTTGATTTTCGCATGATATTTCTTTCATAATGTATCTCCGAGTGTATTAGTGAAAATATCATACACTTAAAATGCACAAAATTACAATATATAGAAAAAAGTAAATAATTGCCAAAAACTAAAATTACTTTAAGAAAAAAAAATAAAAACAAAAATGAAATTATTTGAAATAGAAAATGATTTATTTATTTATTAATTAATTTTTAAATATAAACTTTTAAAGAAAATAAAGGAAACTATATAAAAAAAAGTACAGAAACTACATATAAAATATAATACCAAAAAAAAAAAAAATTGATTTATAGGATTTTCAAGAAGTGAGACTCACAAACAAATTTTGTAAAATTTTGTCTATTCATATACTTTTTATGCATGTTTTTTATACTTCTAATCCTACAAACATTGAAATAATTTGTACTTCTTGCATTAGGTCCATCTAATAGTTTTAGCAAAGCACAGATGTAATAAATTTCATAACACAAAACATAAATAACTGTGAGACAAAGGATCTAAAAAAATGAAAACAACGTTCAATGATGATGTAGAAGAACACATGACATTTTAATTGGAGCTATAACCAGATAAATCATCATAGAAGAGGAAGACAACCTTTATTTTTTATCACAATAATTACATAATAATTTTAATGTCTCTCACTCTCCCACATGTCCAATTCTCTATCAATATTAGAATGAATGTATGAACTAAAAAAATGGAACATTTGAGAAGACAAAGAGATGTGATTTGAAACCTTTCAATTGTTGAATTATATTAATTAATAGTTATTAGGCTTCAATGGTCGGACTTTTAATATTTATTAGCCATTAAAACTGAGTTCTTAGTTTCATCTATATTTACTTGATAATTTAAAAGTTGACACATGTCAAGCCTTTACACAAATACTTGGCACATTTTGTTAGCATCATTATAATGAAATGCACAGTGAAAAAAAATTTCTCTTTTTTTTTCGCAATTGCAACTTGTTATTTTTTAATAAGAAATTATATTTGTCTTAGATATTTTTAAGATACAAATTATTTTTACAATGTAATTTTTTTCTCTTTTTTTCGCAATTACAATATGTTATTTTTTAGGAAGATTGGTTAATAAGTCCCATATTTTGGACTTGTAATCCACATAATCCATATTTTTTCTCGTGATCCATTTAGTCCTTTTGAATTTGTAATGACTAATTTACCCGCCACATTGGAGTGTCACATTTAGAAAAGTACACTAAAGAGTTTTTTAATGTCATATCATACCCGCCACGTTAGAGTGTCAGGTTTGAAAAAAGTACACTAAAGAGTTTTAATTTTTTTAAAGTATCACATCATACCCGTCACGTTGGAGTGTCACATGTTACGTTTGGAAAAAGTACACTAAGGAGTTTTTAATTTTTTTTTAAAGTGTCACATTATATTTGTCACGTTGTCACATTTGAAAAAAGTACACTAAGGAATTTTTATTTTTTTTAAAGTGTCACGTCATACCTGCCACATTATCACATTTGAGAAAAGTACACTAAGGAGTTTTTATTTTTTTGAAGTGTCACATTATACTTGCTACTGGCACATTTAAAAAAGTACACTAAAGAGAAATTATTTTTTTTAGAGTAATAGTTTTTAGTGTTACATCATATCCATTACGTTGTCACATTTAAAAAAAAGTACACTGAAGAGTTTTAAATTTTTTTGAAGTGTCACATCGTTAGAGTGTAATATTAATACTTGCTACATTGCAGTATCACATCATATCTTTCACATTAATAAAAGGGTATAATTATCTACCAAAACACTATCAAAATCAAAACTAGGACTACACAGAAAGAAACTCTCCACTAATAGGACTTAACAGATAAATAGAAAAAACTTGGGACTAATTGGAGTACTTGTTTGTGAGATGGGATTTATTGGTAAATATCCCTATTTTTTAATAAGAATTTATATTTTTTAGACATTTTTTAATATAGAAATGATTTTTTTTTAGATTTTAATGAAATACACAGTGTAATTTTTTTTCACAATTGTAACATGTTATTTTTAATAAAAAATTATATTTGTTTTAGATTTTTTTTAATGTACAAATTATTTTTTACAGTGTAATTTTTTTCTCTTTTTATTTCACAATTGCAACCTGTTATTTTTTTATAAGAATTTATAATTGTTTCAGATATTTTTTAATATACAAATTATTTTTTTAGATTTTTTATAAAAATAATTTAATAATCTCATCACTAACCATAGTATATGGTAGAAGTTGAAAATGGTGCAGTAGTAGGTATGAGAGAAGTCAAAAAGGCTTGTAGGTTGGGAGAAATCAATAAATGCTGAGGTTTTTTTTTTTTAAATCAAAAAATTAGAAAATTAAGATTGGAATATTGGAGCTCTCACAAATTATTTTTTATAGTGTTTTTTTTTTTTCTCGCAATTACAACATGTTATTTTTTTAATAAGAATTTATATTTGTTTTAAATATTTTTTTAATATACAAATTATTATTTTTAAATTTTTTATAAAAATAATTTAACAATCTCATCACTAACCATAGTGTATGGAAGAAGTTGAAAATAGTGCGGCAGTAGGTATGAGAGAATTCAAAAAGACTTGTGAGTTGGAAGAAATCAATAAATGTTGAGTTTTTTTTTTTTTTAAATCAAAAAATTATAAAATTAATATTGGGATATTAGTGCTCCTATAAGGTTTGTGGGTTAAAAACTCCATTTTCCTTATATAATATATAGATAGATAGATAGATACATTTTTTCAACTTATTCAATTTATTTATACTTTGGTCTCTTTTGACAACAAGTTTATAAGCCAACTTATTGGTTTGTTTGGATCACAACACCTCTTTATTTTTGAAATATTTTTTTGAAATAATCCAAAAAAATAAGCCATTTTCCAAAACAACCCTTAATAAGTTATAAACAAAATTTGCACCAAACCATCGAATATTAAAAAAAAATTATAAACAATTTATATAAATTGAAAAGGGTGAGAGATAGACGAATGAAAATGAGTATTACATATAAGATCAAAAATGCTCCCACACCATGTGAGACATTTAGTAAATTTTTTGATAGAATTTTTGAGATTTTAACATTACTTATATGATATTATGATATTTTAGTCCTACTAGATTTAAGTAAATAAAGTTGTACATATTATATACATAAATATTTTTTAGGTTGCTATTAGCACCTATCTCTTTAATTTGGACTCTCCACTTCATTTTTTTTTTTAATTCTAATTTTGTTCAAAGATAAAATTTCATTTCTACCATAATCTTTAATCCTCTAACCCTAATTTTTCAAACCTTAACCCTAATTCCATCACCTCCGACAGCCATCGTTTACCCTAACGCTAACCGTTCACCACGCCGACTGTCCACCTTCCCGTCACCCCCAAGATGTGAAAGACTGCCCATTGTGACCGTCCGATAAGAGCATGATGCTTGCGCTTAGATTTCTCTCCCATCGATCTTCAAGAACCTTCCCGCCCTTCTTCAGCGCATCACTAGGACTCAACATGTCTTGGCAAAAAACAATGACATTAATGATGTGAAGCGCCAATAGCTGACCATTCGTCATCATTCTTCTAGGGGCAATAGCCTTTTTGAGTTCACAGTGAACTCTACAACAGAGAGCCAATCGAAGGAGGAGAGAGAGACGAGACCACCAATTTTTTGTTGTTGGTGGTGGTGATCAATACAAGTAACTCTTTCCAATTGGAGCCGCACACAAGGCACACAGGACAAAAGCAAAAAAATGGTATGAAATGGGTTGTCAGAGGCAACGACAGTGGTGCCAGAGGTGGTAGTTGGGAGTGGAGACTACGGCTTGGGGTTAGGGGTATAGTTAATATTAAGGTGGGGATTCAAAGAAAAAATAGTGAGAACCCATTTTGTTGGATGAGAATTTAAAGAAATACAGGAAAAATTCTATTTTGACACACTTGATTAGTTTAGGACACACACTTAATGAAATATTAATTTAATGACAATTATATCTTAAATAAAAATTACCATAATAAATATCCAGCAACACTCATAATATTATATAGAAAAATTCTCTATACACATCTTTTAGGAACAAAAAAATCTCAATATACACATTTTGAATTAAAAAAATTAAACCCTAATTTTTCCATTGACAAGACTAAGGCATCATTCTATTCCAAGTTAACTTATCAAAAAAAAAAAAAAAGAAGAAGAAGAAAAAGAAGAAATAATTGCATCTCTTCATCAATTATGATTCTCAGCATTTTTGCTGATTCATGTTTCAGATAAGAGCTTATGAAAATTGTTTCGTAAAACCTAGACAATGATTGAATGAAAGAGATGGAAAGAAAACTGCAAATGATATTGAATATTGCTATATCCCATGGACGTAAAGCTTTTGAAGGATCGCTGTTTCTCTGAGAAAGTGCTCTGCATGCCACAAAACTTCCCAATCCTGCACCCACAGTTGTCATATAAAAGTTAATAACCTCAAGTTAGTGAGATCAATCAAACAAAGCTAATAGATGAAGAAAAAAAATTACCAGTTGGAATGGTAGCAGCATCTGAACCACCACAGAGCATTATGTCCTACACACTCTCAACAAATATCAGAGACTAGAGCAATACAGTTGCAATATTCTTGAACGTGCTACATAAAGTTAAGCTGATCAGATCCATTGCAAGTATGGCAGATCCCATATTTGTAGTTGCAAAAGGTACACAAAAGGATTCATCTTCCTGTATGAGACCTATCTGCAGATAAGTGATGATGTGTGTACAATAATATTTGAGTGAATGATATAATTATAATTTTTAGTGTGTGGATCGAGAAAATTAATCAATAAATAAATTAATAAGAGTGTGTATTGAGAAAAAATGTATTTTAAATTATTTAATGTGTAAAAATATAATTTCTCGAAGTATAGGTCCAAAATAAAGAAATAAATGCTAATAGCCTCCCTCATGTTTTTTTTAAATACTTATGACTCATTCCCCGACATATCCATGTGTGACCAACGAACGAATTGATGAATCATAACATTAATATCATCAATGCAAAGAAACTTTTGAACATTATCTACTATTGTCTGGGTGAATCAGTTTAATATGTAGTAGGTTCAGGTGTCTTGCTATCTCCATTGGCCTGCTAACTAAAAAATTAAACTAACATAAGTTTTTGTACAAAAAAATTATGGTCTCAAAATTAAGAATTCATATTTTATCCATAATAGATATGTGTGGTATAAATTAAATTGATGAAGTGTGGAGTGTATGAGTAAAATGAATTTGAACTATTAATTTCTATTTCTGATTAAATTCTAGTTAGATAATTCTAAATTTGTAATGTTTTTATTTTTTTTTTTAAGAACACTATTTTTTTTTCTTCTTAATAATTAGATGGCACATGGCATTAGCCCCATCTTACTTGACCGTTTCTGAAGCAATATTTTTTTAAGCATTTAATTGGTTGACATGAAAATGAAAGAGCTTTAATTTTAATTGATTGTTACAGTTGCCAAGTAAAATTTTAATACTGGAAGGAAAAAAATAAAAATTGGAATCGTCCGAATAAGAGTTTCACCATTTTTTTTTTGGTGGATAATACATTTCATATATATATATACATAATTTATTGTATAAATCTTCAAAGGTGCATATTGTGAAAAGTATAGATACACAATGGGGAAGTGTTACTATGTAATGCTACACAAGTGTTAATCTATTCACATTTTATTGTTGTTAAAAAAATAGCATGTCAAACAAAATATTGGTATATTAAGTATTAGGAATACATCTAATTAGGATTGATGAAATGTAAAAAACAGATAAGAAAGACAATACAAATCAAAACAATTACATTCAAGAATCTTGGCTCAAGCCTGAGCCCAAGCCCTAATGACAGAATTATAGGCCATCCTCCAAGGACTATACTTGCCAAGAAATCGGGGTTGGAAGCAAATCGAGATTGGAACAGATTATCGCGAAATAATATTGTGGGGATATAATTTTTGAATGACAACACGTGGCCAAGGTGTCACCGAAGTGCCAGCCGAGGTGCCACGTGTCCTGATCATGACACCGAAATCGTCTCGGCTAGGCTGAGGGTATCTACGAAGATACCAGGATCCGGGATAAGCGGATAAGAGACAAGAGTCCTAAAATGAGAGAAGACTTCAGTTTGGATTAAGATAAAACTCTTAGAGAGTTTATCCCAATCCTACTGGGAGTCCAAGATTAGCAGTAATCCTGAATCCATTGAAGTTAGGCTTCTATTGGGACTAGGATTGTGTTGGCTATAAAAAGGAGGCACCCCCATGGATCTAAGGTATACTTTTTATGCTCTGTCTAGTGAGTTAAACACTATTTGTTATCTGTGAGAGATAAGATTTATCTGTGAGAGATAAGATTACTGACTTGATTGTCGGAGTGCCCCCGGGTGGACGAACCACCACGAGATTCTTATATTTCTGTAACAGGTTGTTCGGGCTTAATCTATTCTGCCGGTGCTCTCCAGCTGAGTTCCCCCTTTTGGTTGTGTGGTCGGAAATCAACACACACAATTTGGCGCCGTCTGTGGGAACGAAAAGAAAATAGATGACCAACGACGGACAGAAAGAGAAGGTTGGGGACGATATCCCTACCGGGAGTGGGAAACATATTGATCTTGACGTCGAAGAAGACAACTGCAATGAAGAAACTCGTGATAAGAATCACGTAGAAAAGGACGTCGGCCAGGGGGGCGATGTGCCAAAGAAATTGGACCGAAGCGGGTATTATAACGAGGACGACCTCCAGGTATGGAAAGATAGATGCCTGCGGAGGGACGACGAGGTGAAGGGAATGACAAACAAATTGGGAGACCTGCAAACGGTTGTCAATTTCATGGTGCAGAACAACGTCATGCAGCCACCATTCCCGTTACAAGATACGCCGATTCCAGCGGCCAAGAAAGATGCCCAGAAAAAGGGGCAGAACACAGTTCCTGCAGTCCCTCAACACGACAGGGCAAATGGGCATTCTCACCGGCTTCACGGGAGGTCGGGCATGGAGAATCAAAGAGGGTTGGAGAATGATGTTTGGGAGTTGGAATTTATAAGCTAAGGTTGGTTTAACACATGTTGAAATGTTAAAAATTTACAAGTTGAAATTAAACCGAGATCATATTTAACACTTGTTGAAATTTTAAGAAAAATTTACAAGTTGAAGTTAAACTGAGGTCATGTTTAACACTTGTTGAAATTTGAAAAATTTACAAGTTGAAATTAAACCGATGACATGTTTAACACTTGTTGAAATTTGAAAAATTTATAAATTGAAGTTAAACCGAGGTCATGTTTAACACTTGTTGATATTTTAAAAATTTACAAGTTGAAGTTAAACCGATGACATGTTTAACACTTGTTGAAATTTGAAAAATTTACAAGTTGAAGTTAAACTGATATCATGTTTAAAACTTGTTGAAATTTTAAAAATTTACAAGTTAAAGTTAAACCGAGGTCATGTTTAATACTTGTTGAAATTTTAATAAAAATTTACAAGTTGAAGTTAAACCGAGGTCATGATTAAAGGAAGGAATGATATAGGTTCCATCATCTCAAGATGCTGAGATAATAGAACCTAGGGGTCAGTTGTGGGGACATAATTTTTTAATGACAACACAAGGCCAAAGTGTCACCGAAGTGCCAGCCGAGGTGTCACGTGTCCTGGTCATGACACCGAAATCGTCTCGGTTAGGCCGAGCTTATCTGCGAAGATACCAGAATCCGGGATAAGCGGATAAGAGGCAAGAGTCCTAGAATGAAAGAAGACTTCAGTTTGGATTAAGATAAAACATTTAGAGAGTTTAACCCAATCCTACTGGGAGTCCAAAATTAGCAGTAATCCTGAGTTCATTGAAGTTAGGCTTCTATTGGGATTATGATTGTGTTGGTTATAAAAGGGAGGCACCCCATGGGTCTAAGGTTTACTTTTTATGCTCTGTGTAGTGAGTTAAACACTATTTGTTATCTGTGAGAGATAAAATTACTGACTTGATCGTCGGAGTGCCCCCGGGTGGATGAACCATCGCGGGATCCTTATATTTCTGTAACAGGTTGTTCGGGCTTAATCTATTCTGCCGGTACTCTCCAACTGAATTCCCCCTTTTGGTTGTATGGTCGGAAATCAACACCCACAAATATGTCTCATTAAAGAACCAAACTCCAACCATCTGGATCACAACTTAGCTCTTCAAATTCGGATGACCCTAGATAGAGATTGGGAGTGTCATATAAGCCACATTCCTTGCGAGGCAAATGGCTATGCAGATTAACTGGCAATGGAGGTAGTAAGTATAAAGTGATCCTCAACTTAGATTGGTAGAAGTTACGTCGATAAGTCTGAAGCAATTTTTTACTCAAGAGATGCCTGGTTGATAGGTCTTATAGTTTGTGTGTTTGGCTTAAGCCCCCCATTGTAACCGAAAAAACAAAACAAAAATCGAAACAATCATATTATGTGGTTCACTCTAGATATGTTCAAGATTGCTACAGTTTCACTACAAAGCATGATTTGAAAATGATTACAATTCTCTCACCCAATACAAAAGACACCCCTTATATATAAAAATAAAATTAAAGTAACATGGAAATAGCAAAAAAAATTACCAAAATATCCAAAAAATTGAGGGTGAGACTCCCGAACCCCCATTGAAGTAAGGATCTAATATCTCGTACTTGTTAAGATTCACAATATCGCAGAATTTAAGATCAAAACTATCAAACTCCATTAAATTAAGGATCTAATATTACGTACTTATCAAGATTCATAATACCCAAAAATTGAGGTTGAAAACTTTCTAATCTATATTGAATCAAGGACGTAAGGGTGTTTTGGGAACTTGGCTTTTGACCACTTTTTTAGGTTTATAACAAAAGTCAAAAGTTGATTTTTTTATATTTAAAGACATTTGGGGAGTTGGTTTTCAGTCACTGGTGAAATTACAATTTTACTCCTCATGGGTCAAAATGTACTACATGGATGAAGTTGTAAATATTTTAAATTGAATAGGGGTAGTTTGGTCATTTTATTGTGATTTGACATCATAAACAAATATTAATAAAAAAAAGTCAAAAATAACTTTTTACCAATTTTTCAAATCATTTATCTAAAAAAATCAAAAATTTAATTAAAAATAAAAAAAATCATTTTTTATTATCTTTCGAAAATAGCCTTAATATTCCGTATTTATCAAAATTCACAGTACCCAAGAATAACTTCAACAACTCATACATATTTTTTATTCAATATTAACAATTAAATTCATACATAACAATAATAAAATAGATAGAATAGTAAAATCGGTGGTCATTGTAATATATTTATTTTGGGGTTGTTTGAGATGTTCTAAATAAGTGTATTTTAAAAATTTTTAGACTAAAAAATTGAGAAAAAAATATGATTATTTAGGATAACTTTTTGACTTTTTACAAAAAAAATGTGTATTAAAAAATTATATAATTTAGTGTTTAGGAGAAGGGAGAAAGAAATAGGCCGTACGCTGGGCAGAGCCGTGGCAGACTAGCATATAGGATATGCTTGCCTCCTTTTCGGGTATTAAATTGGAAGTTGATGTCAGCCTGTGAGGGCCACCACGGGACTCGTTTTGGTAACCGGAACCGTTCAATGTGTAGAATTCATCGAGTACTATATGAATGTAAAATATCACGTTGATCAAATATAGATAGCTATTTGATCGGATTAGTTTTTTGTCAACCGTTAACTATAATACCATCTATTTTTTTATACAAAACTGATTTAATCATGTAGTTAGTAATATCCGATCAACGTGATTTTTTTCAAACATATAGTACTCGACGAGTTCTACACATTAAACGACTCAGATGATCAAAATGAGACCCATGATGGCTCCCACGGGCCGAACAACACCATCCTTAAACTTGCCTCCGCCTATGTAATTTGTTCTCACCATAGTCAACAAAAGGCAACTCACGTCAACGTGATTTGTACCTTTTTTTTTTTATAAAAATAATTTTTTTATAATTTTTTTTATAAATAATAATAATTTTTTAATTTTTTAATAATTTTTTATCTTTTTATATTTTTTTAAAGATTCCAAATCAAGCCTTAATTAATTATTTTGGACTTGGACGAGGGTGGTGGGAAAACCCGTAGCGGGAATGCGGAACGGCGGCGGGATGGAAGAAGTTCGCATCCCTAGCGGCAGAAGAGAGATAGCCTGAAAAATTAATAAATAAATTTTATTAGGCTAGTTTATGAAAATATTACTTAAAATTTATTTAAAATACATATTATTTTTTATACTTTGAAATTTTTTAAATAGATCGTTGTTAAATTTTTTATTTAATAAAATTAATTAAAAAATAAAATTTTTAACTATTTTCATATATAATAATAAAATAATTTAAATTATTAATTAAAATAAATTTATAATATAAATAAAAATTATTAATAATTTCTTAATTTATTAATAAAAAATATTTATTATAAAATTAAAAATTTTAAAAGACGAAATGTTATTTTTAAAATTATAAGAAATAAATTATATTTTAATTAATTTTAGAGGTATGGTTGTAATTTATCTATTTTATTTATTTATTTATTTATTTTATTGAATTTATCGCTACAAAATGCATTGTATATAAACTCAGCATGGTCGAATCCCTTACTCCCACAAATTCCCATTCTTTCCCCCCATAAACCCTAGCAACCCAATTCCCATTCTTCGCCCACTTTCCATCTCTCTCTCTCTCTCTCTCTCAGACTCATACGACGAGACTCGAATACAATACACAACAGCACACGGTAGTGATTCGACTCTATCAAGAAACAACAACAACAAAGAAACAAAATACAAAAACCAAAGTTTTTCAGCTGATAAAACCACGATTTCGACAAAGAAGAACAAGTTAGTCTTCCTACTCTTTTGTTTTCTTTCTTTTTTACCCACTCTGTTTATGTCGAAATGCCCAATGCTCGATTTTTCAGTTTAAAATTATAAATCTTTGGTAAAAAAATTCATAGGTGTTCAATCAATCATCAGCGGGAAAAAGGGGCTTAATTTGAGTTGGGTTTATCAGATCATCATCATCATCATTATCGTCGTCGAGCAGAGAATCAAAATCATTATCATCTTCATCTTCTGCATCTAAAAAGAGAGAAAAATGAAGTATGTGTTGGTGACAGGCGGCGTAGTTAGTGGTCTTGGTAAAGGGGTGACTGCCAGTAGCATTGGTGTCATTCTCAAGGCTTGTGGGCTTCGTGTTACTTCTATTAAGATTGGTCAGTTATGTTTAGTCTTTTTACTCCTTGAATGTGGGTTTTCTGAAAAAAAATAAATTAGCTCTTTTGCACTGTTGTTACTTTGAATTATGTACAGAACTTAGCTGGGTAATCTGGGTTTTCTTCTTGTTTGTAATTTCTTTGAAAGAAGCGTACTTTTGTTTCAACTACCCTTGTGAAATGTTCACAATGTTGTGTCTTGTTACTAGTGCTTCCATTTTTGTTAAATTACAAAACCCAATTTGAGAAAACAAGTAGTTATTGCTATCTCACAATTTGCTCTTTCATTCAGATCCTTACTTGAACACTGATGCGGGAACAATGTCCCCTTTTGAGCATGGGGAAGTGTTTGTTCTAGATGATGGCGGCGAGGTAAAATAGGTGCCCTTTATATTACTCTTGCGTATCCACTTTTCCATATATTTTTATTGTAATTTCTTATGTTCAGTGTGTCGGGTTATTGTTTTCTTGCTATTGCTGGATGTTCAGACCTCTTGAGTTCTCAGCAGGAAGATTTGGTAATTTGAGTTGTCAATTCTATGATATACTGGAAACTTGGTCACTTTGGTGGTGTTGAATTACTAATTAGTTACTAAGGATGTGCTATGAAATTTGAGTTATTTTATGTCATTACTCTTGATAATATCCTCCCCCCCCCCCCCCCCCCCCCCCTCTCTTCCCCTTTTCTTTCTTTTTTTTTAATTAAACATTTGATTTTCAGGGAACAAAAACAGAACTAAAGAGTCAAATATTATGAAATGTGGAATTTTGGCTTTGGCAATTGCTGTAGCTTTGGGAATTTTGGCTGAGATGAAATGTGGGCTTCTGTATGGATTTCCTTATGAAATAAATTAAATGAACTTGATTGGGACACACAGATTAGTTTGGTTTAATAGTTTGCTACTATATGTGCATATTGTCTTGCATCTGAAACGAAGTTTATGTTTTTGCATGAAATGGAGTTGGAGAATGGGGAGTTTTCATGTAATGCTAATTAACTATAATACTATATTGTTTGAAGGTGGACCTGGACCTTGGAAACTATGAGCGGTTCCTAGACATCAAGTTGACACGTGACAATAATATCACTACTGGAAAAATTTATCAGGCAAGTGGGTTAAATTGGGCATGACCTTATCTTCATATATAACTGTTGCTAGAGATTCTTTTAAGTTCCTTGCTTACTCTATTGATTACCTTTTTCATCTTGTGTGATAGGCCGTAATTGATAAGGAGCGAAGGGGAGACTATTTGGGGAAAACTGTTCAGGTTATTCTCTGCCGCTGAATACAAATTTTAACTTTGGTCTCTTCAGAATTTTTGAGAACTATTTTTGCACAGAAATGAAAATGATGGGTACATTCATACATTTCATTGTTTTTAGTTTCTGAGAACACAAAAACAAAAATATTGAAAATGAAAGCAATACCAAACAGGCCCTTTGCATCCATATTCCCTGTTTTTTAGATTTTATTTACCTTGGGCAGGTTGTTCCACACATCACAGATGCCATTCAAGAATGGATTGAACGCGTAGCCATGATTCCAGTGGACGGTAAAGAAGGTCCAGCTGATGTTTGTGTCATTGAATTGGGTGGTACTATAGGTAGATTAACCACTAAGTCTTGATGTGGCAAAATTAATTGATTTACTGTTTTGGTTAGCTAAAAGTAGTTCTCTGATGCAGGGGACATTGAGTCAATGCCATTCATTGAGGCTCTGGGACAGTTCTCCTACCATGTAGGTAAGAATGCTTCAACTTATAACACAAATGCAACCTACTACTTGTCAAAGCAAAATGAGTTGTATGATCAACTTACTTTCAGATCTTTAAAGTGGTTAATTTCTTTTCAAAATTTCTCCCCTTTTCAGGTGCAGACAACTTTTGCTTGATACATGTCAGCTTGGTACCTGTTTTGAGTGTCGTTGGTGAGCAGGTAAAGTTGTAATATGAATACTTTATGGACTATAGTTATACGGTTGATGCAGGGGTGTCTCTATATTCAATTAATAAGTAAATAATGTTGTCATGATATGACTATGAATTTTGTGTCACATTTAGAAAACAAAACCAACTCAGCACAGTGTTAGGGGACTAAGAAGCCTGGGATTGACACCAAATATTTTAGCTTGCCGCAGCACAAAGGTCTCTCTCTCTCTCTCTCTCTCCTTACATGTGTATATTGTGTTGTTTACGTCCATACTCCATACCTTTTTTGTGTGTGTATGTTTTTGACCCATGATACCTCAATGCAATTTTCAGGAACTTGAAGAAAATGCGAAGGCAAAACTTTGTCAATTTTGCCATGTTCCGGTATTTTGGTCTGAAGGATTTTTATTTAATTATTTAATTTTGGCTGGCACATTCCTTGGCATATTTATTTATCTGTCTTGCTAGTTTCTACTTTGTTAAACCTGCATGTTTTCCAGGCAGAAAATATCATCTCACTCTATGACGTGTCCAACATCTGGCATGTTCCTTTGCTTTTAAAAGTAAGCAATTCTGTGATAGATTTGAAGCGTATTCTCATCTCTAATTTCCATTTCTTTACAACAAGTCTTGGCTATGCGTTTTTCATCTCAATTAGGATCAGAAGGCACATGAGGCAATCTTGAAAGCGCTGAACCTTATAGGGTTTGTCTAATAAGCTTAATTCTTATTTTCATCTTTTGTGTTTGCTTGATTTTTTGGGATTTGATTTGTTGGTCTTTTGCTGGCATGGTGATGTATGTGTTTATTTCATGCAGTGTTGCCAATGAACCTGCATTGGTAGAATGGAAATCTAGGGCTGAACTCAGTGACATGTTGCATGAGCCTGTATGATACTAGCTTTTTTTGGATTCAGATTTGTCTACTATTTGCTGCCAAAATATAAAGAGATGTGTCATTTAATTTACAGGTCAGAATTGCCATGGTTGGAAAATATACAGGCCTTTCAGATTCTTACCTATCTGTCCTAAAGGTGAAATCAGCTATTTGTGTCTTGTCTTATTAAGTGTGTCTCATTATCTGGGTTTTAGTTTTGAGAAGTGATAATAACTGTTTGTTCTCTCTCTCTCTCTCTCTCTCTCACACACACACACACACACGTGTGCACGCGCACACAGATATATTCACTATGTTTGTTCTAATGCATGTCTAAAGATCTCCAAAATCACATTCAGAAATAAATGTTTAGGCTTTGTTCTCTAGTGTTCCATTTACATGTAAGATATATGGATAGGTGCATGTTAATCTAATACATTTCCATACATGGTGTAGCTTGTGAGTTTGCAAGTTTGATGTTGTTGCTGACTAATCTATAAGGTGTGCTCTTTGTAGGCTCTGTTGCATGCTTCTGTTGCTTGCCACATGAAACTTTTTATCGAATGGATTCCATCCAGTGATCTTGAAGATGCAACGGCTAAAGAGGTCATGACAATTTCAAGTTCCCAGTCATGTTTCTATGTCTCATATCACCTGACAAATGTTTTCTCTGTGCAGAATCCTGATTCTTATAAAGCAGCTTGGAATTTATTGAAGGTTTGTATAGAATAGGGTTTAAAAACCTTGGATTAACCGAGTGCAATTTCTTTCCTAGGGATTTAGTTGTTCATATTTCACTATTATGTTGCAGTAGGTTTCTCTATTAGCTCTATAATAAGCCTTTTATTTTTAGGGTGCAGACGGTGTGCTTGTTCCTGGGGGTTTCGGCGACAGAGGGGTGCAAGGGAAAATTATTGCCGCAAAATATGCCCGGGAAAACAAGATTCCATTTCTTGGAATATGCCTTGGAATGCAAATTGCTGTCATTGAGTTTACTCGATCTGTCCTTGGGCTGCAAGATGCAGACAGCACTGAGTTTGATCCTAACACTAGGAACCCCTGTGTTATATTTATGCCTGAGGTTTATATCTCTTAGCACTTGATCTGTAGAGTAGGATAGCTCTAATTAGTTATCTCATTTTACTGTTTGTTTCATTGGAATTCTGATCTTTGTACCATTAACAGGGTTCAAAAACTCATATGGGTGGCACTATGCGTCTTGGATCAAGGAGGACTTATTTTCAGGTTGCAGATTGCTTGTCTGCAAAACTGTAAGTACACTTGGCTATAGTGGCATAGAAACTTACACATGTGCACACACATACATATATTATGCATCTGTTGAATGTTGTTGGAGTTAGTGTAATGTATTCAAGTACATAGAAAGATACACATGCTTCAAACAATTCCGTTTTGAATTGTTATGAAGTAAGATTTTTTAAGGGAAAATTGCACTGTCCTCTGCTGAAGTTTGGGATTCAGCCAGCTGGACCCCCTTGTTTTAAAATAGGCAGGGGCTTACCCTTCCGTCGATGACCGTTGGTGGAGTTTTAAATGTTGAGTGGGTTGACTGTATTATTGGTTTTTCCCTCAAATTAAATTAAGTTGCATTTATGACCTTACAATGCGACCTTAATGACATTGTTTATTTCCAAAATCAGTACAAGCATCAAACTTCACAACCATTTAAAGAAGAGCTTGCTTTGAAAACAACTATGATTATTCTTTTGATATCAAATGCACCCTTAGTGACCAATTCACAGAGCAGGAGTGGAAGTGAGTGCAAAAGCATGAATAGTGAAAGTATTATGAGAGCAAGAGCATCTCCAGAGTGTCTTTATATATATGAAAGTTATGTAAGTACAGGTGTGCTGAATTAACATGCTCACTCTTAGCTAACTGATTTGATATGGATTCTGCTAGATATGGCAATAAGAGCTTCATTGATGAGAGACATCGACACAGATATGAGGTATTTTCCATTCACAAGTAGTGTCACAGAGTCATTGTTTACTTATTGTTCCAATCTATTCAGTATGTATTTCGGCTAGAGAAATAATTTTGTTTGTGTAGGTGAATCCTGATATGGTAGCACAACTTGAAGATGCTGGCCTCTCTTTTACTGGCAAAGATGAAAGCGGTCAACGCATGGAGGTAGATATCATGGTCATAGAATTGACCGTGGTAATTGTTGAATTAGTTTGACACTTTTGTTGGTTTAAAGTACATACTGGTTTATGGTTCTGCAGATTGTTGAACTGTCTAGCCATCCATTCTATGTTGGTGTTCAATTCCATCCCGAGTTCAAATCAAGACCAGGGAAACCTTCGGCTCTTTTCTTAGGTATTTATCTGTCATCTTAAATTCATCTGACGAGGAAACTATGTGAATTCACTAAAATTTCCTTCTGTTATTGTGCATTCATGTTAGGTTTCCCATGTGTATAGATTGATGGAATTGTTCTTGTTTCATCTAATACTTGTGTGATATTTTGTACCGTCTGTTACGGTTTTTACCACTGGAACACTGATTAATGGTCATTAATATCATTAGGCTGCCATGCTGACCAACAGAACATTCTGAGATACATTTGCTTTATATTGTGTTCTAAGAAGCATAGGCACGTGACATGACATGGACATACCAACGCAGAAATTTTCAAAAAATGCAGGATATGACACTTGGAGGACACATGCAAAATATATAGTTTTATATATTTATTATATGGCATGTGTAAGAGATAAGCAACTATTTTCACTTGAGAGCAGTGAACCTTGTAGGTTGTAGCATTGATTCAGCGACCAAAGGTCTGACTTTAATAGCTGGTTGAAGGACTTAAAAGTTGTGTGCATACCACATTCCACAAGGATGACTCAAAAACGAGACCTTTGGTTTTATTGTTATTGTCCCTTGCACCATCTAATCTGTAGTGATTGGTTATTTTTCTTGCACCAAGTTGCACCCTCCCAACCCAATTAAATCTGTAGTCCTACTCATAAAGTACTAACCAATAAGCTAAACCAGTTAAGTTCTGCCCATGACATCTTTAGTTCGAGCTCTTTCATGTCATCGTGAATTTTTCTAATAAAGGTCAGAATTTTAGTCCATGTACAATTTCTAGTGTAGTTATGGTGTTTTCATTGAAAGTGCTTGACAACAAGTTCTGAGGATTATACCCTAGGCTAGGTATCTTTTATGTTTGAACTGCATCCTGTTTGGTTTGGATTGGTTTGGTTTTATCTAGTCTTTGGAATTCAAAAGTATTTTCTAGTTTAAAATTTTACAAAATTAAGGCAAGGAAGGGCAAATATGAAAATTAGAGCAATGTTGACTAATCCGTAGGTGGGGACGAATTATAGTAATTTGTTTCAACTTGAAACATAAACAAAGTCAAAGGATCATCTAAAAGAGACTCTCTGAAAGACCCGATAATACAAATAAAGGATCCATTTTGACAGGAAATGGTATTTTATTAGTGACCCTTTCGGGGCCTTGGCTTGTTACGCGAGTCTGACTTTCATATTTCTGTATGTGAAAAGAAATATAAATATCTCCATATAAAAATCTCGAATGAGTACTGCGACTTCATAATTGTGACCTTCCCATGGCATATAAACTACTAATGCTCATTTCCTCAATGTTGGTCATTGACATTGCAAATATTTCTCACAAATTCTTGTATATGAAATGTTTGTTTTAAGTAGGGCTTATAGCAGCAGCATGTGGGCAGTTGGATGCTGTCTTGAAGAAAAGTGGGACAAAGACAGCTGCAATGAGCAACGGTACTTCAGCAATAAAATCTCACCAATATGGAAATGCAGACAAGACTCCCAATTGGTCATTAGGTGTTGTATATAGCAATGGGAATGGTGTTCACTGTTAAAAGGGAAATGGATTTTTGTGTTCGTTTTACTTCTCTCGGACCTCTCTGTTTCCGAGCGGCCTATCAATTTTGCTAGGAGCTTTTTTGAGTTGGTATTGGGTAGGTTACTAGGTGTTATGGCTCTCAGATGAACTCAGTTCATAGAATAGAGCTTGATTCCGGTCTTTTTAAACGGAACAGCCTGTTGTATTTACCAGCAAATTGCAATTTTGATGAGGGGGCAATGAACTTTTTATTAGTTTTATATTTTATATATATTATCACTGTTTTGATTGTTTAGGTCAACAATCTGGCAAGTTTAGGTTGTGACTTTTCTTGTGGGGGTCTTGGTTTGACTGGGGAAAATCTGTCCAACGGATCACGCCCATGAAGGAAAAGTATTTTGTATTGGTTCTACTTGTAATCACATGAAATTTGGTTTGTAGTGGCATATGAAATAACAGAACATAAATTTAGCAATACTTTTCCTCCCCGGGCTACAAGTTAATTATATCCTTAATGAAAAGAATAATGATAATTATCAATCAATTATCTTTTTATACATTACTGAGTTTAAAAAATGGGTCTAACTCAAGGGCCATCCCAACAAAATAAAAAATAAACAAAAAAAATAAAAAATAAATTGGCCAAAAAAATAGCTATAAGTCAAGAAAAATCACCAATCTTCTTTAAGATGTACTTTGAAAAGCAGGATCAGTTTGAAAGCTTATCGTCCTTGTTGATGTTGTCTTCATCGTTGCTACCAATTCTGCCGTCGGATATTGAAAGTTTATCGTCCTTGTTGATGTTGTCTTCATCGTTGCTACTAATTTTGCCGTCGGATATTGAATACCGTCAGAAACTAGAGTTGAGAAGGAAGTACACCCACAATAGTATGGGAGAAGATTTGAGAGAGGAGGAAACCATTATGAGCCTCGAAAAATCAAAAATCTATGCTGAAATTTGAGGAGAAAACTTTTAAAGCTTTTATTTCGAACGTAAAAAGTCAAGATCTATACTTTAAAAATGTAAAGTGGATTGTCGAAGTGTCACCTGAAATCACTGAGAGAGTGGCTCTTTAACTCTTCTATCTTGCTTGAGAAAGTAATTATATTATTATTAATAAAACAAAAATACAGATTAACCAAAAAAAAAAAAGTGAAAAAAGAACTTAAGAGGCCAAATAAACAATCTAATAAAAACTACAAGTTATAAACCAAAAAAAAAGAAAAACAAAGTTGTCAAAAAAAATAACTACAATTTGGGAAAAACAATTGATCTACTTAAGATGTAATTGGAAAAACAAGATCTGCATCAAACCCGTAATCCCCGTCACCGTTGCCAAACTCCGAACACTGTCAAAAGCTAGAGTTAAAGAAAAAAAACACCCACAATAATACGGAGAAAGGAAAGAGAGAAGAAGGAACCATTGTAAATGTCAGAAATTCAAAAATTTATATCAAAATCAGGAAAAAAACACTCAAAATTCCTATTTCCAAATATATATATATAAAAAATAAAAAATAAAAAAAAAACCTATATCTTCACTTTAGAAGTGTGAAGGAGGTCGTTGGAGCTCGGCCAGAAGTCTCTTAGAGAGAGAAGCTCTCCTTGCTCTCTCGCTCTGAAACTTAACATTTGTTAGAGCTAAGGGGTTTACTTGGCCATGTATCGTTCCATTCAATTTTCATATTCCAGATTGTGTTAATCCCTAGGATAAGTAGATGAATTGAGTTGTACTATCTTCATATTTGGGATTGTGTTCATCGCTATATTGATCGGATGAATTGATTTGTAAATATGGACTATCTCACAACCCCCTCCAAATGCAAATGTACCCAACAATTTCACATCCTTCTCAACAATGTACTTTTTCAACGACTTACAAACTGGCCATTAATAATAAAAAAATATACTAAGGCCTCGTCTGGGAACAGGCTAATTCAGTAACTTTTTGGCTATTTGGCTAAAATATGAGCTAAAAAAAACTAGTATGTTTGGGATGACTTTTTGGCTTTTTACGAAAAGATGTGCAAAAAGTAGAGAGAAAAGAGAATCTTTGACTTTTTGGTATAAGTTGTTGGCTTTTTGGCTAATTTAGTAACTTTTTGACTTTTTAGCTAAAAATGAGGGTTCCCAAACGAGGCCTAACTCTCAACAACGTATTTTTTCAACAACTTACAAATGGTCATTAATAAAAAATGCCTAAGGAAAAGTTAAAAATAAACTCAACATGATACAAGGAAATTCTTCTAAAAGTTGCTAGAGCCATTCCTTCGGATTGATGCAAGCATCCAGTAGTTTCCATTCTTCGCTTCCCTCTTCTGGTTGCTGCACGCAAAAGAGGAAGAAATCCTTTCAATCACGATCACAAAATTTCCGTTTTTCAACATCTTAGATTGTACATTCACATAGAAAAATAGACAGAGTTGAATAAAAGCTTACATGGTTATATTCCCACCGTGCTGTTAGTGGAAGAGAAACAAGAATACTCTCAATTCTACCTCCCGTCTTGAGTCCAAATGTTGTTCCCCGATCATAAACCTTTACAAAAACAAGTAGAAAAAATAAAAACAGATTAGAGAGTTCTTAAAAGAATATCTCTTTGGAACTTCAAAGTTAGTTTTGATACCAAGTTGAATTCTACGTAGCGCCCCCTCCGTAATTGCTGCCATGCCTTGTGTTGATCTGTGAAAGGCATATCTTTCCTCTTCTCTATTATAGGTATGTAAGCAGGAACCACAGAATTTGCACATTCTGCATAATATCACCAATAAATATGTAAATGACCAAGTAACCTTTTATTTCCTTTATTTATTTTATTTGTGCGTGGACCCAGGAAACACTTGAAATTCTCCAACTAGGATGATAGCTCTCTAGGGTTTAAAAAGTGAAACTTCCATGATCCTAGTGAAACTACTTCTACAAACACAGAAACAAAATAAATTATATTTTAAGCAATTACCAGTGGCAAAGGAAAGAAGCATTTCCTGATCATAGTCATTAAGATCATCAAAAAATATTCCCCCAAGCCCTCGCCTCTCACCCCGGTGCTGCATACAATGCAAGTAGTCAATATAAAGCTAAAATATGCAAACATTCTAATAATTTCAAGTCGCAGTTAAGTTCAGGAAGTAATCAGAATAGGACATATGGCGAATTTTATACACCATTTTTCCACTAAATGGAGTTGGAAAAAACTATAATGCCTCATGTCTGATTGCCAGTTGGAATTTGCACAAATTTATGCAGACAGCTTCATAAAATAGCACAACAGTCAAAACATTTAATAAGAGGCATACCTTGATGTAGAAGTAATCATCACACCATTTCTTGAACCGAGGATAGAAACTAGAGTCAAATTTGTCACAAGCCCTTTTTTGAACCTGCAAAAGACGGCCAACGTTAACATCTCTCTTGGGTAAAAATTATTCATGCATCACCAAAGAACAAAGAATTTGGTTTGTGTGTATATGAGTGCAAAAAATTGATGTAAAACGATGTTGCAATTCTTTTTATGGCTGTTATGAATGCATACCACAACTTCAGTTGCAACCAGTTCTTTTACCTTCTTCCACAAACTTAGTTGCAGAAGGTCTAAGAAAGAGTCTAGCAGTTTGAACTCCTAACACGTGCTATTGGGAAATCATGTTTTGTTCATATGAGCAAGAAAGAAAAATTGCCATGTGAACATGGAAAACTAGTAAAAAGGAGCTTAACATCAGCTTCAGCACAAAAAAACAGAATTCAAGATTGTAATGTGTGCTTATTATACCGAATGGAAGTGCTTGACATCCTCCTCGAAGATGTAAGCAGGTGTCAAATCAGTACCGCCGCCAAACCACCATTGTCTTGGTGCTCCCTGAGAATCTGCAAGCGTAGAAAATAAATAAAAACTTTTTAAACTAATATTAAGCACAAAAACTTAAAAATCTATTACAAAAGATTCTTATGTAAACGTTGATGAGTTCTCATCTTTTCAAAGCTTTTATGATAGTATCATTATCAATGCCATAAAAAAATACCCCTCTCTATGTGTAAAACCAAACTATTGCTCTTCCATTGATCAATAACCAATGAACTGATGCGGTGATATTGAACCTCAACTCTCAGTCGCACATCTATATTATTATTATATATATAACCAAATGTAGTTGTTAAGTCAAAAGGATCCAAAACTTGAATCCTAAATTCTCATAATTTTGAAGAAAAATAAATATTATGTGGCACTTCCCTTCATATCCCTTCCCACTCTTCAAGCCTTCTCACTCTCTCTTCCTATATAAAATATAAAATAATAAAATATTGATCCATATCCATCACCCACAATTATATGCATTTTATCAGTGTTTATTACTTTTGTGTGTATATATTTCTTTTTGCTAATATTTTTCAGTTTATCTACATATCTTTTCATCTTCTCCATTATTACATTTAATCATTCTCTCATCTACCTATCTTTCCTCAAAATAACTCATCCCTTCCCACTCTTCAAGCCTTCTCACTCTCTCTTCCTATATAAAATATAAAATAATAAAATATTGATCCATATCCATCACCCACAATTATATGCATTTTATCAGTGTTTATTACTTTTGTGTGTATATATTTCTTTTTGCTAATATTTTTCAGTTTATCTACATATCTTTTCATCTTCTCCATTATTACATTTAATCATTCTCTCATCTACCTATCTTTCCTCAAAATAACCCATCCTCTCCATTGTTATATTTTGCAAGTTTGATGATCTGTGAAAATCATTACAAGGTTAGTGTAATATTATTTCTTACTTTATATGCATTTTTTCAGTGTTTGTTACTTTGTGTGCATATATTTTTTTCTAATATTTTTCAGTTCATCTACACATCTTTTCATTTTCTCTATTTTTATGCTCCTAATATTATTTCTTACTTTATCTGTATTTTTCCAGTGTCTATTACTTTTGTGTGTATATATATATTTTTCTAATATTTTTCAATTCATACACATCTTTTCATTTTCTTCATCATTACATTTTGCATGATTTGGGCTTGCTTACTTTTTAATTTGTGATTTGTGTTTATTCTTCAATTTAATCAGATTCGAAACTCATCAAATCTTGAATTTAATATAATTTATTTTATTTTATTTTATTTTATTTCATGTCTATCACACCATCACACCCATTAATGGCTTCGTGTAAACTCTCGAAATCAAGAAGATCAGCTCTGCATAAAGTTAATCTCACATTTGCTCCTTCAAACTCTCTCAAATGAGAGTTCTTCTGATCATTTGCAACCAGTATACACCCGATTAAGTACACACACACACACAACAACTGCAAAACCTTAAACACAATTTCTCAATTTTAAAATTTTGGCAAAAATAAAAAATATATTTAATTAAATATATTTTATTCTATTAAAACTTTATTAAAAAAGTAAATTTATTTGCTACTATTCAATAAAATATATATGCCTTTATTTTGATATAACAAACAAAATTAAATTATCTTCTACTCATACATAATTACTCATAAATATCTTATCTTTTTAAAATTTTGATTATCAGCAACTGAATTCCCACATTTCTCTCTTCTTTTTTTGTAGGATATTTATTTTACTTTTATCTTTACTTTTCAAATTAGATTTGATATCTATCTTTTTACCTATGTATATATCTATACTATATATATAAACAAATATAGTGTGTTCTCTAAAATTTTCAAAGTCTCAATTCTCAATTCTTAATCAGAGTTAAGATTCTATTTCCTCCATGTCGCTCTCTCAAAGTTATGTTTTTAATTTTTCGTCATCCTTATTTTTCTCCAATAAAATAATTTCTTTCTCTTAATATTGTTTTTATTTTAAATTTTTTACTTTATCTAAGACTCCTTATCTCTTTTTATTAATTTTTTATTTTGCTTAATCTTCTCCAGTATCTTCGTTTATCTTTATTTCTTATTTCTTCCTTTTTAATTTTTTTTTTTATCCCCAATCCTATCATTATCTCCAACTTTATTTTTATTTTATTTTTCATATGATCCATTTTTTTAATTTATTTTAATCTTTAATCTAATAATTATCTTCAAATTTATTTCTATCTGATAATGATCTCCAATTTCATTTCTATCTTATTTTTCAAATGCTTCACACTTCAGCTATATATTCTAACATACCATCGAGTTTTTTTAGTGTTTGTATATTAGGTATAAAGTTTTGTTCAAACTCTGCATCTAAGATTTGAGTTGCATTCAATTATCAACAATGTCATAATTGGTTAGGCAGTATTCATTTTAAAATTTTTACATTATTTGTAATAGTACCCATTTTTACATTATTTGTTTTTAAAGCTATAATAATGTCCAATGGAAATATAGTTCATGCTGCTAAATGACCTACTTGGACTAAGATAATTTTATAATCAATGTTTCAAATGACAAATTTATGGAAAAAATGAATGTATGAACTTAGGTATTAGATAGTTATCATATTCAAAATATTTGTTAGCTATAACTCCCTATTATATTTTAAATTTATAAAAAAAATTTATTTTATAATAAAAAAATGAGTATAATAAATTATTTAAATTATAAATTCCCGTGCACTAGTTGCACTAGAGAGAGATGGATCAGATGCTGTGAGTGAGAAAGAGAAACGAGAGGGCCAGCCAGAGCGGGAGGGCTTGTGCCCCTTTAATAAATCAGCCACTGCAATAAACCAATGCAAATTTGCAAGAACCATGTGTGATTTATAATTAAGGCTGCGTGAGTACCTTTTGGGGTTTCAGTCTCAAAATACCGATAATTAAAATGCAATGTTGGGGCGAAAGGGTTCTTTGGATGTAAAACCTGAAAAACAAAGGGAAATTTAAATAATAATAATAAAATTTACATGGCATATGTACAAGGATAACAAAATGACAGCTTGCAATAGTGCATTCAACAAAATAACAAGACAAGACAAACCAAGCCTTGTTTCATACTTTTTGTATTAACCTTTTTTTATACACAACTTGAGTTAGATGTTGTTTTGTGTTTGTTTGTTCTACGAAACTACAGTTCTGCATCTTTCACATAACTAAGACAAAACAAACCAAGCCTCGTGTCCTAATCAATTGGGGTTGGCTGTCAAGGTTATATGCTCTTTTGCAATCTTCACAAATTTATAATTTTTTCGAGCCTTACATATTCTCGATGTGAAGAAAGAATAGGGGTCACATATTTTTATAATTTATAGAGCCAAATGTTGTTGCATATGTGGAGAAAGAATGGAGTTTTAAATCCCAAATAATTAAAGGATGATCAGATAAGTCATTTTCAACAATATCCTAATCAATTTATCCACCAACCTAATCTAATTCGAATCGGAGTGTCAAACCATAAATTCACAAACCATCCATATCCAAATTACAAGAAAGAATCAGAACCCAATTGATTGCAAATTTGAGAGACAACCAAAACCAATAAATTGACGGAGGATTTACCGAGCTGATTCCAGTAGCAAAAAACGGAACAGGGACAGATGAATTGGCATGATGGGCATGAACAGGGCTGGCGGCTCTATAGGCTTCGGGAGGCATGACTCCATAAACCACAGAAACATTGACGCCAGCCTTTTCCCACACGGCACCGTCCTGCAAAACCCTACTGATTCCGCCGCCGCCACCGGGCCTCGACCAGACGTCTTCTCGGAACTTTCCGCCGCCGTCGACGGCCTCAATGGCGGAGCAAACGCTGTCCTGCGCCTCCCTTATCATCTTCTCAAACCGAGCCCTCACAGAAGAATTTGAATCGGAATCGTCGTTCCATTGGCGGAGAAATGTATGGGGGCGTTGGAGCTCCGGTGTCTCCTTGTCGATCATGGACATGGAGGATGAAGAAGATGATGCGTGAAGTCGCAAAAGGCGAGTTCTTTTTGGTGTAATGGTTAGGGTTTTAGGAAAAACTAGGGTTGATGAAGAAGTAAGAGTATTGGTAGAAGAAGAAGAAGAAAAGAAAATTGTAGCAGAATGATAGGTGGTGGTGGTGGTGGTGGTGGTGGTGGAAGAAGCGGAGAGAATGGTGGTTAGCATTGCGGTTAGTAGAGAGAGAGATCAGAATTTCAGAGAGAGAGAGAGAGAGAGGGTTTGTTGAGAGCGAGCTGAGTCTGTGCATGGTTGGGGAAGAAGAAGAAGAAGAAAAAAGGCGCATTGATTGACTAAACAATACAATTGCCAACACTCCCACCGTTTTGTTTGTTGTATATCTATATACGATGGGCGGGGATCATCGGCCTCATGTAACTTGTGTGCGCTTTTTTTGTTTTAATGATTTATTTATTTACTTTTTTGGTGTTATAAAAAAAAAAAAAAAAAAAATGCTCTGGTGTGTCTTCGTTACATTCATGAGTCCAGGTTCTGGAATAAACCATCCGTGAAGTTCATCAATAACTTCTAGTAAGGTTAAGGTTTGATCGAAGTATAATGCAAGATCTTAATGAAGCTCATTAATCACCCTTAGCAAAGACGAGGTTTGATCGGAATATAGCACAAGATCTCAGTGAAGCTCATCAATCACCCATAATAAGGCCAAGATTTGATTAGAGTATAGCACAAAATCTCAGTGAAACTCATCAATCACTTCTAACAAGGCCAAGGTTTGATCGGAGTACACCGCGATCACCCCTAGCAAGGCCAAGGTTTGATTGCTCATCAATCACCTTTAGCAAAGACAAGGTTTGATCGGAATATTGCGTGAGATCCCAGTGAAACTCATCAATAACCCCTAACAAGGCCAAAATTTGATCGGAGTATAGCGCGAGATCTAGTGAAACTCATCAATCACTCCTATTAAGGCCAATGTTTGATCGGAGTACAACGCAAGATCCCAATGAAGCTCATCAATCACCCCTAGTAAGGCCAAGGTTTGATCGGAATACATTACGAGATCTCACAAGAGAATCACTGAAAAATACCCAGCATATACTCAACATTTCGCGTTTCCCAAGAGTCAAACTTGAATCATTATTGGAGAAGTCAATGCCTTCACCACTAGGCCACCACTCTCGATGATTTCTTAATGATTTATTTAAGGATTAATTTTACTTTAATCCTTAAATTATTAATAATTATATTTAGGAAGCGTTTGGTAGAGTTTTCTAAATATGATTTAAGAATAGGAGTTGTATTTTGAGTTTATGAGTTTTAGAATTATGATTTGAGTGTGAAAAATTTGTTTAGTGAATGAATTTTGAAAAGAGTTTTAAAAAGTTTTGAATTGAGTGAGAAATTTTTGATGTAGCATATGATATTTGATACAAAAACCTACAACTCATAACCAAACACATAACTCAAGATTCTATTCAAAGCTCATAAATTTTTTTTAAAAAATTTCAATATTTTTTTTATTTAAAATATAAAAAACAACAGGTGGCAATTGTAAAAAATAAAAAAATAAAAAAATGCACTGTTCCGGTCAACCGATCGAACGTCCGAAAGGATGACTGGTTAGTCCAAATTTTCCCACCTTAGACAGAGTTTTCAAAAGTGAGTGTGGAATTAATTTTTAAAAATTATAAACAAACATCACGTGCAAACCAAAGGATAAAACTAAAGTTCAAAAACATTACCAAACAGAGCCTTAATTTTTTTTTTTAAATTGCTAATTTTATTTATTTATTTAAGTTCCAAACTTTTCTTCACGTGCCTAACTTGACATGATTATATAAATTAATAATTATTAAATTTTAATCTAATAGATAAAATGTTATTTTAAAATTTAAGCAACTTAAATTATATAATTAAATATGTAATTTTTTTTATACTATTTTGTACCGACCATACTTAACCGCCAAATTAATTATTGTCTGGTTTTATAATAAAATTGTTCAAATTCTAAAATAACTTGTTTAACTATAAATTAGATTTCAATGACTATTAATTAAGGGCAAATTACACAAATAGTCCCTATAGTTTGGGGCTTGTGTCACTTTAGTCCCTGACTTTTCAATTGTGACACATTTGACCCTGAATTTTGAATTTTGTTCCAAATAAGGACAATTGAATATATAATAAGATTTTTCAAGGGTAAAATTGTCAATTTGATAAAATATAAACTAATTTGACAAAAATAAATGTCAAACAAATATTTTTGAATTTTTAAAAATTATTTCTACCTACTAAAAATAAAATTATGTAAAATTGATAAATCTTTTAGACATTTATTTTTTTTTTACCAAATTAATTTTTATTATTTGTTTGGATGATGATCATGTAAAATTACTTTTAAAAAATTAATCATGTAATTTTTATTAATTTTACATAATTTTATCGTTGGTGGATAAAAATAATTTTTAAAAAATTAAAAATATTTTTTTGACATTTATTTTTGTCAAATTAGTTTATATTTTATCAAATTGACGATTTTACCCTTGAAAAATCTAATAATATTTTCAATTGTCCTTATTTGGAACAAGATTCAAAATTCATGGTCAAATGTGTCACAATTGAAAAGTCAGGGACCAAAGTGACACAAGTCCCAAACTATAGGGACTATTAGTGTAATTAACCCATCAATTAATTATCTCTAATAAGGCAAATTCAAAAACTAAAATCTACAACTTTTAAGAACTAAATAAAAAATAATAATAATTTATTAAAATATATATAAAAAATAAAAATTTAAGAAAATAAAAGTAAAATTAACTCTTTATTTAAGAAAAATAATAAATTATAGGGCAAACTTCACTTTACCTCTTGTGGTTTGAGTCGGGTGCGGTTTACCCCTCGACATTCGAAAATCACTACATAACCCCCCTGTGGTTGATGGACTAAAACGCATAGTTAGCTTTTCTGTCTGTTTTAATGATGAAAATACTCTTTCTATTTCTTCAAATTTACAAAAGATACTATTCTATTTCAACCTTCTTTTTCTTCACCACCTCTTTTTGGTTTTCTCTCTCTCTCTCTCAAACCACCACCCATATCCATCACACCACCACTGCAGCCCCTTCCCTCACACGCTATCCTTAAACCTCCTCCCATCAAATTGATTCATTCCCAAAATTATATTTTACACACACACTCACATATATATGTACAGTGAAGATGAGATTACATATGTACAAACCATCTTTCACTTTCTTTTTTTTTTTTTTCTTGGGTAGAGGTTTATAGATTGGATATTGATGGCATTGTTTATAACTTCTGAATCAAACTTTATATATATTGTGGGGACATATTTTGTGAATGAAAACACATAGCCAAGGTGGCACCGGAGTGTCAGCCAAGGTGCCACGTGTCTTGGTCATGTTGCTGAAGTGATCTCAGCTAAACTGAGGTTATCTGCAGAGATACCGGAATCCAAGATGAGCAGATAAGGGACAAGAGTCCTAGAATGGGCGAGGACCTCAGTCTGGATAAAGATAAGACTCTTAGGGAGTTTATCTTCATCTGGCTGGGAGTCCAGGATGAGCATTGAGCCAGAGTCTATTGAAATAAGACTTCTACAGGGATTAGGTTAGTGCTATAAAAGTAAGGCACCCTTGTGAGTCTAAGGTATGCTTTTTATGTTCTTTCTTGTAAGTTAAGCACTATTTGTTATCTATGAGAGATAACTGAGTACTGACTTGATCGTCAGAGTGCCCCTGAGTGGATGAACCACCGCCAGAGTCTTATCTTTCTATGACAGGTTGTTCAGGCGTAGTCTATTTTGTCTATGTTCTCCTGCTGAGTTCTTGTTGGCAGTGTAGTTAGAAATCAACACCTACAATTTGGCATCATCTGTGGGAAACATAAGAAGAATAGATGGCCAACGACGGACGGAAAGAGAAGATTGGAGACGACATCCCAAGTGGGAGTGGCACACACGCTGATCCCAATGTACAAGAAGAGACCTCTAATGAAGAACCCCGAGAGCAGAATCCCGAGAAAAATGACGTCGGCCAAGAGGGAGACGTTCCAAAGAAGGCAGGCCGAGGCGAGTATTACAACGAAAACGACCTCTAGGTATGAAAAGATAAATGCCTGAGAAGGAACAGCGAGATGAAGGGGATAGAAAACAAATTGGCAAACCTGCAATTGGTTGTCAATTTCATGATGCAGAATAACGTCATACAACCTCCATTCCCATTGGAAGACACGCCGATTCCAGCGGCCAAGAAAAATGCCCAGAAAGGGGAGTAGAAAACAATCCATGTAGTCCCTCTACATGGCAGGGCAAGGGAGCATTCACATTGGCCTTCACGGGAGGTCGGGCGAGGAGAATCGATGAGAGAAGAGTCTCAGAGGACACCTCGGGCCAAGGAAACTTACGTTAAGGAATAACAGCATGTTCAGGGGAAGAAGCTCTGTTTCGACACCATAAATGAAGGGAGATCCAAGAGGACTCACAACGACACCGGGAGCAGTGCACCAAAAAGGCTGAAATCCGTTAACAGCCAAGCTCCTGGACGGACTAAGGAGGATTTAAGGAACTACCTCCAGAGGAAGCGACAGGATGTCGAGGTCACGTCTCCGATCAAGCCGAGAACGCCGTTCTCAGTAGAATTGGACAAGTTTAAGGCCCTGAAAAGGTTCCACGTGCCGAGATTCCAAAGTAGAATTGGACAAGTTTAAGGCCCCGAAAAGGTTCTACATGCCGAGATTCCAAATATACGACGGTAAGTTTGATTCTAACTTTCATATCGGTTTATATTTGAACTCAATGGCACTGTATACCAGAAACGAACCATTGCTCTGCAAGGTGTTCCCCTCATCCTTTGAAAAAATCGCATCAGATTAGTTTCACAAGTTGTCGAAAGGAACTGTGAAAAGTTGGAAAGGCCTGGCCAAGATGCTTGTGACTAAGTTCGTTACAAACAAACTGCAGCCGTTAAGGGTAGACTCCCTGATGGCTCTGAAGATTAGCGAGGATAAAAACCTCAAAGCTTATGCCAAAAGGTACTATGAGGTTTTTAACCGAATACCAGGGTGCAACCAAGAGGTGGCAGTCGTATCTTTTAAGAACGACCTGAACGATGACTGTCTGCTCCGAAAGTCACTGGCAAAGACAAAGACACTGCCAAAAAGTGTGGAGGAACTTATGGCTAGAATCGAGAAACATACGAAAGCAGAAGAAGACATGCCAGGAACAAAGACGTCAAACCAAGAAAAGATGAGCGGCTTGCCGAAACGAAGCCGAGGTAATACAAACTTTAACAGACAAGAAACGGGACTGAGGGCTGCACAGGCAATCACCACAGTGTTCCGGATCCCGGTTTACAAAGTCCTGGAAAGGATCAAGAACCAGCCTTACTATAGAGCACCAGAGAAGATTCCTGGCGAATTCATGGGAAGAAGCCTTGGGAAGCACTGTGCCTACCACAATGAGGATGGGCATCTGACTCAGGGATGCAAAGCCCTAAAGACATATCTGGAAGATCTGGTAAGACAAGGTCACTTAAGGGACCTAGTAAATGAGGCCAAGACAAGGGAAGAGCAAGCAAGGCTGCCCCAAGCACCAGCAGCACCACCTCCACCAGCACTACAATCGCAAGCAGACGAACCTCGAGTGATTAATGTGATTCACTCGAAGGTCAATGAGAACGAGGTACGTTGGGAGACTCAGAGGGTGAAACACTTATAACATGTGTATCAGGTCTAGCAAAAGAGGCCTAGGGCAGACGAGTACCAAGGACCAATGTTGTCTTTTATTGAAGCCGACCTAGACATGGTATAACATCCACACAACGATGCTCTAGTGATATCCCTCAAGATTGAAGAGTGCTAGGTAAGGCGCATTCTGGTTGACCAAGGCAGCTCTTGTGACATCATGTATGTCAGATGTTACAAAGAGCTCGACCTTCACTAAGATGATTTGAAGCAATCCAACAGTCCAATGGTCGGGGTTTAATGGAACGCCAACATGGCCCCTGTGAGCAATAAGTTTGGAGGTGCAGGCAGGCACCAAGAAGGTAAGCACAGAGTTCATAGTAATTGACACCCCCCTTCCCCTTACAATGTTATCTTGGAAAAGCCATGGTTGCATGCAATGAGGGTTGTTCCCTCAACACTGCACCAACTGTTGCGGTTCCCAACAGAGCATGGAATTGAGGAGGTCAGAGGGGATCAGGTGCAGGAAAAGATTTGCTCCATGACAGCAATGAAATCCATCTGTAACGTGTGAGAAGCAGAGACAGTAGAGATTAAGAACGAGGACATGGAGGTCTTGGATGACGTCGGCAAAGAGCCGGTCGACAAAAGCGATGAAGCCTTAAAGAAAATTCTGGTCTAGCAAGGAGATGAAGAACGCTTCTTCCTCCTCGGCTTAGGCTTGGCCAAGAAAGAGGAAAGGGAGTTAGAAGCATTTTTATGAGCAAACAGAGAAGTGTTTGCCTAGACACCATACGAGATGCCTGACATTGACCCCGAGGTTATATGCCACAAACTGAACATAGACAGGTCGGCAAAACCGTTATTCAGGGAACGAGGAGGTCGACGTTGGTTCATGTGGAGGCAGTAGAGGAGGAAGTAGACAAATTATTAGAGGCCAGAGCCATCCGAGAGGTAAACTACCCTATATGGCTGTCCAACACCGTAATTGTGAAAAAGAAGAATGGGAAGTGGAGGGTCTGCGTGGATTTTAATAGCCTGAATAAGGCTTATCCCAAAGACAATTTCTCACTCCCCAAGATTGATCAATTAGTGGATGCCACTCCAGGACATGGAAAGATGAGCTTCTTGGACGTTTATAGGGGGTACTATCAGATAGCAATGTGCCTTCCTGATGAACAGAAGACTGCATTTATCATCCCAAAAGGGCTATATTGCTACAAAGTGATGCCTTTCGGGTTAAAAAATACAGGAGCAACGTACCAAAGGTTAACGACCAAGATGTTCAAACATCATATTAGCAAAACAGTGGAAGTATACATCAACGACATGGTCGTGAAGACCAAAGAACCTGAGGATCATCTGGCCGACTTGGAGATAATCTTTGACATCCTAAGAACATATCGGCTCCGACTCAATGCTTCAAAATGTACATTTGGAGTTGGGTCTGGTAAGTTCTTAAGGTACCTGGTTACCAGAAAAGGCATTGAGGCAAGCCCAGATCAAATCAAGGCCATCTTGGATTTGAAAATCCCAGAATCAGCAAAACAAGTGCAGATGTTGACTGGAAGGGCCGCAGCCCTGAACAGATTCATAAGCAGAAGTTCAGATAAGTGTAAATCATTTTTCAGTCTGTTGAAAAAGGCCACCGACTTCTTGTGGACAGAGGAATGTGAAGTCACCTTGGCCAACTTGAAAAAATTACCTGACCACAACTCCAGTTCTCTCAAATCCAGTACCTGGGAAAGAGCTATTCTTGTACTTGGCGATTTCAAAGCATGCAGTGAGTATAGTGATAATTAGAGAAGAGAAGAGAGAACAAAGAGCAGTATACTATGTGAGTAAAACTCTAGCGGGTGCAAAGACCAAGTATTTACCCTTAGAGAAATTAACATTGGCCTTAATGATTTCTCCAAAAAATTGAACCATTATTTCCAAGCCTACAAAATTGTAGTATTGACTGAGCACCCCTTGAAATCGTTGCTACAGCAAGGAGATCTAACAAGCAGGGTGGCCAGATGGGCAGTGGTATTGGGCCAATACGATTTAGAGTTCAGATCCAGAACAGCAATCAAAGGCTAGGTTCTGGCCGACTTTGTGGCCGAGTTCACACCAGATGCCATCCCACGTCGAGCTCCGGTAAGCCGCGACCTAGGATATCTAGGGAAATAAGAAGAGACCCGGCTGGGAATGAAAAACCCCACAGCAAATCAGAGGAAAGAAGAAAAACTCAAGCCCTGTGATATATAAATCGATGACCTCTTCTGCCTGTTTGTTGATGGGAGTTCAAACCGTCAGGGAGCAGGGCCTGGAATGGTGCTGGTATCTTCAGATGGGTGAATATTAAAGCAGTCTATTCGTTTGGGGTTCAAAGCCTCAAACAATGAAGCAAAATATGAAGCACTGATCGCAGGATTGAAGTTGGCAGCAGCAATGGAAGTCGACGAGGTGGTGGTCTTCTGTGACTCACAGCTTATTGTGAACCAGGCAACATGCAAGTATGCAGCCCAAAATGAAAGAATAATAGCCTATGTCAAAGAGGTTATTAGACTACTAGCCTTGTTTCAGGACTGCCGACTACAGTAGGTTAGCCGAGATGATAATAGCCATGCCGATGCCTTGACTAACCTAGCTAGTGCAATGAATCAAGGGAGACAAGGACAATAATGGTTGATTATTTGTCAGGCCCAACTGTGGAACCACTGATCACAGAGTACGAAGCAATGTGTGTGGAAATGGGCCCAAGTTAGATGGATGCAATAATAATGTTCCTTAGAGATGAGAAGCTGCCAGATGATCGCAAAGAAGCACACAAAACCAAACTAAAGTCAGCTAGGTTTAGCCTAACAGCAGAAGGACATCTTTACAGAAGGTCCTTTACTGGTCCCCTTTTGAGATGTGTGCATCCCTCAAGTTGAAGACCTATTGTATGAAATACATGAAAGAGTATGTGGAAGCCATGCTGGGGGCAGATCACTTGCTCATAGGGCCATTACTCAGGGGTACTGGTGGCCCTATGTGCAGAAGGATGCTAAAGCCTATGTCAGAAAGTGTGAGAAGTGTCAAAGGTTCGTGCCTTTGATACATCAACCCCAGTTCCAGCCCTTAGCCATTTGCCCAGTGGGGCATGGATCTTGTTAGACAACTACCCCAAGCAACTGGACAAAAGAAGTTCCTATTGGTAACAACTGACTATTTCACAAAGTGGGTAGAAGTTGAACCCCTTGCGAAGATTCAGACACTAATGTGAAAAACTTCATATAGAAGAACACCATCACCAGGTTTGAGATCCCAAGAGCAATAATAGCAGACAATGGTACACAATTTGACAGTAAGCTAATTAAAAGCTTCTGTGCAAAGTACAAAATCAAGAACTATTACTCCACTCCAAGTTTCCCTCAGAGTAATGGTCAGACAGAAGTATCCAACAAGACTATCTTGGATGGGATCAAGAAGAGGCTGGAAGCAGCAAAGGGAAAATGGGTGGAAGAGTTGCCCAATGTACTCTGGGCATATCGAACTAGACCGAGAAGATCAATTGGGGAATCCCCATTTGCCATGGCTTATGGCACAGAAGCAGTTATCCCATTGGAGGTCGACATCCCAGGGATCAAAACCCAAGGAGTAAAGAATGGAACTAACTAGGCATTCCTGCCCCGAGATCTAGACCTACTTAAGGAGAAAATGGAGAGAGCAGCAATTCGACTAGGGGCACACCAGTAACAAATTGCTAGGGCTTATAATAAAAAGGTCAACCTAAGAGAGTTCAAAGTTAGGGACCTGGTACTAAGGAAAGTGGTCGGTAACAAGAAAGATCCTAGAAAGGGAAAGCTGGGCCCAAATTGGGAGGGGCCTTCTAGAATCATCTCGGTCGCCGACAATGGGGCATATCGGCTTAAAGACAGTAAAGGCAAAGAGTTGCCAAGACCTTGGAACACTTGCAACTTAAAGTTTTTCTATCATTAGACTTTTTTGTTTTTCAAAATTTATGTCATAATTTTCTTAGCCGAGGTAGTAATAAAATTTTTTAGCCTGATTTTTTAAGAATGTGAAATTTGTGTGATAAGACTAACCAGTCCTTTGGCGATGTTTCTGATTGAAATATGACAAATAACTTAGACTTATTATATGGCAAAGTTGAATTATACTTGCATATAATAGAGTTGAACTAAGTTGGCGATGTTTCTGATTAAAACATGACGAGTAACATAGAATTATTATATGGCAGAGTTGAATTATACTTGCATATAACAGAGTTGAACTAGGCGATGTTTTTGATTGAAACATGACGAATAATTTATTGTATGGCAGAGTTGAATTATACTTGTATATAATAAAGTTGAACTAAGTGAAATTGAAACTAGACTTACCATGTCAGCATGATTAAACTTGGAATGGAACTAAGTGCATTAACAGAGAAACCGAGGTTGAGAACCTCAGCTAATCTTCGTTTGAATCTGACTTCGGCGAAAGATTATACGTGCATAATGTGAACATAAGTGAAACTTAGGTTCACATTAGGGGACAAAGAACTGGAGAATGATGAATGAGCTTAAAAATTTGAAGTGCTTACAGGTTAAGAATTGGCTTAACACTTACTGAAAAATTTAAGAAAAATTTACAAGTTAAAGTTAAGCTGAGATAATATTGAAAGAAGTACTCGACATACGTACTCGCCTATATGACCAAGTTGCCAAACTTGGGAAGGATAGAAGACATAAGTCTTGATAGAAGACAGTAAGTAAGAGTGAGATGGCAAGTTTAAAGAAACAACACTTGTAAAAATATTTCACAATATTTTTAAGTGTCAAACCAAGACCGAGATAAACAATCAGAAGATATATCCGAGGTACTTTACTTTGAGGAGATTGTACAGTTAAAGGTATACTTTGAAGACATGCAAAATTATTCTAACTATGAAAGTGGTAAACATACATAAGAGGAAAGAAGGCATTCAAACACTTAGAAGAAAGGAGAAAACTTGCATTCACAAAAAAGATTACTTGTTCAATTACAAAAATGGCACATTGGCCAAATAAGAAGCAAAACACTGTTCAGACAAAACAAAGGAAGAAAAAGAATATAAAGAAAAGATGAAATATCCTAAGTACTAGGACTAATCTGTGATTTGTCAACCTCGAATGGCGGAGCTGCATTCTTTTCGACCGCTATCTCAGCGTCTATTTCTTGCAAAGTCTGATCCAAACTCCTTTCGGCGCACTGAACCTCGGCCTCAGAGGTGGTTGGTTTGGGAGAGATGCCCTTGGAGACCAAGTCATCCTCTTCATTTTGAGTTAAGTCTATTTGCTCGTTGAGGGTGGAGACTTGAGATCAGTGGCAGCCTCTTCTATCACTTTATCGGCCTCATTATCCTCGGCATCATCTTCGCCGGCTTTATCGCCAGAGTCCTTGGGCTCTGGAGGGAAAGGCACTTGAAGTTGATTGATGTCTCGGAGGTTAGAGTCCATTGGCACAACTAACTTGTTGAGATTCGCCGTCCAACCGAGGTAATAACCTCGGTTGCAAGCCAGGTTGACTTGCTGTCTGTATTGATCTCGAACGGCGGCTTGACTTTCCTCAAAAGCTTTCTTGTCGGCAGCCTTAACTTCGGCCTCCTTTGAGTCAAAGGCCTCCTGAAGTTTGTCTTATAAATCAGCGGCCTTGGCCTTAAAAGCTTCAAGATCGGCTCTAGGCGACCTCGACTTCGTCATTGGCCATTTTGGCCTTATCATTGGCCAGATTCTGAGTAGCTTTGGCGGCCTTAGCCTGATCAAGCAGGGATCGATTATTAGCCTCGGTGTTGTTAAGTGAGGATAAGAGTTTGGCAACTTCTTTGGTCTTCCTTGCCAACTCCTTCCTCATCATTTCAGTTTTGACAGCATAGAAGTGAGCATGCTGGATGGCCTACAAGGAGTAAAACAATATTAATGAGATTTTACTAAGTATAGAAAGAACTGTAAAGGAATAAGTATAAGAAGACTACCAAAACCGAGTGTTACATCATAAGGGTGAAGTTTTCGCATTCGTGCAACTCGGCCATGTGGTTCATGTCTTCTGGCAGAAGAATAGCCGTTGACAGGGCTGCGCCGACTTCGAGATTCATAACGTTGTCATTGGCTGTCAAGGGTCTGTCATCTACCATGACCTCGGGGACCCAGGTCATATTGCAATGGAAGCTTTGGCTACCCTCAGGTTGCTCAGACCTTGGCTTTTTGGATGGTTTGGAGTCGGGTGCATCAACCTCGACTGACTTTTTCTTGGCAGCCGTTTAACTTTTTTCTATCTCGGCCAACTTGGATATTGGCACAGTGTCCTCAGACTCAATCTGAGTCACTGTGGCCTTAGCCTTGGCCTTCTTCATTCTTTTTGGCTTTGGCTTTGGTTGGAATAGGGAGAACGAGGATTGCATCGTCACTACTCCGGGGATGTCGGCAAGAGGTCCTCAACAATGGTTGGTTTTCAGCCCATCTCTTCAATGGTAGTGGCTACAGTTACTTTGGTGCCAAAGTGGATAACTAGAAGTGCAGTAAGTGGGTTTGCTGGGTCGTAGACCGATGATTCCAAAAGTTGGCGTTTGCGGCTGTAGGTTCTGCCGGCAGGGTAAAAATTAGAACTCGGTGACGGCGTTAGCGCTGATGTAGAGGAATCAATTAGGGAGCAGAGGTAGATAGTTGTTCCACAGGACCAGAGGTAGATTCCTAATCTGGCCTTGATGATGATTCATCTTGTGGAGTTATAGCAGAATGAGGGGACTTGCTCTTCTTGGAGATGTCGAGCAATGCGGATTTGTAAGTCGAGATATAGTTGAGCAACAGGGTGGCTTTGCGCTGGTCAATTGGCAAGTCCAGCAACCTCTTAAAGTCTTTGCTGGGGAAGAAGGTTTTTCGAAAATCTTTTGATGGTTGAGGGAGAGCTTCAAGTACAAAATTCAGACGTTAGAACATATAAGGGGAATAAAGTGATAAGACTTAAAAGCAGAAAAGTTGACACTTGGTTCTTACCGTCACCCTCTTTAAACACTGTTCGGCTTAAAGGATAAAGATGGAGGTCGTCATCAGAAGGAACTCCCAGTTGCCCAAGATGATGAAATAATCATCTCCAACACCTTTGTTGGAGTCTGGGAGGTCGGCTATGAGTTTGTAGGTTGTGGATCTCGGCTTGAGGTAATAGACGTAGCCTTTTTCGGATTTCAGGCCACATGGTATAACAATATTGGATATCGGCTAGTGTTATCCTAGCGTTTTCTTGTCTAGCTAGAGCAATTGTACTGTTAATGACTCTATAGGAGTTAATGGCTAGTTGCATCGGGTTAAGCTTGTAATAATGAAGGGCTTGTTGGAAAAGGATGTCTAGAGGGAATCGGAGTCCACACTCTATAAAGGCCACTACTGGGAAGGGCATGGAGTCCCCATCAGTCCTCCTCCGTAGCCAACCTAAGATGGACGTCGGCTGGGATGGAGAAGTCTCACTACAAGAAAAGTGGGCATAAAAGACGGAACTTTTTGCGACGACACATTTGCCGTCACAAAAAATGTGACTTTTTTAGATGGCAAAAATTGTCGTCGCAAAAAATGTGACTTTTTGAGATGGTACAACTTGCTGTCACGAAAAATATGACTTTTTGCGACGGCGTAACTTGCTATCGCAAAAAATAGAGTATTTGTGATGGCAGAGATTGTTGTCGCAAAAAAATAGAGTTTTTGCAACAGCACCAGCTACAGTCGCAAAAAAAATAAAAAATAAAAAAAAGACTTTTTTGCGACTGTAATAGGTGCTGTTGCAACAAAAAAAAAGTAAAATATATATATATATATATATTGTGGCTTTGAAATGCCTTCATATATATATAGTCACAAAATGGTTTAAATAAATGCAACGGTAGTTTTCTATCACAAAAAAAATAAAAAACGACGTCGTCTTACTCTTTTGATATAACATTTCTCTTTTCACCCATTTTTTCATCTTCCTGTCTCTCTATCTTTGTCTCTGTCTTTGTCTCTCTTCTCTTCTCTCTCTCACTTATCATTCTTCTCTGTCTGTCTGTCTGTTCTTTCTCTCTGTGTCTTTGTCTCTCTTCTCTTTCTCTCTCTCACCCATCACTCTTCTCTGTCTGTTTGTCTCTCTTTTTCTCTCTGTGTCTCTGTCTCTATCTCTGTCTCTCTTTTCTTTCTCTCTCTTTCTCTCTGTGTCTCTCGCCCATCTCTCTTCTCTCTATCTCTCTTCTCTCTCTGTCTCTTTTCTCTTTATCTCTCTCGCTCATCTCTCTCTGTCTCTCTGTCGTTTATCTCTTTTAGCTCTTTTTTCTCTCTCTCTCTCTCTCTGTCTATCTCTTTTACTCATTTTTTCATCTTCCTCTCTCTCTCTTCTCTTTCTCTCTCTCTCTCTCTCATCACTCTTCTCTGTCTGTCTGTCTATCTGTCTCTCTCTCTCTCTCACACCCATTTATCTCTTCTCTCATCTCTTTTCTCTCTCTGTCTCTTTCGCTCATCTCTCTTCTCTCTCTATCTCTCTCGTTGATCTCTCTTCTCTCTCTATCTCTCTCGCTCATCTCTCTTCTCTCTATCTCTCTCGTTCATCTCTGTTCTCTCTATGTCTCTCTCGCTCATCTCTCTTTTCTCTATCTCTCTCTCTGTCTCCCTCGTTCATCTCTCTTCTCTCTCTGTCTCTTTTTCTGTCTCTCACTCTCTATCTCTTTCTCTCTTTGTCTCTCTCTCTTTCTCTCTCATTTCTCTTCTCTCTATCTCTCTCATCTCTTTTCTTTCTCTATCTCTCTCGCTCATTTCTTTTCTTTCTATCTCTCTCTCTGTTTCTCTTGCTCATCTTTCTTCTCTCTCTGTCTCTCTCTTTTTCTATGTTTTTCTTTCGATCATCTCTTTTCGCTCTCTTTCTCTCTTTCTCTTTGTCTATCTCTTGCTCATCTCTTGTTTCTCTCTCTTTTTCTGTCTGTCTCTCTCTCTCTATCTCTTTCTCTCTCTGTCTCTCTCTATATCTCTTTCTTTCTCTATCTTTGTCTCACTCATTACTCTTCTCTCTCTCTTTCTCTCTCTGTGTCTGTTTGTTTGTCTCTCACTCTTCTCTCTCTGTGTCTGTCTCTCTCCCCTATTGTGTTCACCTTGTTCATTCTCTCCCTCCCTTCTTCTTTATTTACCGAGCTCTCCACTACAAGAAAATGCACTTTTAGTGACCACTTTGTCTCTCTCTCGCTCATCACTCTGTCTCTGTCTCTCTCTATCTCTCTTCTCTATCGGTCTCTTACTCATCTCTCTCTCACCACCCATCTCATCTACCACTTTCACCACTACTGCAAATGTCATTCCACTACTACCATTACTACCACTGTTGCCACTTCACCTCTACGACTATCATTACTACTACCATCGCTACCACTCCACTACCACCACTACTACTACCATTACCTCTCATCCACCATCGCTACTCTATCTCCTCTACCACTACCACAACTTCACCACTAATCTCCTTCTCCATCACTACCACCACCACTATCACCTCTTATCCACCACCTTCACCACTACTGCCACTCCCTATCCTCTACCAGAAAACTTTAGTTCCTGATTTTTAGTAACAAAAAAAAAAAAAAAAATAGGTCGCAAAAAAATATTTTTCATTGACCATAAAAAAATTAACTTTATTTTATTGGAAAATATTTTTCATTAAAATATTATCTCTACTTCAACCAAATAAAAAAATAATAATAATTTTTTATCATTAAAATTAATATGAAACAAATAAATTTTCAACCTTAGTAAATGAAAAATCAAAAAAAAAAAATTCATTAACTATAAAAAATAATTTTTTTTGGCGACGACATCCTCTGTCGCAAAAAAAAAGAAGCCGTTTTATTATTTAAATATTCATTTGTGACGGAAATCAAATTTTTTTTTCCCATTCCCGCTCACCCTCTCCCCTCCTTTCCATTCTCGCTCGGGTTTTCCCCTCCTCACAAACCCAAAATCCCCAATCTCTTGAACCAAAATCCCCAATCTCAAAAACCAAAAATCTCTAATCTCTTCTTACGTCTCTCTCTATCTCTTCTCTCTCTCTCTATCTCTCTCCTGTGAGCAGCAGATCCTTCGAAGTTCCTCATTTCGAAGTTCCTCATTTCTTCTCTCTCCTTCTAGACCCTTCGAAGCGTCCTCTCCTTCCAAGTTCGTACAAAACGTCGCGGTTTCATCCGAGTACGAGTAAAAAGAGGACCTATTGAGCGATGCAGAGGAACCTAGTTTCTCTCCTGCTCTCAAACTCTTCGCTGGAAACTTACCTTTCAATGCCGACAGTGTTACTCTTGCTGGGTTGTTCGAACGAGCTAGAAATGTGGAGATGGTTGAGGTATGAATTTACATTTTCGTCTATCTATGAAATATATGTATATATATATGTAGGGTTTACTGAGATTTTAATTTTCTAGATAATGTTTTGTTTGATGTAAAATTTATGTTATTTGGTGTGAAGGGTTATTTTCATTTTCTTATTTATTTATTTATTCTTGTGAACTTCTGTTAATTTTTAAGTTTTGCTTGTGAAAATTCTTTGACTGAATATGAATTTCTGTGGGGTTCAGAATTGAGTTCAAATTTTATTCTTTGGGTTTGGTATGTTACAAATCTATGAAATAGATATGGGTTTTTATTTTTTATATAATTGTAACAAGATTTACAGAGATTTTAGTTTTGTAGATAATGTTTTGTTTGATGCAATGTCAAATTATTGAAATAAACAGGACCTTCTTATGGTAAAAGTATTAAAATATTTCATGTTTCTATGAGATGCAGGATTGGTGTTACATGTCAATTTTTCCAACTTTTCTAATTTCTTGATGAGAACGATTTTTGACAATATTGTTGTAATAACTAGCCTAGTTATTAAATGAAAGAATTACAGAGTTAGTCTATTTCATTTCAACCAGCAAACAGGGTAGAGTAGAACTTAGAAGGGTTATTTAGTAGTGTCATTGGAGACCATAACCTATATATAACCCAATGAGATCTTATTATTTGTTTGCACCACTAAACTCCTGGATCAAGAAAAGAAAGTTTTGAATTGGGCCTATATTCAGAACTGAGTAAAAAGGGCTTACAGACCAAAGTAGTGCAGCAAAAAACATGATGGACATCAGTAACATCTGATGTATTAAATGTAGTTTTGTATGCAGATGTGTAAGAAATGAAGGAAGAGATGATTGTAATACTATTGTAGCTGCACATAGCTGGGACTGAGTATGGGATTATATGGGCAATAGGAGCATCCATCTCAATACTGTGGTGTGGGTTCAACTTATTCGACCCTACTGTAAGTTGGAGTTTTGAGCATTTACTGCCACTTTCTATTATATCCTCCTATGCTTTTTCTTACTTACGTATATATATATATATATATACCAAAGGAAAACGGAGGCAGAAACATAAAGAACATGAAGAAGGAAACAGCACAAATAATACTAAAAATAAGTTAAACTAGCACTTATATGAAATAATAAAAGAAAACAGTTTAAATAAACATTAATAATAAAAACTTACAATTGTTTAATGGATTGAAACTAACAATTCTTCAAAATACATAACTTGAAAACGGACTTGAAAAGAAAATTACAGAGATAGGTTTTTCTCTTGAGGAATGGATGCTCTCAATTTTTCTAACTCTGCCTTATTCTTGACTGAAGAGGCCCTTTTATAATCAAAAGAGACCACCACTGTTAGCCTTGTGAGTGATTGCTGTGAGCCTTGTGAGTGAATAGTCTGGACTTGAAAGGAGCATCAGAAGCACATGGGAGTTGTCTGCTGCTTTCGGTGAATAATTAAAGCTTTTACTGTGCTGAATGTGTCGGTGGAATGAATCATGATGAATGGTGAATAGTAATGTTGACTTTTTGATGAATAGTGAATAGTAAAGTTGACTTTTTTACTATTCATTGCTTGGAGGCATGTGACTGAGGGAATCAAATATAGATTATATATCAGAGCTTTTCTCAAAAGACGAGTATTGATTGAAGCTGATAATTATAGCTATATAGAATCCAATGACTGAATTAAGCATATGGGTCCTGAGCATCTTGGAACTCGGGTCCATATGGATTTTGAGTAGTTGAACCTTCAGAAGAGTTTGAACGTCTGAACCACCTTCTGAACTGCTGTTATCCGAGTTTGATTTGGCTTGGGCCATGAGTAAACGAGCCATTTGGAGGAGTTCATCTTTGGATGACTTGGACTTGGGCTTAACCTTTGATTTGGATTTATCCTTTGACTTGGGCTGGTCAGAACTGGGCTTTGCTGACTTGGATTTAATCTTTGATTTGGATGACTTGGGCTTAGAAGAACTGGATGATGGGCTTCCAAGATGGACTGGAGGAAGTTGGCTTCCTTGAGTGACTGGAGCAGTTGGGATCTGATGAGCTTTAACCATGGCAGGTGTAGGAGCATGAATGTTAATCGGGAACTCAGTTTGAACAATATCAACAATTCGTTGAATCTTGAAGTTATCCCACCATTTAACCTTATGTAGCCGCTGAATCACTTTACCAGAAATACCATATTGCCATTTGAATATCCAAGGGATCTTATATTTGGATATAAAAATAAGCAATTGAGGGAATTCTCTTTGCTGTGGAGTGAATGAGAAAACAGTGGAAAAGTAATTGACTTGATCCAAAATTACTGATGGGAAGATGTCTGGAATGGCACCATAATGTGTCCACCATCTCAGAAACCAAGTAGGTAATTCTGACTTAACTTTTGATCAAATTGAAGAAACCAAGAGTGACTAATGTTTCATTTTGATATAGGAGGACTTTGAACCAGGCATCAATATAATCATAATAATTATACTGAAGGGAGTGAGTGATTAGGTAAATCTCGAAGTTGATAAGGAGAACCCCATTCAATTAAGGAAACAATATTGTGAATATAAAGTGAATGGTAAACCACTTTACTAGTGTAAGTACGATCATAAATGGGTTTAATCACAATTGATTGATGGTTGAACAGGATGTCTTTATAGAAGGTAATTGTTTTCTCTGGATGGAGAGGAAACAAAATGCCATCCAGGAGGGAAATAAGTTTTAACCAGATCATTAACAGATTGACTCTTTGGGTGACTAGGTTCTTTGAAAAAGAGATTAGTAGTTGTTGAGTCAACATAATCAGATCGAGCAGTTTTAATAGGATTAGGAGGGTATGGAGTAACTGCTTGGCTAGATGAAGCAAAAGGATCATAGGCCAAAGCAGATGTGAAACTGGGTCGAGGAGTATTACCAAGAACTTGGTAACGGTTAATCATTTCAATAGGATGGTATTGGGTGACTAACTCCAAAGGAGGGATAAAAGGCTGACTAGTTGGAACCAAGGCTTTAGAAGGGGGCCTTGGGCGAGACATCTGTTTAAAAAGAAACAAAGGTTAGCAATAAATGGAGTGGCCATCCCTATCCCCTTGTAAAAATTCTCGGGTAAGGAAATCGGGAATGGAATTTTGACAACCAGGTATATATTCAATAGTAAAATCGAAAATACTTAAAATAGATTGCCAACGGGCAAAAATTTGCTTACTAGCAAGATTTTGAACATCTTTTTCTAAAACATATTTAGCAGATTTGCAATCAACACGAAGTAAAAATTTCTGATTTAAAATATCATCTTGAAATTTACTAATACATAAAACAGTAGATAAAATTTCTTTTTTAATAGTACTATAATTTAATTGTGCTTTATTCCAGACACCAGAGTGATAACGAACAATTTGTTCAGATGATTGAGGAGTGACTTTCTGAAGGAGAATGCCACCATAACCAACATCAGAGGCATCAGTTTGAATAATTTTGAATGAATTTTCAGTAGGAATACCAAGACAAGGAAGAGACTTGACATATTGTTTAACCTGTTTAACTATAGCAGTATGAGTAGAAGACCAAGGAGGAGGATTGTCTTTTAACCGATCAAACAGAGGTTGACAAGTTTTCCTAAGGTCTTTGTAAAATTCAGCAATATAATTCAGTGATCCTAAAAAACGTTGTAGTTGAGTTTTATCTAAGATTTCATCAGGAAATTTAGACGCAAATTCAATGGAACGACTAATAGGTAAAATAGTATTCTGGTGAATATCATAACCTAAAAATCGGACTTTGGTTTGAAACAATTTAATCTTAGGAGCAGAAATGACTAGACCATGACTTTTAATGGTATAAAAGAAGGCAATAAGATGTTTCCAGTGTTCACTAATTGATTTTGAAAAATAAGAATATCATCTATATAAACTATGGAAAATGACTAAATGGATTGAGAATATCATTCATTATATGTTGAAATTCACTAGGAGCATTTTTTAACCCAAATGGCATAACATTCCATTCATAGTGTCCAAATGGTGTAGTGAAAGCAGTTTTATATCTATCCTTAGGATGAATTTGAATTTGCCAAAAAACCACTTTTTAAATCAAATTTACTAAAAATAACAGCTTGACTAAGTCTTTTAATCAAATCTTTTTATTAGGAATAGGATACCTAATCCATTCTAAAACAGCATTTAAAGGTTTGTAATTAATGACTAATCGAGGGACACCTCGTTCTAATTCAGCATTTTTATTAACATAAAAAGCAGGACAAGACCATGGGGATTTACTCGGACTAATTATTCTATTTTTTAACAATTCATTAATTTCTTTTTTACACATTTCAAGTAATTCATGATTCATTTGAATAGGTCTAGATTTAGTAGGAATTTGTTTTTCATTAAAATTTTTGATATATGGCAAAGTAACTACATGTTTTTTCCTATGCCAAAACGCAGTAGGTAAAGTTGAACAAACAGTTGATTCAAGTTTTAATTTAAATTCATTAATCTGAGAAATAATTACGGGATCAGTTAATTGTTGATCAATTCTTTTGTAATTAATTTCTTCTTTAAGAAATTTTAAATGTCTACTTAGTCGATTAATAGTGTGAGAGATAGAACAATCTTTTAATTGATTTAATTCTAACATTTCAGGTGGAGATAAGAATTTAAATGTAACAGGTTGACCGAAAACATGAGTAGTTATTCCTTCACTAGATGTAGTAAATGGATATAGTAAATAGATAAATGGTGTACCTAAAATAATTTTATCAGTCATGTTTTTTACTAAAACAAATGAGGTTTTAAAATAGACATTATTGTGACAAACATGAACTTTAGGTAATTTATATTTAATATGCATTTTACTACCATTAGCAGAGGTTAATCTTTCATGACATTTTTCATAATATTTAGTAGGGAGTAAACCTTCTTGAATGCAATTTAAATCAGCACCAGTATCAATTAATGCAACAAGTTCTAATTCAAAGTTATTAATAACAATTTTAATTTTTGAATACCACTTTTGCATATAAATTTTATTAATTAGATTTAATCTTTTATTTTCAAGATTGTTTGATTGAGATTGGTGTGATCGATTATCGAATAGAAGGTTTTCAGGATTAGTATGGTCAGAATCATGACCAGATTCATTAGGAGATTCATCATTATTATCTTGGAAATTTTCTAAATTTTTATTAGGTTTTAATGTAATAATTTCGTCTTCTAAATGTTGATCTTTATTTTGTAGTTCTTTAATAGTTTGTTTAATCTGATTGATTTCTTGTTGTAAATCTTGAAGTGTAACTTCTTTTTGTTTATTCTTAAATCTTTCTAAAGTTTTAGATAGACTAATAATTGGTTTATCTTGCCTAGGTTTAGAATCAGTATTATTAATTAATAAAGATTTAAGTCTATCAGTATATTTCTTCTTTAATTCTGGATCATCTAATTTACTAATTAGTTCAATAAGAGCAGATTCTTCTTGATTTTGTTTAGTAAGAACAGTAATTTGTTTAACAGGTTTACAACAAACATCATTACATCCTAATTCTATATTATTATCAGAATCATTACTAGGTGAATGGTAATCAGATGAAGTATTCGGATTATCAGAAGAGGAATCACTAACAGATATATATATATATATATATATATATTTTGTGTGATTCCTTGCTCTTGAAATGTATATGATGCTTCCCTACCGTGCCATCACAATCTGTATCACATTAATCCACCATCATAGTTACCTTGCCATATAAATATTCACATGTTTGAGAGGGTTTGAGGTGGAAAAATTAGGCTTGATTTCATAATGTAATGTCACCATATCATTTGAGAAAATTGGCAATGGGATTGGCTTTGCGCTTGATTAAAAAAAAAAAAAAAAAGGTCCAAAAAATTAAAACATTCCAAGTAGTTTGGTTATGGTAGCAATTTAGCAAATTGTCAATTAAACTTACGACACTTGTTATGAAGCATGGTTGTTTACTCTACAATACACCTATAAGAACAGATCTCAGAAGGATTCTATAATCAACTAATCATGTTAGATCAAAACTGAGTTGAACTATTTATTCCAGATAAACTTCCCCGCCAACATCGTATGTGATCTTGAAAGAGCAGCGAGGTATAGAAAAATCTATTTTTTCCCTACATAATAGTAATAAGACTTGTCTTTATATAAATTTGCATGGGTTAGTTATTCGAGTACAAAAATATGTTTTCACTTATATTTCCTTCTTTGTCATTTTGTATCCTCCAAAGGAAGCAAGATATAAAAGATTAATCATTATGCATCAAAGTAGTCATTTGATTGGGTGGCATTTATTTTTGATAGGTGTATACAACTTGTGTAATGGAGGTGTGAAGTTTGTTCGAGACAATGATAGGAAAAGGTAGGCAATTTTCTTTAATTTGTTCATCTACTTTCTGTATGATTATATCATATGTTTTCAACTGCTTTAGAACATCCAAATATAACCTTCTTCTTCTTTTGCACTTTCCTTTGTTCTTCTTTATCTTTATGATTTTTTTTTTTTAATGATAAATCCCACTTTTTTCTTCTTTCTATAATGTATATGTAGAAAATCTGGATGACCAAAGAGTAGATTTATTATGTTCTAGTTAAGGATTGATTGTATTCAAGGAAAAATATATGCTGTAAAAAGAACTTCAAAGTAATGGTGTTGACACCCCCAAAATCACCAAACGGGGTCAGATTAGCACGAAACTTGGCACACACGACCGCCTAGGCACAAAAGACTTGTGGGAGAAGACAAGACTCGAATCGGGGTCCCAGTTTGAGAGTTAGAGTTAGATTTCACTTTAGACAAACTAGTTCCTTAAGAAAGTTGAACTCGAGGTGTTGACGCCCCAAAATCACCAAATGGCGCCGAAATAGCACGAAACTTGGCACACATGACCGCCTAGGCACGAGAGACTTGTGGGAGAAGACGGGACTCGAATCAGATTCCCGATTTGGGAGTTAGAGCCGGATTTCGGTCTAGGCAAACTAGTTTTTTAAGAAATTTGAATTCGAGATGTTAAACCCCAAAAATCACCAAACGGTGTCGGATTAGCACGAAACTTGGCACACACGACCGCATAGCACAAGAGACTTGTGGGAGAAGACGGGACTCGAATCGGGTTCCCGGTTTGGGAGTTAGAGTCGAATTTCACTCTAGGCAAACTAATTCTTTAAGAAACTTAAATTCGAGGTGTTGACGCCTCAAAATCACCAAACGGGGTCGGATTAGCACGAAACTTGGCACACACGACCGCCTAGGCACGAGAGACTTATGGGAGAAGACAAGACTCCAATAGGGTTCTTGGTTTGGGAGTTAGAGTCGGATTTCGGTCTAGGCAAACTAGTTCATTAAGAAATTTGAATTCGAGGTGTTGACGCCCCAAAATACCAAACGGGGTTGGATTAGCACAAAACTTGGCACACACGACCGCCTAGGTACGAGAGACTTATGGGAGAAGACGAGATTCCAATCGGGTTCTCGATTTAGGAGTTAGAGCCGAATTTCGGTCTAGGCAAACTAGTTCCTTAAGAAACTTGAATTTGAGGTGTTGACGCCCCAAAATCACCAAACGGGGTTGGGTTAGCACGAAACTTAGCACACACGACCGCCTAGGCACGAGAGACTTGTGGGAGAAGACGGACTCTAATCGGGTTCCCGGTTTGGGAGTTAGAGCCGGATTTCACTCTAGGCAAATTAGTTCCTTAAGAAACTTGAATTCGAGGTGTTGACGCCATAAAATCACCAAACGCGTCGGTTTAGCAAGAACTTGGCACACATGACCGGCTAGGCACGAGAGACTTGTGGGAGAAGACAGGACTCCAATCGTGTTCCCCGTTTGGGAGTTAGAGTCGGATTTTATTCTAGGCAAACTAGTTCCTTAAGAAACTTGAATTCGAGGTGCTGACGCCCCAAAATCACCAAATGGGGTCGGATTAGCACGAAACTTGGCACACACGACCACCTAGCCACGAGAGACTTGTGGGAGAAGATGAGACTCCAATCGGGTTCCCGTTTGGGAGTTAGAGTCGGATTTCACTCTAGGCAAACTAGTTCATTAAGAAACTTGAATTCGAGGTGTTGACGCCCCAAAATCACCAAATGGGGTCGGATTAGCACGAAACTTGGCACACATGACCGCCTAGGCACGAGAGACTTGTGGGAGAAGACGGGACTCCAATCGGTTCCCAGTTTGGGAGTTAGAGCTGGATTTCGCTCTAGGCAAACTAGTTCCTTAAGAAACTTGAATTCGAGGTGTTGACGCCCCAAAATCACCAAACAGCGTCGGATTAGCACGAAACTTGGCACACACGACCGCCTAAGCACGAGAGACTTGCGGGAGAAGACAGGACTATAATCAGTTTCCCGATTTAGGAGTTAGAGCCGGATTTCACTCTAGGCAAACTATTCCTTAAGAAACTTGAATTCAAGGTGTTGACGCCCCAAAATCACCAAATGGGGTCAGATTAGCATGAAACTTGGCACCACGACCGCTTAGGCACGAGAGACTTGTGGGAGAAGACGAGACTCCAATCGGGTTCCCAGTTTGGGAGTTAGAGCCGGATTTCACTCTAGGCAAATTAGTTCCTTAAGAAACTTGAATTCGAGGTGTTGACGCCCCAAAATCACCAAACGCGTCGGTTTAGCACGAAACTTGGCACACATAATCGGCTAGGCACGAGAGACTTATGGGAGAAGACGAGACTCCAATCGGATTCCCCGTTTGGGAGTTAGAGTCTGATTTTATTCTAGGTAAACTAGTTCCTTAAGAAACTTGAATTCGAGGTGTCGATGCCCCAAAATCACCAAATGGGGTCAGATTAGCACGAAACTTGGCACACACGACCATCTAGCCACGAGAGACTTGTGGGAGAAGACGAGACTCCAATCGGGTTCCCGGTTTAGGAGTTAGAGTCGGATTTCGGTCTAGGCAAAATAGTTCATTAAGAAATTTGAATTCGAGGTGTTGACGTCCCAAAATCACCAAACGGGGTCGAATTAGCACGAAACTTGGCACACACGACCGCCTAGGCACGAGAGACTTGTAGGAGAAGACGAGGCTCAAATCGGGTCCCCGGTTTGGGAGTTAGAGCCGGATTTCACTTTAGGCAAACTAGTTCCTTAAAAAACTTGAATTTGAGGTGTTGACGCCCGAAAATCACCAAACGGCGTCAGTTTAGCGCGTAACTTGGCACACACAACCGCCTAGGCACGAGAGACTTGTGGAAGAAGACGGAACTCCAATCGGGTTCCCGGTTTGGGAGTTAGAGCCGGATTTCACTCTACGCAAACTAGTTCCTTAAGAAACTTGAATTCGAGGTGTTGACGTCCCAAAATCACCAAACGGGGTCGGATTAGCATGAAACTTGGCACACACGACCGCCTAGGTACGAGAGACTTATAGGAGAAGACGGGACTCCAATCGGGTTCCTGATTTGGGAGTTAGAGCCGGATCTCGGTCTAGACAAACTAGTTCCTTAAGAAATTTGAATTCGAGGTGTTGATGTCCCAAAATCACCAAATGGCGTCGGTTTAGTATGAAACTTGGCACACACGACCGCCTAGGCACAAGAGACTTGTGGGAGAAGACGAGACTCCAATCGGGTTCCCGATTTGGTAGTTAGAGCCGAATTTCTATCTAGCCAAAATTATTTACTTAATTATCTTTGTGATTATATAGTAGTTAATTTTTTTTATGTTTTTTTGTAATTAAAATATTAACACATAATTATATTGTCATTAATTATTTTTATTTTTTGTTTACAGATATTTCCCGAGTAGCAATTTGCTTCTTGTGGAATGCAGGCGTGTGAACATTGCAACTAACTTTTGTTTTTGTTACCCACAGAAGAATCATGAGGAAAACTTTTGTTTTTGATTTACGTTATTTTGAATTGTGAACAACATTATGTATTTAAACATTGTATATGTATTATGCAACATTATGTAGTGGGATAATTTTGCTGATGTGTTGTTATGAATAGAAGAATATTTTTACTATGGATGAATTGTTATTTTTACACTAAAATTTTTATATTATTATATAATTATCGGTTTCTTTTTCAGTTATTTTTCATTTGATACAGGTAATTTTCATATTTTTAATAATTTTAATGCAGTTTTTTTTTTTTTTTTGAGACAACACCACATTACCGTCGCAAATGATAGTAGCAGAGTTGAGACAAAAACCTTTTGCGACGGTATTCTTTGGTGTCGCAAATAATCTTTTAGCGACGGTAGGTATCCCGTCGCAATAAAAACACTTTTGCGACGGTATTTTTGCCATCGCAAATAACACTTTTAGCGATGGCAACACAGTACCGTCTCAAAAAATCTAGATTTTTACATATTAATGGCGATGGCAAAATTCTGTCGCAAAAAGGCAACTTTGCCGTCGCAAAAAAAAGGCGACGGCATTGTGCCGTCGCTAAAACCTTTTAGCAACGCCCTTTGTCGTGACCTCTCACTTGCCGTCGCTAAAAGTCATCTGCCGTCACAAAAAACCGAAATTTTTGTAGTGTCTCTTCTAAAATACTCAAGTTTCTCTAAGGTATCTACCCTCCACCTGAACATACCCATGATGTCGGCTAGAAGGAGGAAGGTGCAAGATTTCAGAGGAGAGTGGTTGATATAGACTTAAAGGACCTCGGCTAAAACCCTAAACAGGAATTGAGGCAAGGGTTTTTCAAGATGTAGGGGAGTTCGTTTCAATTTTCCTAAGTATGTGATTTCTCTATCAAAACCCAAACCTAAATCTATATGAAAACAGAGAATCAATGCCAAAAATTGGAAATAAGCAAGAAAAACAGAAAAGAGCAATGATTCAGACTCAAGAAAACAAGCAAAAATTCAAGATCACTATGTAAGTGTGTACAGATGTGCAAAATGCCAAAGAACATGGCAAAATTGCTAAAACATCATGTGAACAATTTATGTGTGCATATATAGATCCAGAGATAGATTGAACAACACAGAATCACAAGAAAACATTTTGTACACCTAAGAGATTCAATAGCAAAAAAAATGGACAGATGATAAAGGGGGAAATGTATTCAAAATCATTGAAACTGAAAAATGAAAAAGAACAAAGAACTCACCAGTTGGGTCTGAGGTTGAGGTTCGCTGGAGTCAGACGGTGGAAATAAGTAAAGCAGAACAGAGAAAGCTTCGCCGAAGGAGATGAACGGAGTACAGTTGCAGAGAGCTCAATGAAAATAGCAATAGAGGTAGAGGATTTGTTTAGAGAGAGAGAAACTTGAACGCAAAGGGAAAACGAAGAATGTAAAAGTGAAAAGACGAAGAGAGAATGAGATGTTTTGTTAAAACACGAAAATGCGGCAAAACCACAATGAATGTGCCTTGGACGACATACTGTCAAGCGGCGCGCGCAGAAGCGACGTGACCTGATAACGCGTGTCAGGTACGAATCAATGAGAGAAGGACGCATAGCGGAAACGGTTGAGAAAACTGTACATGACAACTCATGTGCAGATGGAACTCTTGGAGTTCTTGATTTAATAGAGGGAGAACCTTGGCTAGAGGAACGTCCTAGTTAAGGAACTTAAAGAACTAGGTTCTTGGTTCTTGGTCATTGATAAAGTAGACTGCAGAGTCTTGGTCATGTCAAGCTGACAAATGATGATCTCGGTCGTGAAGGATGGAGTAAGTCTTAGCCGACGTGCTATATGGACAAACGATAAGATCCATCACTTGAGGATGCCGAGGTAATAGAACCTAGGGGCAGCTGTGGGGACATATTTTGTGAATGACAACATGTGGCCAAGGTGGCACCGGAGTGTCAGCCGAGGTGCCACGTGTCTTGGTCATGTTACCGAGGTGATCTCGACTAAATCGAGGTTATCTGCGGAGACACTAGAATCCGAGATGAGCAGATAAGGGACAAGAGTCCTAGAATGAATGAGAACCTCAGTCTGGATAAAAATAAGGGTTTTAGGGAGTTTATCTTTATCTAGCTGGGAGTCCAGGATGAGCATTGAGCCAGAGTCCATTGAAGCTAGGCTTCTACAGGAATCAGGTTAGTGCTATAAAAGTAAGGCACCCTCGTGAGTCTAAGGTATGCTTTTTATGTTCTTTCTTGTGAATTAAGCACTATTTGCTATCTGTGAGAGATAACTGAGTATTGACTTGATCGTCGGAGTGACCCCGAGTAGACGAATCACCGCTGGAGTCTTATTTTTCTGTGACAGGTTGTTCGGGCGTAGTCTATTTTGCCTGTGCTCTCCTGCTGAGTTCCTGTTTGGCAGTGTGGTCGGAAATCAACACCCACATATATATATATATATATATATACTAGGGTATGCCCGTGCCTGAAGGCACGGTGACCATTGATATATGAAAATGTAATTGAATATAAAATTATTGCGTTAAAATGTAATTTATTTAATTTGTTGGGAAAAAAAATTGAGGTGAAAATATAAATAGATGATCCATATGGTTTTGGATTTTCAAATGAATTTTATAATTAGATTTTTGAAAAGAGTTTGGAGTATTGTAGTATGATGACACAAATGCAAACAAAGATCATATCACCAAATATTTACTATTGTAGTATTTTTGTTTATGTAACCCACTTGCAATTTGTAATAGAAAATAAGCATTTTATTATCCTAGCCAATAATAGTATCCAAATAAATTTCTATATCCTCATTTTTTCAGATAGTGAGTTTTGGTTGAAATAAAGAAGAGAGACCTCAAAACTATAGTTTTGCATCAATTTTAATGTAATGGTTAAAATCTACCAATTTTTATGGTTTGGTGGTTTATTGTGCAGAAAATTAAATAAATAAAAAATAAATAAATTGTATGCTACTTGGTGAATAAATCAATTTGAACATAAATTTTCCTAATTTATAGGTAAATGAAATAGTGAAAAGTAAACACATAAATGCTACATAAAATTCAAGCACACAAAAGCATAAGATTTTAAACAAACAACAAAATGTAAGTCCCACAACACAGAAACATCTATATAAAAATCAGACGAAATACGCCAGCCAATGCTATGCAATATAAAAAAATAAACAATAAATTAAGCACACCAGCCAATGCTCTGCAATACAAAAAAAAATGCCAAATAACAAATTAAGCACACTAGCCAGTGCTCTGCAATCCAAAAAAAATGTCAAATAACAAATTAAGCACACCAACCAATGTTCTGTAATACAAAGAAAATGCAACACCCTTCCTGATAAAAAGATAACCAAATAAAAATATGATTAGTTTTGTTTAACCTAATTCAAGAGCATATTAGGAAGAAAAAACAAAAAAATAAAAAAATATATATCACCTAGTGTGTTACATTTACAAAAACAAACTCATAGCATAAATCAATAATTCAAATGAATATTATCTAACATACATCTAAACTTAGTTATAAATTTCACATAGATAAAAGGCTTTACAAAACTATTGTAAATAATAAATTTCACATCGATCGAAAACTTTACAAAATATGGATCGTAGCTAGCATATGTACGCTTTTCACAAAAATAAATATGAGATTCAAACTTGTTCTTTCTTAGAAATCCTAGGAGCGCCTCATCACTTTCCAAAAAGTCCTCGTATCAACTTGTATGTATCCCTAGTGAGGAGCATGCACGACAATCTACTAATTTATGAAGATAAAAAAAGTTAGTATATTAACAAAAGAAAATTTATATATATATCAAGACACTTTCAAATTGAAATTACCTTATTACATCCCCATCGAAGCAATCTAGTTGTATTTATATTTTTGAGCTCCATATATTTTTTAACCCAATCTACAAAAGTCGACACATATAGTAAAATATTTAAAAATAACAATTTGTAATCAATAGAAACAAATTTATCAATAAATAAATTGTACCTTTTGACAAAAGTGGTTTGATCCATAAGTAACACTATAACAAAATTTCAAGATAAACAATGTTTGTAGTAGAATCTGGCTCATCATTGGGAAGGAGGACACTTATACGATCAAAAGATGTGCATCTAGATATGGCCACATACAATTGCCCATGACTAAACACTGGTGTGCACATATCAACTCCAACAAATTTCACAGATTGCCCTTGAGATTTATTAATGGTCAAGGCATATGCCAATCGAACTGGAAATTGACGTCTTGTCATTCGGAAATGCATTTTTGAAGAAGACGGTGTCAAGGATATCCTTGGTATGAATACCAAATTGCCACATTTTTCTCCAGTTAAAATTTGAGCTTCAATTATACGAGTATTGCATCTAGAAACCATCAATCTTGTGCCATTGCACAATCCATCTTTTGGTGCAATATTTCTTAACAACATTATAGGACAACCCACTTTCAACTCTACCTTAAAAGCCGGTAGCCCAGGAGGATCTAATGAATTTAAATATTCATTAGGATATCTATTTATTATAGTACGATCAATTTCATCATCTTCATACATCTTGTCTGCTGCCAAATAAGTATGTGTGTTACTGGGAAAAATATTCAATGCTGCAGTATTGATAGCACTGACATCATCATTCCGTGCAGAAAGAATTGTACGTTTAGTTAAAAATGTTGCAGTCGATGTCATTGCCACATCCAGTTGAAGATAAACTACTGAGATTATGTCTTTTAGATCTTGGCATTTGTGTATTGTTGATGGAAGTTTAACAATTTCCTGAGGATTGGTCCCAATCTATTTATAAAAATAAATAAATAAAATAGTAAGTAAAATCAATTAAAGTACATAAACGTAAATGTATTTCGTCAATTTAAAAGAACCATATAATAGAGAAAAAGTGTGAAGAAATATTACCTCCATCAAGAATTTTGCAAAATTAGCATTTTCAAGATTTGCATGATTCAAGCGCATGTTCAAATTTAAAGACAGAACATGTATATCCTTCCATAGAAAAGAGTGTCTTAATGATGCATTCACAATTTGCTCACGGACTCCTTTGGTTATAACTAGTAAGATTTGTCGAAAATCTCCACCAAAAACAACAGTGATACCCCCAAATGGCTTTTCACTATCACAAGTGTCCCGAAGTGTGCAATCAACTGCCTCAACACAATGTCTATGCTGCATAGGAACTTCATCCCAGATTAGAAGTTTTGTTTCTCTAAACAATTCTACTTGTAATGATTGCTTGCTAAATCCACAAATTGAATTTTCTAATACATCCAACGGAATGGAAAATGTTGAATGAGCAGTACGACCTCCTACCAATAACAATGATGCAATTCCAGATGAAGCCACAGTAATAACAATATAGCCAAGGCTGCGACACTTTAATGCAATTGCATTGTACAAAAACGTTTTCCCTGTTCCGGCACCTTCATTCAAAAAGAAAATAATTCCTTTATTTTCAAAGACTGAGGAAGTGATTGCAACATAAGCTGTTCGTTGATCATTGTTGAGGCGATCAATAATACTTTCTGCATCTGCCTGTTGTGCCTCATTATGTAGTTGCTGATGTTCGAATATCAACCTGTTACCAACTACTGCACTCCAATTTGTAGAAAGTTGTGGCATTGGCGGGAAGTCAATTAAACTTTTTCCTGATTCTTGGAGCATTTGATTCAAAAGATATAGACCATAGTCTTCAATTTGAGCCTCAGTTGGTTCAGAAATGGCAAACAATGTTCGAATCTTATGTGCAAGATCATCACATATATGCATTGAAAATTGATTCCATAATGCATATGGTTGCAGTGGAGAGCACTGAGTAAGAATAATAGTAAACAATCTCCTTAATTGATAACCAGTTTTCATAACTGCAGCCTCTTTAAGGCATTGTATCCATTCTTCATCATCTTCTAAAAGTTCTCTTGCAACACATGTTGATTTAAACGTATCATGCAAAACATTGTTGATCGTGCATAAACATTGAAACGATTTTGGTCCTTTGACAACAGTTAATAGCAAACGCAAATAAAATCTCTCACCACAATTAGGGCTAGCAAAATACATTCTACCGATTGCATAGCCCTGCTGCCTTGGTTTTCATCTCTTTTCTGAATTAAGCCAAACAAAATGTTATGAAAATTCTTGGTAAGTGAATGGACATTCATCTTCCATATAAGCACAACATGCAAAAAAACCAGTAAGAGTTGACATTTGTTGGCCAACTCTAGAAACAATTGCTTATAATGATTCATCAGGATTAAAAAGAACGCGGTGTATTCTAGGTAAATGAAGTGCTAAGCGTACAACTGTTGGTATCTCTGCATGCAATGGATAACCAAATATTCGCCAAGCAGCTTCTGGAGGTCCAATATACCTCGCATCGAGATATTGTTGGATCTCATTTATCAATCCCAACACCATCATTGTACGATCATAACCCTTGTAAATGTACTTGTGTATGTACTTGACACATCTCATTCCGGTACAAACTTCCACATTTATGTGACAGTTGAAACGTTTAGAAAGATATGCATTGTATGGTACGATGTCTCTGTTATCAACTTCTTTCCCCCTCACAACATAAGCTTGACCATTATTGCGACGACGATAGATAGGATATCCATCTTGATCCATAGTAGTTGTTTCTGCGAACGCTCGAGGGTATCTCTTAGTGCATTTACCATTTTTCATACATGGTGCTTGTGGATTTCGAGCACCACATGGTCCATGTACCATACAACACTTGATAGTTTCAAAAAGCATAGGTTCATCTTTTAGATCTAGAAATTCTGCACAAACCAATTTGTCTACTTGAGTACATGTCCGAATTTTGTCTGGACCCTTAAGAAATAGAAGTGCATGCATATGAGGAAGGCCTCGCTTTTGGAATTCAATTGTAAAAACATGCGCAACTTTATTACCAAACACTCGGTTTGTTTCTATCTTCTTCATCAAGCACTTTCTCTTTAACTCAAAAACACGAGCAATTAAATCAGGACGATCAATAGACTTTTGGTGCGGTAATAATGCCGAAGTAATTTCTGGCCAATTAGGATTTGCAGTCATGGTGAGAAAAATGTCTAGATGTTGGTTGTATCGTGTGATAGCCATTGAGTCTTGAAAGATTTCAAACATGTGTCTAGGACCTCCAAGAAATGAAGATGGCAAAACAAACCTTTGACCAATTTGATTAGGTTGAAGGTCATTTGTATCAATATCTGTCAAATCTTGGTAAAGTTCAGCACGGATCTTCCCTTGATTAAGCTTGTAGTAAGTCAACCTATTTTGTTCAGTTGCGGCCCAAGCATCAACCAAAAACTCTTGGAACAATTTTCCAGCTCTCAAAAAATTGTTGAATATCTGTGGGTCGTTCAAACAAACGATAACTATAAAAATCCATTTGAGTAAGTCGATCAGTTGAAGGCGATCACGTTCAACATCCCACAATTTCATCTCAGGTTCCCATCCAAGCTCATCATGTGGAAATAATAAAACATAATGTAATGGCAAATATGCTGGGTGACATTCATTGATTTGCATTAGCTCATTATTTCCATGTAGATGTAAGATAACATCTCTCATTCCACTAACCTTGGTTCCATCACCTGGTATTACACTGCAATCTCATCTATAGTTGGTAGGTTATACCGTCGTCGATCTGTCGATGAACTGTAGTGAAGATGAGCAGGCAAATTTCGTCCTGTCAAGGCTAATTGATTCAAAATTGCATGAGCCTAGCGAATTTTAGCAACGAATGCATTAACCTGTAATAAACTATCTTGAATAGTTTTTAGAACATCTCTTCTTAATTGAGGATTTCTACGATTGCGAACTTCTAAAACTGAATCAGGGTCATAAATGTACAATTGCGCATAAGCTGCATCTTGCCCTGATTGTGGTAGTAGTGATCCTGTTCGATGTCGCAATTCCCCATGGATAGTGAATGATGTAGGGCCTCTTCCAGTAAGTACTCTTGGATCTAATGTAGCACAAGACTTGTAAAAGCATTGGTTGCATTGTACACTCGTATAAACGTCGAAACGATTTTGATTTATCATCATTCCCATCATATAATGCTTGAAGAAGTGAAGGGGGTGTAATAAGCAGAGGAAGCTTAACCTTCCCTTTTGAACAACATGTTCCGAATAGAGGACGGTTTGGAGATGATTTTACTAATTTTTCATCCATCCAATGTAATGCTGAACAGAAAGACATAATCATCCATCTTGCCACATCTGTGCACAACGACAAGAATGACGACATGAATTTATATGTGCTCGAGTACCAACCATTGGACTCATAGGCATATCCTCTAATTCCTCATTAGTACATAGATCCTCATGAAGGGAAGGAGTTGTAAGAGTAGGCCTACAAATATTAGTTCTGTGTAAATTAAAATAGAATGGTAATAGTAGGAGTATGTATTTGAAGAATTAAACACAGTCTTTTACCAATTCCTTTGTTGAGCTAAAGATGTGCTTGGCATTGAGAACGAACATGTGGAAGGATGTGCAACCATTGTTCGTTTTTGCGCCGACTGAGTATCCTCAGTTGCCTTTGTTCCTAGTTCCAAGCAAGCACGACTACGACGACACGGTATTAAAGAAGTTTGTCTCGGTTGAATACATTCTCTTGATTTCTCTCGTTCTCCGGCCGTGCACGTTGGGCCAATGTAGCTTTTGATATAACATTGTTATTGTGTGCCTAAAATATGAACATTATATCATTGATACCTAAATATACAAATATTATCGTATACTTTTTATTTCTTTTTCTTCCTGCCTTGTGATAATTTTAAGAATATTTTTACATTTTCTTTGTCCTACTTCCTTTTCCATTTTGCTTCATTTTCCCTTCATGCCTTGTGATATAACATTATTTTTTTTATTATTGTTTTCTCTTTCTTCTTGCCTCATGATGATTTTAAAAAATTAAAATATTTTCTATGCTATGTTCCTCTGTTCCTTTGCTTAGATGTTATAAAGTTTTTCTTGGAGTTGATAAAGGTTACAATTATTTTTTAGGAAATGTTAAGAGAGCTAAAAATACTTTGTTTGAGTGTACAAAAACAAAGAGCACAAAAAAAAATTGACACAACACAGTTTACATTTTAAAAAATATACATGATCAATGTTCACTTAAACAATATGATTGGCTTTGTTTTAACTTGATAAATATTTTTTAAAGATGTTGAATATATACCATTGGACATGCGTTTTCCTTTCCTTTGTCAAAGAAGTTGCCTTTTCTTTTCCTTTAGACATTGCCTTGCCTTTTCCTTTTCCTTTGCCTACCAAAATAAATAAATTTATTCAGAATCGAAAAGAACATGTATTTATAGAATTTATTAAGATTACGAAAAAAGAATATGTTGAACTTGATATTTATACTTACCTTAGAATTGCGATAATATTAAGATTGCACTCATAACGAATAACAACACCGATATTCCTAGTCTCATGGAGAAATGGGCTTGCATGAGTAGGCCTACAAATATTTGTTGTGTACAAAATAAATTTATATAAAATAATCTTAACAATAAGAATATGTATTTGTAGAATTAAATACAATGTTTTACCAATTCCTTTGTGAAACTAAGATGTGCTTGGCGAAGTAAGATGTGTAAACATTACTCCTTTTTGAGCCAGTGGAGTATTAGTTGTGCTTGGTGGAATCAATTCTCTAGATCTCTCTCGTTCACGTCGCGAACGTTGTGCCCAATTGATATGAAGAGCTTGCCTTATCATTTCTTTCGCGTTCTCCCGTGCACGTTGAGCCAATGCAGCTTTCGATATAACATTATTGTTATGTGCCTAAACATGAAGATTAATTTCATAAGATGCCTAAAATATGAATATATCATCTACTGTTTTTACTTTTTCTTCATTTTTCATTTCTATTAATTTACTTTATCTTAATTCCCTTTCCTTCTGATATTTTGTAAAAAAATTGAAAACTTTTTCATTCTGTATCCCTCCCCCTCCCTCCCCTCATTTCGTTTTTGTTTTCTATTCCTTTTTTCTTCTCTTGTAGATGTTCATGTCAATAGCAAAAAGCAAAAAAGAACTTTGATAGTTTCAAAAAGCATAGGTTCATCTTTTAGATCTAGAAATTCTGCACAAACCAATTTGTCTACTTGAGTACATGTCCGAATTTTGTCTGGACCCTTAAGAAATAGAAGTGCATGCATATGAGGAAGGCCTCGCTTTTGGAATTCAATTGTAAAAACATGCGCAACTTTATTACCAAACACTCGGTTTGTTTCTATCTTCTTCATCAAGCACTTTCTCTTTAACTCAAAAACACAGGCAATTAAATCAGGACGATCAATAGGCTTTTGGTGCGGTGATAATGCCGAAGTAATTTCTAGCCAATTAGGATTTGCAGTCATGGTGAGAAAAATGTCTGAATGTTGGTTGTATCGTGTGATAGCCATTGAGTCTTGAAAGATTTCAAACATGTGTCTAGGACCTCCAAGAAATGAAGATGGCAAAACAAACTTTGACCCAATTTGATTGGGTTGAGGTCATTTGGATCAATATCTGTCAAATCTTGGTAAAGTTCAGCACGGATCTTCCCTTGATTAAGCTTGTAGTAAGTCAACCTATTTTGTTCAGTTGCGGCCCAAGCATCAACCAAAAACTCTTGGAACAATTTTCCAGCTCTCAAAATTGTTGAATACTCTGTGGGTCGTTCAAACAAACGATAACTATAAAAATCCATTTGAGTAAGCCGATCAGTTGAAGGCCGATCACGTTCAACATCCCACAATTCATCTCAGGTTCCCATCCAAGCTCACCATGTGGAAATAATAAAACATAATGTAATGGCAAATATGCTGGGTGACATTCATTGATTTGCATTAGCTTATTATTTCCATGTAGATGTAAGATAACATCTCTCATTCCACTAACCTTGGTTCCATCACCTGGTATTACGACTGCAATCTCATCTATAGTTGGTAGGTTATACCGTCGTCGATCTGTCAATGAACTGTAGTGAAGATGAGCAGGCAAATTTCGTCCTGTCAAGGCTAATTGATTCAAAATTGCATGAGCCTAGCGAATTTTAGCAACGAATGCATTAACCTGTAATAAACTATCTTGAATAGTTTTTAGAACATCTCTTCTTAATTGAGGATTTCTACGATTGCGAACTTCTAAAACTGAATCAGGGTCATAAATGTACAATTGCGCATAAGTTGCATCTTGCCCTGATTGTGGTAGTAGTGATCCTGTTCGATGTCGCAATTCCCCATGGATAGTGAATGATGTAGGGCCTCTTCCAGTAAGTACTCTTGGATCTAATGTAGCACCAAGACTTGTAAAAGCATTGGTTGCATTGTACACTCGAGTATAACGTCGAAACGATTTTGATTTATCATCATTCCCATCATATAATGCTTGAAGAAGTGAAGTGGGGGTGTAATAAGCAGAGGAAGCTTAACCTTCCCTTTTGAACAACATGTTCCGAATAGAGGACGGTTTGGAGATGATTTTACTAATTTTTCATCCATCCAATGTAATGCTGAACAGAAAGGACATAATACATCCATCTTGCCAAGAGAATGACGACATGAATTTATATGTGCTCGAGTACCAACCATTGGACTCATAGGCATATCCTCTAATTCCTCATTAGTACATAGATCCTCTTGAAGGGAAGGAGTTGTAAGAGTAGGCCTACAAATATTAGTTGTTTGTGTAAATTAAAATAGAATGGTAGTAGGAGTATAGGAGTATGTATTTGAAGAATTAAACACAGTCTTTTACCAATTCCTTTGTGGAGCTAAAGATGTGCTTGGCATTGAGAACGAACATGTGGAAGGATGTGCAACCATTGTTCGTTTTTGCGCCGATTGAGTATCCTCAGTTGCCTTTGTTCCTAGTTCCAAGCAAGCACGACTACGACGACACGGTATTAAAGAAGTTTGTCTCAATTGAATACATTCTCTTGATTTCTCTCGTTCTCGCCGTGCACGTTGGGCCAATGTAGCTTTTGATATAACATTGTTATTGTGTGCCTAAAATGTGAACATTATATCATTAATACCTAAAATACAAATATTATCGTATACTATTTTATTTCTTTTTCTTCCTGCCTTGTGATAATTTTAAGAATATTTTTACATTTTCTTTGTCCTACTTCCTTTTCCATTTTGCTTCATTTTCCCTCTTCATGCCTTGTGATATAACAATTTATTTTTTAATTATTGTTTTCTCTTTCTTCTTGCCTCATGATGATTTTAAGAAAATTAAAAATATTTTCTATGCCTATGTTCCTCTGTTCCTTTGCTTAGATGTTATAAAGTTTTTCTTGGAGTTGATAAAGGTTACAATTATTTTTGAGGAAATGTTAAAGAGAGCTAAAAATACTTTGTTTGAGTGTACAGAAAACAAAGAGCACACAAAAAAATTGACAACACAGTTTACATTTTTAAAAATATACATGATCAATGTTCACTTAAACAATATGATTGGCTTTGTTTTACTCGATAAATATTTTTTTAAAGATGTTGAATATATACCATTGGACATGCGTTTTCCTTTCCTTTGTCAAAAGAAGTTGCTTTTTCTTTTCCTTTAGACATTGCCTTGGCCTTTTCCTTTTCCTTTGCCTACCAAAAATAAATAAACTTTATTCAGAATACGAAAAAGAACATGTATTTATAGAATTTATTAAGATTACGAAAAAAGAATATGTTGAACTTGATATTTATACTTACCTTAGAATTGCGGATAATATTAAGATTGCACTCATCACGAATAACAACACCGATATTCCTAGTCTCATGGAGGAATGGGCTTGCATGAGTAGGCCTACAAATATTTGTTGTGTACAAAATAAAATTTATAAAATAAAATCTTAACAATAAGAATATGTATTTGTAGAATTAAATACAATGTTTTACCAATTCCTTTGTGAAACTAAAGATGTGCTTGGCGAAGTAAGATGTGTAAACATTACTCCTTTTTGAGCCGGTGGAGTATTAGTTGTGCTTGGTGGAATCAATTCTCTAGATCTCTCTCGTTCACGTCGCGAACGTTGTCCCAATTGATATGAAGAGCTTGCCTTATCATTTCTTTCGCGTTCTCGCCGTGCACGTTGAGCCAATGCAGCTTTCGATATAACATTATTGTTATGTGCCTAAAACAAAGAAGATTAATTTCATAAGATGCCTAAAATATGAATATTATCATCTACTGTTTTATACTTTTCTCTTCATTTTTCATTTCTATTAATTTACTTTATCTTAATTCCCTTTCCTTCTGATATTTTGTAAAAAAAATTGAAAACTTTTTCATTCTGTATCCCTCCTCCCCTCATTTCTTTTTTGTTCTATTCCTTTTTTCTTCTCTTGTAGATGTTAATGTCAATAGCAAAAAGCCAAAAAGAATAATAATAATTTAAAACAAATATAATGTTTTTGTACAAATGCTATTTTAGCATGCTTCAAAAAAAACATTTCACAAATTTATATGAAACTGTTTACTATAAGAACAGTATATGTCACTGTGCAAGTAGTATGTCAATTTTACATTTAAAAAATAAATAAATAATCAAGGTTCATGGTCCAAAATAAATATTTCAAAAAAAGAACTTTAAATGGAAATGTTGAAGAGCCATACTACTGAACATGCATTTTCCTTTCCCTTGCCCGAAACGGTGGTCTTTTCGTTTTTCTTCAACAATGCCTTGGCAATTTCCTTTTCTTTTGCCTACAAAAAATAAAGAAAATATATATATGTAGAAAGTTTTTAAAAAATATATAAATAAGAATATACGGTGTATATGGTGTTTTGAATAAAAAAATCTATATAATTAAATTGGGCCTACCTCTCGAACATGGATAACATTAAGGTCACGCTCATCACGAATAACAACATTAACATTTCTTTCTTGAAGAAATTGGACCTAAAAATACAAAAGAATTAGAGGTAAAAAAAATAAAAAAATTATACATGTAAGAAAATGAGTAAAAGGAGTCAGTATTACAGTTCGACGTAGGTCTCCATCCATCTGTAAATTATAAGAAAAGAGCATTTTGTTATAAGGAATTAGATAAAAAATTATGAAAAGAAAAGAAAATTGACTTTTGCTTATAGAATGAAATTTTTTTTTTCAAATAAATAAAAAGAAAAAACAACTTACGTGACCAAAAATAGTAATGTTGTCCATAATTAGCGGTTGAAGGTCAATGGTGTCTCAACCTGAAAGTGCCTGGTTATGTAAATTTGACAAAGATAACTGTATGAAGGCAAAATGAGGTTTAATAATTGCCATAAAGAAAAATTAATCGCTACAAAATTAACAACCTCCTAACATATTTTAGTTAACAACCTAGTTTAAGAAGTTCGTTTGTGCATGAATATCACAGATGGAGAAATTGACCTACTACAGGATAGAAGAAAAATTATAATTTTTTTATGTCTTCAATATACATTAAAAAGGATAGAAGAAAAATTAAATACTCTCATAGAAATCTTCATAATTTTTCTCTATTGGCCAAAATGTAGAACTATTGCAATACATGATTTTGTGGTTGATTCTATATAGTAACTTTGCACTGACAAAGGTTAATTCTTATGGATTGTATTGCCCATTTTTCCTACTAACAACTAAGTAAATTATAAAAAAATATAAATTATACTAATGAATAAATTTTAGCAAAACTTAATTACAGAAATTTAATTACTAAATTTGCATTTTAAAATGTTGAAAACAAAATAAGTAAAAAACTACAATAAAAATTTATAAAAGGGCTCACCACACTGTAACTGGAAAATTACAAATACCTTTTGTATTATCTGTATAATTGCAAATGCCTTTTTCAAAAAAGTATACTACACAGTAGCTTATTTACTCCAAGGAGTAATACTCTCATAAAAATCATTAAAAAATTATTAAAACAAATTTTAAAATAAGTTTAAGTTTTTTCAAAAGTCCTGATAAACATCTAAAAAGTCTTTTTTTTTGTTTGAAAAATTCCATAAATAAAATGAAAAAAAGCTAAATAAACTGGACTCTTTTTAAAGAGAGAGAAGCCTAAACATTTTAAAATAGCAGTTCAATAAAAAACCAAATTAAAAACAATTCACTAAAAGCAAAAAAAATAAGGGTCATCAAATAAAAAGGGTTAACTTTTTAATGTTCCCTTTTCCTTTCAATCAACAAATTCCCTTCAAATCCTAAATCCAAATACAGCCTAAGAGAGATGGAAAAAAAAAAAAAAAAGACCTATCATATTACAAAATTAAACTGTAACAAAATCTTTGTAAAAATTTTTAAAAAAAAAAAAAGAATAGTTATTCAGGCCCAAAAGTTAGACTTATTTTATAGGTCCAGTGATATGTTAAGAAGAGGACTGGTTGATAATTAAATATTATCTAATTATCAACCAATCATCTTCTTAACACATCACTGGGTCTATAAAATGGGTATAAAAAATGAACTTGTATATCATGGTGAATAAAAACAAAAAAAAAAAGACATAAGTATTCATATAATTCATCATACATTCAAAAAAAAAAAAAAAGTATTCTCTAAAAATTGAACAGCTATATACCAAGATACATAACTATACACACTATATTAGACTTCTTTCTAAACCAAACATTAAAAGCTTAATGTGTAATCTAATTGTTGAAAATTCGAAGACCAAACATGAAAATTCCAGGGCATTAAAGAAATCTAAGAGAGTTCATTCATTAATCCAGAACATTCATTAACCCACTGCAATTCGAAAAAGAAAGCAAGGAACTAATAAAGAATTGCAAGGGAGAGACTTCCTAACCTGAGTATCTGCTTGAGAAGCAAAATTAAAGGAATCTGAGACAGAAGGATAAAAAGAAAAACACAATTAGTAAGAGCACTCCTCAACACTAAAAATGTACACGAATATATTTTTATATTTGACGAATAAGAATATGACCATTAATGATTAATGAAAACCTCAACCCATTTGATTAAGATGAAATAAAAATGATTGTTGACACGAAATATAACTGTAAGAAGGCAGAATGAGGTTTAATAATTGCCATAAAAAATAATTAATTGACACAGAATTACCTACTTTAAAAAGTCTTTTTTTTAAAAAAAAAAATTCCAAAATTAATATTTAAAAAGCTAAATTTTTAGAGAGAGAGAAGCGTAAACATTTTAAAATAGCAGTTCAATTAAAAAAATCAAATTAAAAACAGTTCACTAAAAGCAAAAAAAAAAAAAAAAGGGTCATCAAATAAAAATGGTTAACTTTTTAATGTTTCCTTTTCCTTTCAATCAACAAATTCCCTTCAAATCCTAAATCCAAATACAACCTAAGAGAGATGAAAAAAAAAAAGGAAAAAAAAAAAAAAGACCTATCATATTACAAAATTAAACTGTAAATAAATCTTTGTAAAAAATAAATAAATAAATAATAGTTATTCAGGCCCAAAAGTTAGACATACTTTAATGAATCAAGAATCAACCAAAAGTTATTCAGGCCCAAAAGTTAGACCTACTTTAATAAATAAAGAATAGTTATTCAGGCCCAGTGATATGTCAAGAATCAACCAATCATCTTCTTGACACATCACTGGGTCTATAAAGTGGGTATAAAAAATGAACTTGTATATCATTATTAAAAAAAAAAAAGACATAAGCATTCACATAATTCATCATACATTCCAACTAAAAAAAAAAAAAAACATAAGTATTCTCTAGAAATTTAATAGTGTTATATACCATGATACATAACTATACACACTATATTAGACTTCTTTCTAAACCAAACATTATTTTCATTGTGCCTTCAGGCACGGGCATACCCTAGTACACACTATATTAGACTTCTTTCTAAACCAAACATTAAAAGCTTAATGTTTAATCTAATTATTGAAAATTCCAAGACCAGACATGAAAATTCCAGAGTATTAAAGAAATCTGAGAGAGTTCATTCATTAATCCAGAACATTCATTAACCCACTGCAATTCGAAAAAGAAAGTGAGGAACTAATAAAGAATTGCAAGGGAGAGACTTCCTAACCTGAGTATCTGCTTGAGAAGCAAAATTATAGAAATCTAAGACAGAAGGATAAAAAGAAAAACACAATTAGTAAGAGCACTCCTCAACACTAAAAATGTACACGAATCTATTTTCATGTTTGACGAATAAGAATATGACCATTGATAATTAATGAGAACCTCAACACATTTGATTAGGATGAAATAAAAATAATTGCTGACATGAAATATAACTGTAAGAAGGCAGAATGAGGTTTAATAATTGCCATAAAGAAAAATTAATCGACACAAAATTAACCTCATAATATATTTTAGTTAACAACCTATTTTAAGAAGTTCATCATTACATGAATATCACAAATGGGGAAATTGAACTACTACAGGATAGAAGATAAATTATAATTTTTTAATGTCTTTAATATACATTAAAAAGGATAGAAGAAAAATTAAATATTGTCATAGAAATCTTCATCATTTTTCTCTATTGGCCAAAATTAAATATTGTCATAGAAAAATAAATGACTTTCAACCAGTGATTCTATATAGTAATTTTGCATTGACAACAGTTAAATTCTTATGGATTGTATTGCCCACTTTTCGTACTAACAACTAATATATACCACAAAAAAGTAAATAAATAAATATAAAAAAAATATAAATTATACTACTAAGGCAAAACAAAATTTTAACAAAACTTCAATATAGAAATTTAATTACTAATTTTGCATTTTAAAATGTGAAAAAAAAAAAGAAAGACTACAATAAAAATTTATAAAAAGTCTCACCACACTGTAACTGGATAAGTACAAATATCTTTTGCCTTATCTATACAATTACAAATGCCTTTTTCAATACTCTCATAAAAATTATACTACATAGTAGCTTATTTACTCCAATGAGTTACACGACACAGTAGCTTATTTAATCACAAATATATTTCCTTCACCCATTTTCCCATATTGTCCATTCAAAAGTTATATTTATTTATTTTTAATTATATGTTTTATAAGCAGTGAAACAGTGAAGAAAGTTAAAACTTTCAATTTCCTTTTCCTTCCTTTTCTTAGATACCAAATAACAATGCATAAGATTCAAACTTCCTTTTCCCCTCTCTCTCTCTCAACAATCAACAACCAAACTGAGAGAGAGAGAGAGAGAGAGAGAGAGAGAGAGAGAATCCAAAAAAAAAAAGTAGGTATGAAAAATGAGCTTGTATATCATTATTAAAAAAAAAGAGAGTAAATATTCACATAATTCATCATACATTCCTATTATTTAAATAAAAAAAAAAAGACACATAAGTATTATCTAGAAATTGAACAGCTATATACCAAGATACATAACTATACACACTATATTAGATTTTTTTTTTAAACCAAACATTAAAAGCTTAATGTTTAATATAATTATTGGAAATTCCAAGACCAAACATGAAAATTCCAAAGCATTAAAGAAATATGAGAGAGTTCATTAATTAACCCACTACAATTCAAGAAAGAAAGTAGGAAACTAATAAAGAATTGCAAGGGAAAGACCTCCCAACCTAAGTATCTACTTGAGAATCAAAACTAAAGAAATATGAGACAAAAGGATAAAAAAAAAAAAAAAAAAACACAATTAGTAAGAGCACTCCTCAACACTAAAAATGTATACGAATCTATTTTTATGTTTGATGAGTAAGAATATGACCATTGATGATTAATGAGAACCTCAACCCATTTGATTAAGATGAAATAAAAATGATTGTTGACATGAAATATAACTGTATGAAGGCAAAATGAGGTTTAATAATTGCTATAAAGAAAAATTAATCGCTACAAAATTAACAACTCCTAACATATTTTAGTTAACAACCTAGTTAAAGAAGTTCGTTTGTGCATGAATATCACAGATGGAGAAATTGACCTACTACAGGATAGAAGAAAAATATAATTTTTTTATGTCTTCAATATACATTAAAAAGGATAGAAAAAAAATTGAATACTATCATAGAAATCTTCATCATTTTTCTCTATTAGCCAAAATGTAGAACTATTGCAATACATGATTTTGCAGTTGATTCTATATAGTAATTTTGCATTGACAACAGTTAAATTCTTATGGATTGTATTGCCCACTTTTTGTACTAACAACTAATGTATACCACACCAAAACAAAAAAAACAAAAAAAAAGTAAATTATAAAAAAATATAAATTATACTACTTATGAATAAAATTTTAGCAAAACTTCAATATAGAAATTTAATTACTAATTTTGCATTTTAAAATGTGAAAAAAATAAGTAAAAAACTACAATAAAAATTGATAAAAAGTTTCACCGCACTATAACTGGATAATTACAAATATATTTTGTCTTATCTATATAATTACAAATACCTTTTTCAATACTCATAAAAATTATGCTACACAGTAGCTTATTTACTCCCATGAGTACTACACAGTAGCTTATTTAATCAAAAATATCTTTCATTAACCAATTTTTCCATATTTTCCATTCAAAAGTTCTATTTATTTATTTATTTTTAATTATATGTTTTGTAAGCAATGAAACGGTGAAGAAAGTTAAAACTTTCAATTTCCTTTTCCTTCCTTTTTCTCACATACCAAACAACAATGCATAAGATTCAAACTTCTTTTTCCTCTTTCTCTCAACAATCAACTGCCAAACTTAAGAGAGAGAGAGAGAGAGAAAATCTAAAAAAACAGAGATCGAAGTACTAACCAGAGCGTCAAGAAACAATCTTCAAGTAAGAACAAAACACAATCAGAAATCAAACAAAAAATTGAAAAAGAACAAAAAAAAATCACAAAAATAAAAAATTCTGACAAACCGTCATTTTGTCAACCCGTATTTGGTGAGTAAAAATATGACTATTGATAATTATGACCATTGATAATTAAAGAGAGTCTCAACCCATTTAACTAAGATGAAATAAAAATGATTCTTAACATGAAATCCATTTTTCCTTAACCCCCATTTGAGAGAGAGAGAGAGAGAGAGAGAAGTGGGTGTTGAAACCCAATTGATTATTAAAGAAAAAAACACAATACAGAATTTCATTTTGTATTTTGAGACATTTGAGACAATTGATAAAATTTTTAAAATTCTGACAAACTGTCATTTTGTCAACCCATATTTGGTGAGTAAAAATATGACTATTGATAATTAAATAAAGTCTCAACCCATTTAACTAAGATGAAATAAAAATGATTCTTAATTTGAAATCCATTTTTCCTTAACCCCCATTTGATAGAGAGAGAGAGAAGTGGGTGTTGAAACCCAATTGATTATTAAACAAAAAAACACAATACAAAATTTCATTTTGTATTTTGAGACATTTGATAAAAATTGTAAAATGTTCAACAGTTTTGTTTTTGCTATTAAAGCTCATCCTCAACAGCAGCATTTAATAGATTATAGAAATTATTATCACCAAAAATAGGGTGCAAAATAAAATGGGCTTTGGATTATGCAACAAAATAAAACAGAGTGCAAACAGCCCTATAATGCAACAAAATCAAAATCCATCATATTTTTAACCCATTTCAATATTTACAAAAATAGAAAGACACCCTATAATGTTTCAATTTCAGTGTGCAAAATAAAATAGGCTTTGGATTATGCAACAAAATAAAACAAGGTGCAAACAGCCCTATAATGCAACAAAATCAAAATCCATCATATTTTTAACCCATTTCAATATTTACAAAAATAGAAAGACACCCTATAATGTTTCAATTTCAGTGTGGTCCGAATATAATTGTCATTGGTAGGGTTCAATGAGATTTTTGCTTCAGAATTTTTTTTTAAAGAGAGTCTCAACCCATAAGATGAAATAAAAATGATTCTTAACATGAAATCCATTTTTCCTTAACCCCCATTTGATAGAGAGAGAGAGAAGTGAGTGTTGAAACCCAATTGATTATTAAAAAAAAAAACACAATACAAAATTTTAACATTTGTTGAAACCTAATCTATTTTGTTTAACATTTGTTGAAACCCAATCTATTTTGTTTAACATTTGATAAAAATTTTAAAATGTTTAACATTTTTGTTTTTGCTATTAAAGCTCATCCTCAACAGCAGCATTTAATAGATTATAAGAATTTTTATCACCAAAAACAGGGTGCAAAATAAAATGGGCTTTTGATTATGCAACAAAATAAAACAGGGTGCAAACCGCCCTATAAATAAAACAGGGTGCAAACGCCTCTTGTTGGCACCAGATCTTTTTGCTATAAATAAAACAGGGTGCAAACAGGGTCCCACTTGGTGAATCAAACTTATAAAATTTAGCTTGTTTGATCAAATTTTTTTTTCTTTTTTGGGTTTGTTTTTGTGATATTGTTTGATCAAGTTGAGAACACCCCAAAGATCCAAAAATAAAGCCACAATCACCAACCCCATCTATAGAACAGAGCCCCTCAAGATTTCTTAAAAATTAATAACAAAGTCAGATACAAAGCTTCAGAATAAAATCCAAACAAAGCTTGACCTTGATAAAATCCAACACCTTTATAAAATCCAAACAAAGCTTCAGAATAAAATCCAAATAAACTCCAAACAATCTCCATCCCTCAATCACAAACAAAGCTTGACCTTGATAAAATCCAACACCTTTACCCACTCTACACATGCTTCGTTAAAAATACATTCATTCCGAAACTTCCAAAGAGACTAAAAAATAGCAATCAGAATTGAAAACCCATATCTTTGTTGGGTTTTAAGGCCAACCCACCTGATAATGATATTGTTTGTTTTTGTGATATTGTTTGATCAAATTTAGCTTTATTTTTGTGATATTGTTTTTTATAGAATTGTTTTTGTGATCAATTTAATAAACACGCTATTAATCAAACTTATAGAATTGTTAATTTTTTTTTTCTCATAATCTTAGTACAAAACACAAATCAAAGAGATTAAACAATACACACCTACTATTGTTCATGACAGAATAAAATACATAGAGACACATTTCAATGAAATCAATGAAGGGTTCAATAAAAGAAAGAGATGAATCCATCTCTTAACATGGGAAAGAGAGGCAGAGTAAGTGAAGAGACACAAACAAATCTAAAACAAACAAATCATCTTGACCCATAGATGTTTGATAAATATAATCTCAACCCTCCGAATGTGAGACAAAAAAACAAATTTTTTTTTTGAAGAGACACATTTTTGCTTCAGAATTTTTGCTTGAAGAAACAAATGTTTTTGAAAAAACAAATCAAACCCTCCAAATGCTTCAAAAAATTTTTTGAAAAAACAAATGTTTGATAAATACATTTTTGCTTCAAAAACAAACCCTCCGAATGTTTGAAGAGACATTTTTGCTTCAGGAAAAAACAAACTGAAGGTGGGGATAACGGGATGAGCTTACCTGGTGATGGTGCAGAAGAGAGCTTTCGATTGAGCTTTGTTTTTCTTCTTTTCAAAGCTTTCTTCCTTCTTCAAAGCTTTCTCAGAGCTTTGTTTCATTGATACAGATGATACATATGATGTAAAGAAATGATGTAAAGAGTGCCTTACCTGGTAAGTGCAGTGGGTTGGTGAGAGTAGATTGGTAAACAAATCTGAACCATTGAATTTTAGTCATTGATAAATCTAGACCATTGAAACTCTTTTCAATCTCAGCTATTGTTTTTAAATTGGACAAATCTAAACCATTAAAGATAGTTTGTAAGAGATATATTTTTAAGAATAAATCTGAGCCATTGCTTTTTAAATTGGACAGATCTAAACCATTAATTTCAAAGACATTTTCAAACTCACTCTTCCATTGTTATATAGATATATCTTTTTTTAGTTATATAACTTTTGAATCAAACTTCTTATATATATGCATATTATGGAGTGTTTTGGGAAGTTAGTGAAAAGTTGGCTTTTTGGTTTTTTTGCTTTTTTAGTGACTTTTTTTGGTAAAAAACTGGATTCTTTTAGGTAAAAAAACTGACTTTTTTTGGCTAAAAAAGCTAAAAAACCAAAAAGCTAGCTTTTTACCAATGTTGCCAAAATGCTCCTATATATATATATATGCATATATATAACACCCAATCAAACTTTTTCTTTGAATTTAAGGCAAATACAACTAAAAAGTGTTCGTATAATTTCTCAAGTAATAATTAGATTATCCTTTTATATATATATGTGCATATTATTGGATATTATGTCATTAAGGGTTGGTTTGGTATGTTTGAAAAAAGTTAAAAAGTCAAAAAGTCACTATCCTATTTAAGTCACATCACCTCTCTAATACATCACTTCAAACCTAACCCAAACCCAACCCAACCCAACCCATATTTCATAAAAAGTCAAAAAGTACGCTTATTTAGATCATCTCAAACAATCCCTTAATGGGACAATCTTAATTCTCCGAACCAAAAGTAGAGAACCTAGAAAATGTTTGTGATTATTATGGGTTTTAATAAAGGTGTTGAAGAATATGAAGATAAATATGAGATTGTATATGTATATGTATGTACACATAAAGTTTGAAATGGAGAGAGAGAGAGAAGAAGAAGATGAAGATGGAGAGAGAAAGAACTGGGTTTCTCCTAAAATAATATATATATGATGATATAATTGTCAATTTACAACTTCTGTTAACAGAAGTTAGTGTGCGTTTTAATCTATCAACCATAGAGGAGTTATATAGTGATTTTCGAATGTCATGAGAGTAAACCGCACCCGACCCAAATCATAAGGGTAAAGTGAAGTTTGCTATAAATTATACTTTTTTCATATCCTAAATATTTTACACATTCTACAATACTATAAAAAGTATTAAAATTAGTTTTAACATTTTACTTTATCTATCTATACTATTATTAAATAAAGGTTTAAATTGGTTTAGTAAAATTTCTTCTTCTCATACTACGTGACAACTTTATATATGCTAAAATAAAAAATGAAGATTTAAATTAGTTTAGTAAAATTTTATTCTTCTCATACCACCTGACAATTTTATATATATTAAAATAAAAAAATTTACTATACATAGCATAAGTAGTTTTAAATCTAAGACTTTAAGTTTCATTAAAAACATACTTATCACTTAAATATTGTACATATTATAATATTAAAATATTTATTATTATTATTATTATCTAAATTACACATGTAAAAATAAATGCTAGTGATTAATGGGGGCGAAACGGGCCCCAAAATCTAGGGCCCAAAGATGATGCATCCACAAGAAGCACTACTCCGACCGACCAGGGCTCGTTAATTCAAAACCCAAAAAAAAGGGCGGCAGAGGGAGATACATACATACACACTCAACATAGAAGAGACTCCTCCATTTTCTCTCTCTGAGAAGGAAGGGGGTTCGAACTCAGAAGATGTCGGAGGGAGTTAGGGAACTCACGGTGCTCGGCGAGTTCAAACCCTTCGGCTTAATCGCCGAAGCTCTCGACGGCAAGCCCACCCATCAACTCCCCCATAACTACTCTTACTTTCTTTTCCATCCCCAACTCACCAAACAAAGAGACGAAGCCGATGGCTTCGATGCTTCTTCGTCTTCCACCGACCGCAGCGATCACGAGCTTTTCTTCAGAGCAAATCGGTATTCTTATGCTTTTTTCATTTGGGTTTTCTGTAGCTGAAATGGGTCCAATTGGGGGGTTGGCATTGACGAGATAGCTTGTTCGGTTTCTTCATTTTCATGTTAATTTAACTTTAGTTTACAGTGGTGGGATAGTGGGCAAGTTGTGATTATAATTTTCAACTGTTTTATTTGGAATATGGTTTCTCAAGCTATGCTATTAGGGCAACATTGGTTGAAGTTATTGAGAAGTAGGCAAGTATCAATATTTTTTTGGGTGATCTTTAGGCTTTAGCAGTGTTGAAGAAAAGATTGGGTTTTAGCCCTGAATTTTTGGGATGGTTTACACGAGAAGTGTTTTATTTTAGCCCTACATTCCATTTGGGAATCAATGAGTCAAAATAAAAGAAAGGATTACTTTACTTTTTTTTTTTTTTTGGGTGAAGAAGAAAGGATTACTTTAGTTAGGAGAGAAAAGAAAAAAAGAGAAATTTGTGTTTTCTCTCCAAGAAATGTCCCATCCCCCCATTTCATCACCCCCAATTGCAACTCTAATGAGCTGGCAAACAATATCAACCAATCAACTTTCTTCAAACTTTTCTCTCTCCTTTCAAGATTGTTTGCCACCTCATTAGAGGTGTAATTGGGGAGATGAAATGAGGGGATGTAGCAAAACTCTCTCTCCTATCTTATTTGGTTAAAGACTACATAAGAGAAAAGGAAAGGAAAGGACTTATATTGTTTCCCAAAATAATTATTTTTTAAAATTTATTTTGTATTTAAAATTCAATATTATGAAAATTCAGCATTAGCTGGCTTCTTTTCTCTTCAAATCTTTTTACTTTTGAAGAGATTCAAAATTTGGGTTTTAAAAGAAAAGCATTTCACTCCATTTCTCTCATCTTTTAATTATCCAAACAGGTAATTAGGGCAAGAGATTTCTATTTATTTTCTTTTCTTTCCAAATCACCTAATCTAAACGGGTGGCTAATGAAGATTTCCATAATGTCCGTTAGACAATCATTGGGAGGGTTTGGGATTTAATCCCCTTCAAACCTTAAGAAGAACAATTTCTTCTTTTCCTTAGATACACGTTATGAAGAATAAGTTGTCAAACATTTTTCAAATCAAAAGTATATTCTAAAATCTTGGATATGTTTGGTTTGAATTTCTAGAGTGATTTTGAGAAAAAAAATTTAGAAAATTTGTTTGGTTTGTAAATTTTCCAAAACAATTTTCAAAATCACTTTCTCTTTCTTATCTATCAATCAATCACTTTTTCTCTCTCCTCTCTCCTTCTCAATCACTTTTTCTCTCACACACATACTCAATTATAACAAAACATCAAATCATTACAAACTCCCAAACTCCAAAACTACTTTCAAAATACACAACCAAACAAACCCAAAAAAATTCTAAACTCTCTCCCCAAAACAATTTTAAAAACTACTCTTCCAAAAACAAACCAAACAAGCCCCTTATTTTGTATTAGTCCCATAACTATTTATCATATTCACCAAAAGGCAAACTCGTGCAAAATCATTGGCAATCCATTTTGAGCAGCTTCTCTAGTAATAAGGAAAACCAGGATTATAGGTTCTATCGTAGGATTAGAAACTTTGAAGTGGAGTTTGCACTTAAGAATATGAAATCGAATAAGGCTTTAGGATCCGATGATATTCCTATTGAAGCGTGAAAATGTTTGGGTAAGAAGGGGAGTTGTTTGGTTAATTAGGTTATTTAGTAAGATTTTGTTGACTAGGAAAATGTCAGAGGAGTGCAGGAAGAGTATTTAAGTGTCAATATATAAGAATAAAGGAGATGTCCAAAGTTGCAATAACTATAGAGAAATTAAGTTAATAGGTCACACAATGAAAGTGTGGGAGAGAGTGAGGGAACGTTGATTGCGAGATATAACAGAGGTGGCAGAGAATCATTTTGGGTTTATGCCTGGTAGGTTAACAATGGAAGCGATATATCTTTTGAGGAGAGTAATAAAAGTATAGAGAAAAGAAAAAAGATATTCATATGGTTTTTATTGATCTTGAGAAAGCATATGATAGAGTGCCTCGGGATATAATTTGGTGGGTGTTAGAGAAGAAATGAGTGACAAAAGGTTACATTGATGTGATTAGAGATATGTATGAAGGTGTGGTGACCTCTATTAGATCACTTGTTGGAAAGATGAGTGAATTTCCAATCATTGTAGGGTTACACTAAGGATCAAGTTTAAGTCCTTATATTTTCGCTCTAGTTATAGATGAGTTAATGCGCAATATTCAGGATGATGTGCCATGCTGTATGCTTTTTGCAAATGATATCATGTTAGTGGATGAGACTAGAGAATGAGTTAACACTAAGTTGGAGATTTGGAGAAAAACACTTGAATATAAAGGATTTAGGATAAGCAGAACTAAAACAGAGTATATGGAGTGTAATTTTAGTGACAGTCACAATGGAAACAGAGGAGAAGTGAAGATTGAGAAACGAGAACTACTTAAGAGTGAACATTTTTATTTTTTAGGATCGATTATCACAACGACTGGAGAGATTAGAGCAGATGTGGTCATAGAATTAAAGCGGGGTGGTTTAAGTGGAGAAGTACGTCTGGAGTATTGTACGATAAATGAGTACCCATTAGATTAAAAGGAAAGTTTTATAGAACTGTTATTAGACTAGTGATGTTGTATGAGATGAAATGTTGGGCAATTAAGAAACAACGTGTAGATAAGATGAGTCTTGTTGAGATGAGGATGTTAAGGTGGATGTGTGGTAAGACTAGAAAAGATAGAGTTATGAATGAGTATATTCGAGAATGGGTAGGAGTAATACTGATAGAAGATAAGTTGAGAGAGAATAGATTGAGATGGTTTGATCATAGACAACGGCGATCAATAGAGGCAGTAGTTGTTAGAATATATGCTAGAATCAATCCATTCTTTTGTTTCCTTATTTAGATTATATTTTGATTCCTTAATTAGGGCCTTAGGGCTTCCTTTGTAACAGTTTTTGGTTGATTAATATAAAAGGGAGTGATATCATGATCATACCCTAAGTCAGTTTTCTCTCAAACATACATGGTATCAGAGCTATAGAATTTTTACCTCATCACCCATCCCTTCCATCATCATCCGATAGCCATCCAAGTCCAGCCGACTACTCATAGGTGTTGTCGGCTCTTCTTCAGTCCTTCTAGGGCAAGCCGACAACCTCTCTAGGACTTTCGGACCTCTTAGAGACTGCCTAGGGCAAGCCGATATAGCCACTCCAACTCGTTCGGACGTCCTAGAGACTGATTCAGGCAAGCCGACTGCTCGTTTGTGTGTTTCGACTCTCTTGCTTAACTACCCAGTGCCAGATAGGACATTCTATGGTTTGAGCATCCTTGTTTGGTATTTGTCTCTCATTCCAGTGGCAATCGTTGTTGATCTGGACTTTAAAATCCGTTTTGATTGGCCCTGAGTCTCTTAGTTCTCTTTTATTTTATTTTTATTTTTTGAGTCAATATATGGCCTGATTCCGTGGTGTGCCTATCCCTCCATGATTTGTGTCTGTTTTAGGTGACTTGATCCCAATTATTTTTTCCCTTCCTCCAGCAGTAGTGATTATTGTAGGGTGTTGTTTTGATAGTAGCATTTTAAGATGGCTGAAATTACCAGTGAATCCACCACTAGTTCCCAACCACCTATTGGGGTGAGTTCCATCATGACTACTACATCCGAAAACCTCAACCCTAGCCTTAAAATCACTACCTCTCTATTTAATGGTCAGAATTATCTTGCTTGGTCACAAAGTCTGACACTTTTTAAAAAAAGTCGGGGGAAGATGGGTTATGTTGATGGGAGAATCACAGCACCTAGCATCACTGATCCTGGATATGATTAATGGGAGATTACTAACTCTTTGATTATGGGGTGGCTCATTCATTCCATGGTTCCTGATATTGGTGAAGGTTATTTAGCTATGGAGACTGCCCAAGATATTTGAGAAGCAGTAGCTGCTACATATTCCCAGAAGGGGAATTTTTCTCAGTCATTGAATTGCCTCGGTCTATTGAGCGCTTAGTACAAGGGGAGCAGACAGTTTTTCAATATTACACCTTTTTGACTAATGGTTGGAAATACTTAGATCATCTCCTCGATTATAAGTCTATCTGCACAGTTGACTTAGTTGGTCATCGGAAGTTTCTTACCCAGGAGAGAGTTTTCAAGTTTCTAGAAGGCTTCAATGTGGATTTTGATTTGATCCGAAGTCGTGTCCTTGACATGAATGTTCTTCCATCTCTTTAGGAGGCCTTTGCTTATGTCCAGAATGAAGAGAGTCGTTGGTCTGCTATGTTACCATCGCCTCCTATAGACCGTTCAGCATTACTTGTTGTACCTTCTTGTGATGGAATTGGCTTGTCATTTCTTTCCTCTCATCCTTTCGGGAAGGATAATTTATTCTGTGATTATTGTCGTCGACTGAGGCATACTCGTGAGACTTGTTGGAAACTTCATGGTACTCCATCAGGGGTCGTGGGGATCACTCTGGTCATAAAGGCGGTCGTTCTAGTCAGTCGAGAGGACGTGGGTCTCACTCTCATGCTCATTAGTCCAGTGCTGTAGGGACACATGATTTAGCTCCGGTTATGCAGACTTCTGATCTAGTCTTTGGTATGTCATCTTTTGAGCTTGAGGATGCTCTATGCAATCTGCTTGATCGCCGGTCTCCTGTTCCTCTAGGTACATCTTCTGCCTCTTCTTCGTTTGCCTGTTCAGGTAACTTAGCCACATCTTCTAGTGCTTTTCTATCCCATAAGGCTTTGCCATAGATTATTGATTCGGGTGCCTCAGATCATATGTTTGGGTCTTCTGATCTTTCTCAGACTATACACCAGCCTCTGGTCAGGATAAAGTTAGGATAGCTGATGGTACTATTTCTTCTGTCTCCGGGAAAGGCTTAATCCGTGCCATCCCTTCTCTACCTTTGTCTTCTGTTTTACATGTTCCTATTTTTCTGTTAACCTATTGTCGTTGAGTCGTCTTACTCGTGATTTGAACTGTAATGTAAATTTTTTTCCTGATTCTTGTCTTTTTAAGGACCTTATCACGAAGAAAACGATTGGCAGTGGTAGAACAGAAAATGGCCTCTATATCCTCGATCAGACTGACATGCGGGCTTATCATTCCATCCAAACTCCAGACACCAAGGAAGATTTATAGCTGTGGCATCGGCGTCTAGGACATCCATCTTTTTTATTACTTAGACATTTATTTCCTTTTGTTTTTATCAAACATAAAGTCTTTGAGTTTTATTGTGAGTCCTGCCAACCTGGCAAATAACACCGAGCTTCTTTTGCTCCTAGTACTAATAAAAGTTCGGTTCTTTTTTTCTTAATTCATTCAGATGTTTGGGGCCTATCTCGTGTGATGTCAATGTAGGGTCATAGATAGTTTGTTACGTTTATAGATCTCGTGCTACTTGGGTGTACCTCATGAAAGACAAAAGTGAGGTTTTCTCTGTGTTTCAAAACTTCCATAAGATGGTTAGTACCCAATTTGGGGCGGTTGTAAAAATATTTCGTTCTGATAATGGGGGTAAGTACATTGATTCTGGGTTGGCAAAATATTTTTCCAGTCATGGTATTATCCATCAAACATCTTGCACTGACACCCCTCAACAGAATGGGGTTACCGAGCGCAAGAATCGTCATTTCTTGATATGGCTCGCTGTATGTGTTTTTCTATGGGCGTACCTCGGGCCTATTGGGCTGAAGCTGTTCTCACCGCTGCATACCTCATTAACTGTCTTTCTACAAAATTCTTACAAAAAGGCCCCTCTCCAAGTTCTCTTCGGATCTGAGTCTCTATTTTCCATTCCTCTAAAAACCTTGGCTGTATATGTTTTGTTCGCAATCATTCTCTTTCTCGGGGTCAGTTGGATCCTCGTTCTCTCAAATGTGTGTTCTTGGGTTATTCTCCTACCCAAAGGGTACAAGTGTCATCATCCTCTCTCGTAAATGGTTTGTGTCCATGGATATCACCTTCTTTGAGTCTCACTTCTATTTCTTGTCTAGCCTAGTGTCCCAGTCACCTCTTCAAGAGGAGTCTTGGAGTGAAGAGATTCCTATTGCTTCTATCATCCATGGCCCAGTACCACGTGGTACCTATTACTAGCAATAAGAGTCCGATGTTGTCAAGAACAAAGAAGGGCAAGTCTATGTCTGGGATTAAGAAAGGCAAAAAATTACTTGGATACGAGAGACCACTTCTGATCAAAATTGTCGTCTCCTTCTTCTGATGAAGGTCCAGGTAACCCTGAAACTCCTTATATTACTACCTCTGAGTCTGAGCCTACTGATCTAGATATCCATTGCAAAGAGAAAGAGAAAGGGTGTGAGATCTTGTACTCATCATCCTATTTCTAACTTTGTGTCTTATTCTTATTTGTCCCTTTCATATAAAGTCTTTGTGTCAAAACTTTCCTCTGTTAGTATACCTAATCATTTTCAGGATGCTCTTACTATTCCCGAGTGGAAACTGGCCATGGTAGAGGAAATGAAAGCATTTCATAAGAATGACATTTGGGATTTGATTGAGTTACTTAGGGACAAACGACTTGTGGGGTGCAAATGGGTGTATACTATGAAGCACAAGGCAGATGGTTCAATTGAGCGATATAAGGCTCGACTTGTGGCAAGGGGTTTCACTCAGACTTATGGAGTGGACTACCAAGAGACATTTGCTCCAGTTGCAAAGATGAATTCAATCAGAGTACTTCTTTATCTGGCAGCTAATTTGGATTGGCCATTTTATCAGTTTGATGTGAAGAATACTTTCTTACATGGTGACCTAGAAGAGGAGTTATATATGGATATTCCTCCTGGCTTTGAAACTCTTCAAACTAAAGGTAAGGCGTGTCGACTTCAGAAGTCATTATATGGCCTCAAACAATCCCCAAGGGCTTGGCTTGAGAGGTTCACTCAGGCAATGCTAAAATACGGCTTCAAACAGAGTCAGGCTGATCATACTCTGTTTGTCAAACATTCCTCTCATGGTAAGACTACAGCTCTCATTGTATATGTGGATGACATAGTACTTACAGGAGATGATGTAGAAGAAATCCCTTTGTTGAAAAAGTATTTGGCCAGTGAGTTTGAAATCAAAGACTTGGAGAACCTGAAGTACATTTGGGGATTGACGTGGCTAGGTCCAAAGATGGGATCTTCATCTGTTAGAGAAAATATATCCTTGACCTGTTGAAGGAAACAAGGATGGTTGGAAGTAAAGCCTGTGACACATTATTGGAACCTAATCAGAAACTTTGTGATGATAGTGGGGGAGCAGCCGTTGATAGGAGGAGTTATCAGAGACTAGTGGGTAAGCTCATTTACTTATCCTATTCTTGTTTTGATATTGCTATTGCCGTTAGTGTGGTTAGTCAGTTTATGCATGCTTCTCATGAAATACACTTGGTGACAATTATGAGAATTTTGAAATACTTGAAATCTTCTCCTGGAAAAGGTTTTTATTTTTCCAAACATGATCATCTAGTGTGGAAGTTTATATAGATGCTGATTGGGCAGGATCAATAACTGATAGGAGATCCACTTTAAGGTATTGTAACTTCGTTAGAGGCAATTTGGTTACTTGGAGAAGTAAGAAACAGAATGTGGTTACTAGGTCTAGTGCAGAAGCTGAGTTTAGAGTTATGGCACAAGGTGTGTGTGTGAGCTCTTGTGGATCAAGTTGTTGTTGCATGATCTGAGAATTGACCAAAAAGACTCCATGCGGCTATATTGTGATAATAAGGTTGCCATCAACATAGCTCACAATTCAGTTCAACATGACAGGACAAAGTATGTTGAGATTGATCGTCACTTCATCAAAGAAAAGCTCACTAGTGGCATAATATGTACTCCATTTATGAAGTCTGGTGAACAACTTGCAGTTTTTCTCACCAAGGGAGTTGGGAGTAAACTATTTCATGATATTCTTGGCAAGCTGGGCATGAGAGACATCTTTGCACCAGCTTGAGGGCGAGTGTTAGAATAACTGCTAGAATCATTCCATTCTTTTGTTTCCTTATTTAGATTATATTGTGATTCCTTAATTGGGGCCTTAGGGCTTCCTTTGTAACAGTTTTTGGTTGACTAATATAAAAGGGAGTGATATCATGATCATACCCTAAGTCAGTTTTCTCTCAAACAGACAGTAGTGAAGAGGTGCGATACAATGACGGTAGATGGTAGTGTTAGGGAAGGGGTAGACCTCGATTGATGTGGACCAGCGTAGTAAATAGATATATGAATCTCCTTAATTTGACTAACAAAATGATCTTGGATAGAATTGAGTGGAGAAGAAGGATTCATGCAGTCGATCCCATTTGAAAGGACTTAAGGCTTGGTTTGGTTTAATATAATATATAAACAGTTTACTTTGGTTTCCAAGTTTGAATCAAATAGTTCATTATATTTCTGGATTTGTTATTAATTCAATTTTGAACTTTGCCACAGGATAATATGGAGTACGGGTTCACGAGTGTATAAGAGATTCACCTTGCCCTCCTCAGTGATTATGGTACTTCTACTTTGCAGTAACTAAAGTTTCTTACCTCTTTTCCTTTCATAATAAAACTTGGTAGATTATAGCATACACCGACAGTTTTGCTTCTTTATAGATTTTTTTAATCTCATATAAAAGTTTTGGCTGCATTACAGAACTGTGACAGTGTAATTATTAGCTGTCTGGGTTAATCTTTTCCCTTTCTAACATCTACATCTCTTTGTACTTTACGTTAAGTGTGTGGAGTCATTTTTCCAGTCCTTTCCTCTTCTTGTTCAGTTAAGCTTCCAAATTAACAGGAGAAAAAGTTGTAATACCAAATGGAGTGACTGTTATGTTATTGCTACAAACAAAATTGCTTTTGGGAGTACGGTTATTTCAGTTTTGCAGTCACCAAACGGTTTGGTTTTTGTATGGAAGAGTGATATGTGTGATTACTTTTGTGGGTTTATCTCTTACTTCACGATCTTATGGGTGATTTAATTCCATCTAGTCAAGTCTGTGGCTGGGTTGCAGCAGTGCTTGTCTTTCAAAGATGCAGAGGTCTGTGGCTTGAATTGGATGTATTTGTCATAGAATGTAATTATACAGTATGTCTCTGTTAAAAACTTGCTTAATTATCCTCATCAATATGTCTATCTTATATATTATACTTTCTTTTAAATCATTGTTTGATTTTACCAAGTTCAATCATTTTCACAAATATTTTAATTCAAATTCTAGGCATGCTGGTGTCGTATGGGTGATATGTCTGAGGCATCACTTTGTGTTCTACAAAGTGATAGTTTGACAATCTATAATACAACAGGTGAGTAGTTCATTATCTCTTCTTACATTTTTTTTCCCTTCGCAATTTGCATTTTGTCTTAATTTGAATTATGGTATTTACTTGTTCTTCTATTTCCTTTTCTTTTTTAAATATTATTTTGCAATTTTTATGCAGTTGGACATTTTTCTTGTTTATAATTTTGTTTTGACATTAAATGACTTGGCCACTGATTTTTCATTTACACCTGAAAATTTGCTACCGTTTGGTGATATGCTCTCCTGTAAGTACTTTTCATGATGTCAGTATCAACACAAGGTTTGGATGGGTTACATGGGTTTCCATTTTTGTAGCTCTGTAGGATACATATGTGCAGAGTGGGTGCAAGTGCCAAAGTGAGAGTGACAATATGAAAAATCTCATGTAGTCCAGGCATATCTGAAGAGTTAATGCATGTGTACTTTTGGACATTGGAAGAGGTTGATCAAAAACTGTCACAAAGCCTTACAAAACAATATGATGATTGATCAGTAGTTCTTTCTCAAGAAAAGTGACCCAGTGCCAATCCTCACTCCAGCAAAACAATTAATCTTTTGGGCAACAGATGGTATGGTGCTAAAACAATGAAAATTTTTATCCATAAGCACTAAAAGATAGTGTAGGTGGGACAACAGGGATTTAAAAATAAGCATGATGCAAAATATGCACAAGGAGTGGGCTTGTGGCTGAAAAAGTCAAGTTTGTGATTGATGTGGTTAAATTCACAATTTTTGACCTAGTCAAATTGAGAAGTGACACAATTTCTGCCTTGCATCCACGAACTCACAAGCTAGAGGGCAGCATTGTGACTGTCCACTTTTAGGTCACACAACCTCAAGTGCTAGGTAGTTCAAGCATCATTAGTCATCCAGTTTTGAATATTACAACCTTTGCACTTTATTCAAAATATGGAACGGCCAATGTACTTTGTAGAAGAGAGTTCAAATATTTGTGTTCTCAGTTTGCACTATCAGTGTCTCTTATTGTATGTCCCCAGCCTTCCCCTTTCCTGTTCAGCTGGAAACCAAATGCCGACACCCTTAGCCAGATTCAAGATGATTGATTTTTGTGAAAGCAAATTTAACTTTATTTTTTCTTTATTATTTTGTTCTCATTTTTTATTTTTTTATTTTTTATATTTATGTTAATGCTAATTTGTTGATTTGAAATATCATGCTACTATGTACAGGTGAAGAAGTGTCAATTCTTCTTCCCCGTATTGTCACATCAATATGGCCTCTTCCATTTGGTTTACTCCTCCAACAGGCAACTGATGGGAGTTTACCAACATATGCTCCTTTTCCATTGTCAAGCCCGCCATCAAGTGCTCGTGATATATTATTCCGTCCAAAAGGAGACATTGGAGACAGTGCTCAACATAATTATACTTCACCGCGCACATTTGATTGTGTTATTAAGGGAGATGAAGCTTCAGTCTCCTCGCATCTGATTTTGAAGGATCTGCTGGAAGAACCTCAGGTATGCATAATACTTCCTTTTGGTTTTGTATTTATCTTCATGTTTATTCATGGCTGCTTATTTTCTTGTTTCTGAGCTCATATGGCTTCTCATTCCATGATTTTCTCAGGTAACTCATATTGAGGAAAGGGGAAAGGTGAGCATAATGAGGGAATTTGACGAAAGAACGATTTGGACTAGTGATCGTATTCCTCTGATGGCATCATTTAATAAAGGTTTCTTCTATTTATTTGCTTTTGACTAATGTAAGCTCCTCCCCCCTCTAACCCAAGGAAAGAATCAAATTCATTATATAATTTTATTGGCAGGGAAAATGCAACATTCTCTGTGGGTTGTGGAAGTTGTTAACTCTAACCTTGAAATGGGAAATTCTAAATCAGCCGATGTAGTTCCTTCTGGGGTGTTACCAAAACAGTTCTCCTTCAGAAGGATATGGCAGGGCAAGGGTTCCCAGACAGCTGCTAGTGAGGTGCTCGACTTATTATCCTTTTCTTTAGTGTCTGTCTTTTTGATGACTTTGGGTTTGGAATGTCAAGATCTCCATCATTCAGAAATCTTTTCATCTTATCTTTCATGTTCTGTTGTTTTTCATGTGCAATTTTTTCAAGGAATATATATAAATGAATATGCAATTTTGAATGATGTGGGGACTAATGCCCCTATAGCAAATTTGTATTACATCTCAATTCACTTTTCCAAGGTTTTAAGTTCTGGGCAAATGTGTTGAATTTAAGCTATTTTTCAGTTAAATTGTGCTGTGCTACTCATTGAAAATGTTACAATGACTTGATGGAGTATAGGAATGTGGGTTAGAGGTGGTGGTAAAAATCATGATGCCCTGCATGTGATGGAGTATAAAACGTGGCACTAGATGGAACTGAAAACTGAAATAGGATTCCTGTATCTAGCACCCAAGTGATGAAGAACATTGAAACTAGAAAAAAGTAAAATTTAAGAATTTAGGAGAAAGGTTTTGTTTGTCCTTTTTTTTTAAATATATATATATATGTAATTTCTACTCTCTTGTTTCCAAATACTATATTTTAATCACCAAATCAACTTTCTTAAATTATAATAAAACTCTAAACGTGTCTTATTATTGCGTCTCCGAACACAAGACACACGTCCTTGATGTGTCTGACATTTGCTTGATCTGATTTCTGTTGTACTGTTTTCTGTTGAACCTTTGTCATTTCAATATTTGGTCTCATTATTCATTTTCGTTCTCTTTTGACTCCTGCCCTCAAATGGTGTTATCAGGTATTTTTGGCCACTGATGATGATGCTACACCTATTATTTGTTTACTTCTCCAAGAACAAAAAGAGTTGTTGTCAGTGAGGCTGCAGAGTGTAGAGATAAATAGTGAGATTCTCTATGACATAAAACCTGACATGAGTTGGAGTGTACCAGCAGTTGCGGCAGCACCTGTTATTGTAACTTGTCCAAGGTAGAGTAACTTTGTTTCTTTGTTCTCGTGTTTGCTAGTTGTTCAGTGATCTTTTGAACATGACTCCTTTACTTTTTCTTATTCAGAGTGAAAGTGGGACTGCTGCCATGCGTAGACATCATGGCTTTGACATCAGAAAATGCCCTTCTTCTTTATGTAAGTTGTTGGATTCTTTAATCAACATTATTAGGCTGTCTCCACTTATAAGTTGTTAGAATAGGAATTAAGTAAGAATAGGAAATACGCGATTGTGTAATTGTCTTTCCTTATACTATACTCAATATTATCAATATAAAAGGGAATGAAGTCTAACTCATTCCCTAATCTTTTGTCTTCTCTAAACTTTCATGGTATCAGAGCCTCAACCCTAGCCTATCCCTCCTTACCTCTATCGGCAGTCTTGTCTTGAGTCTATGAGACCCGACAGCCACTATAGACCCTCAGATAGCCACCGTCGATCCTTTGACAGTCCAAACCACACCTCTGTCAGCCTTGCCCAGGCTGTTGGCAGCTTCTCTGAGTCCCTAAGGGCCTGTCGGCAGTCCCTCTGACTATCTAGGGGCTTGTCGACAGTCCCCTTGGCCTTCGTGCCCTTGTCGACAATGTCTCTAGTATACGTGGCTCCGGTCAGCATCTCTGAGTCTCTGTTTGCCTCCTGCCTTAGTCTTCGTCTGTCTTGGTTGGATAGTTAACACCCTTTTACTTCTCTTTTAAAACAACAAGGAAAAATAAAATAAAATAAAATAAAAAATTGGCTTCTTAAATTCTTTATGCTTTTCTTATCATGGTTCCTCCACTCTCATCTTTCGGGTTTGTGATTGACTTTGTGATTGAGGATTAGTGAGTATAGTCTCCATGGCAGATTTGACTAGTGAGTCTACTACCTCTCAACCATCTCAGGGCGTGAGTTCGGTTATCCCTTCGCCTATGACTGATAACCTCAATCCTGGCCTTAAAATCACCACTTCTCTATTTAATGGTCAAAATTTCCTCGCGTGGTTGTAGAGTCTGACTATTTTTTTGAAAAGCAGAGGGAAGATGGGATATGTGGATGGGAGGGTTCATGCACCCAGTATTACTGACCCTCATTATGACTAGTGGGAGATCACTAATTCTCTAATTATGAGTTGGTTGATCCATTCTATGGTTTTGGAGATTGGAGAGGTTACTTGTCTATGGACACTGCTTAGGATATTTGAGAGGTCGTAGCTACTACTTATTCTAGGAAAGGAACTTCTTACAGGCTTTCGAGTTATGTCACTCCATTGAGAGGTCGGTGCAAGGTGAGATGACTATCCTCAAGTATTTTACCTTCCTTAGCAATGGATGGAAGCGTCTTGATCACCTTTAGGATTACAAGCCTGGATGTCCCACCGATTCTGCTGGTTACCGGGCATTTGTAGCGCACGAGCGGGTCTTCAAGTTCTTGGAAGGCCTAAATGTAGAGTATGATCCTGTTCGGAGCCGAGTCCTTAGCATTGATGTGCTTCCTTCTCTCCAAGAAGCCTTTGCTTTTGTGCAAAATGAGGAAAGTCGCCGCTCTGCTATGCTTCCTCCTGTCACTAGTGATCGCTCTGCCTTGGTTTCTGCCCCTCCTCGAGATGGAATGCCTCATGGTTCTCGTCCCTCCTCTGAGAAGGATCAGCTTTACTGTGACTACAGCCGTAGACCTCGCCACACCAAAGAAACTTGTTGGAAGCTGCATGGCACCCCTTCTGGTGGCTGAGGAGACCGTCTTGGGACTCGCGGGGGTCGATCTAGTCAGTCGAGAGGCCGAGGGGCCAATGCACGGGCGCATCTTTCTGACACGGTTAAGCCACCACCTTCATCTCCAGTTGTCTCGCTGGCTGCTGATGTTTCGGGGTTGTTTGCCTCGGATTTTGAGATTGCTCTTCGCCACTTGCTAGACCGTTGAGCCTCTCTTTTTGCTATAGGTGCACTCTCTTCTTCCTTTGCCAATTTAGGTAACTTGGCTTCATTCCCATGTGCATTGCTATCTCATATGTCTGTACCATGGATTATTGATTCTGGTGTTTCCGACCATATGCCTGGCTCCTTTAATTTATTTTCAGAGTATAACTCCACCTCAGGTCAGGAAAAAGTGCCTATTGCTGATGGTACCATTTTGTCTGTGTCAGGAAAAAGGTTTAATTCATGCCATCTCTTCCTTTCCTTTGTCTTCTGTCCTCCATGTTCCCAATTTCAGTGTTAATCTTTTATCTTGGAGTCGTATAACCCGTGACTTAAATTGTAGCGTGACGTTTTTTCATGATCATTATCTTTTTCAAGACCTTATCACGAGGAAGAGGATTGGCAGTGGTAGACAGGAACATGGGCTCTACATTCTGGATCAGGCAGACAAGTTGGCTCATTTATCTACTCAGTTACCATCCACTGAGGAAGGCATTTGGCTGTGGCACTGTCGCTTAGGACACCCCTCCTTTTTATTACTTAAACATTTATTTCCTTTTGTTTTTGAGAAAAATAATGTGTCAGATTTTCAATATGAATCTTGTCAACTTGGAAAACAACACAGGGTCTCTTTTGCTTATTCACTTAATAAAAGTTCAATTCCCTTTTCTTTGATTCATTCTGATATATGGGGTCCCTTCTGTTTTGTGTTTTTAACCGGTCACAAATAGTTTGTTATCTTCATAGATGATTGTTCCGGGGCTACTTGGGTCTATTTGATGAAAGATAAAAGTGAGGTGTTTTCTCTGTTTCAAAACTTTTATAAAATGATTTGTACTCAGTTTGGGGCGGTTGTACAAATTCTACGTTCTGATAATGGGGGGAGGGAATATATTGACTCTGGCCTTGCCACTTACTTCGCCACTCATGGCATTATTCACCGGACATTCACTAATACCCCTCAGCAAAATGGTGTTGCCGAACGCAAAAATCGCCATCTCCTTGATGTCACTCGTTGTCTATCCTTTGAGATGTGGGTTCTTCGTTCCTATTGGGGGAAAGTGGTTCTTACTGCCGCTTATTTGATTAATCATCTTCTTACTTAAATCCTGCAAAAACAAACACCTCTATAAGTTTTGTTCAAGTCTAGCTTTTCCGGGTTCTCCATTTCTCCTAAGACTTTTGGCTATGTTTGCTTTGTCCATAATCATTCACCCACTTGTGGTAAATTAGATCCTCGGTCCCTTAAGTGTGTTTTTCTGGGTTATTCTGCCACCAAAAAGGGTTATAAGTGTTATCATCCTCTCACTCACAAATGGTTTGTCTCCATGGATGTCACTTTCTTTGAGTTTCAACCTTACTTTCCGACCTCCCCAGTATCCCAGTCATCCCTTCAGGGGGAGCCTTGGTGTGAAGAGATTCCTATTCCACTTCCGCTTGTGGTTGAATAGATAGAGGATGATGAGCCAGCAGTTGTTGAGGAAAAGGAAGTATGCAAAATTTATATCCGGACAAAGACAAACAGCGAGTTACTTGGATGCAAGAGACTACTTTCCTTCCTCTACTGCCAACTTTTTCTCCGGATAAAGTCAACCCCTTCTCCTGAGAGTCCAGGTAATTCTGATTCTAGTGCTTCTATTCCTGCTTTTTCAGATCTTGATATTCCCATTGCTAATAGGAAGGGAGTTAGGTCATGTACTCAGCATTCTATTACTAATCACGTCTTTTATTCTAATCTGTCTTCGTCATATAAAGTTTTTCTGCCTAAAGTGTCTTCTGTGAGTCTACCATCAATTTTCAGGATGCTCTCTCTATTTTTGAATGGAAGCATGCCATGATGGAAGAGTTGAGAGCTCTCAGCAATAGTAGCACTTGGGAGTTAGTGGAGTTACCTAGAGGCAAAATCCAATTGGGTATAAGTGGGTATATACGGTAAAACATAAAGCAGATGGGTCCATAGAACGGTACAAAGCAAAACTAGTTGCTAAGGGTTTCACTCAAACTTATGGGGTAGATTACTAGGAGACATTCGCACCGGTTGCTAAGATGAATTCTGTGAGAATTTTACTCTCTCTTGTTGCAAATTTTGATTGGCCAATTCATCAGTTTGATGTGAAGAATGCCTTCCTTTATGGAGATCTAGCAAAAGAGGTCTATATGGATATTCCTCCTAGTTTTGCGGATGCTAAGTCCAATGGTAAAGTATGCAGGTTCAAAAGTCACTTTATGGGTTAAAGCAGTCTCCTAGGGCTTGGTTCGAAAGGTTTGCTCAAGCTATGTTGAAATATGGGTTCAAGCAAAGTCAAGTTGATCACACCTTCTTTGTGAAACACTCCTCACATGGTAAGACCACAGCTTTTATTGTCTATGTTGATGATATTGTTCTGACAAGAGATGATGTTGAGGAGATTCCTCGTTTGAAAGAATACTTAGCCAAGGAGTTTGAAATCAAAGACTTACGCTATTTCAAAGTATTTGGCTTGGTCCAAGAATGGCATTTTCATATGCCAAAGGAAGTATGTACTTGACTTGCTAAAGGAAACTGAAATGCTTGGAGGTAGACTATGTGATACACCTCTAGAACCGGGCTAGAAACTGAGTGAGGATCAAGAGGGAGATCCTGTGGACAGGGAGAGATATCAGAGACTAGTGGGAAAGCTCATATTCTTATCCCACTCACGACCTGACATTGCCATTGTCGTGAGTTTGGTGAGTCAATTTATGCATGCTTTGAGAACTTTCCACTTAGAGGCCGTTATGAGAATCCTGAGATACCTGAAATCTTCTCCTGGAAAGGGTCTCTATTTCTCAAAACATGGCCATCTCAGTATGGAGGCATTTACTGATGCAGATTGGGTTGGATCCGTCACTGACAGACGATCAACTTTCGGATATTGCACATTTGTTGGTGGCAACCTAGTCACATGGTGAAGTAAGAAACAGAATGTGGTTGCTAGATCTAGTGCTGAAGCAGAATTCAAGGCTATGGCTCAGGGTGTATGTGAGTTACTATAGATTAAACTATTGTTGGGAGACTTGGGAATCCATCCGAATGACTCCAGGCGACTATACTGTGACAACAAGGCCATAATCAACATAGCTCATAATCCAGTTCAACATGATAGAACTAAGCATGTGGAGATTGATAGGCATTTCATCAAGGAAAAACTCACTAGTGGTATCATATGTATTTCATTTGTGAAGACTGAAGACCAACTAGCCGATGTTCTCACCAAGGGACTAGGGAGCAAAATATTTCATGGCATTCTCAACAAGCTGGGTACGAGAGATATCTTCGTACCAGCTTGAGGGGAAGTGTTAGAATAGGAATTGTGTTAGAATAGGAATTAAGTAAGAATAGGAAATACGTGATTGTGTTTCCTTATATTATACTTAGTATTATCAATATAAAAGGGAATGAAGTCTAACTCATTCCCTAATCTTTTGTCTTCTCTAAACTTTCATAAGTGTTGTACGTCTCGTTGAGTCCATGTGATGCCATTTGTCAAGATAAGTTTTTCATGTTTGCAGTTTTGCATACACTACTCCTTGTTAAGCCACTATGTCTTGCCTTTGAAATGTTGATATATATATGTGTGTGTGTATAGGTTAGACAGCATGCCCCCTTAAATACTAATATCATTTTACACATTTTTTCTTGCACAACCATAGGTCTTCATCTTGCTTGAATGTAATAAGTTTTCATCTTCGTTATTTTAATTGTGGCATGTAAGGGCCTTCCAGTTCCAACCCTTCATCTTATTTATTTATTTATTCCGTTAAACTTGTTCAAGAATTTAGTTTAAAAGCTTGATTTGATATAGCTCACTCCAATGGTGAGAATCAAAATTTTCATCCAAGGTTTTTAAATATACCTAACCTATCCAAAAAACTTACTTCAACAATTTTGGTGAAACACCCCCCCCCCCCCCAAAAAAAAAAAAAAAAAAAAAAATCTTCAAACTTTCATCTTTTAACAATTTCATCAAACTTAATTAAAAAAAGGCTTGTTGAAATTTGGCGAAAGATTTGATCATCCTTGATTTGGTCATCCTCCTCCCAAATCTTCAAACCTTCATCTTTTAACAATTTCATCAAACTTTATTCAAAAAAGGCTTGTTGGAAATTTGGTGAAAGATTTGATCATCCTTGATTTGGTCATCCTCCTCCCTTGATTTGATACAAGTTTGATGAACGGATTGGACCTCATTTTCATCAAATTTAAATTTGATGGAGGATTTGGTGAAGGATTAGAGATGCTCTAACCATAAATGGAAATGTTGAGGGGAGGGGAGGGGAGGGGAAAACTATGGGATGCAGTAGTAAAAGAGGATAGGAGTTTAGGGGTTGTTTGGGGTGTTCTAAATAAGTGCATTTTTGACTTTTTGGACTAAAAAGTTGAGAAAAAAAAATTGATGCTTAGGATAACTTTTTGACTTTTTATGAAAAAATGTGTATTAAAAAATTGTATAAATTAGTGTATAAGAGAAGATTGGGATGGAATAGGTGGTATGGTGGGATGAATTCAGGACAGCGTGCGCAGAGTGTAGGCTGGGATATGATTCCTTGCTTTTCGGGGCATTGAATTGGAGGTGTTGTTCGGCTTGTGGGGGCTCACCACTGGTCCCGTTTTGCTAATCAAAACCGTTCAATGTGTAGAACTCGTCGAGTACTATATGCTTGTAAAAAATCACGTTGATCGGATATCGATAGTTATCTGATCGAATTAGTTTTTTTTTCAACCATTAACTATAACACCATCCATTTTATAAATTTTAACTGATTTGATCATATAGTTACGGATATCCGATCAACGTGATTTTTTATAGGCATATAATACTCGACGAGTTCTACACATTGAATGGTTCAGATTATTAAAATGGGACCCGTGATGGCTCCCACGGGCCGAACAACACTGTGTTATTTGTGCATCTAAATAAGTGCAATTTTTTCAAAAAATCAGCTCCGCCTGTGGGACGTCAGAGTTGTCTGAAATTTAATTATGTGTAAAATTAATTTTTTAATTTTTTTTTTGGTGAATAGTGTTAACTTTTTGAGTAACTTTTTTGGTTTTTTTAAGACATGCCAAACTAGGCCTTATTTAATTTAACTAACTATATAGCCCTTGACAAAGCGGAATGGTGAAGAGAGATTCATGTTGCCGAACCCACTTGATTGAGACACAAGGCTTAGTTTGGTTTGTTTTATAGTTCTAAAAGCATCTTAACTTATTATTTTCTTTCTTTTCTCTATCTATTGAAGTATTGTTTGTAAAAGTTTGCTGTGCCTATTGCTTAATAGTATGATGTTAAAATCTACGTCTTTAACATATTTGAGCCTTTCGAACTGCAGTCTGGGAAGCAATGCCTGTGTAGGTATGTGTTGCCTTCTTTTTTGGGAAAAGATCCGGTTTCACATACTTTGGAGCCTTCAGAAATAGCCTCTGCTCTTCGTGATCTAAAAATTGTTGGATTGGCTGATGCTGTTGAAGGACGTGTCAATGTAATTGTGAATAATGGGCAGGTATGCTAATAGATTTTGTTGTCTATGTTTTTTTTTGGGTTACCTTAAGGTGATGTAAGTGCAACACGGCTTCTTTACAAATGTTAATCTTGATATTTTTTTATGTTGTCAATTTTTAATTGCTTTGTTTGGTAAGCATATAGCTGTAATGATGTTTTTTATGGTCCAAGATTTACAGATGTACATTGAGAAGAAGTCCTTCGTCATCATTGGCAACTGATTGCATCGCAGCAATGGCTGAGGGGCTCACTTCTAGTTCCTATAATGAATTTCTTTTGCTTCTATGGGGCAATGGTGATTCTGCTTATTTAGCTAAGCCAGATTCTAGTGTTGATTCAGAGTGGGAGTCCTTTCGTAGTGTTATAATGCAAATGTGCAGAAGGCCTATCCCCAAAGGATTTCAGATTCAGGTTTACAGTCATCGTGGGAGTTTCTTATCAACAGTGATTTTCACAAGAACTATAAAAAGAAATTTTGTATTGGATTTTCTCCCAGAACATCACTTGATCTGAAGGGATCAGTTTCATCTGAATTATTTCTAGATAGTGCACAGTCCCCTGCTAAATCATTATACACTGAGCTATTGATGGAAACTCTGGATGCTTTACATGCATTATATGAAAGTCTGAAACTAGACAATCTTCGCAAACGGTAAACTCTGATTTCTTATGTATACTTGTGGTGATAATCAGTTTTGGTAAAGAACTTTTTATGTGTGTATGTAACCATTTCTGTTTCTTTTGAAGATTCTTGATTTGGTGCTTCCTTGGTTCTATTTGCTTAGTTGTGATTCAATGTATATATATTTTGTATTCCTAAAAATGTGTTTATGTTTTGGTTGATGATGATGTATGAACATCTATATTCCGTCCTATATGGTTGTTTGATGCCTATCTCTAAATTTCCGAAGTTCGCTTGTTGGAGTAAAATCATGATAACTAGTTTACCTGGATAATGCAGTAACATACCCCCATCACCTGGGTAAAAAATGGGAAATTAATTTTCTATTTTTCTGAATTGTGTATCGCATGTTGGATCGTGTATCATAAGATATTTTAAAATCTTAAAAATAAATTTGTTTAAAATAAAATCTTAAAATTTTAAAATATTATTGTAAATTTGTTTAGACACATGCTGCCTATTGTGCTCTGAGTTGAATATTTGAATTTTTCATTACAGGGACTTGGGTCTTCTGGTGGTTCTACTTTGTAATATAGCTCATTTCCTAGCTGAAGACAGCTATTTGGACCATTATATACGCGACTTTCCTCGTCTTTCAAAAAACTTTGGGATATGCCAAACCTCATTTTCCCGGAAAACTCCTCCTAGTTTATTCAGATGGCTTGAAAACTGTTTGCAACACGGCTGTAATGCTGCTAATATTAGTGATCTTCCACTTCTCATTCGTAAAGATGGAAGTTCTGCAGTAAGCTGGGCCCGGAAGATAGTTGCTTTTTATAGTCTATTATGTGGTGCAGAACAGATAGGGATGAAACTCTCATCTGGTGTTTGCTGCAATATTGCCTCTGGATCTTCTTGTACCCGTGAGGAGTTAACAGTCTTGGCATTGGTTGGGGAAAGATTTGGGTTGCAACAGCTAGACTTGCTGCCTGCTGGTGTCTCTCTTCCTCTACGACATGTATGCTAATACCTAAAATTTATTTTTGATGTTAAGATGCTAATTTGTTAAGACTTTGTGCTTCGCATTCATGGAAGTGCATAATGGTTTAAGTTTCCCTGGTGGTTCTCATCAAAAGGATATGTGTAGGCTAACATGGGGAGTTGTTGACTAATGACCTAAAAAATGTGTGACATTTGGGAAGCATTAGCAACCCATCATAATATTTTACTATCAAATCTAAATGAATATGTTACATTTATAGTATTTGGTCAATAATAAAGTCTGGGTGTTTTATTGTCATGTTCATCTACCTTTTACGGAGACATGTTGGTGTCAGTTACTTTTCTATTCTGTTGCACTACTATGAGCTTTCCTTTGGTTTTTCCTGAGGTATGTTAGATTTTCTCAATTTTTTTGTCTAAATCAAATTGGCTGTTGCTTTCTGCACCTTTTAGGCATTGGATAACTGTCGGGAATCTCCTCCCACCGATTGGCCTGCTGCTGCATATATTCTTCTTGGTCGGGAAGATTTGGCTTTTGCTTGTTTGGCACATTCAAGAAAATATAAGGAAATCGAACCTCATACAAATGTGAATTTAATTTCTATGTCTACACCTTATATGCTACCTCTGCATCCAGTGACGATGCCTTCCTTGGTTTCTGATACAAACGGATTAGAGACTACCAAACTCGAGGACTCAGATTCTGTTGATGGAACTGCTACAGATGGTATGGAACATATTTTGAACTCTAGCACACAGCTGCGGTATGGTCGTGATTTGCGATTAAATGAGGTCAGTTGTGGTAGTCACATTTAGCCAATAATTGTAGAAATATTTGAACAAGCATGTTACGAAGCCATAAAAGCAGTAGGCTGTCAATTATTATTATTATTATTATTTCCATTTCAAATTAGAACTCTTATTGAGTTTTGGGAGTTAAGATTAACATGGTGTATATGTATATATTATAGCTGAATAGAGATTGCATTCACATCTTCACTTTTTTACTTACTTGATTCTTGAATTTCAGTTTCTTCATTGTTGTTGTTGACTACTCTCACTTCTTTTAGGCTAGAAATCTTTTATGCTCTGCTAGACCCGTATCGATTCAAACACCTGTCAATCCTACTGCTTCTGATCAGGACCTCCAACAGGTAGATGATAAATTTTCAGTTTATTTTACATGCTAAATAGTTGTTGCCTTTAAAAGATGATGTTCCCCTTTTTTAGCTAATTGAAATGGAAAAAAAAGAATTTTTGGAACACATTCTTTCAATGTTGGCATTTTTTTATGTTCTTCTATTAGTAGTCAGAATAAAATTGCTGTTTGTTAGGAAGAAGACAGTCATACATCTGTGTCGAAGTCAACTGTCAGTGTTCCTTGCCATATCTGGTTCAATTTCTAGGTTACCTGACCTCTGGTGAAGCTCTGCAGCAAGTGAAAGTTCAGACGATTTGAAAGATGTTTGGTGATTCTGTCATCTCTTTTTTGGAAGGCTTGGATATTCCTCTGGAAATTCTAATGGGCAATTATAATGTTGTGGTGTTAACTATTGTATGATGTTCCTAAAATTAATTATTGTCTGAAAAGTATGTGATCAACTAAGATGGTATTAATAGTGTTGTTAAATGCAGTAGTAAATTTTAATCTTTGGGTACTATATTCTAAAAGGCATATGAATATTAGCAACCACATTGTGACGTTGCATTGTTGTGTTGACAAAAGAAGTCTATGCCTTTTCCAAACACCTCAAACTTTATTACCTAATTGGATTGACCATAATTTTCTTTTGTTGTCTTGTGAATTATGATGACTCTAACATAATAGCTATTTGTTTTTTGTTATGTGTTACTACATTTATGATTGTTCCTATATACCTGTTTCCTTGTTCTCATGTAATTGTTTCTTTTTTGTTCCATTGGTATAGGCCCAGTTATGGCAGCTTGCTCAAAGGACTTCTGCACTTCCTCTTGGCCGTGGGGCATTTACTCTCGCCACCATGCATACTCTTCTAACAGAGGTGATTCCTTTTTGTTTACACTAAGCTATTATATCGTCAAAATTGAGATTTATTTATCTTCCTGTGAGTAATAAAGTCCAGTGTTCAGTAATGGGTTTCCTTTTTTCTCAAGGCTATGCAGTGATGTGCTCTGGGATTTATTGCTTAAATATGTATTGTTGGTTCTAATAGGATCCTTTGAAATCTCTTGTAGGCACTCACAGTCCCCAAGCTTGTTTTAGCAGGTCGGTTGCCAGCCCAGCAAAATGCTACGGTATGTGCACAATAAGTGTGAAGCAAAGTCCCACATTGCCCAAATACTAAAATAATATTAAGCATATAAGCTTAAGGGCACCCTCACCTTTTTAGCTAGCTTTTGGGGTGTGTTCTACCCAAGGCTGTGTAACATGGTATCAAAGCCAAAGTACCTAGGGATGGGTAGGGTGCGTGTCTCTGCCCTGCATGCCTCAGGTGCTATTGAGTGAGCACACTGGGCATGAGAGAGGGTGTGAAGCGAACTCTCACTTTGCCCAAGTACTAAAATGGTATTAATTATATAGGCGTGAGAGCACCTTCACCTCTTGAGCTAGCTTTTGGGGTGTTCTACCCAAGACCATGTAACAATAAGGACTTGAAGAAATTTGCATGCACTTTGTGTGTGTTTGTGTCCTTATTTTGGTTTGCTCATCACATTCTTCAAAAACTTGTTAGGTACTGGGTAAAATGTTTCCTTTTTCCCTTTGATAGCCTGGGACTGAATATTTATTTGGTGAAATACAGTGTACTTTACGTTTTTATTTTTTTATTTTATTTTAAAATTTTGTATTAAAAAGGCCATACCCTGTGCACCTGGCTCTACTGGGTCTGGGACTCTGGGAGGGGTAAGTGGTAAGTACCTTACCCCCATTTAGAAGAGCCTGATTAATTTCTGGTCCCAATTGAACTTTTTTTTTTGGGGTAGCCGTCACATGATTTTTCCTGGTCAGACAATCCTTCTTACTGACAGTGTTTATGGTAATAACAATTTTATCTGACCTCTCAATCAACAATTCACATATTTGTATCTGTTGGGGAAAAAAATTCACATATTTGTAGATCCTATTTTTTTTGTGCGTGTCTTACATGCTTTTATTACTTGGCAGGTTAATCTAGATCCAAATATAAGAAATATACAAGAACTTAAATCGTGGCCTGAGTTTCACAATGCTGTAGCTTCTGGATTGAGACTTGCCCCTCTCCAGGTTTTTTTTTTTTTTTAATATATATTTTTGTTTTTTTTTCCTATCATGAATTTTTGATATTTGCTGTTGCAAAAGTTATTCTTTTGACTGAATGGTGTTTACTTACTGAGGAATTTCTTTTGAAATCATTGCTGGTCTTTTGTTTTTATTTTTATATTACTTCTACCTTGTGATTGATGTGAAGTTGCTTTTATGTATCATTTTCAGGTGTCTATTACCTTTAATGTTTGGATTTAGTTAATTCAAAATTTCTCTGTGTTTTCCCCTCTCGTCTTATTACGACTATTGGAACGTTTCTCCATAATTGATACTATGACTTGAATGGTATGTGATGCATTGTATTTTCTTTTGCAGGGTAAAATGTCTAGAACATGGATAATATATAACAAACCTGAAGAGCCAAATGTTGTCCATGCAGGACTTCTCCTGGCACTGGGGTTACATGGACATTTGCATGTCTTAACTATAACCGACATATATCAATATTATTCACAGGTAAGCATTCTATTTGTATATAACTTGTCTGCTGTTGCATTCCATTAATGTTTTCTCCCCTTGTTCTTCTTTGGGTACTAGTTTACTTTAATAGTTAATTTGAGTTATTTGATGGTGTGTATTTTGTTCTTTAGAAAACAATAGTTCGGGTTGTGTTTTTTGTTGTGTTTAAAAAACCTTTCCTCTAATTTAGCTTAGATCATTTTGCTGTTAAGTTTCTCCTGTTGATATTTATGTCTTTCTTTGCATCTTGTTTCGGTCTTTTGTTTTTGGGTCTTCTTTAGTCTTTGGTTAGTTTCCTTTCTCTAGGGTTTCATTTGTCATAGTCCTAATATTCTAATTCTCTTTGGTTTTTGTTTAGAGTTTCTTTTTTTGGCCTCCACTTTGCTTGTCAATTCCTTTGAGCTCTAGGGTTTTATTTTTTCTTCCTTCTCCTGTTGCTGTTCTTGATCATTGTTTCTTGATTTTGTGATATTCAGATTTTGGTAGTCAGGATTTCTCTTGCTTCGATATGTTTGCAATGCCAGTGCTATTTTTTGAGGTCTTCTTCCGTTGAGGCAGTGGATGGCTTACTTTGACAGATAAGAGGTTTGGTGACAATGGTGGATGTGCCAATGGTGCAAGGCAAGGTAGAGGAAATTGTTCTCGAGGATGTTGGTGGAGGAGGTATTCTTGATGGCTGGATCTTTGAGGAGAAAGTAGAGGCGGGTTGTGTGGGGAATGATCTGTTTTCTATGTTGGTGCAGAGTTGTTCAGAGGAGGTCAGTGGTGGGGGAGTTGAGAGGTTGCTAGTGGAGTGTGATAATCACAATGGGTGTGTGCATGTCTCTGTGGTGTAGAGATCAAGGGTATGGCAGTTGGTGGGTCGGTGGATGTATCTAGGAGGGATTTGAATTTGAAGAATAGACGGGGAGGTGCCATGTGGCATCATCTGGAGTTGGGAAGTGGAAATTATCTGATGTTGAGAAGTGATTTTGTAAATTTGGGCTTCTAGGCCGAAAAGGTTTTGGGGCTGTTGCTCAGTCTTGGGAGGCGGTTTTGTGGGCACAAAAAATTTGCCTGTGGATTTGAAGCAGCATTGGGAGGGTTGGGTTGGGTTGGTTGCTTGGCTAGCCTTTTCTTCTTGTTCGGCTTATCAAGGGGTGGTGTATGGTGCATGCCTTTAGTAGGGGTGCTTCTAAAGCTCAAGGGTAAAGGGACCAACAAGTGTAATAATTGATCTTCATTCGGGCCTCTTGTTTTTAACATTTTAGGCATGCGCTTATCTTGTTTGATCCATTTGAATTGAACAGATGCTGACAAAAAAAAAAAAAAAGAATTCGAAAGCTGTCATGAGTTGATTTTGGTAGTACTTTGTTTTGTTTCTTTGTATTTCATTGTTTTTAGTGCACTGGGGGACTCCTTGTCCTCCAACCCTTCGTAATATTCTATTTTTAATCAATACAAATTCTGTTTCTCATAAAAAAAAGTGTTATAGATTTCAATTGCTTGCTTGGCTCTCAAGTTTGCTCCCTTTGTTATCTTTAAACATTTCCTTATGCATATGTTTTTATTTGTTTGTTTTTTTGCCGTTTGGCACTTTTTTTTTAAACTTCTACTCAGTTTATTTTGCGTTCCTGATGTTTTCCTTCTTAGGAACATGAAAGCACAACCGCAGGATTAATGCTTGGCCTCGCCGCATCATATAGGGGAACTATGCAACCAGCAATATCAAAGGTAAAAATACATGTGCCTATTTAATCTTATCTGGTTGCTTTTTTATTTTTTTATTTTTCCTTTTTCCTACTCTTCCTTGATTATGATAATCCTGCAGCAAAGAATCTGAAATAATATCGAATTAGTGGAATTTGTAGATGCTGATTTATGCACTTATGTATAGTAATTATGTAGGAAATTAATGTATTGATATTATTGATTGATATCAATATACATTTTTGTGTGTATTTTGTATATACAATGGAGAGAATGATCTCTCTTTTATAGGGAGAATGAGTTACAAATGGAGGAATTAAATTAACCTAAAATGGAGCACTAAACAACTTAATGGAGCATTAGGGTAAATGGAGCACTTGCTTCTTGTGGAGCACTAATGGAGTGGAGTAGGTAGGTGGTAGTAGGTGGTAGTGGTAGGTGGAGTAAGTTATAGGTTTTTACATTCAACAGCCCCCCTCAAACTCAAGGGGGTTAGGAACTAACCAACTTGAGTTTGGAGAGAGTAACAAAACAGGAAAAATAATCTGACAAATAAAAGTAGATAGGAGACACTATATGGTCGTGTCAGACCTTTGTAGAAGACAGTTTATGGGGTCATGTCGGACCGTTGTAGAAGATAGTTTATGGGGTCATATCGGACCGATGTAGAAAACAGTTTATGGGGTCATGTCGGACCGTTGTAGAAAACAGTTTACTGGGTCATGTCGGACCGTTGTAGAAGACACTATATGGCTGTGTCGAACCGTTGTAGCTGAGAATCGAAATCAATATCGGAACAGTTTACCGAGTCTTGTCGGACCCATATAGGAGCTAACCGGAATCAATGTCGGGACAGTTTACCGAGTCTTGTCGGACCCATATAGGAGCTAACCGGAATCAATGTCGGGACAGTTTACAGAGTCTTGTCGGACCCATATAAGAGCTAACCGGAATCAAAGTCGGGACAGTTTACAGAGTCTTGTCGGACCCATATAGAAGCTAACCGGAATCAAAGTCGGGACAGTTTACAGAGTCTTGTCGGACCCTCAAAAGGCGTGCCCACTCTTATCAAAAGGCGTGCCATCAAAAGGCGTGCCATCAAAAGACGTGCCATCAAAAGGTGTGCCCGACAGCCATCAAAAGTCGAGCCATCAAAAGGCGCGCCGATTTGTCGTCTGGCGTGGAGAGGCGCGTGATACGCGTGTCTGCCTTGCCTATTTAAACCAAGGTGAGGCAGCCGCTTATGCAGAACAAAACATCTGCTGAAAACTCTGAAAAACCTCTTCATTTTGCTGAGAGATATACTCTGTAACACTTCTGCCCAGAAAATGGCTTCTTCTTCCCGTTCCGCTACCAGAACATAGCCTCTTCTTCCCGGGGTCTTACTCTCTTTCCCGACCTCAATGAGTGCACAAGAGAGATAACCGGGGTAGTTGCCCTGGAACCGCAACCAAGTGCCCTTGGACCAAGCCCCCCTGGTTTTGCACCGCTGAACTATCCGATGGTGGCAGTTGAGCAGATAATGGCTGCTCAATCTGATATTGAGGCCAATTATTATACATTGAGGTCTTGTGTTGAGACAATGACGGCGGTCAACAACCTGTCGCACCGGCTTCAGAGTAGAACAACTGAGGTGCAGCAGGTAAAAGCCCAACTGGCTCTGCTCCAGCGCATGTATACGGATGCCCGAGCAGAGATATGTGTGCTGAAGGCAGAAAACAAGGAACTGAAGCGGAAGGCCACCGTGATGCTCAGATTTAGAGGGCCACCATATGTGACAGTTGAGGAGCAACGGGAAGTGAACGTGCTCGGCGGCGTGGGAAACACGGAGGCAGTACCGGCAAGGGACGCCCAAGACAAAGGCAAGAAGAAGAGAACAGCTGAAGAGGCGAAAAAATAAGGCCGGTTTTTGTTGTGTGGGTTGTGGTTGATTTGTTTTGGTGAGGTTTTTTTTTTTTTTTTTTTTTGTGTAAAAATGTGATCGGGGTTGATCCCCGAGATGAATAAATGACAAGTTTGGAAAATGTTGTTGGTGGTGTTTTGTTTAAGAATAAAGATAAAAGAAAAGAAAATAATGGATAAAGAAAATAACGAAATAAAAAGATTGGACTTTAATAAGAGAGAGATTGTTAAAGAGTTGCCAAGGAATTGGATTGCAGGTTGATGAGCTTGGAGCTTGTCTTTATCGACCACAAGAATTTCCTGCTACTTGGAGAGATAATTGGCTCTATAGATGTTGGTGCTTCATCATCTTTATTGCTGCTTGTAGTGTTTCAAGTACCAGATGCATGGTTTCATCAGATGCTTGATTAAGAAGATCTGCAAGTGACGAAAATAAACCCATTATATGAGCCTGCAGCATTCCCTTGTTTGCATCAGGTAAGAGCTGAGAAAGTGCTCGACAGGCACCAACTTTCACTGGTGGGGGCACATCCATGCCAATTGCCTTAATAGCAGCATAGAGAAAATGCTCAACAACCCCACGACTGATCACAGAGGAGAACTTAGCAACTGATGAAAACACACGTGCAAACAGAAAGGGATATTCATGAACCCCTGTTCCCACATCTTCGGCAATTATTTGCTCAAAAAGGTTTCCTAAATTGGTCCTAGTATGTTGAGAAACCTCTGCTTCAAGCAACTGATCTGACAGAGAAGCCAAACCATAAAGTGTAGCCTCCCTCATTCTCCACCAGGCAGCAGAACCAGCAACTTTTGCTTGTTGAGACTCAGCGAATCGATTTTTTTTTTTTTTGCAGCATCAATTATAGCATCAATAGCCTCTATACCACAAGGGTTAATAACCTCTTCCAGTAAAAGAGCACCTCCAGAACCTCAACAGCATCAATGCTAATGAAAGGGTCTGAAACATGTGATGCCCACAAGTTAAGAATGATTGGAGAGGATGGCGAAGTATGAGGTCCATGAACGCGCTACGGCGGCGCAACTGACCACGTATTCAAGGAGGATGTCACCGGCTGCTATTAAGGCTACACGTATTCAAGGAGGATGTCACCGGCTGCTATGAAGGCTACGAAGTAGCCGAGTTCTACTCTTAAGTAGGCAAATGATTTGCATGCAGACGGTGGCTGCCATCAAGGGTGAAAAAGAAGAACAATTTGTGGCAGTGAAGGTATGTGTAGAGGTCCGGCGGGCGGCCAAGGCGAGACTGCCGCCCGCCGGTGAAGCGGAATTACTAGGTTGTTAACCTAGCTCTGATACCATGTAGGAAATTAATGTATTGATATTATTGATTGATATCAATATACATTTTTGTGTGTATTTTGTATATACAATGGAGAGAATGATCTCTCTTTTATAGGGAGAATGAGTTACAAATGGAGGAATTAAATTAACCTAAAATGGAGCACTAAACAACTTAATGGAGCATTAGGGTAAATGGAGCACTTGCTTCTTGTGGAGCACTAATGGAGTGGAGTAGGTAGGTGGTAGTAGGTGGTAGTGGTAGGTGGAGTAAGTTATAGGTTTTTACATTCAACAAATTATATGGTTAATTTAATTTTAAATCAGATCATGGTTGCGTGGAATAGATTACATCGTTATTGGATTGCCTCGTCAAGTAGGAGATGTTATAGTAGATTGTATGGGAACTCCATATTTATGTCGTGTTACTTGTGGGCTCATAGCCCTTTTTATCTGCTTGTTCTGATTATTATTTTCAGTGCTTTATTTTTTTTGCCTCCCCACCAAAATAAAAGGAAAGGAGTTGTTAGAATTTCCTATTTGTGTTAAGAGGTATGTTATAGGCTTACCTTACTTCCTTCTAGTGTATTTAATCCCTATATCGGACCCTACGTAGAGGTTTTGTTAAATTAAGTTTGTTTTTCCCTTTATTTGCTTTTTGAATACAACTCTCCTTTTGAGTGAACCATTTTTCTGTGAATGTATTTTGATTATTTTATATTTATTATAAGGGTATTTTAGACTTCACATTTAATTAGTGTCGTTCTTTGTTTATTTTGTATAAAACAATGCAACCATGTTTAGAGATGACGATGGAATAATACACAACATTTTATTTTCTCTTTCGTATTTGATAACAGTTTACAGGTTATGAAACAATTGAGATTTGCAGCACTAATAGCATGTTAGATTGTACATTTCTTAATTTTCGTTTTATTAAGAAGTTGATTTGAGATCTAAGAAGCACGGACACTTTTAAGAAGGTGACGTATCTGTGTTGTGTTTGTGTTGGACACCGACACTCTTTGGACACTTCCCCGACACGTGTCCAACACTCTTCAAAACGTGTCTTATTTTTTTAAATTTTTTAATGACCCAGACACTCTTTGGACACTTAGAGGACACGTGTCTATTGCTTAAATATACGTGTCTATCGATTAAACACGGATGAAACTAATTATAAGTTTAAACAAAACAACTTAAGATACAATAATAAAGCAAAATCATATAAAGTTACAGGAATCAGTGTCATATTGTATTTTTTTTATTACCTTTGAATGATATATTCATATATAGAACATATGATAAACGTATAAAATTATATATTTCATGCGTGTTCTTCATATGTCGTGTCCTGTATTTTTTGAAAATTGGCATGTCTACGTGTGCATGTCATATCGGTGCCATGTCGTGTGTCCGTGTCCATGCTTCTTAGTTTGAGATAATTTTAAGGCAAATTTGGTATTTTGGAGGTGGTTATGCGGTTAAAAACTCCATTATGGAATATTTATCAAAAAAAAAAAAAAAAAAAACAAACTCCATTATGGAATCCATTGATGCCATTAGAAATCTTTTGCTTATGATTTAGTGATGATGTTCTGCTATTTTTTATATTGCATATACGTTTGCTATTAATGGTTTATGTTGAATTATTTGCATTGTTCATTGGCAGTCCCTTTATGTACATATACCAGCTCGCCATCCGTCTTCCTATCCAGAATTGGAACTACCAACCCTTCTTCAGGTATTTGTCACTGTGTGGCCGTCAATGTTGTGTCCTCTACAAATTTGCCTCGCATGTTGTGCTTCAGAAAAAAAACAAAAAAATATCATTGAATATAAATCTTTTACAGTGAATATCTTTTATTGTCTTTTTATCATTCTTATATGCATATGACACATTATCCAACTCTACATTTTCGAAGCTTGAAATCTTGGATTTCTTTAAGTTTGATTCACAACATTTTTTCTGTTGGTTGGTTTCACTTAATTACTCTGACGATTGTCACCTTTTAGACATTTCATCACTTTCTTTTTGAGGTTCTAAATATTTGTTTGCTAATCTTTGAATTTGTGCCTTGCAGGTAAGAATGTGCATGCAGTTGCAGAACTTGGTTTGGTTTACTAACCCTTAAAAAAATTGCAGTTGGATTATATTTTAACTGGACACGTTTCATCCCAATTGTTGTTTCATTTACATTTATCTTGTAGTCAGCCGCAGTTTTGTCTGTTGGGCTTCTTTACGAAGGCTCAGCACACCCCCAAACGATGCAATTTCTTATGGTACAGTACTTATTCTACTCTTATGTCCAAAGCTGATATTCCTCATATTATAGTTTTAATATTCTGTATGTGGATATATAAATGTGACTCAAACTTATAGGATTCAATGCATTGTTAATCTTTCCATGAATTAAGATGGAAAAAATGGCAGCCCGAACATTGACTTGGATGGGATCTGATTGAGACATACCTTCATTGTGCCTGTTTGGCAGAAATTATAATTAGCTTATTTCAGCTTTCAGTTTAATTTAAGCTATTTTGATGTGTTTGGTTTAGCTTATAGCTTATAGCTTTTTGGAAGTCAGAAATCAGTTTATTCTTTGAGTGGGGCAGGAGATGCTTTAAGAATAAGTCAGAAATCAGCTTATGTTCATAGTTATAAGCTATAAGCTGTTTAGGCATAAGCTATAAGCACTTTCCCACAGCTCTACCAAACAGGGCCATTGTGAAGTTTGAAACATAGTCTTATGCTGATTTTTTATCCTTCCCTCTTTTGGTTTTGTATTTTCTTCTCATGGAGATTTGATTTTTCTTTTTCATGCATTCTTCTTCTTTTGTTTATTTGTATATATGTATTTCCTTGATTCTGTTGTTTCTGTGTTGAATGAGAAATGATATATGTACATAGTTGTCAAATCGGGATTCGTAGAATTGAAATGGCTTCATACCAAATTGCGAATCGAATTGTAAATCGTAAAGATTCGGTCACTTTTTTTAAATTACTTAAAAACATATGTTTGCACATTTAGATATTAAATATATCTTATGAATATGAAATATTTAGACTCAAATCAATGAAAATGTTATTTTGAATGATAATCACCTAGTTTAATAGGTAGAAGTTAACAAAAGTTCCTACGTAAGATCACCATCTTACCTTTTTTTCTTTTTTAGATATTTCTTATCAACCATTCTTAATAAAAATAATAACCAAATGGGTAAATTACACTGACCTCCCCTGAGGTTTACCTTAATTATAGGGACTTCCCATGTAGTTTAAAAAATAACACTGACCTCCCCTACTTTTGAAAATAATATACAGATTCTCCCTTCCCGTTAAAGGAGCATGGACGACGTTAAGCTCGTAGCCGAAATGACCATAATACCCTTGATAAAAAAACAGAGGAATTAACCCATTTCATCAACACCGCCCATCATCTCGACCAAACCGGTTCTTCCACGATTGTCTCCAACAACGGTTTCCTCGACCTGCACACAGGCAACCTACGCTTTATAAACTCCGCCGCCAAACCATCTCCCACGTCATCCTCCTCATTTTCCGGCAGCTCCGGCGCCACCCTAACAATTCTGCCGTCGCCAGAGACCTTTTTGGCCGCGAGGAAGAGTGGGCCCAAGTCGGCGGCATTGATGACGGAATTGAGTCTCTTCATGGGGAACATGAGGTAAACGTTGGAAGCCTCGAGGTCTTCGTCGGCATTGAGGGTTCAGAATGTCCTGCCGATTTGGCTATTGTAGGATTTATGTTGACCATCAACAAAGAAATAGACTAGATCTGGAGTTGCAGATCTAATAACAAAATCACAAAATCACAAAAAAACCTGAACAAAGAGAGAGAGAGATTCAACATTTCAAAGAACAAAGCGGTGGTGACGACGCTGCGAGAGAGACGGAGAAAAGAGGAGAGAGAGAGAGAGAGTCGCCCTCTGCCCTGTTGTTGGTTGCGCCATCGGACATTATCGATCGATCAGCGTCCTCTGTCGCGCCAGCGTCTTCAATTGCACCGCCGTCGCAGAATCGCGGTCGAAGCAAGGAGTAGTGGTCGGCGACTTAGTTGTCGCCATAAAGGGATTGGAATCCGCTGTGGAGGCATCAGTTGTGATTAAAGAAGACCTCTCTCTCTCTCTCTCGATCATGAGTTCGGCGGCTTTGATGGGTTGGTGGAATTGTTAGGTTTTGCCATTTGGGAAGATTACTGTTGGAGCTTTGCCTGGTGAGGATGATAGGGTGCAAGAGATGCAGTTTCCCATTTTAGAGAGAGAGTGGGTTTAAAGAGAATTGGAAATAGAGAAGATGAAGTGTTCAAAGCTTTTGGGAGATGGAGATGGAGATGGGTAGGATTGTGATGGATGTGCAATGTGTATAAGGGGACGGAGAGAGGCTGTTTGAAACATCAATGATAGAGACAAAACTTTTTATTATTATTATTATAGTTAGAAGTGGGTGTATTGACAGGAGTATTTTGGACATTTACATGTTTATTGTGACTGATTTCATTGTTTTTGTTACTTTATTAACGTTCTTCTCCCAACAGGGGGGAATCTGTGTATTATTTTCAAAAGTAAGGGAGGTCAGTGTTATTTTTGAAACTATATGGGAGGTACTTGTAATTAAGGTAAACCTTAGGGGAGGTCAGTGTAATTTACCCTAACCAAATAGACAAACAATCAATTTCCAAAGTAACAATAATTAACAACGATATTGATATTTGGACAATAAGCATACATACTTTTCTAAGTAATAGTGAACAAATAATAAGAAATAATTATTTAGAATATTTTATTTTAAAGCCTAAAATATTTCAAAAGGTATAACTGACCCCACACATGTAATATTCAATTATATTCAATTTAATAAAATAACAATAGATAATTCATAGTGTACTTTAATCTCAAACATCTTTAGAAAATATATTATGATTTTTTAAAGAGAAAAAAAAAAATGTGAAGAAAGGTTGAAAAAATATGTTGAGTTTGACTGAATCTGATTGGATCCTATTAAAAACTCCATGATCACTAAAATAACAACAAATCATGTACACATGTTGGTTATTTTGGTATTAAACGCTATTAGAAGTTGTATTATGTCATTTTCACCAAAAAGATGGAGTAAAAAAGAGTCGAAAATATGTCGGATACAATAATTTCAACAATTGCATGAATCGTAAAAAATGAATCGAATCATGAATCGATTGTGAATCGCGCGATTCATTAGAGATTCACTTCCAAAAATAGATTCACCCATAGATTCGTATCGGTTTTACAAAAATTGTAAATCAAATTGTGAATCGAATCACGAATCCTAAGATTCTGATGACGGAGTATATGTTCCTCATTTTCTACACATTATTTCACACACTCACATGGGTGTGGGCCCCCATCCTTCTGAGTTTGTGTAAAAAATTGTGTAGATTTTTAGGTTCCCCTAGCATTGTTGGTGTTGAATACATCTGCACACTTTGATATTTGTAAATGAAATTTGATGCTACAAGTATGGATTAATCAATCCAGTGCCTGTATCATGTGGATTTGGAATTGAATACTGGACTGATTTTGCTTTAAACAAATATGGAGTTAAGCCCTTGAGTTTGCATGTCAAACCTATGCTTGAATTTATGAAAATGCTAGTATATTTCTTGTTATGGAGAAGTGACCATCCATGATTGATGCTGATGCTGATAGTTTAACCTTTCTTTTAAGGGGAGAAACCAAAATCAGATAGAACATTGTTAGTAATTTTGACAATGATCTTCTGACCTGGAACCTAGTAGCCACTCACTATCAGCTATTTTACTATCTTCATGATGCCTATTAGACATACAGTCTGCATGGTTTCAGGATTCAAGGAGGGATAACATATCCATTGATTGAAGAGTTTTTAAAACCATAGTCACCTTTATACAATGTCGATACCATTTGGCAACATATACGTATTGTTTTCTGCTTCTTATGATATGGCATGATAGTTTTCTTCTTCTTGATTCTTTTTCACAAGATGGAATGTTGGCAACATGTGTATGTAATTGTTTTACAGGGTGAAATAGGCCGCAGAAGTGGAGGAGATAATGTACTTGAAAGAAAGGGTTATGCAGTTTCTGCTGGATTTTCATTGGGACTTGTTGCTTTGGGTATGATTGTCAGATACAATAAAATTTATGAAAACATTGCTTGTAGCTAACCGTGTTCTCTATGACTGAAGGTCACGGGGAAGATGCACTTGGTTTCATGAACACTCTGGTTGATCGATTGTTCCAATACATTGGAGGCAAAGAACTTCAAAATGTACATGCTCTTGCAATATTTGTTTTCTTATTGTCCCATTAAGATTCACATTATCTTGTTCCAAGATACTAAAAATGAATTTTCAAATTTCTCTAGATGACATAATCTATTCTTCTTCAGGAGAGATTCTCAGCATCAATTGATGATCGCAATCACAGTGCTGGGCAGGTCATGTAAATTTGAACCTAATGTTTGGTGCCATAATTTCACCTTGATTTTGGAGGCCACTAGTTTTCTCAAGTTGGAACATATATATTTATTTTTGCAGCTACTAGCCTACTAATGCTGTTGCCATTTGTTTTTTCTAGTCCATGTGTTTCTATCTGAATTGTTGCTACTGTTGTCATTTTTAGATGATGGATGGGACTCCAGTCAATGTTGATGTCACTGCTCCTGGAGCTATAATTGCTCTGGCTCTGATGTATTTGAAGGTAACTCTGGGAGTACAGTGAGTATTAGATATGTGACCTTTCCACAAAAGTCACCAGCTTGTCCTTTGTTTTTGGTCTTAAAGGGATTCAATGCCATGAAGGGGATGAGAGAGTCATCCTCTTGCAGACCGCCAGAAGCCAGCTGAGCTAGGCCTGTGGTGGTCTAGTTTGTCCAATGATTAATTCTTGATAATTTTTTTTTTAAAGAATTTGCTTATTTAGCCCTGTGATGTCAGCTGGGCTAGGCCTGTGGTGGTCTAGCTTGTCCAATGTTAACTTTAAAACCTTTAATTCTTGATAATTTCTTTTTAAGAATTTGCTTATTTAGCCCTGTGATGTTGCAGACTGAATCGGAGGTGATCGTGTCGAGGCTTTCTATTCCATGTACGCATTTTCAGTTGCAATATGTGAGGCCTGACTTCATAATGCTTCGTGTCATTGCACGGAATTTAATAATGTGGAGCAGGTAAGTATTATTTGCATAAAGATAGACTAGACAGTCCAATTAGTGGATACACTTTTGAGTTGCTCTCCAAGTTTATTTGGCTCAAGCTTAATATACTCGTATTATGTAGGGTTCATCCTTCTGAAGATTGGATTCAGTCTCAGATTCCTGAAATTATCCAAAATGGCGTCAAAAGGCTTGGAGATGAAATGGGTGATATTGATGAAACTGATGCTGAAGCCTTTGTTCAGGCATATGTCAATATAGTTGCTGGAGCATGTATTTCTCTTGGTAAGTGATCATTTCTACTAATTCATGAGATAATTATTTCGCTTATGTTGCTTTCCTACTACTTTGTTCTGATTATTATTCAGCGGGTCTAGTTTTGGCTTCAAAATTTTGATTATAGGGTGTTTTGTTTCTCAAGTCGTTTTGTACGTTGTTAATTATAACTGTACCAAAGTCTCAAAATTAAGCAGCACTGCAAGGAGTAAAGGTGCCTGGACAACAAAAAAATATTGCTGGAAGTGCATTGTGCCCTCTAATGTTTCAACCATTGTTTTGCGGCACATTGTTTTTTGCTGCACTTGTCTCGTCAGTTTTAAAAAGTTTAGCTCTAAGCTATCTAAACTTTTCAGTAAAATAACTTTAGAGACCTGGGTTTGAGTACCGAATTCCTGATGTTCACACCATTAACTTTGGTAGGGTTGAGATTTGCTGGTACAAAAGATGGAAATGCACACGAGTTGCTTTACAAATATGCTGTCTACTTTCTCAATGAGGTTTGGCCTTGACAGTGATGCTGCTCACTTCATATATACCACTTAAACGAGTTATACATTCTTTGTCCATGTGTCATGCAGATAAAGCCAGTATCTGATACTAGTGGATATACCTTGCCAAAGGGACTGTCCAACTATGTTGATCGGGGCACATTGGAGACATGCCTTCACCTTATTGTTCTTTCTCTTTGTGTGGTTGGTGTAGTTGGTTATAATTATTACATCACTTTTGCACGATCTATGTATAAAAATGGTGCCCAGGTGTCTGACATTGCTTTCTCGAATGGTAGGTTATGGCTGGTTCTGGACATCTGCAGACATTAAGGTTGTTGAAATTTCTTCGCAGCCGAAATTGTGCAGATGGATATACTAATTATGGTATTCAGATGGCAGTAAGTTTCTTGAAATCTAAGCATCAGATCTCCAGTCACATGAGGCGAATTCCTTATACTCATGCACGGACACGGTCATGGCACAAACACTCCTGACATACAAAAGTCTTATGAAAATTGGACATTGATATTTCCAAGATATGGCTATTTCTATCTACATCCCATGCTCTCTCTTTTAACTAGATCTTCACATATCTTATTTCTACTTTAAGAATGATAAAAAAAAAAAAAAAATGTTGATATAGCTTTTATGGAGCTTAATTTAGTTGCACTTGCTAATTTTGCTTTCCTGGTTGCTGCGAGAAAGTCATGTAGGAAATTAATGTATTGATATTATTGATTGATATCAATATATATTTTTGTGTATTTACAATGGAGAGAATGAACTCTCTTTTATAGAGAGAATGGGTACAATGGAGTAATCAAATTAATGGAGCATTAAACTAAATGGAGCACTAAACTAAATTAATGGAGCATTAACCTAAATGGAGCACTTGCTTGTGGAGCACTTGCTTGTGGAGTTGGTGGAGTTTGTGGTAGGTGAAGTTGGTGGAGTTGGTGGAGTTTGTGGAGTTTTTACATTTACATTCAACAGCCCCCCTCAAACTCAAGGGGGTTAGGAACTAACCAACTTGAGTTTGGAGAGAGTAACAAAACAGGAAAAATAATCTGACAAATAAAATAAAAGTGTATAGGAGACACTGTATGGTCGTGTCAGACCGTTGTAGAAGACCGTATGGTTATGGCAGACCGATGTAGAAGACAGTTTATGGGGTCATGTCGGACCGTTGTAGAAGATAGTTTATGGGGTCATATCGGACCGATGTAGAAAACAGTTTACGGGGTCATGTCGGACCGTTGTAGAAAACAGTTTACGGGGTCATGTCGGACCGTTGTAGAAGACACTATATGGCTGTGTCAAACCGTTGTAGCTGAGAACCGAAATCAATGTCGGAACAGTTTATCGAGTCTTGTCGGACCCATATAGGAGCTAACCGGAATCAATGTCGGGACAGTTTACAGAGTCTTGTCGGACCCATATAGGAGCTAACCGGAATCAAAGTCGGGACAGTTTACAGAGTCTTGTCGGACCCTTATAGAAGCTAACCGGAATCAAAGTCGGGACAGTTTACAGAGTCTTGTCAGACCCATATAGGAGCTAACCGGAATCAATGTCGGGGCAGTTTACCGAGTCTTGTCGGACCCTTATAAGTCGCACCCTCAAAAGACGTGCCCAATCTTATCAAAAGGCGTGCCATCAAAAGACGTGCCATCAAAAGGCGTGCCATCAAAAGACGTGCCCGACAGCCATAAAAAGTCGAGCCATCAAAAGGCGCGCCGATTTGTCGTCTAGCATTGAGAGGCGCGTGATACGCGTGTCTGCCTTGCCTATTTAAACCAAGGCGAGGCAGCCGCTGATGCAGAACAAACCAGCTGAAAACTCTTCGTTCTCTCTGTAACACTTCTGAGAGAGATACTCTGTAACACGCTGTTGCTTCGAAAATGGCTTCTTCTTCCCGCCCCGTTACCCAGAACATAGCCTCTTCGTCTCGTGGTCTTACTCTCTTTCCCGACCTCAACGAGGCCACAACTCAGAATATAGCCCTTGAACCTCAACCAAGCCCCCCTGGTTTTGCGCCTTTGAACTTTCCGATGCTGTCTGTGGAGCAAAGAATGGCTGCACAATCGGATATTGAGGCGAATTATTACACATTGAAGTCATGTGTTGAGACAATGACGGCGGTCAACAACCTGTCGCACCGGCTTCAGAGTAGAACAAATGAGGTGCAGCAGGTAAAAGCCCAACTGGCTCTGCTCCAGAGCATGTATACGGATGCCCGAGCAGAGATATGTATGCTGAAGGCAGAAAATAAGGAACTGAAGCGGAAGACCACCGTGATGCTCAGATTTGGAGGTCCGCCATATGTGACGGTTGAGGAGCAACGGGAAGTGAACGTGCTCGGCGGCGTGGGAAACACGGAGGCAGCACCGGCAAGGGACACCCAAGACAAAGGCAAAAAGAAGAGAACAGCTGAAGAGGCGAAAAAATAAGGCTGGTTTTTGTTGTGTGGGTTGTGGTTGATTTGTTTTTGTGAGGTTTTTTTTTTTTTTTTTGGTGTAAAAATGTGATCGGGGTTGATCCCCGAGATGAATAAAATAAGGTAAGGTTTGGTGTGCAAATCGATATGGTATGAATGAGATTTGAAAAAATAATGTGAAATAAAAGGTGAAATTAAAAAATAAGGAGGAGTGGTTCTGCACGGATCTGTTGAACCTGTCCAGAGATTCCCCATCAATCAGAACCAGTCCAAGAAAAACCTCAAAAATGAACTTGAGCCAATATACCAAGAACACCCAGACTTAGCCAATAAACCAGCACTCCATTCACCAACTCAATCAACTCCCAGCATTAGACCAGCTAATAAAGCAAAACCAAAATTGCAACTACTGCAGAGGGCAACCATTAGCAACCAGCTTCCACCATAATCATCAAGAGTCATCTTCAGTTTCATAAACTCCACTCCTTGAGCCCAAGCTTCCCACAAATACTATAGCAGCCAGAAGCAAACCACTTCAGCCAGCCAGCATCAGTGAAGCAGATGACAGAATCAGCAGAGCAACATAACAGAGCCACCATATCATACACCCAGACTCAGCCCTCATATCAAACCGAACAAAATGGACCAACATAACAGACCATTACAAAGTAGAAACTAGCAGATGGATCAGATTTAGAACTCAAACTGCATTTCTGAAGTATAACCAATTGCATTAAGGTGAACAGCCATGGCTTTGTTCATGCCTGCTGGCCCACACCTCAATATCGGGTGAGAAGCAAGTCTCAAAAAAATTCCATCGGCATTAATTAGGGCTTCTCGAGCCAAAGCATTGATCTCCATTGTGTACCGAAAATGAGGGTGCAAGAGTCTGTAAATCGGGTGCATTGCACTAAGTTGCCTGTTGCTCGCAATTATGTAAGGTTCTGTCACGGCCTGATTGTGAGCAATAGAGGAACCATGTACTTTGAATGAGCCCGTCGAGTCCAAAGGATCAGAAACCGTCCTTGGGGCCCCAGATGAATTTAATGGCCCAGAAGAGATGGGACCCGATGTAATGAGACCAGTTGCGGGGAGAACTGGATGTAGAGGACCTGAGTTTTGGCGGGCAACTGGTGTTACTCCACCGGATTGGGGCCCCAGATGACTTTTTTATGGGTTCACCATGTTTATTCAATGGTCCAGAATTTGATTTCTTCACAGAAGCTGAACCAGAAAGTCCAGCAGATGATACAGGACCTGGCGTGGAACAGCTAGCTCTAGCTGCAGCATCAGAGATTGGTCCAGAATGTGAAGGACCTGCGAATGATCCAGTCCTTGAAGGAGGACCACTTATAGGTCCAGATTTCCTCGACTTACCTTCCATGGGGATATCAAACATTTTCCCAAGTTCTCCCGACTTTTTTATATTGCCGCCAGTGTAGGGCATGGCAGTCGAGCTCATAGTTGGAGCCCTTTCTTTTGGCTGCTCTGGCCTTCCTGATACGTGAAGGCCATCTTCAGAGCTGATGGGATGGGAATCTGCAACCCATCAGAATTCTTCAGAGGCAGCAGTGGCTGCAGCACTATCAGCAACAATGGATGGCGATGCAGTACCCTGCGACTGCAATGGTGATGCAGCAGCAGATGATGTACCAGCAGCAGCAGCAACAACAAGATCAAGATCAAGATCAAGAAGAATAATTTGTGGCAGCGGAGTGAAGATATGTGTAGAAAATTCCAGCGGGCAGCGAAGGCAAAGTTACCGGCCGGCTGCCCGCCGGTGAGAAAGAAATACAGGCCTAAATCTTATAGCTCTGATACCATGTAGGAAATTAATGTATTGATATTATTGATTGATATCAATATATATTTTTGTGTATTTACAATGGAGAGAATGAACTCTCTTTTATAGAGAGAATGGGTACAATGGAGTAATCAAATTAATGGAGCACTAAACTAAATGGAGCACTAAACTAAATTAATGGAGCATTAACCTAAATGGAGCACTTGCTTGTGGAGCACTTGCTTGTGGAGTTGGTGGAGTTTGTGGTAGGTGAAGTTGGTGGAGTTGGTGGAGTTTTTACATTTACATTCAACAAGTCATATACTAACTTTTGATTCTAGTGTCCAAGTAACTAGATCTTCACATATCTTAAGATAGTTATTTGATAATATGGACACAACCAAAGAGGTATCAGACGTGTCCAATATCCAAGAAGTGTGGGTGTCTGAGACTGTTCGACATGGTCACAAACTTTTTAGAAATGTTTGTAATTTTTATATCACCATGTGGAATACAAGCCTTGTGGTGATGCAAAATCATAGAAGAGAGCTTTCTTCCTGTAGTTCACTACAATCAAATTCCTAAGAACATGGAAAAACCATAATAAGGAAGACACGAGGTTGTGGAGAACTCTCCTATTCTAAGCCTGTAAATCTTTTGATAGGAAAACAATTACAAAGTTTCTGCTTGAGCAAAACCAAACGTTTAAGTTGACTAAAACTCTATATTGGGGTAGCTTCTAGAAATTAGAAGGTTTCCATATCAAATGAAGGACTTCACAGAAATCAGGAGAAATGCAATTGGGAGTGCGCATATTTGGCGCACTCACAAAGAAAAAGTAGGCATCCACATTGTTGTACTCCGTTAAAAGAAGGTTTTGCCCAATCTTATGAGGCTCACATTTTAAATTGAAAGCTGTGAATTGGTGTAAAAGATCTGGTTGATGTAACTGCAAATTATCAATCTAATTTAACGAAAATGTGCAAAAGTAAAGTTCATAAAAATGACATGATTACATGGGGTAGCATGACAAATGTAGGGACAGAGACAAGAAGAACAAAATTGTAGAAACTTGATCATTTTCAAAGGTGTCTACTGATCAGTAATTGAAGCAATGAAGAGAATATGGAGAGAGGGAGGGAGCGAGGGAGATGCAATCTACATGTATATGCCATTCTTGTTTGTTATAAAAAATGGAATTTCATGTACATCTTACCATTAAAATTAAGGTATAACCTATCGAAATTGTCTGGTTTTGATATCTTTGTATTGGATAATATCGAGATCCTTGCATTTATTTCAGGTAAGCTTAGGTATTGGTTTTCTGTTTCTTGGGGGTGGAATGCGGACATTTTCAACTAGCAACAGTTCTATTGCAGCTTTGTTGATCACTCTTTATCCGCGCTTACCTACTGGACCAAATGATAATCAATGCCACCTTCAGGTAAAGTGCGGAGTAACGACTCTTACTTTTAGTTTTCTTTTCTTTTCTTTTCTTCTTCTTTTGAGTGGAGCACAATGAAGGTAATAGGTAGGAGTGAATTGGTATGAAAGTATGTTGTGTGCCCCATTTCAAACTAGCATCATTTCAGGCAGTTGCCAATGCTCTGGCTTAGTTTTTCTTTATTTTTTTGGGAAAAGCAATTATTTGGACTTTATAAGATGCAATTCTTCAACAAATCTTTTGTAGTTGGCAAGGCTTTCGTGCTAGAAGTAGCTTATAAGTCAGATGCCCATTCTCTCTCCTTATGGAATTATTTAACTTATTCAAATCTGATATAGCTAACATCTTTTTGTGCATCATATTCGAATGCTCAAACTCCTTAAAGCTGTGTCATGTTGATCGAGAAATCAGTGGATGCTTTGTTTCCTTTTGTGTTCGACTGTATGTATTACTTCTTTAGCATTTTATTACCTGAAGGAAATATGATCTCCAGGCATTTAGGCATTTGTATGTCCTTGCAACGGAAGCTCGCTGGATTCAAACGGTTGATGTAGACACTGGTCTACCAGTTTACGCCCCCCTTGAAGTTACAATTCGGGAAACTGAACATTATGCAGAGACAAGTTTTTCTGAAGTCACCCCTTGCATTCTCCCTGAACGTGCTATTGTAAGTTTTAGTGCTGCTCTTGTGCACAAATAATTTGTCTTCGATAGACTGTATATGATGTCTCTTTTCCTCATTTCATTATTCACTCCCACATGAACTGGTCTCTAGAATATGTTTACAAATTTTTGAACAGACGTACAAGTGTTGCTATTGTAGTATTATGCTGAAGTAAATGGTCTTGGATAGATTCTGTAGTGTCAGACTGTCAGTGATTGCTCATTTCCCTTATTCTCTATCTCTTGAACTGAAGTGATCTATATATCTATACATGTATGCATGCATGTATATGTACAGTGTACACCTAGGTTTATATGGATGGTGGTTGATGAAATAAAGGTACCCATGCCCAGACAGGGAGAAACTGTCAAATGCTATATGCTGGATAATCCAATATGGAAAGTTCGCTTAACTGGAGATATCATTACGTATTAACCTCCTTAATATAATAGTTAATAAGACACCATTTTCTTATGTGTGCTGCAGTTGAAGACTGTTCGTGTTTGTGGTCCTCGGTACTGGCCTCGAGCCATAGAGCTTACTCCTGAAGGTAGAAGAGATATCATCACTTTACACTTATTACTATATAGTACTGAAGTTTTTATGCCAATGACTAGTTTTATTCTTGTACAGAGAAACCTTGGTGGAGTTTTGGTGACAAGAATGACCCATTTAATTCAGGTGTCCTCTATATCAAACGAAAAGTTGGAGTTTGTTCATATGTGGATGATCCCACAGGATGTCAATCACTGCTGTCACGAGCAATGCACAAGGTTAGTTATGTTTTCCTTTCACACCAAGAGAACATTCAACATCATCCAAACTTTGTGTGATTTCAAAAGTTTGATGCAGGTCTTCAGCTTAACAAGTTTGAGAGCTGGTACTCCATGCAGCAATGATTGTCTTGGTGCATCCACTGTTGATCAGCTGGTCAGTACCTTCTCATCCAATCCAAGCTTAGTTGCTTTCGCCCAACTGTGCGACGACCCTTCCTGGAATAGCAGGCAAGTACAGAAACTTTGTTGCTTTTTGTGAGTGTTCATTTATCCTTTTGTTTAAGCATTTAGTGGGCCTATGATTTTGTACTTCTTTAACAGCTTCCAACATGTTTAAACTTGAGTTTACCTGGCACAATGTAGTTAGTTTAGTTTTGCATATAAGCCTGAGATGGAAGACAAGGAACAAACATACAGTGGCCAATATATGGCCCATTAGCAAAAGGGCATGTTGTTGAACATATGTTTTATGGGTGGGTGAACTTGATCCTGCTTTTACAAAAATTATACGTGATTGAATGGGGGTTTATTCGAGGGTGAGATAGTTAGATCACAATGTAACATGAAGATCTTCCATAGCATTTCATGCTTTCAAGTTGATGTAGGCAGTCCAATGTGATCTCTTTATGGTAGTGGCTCAGGTTCTACCTAAGGTTGCATATACAAGTAATGAAATTAGCATCCTAATGCTAGTCCTAACACTAACAATGTGAAAGCTAGACTTCAAAGGATTTAGGATTTTTGTTACCTTGTATTGGTTAAATGAATGCAAATTGCCATGAGAATTGTAGTTGTAATAATAAACCTTCCATACCATCGTCATGGAAGCGCTGAAATGCGCACCACAATTTGTACCTCTCTCTCTCTCTATTGGTTGACTAGTATGATAACTGTAGTGAAGAATATATACATCTAATGTGTAATTTTCTTAGTTGATTCTATTTGCATAAAAGAGGATGGCCAGTTCTACCTCTGTTTATACTACCCAACCATTTGTCATTATTGCTGTCCCATTGCTGTGATAATTGTGACGATTATGGAAAAGTCTACTGGGGATGTCGCCATGTCATATTTTTTATTGGAAACAAAATTGGATTCTTTACTCTGTTTAAACTAAACCACTATTGTTCTTAATTATTTTTTGCAAACATGTTTGCAGATCTGACAATAGCTTCCAAGAATTTTGCTTGCAAGTGTTATTAGAGTGTGTGAGCAAAGATAGACCGGCCCTCTTACAGGTAACTATATTACTTGGTCAGGATAAACTATTATCTTGTTGGTATTTGTTGCTGTGACTGTTCACTAGAGTATTAATTCAAGGAGTGCTTTGGTGATAAATTTAAACTTCATTGTGCAGGTTTATTTGTCACTATACACAACAATTGGTTCTATGACCAATGAGGTTACTTGTGGTAGTTCCATTTTAGGTGACTCACTCTTTCTCTCCAGTTTAAAGGTTAGTTTTGTTATCCGAACACTTTCACTTAGAGATCTATCTTCTTTGAAATGCTCTCTTTTTTTGACAATTGGAACTGTTGCTAGGTTTGGTTGCTATACGAGCTATTATCATGTGACTAAACAACTGAAATATTATTTATCTTGATGAAAGCAGAAGTATCTAAATGGAATGCTTCCTTTATGTGCGAAGTATGAATTGTTCGATACCAATTTATTTATGTTCATGTCTATTTATTTAGATGGGTGAAAGAAAAAGAACCCCGTGACACAGGCTTAATATGATGCATTGATGTTTGGCCTGAATTAGATTAGGAGATGTTATTTTTGCTTCTCCGTGACATTGAAGGATTTGTTAGGAGGAATTATGCCCATGCCCAACCTGCCTAAAGTTGCTAAGGGAGCATTTAGTCCATGTTACAAAATTTACTGTTCAGTGAAGGAAGCATGCATGAGCTTGGTGTTTTTGTTGTGGAAAATTATAAAAGAAAGAAAAAATGCCCACCCAACTTGTCAATATATGCTTCATTATTGTTTGATCACCAATTGTCTCAAAAGCTTGAATTGTTAGGAAAACACTCTCTACATTCCTGTTTTGCATGTGGAGATACGAACAGACATAAAAAGAGAAGCAGAATGCATACGAAGAGAATTAAACTCAAGACCTTCCCTAACCTATGCTCTAATAGAATGTTTGATCACCAATTAATCCCAAAACATCTAAAAATATGAGTAGTGGTTGTCATCTGAATGCTTGAACTGATCTATTGGCTTGCTTTCCTTGACTTGCTTATTACCTGCTTTTATGACAAACTACCAATAAATTTGGTAATTTTTTTTATCCCTTTCGTCTTCAGCTTGCAATAGCCTACTATGAAGCTTTGCTATGTGGGAAAATTCTAACTTCAAGAGTGGGCATTGTTCAATCTCATTTCGTGGGTTCACTCAGGAAGCGAGTGGAAGAGCTTCTGAATTGTTTTCCGGGATTGAAAAGTGATTTATGTAATTATTTGGAATCAGGGAGATGGCCAAGTGAAATTTCCGAGGAAGGGAAGGCTTCAACATTTCTTTCTTGGTATCTCCAATGGTACAGCGTACCAGCTCCAGACTTGATTAAAGCAGCAGTGGACAAAATCAAGCCCATGCACACATTCACATCAATTCCAATCTTGCATTTGTTATTCCCTAGAACTCACTTCAGTGCAGTTTGTGAGATCGATAGGTTCTTGCTCTCTTCCTAGGTCAATACTGGGCTTGCTTACATCTTTGTTGTATCTTACTGTTGTGCAAAAATGAAACCACTAAATAGAAAGAAAGGAAGAAATTTATTAATTATTTATTTTATATTTTGGAATCCCGCTCTCAAGTCGAAATTTTTTTGTCTACACTCCTAGAAGTCGGCACTCTTTCACCTCGTAGTATAGAGAGTTGTTTTTGGTTCAGCTAAACTCAGTAATTTCAGAAGAGGCTTTTGTATAATTTGGTAGATTGTACATGAAACCCTCGTGAAATGATTTTTGCTCATGAATGAATGAAGTTGGGGGCTTTTCTCAAATTAAGCCTACCTACTAAGTTATTTTTCAAAATAAGGTCTAGTTTGGCATAATTTAAAAAAGTTAAAAAGTTAAAAAGTTACTATCCTATTTAAATCACATCATCTCTCTACCACATCACTTCAAACACAACTCATATTTTACGTTTTTTCATAAAAAGTTAAAAAGTACACTTATTTAGATCATCTCAAACAACCCTTAAGTCTAGTTTGGCCGAAATTCCTAGAATAAGAAACTGAAGCGTGTTTACAAAACACGTTTTCAGCATGTTTCTGGCTCAAGCACACAAAATGAATAAAATCGTAAAAGCGTGGTTACAAAACACGTTTTTAATTTAGAAAACGCTGTTTCTATTAGCGTTTTCATCTGTAAGTAAAAGCGCTATTTTTAATCACGTTTTTAACATATATTAAAATGTAATCAAAATAAAAGTCAAGTGGGGTTGTAGCTCAAATGGTAGTGCTCCACGCTTTGTATGGGAGAGGCATGGGATTCAATCCCCCGCATCTCCAAACTCTTGTTATTTTTCAAATTCAATTCAACTCTTTTTGTTTTTTTTTTATTTTTCCTTTCACTTACTCTATACTTTATATATTTATTATGTAATTTTTTTATCAAAAAAAGTAAAACGTTTGTTTGGTTAACTTAAAAAAATCTCTATAAAATACAAATTTTTTCAAAATGTCAACATAATTGTTTAAAAAATATTACTATTCAATTAAAAAATTCTCTATAAAATACAAATTTTTTCAAAATGTTAACATAATTGTTTAAAAAATATTACTATTCAGGTCTAAAAGTTCATTTTCTAGACATAGTGATGTGTCAAGAAAATTATTGGTTCAAAATTAAATATTCTTTAATTATCAAACAATTATCTTTTTGACATATCACTGAATTTATAGTAGGTCCACTGATGTGTCAAAAGATAATTGTTGACAATTAAAGAATATTTAATACAAATTTTTTCAAAATGTCAACATAATTGTTTAAAAAATATTACTATTTAGTTCTAAAAATTCATTTTCTAGACATAGTGATGTGTCAAGAAAATTATTGGCTCAAAATTAAATATTCTTTAATTATCAAACAATTATCTTTTTGACACATCACTGAATTTATAAAGTGGGTCCACTGGTGTGTCAAAAGATAATTGTTTGACAATTAAAGAATATTTAATTTTGAACCAATAATTTTCTTGACATATCACTAGGTCTATAAAATGAACTTTTAGGCCTGAATAGTAATATTTTTTAAACAATTATATTGACATTTTGAAAAAATTTGTAATTTATAGAGAATTTTTTTAATTAACCAAACAAACGTCAGAAAGTTCTCTATAAAATTCAAATTTTTTTGAATAATAATATGTCAGAAAGTTCTCTATAAAATACAATTTTTTTTGAATAGTAATATTTTATTTAGTTAACTAAAAAAATTCTCTATAAAGTACAAATTTTTTCAAAATGTCAACATAATTGTTTAAAAAATATTGCTATTCAGGTCTAAAAGTTTATTTTCTAGACCTAGTGATGTGTCAAGAAAATTATTGGTTTAAAATTAAATATTCTTTAATTGTCAAATAATTATCTTTTGACACGTCAGTGGATCCACTTTATAAATTTAGTGATGTGTCAAAAAGATAATTGTTTGATGATTAAAGAATATTTAATTTTGAACCAATAATTTTCTTGACACATCACTAGGTCTAGAAAATAAACTTTCACACTAGGTCTAGAAAATAAACTCTTAGACTTGAAAGTTTATTTTCTAGACCTAATGATGTGTCAAGAAAATTATTAGTTTAAAATTAAATATTCTTTAATTGTCAAACAATTATCTTTTGACACGTCAGTGGATCCACTTTATAAATTCAGTGATGTGTCAAAAAGATAATTATTTGATGATTAAAGAATATTTAATTTTGAACCAATAATTTTCTTGACACATCACTAGATCTAGAAAATAAACTTTTAGACCTGAATAGTAATATTTTTTAAACAATTATGTTGACATTTTGAAAAAAATTGTATTTTATAGAGAATTTTTTAAGTTAACCAAACAAACGTTTTACATTTTTTGATAAAAAAAATTACATAATAAATATATAAAGTATAGAGTAAGTGGAAGGGAAAAAAAAAAGAAAAAAAGAGTTAAATTGAATTTGAAAAATAACAAGAGTTTGGAGATGCAAGGGATTGAACCCCATGCCTCTCCTATGCAAAGCGTGGAGCACTACTATTTGAGCTACAACCCCACTTGACTTTTATTTTGATTATATTTTAATATATGTTAAAAGCGTAGTTAGAAATAGCGTTTTTACTTATAGACGAAAACGCTAATAAGAACAATGCTTTCTTAATTAAAAGCGTGTTTTGTAACTACGTTTTTATGATTTTATTCATTTTCTGCGCCTGGGCTAGAAATATGCTGAAAGCGTATTTGTAAACACGCTTCAGCTTATTTTGGAAATTTTGGCCAAACTAAGCTTAATTTGAGAAATAACTTAGTAGGTAGGCTTAGTTTGAGAAAAACCCCTTGAAGTTGTGTAATTGTCACTATTATGAAAAAAATTCTATCGTGTAATCCATGTTATCAAAGGGTTTCGATTGTTTTTAGTATGGAATGAGTTAATGATCTATTTTGATATTCTATTGAACAAAAATAGTAATATTGTTTTTACGTTAATTAAAATTTAAAAATTTCAAAAGTATCATAATCATCCAATAAGAAAGGTTTTTGTTTTTTCAAATCAACGAGTTGAAAACTTATTGATTCTAACAATTATAGATCTCGGACATATGAATGGGAATATTCTTGAAATTTAGGAAGAAAAAAAGAAAATGAGTTAGAAGAAATTTCTTCATACAAAAATTAAGTTTGGGATTCAAACAAAACCTCCCAGACTCTTATGTATTAAAAATTTGCTGCGCGGCTCCAATTTTATTTTGTTCAAATGTCTTAAATTTTGGCTTGTCGATCGATTGGTAGGCCATTCAAAAAGAAAATTGACAGTTACAGTTGACAAAATGATTGTGATAGACAATTATTGTACTAATCGTTTTGACGGTCAACCGGCAAGTATAAATTCGAGCCATTCGAACAAATTCAATTCAAACTACTAATCTTTATTCTTAAATTTTATATAATTATGTTAAATTTATGAATTTGTTATATTTTTTTATTTAAATTTTTAAGAGAAAGGTATAATTTATATAGGGTAAATTACACTTACACCTCCTGAGATTTGGGTTTAATACATATCATCTTTGACGTTTGGAAAATTACACTAATCCCTTGTCATTGTAATTATTTAAACGAAATGAAGACATTGAACTCATGTATTCTCTCTTTTTTTTGCTTTGCTTTACTTTCTCTCTTTTTTTCCCTTTCCTTTACTTTTTTTTTTTAATGTAATTTCCTTTATTTTTCTATTAAAAGTTGTTACCTTTTATATAAGTAGGGATTTTTGAAATGAGACTATTAACTGGAGGAGTGAGAATATAATTTTCAAAACGTCAAGAAATAGGTAGTAATTGAATCAAACCTAAAAGGGTGTCAATGTAATTTACCCATTTATATATTAACAATCATATTCTATCCAAATAAATAAATAATAATAATAAAATTAAAAATCTTTTCTTTGATATATTGGGTGGTTTCAGTGCAGACAATGGTAGCAGAGGCACTATATATATCGATGGAAGTCGCCGGAGAGCAAATCAGAGTCCAATCCCTCTCCCAAAACGATAAACCCCATGTCCCCCCACAGTACATCCAACCTCCACAGTACCGACCCAACGCCGCCACAGCCGGCGGTGGAGGTGGCGGCGATAAAAGTATTCCGGCGATTGACCTCGGCGCCACCAGGGCTGACCTTCATGCGAAGTTGGATCGAGCCTGCAAAGATTGGGGTGCGTTTCACGTGACGAACCATGGTGTTCCGATCCAATTGCTGAACGAGATGAGGAGAGTCGGTGTGTTGTTCTTCGAGGAGTGTCCAATGGCTGAGAAGCTCAGATACTCTTGCGATTCCAATTCGTTTGCTTCTGAAGGCTATGGAAGCCGTATGTTGGTTTCATCCAATGATACAGTGTTGGATTGGAGAGATTTCTTCGATCATCATACTTTGCCTCTTTCTCGCCGGAATCCCGATCGCTGGCCTCACTTTCCTCCTAATTATAGGTCTGTTCTCGGCCTCTTGCTCTAGATCTTTTCGTTCATGTTGTTAATTTGCTTTCACTGTTGTGTTTGGTTGCTGAGAAAATGAACAAAGGAAAAGAAAATTCCAAATCTAATGTGATTTTTTGTTCTTTTTCCCCATAGGCATTCTGTAAAAGCTAAAAATAATGTTGAATGTAAAAACCTATAACTTACTCCCTACCACTACCACCTACTACCACCTACCTACTCACTCCATTAGTGCTCCACAAGAAGCAAGTGCTCCATTAGTGCTCCACAAGAAGCAAGTGCTCCATTTACCCTAATGCTCCATTAAGTTGTTTAGTGCTCCATTTTAGGTTAATTTAATTCCTCCATTTGTAACTCATTCTCCCTATAAAAGAGAGATCATTCTCTCCATTGTAAATATGTAATACACACAAAAATGTATATTGATATCAATCAATAGTGAAAACACATTGTATATCTATGAATCAATTATCAATCAATGAAATCATTACATTGATTTCCTACATGGTATCAGAGCTATAGGTTAAGCTCCTAGTGTTCTTCGCCTTCTGGCGGACGGCAACCTTTCCTTGGCCGTCCGCCGGACCTCAACCTACTCCGCTGCCACATTTCTTGCTGTCATGAACAAAGCCTTCAAGATTGGTGAGCTTGCCGAGAGCAACAGCCATATGATGCATGCCATCGTTGAGAGAGACACCAGCAACAGTGTCGATGAGAGACTGTTGAAGCTGTTCTAATCCCTGAGTAAGAGCCTCCTCTGAAGATCCTACTCCATCTGAGACAGCTTTATCCTACTTGTCTCCAGCTGCTGTACATATGCCTTTTTTTTTTCTGATTCGGCTCTTCCTTGCTGCTTCTCTGTTCTGCGCCAAACTGTCCCAGAGCCTATCCAAACTGTCTGTACCAGATGGGGTACTGATCCTTTCAGCTTAGGTTCTTACTCTACTGTCGCAGTTGGGGCATCAGGAGATGACTATGATATCTTAGCAGAGAATGTAGGAGATGGAAGAGTTTTCTTTGCAGGGGAGGCAACTACTAGGCGCTACCCTGCAACTATGCATGGAGCCTTTCTGAGTGGGCTAAGAGAAGCTGCCAATATGGCTCACTATGCTACTGTCAGAGCCTTGAAGCAAAAAGTAAAAAGAGTCCATCAAAAAATGCACACTCTTGTGCTTCCCTTCTTGCAGATTTCTTCAGAGAACCTGATTTAGAATTTGGGAGTTTTTCTGTAATTTTTTGGTAAAATGCTGCAGATTCTCAATCTACAGCAGTTTTAAGGGTGACATTTAGTGGCCCACGAAAGAAAAATCAAGTGCTTTCTCTGATGTTGAACCTCCAGGTCCTTTCCTCTTTTCTGGGGTGTGTTTGGCAGCTTGGTGAGACTCTGATAATCCAGTTCTAGGGCCATCACTTGCCATCTCTAGTTGTTGTTGTTGCTGCTGCTGCTGTTGTTGTTGTGGCATCTGGGCATTCCTCGGATCAAAACTCTGATGATCTGAAGATGCCTTTCTACTCATAGGAGATTCTGGTTCCAGATGTGCCTCAACCTTACTTGGAAGCGTGTTCACTGCTGATCCTGAGTCAGTACTAGTCTCTCCTCCTGCTTTTGAACTTCCTATTGGGGTTTGATGATGGAATCTCAGAGGCCATGCAGGGACCATTTCCCGAGTAGCTGCAGGAGGAGGCCTGCTCGCTGTAAAACAAAGATGATTTAGCTTCATCATTATTATTGATCTTAACTTCTTGATTACTGAAACTTAAAGGAGGATTATTAGTAATCCCATGAAGAAGTGAATATGGGATATGGTGGTTTGAAGGTCCTGTGTCTGACATTAAACCAGTCAATCCAACTCTATGACTCGCCATTCAAACCATGATTCTCATGCTTATGCAGTAATTTTTTCTATGGAATTCTTGAGAGACAACAGTCCTCTTGTCTTACCTTATCAACTTAGCCTTTACCAAGGTGCCGGGGACATGGCGGTGGATGCTTGGAGTTGCTGGACTTCCAGCTCTGTTGCAGTTCATATTGATGCTGCAATTCCTTTTGGTGGCTATAAGATGAGTGGTATTGGCAGAGAAAAGGGAATCTACAGCCTTAATAATTATTTGCAGGTTTTAACAAAACCAAACAAACACTCATTTTATTCATAACAGGGTTCAAACCCGATCACCATTTTACAAAAAAAAAAAAAAAAAAAAAAAAAAAAAAAAAAAAAAAAAACACAAACAAAAAAACCGGCCTCACTTCTTCGCCTCTTCAGCTGTTCTCTTCTTCTTGCCTTTGTCTTGGGCGTCCCTTGCCGGTGCTGCCTCCGTGTTTCCCACACCGCCGAACACGTTCACTTCCCGTTGCTCCTCAACCGTCACATATGGCGGTCCTCCAAATCTGAGCATCACGGTGGCCTTCCGCTTCAGTTCCTTGTTTTCTGCCTTCAGCCCACATATCTCTGCTCGGGCATCCTTATACATGCCCTGGAGCAGAGCCAGTTGGGCGTTTAACTGCTGCACCTCATTAGTTCTACTCTGAAGCCGGTGCGACAGGTTGTTGACCGCCGTCATGGTCTCAACGCATGACCTTAATGTGTAATAATTCGCCTCAATATCCGACTGAGCAGCCATTATCTGCTCCACTGACACCATCGGATAGTTCAACGGCGCAAAACCAGGGGGGCTTGGTCCAGGGGCTCTTGGTTGAGGTTCAAGGGCCATATTCTGGGTTGTGGCTTCGTTGAGGTCAGGAAAGAGGGTAAGACCACGGGACGAAGAGGCTATATTCTGGGGAGCAGAACGGGAAGATGAAGCCATTTTCAGGGCAACAGAGTGTTTCAGCGATACAACTCTCAGAAAACAACAGAGTGTTTCAGCAATACAACTCTCAGAAAACGAAGAGTTTTTTCAGAGAGTTTTTCAGAGGTTTCAACTGGTTGTCTCAGCCTCAGCCTCAGCCTTGCCTTTGTTTAAATAGGCAAGGCAGACACGCGCCTCACGCGCCTCTCAGCGCAAGACGACAAAGCGGCGCACCTTTTGATGGCTCGACTTTTGATGGATGTCGGGCACACCTTTTGATGGCGCGCCTTTTGATGGCTCGACTTTTGATGGCTGTCGGGCACACCTTTTGATGGCACGCCTTTTGATTAGATTGGGCACGCCTTTTGAGGTGCAACTTATATGGGTCCGACAAGACTCTGTAAACTGTCCCGACTTGATTCCGGTTAGCTTCTATATGGGTCCGACAAGACTCTGTAAACTGTCCCGACATTGATTCCGGTTAGCTCTTATATGGGTCCGACAAGACTCGGTAAACTGTTTCGACATTGATTTCGGTTCTCTTCTACAACGGTCCGACATGACCCAATTAACCTGTTTTCTCTACAACGGTCGACAATGACCCAGTAAACTGTTTTCTACAACGGTCCGACATGACCCCGTAAACTGTTTTCTACAACGGTCCGACATGACCCAGTAAACTGTTTTCTACAACGGTCCGACATGACCCAGTAAACTGTTTTCTACAACGGTCCGACATGACCCCATAAACTGTCTTCTACAACGGTCTGACACGACCATACAGTGTCTCCTATCCTCTTTTATTTTATTTGTCATTTTATTTTTCCTGTTTTGTTACTCTCTCCAAACTCAAGTTGGTTAGTTCCTAACCCCCTTGAGTTTGAGGGGGGCTGTTGAATGTAAAAACCTATAACTTACTCCACCTACCACTACCACCTACTACCACCTACCTACTCCACTCCATTAGTGCTCCACAAGAAGCAAGTGCTCCATTAGTGCTCCACAAGAAGCAAGTGCTCCATTTACCCTAATGCTCCATTAAGTTGTTTAGTGCTCCATTTTAGGTTAATTTAATTCCTCCATTTGTAACTCATTCTCCCTATAAAAGAGAGATCATTCTCTCCATTGTAAATATGTAATACACACAAAAATGTATATTGATATCAATCAATAGTGAAAACACATTGTATATCTATGAATCAATTATCAATCAATGAAATCATTACATTGATTTCCTACAAATAATAAGTATAATTAAAATTAAAATCGATTCAAAAATCGCTTCCAAGTTCTTACTCAAAATACTTGTATGAAGAGTTTTCTACCAAAGTTGAATTTTTTGAAATCATATTTCCCAGAAAGTTGTTTTGAAATAATTTTTCAATGAAAGGAATGTTTTTTGAAAACACAACTTCAACTAAATTTTTTTTTTTTTTTGAAAGTTGTGGAAACAACATGAATTTGGAAAATAAATTTATAACTACTGTTATTTGGGAAATATGATTTAAAGCAAATCAACTTTGGTTAAGAGAAAACTCTTGTATGAGGCTCTCTGTTGGTTTGGCTGCTGCTTTTACTAGAGATTATTTGTGGGTGGGTTCTAGGAAATGGTACAAACGAGATGCAAAACAAACCAAAAAAATAATAACAACAAATTGTTGGTTTTTTTGTTTTTTTTTGTTTTTTTTGTTTTTGGGTATTTGGCTTTGGTGTGAATTTAGTAGTGTACTGCAATTTAAATGTCTATGTGAAATAAGCTAAGCTAAGTGCTGTAAACAGGGAAGTTGTAGCAGAGTATGGTGATCGTATGAAGGTCCTCGCTCAGAGGCTCTTGAGCTTGATATCTGAGAGTCTAGGCCTGCCATCTTCACGGATTGAAGAGGCCGTTGGAGAATTCTACCAGAATATCACAGTTAGCTATTACCCACCTTGCCCACAGCCAGAGCTCACTCTTGGTCTGCAAGCTCATTCAGACATGGGTGCCATTACCCTTCTCATCCAAGATGATGTTGGGGGTCTCCAAGTTCTCAAGGATGGTGAATGGGTAAATGTACATCCTTCATCTGATGCCATTGTTGTCATTTTGGCTGACCAAACTGAGGTATTGCTTCTCATCTTTCTCTGCAGTTCTAGTCTGGATTGTTTTCATGATTTATTTTTTTTCTTAAAGGTTTGTGTAATGACTCTGGATTAAGATGTTTCTGACAATGGATATTTACATGATGATGTGTTAATTTGTAGTGATTAAAGCCAGATAGGACAATAGCAATTTTCATATCCCCTACTAAATGTTTTTGTTTTAGCTGTTTAGTGAGTAGTGATGAATTTCTTGACGTGATAGTTTTTGGTAATCCTGAAGGATGTGGATGACTTGGATGTTTGGATTGCAGTTATGTAATCCCCCATGGGTGAATGAATAATGATATACAAACTGACCAAGTTTAAGATCACTTGGTGTGCGGCAGGGGTCTAGTGGATTTATGAATTTGTACCACTAGGCTATCATAGACTCCATCCAGCAGTCATGCTGCTGAATTTTCCCATGCTACTATGCCATACATTTTAGACCGAGCTACTATGCCGCATATCCCAGACCAAGTTATCATGCTGCCCATTTCAGACGAGGCTACTATGCTACTGATGTTTGACTAGGCTGTCATGCGAGGCCACCATTTCAGACCAGGCTATTCTCTTCAATCCATGTATTTGTATCTTATTTTTGTACTTTTTTTTCCAAAGCCGCATATCCTTCAATTAAAAGTTTGGTGGGTCCAACAATAGATACACACCCGCACCAGTGTACATAGTAGGAAACCAATACATGCATGTATGTAGGACTTTTCTCTTGGAAACTAAGAGGAATGATTTAATGGCTTAGCAATTTGGTGACCATTCCCTAGACCCACTAATTTGTAGCATTAGAAGTTTTTTTTTTTTTTTTTTTTTCTTTTTCACCCCTAAAATGTGAGCTGAATTTGAAGTGGAAATCTATCCAACCTAGTCTTCAGATATATTTCTGCATACAAATGTGGTTGCTTGCTTCTAGCTAGCTATTTTCTTTAGTTAGAAGGTAAAGTTTTGCTACCTTATCACTGTAGAGATTTGCACGTAGAGCTGATTGCTATCCATACACTATTTTGAAGCAGTTGTGGAGGGTTGAATACTTGAATATAAAAAAAGCTGGATATTATATCACGAAAAAAAAAAAGGACTTGAAAGGAATGGGATAGAATTCTTTTTATTTGAAAATAAAATATGCATTGAGATAAATGGGAGCTTCAAAGAACTTTATTTTTTTCTTCCAAATGATATTATCTCATTTCATGTCTGATTGGAGGATCCTTTGCCTGCAGATTATAACTAACGGCAAGTACAGAAGTGCTGAACATCGGGCCATAACTAATGTCAACAAGGCACGATTCTCAGTTGCCACATTTCACGACCCTGCAAAGACAACGATAATTTCCCCTGCTGCTGAGCTCATCAGCAACTCTTCTCCTCCCAAATACTGCAAAGTTACATATGGTGATTATGTCTTATCGTGGTACACGAAGGGCCCTGAAGGGAAGCGGAACATTGATCGCCTCCTACTATAGTTACTAGATTGTAAACATCATTTTTCCCTTTTGGCTAGACTTTGAAATGACATTCTTGTATCGAATAAAGTGAATTTTCATGAAGTTCTATGAGGTACCGGTAAAGATAAAAAGGGTTCGTCAGGTAATTTGGTACTTCTGTTTTGTGCGAAGGGTTTAATAGAAGATCTCATTACTCTTTGATGGTGTTGGGAAGTGAGTTTTTATGTAGATTTTATTAGATGTAGGTTTTTATGAGATAAAAAATTTTTGGTGTTTGGGAAGATAGTTGGGTTTTTTGTGGTTGGATGTGATGTTTGTGAGAGAAAAAGTGAAATGATTATGGGATTGGATGTGATATTTTGTTTGGATGTGTTTTTTTTGGTTTTGCAAAATTTTTGTCTTTTAGTGAAAAAAATGAGAAAAAAATTTGGGAACTTGCTTCCCAAAATGTCTCTGAGTTGATATTCAACCACAAGGTCTCAAGTTGAGTATCTAGCTATTGCCTTTAAACATGAAAACATTGTAGCTCTGTTTGCTTTCTTTTCATAATCTGTTTTCTGTTAAAATTAGTTTAGTGAAAATAAGTAAAATTTTATTTTTATTTTTATCTAATTTCAAAAACTGTTTTTACACAAAAATATATATGTATTGCAAAATAGTTATTATCTCAATAAATTTAAGTCTAAAGTATGGATTCATCAATCAGTGCAGCCACACCTTTTATGCTGTGTTTGGTTGGGGGATTTGGAGAGGGATTTGGAAAGGAAAATGGAAAAGGTAGGTGAAATGTGAATAAAATATGTATATATTTCACATAGTTTCACACACCTTTTCCCTTTCCCTTTCCAAATCCCTCCCCAAATCCCCCAATCAAACACACCATTAAGGATTTTTTTTTTGTCTCACTATGGCCACCTAAACTTCACCAACTTTCTTGAGATAGGATCGCTCAAAATCACAATCACCAAATACAATGACACTTTATTAGATTTATAAAATCGAGAAATATGGGAAAAAGAAAACCGATATTCTTCTAAAGTCCAAAGTGTTTCAAACATCTCTCTTTTGAAAAAATAAAAAAATTCTAACATTATTGTTTTGAGTAAGGACACTTTTCACTATGTAATGGACTAATAAATGAGTTTTTGGTAAAATTACTCATTATCCAAAGGAGTTTTTGGTATTAGTCTAGAATTTTAGTTTAAAAATTGAAGAACTTTACATAAAATATTTTGTAAATGTAAGAAAAAAAAATTATTTAAATTCATATTTTAAAATTTATAAAAATTTCTAATTGAGGTTTCATCTTAAGACTTGCTAAATGATAGACGGATTTAAAAAAATTTGACTTTTTTAAATTTCATTTTCAAAAATATTTCTAAAATTATTAATTGCAAATTTCACATACAATAACTATTCTAAACTATTTTTAAATTCAGCCAATATTCTTTATTATTTGCTAAATTAAACCATTCAAAATCACAAAATAAATGAGTTAGGCTTCGTTTGACATGAATTATTTTGGCTACATTAGTCAATAAAGACAAAACATATTAATTTAGTCAATAAGATAAAATATCATATTCAAATTATAATCATTTCACTTTTTCTCTCACAATCATCAAATCAACTATAAAAAAAATTCAAAATTGATCTCAAACATAAATTAGGTTAAAATAAGTAAAAAAGACTAAAAAAAATCAGGATGAAAAAGTTTAGGAGAATTCTACCATACATACCCCTACCATATGCAGCTTTGTTATGTTATTTTTCTTTAGTTATGATTATTTTTTTTCTTTAATTATGACATTATTTTAATTATGACTCATGAGATTTTATTATACCTCATCTAATATTGAATTGTAACTTTTTTTAATTATAATTTAAAAAATATAAAATTTTACTATTTTCTTCTTTAATTATAAAATGTATGTACATAATAATCTTTATCAAAAATTTATTCCAAACCAACCCTTAAGACCGCATTTGGCAACTTTCAATTTTAATAAAAGCAAAAAATACTATAAATTATTACATTATTCTTTATTTTTTTTATATTATTTTATTAAAAATTTAAGGGGGATGCACCAATAAATCCCAAATTAATAACTTATGCACTGTTTAGTCCTAAAAGTTTTCTTATAGACTGAAAGGTCCCATTACAATGTTAAAACATCAGATACAATGTTAATAACATCAGAGTCATGTTACAAACATTAGATTTCAAACATCTAATGTTCATCAAATTTCAATAATATTTGAAAATATAGGATGAAAAACATCTAATGTTCATCAGATTTCAATAAATTTTGAAATTATAGAATGAAACATCAGATCATTTACATCATTTACATCATGCTGATGTAAAAACGGGACTAAATGAAGTATAAGAAAACTTTTAGGACTAAATGGTTCAACGTTTCAAAAACTAGGACTTATCATTTAAAAATTATTAAAATAGTCGGTTTTTAGAAGGGGGCTTAATAAATAAATAATTAAAAGCCACTTTGGGCGTTGATTCCCGAATCGAATCCTCTTCACGGCGAAGGAAGCATTTTCTCGAGCATCGACGGCGAAAGACCCTCTTACCCGCCTCAAACCGCGTCAATTACATTTCTCTTTGTTTAAGACTTCTCTCCTTCCTCTCTCTCTCTCTGCACTCTATTGTCCACCACCACCGCCCACCGCAGAGCACCGTTGATCGCCACCGCCGGTTTCAGTCTCCCCCTTCCGCTCCCCGATCTCACTTCTCTTTCCACTGTTACGCGATCTCTCACCAGGTCTCTCTCTCTCTCACTTTCGTTTTCGCTAATTGAATGTTTCGTTGTTGTTTATTCGAAATTTCTATTTATATATATATATATATATATTTATGGTAGAGCCTTGATCTTAGATGCTCGTAGATTGTCAATATGATGTTCTTTTCAGGCAGGACGGATTGTGTTCTACCCTGTGGTTGCATTTTCCCCTATTATTATTAATTAATAAGAGTGTTAATGGTCTTGAATCTCGATCGAGGCGAAACTAAGGATTTTTTTTTTTTTTTCTCTATACCTTTTGGTTCAACTGTTGAGATCTAGAAGCCTTGGATGTAAGTTAAAGACTATTTCTTTAACTACAGTCATGATTTTAGTGTCAGATTACCCTTGGTATAAGAATTTTTTATTGCTACAATCTACAAGATTCCAGACCCGTTCTAGATTCTCTGCAAATTTTGTTTGTTTGTTTGTGTTGTTGTTTGTCTTTTTTTTCATTTTGTAATCTATAACAACTCCAAAAACAGAGCTTGCTAGGAATATATAAAGAGGTTTAAGTGTGTGTCGTGGGTTTACGGAGGAAAATTGAAGATAAATTACGTATAAGTTTTCAGTGAGGGAGGAATGATGGGGTTGCAACGGGGAAGGGGATGGTGGTGGGTGAGGGAGGAAGGAGAGGGGGAGGGAGGAGGAGGGGGCTTTAGCTGGTGGTGGGCGTGAAGTGCTGGCAGACAGTGGTGGTCTCATTGTTGGTAGTGATCGGTTGGTGATGGTAGTTGCGGTGTGGGTGTGGGTGTGGGTTTTGGTGTTTAGTGGCGGTGATCAGTGATAGTTGGTGCTGGTGCTGGTGGTCAAAGGGAATGAGCAAGGGAGGAAGGGAGAGGTGGTCGAGAGAGACAAAAGAGAAAAAAAAATAACTTCATTCCCCCCCCCCCCCCCCCTCCGATTCCCTGAAGCGATTGCTATTTTATAATGAACTTCTTTTATAATAATCTCCATTCATAACTAGTCTAGAATTTTGGTATTTGTATTTCTTGCTTGCTAGTTTAGATTTTGATGTCCCCTGTAGAAAATGGATCTATTTCTTGTGCTTACTTGGACCTGACCCATAGGTAATGGCTGGAGAGTCCGACAAGGCCCAGGACACTGGAAAAAGCTTGGATGTCCCTGCTACTGAAAAGAAAGATAGTGTGACCGTTGTAAAGAAGAAGCAGAGAGGAGTATTATCTCGAATTTGGAATAGACTCTTTAGGCTACATGGCGATGATTTTGAGAAGAGGCTGCAAAACATTTCCAAAGAGGAAGCTGCTGTTGTTGCTAGAATGAAGAAGAGATCTCAGAGTTGGAGAAGGATGATCAGGCATCTGATAATATTCTCTGTGGTTTTCGAGGTAACATGTGTTTTCCTTTTTGTTTGTGTAAATAGGGACAACAGCTGTGTTTTCTCTGAGTTAATCCTTCTGTGCATCAGAAGGAGTAACAGATGGATGTCTATTGTCTATTTCCATTTTACTTGGAGAAATTAGACTTATCTGGTTGGGGTACGTTTCATCTGGTGCTTGTTCAAACCTAGAACCAACCAAAACAAGGTTGCTTGTAAGGGCAAGCTTCAAATTTGAAAATTTGAGTTTGCCTGGTCAATGACAAATTATTGTTTGGTCATTGTCACTGTCTAGAGGCGAGGAAAAGTTAAAACAAAAATGATATGCCACTTAAAATATAAAAGGTTACATATTTATATTTAATTTGTTATTTAGGGTTGAGGTTATCTGTTTATTACTAGGGCTTTCATAGAATGTGAACAACTTATAAAATTATAATGGACTGCATTAGATTGAAGGGTTGATATCACATCTTTAACAAATTAGGCAAAATTGAAAAATGCACGTGCCTCTTTGCGCTTCACACACCTTGAGCACCTCAACCGCACTTCATTAAAGTCGTCTCACTTCAGGGGTATTGAGGCACCTCAACTATGCCTCGGTGCACCTTGTGCCTTTGTTAACACTAGGTTTAACTACCTTGCCCTAAGTTGTGATTTATTATGATTCTCTATACTTTGCTTAGACACCTTAACAATATTAGCCCTTGTTTCCTTAGCATTGCCATGTTGGCCGAAATGATTATCTTCTACATTCATATAAAAGAGGTGAAGGGAGAGTAAGTTAAAAGATTATAATTGATTAAGGGAAGGGAAATGTTACCCAAAAAAAAAAAAAAACTAACTAAGGACCAAAATTCCATTCAATAAGAAAAGAGAAAAATTAAAAACCAAAATTACACGTCACATATCTCTCCAATCTTTGATCCAATTTTTTTTTTTTCTCTCCAGTCTTTACAAATAAAAAATTAAAGAATCCCTCGAAAGGAGATGAGGTTGAAGCCCGAAAATAAGAACAAATTCTATTTTATAAAGCTGCTATTTGTCAAACTTACTCTCGAAAATGGCTCTTCTCTTCTCCTTTCTCTTCTCTTTCACCATAGCCGAAGCTTCCGCCATGGCCAAAGACCACCAGCGCCGTCGGCGATCCACGCCACCGTTGTCGACATCTTCTTCACAAGCCGTCACTCTGTTCATGTCTCTACCATGGCATTATACGTCTACATGCTGATTAAACACAGAGGCGACCCAGCTCAAGCTTTTTTGAGAACATCTAAAAAGGTCACCTAAGGAGAAAAATCCAAACAAGTTTTTTTTACAATGAAAATTATTTTCTGAACATAGACTCCGCAAAAACAGGAATAAGAGAATTACTAGAGATTTCCGGTGTGATGGGTTACTGACCTGGGATGGTTTCGGTGGAGGCGGAGATGGGTCCGCAACGTCGGATCCTTTTCCTTGGTGGTCGCTCGTTCGAGTTTGAAGAGGCGGTGGTAGATGAAAGGGGACATCGACGTTTAGCGATTGTGGAGAGGGGGCAAGGATTGCGACGGGAAGTTGTGTTGGTCGGCTTTGAAGCCCGATGGGTAGGCACGAAGTTGCGGATGGCTTCAAGAAGTCCAAAGAGTCAATCGTTCGTGGGCCATCTAGAGGGAGACGACGGAGTGTGGCAGTTTGGATTCGAGGAGAGGGCAATAAGGGCACTTTGTTTCAGATTGTGGCTATGGCGGTTGGCAAACGGACGTAGGTTTTTCCTCCCATCTCTGAGTTCGGTGACCGCTGGAAAGGAGTAGCATTGGTGGTAGAGGGGTTTACCCGAGGGGATGACTGGGTGTCCTGGATGGGTGTTGTGAAGGGGACGGTGGTGGATCAAATGGAGGTCACGGTGGCAGTGGGGGTCTCAAGTCCCAAAGATGGTAGAGGTGAGGTGATACAAGCGGTGGCAGAGGAGAGATGGTTTGATTTGTTGGGAAGGGCCTTGGTGGGTAGAGTAGGTGAGGTGGGGTTGAAGGGGGTTGGTTTTGCTGCTATGACAGAATGGGTAGGTCGGTGGTGGCAGCGGTTGGGGAAGGTGGAGATTCGACCAGTTGGGGGTTAAGACTTCCGCTTTGTGTTCTCCTCACAGCAACACGCTGAGAATGTGCTCCGGCGACGGTGGGTCATTGACAGCCATGATCTACACTTGAGCTGGTGGTCATCAACAGTTCTCTGTGCTTCTGGGCACTTGGCTTCGCTGGAGGAGTATGTGTGGGTGAGGGTGATAGGTTTACCCATCCACATTCACGGGATGGCGACTTACAGGGCCATCGGGGAGAGGTGTGGTGGCTTTGTGGAGGTTGACGAGCTCTCGGCGGACCTAGGTACTGTTCGAGTGTGAGTCCGACAGGGCGGCAACATCCCATCTAGGGTTTTGTTACTTTGGGAGTCGTGGCAGTACATGATCTCGCTATGGCTGGAAGTTGGGCCGACGGTTGAAGCTTCTCGGTCAGAGATGGCGCAGTCAGAGGGTTTTCGGATGAAGTGGGGTAATCATGTTTGGCTGCGTGATGAACAACGCGATGTACGGACTGGAGGATTTGGGCAATCTCAATCCCGATTTGGGAGGGAGATGCCAGGAATAGGGCTTTGGGGTAGATCTTGGCTATTAAGTAAAGAAGTTGGTCCCAGGTTTGTTAAGAGGAGTCCAGTGGGTGGTGGTCCTAACTTTTTGGGCCGTGGGGGTGAGAATGGGCCTAATGATTCATGGGCCAACTTAATAGAGTAGTGTTGAGGGATGGCAAGGGTTGTGTGGGTTTGGAGTTAGACTAAAGTTTTTTAAACCCACGATTGAGGTAGCCAGTCGTGGATCGCCCAAGGAGGACATCAGGTCAACATGTCAACCCGCCTATAGACTGGGTATTTGGGACATTGAGAGTTGGTTTCGGGTCGCAAGGACAACACGTTAGTACTAAGGCAGTTCCGACAGGAGGGAGGGGGTCGCGAGCTTCTCCAGAGGCTTTCCCAAAGGGTGTGTCTCCTTCGCGGTCGCCTTTGGGTCAGGGGCAGTCCAAGTCGAAGGCTGTGACTCCGTTAGCCGAGTGTTTTCATGGGGAAGAAACAACAAGTTTACGGATTTGCAGCGGTATTGGGGTTGCGTGTAGGACTGATAGGGCTGATATGGGGGATGGCCTGGCGATGGTGGTGAGGCCGGTAGGTGTGGACATTGGGCATTCTGGGTCGCCATATACGGCTCACACTTCGGAGGATGAATCAGAGGTGGAGTTTTAGCAGGATCAATTACCCACGACGGATGAGGTATCTGATTGGGTGTTGTCTTGTATACATGAGGTTAGTCAACTTTTGCATGTTTCTTTTGAGGGACATGAGGGTGATGCTTTGAAATTGTTTTCCGCTATTGAGGCATCATGGAAACAGAGTAATTTGGGAGATTCAAACTTACAGATGGTTGGCCAAAAGGACAAAAGGGCTCGGGAACTACGGAGATTGGAGTGTTCCATAAATTATGATCGAAACACGAAGGGGAGTGATCGGAGGTTCAGAAAGGAGCGTGGGGATCAACTTTTGTTACCATGCGTTTGAAAATTTTGATTTGGAATGTGCGGGGCTTAAATGACAGAGGGAAAAGGACGATGGTTAAATCCTTATTGAAGAGTGCCAAGGCGGATGTGGTGTGTCTTCAAGAGACCAAAATGGTGTCCGTGGAATGGGGGGTAGTGCGGGAGTTGTGGGGTGAGAGGCATGTGGATTGGGCTTTTCAACCAGCATTAGGGGTGGCTGGTGGTGTTCTCATGTGCTGGGACAATCGGGTGGTAGTGAAGGAGGGGGAAGAGGTAGGGGGTTTTATTTGTCTTGTTTGTTTCAATGTGTGAAGGATGGTTTTCGGTGGGTGTTCACTAGAGTGTATGGGCCAGTGAGAGGGGGTGAGAGGGCTGCTTTTTGGGAGGAATTGCAGGCTGTTGCTTTTCGATGGGGGTTGCCTTGGTGTGTTGGGGGCGACTTTAATGTGGTACAGAGACCAGAGGAAAAGTTTGGTGCGAGCCAGATGACGGGGTCTATACGGGTTTTTTCTACGTTTGTTGATACATTGGGGTTGATTGATCTGCCGATGCAGGGTGGGGACTTTACTTGGTCTAGAGGCCGGGCTATGTCTCGGATTGATCGATTTCTGGTTTCTAGGGATTGGGAGGAGCACTTTTCTCAGTCAATTCAATTGAGGTTGCAGCATCCGATCTTTGATCATTGGCCAGTGCTGTTGGATAATGGGGGTGTTTGGGGGCTCCGTTGCCTTTTCAGTTCGAGAATGTGGTTACAAGCAAAGGGGTTCCCAGAGATGGTGGGTGGATGGTGGAGGAGTTATAGGGTGGTTGCGGTGTCGAGTTGTAGATTGGCCTAGAAATTGAAACTCTTTAAGGCTAATCTGAAGAGATGAAATGTAGAGGTGTTTCGTCATGTGGAGGTTCAGAAGGCGAATATTTTAGCAGTCTTACATGGGCTAGATGAGAAGGAAACTGAAGGGAGTTTCTCTGTGGCAGATGCGATTTGCCGAGTGGGGGCTTGGAAGGAGTATGCACACGTGGCTAGGATGGAGGAGATCAGTTATCGGCAGAAATCCAGATGTTTGTGGCTGAAAGATGGGGACTGTAATACCAAATTTTTTTATCGGATGGCAAATACTCATCGACGGGCAAATCAGATAGAGAAGGTGCGAGTGAATGGTGTGCTGTTCTCCTTAGAAGGGGAGGTTAAGGCTGGTATAGTGAGTTTTTATCAGCATCTTTTTCGGGATGAAGGGGAGGTGTGGCGGCCAACGTTGGATGGCGTTGGTTTTGATACTATATCATAGGCAGATGGCTTGGTGTTGGAGAGTCCATTTACTGAGGAGGAGGTGTTGGGTGCGTTGAGGAGTATACCTAGTGATAAGGTGCCAGGGCCAAATGGTTTTTCTATTGCTTTCTTCCAGCATTGTTGGGAGGTGGTGAAAGGGGAGGTGATGGCTACGTTTGAGCAATTTTATCACACGGGGCAGTTTGAGAAGATTCTCAATGCCATATTCCTAGTTTGATCCCTAAGAAGGGGGGGGGGGGGAGGATATTCGAGATTTCCGGCCGATTAGTCTGTTAGGCAGTGTTTATAAGTTATTGGCTAAAGTCCTGGCTAATCGACTTCGGACGGTTTTGGAGGGGGTGGCGTAGGAGTCGTAGAATGCTTTTGTGGGTGGATTCTGGATGTTGTGCTGGTGGCCAATGAGTGTGTGGATTTACGGCTTTGTCAAAAGCAAGGGGGTATCATTTGCAAACTGGATATTGAGAAGGCATATGATAATATAAATTAGAAGTTTTTGTTGTATGTGTTGGAGAGAATGGGCTTTGGGAAAAGATGGAGGTCTTGGATGCAGTTTTGTATCTCCATTGTGCGATTGTCGATCTTGGTGAATGGGATGCCGGCGGGTTTCTTTTCGACTTGGAGAGGTTTGCGGCAAGGTGATTTTTTTGTCTCCTTTATTGTTCATTCTAGTTATGGAGGCCGTGAGTCGTCTTATTTCCAGAGTGGTCCAAGGAGGATTGTTATTAGGGTTTGAGGTGGGGAGCGGGTTTGCGGCTTTGCTAGTTTCTCATATTTTCTATGCTGATGATACGTTGATTTTCTGTGAGGCAGATGTGGATTAGATTGGCTATCTGCGATGTGTGTTATTGTGTTTTGAGGCAGTGTCAGGGCTTCGGGTTAACTTGGCAAAGTCAGAATTGATTCTGGTGGGTGAGATGGAGAATGTTCCAGTGTTGGCGGCTGTTTTGGGGTGCAAGGTGACCATGTTGCCAGTTTCCTATTTGGGTCTTCCGTTGGGGGCTTCTTTTAAGGAGACTAAGGTATGGGATGGGGTGGTGGATCGTGTTCAACGGCGTTTGGCGCGGTGGAAGCGTCAGTACTTGTCCAAAGAAGGGCAGATCACTTTGATCAAAAGTGTCCTCTCCAGTATTCCAATGTACTTCATGTATGTGCATGTAATTCCTGCAGGGGTGGCTATGAGGTTGGAGAAGTTACAGAGGGATTTCTTGTGGGATGGCGAATGGGAGGGCTTTCATTATCATTTGGTGTCTTGGGAGAGGATTTGTTCTCCAAAGGAAAGGTGGGGCCTGGGGGTGCGGAGGTTGGTGGTGTTTAATCGTGCTCTTTTGGGGAAGTAGTTGTGGCGGTTTGCGATGGAAAGGGAGCGCTTGTGGAGGAGGTTGGTGGTGGCCAAGTATGGGATGGATAAAGGGGGGTGGTGTTCAAATAGGGTGCACCAATCCCATGGGTGTAGTCTGTGGAAGGGGATTTGGTTAGGGAGGACAGCCCTTTGGGATAGGGTTCGATTCAAAGTAGGGGTGGGGGATCACGTTCGCTTTTAGGTAGATAGGTGGTGTGGCGAGTTGTCTCTGACGGCCATGTTTCCGTTGATTTTTGCCGTTACAGTTGATGTGGAGGAGTTGGTCGCTTCGGTTTGAGTACGGCAAGGGTAGTCATACACATGGAATCTTCGGCTTCGTTGTAATGTGCAAGATTGGGAGTTGGACCAATTGGTGGGTTTGTTGTATAAGCTTCGGTTTGGAGGGGATGGCAAGGATACTTTATTATGGGTGGGTTTGAGGGCTAAAGGGGTTTTTTCGGTATCGTCTTTTTATAGGCTGCTTGAGGGGGGTGGAGTTGGGGTGTTTCCTTGGAAGACCATTTGGGCGGTGGGATCATCGTCCAAGGTTGCTTTCTTTGTTTGGATAGCTGCTTTGAACCGTATTCTGACTATTGATAACTTAATTTGGCGGCGGCACGTGTTAATTGGTGTTGTATGTGTTGTAGAGATGCAGAGATGGTGGATCATTTGCTAGTTCATTGCCCGTTTGTGTCTCGGCTTTGAAATTTGATTGTTACTTTATTTGGTCTGGTTTGGGTGCAGCCGGGGTCTGTGCTAGGGTTCTTCAAAGTTGGGGTGGGGCTAGGGTAGGCAAGAGGCTTCGGAAGGCTTAGGTACTTGCTTCTCATTGTTTGTTTTGGCTGATTTGGTTGGAGCTTAATAGGCAGATTTTTCAAGATTCGAGCCATTCAGCTCTTTGGTTAGAAAGTAGGTTACTCTTGGTCATGTATAGTTGGGTGAAGGGTTTGGTGGATCCTGATGTTTTGAATTTTGTTGATTTTGTAGAAGATTTGTTTAGTTAGTTTTGTGTCCGGTGTGGGGTGTTGGTTTTGCTCTTGTATTTTTTGCATCGCCTTGATGCTTTCTTAATAAAGTTTGATTATTTATCAGGAAAAAAAAAAAAAAAAACTTACTCTTGAAAATTCCTGTATTTCTTTCCAACCAAATCACCTAAAAAATAGCACAAATTACACAATCCCAAAGCACTCGATCCTTCTTGTTAAGACCAAAACCCAAAACCCCTATAGTCAATTAAGACCATCTGAACACAAGCAAAAGGTGCCACCTGATAAATTCCCACCATCCGAAATAGTTTGTATTATAAAGTCGTAACAAATGATACATGCTCTCATTTTTCCTACACATAACATACCTCTATAGAAGTAGATGACAATTATGCCTCTTTTGAAACATGTCATTTCTTATGAACCATAAACCATGCAAGTACTTTAACTTTTAAAGGCACAATTGCATTGCAAATCATCTTGGAGAGTTGGAAGGTGATGTATTTGGATTATCAACAATCTTATCAAAGATTGACTTGCAATAGAATGCTCTCGAAGAATGAAAAAGACCACAAACTTCTATTAATAACCTGAGGTCATAAGGAAACATCATCAGAGATGGACAATAAAGAGGCCCAATTAATTATTCTTACTGTCATTGAGGTGCCTTGAGGATTCAAAATATACAAGAGAAAATGTCAATTTACATGATCATACGCTTTCTGTGTGTTAAGCTCGCAAATGATGCTTTGGAACCCACACCTACATCAAGAATTTGCCCCCTTCCCACAAAGGGATTTTGACAGCCAGAAATGGCCCAGTTTAGTACTCTCAATCTCCAAGCCAAAGTCTTATCTATCAAAATGTAGATGCAACTCACCAAACCAATGGGCTGAAAATCCATCAATTCCGTGCCCACCCATAGGAGTCAAAGCTATATAATAGAGGCATTAGGACACCACCCATTGTTAGTAGACTAGGGGCACGAGGTGAGAAGTCCTTGTTGAATGTTGAAATTCTATCATTGCGTTTTTATTGCATTGTTGATTGATTATGGCATTTTCTACTTATGCAGTCCCTTCTCTAGTTACTTTCAGGCTTAGTTTTAAGATAGTTTTCATTGTCAGATTATTGCAGTGGGTTATGCTATCATGACAACAAGGTCGATAGATTTGAACTGGAAAATGAGGGCGTTTCGGGTTTTGCCAATGTTTCTTTTGCCTGCACTATCTTCTGTTACTTACTCGGCACTTGTAAGCTTCACAAGGATGTGTAAGTATCTTAAAACTCTCTCACACTTTTATATTGCCTGAATAGTTCCATTATTGATTTTGCATTTATTACTTTGTGAAGTTATTTTTATTTTCATTTTAATACTTGGACTGATGGTTTCCTTCGGTGTGGCCCCAATTTCTTTTTATTTTATTTTGGTACATTAGAGGGGGAGGGGGAGGGGAAGTCGAACGTTGACCCTCCTAGTGAGAATTTTATATTGCCCTAAGGCCTTTATTACAGTTTCATTATTGATTTTCTGTTTACTATTTTGTTTAGTTGTTTTTCTTCTTACTTTTTAATACTGGGACTGTTGATTTCCCTTCTGATTTGGGTGTTTGTCTGTATTCTATGTTTTGGGTTTTGTTTAGTTGCTTTGGGTGCAGTAAATATAGAATGTTGAATCCTTTGAATTTTGAGTTGTATTCTTTGAATCCTTATTTGCTTAAAAGATCTTCCTAAGCTATGTTTGAATTATTTGGTTCAGCTATGTCTTGAAACATAGAATGATCAAGGAATGAGATGAGAAGCCAAAAAATATGTTGTGTGAGATGGCTAGTTGCATTAAAATTGTAGCGAACAATATCTTTGGAGAATTTAAGGGGAATCATCATTTTTTCTTCCCCTCCTTCAGATTTAAATAAGAATACGGCTTTCAAGTTTGAAAAAAAGCAAATTGCTCAAAAATGCCAATGTAGCTCACCTAAGTAACTAGGACCAAGGCTTGTTGAGTCAAAAAAAGAAAAAAGAAAAAAGAAAAAAGAAAGAGCTTATTTATTATCTTAATGTAATCACAAAATTTGGTGCTGATTTTAGTATGTATAAAGACACATATTCATAGATTTACACAGGATCCTGCATTCTGTATATTGGTTAATACAACAGGCCTTTGAGGTTAACCACTGCTTATGATAACTCAAGTTTTGCCTAGAAAGAAGGATCTTTTGTGGTGTAGTTATTTGATGATCCTTTTAATGCAAATCTTAATAATTGTGTGTTTTCCTTGCTTTGTATTTTCTATTTCAGGAGACAAGGTAAAACTTGCCCCACCCTGTTATCTTTAAATTTACTATGTATGTGTACATTTTATTCTTCTTGTTGTAAGGGGAATAATTTCCATGCAGAAAATGTTCTTGATTAATTCTTTGGGCAAATTACCAACACCCCCCTCGAGGTTTGACAAAAATACGGATTCCCCCCTGAAGTTTGGGAAATTACAAATTGCCCCCTGAGGTTTATATTTGCATAACAAATGAGGGAGCAATTTGTTATGCAAAATATAAACCTTAGGGGGCAATTTGTTATGCAAATATAAACCTCAGGGGACGGGATGTAATTTATCAAACCTCAGGGAATTTGTATTTTAATCAAACCTGGAGAGGGGTGTTGGTAATTTACCCTAATTTGTTTTAGGTTTTCTTTTCTACTTTATATCCTAAAAGATGCCTACTTATACATCTGCATATTGATGCATTTCGTTCAGTGTTTGATATGTTGTGCTTCTGATGATTTGGTGGAATAGCATCCTGACTAGAAATAGTTCTCATTTATTCATGTTTACTGACATGATCTCATAGGTGACCGCAAGGACCAGAAAACCTTGGAAAGGCTTCGGACCGAAAGGCAAGCAAAGATTGATGAGCTTAAAGAAAAGACAAATTACTACAGTACACAGCAGCTGATTCAGGTGATATGACTAAGGAGCAAGTAGTTTTTTTTATTCTTCCTTTGTCATAATCTGCTACTACATGATAGATCTCTTTTTGTGGAGCTTTATTTGTACTATTTAGTTCAAAATGTGATTGCATGGGGTAATTTTCAATTGGACTAGGTTTAATATCATGTTGGGTTCTGTTTGCTCTATATATATATATTAATAAATGAAATAAATGAGGCAGTACTGAATGAATATTATAATTAAGGATGAGGCACAAATCTTACCGTCGTTTTTAATTATTTTCTATTCTAAAATTCTAGAAATTTTAGGTGAAAAGAGTTGCTGAAAGGTGAGGATTAGGATGAGATTATGACATTACTTCAAAAATACAAGGAAAAAAACTGCTATATTTTTCTGGGTCTAACAGTCTCTGGAAATGAAGAGTTTATATATTCAGTAGGAAAAATAATTGGTAATATTATTATGGAGCCTATTTTATATTTCTATGTTAATGTCTTATCAGGCATAAAATCTATACTTTTACAGTTGAGCTGATTGGCCTTTTTCTGTATCTAGTGTAACAATTTCCTGCAAATAAAATATTTCAATACCTGAAACTGCTTTGCGTGCTGACTACAAAATTTTAAATGCAGAGGTATGACCCTGACCCAGCAGCAAAGGCTGCTGCTGCAACTGTCCTTGCATCCAAGCTGGGTGCAGATTCTGGCCTAAAGTTGTATGTGGGAGATGAGTCTAATCTCAACCCCACAGCAAAGAGCAACGATGTCGAATTAGTCCAATCTAGTGGGCTCCGAAATCGGAAACAGTTACATACAAGATCCAGTAGCGCAGGGAGCACTGTGTCACAACACTCTAATGAAGAATTGCTCCATAATACAGCAGGGATTGAGGGTGCTGATACTTCTAACTTTAATCAGCTGGTTGTTGAACATCATCAACCAGGATCAACCACACATGACGGAGGATGGATTGCTCGGATTGCAGCATTGCTGGTGGGTGAGGATCCAACACAGTCCTATGCACTTATATGTGGCAACTGCCATATGCACAATGGTGAGTGGTCTGTGGTGCCCATCCTTCAATTTAAATGAAAGAAAAAAACACCAGTTGTTTGATGTAGCACTGCTTATAACTTATTAGGTAGAAATAGTTTAAATAAGCTGAAAGAAGCAAACTATCTAAAGTTGGGGGAGGTGTTTCTTTTGGTTTCTACTTTTTTATTCTCAGCGTTTAGCTTTACAATAAGCTGCACCAAATAGGCCCTCAGTTTGGTTTCTTGCAAAATATGGTGAAATGATCAGAAGTAATTTTGTCCTCTTGTTTTGTGCAGGGCTTGCAAGGCAGGAGGATTTCCCTTACATTACTTACTACTGCCCACACTGCAATGCCCTGAATAGGTCAAAACAGCAAGAAGGTGTTCCCAATTCGGACTCCCCTCGTATTGTATCTTCAGTAATGGCAAGCAATGTTAACCCCATAAGGACTGTTAGTGGTACGATGAGTGACGGGACACCTGTAAGTAGTAGTCCACTTGCATCTGTTGTGGAAACCGTGGAAGTGAGTGAAACGGTTGTGTCTGCGAATGTGGATCCAGTTAGTTGAAGGCGGTCACAGATGGGTTGGGTTTTTCTTTGTGGGCAAGAGCTTTTTGAGTGCTGGGACTATAACGGCTTGATTGTTGTTTGGTTGTGTAATGTTAGATTTCCTCAAGGAGGAACTTGTGCTTGATGAATTACACATATAGATCATGTGGCATGGTTGCAACCCTCGTCTGTTTTGGGTTTATGCCACTTAGGTTACTGTGAATCGGTGAAGTTGATTTCGCTCAATACATGTGTGTTGTGGTTCTGAAAGTATATACAAGGAGGAATTTGTTGCCAAAATGAGATCAATATGAAAACAAATATAAGTTTACTTTTAGCAACAATGTTTTGAACTTTCAACTGCGTTGTGGGATCGTTTTTTCCTGTTTTGGAGATCGGAATGGTATTTATGAATTTGTTCATTTGAAGGTCATATACATTGCTTGTGAAATCACTCTTCTTTTACCAACGATCCCAATGAAGTTTGCAAGTGCATTTATCCTTTTCTTGATGAGCTTCTGTGAATTGAGTTCTTACCAATAATCAAGTAGCAATTTGATAGGAAGGGTAAACATTTTGTGAGTGTGCTCAGGATATTTTGGAATAGTTGGATTTTTCAAGCAAAAAGGAAAAATTACTTAATTCATTTTCATGGCTGGCTATTTTTATTTTTTTCAAGATGAATTACAAATATACTTTTTGAGATTTGATTAAAATATGAATTGCTTCTTATAGTTTTGGAAATTATATTTCACCTCATGAGGTTTTTAATTTCATAACAAATTATTTTTTTTATTAATAAATCATCAAATTAATTAATAGTTTTTAATGATATTTGAAATATATTTTAATTAATAATTTAAGTAATTTTATTATTGTATAGTAGTGCAATTATGAATTTTATTCTTTTAATTTATTAGGTTAAATAAAAAATTCTAACAATGAAATATTTATAATTTTTTAAATCATAGGAGACAATTTGTATTTTAAACAAATTTCAAATAATGTATTTGTAATTTACCATTTTTTTCAATTTTCGATAATTACTTCTTCATTTATTTATTTTTATTTCAGTCCAACCAAACAAAAAAAGAAAAACATGTTTCACTTTATTTTCTCTTCCCACCTTCTCTATTTTTTTTTTCTTTTACAAATAGGAAATATTTCAAATAACTATAATCACCTAATTATTTCAAATTTATGGAGGTTAAACTTTAAGAACCTTTATTGAAAGAATAATATTAAAATTTTTCATTCAGAAACTTTGTGAAGGACTACATGTCCATAATAATAGTGGACTCTTATCGTGAAAATTTAAGAAAAGTTTATATATTTCTTTTGAAGTCTACAAAAATTGTGTTTTAATAGTAACAATTTAAAAATTTTAAAAAAATTATTGATTAACCAAATTTGAGTTCGTTTGAATTATATAAAAAACGATTGACATTATTTTTATGGTTAATGTTTTGTGCCTCGAAAAATTCTCCCCCGAATGCCCCGAATGGCTGAAACGACGTCGTTTCAGCCATTCAATTTTTTTTTTTTTTCTTCTTCCTCAGTCTGATACGCAGGGAAGGAGAAGGAGAGAGAGAGAGAGAGAGAGAGGGAGAGAAAGAGAGGGAGAGGGAGAGGCCGTCGCCGTCGCCGATCGCCGATCGCCGCGCCTCCGCCTTCGCCCGGCGTCGCCTCTGGTTGATGGCCTCTGCTCCGATCGTCACAGCTCGCCCCGCCGCTCCTCCGCCATGGTTGATGGCCCCTCCAGCTCCGCCCCGCCCCGCCTCCGCCCTGGTTGATAGCCCCTCCAGTTCCGCCCCGCCTGCCTCCTTCTTCTTCCTTCTCCTCCTCTTCTTCTTCTTCTTCTTCTTCCTTCTTTTATGATTTTCTTCTTCATCTGAAAAAAAAATAATAATAATAATAATTCAAAACGCCGAAAACGGCGTCGTTTTGATTTCGGGGCAGATTTGGAGAAGCTCTTTCGAGCTCCCAATCGCAACTCTATTTTTATTAACCGCGACTATCACTTTTGCCTATGATTAATGATTTGTGCCTCGAATTTCCTTCCCCCGAATGCCCCTAATGCCCAAAACGACGTCGTTTTGGGCATTAGTTTTTTTTTTTTTTTTCTTCTTCTTCTTCTTCTTCTTCTTCATTTTCGGTCTGAACCAGAGAGGGAGAGGGAGAGAAAGAGAAGAGAGAAAGAGAGAGAGAGAGCAGAGAGGTGGTTCGCCGGTCGTCTGCCCACGTCGTCGTCGGCCCAGCCCCGGTCGTCGCAGCACCACCGCCGTCGCCTCCGGCCCCGCCTCCGCCTCCGCCTCCTCCTCCTCCCACTGGTATGACCCCCTCCAGTCCACTCCTCCTCCGTCCTCCTCCTCCTCCTCCCTCCCCCTCCTTCTTCTTCTTCTTCCTTCTTCTGCTGGAAAAAAAATAAATAAAAAAAAAAAATTCAGGACATTCGGGGGAGCTCAAATTCGAGCTCCCAATCGGTTCTGTTTGCCTATTTATATATCAACCATTATCTATTAAGAGGATGGGCATCCTATCAAATAATCTACTAAACTACCGTCCAACTGACAAATCGAATAATTCACCTACACAAATTTAAATAATTTAAGCAAGTTTAAATTCGGTAGATGTTGGAACGTTGTTAAAATTAAAATAATTACTAAAATATAGAAGAACAAATATTTGATCCGTCCACTGAAAACGCAATTCAGAGGGTAACTCCTGTTGGGCGGGCCTGCCTGCCTTATCATCAAGTGTCAGGGAACCCTCTGTCTGAAATTCCCGACTTTCAACTTCTTCTTCTTCTTCTTCTTCTTCTTCTTCGGAATTTCATCGAACACTAGGTCTGCATTTCCCAACCTGAATCAACAATGCTAACAACTATTCTCTCCTCCTACACCACAACCACCACCACCACATTTCCAGTCACCTATTCATTTACACAATTACCTTCTTCATCTTATTCTTCTTCTTCTTCCTCCAATTCCACTTCTTCTTCATTAACCCTAACCAGGACCAGAACAAGAAACCCTATCCTTCTGCGAGTGCGAGCATCATCATCTATGATTGAAAAGGAGAGACCGGAGAGCCAACGGCCTCTCACATTCCTCCGTGAATCGGACGATGAACTTTCTTCCATCTCAGATTCGAATTCAACTCCTTCTTCTTTTTCTGTGAGAGCTCGGTTTGAGAAGATGATAAGGGAGGCGCAGGACAGCGTTTGCTTGGCCATTGAAGCGGTGGATGGAGGTGGAAAGTTCAAAGAGGACGTCTGGTCGAGGCCTGGCGGCGGCGGCGGAATCAGTAGGGTTTTGCAGGATGGGGACGTCTGGGAGAAGGCCGGTGTGAATGTGTCTGTTGTGTATGGAGTTATGCCTCCCGAAGCTTATAGAGCCGCCAAGCCTGCTAATTCCTCTGATGTGAAGCCTGGTCCTGTTCCCTTTTTCGCTGCTGGGATCAGCTCGGTAATTTCTCTTCTATTTATGTAATTCTTTCCTAACTCATATATATATATATATAGGATGATCATGATTTGGGTTTGATATTGCATGATTTTGAGGTAGATGTGAGCCATTTGGAAAAATGTAGATGGAGTTTAGTTAGAATCTTGATTCGCCACCCTTATTCGCCAAGTTTTCCTAACTTTGTTCAGAAAACTAAGGTTGAACTTAATTAGTTTGAATAATCTTCTTCGTCCATTCAGCTGACGATGACCAAAGATTCCAAGAATGTTTTGCTTGGTTGGCCTTGAACATAGAAAAAACAAAAAAACAAAAAAAGTTCCCAAAATCATTGTAAGAAAATGTGCATATTTGTTTTTTGATTGTTGGAACATGGAAACTCCATTTGTATAAGCATTGGATTCCTGATTTGTATAATGAAACAACTTAAAATTCTATTACAACTCAATGTCAAATTGTCGATACAACTGGGTTGCATACAAGCATTGTAGTTTGATTGAGTGAAGTCATGTACAACTTTGTATTTTACGCCTGGTTTATCACTATCTTGTATCGGCACTTACAATTGTAATTTGAATTGGCTCGTCAATTCAGACTAAGCCATTACATTAATATTAACCTGAAGAGAGTTGATTTTAGTAGTTTGGCCTTTTGCCGACTTCAGGGATCTTATTATTTGGCAAACTATCATTTCATTATCATCGTACATATGTTATGGAATCTTTTTTCCCCATTAATATCATTGCCCTTTCTTTTTTTTCAGGTTTTACATCCAAAGAACCCTTTTGCCCCGACATTGCATTTTAATTATCGGTATTTTGAGACTGATGCTCCAAGCGGTATTCAAGCAGCCTTAGATATGACTTGCATATCATTCTTGCAAATTTACATTGTTGTATTGTGAATTTTTATGAGCATTTTTGTTCATGATAACTTCTTGACACTTGTTTTGCATCAATGTTTTGTATTGATTCTTGTACCATTTTATTTATAATAGTTTTTTGCAATAATGTATGTAGTCAGTTGCTTGAACTTTTATCCTTTCATTAGCTTTTGGGGCCATAGTCATAGACAGATAATTAATTGAAAATTAATGGTATCGTTTGTACATGCTACTGTATCATTAACTAATCCAGTTCATGTCAGCATAATAATAAAAAAGAGAACAAATCTAAATTTCACATGGAGTATGCTTTTAGGTATTTGATAAACTTGTTATGGGTTGATTTGAGTTCTATTTTTATGTGTCTCATAGTTTAGAATTCTGTTGGATATGTTTAGTTTTGTTTTCGTTATGTTTTCCTTAGGTTTTAGAAGCTAGTAGTGCGAAAAGGCATCATAAATAGATTCAAGAAGAAGAAGAAGACAAAGAAGCACGATGAAGTATCACATGGTTTTTTATAGACATTAGAGAACTACTTGTAGGATTTTAATTCCCATTTGGAAACCAAGACTCTTGACTTCCAAATAAGACCCATGAATAAAAACCCAATCACATATTACTCATGGGACACTGGTACATTCCTTGTCTAGAAAATTTCAAAATTACCAAAAATACGCCTTACCTATGAAACATATTAGAAAACATTTTTAAACTTGACACAAATAATCTTAAAATAAGACTCATCTAAGACTAAAAAGTGTTTAATATGGTTCTAATTGATCCCAAATGATTTCGGCTTGAAATTTAACGAATATCCAAACTTGAATGTTTCCTTCTTTTTTTTTTTTCCTTGTTCTTCTTATTGAGATCATCGTAGTTCAAAGTTTGCTAGTGCTGCTCTAATCAGTTTGGTGGCAGAGCTTATATAAGAGTGTTTAACCACCCTTGTCCTACAGTTGTGTCCAGCAAAAATAGTACTTTGGGGGAAAATGGAGAAGAAAGGAATGTTTTGCACCCTGAATTGAAGCTCCCAAGATGTTGCAAAACAGATGACAGAAACAGAAGATTTGAAAGAATAAAATGTAAAAGTACTGCAACCAAGTAACACAGTGAACATATAAACCAAAGAAAACTCTTTGAATAATGTTATTCATGATAAACATTCTAGATCATGTTGTTTGAATAATTTCCTTTTAGAAGTCGACAATTATCAATTGGAAGAATATATTCATTTCCTTTTATTTGCATTTGAGGACTCGTTTGCAAATTTCTCCCGGGAATTATTTTTCTTCTTGGGCTACATCATTGAAAATTTGTATGTTTACCTGTAGTGATGCTATGTCATTTTATGTTTTACACTGGTAAAATTGTACGAACTGGTGTGATGATTACTTCTAGATCAAGCTATGTCATTTATATGCAGATGCTCCTGGAGCACCAAGACAATGGTGGTTTGGTGGTGGTACTGATTTGACACCTGCGTACATCTTTGAGGAGGATGTCAAGCACTTTCATTCGGTATAATAAGCATGCTCACAATCTTGAATTCTGTCTGTAAGCTGAAGTTAAGCTACTTTTTACTAGATTCCATGTTTAGATGACAATGACAATGCAACTTTCTTGCTCATATGAACAAAACATAGTTCCCCAATATCATATGTGCTAGACTTTGTTTTTTAGACCTTCTGTAACTTAGTCTGCTGAGGAAGAAGGTAAAAGAACCAGTTGCTAGTGAAGTTGCAGTATACAGTCATAACTGCCACAGAAAGAATTGCAACCATGTAAACTAGTTTCTTTGGTCTTTGATTATGCATGAATAATTTTTACATAAGCACGTTGGCCTTGCTTTGTAGGTTCAAAAAAGCTCTTGTGACAAATTTGACCCTAGCTTCTATCCTCGGTTCAAGAAATGGTGTGATGATTACTTCTACATCAAGGTATCCCTCTAATTTTGTTTTTTAACTGATGTACTATTTTATGGTGCTGCCAGTACATTTTTTAATAAAATATTTATTAAATTAAAATATGTTCAGTAAATTTTGTTTAAATTTATCATTATTTTCAAATTTTAATGTTGCAGCTACTTTTCAATTTTTATTATTCATTGGTTGCAAATAGGTGCCTTTTTTTGTAGTTTTAGAATAGCTTTTTCTGCCCAGGAGTGATCTTGCCAATTCCAAACTAATGAGTCTGACCATTAACAAACCTGACTTAATTCATGCTTTAATTCTCCGTGGTATCAAAGTTTTCTGCAAATTCCATGTTTGAATGATATATGACAGTCGGTTGTCATGATGAGTCTGTTTGTTCGTAAATATCTTATTCTTCATTTTTTTTGTTTGTTGGTAAATCTGACTTTTACTAGGTTTTGGATTATTGGCAATGGAAATCAGGCATGAGGCCTTATAGTTTTCCTAATTCCTTTTAGTGGAGAAAGGGTGTCTCGAATTCATTGTATGCCTTGTGGTGATTACTTCCTGTTCTTAACTGAGTCTTGAAAATATAAAAGATTATGTACATTTTTAGCATTGTACTGACTGTTTGCACTGTACGCAGCACCGGGGTGAGAGACGAGGGCTTGGGGGAATATTTTTTGATGATCTTAATGACTATGATCAGGAAATGCTGCTTTCCTTTGCCACTGGTAATTGCTTGAAATAATATTTATTGTGTTTCTGTGCTTTTAGAAAGTTTCACTAGGTTCGTGGAAGTTTTACTTTTTTAACCCTAGATAGCAATCATTCTACTTTGAGAAATCCAAGTGTTTCCTGATGCGTGTTGGTAGATATCCGGCGAACATCCTCAAGTCCCAACACACAAATAAATAAATAAAGGAAATAAAAGGTTGCTTGTCATTTACATATTCATTCGTGATCTGCAGAATGTGCAAACTCTGTGGTTCCTGCATACATACCCATAATAGAGAGGAGAAAAGATACGCCTTTCACAGATCAGCACAAGGCATGGCAGCAATTACGGAGGGGGCGCTATGTAGAATTCAACTTGGTATCAAAACTATCTCTGAAGATCCATAGAGATGTATTTTTTTTAAAATATAAAATCTCTAATCTGAGCTTTTTTCCCCCTTATAATTTTCACAGGTTTATGATCGGGGAACAACATTTGGTCTCAAGACAGGAGGTAGAATTGAGAGTATTCTTGTTTCTCTTCCACTATCTGCACGGTGGGAATATGACCATGTGAGCTTTTATTCAGCTTTGTTGATCTTTCTATGTGGATGTTTCATCTAAGAGGTTTAAAAGGATTATTTATTTTTATTTTTGTGGTGCAGAAACCAGAAGAGGGGAGTGAAGAATGGAAACTACTGGATGCTTGCATCAATCCCAAGGAATGGGTGTAGTGACTTTCAGAAGAATTCTCTTGTATTATTTATCTCCCAAAAAGATATCAGAAGAATTCCCTTGTATCATGTTGAGTTTTTTGTCTTTGTTTTTGTTTTTTTTCACATTCCAAAAAGATATCAGAAGAATTCAGTCTTGATATAATGACTACTTGGTAAGTTGCATCTTCGTCAGTAATCCACATATTTAGAAGAGGTGATAAGAGGCAGATATGAAACTCCGGAATAAATACATTGTTGTGACCACTCTATAGTTATTGACTTTTTGCAGGTTAGCAAACTTCTAATTACTGGTTTGTAAATTCCCTTCTATAAATATGCTTAATCTATCAAATGGTGGTGTTGTCTATCATTTGGGCTTCTTTTTTTTTTGGTTGACGAATTAGCTCAAAGCAACCTCCCCATACAAGTAATCATTCTAACTTTTAGCTGTCGATTATAAGAAAATGGATACATAAAGTAAAGACAGCTTCGGCTACATATTTGTCGAGGCTTATGCACTCTTCATGCTGTTGAATTAAAGGTTGTCCTACTCAAATGAACGAGCGTATTTGGTTCATTGCAATAAAATTGGAACGGAATGGACATTTTGTCAACACTTATTTCTATTCTTATAAGTGAAAAAGGAAAGAATGTATATTCTAAATGCAATCAATATTCACTAATTTAAGAGAATTATCATTTCATCAGGAGGTAAAGAAAGTCAATATAATTCCCCCAAAAAATTATTCCAGCAAACCAAATATTGCGATTCAAGCAAAGGCTGTTTCCTCTGTTTCCGGGTTTGTGCCACTAGGTTCGGAATATGCAATGTTGCAAGATTGCTTTCAGCCCTGCAACTGCTAGGATGCTAAGAAAGGGAGATACGTAATATTCTCAATAGAGACAGGAACATTTATATATATATATATATATATGCTGTGAAATACACTTTTGACCATGACTTCCATGGAAATTGCAGACTCCATGGTTTCCTGAACTTCAGTGAATCTCAGACACTGGTGCCCACAAATTTCTTCAATATCCATCAGAAACCATCAAACTGAGGTCGACTTGCAACCAGCAAAGCATACAGCATAGCTACTTGTAGCAGGAAAAACCTAAGGTTGCCAGATAGTTGACAAAACTATTGGCCTGATAGCAGGGGTCCTCACATACATAGCAATAATAGATAATACAATCAAAACGGCAATGATACAACAAATACAGATATAGAACTAATAAAAAGAGTATTGTCCCCTCAATCGATATTGCAGTTTGCTGAAAATACAACAGGCTGTTCCGTTTTAAAAGACCGGAATCCAGCTCTATTCTATGAAACCAAAGTCCATTTGAGAGCTGTAATAAAACGCCTATCCACACAGACTGTACAAACCAACTAAAAAGCTCCTAAGCAAAATCAATTGGCCACTGAGAGAGAGAAAATAAGCATGGAAAACTATTTCCTTTTTAACAGTGCACACCGTTCCCATTACTATAAGGGACGCCCAATGACCAATTGGCAGCCTTCTCTCCATTTCCGTACTGGTGTGATTTTATTGCAGAAGTACCATTGCTCCTTACACTTGCCTTTGTCACACCCTTCTTCAAGAGGGTATCTAACTGCCCACAAGCTGCAGCTATAAGTCCTGCTCGCATTTAATAAACAACAATTTTGTCAGTATATGTACAATGATGTTCCCAACTTGAGACACTAAAAAATTCAAAGACCCAATAAAACTAGGAGGCAATTCAAGCACAAAACATGCCCAATCTAGGAATTTTACTATTCAAAACTTGCTGCTGAGCAATTCCTAATTCCTAAAGAAAAGAGCATGTGGACACTAACGTGACAATTGTACATGGATTGAATTTCTGGCCTTTATATTAGAAAAAACTACAATGATGTGCAGAGAAGGTAGAACTTAACAAGCTTGAATTATTGGTTAATATTTTATAAGTAGGGCTAATAGGGGGCTTACTAGATCAGTGGTTAAAACTCGGCCTACTAACCTTGAAGTTTTAGGTTTGAACTTGAGGGAAGCTACTTCATGCAGATTATGCCAAAGGTTAAGGTCTGTACCCAATCTAACCCTCCCACACCCCCATTCAATGGGGACTTAATAACGAGTGTAGTTTTTTAAATTTTTATAAGCAGGGCTAGATATTTAACTAGGTCAGTAGGGTGGAACTTGAATTCCTTGTGGAATATGGCATACAGCATACACACAGCTTGAATGAACTACTTCAGATGCCTACTAAACGCAGACCTTCAGTCACTGAACCAGTGCTACAAGTCTCAACCATCAAAAGGCTAGATTCCTAGAAAATCCTTCTCCAATAAAACATTACATTAAAGCCACCTACTCCTTTTTATTTCACTTATTATTTGTGAATAACTTTCAGATTTTGATGTCTGCATACAAAGAGTAAATGCATAATTTTTTTAAAAAAAAAGGCTATTTATGAATTAATATTTTATAAAGATATAAATTCTTAGTAGTTAAAACCTTTGGAGGAAATATGGGGCATGACTATTTAATTGCGAGTGGGATGGTAATGTTTTTGCCTTTTCAGGCATAAGCACCTACCTACAAATGATATTTACAAATAATTAATAAATGCAGTGAATAATATGGGATGATAATTTAGAGGAAAGTTAAACATTATTAAGTTCACCGTATTACCAAGTTAGTTTCACTGGGCTTAACAAAGTACATGGTTATGAGTACAATAAGCAATGTAGTCAAAAGCCACTTTGTATCCTAAGGAACTTTTTAAAAAGAAACCCTCATGTTCTCACTCTACTGCAGCCTTGAACAAGGGCGAGGAGCTACAGACCCACAATTTAGAATGCACAATGACATGACAACAGATTTGGGCCTTACATGGTTGAGTTTGTAGCAAATTAAAGGTTGACACATAACATGCCATGTCATTGTGGGTAAATTAGAGAAGATTTCTTAGGGGTCTCAATCTTTTTCCATACAGAATATAACTATAAGCATCAAATGAAACAAGTGAACAACTCCAGCAACCTATATAAAGGGTAAAAGTTCAAAATGAATGCAAAATGAAAACATATATCTGGCTCTCATCATTTTAACATAAGTAAAATTCAGCAAATTCTCAATGTTTCCTCGCCAGATGAATTTGAGATGACTCAAGCAAATACCTAAGAAAAGAGCAGAAGGTTTTCCTGGTCTTGATTTGAACTCCGGATGGAATTGGACACCAACAAAGTATGGATGGTTAGGCAGTTCAACGATCTGCAAGACCATACACCAATATAAGTAATTAAAATCACCAGTAGTGTCAAACTATCTCAGCAACTCAAAAAATTACAAGAGATAATTCCATGACTACGTTACATCTACCTCCATGCGTTGACCACTTTCATCTTTGCCAGTAAAAGAGATGCCAGCTTTTTCAAATTGTGCTACCATATTTGGATTCACCTACGTACGAAAAAATTATTTCTCTAGCCAAAATACCTACTGAATAGACATTGCACCAATACGCAAACAACAGCTCTGGGGAAATATGTTTGTGAATGATAAGTACCTCATATCTGTGCCGATGTCTCTCATCAACGAAACTCGTATTGCCATACCTAGCAGAATTCATATTGTTATCAATTAGACAATACTAGGCATGTTAGTTCAGAATACCTGTCTACGAAGCACGGACACTTCTACGAAGGTGATGTATCCGTGTCAGACACTGACACTCTTTGGACACTTCCTCGACACGCGTCCGACATTTTTCAAAACATGTCCTATTTTTTATTTTTATTTTAAAGATCCGGACACTCTTTTGACACATGGAGAACACACATGCCTATTGCTTAAACACACATGTCTATTGCTTAAAGACATATATGTCTACCGATTAAACACAAGTGAAACTAATTATAAGTTTGAACAAAACAACTTAATATACAATAATAAAACAAAAATCATATAAATTTATAAAAATTAGTGTCACATTGCATTTTTTTATTATCTTTGAATGATATATTCATATATATAATAAATATATAAAATTATATATTTCATGTATATCCCCCACGTATCATGGGTTCAATGATTAAGACTTGGCCTAATAACCTTGAGGTTATGGGTTCAGGTCTTCGGGCCACCACTTTGTACATTATACCAAAGGTTAGGTGTGTGCTCAATCTTTTCCCTCTCAAACACATATTAATGTGTACTAATTGGGCGTTGTTTTATGTGTCCCCCACTTGTTGTGTCCTTTATTTTTTGAAAATTGGCATGTCAGCGTGTCCATGTCTTATCCGAATCGTGTCGCGTGTCCGTGTTACTTCTTAGATACTTGTGCATAAAAAATCCTTCATATGTATCTATGTGTTAATTGTTCACACGTGTCAAGTCCCATGAGGTCCATTTCATGAAAATTTTAACTTAAAAAGATCCCAACTCATTAATTTTAAGTGTATGCATATCTCTCTATGCTAACTACTTTATTGCATTCGAGGGGTAAACTTAGGGTTCATCCCACAAAAATTAGACGTTACACTTTCTCCAAAAGCATGCATCAGGTGTACAATCTACGCTAATATATAAAGCAAACACATCTGTTGGTGGGTGTAGATGTCACATAATTTTTTTTTCCAAAAATGCCCCCAAAATGTAATAACTACTATAAACTGCTTCAGATAACTGCCATAGTTATCAGATCCAATTACAAATTGCACACTATACCCACCTCTAGTAAACACATATGCGTGCATCTGAGTAGGTTTCTATGCCACTGTAGCCAAGAGTACTTACAGTTTTGCAGATATGCAGTCTGAAACCTGAAAAAAAGTCCTCCTTGATCCAAGACGCATAGTTCCTCCCATATGAGTTTTTGAGCCCTATAAATGGTTACAAAATCAGATTTGTCAATAGAGAGAGAGGAAGAAAACCGAAAAGTAATTAAAGTTATCCTCCTCTAGAGCAGAGTGCTAAGAGATCTAAACCTCTAGCATAAATATAACACAAGGGTTGCGCGTGGTAGGATCAAATTCAGTGCTGTTTGCATCTTGCAGTCCAAGAACAGATCGAGCAAACTCAATGACAGCAATTTGCATTCCTAAGCATATTCCAAAGAATGGAATCCTATTTTCCCGGGCATACTTTGCAGCAACAATTTTCCCTTGCACCCCTCTGTCACCAAACCCTCCAGGAACAAGCACGCCATCTGCACCCTAAAGGTAAAGAGGCTTATCATAGAGCTAATAGAAAAACCAACTGCAACATAAGAGGAAATTATGAACCACTACTCCTAAGAAAGTAACTTCCCTAATCCAATTTCTTTTTTTCTTTTTTTGCTGTTAAACCCTAATATGTACCAACCTTCAACAACTTCCAAGCCGCTTTATAAGCATCAGGGTTCTGCATGGAGAAAACATTTGTAAGAAGATAAAACATATACAGAAACATGACCAAGAACTTAAAATTGATAATGACCTCTTTAGCAGTTTCATCTTCAAGATCACTGGACAAAACCCAATCAATACACAGTTTCCTGTGGCAAGCAACAGAAGCATGCAAAAGAGCCTGCGAATAGTATACCTTACAGATTAGTCAGTGGCAACATCAAACTTGCCTCCTCACAAGCCACAACACAAGATGTATGCAAAAACATGCACTTATTCATCCATTGGATTTAGATGGGACATGGGAGAACAAAGGCTCCACATTATCCCATGTATACAAGTGTTGGAGATCTTCAATACATAAATTAGAACAGAGTGAATATTCGTGTGTGTGTGTGTGTGAGAGAGAGAGAGAGAGAGAGAGAGAGAGGGAAGGGAAAGTTATTATAGTCACATATGGCTGAACCATCTTAGACATTCTCCCCACAAAGCATTCCTATGTTATTATGTTTTCTCTTGTTACACCACTATCCAACTCATGACTTCAACATACTTAATGCAAGTGCACTCGAACTATCTTGCAGAGCTCCCATTTTAGCTTGGCAAGAATTGTCCCATCTCACAACCTACTGGATAGCTTCCACTATTGACCTTCAAGTATAAAGCAGGATATTGCAACTAAACAAAAGGGAAAAGCTATCAACCTTAAGCACACATACTTTCTCCTAGCTTCCGTTCTCATTTTCTCATGCGAAATATTAGAGATTATCTCCTCCAAGAAGCTTTGAATCTGGACTGCCACTCTCACCATCTAAGATTGTCTCTACTCTCACCTCCCACACCTCCAGCGGTCCAATTTTTTTTTTGCAACCTCCAGCGGTATGCCAGCTCAATACTTACCATCTTCCCATAAGGCTCCACTCCAGGCTATCCACCGTCCACATGCAATTCGAGACGAGCAACATTTGACAGAAGCCATAATAATTAGACAACACTAAGTCTACAAGTATGAGTCAGGCAATCTTATAAAATACAAACTAGAACTACCAAATGTCTTAATGAGCTACATCTTCTGTATTGGTTGGGACAACCTACAGGACAAGAATAGAAATCCTAATTTTATGAATCCTAAATCAAATTGAATAGAGAATCATCAAGATTCAATACAAGCTATAAAAAACAACGTCAAACAATTGTATATACAAATATATATATATATATATGATTTTGACATTTGTTATACAGTAGTTCTTATATGAGAACATGATTACAATGCCTAGTTAGAAAGACATTGCCTTCACAGCAAGATATGTAGATCCAAATCCGACCAATCATAACATTACTCAAAAACTACAATATCTCTTAACATTCAAAAATGGACCTAAGTGAAACCTAAAACACTTTAAAAGTTGTGTATGCTAATTGTTCAAAAAAATTATTAAAACAAAAACAAAACAAAAAAAACAAACAGTTGCAGAACTATTGGGTCTGACGAGCAAACATAATATTAAACCATAATCATTTCATCAAAATAATAATAAATAATTTATGAGTGCAAGTTACATTAATCTTAAACATCATTGAACAATGTAATATAACATTTTTCTGAGGAAAAAAAATAAGAAAAAAATGTTAAAGAACATGTTGAATCTGATTAGATCTTACTAAAAATCCTTTGAACAAAAAATCATACATAAGTATTACTTATTTTCATACTAAACACTATTTAAAAGTTGTATTATGTCATATTCACAACAACAACAGCAAAAAAAAAAGGGATCAGAATCTGTTGGACCCAATAGTTTCAAGAATTGCATGAATCATAAAAAGTTAATCAAACTGTGAATTGATTGTAAATCGTATGATTCACCATAAATTCTATCCCAAAATAGATCACCCATAAATTCACATCAATCCATGCATGAATCGCGAATCAAATCACTAATCGTAAGATACTAACAACAGAGCTTCCATTCGTCGACCAAATTTGTTTTCTGAAGGCTTCATTTAATTTTATAATATTAATCCTTAAAACTTATCTTTACCAACTATAACACCGATACCCTTCTCCAAGTGTACAAAACTTCATTCATACTGGAAAGCCCCAAATTTATCATAAATAGTGCTTCTAAAAAACAGCCTCGCCCTGAAGCGCTACCCTAGACTGGAAGCTGCAGCAATTCTGGTTGACCAATTAAGTCATGCCAAGTTCAGCTGCTCAAGAAAATCAGAAAAATTGGTAATCCATCTTCATCCGCTGGAAGCTGCAGATGATCAAAACCATCCTTTCCCTGTTGACAAGCAAAATGGCACAAGGCTGGCTTGATCCCAAAAACATGGCATTTTACCAGCCATTAAAAAAAAGTAAAAAGTAATGGCATCAGAGATAGGATGTTTCATTCACAGAAAATTAGATAATCCATCTCCATTCTCTGGAAGCTGCAGATGATCAAAACCATCCTTCTCCTGTTGACAAGCAAAACAGCACAAGGCTGGCTTGATCCCCAAAAAAAATGGCATTTTATCAGCCATTAAAAAAACCTAGAAAGTAATGGCAGTAGAGATAGAATCTTTCATTCATAACCTAGAAAAAGATGCAAGGAGATTTATATTGCAAATAGAATGCTGTCATTAACTACAGTATATGAATTACTGGAAGCACAAATATAGCTGACAAGGTAACTTGGAAGGCATAAATAGCTGAGTTCACCTTTAGGACAGACAGGTAAGAATCTGAAAGGCCTGTATATTTTCCAACCATGGCAATTCGGACCTGTAAATAAAAATGACATAAATCGTAATACATGGGCAGCAAACAATAGACAAATCTGAATCCAAGAAATGCTAGGAACCTACAGGCTCGTGTAACCTGTCACAGAGTTCAGCCCTAGATGTCCATTCCTTCAATGTAGGTATGCCGGCAACACTACATGAAATAAACTCAATCTCATCACTATGCCAGCAAAAGACCAAAACTTTAAATCACAAAAATTTCGTCCGCCATAACAGATGAAAACGAAGAATTGAGATCGATAGACAAACCTTGATAGCTTCAGCACTTTCAAGATTGCCTCATGTGCCTTCTGATTCTAATTAAGAGGGAAAACACATATTTGCTATGAAAAATGGACTAGTGGAAACTAGAGATGAGAATAAACTTCAAATCAATCACAGAAATCACTTACTTTTAAAAGCAAAGGAACATGCCAGATGTTGGACACATCATAGAGAGTGATGATATTTTGTTCCTGGAAAACATGTGGGTTTAACAAAGTACAACTTGCCAAGCAGATAGATAAATATACCAAGGAATGTGACAGCCAAAAGAAATTTTCAAAAAGGAAAGCAAGAAAGAAATCAAAATACCGGAACATGGCAAAATTGAGAGAGTTTGGTCACCACATTTTCATCAAGTTCCTGAAAATGCATTCAGGTATCATCACATGTCAAATCATGCACAAGTACACACATGCAAAGGTAACAAGTATGATTGATGCACATATTGATAGAGAGAGAGAGAGAGACCGTTGTGCTGCGGCAAGCTAATATATTTGGCGTCAACCCCAGACTTCTTAGTCCCCTAACACTATGCTGAGTTGGTTTTGTTTTCTAAAACATGGTAAATAAAATTACTAGTCATTATACTGACAATGCAATTTCTGTAGTAGTTAAACATAAAAAAACGCCCCTGCTTCAACAGTATAAGAGGCAGAGTGTGTGAATTATGCATCTTAGAACTTTACCTGCTCACCAACGACATTCAAAACAGGCACCAGGCTGACATGTATCAAGCAAAAGTTGCCATCACCTGAAAAAGGGAGCATTTACCAAAAGAAATCAAATAGATTAAAGATCTAATAGGTAAGTTGATCTGACCACTTCTAGCTCTTTGAAGAAAGTAGTTGATTACATTTGTACTATAAATTGAATTCATATATGCTTACCCACACGGCAGGAGAACTGTCCTAGAGCCTCAATGAATGGCATTGACTCAATGTCCCCTACATAAAAAAATAGAAACTTTTTAGCTAACAAAAATAGTAAATCAACTCATGTTGCCACACATCAAGACTTTGTTGTTAATATACCTATAGTACCACCCAATTCAATGACACAAACATCAGCTGAACCTTCTTTTCCATCCACTGGAATCATTGCTACACGTTCAATCCATTCTTGAATGGCATCGGTGATGTGCGGGACAACCTGTCCAAAGGAAACAAAATTTGAAAACAGGGAATATGCATGGGAGGTAACTTTTAAGAGAGAGTATAATGTACACTTTTAACATTTGAATTCAGCAGTAAAGAAAGACCTGAACAGTTTTCCCCAGATAGTCTCCCCTTCGCTCCTTGTCAATTACGGACTATCACACAACAACAAAAGGTAAATGATTCAATAATCCAGGATCTTAAGAATCTCCAGCAGCAACCATGTGATACACTAGAAGACTGAGCACACTACGTGTGCAATTGAAACTGTCAATAAGATCATGGATGGGTGAGAGTGAAGAGAGAGAATGTGTTTGTGTAGAGGCAAACAGTTGACTTTACTTTTTAGTCCTTGCAATAACTGATAGAAAAAAGTAAATATTTGGAAAAAAAATATAGTGGTGTTGTGGTTTTTGGGAAAAAAATTGTGTGACAAAGGTTCAAACCAAATTGAGCTGTGTGTAATAAAATAGATAAGATCATGCCCAATTTATATCACTTGCCTGATAAATTTTTCCAGTCGTGATATTATTGTCACGTGTCAGCTTGATGTCCAGGAAGCGCTCATAGTTTCCAAGGTCCAGGTCCACCTTCAAACAAAATGGTTTAGTACTTCTGTTGGTATTACATGAAAATTTGCAGTTCTCCAAATCCATTTCAGGCAAAAACAAGAGTTTGTTTTCAGATGCAAAACAAGGAACATGAGTAGCAACAAGCTATAAAAATTGAGAATTATACATGATGATGAAGTGGAATCTCTATCAAATTTGTCAACTTCATTAATTTTTTGTCGATTTCAAAGCAATAGCGCATATAAGTCCACATTTCATCTCAACCGTAATCTCCAAAGTCACAGGAATTCATTTAATGGATGAGAATAAATAACTCCTTGGGAAATAACTCCGATGAGAAGAAAAAATATGGCATTAAGAGAACTTCTTAGTTTGTTCAAAAAAAGAAGGAAAAAAAAAAGAGAGAGAACCTCTTATCTTAATCCATCCCTAGTCACCCCATTTCAAGGCATTTCAAGTCAAGAGATAGATAAATTGACACATCTCATTGCACTAATTTCGGGTGTCTTTAGTGATTGAGGGATTTAAAGACCAAGAAGTGAGATATTTGACTTGTCAACTCTGCTTTTGCTTTCTATCTTTGTCCATAAAATCTTTTAAGTTTAATTAGAGAAAATAAAGAGGGCAACCACCAAGGATCATCCTAGTTGGTAAGGGAGTTTGCTCCTCTCCTTATTAACCAGGGTTCAAATTCTCTATTACTCAAACGGAAGTCTGACAGTTTAGGTGAATTGACTAGCTTCCCCCAATTTGACTTATAAGGGTGGATTGCAAATGTGGATCTTAAGGATTCTGCCTTGAGGTGTCCTGGGCATCCAAAAAAAAAAAAGTACATAAATAAATAAATGGGGCAAAAGAAATATTATTTAGTATAATGAAACAAACTTATCCAAGTTTCATCGCTTTCATCATCAGTAACTATCTAGTATAATGAAACAAACTTATCCAAGTTTCATCGCTTTCATCATCAGTAACTATCTAGTATAATGAAACAAACTTATCCAAGTTTTATAGCTTTCATCATCAGTAACTATTTAGTATAATGAAACAAACTTATCCAAGTTTCATTGCTTTCATCATCAGTAACTATTTTGTAATGTGATGCCAAAATGACCCGGTACCTACATTTTATTCCGGCGAAGAAACAAAACACCTCATACGAATACGATCTCCAATTAACAACTCAAATTATAAAATCTTCCTCCTCAGATCTCAGAAGTCCGAACTTCCAAGAATAATAAGAAAACAACAAGCCCAACCTTGAACATAAGAAATTACAATAAAAAGTACATAAAAATAAAAGTCACAAGAGTAAAATAAAGGGAGCTTCTTATACCTCTCCGCCATCATCAAGGACAAACACTTCCCCGTGCTCAAAAGGAGACATCGTTCCCGCATCAGTGTTCAAGTAAGGATCTGAATGAAAGAACAAATGGTGATTAAGAAAAAATTACTTTTTTCTCAACTGGGTTCTGTAATTTGAGAAACAAAAAATAAAAAAGCAAAAACCATGAGACAGAACCTTTTTTGAACCTTACAATTTTAAAGCCCATTCACAAGGGGGAAATAAAAAATAGAGAAAGATTAGGAAATTTTTCAAGACTGGAAATTTAACAGGGGTCTCAAAGGCAAATTATTATTTTTTTTTCTTCAAATATTGCAATATCGGAACAAATCAATGGCGATTACACCCCCTAATGCTGCCAATATGTAGGGGAAAAAATTCAAGAAGTTTCAATTTGAAGTTAACTGCAATTCACAAAACAAAATTTCATATAAGATGGAGGCCAAAACAAAAGTATGCTGCTTTAAAAATAAAAAGTAAAAAATAAAAAAACTCCATAAAAAGTAGTAAAAAAGACATCCAGATTCCCAGCTAAGTTCTGTATATAGAACAAAGTAAAATCAGTACAAAAGAGCCTCCTTTTTTTTTCCAATAATACAAAACCCACATTCCAGGACTAAAAGACTTGTGCAAAGAGAGTAGAAACATACAGAAAACAAATTTCCCAGAACAGAAAGAGAAAGAAAAACAGAATATGGTTTTGGTTTTTCTTTTTAACACAAGGGGTCAGCGGTTTCTCTTCTTCAGACCTAAAGATTGAAAACCCAACAAGGCAGATTTCAAGATTTCAATCGAAACACAACAAAAAACAAAAATACACAAAATGGGTATATATGTATATACATCTATGTATTTACAAATTTATGCATATCTCTGTTCTCTCTCTAACCTTCATGTTCTCTGTGTGTGTGTGTGTGTGTGTGTGTGTGTGAGAGTGTGTTTGAGGAAAGAGAACAGACCAATCTTAATAGAAGTAACACGGAGGCCACACGCCTTGAGAATGAGGCCAATGCTACTCGCGGTCACTCCTTTACCAAGACCGCTCACTACTCCACCAGTCACCAACACGTACTTCATCTCTCCCTTTCTTTCTCTTTCTTGTTTTCTGGTTTTTTTTTCCCCCTCTTTTTGTTTGTTTTTCTCTTCTTTTGAAATCAACTTAACTCACAAGAAACCCTCTTGTTCTTCTTCTTGGCCTGTAAAGATTGACTTGAATGGCTATATTGGGAAAAAGCAAAGATTGAGAGAGTAATGGGTAACTATTTTTGACTAGAGAGCAAATGGAGAGATGGATATTTGAAGAGTGAAAGGAACAGAGAGTATGAGAAGGAAAAGAAACAGAGAGAGAGAGTGTGTGGGGAAGTGGAATATTGAAAGGAAAGTGAGGGAAAATGAGAAAGAAAATGGAGAATGGCGGTGGCTAGAAGAAAGAATGAGGAAGGAGATGTGGCGGTGGCGTGGAAGAGGTAGAGAGAGGCAATGGCGGCTTTTATAGGTATCATAGACACACAGCCAAACCTGTAACGATTTCCCATTTAATATAGTCATAAATTAAAATTATAAGTCAAATTTAAGAAAATAAAATTAAAATCCTATAAACCCTCCTCCTCAAAAATATATATATATATATATATTTGAAACCCTGCCTACCCGACCCGGCTGCCGCCTTGGTTTTTCAATTTCAAATTCAAAAAAACCTCGGTTGCGTTGGGTAAAGTTTTGTAAATATGATTTGAAAGTATGAGTTATATTTTGAATTTGTGAGTTTTAGAATTATGATTTAAGTGTGAAAAATTTGTTTGGTGAAAGAGTTTTGAATTGAGTGGGAAATTTTTGATGTAATATATGATATTTGATACAAAAACTTATAACTTATAATCAAACATACAACTCAAAATTCTATTAAAGCAAATTAAAAAAATTTAAAAATTAAGAAAATATTTTTTTCGAATATATAAAAATTAACATATGTCAATTGCAAAAAAATATATATATATATTGCGCCGTTCCAGTCAAGCAGCCGGACGATTGGTGGGACGACCGGTTAGGCCAAATTTAAAAAAAAAAAAAATTTGAAAATCACGCCTCAAACAGAGTTTTGTACAGAGTTTCGTAAATGTTGTGGAAATGTGATTTGAGTGTGGTATCCAAGCATCATGTTGGAATGTGGGGGTAGAAATATAGTTTGGAAATCATTCCAAATAGAGCCAAGGGCTATTTTAAGAAGATGCTTAAAAGTTAGTTTCTTTTTTTTTTTTACTTTTTTAAAATATATATATATATATATAAATGAGAGATGGTGTGATTCAAAATGAATTAAAAGTTGGAAAATAACTTTTAACTATCTTTTCAAAATAGCTCTAAGTAAAAAAATTATTGAGAAAATTATAAATAAAATATCATGCCATATAAAAAAATAAATTTTGAATAATAATTTAATAAATTTAAATAATAATTTTTTATTTATAATATAAATCATCCATCAATTTTTGTTAAATAAATCCGATGAAAAAGTTTATTTTAATCATGAAACTCACTGTATACATAAAATGTATAAAGTTTCATTTAATTTAATAAATAAAATATTATTTTTTAGTTAGTTTTACTCTTAGGCCTCGTTTGGGAATCTTCCCTTTTAGTCAAAAAGTTACTAAATTAGCCAAAAAGCTAACAACTCATACCAAAAAGTCAAAGATTCTCTTTTCTCTCTACTTTTTGCACATCTTTTCGTAAAAAGCCAAAAAATCATCCCAAACATACTAATTTTTTTTAGCTCATATTTTAGCCAAATAACCAAAAAGTTACTAAATTAACCTGTTCCCAAACGGGATTGTTACAAGCATCAAATTTTCAAATTTTTATTTTATTTTGTAATTTGCCCAAAATTGTTTGTTTTCAGTTAAAAAGGTAAAGGGGAAAAAATAATAATAATAATAAAATACGAAGAAGAAGAAGCAGCTAAGAACCCATTTAACTTTTCCAATTAAAAAAAATAAAAAAATTATGCCTTTGTATTTAGTGATAAAAAATCTCAACAGAAATTCATTTGTGTATAATAATACCCTTTATTTATTTTAAAATTTAGCTGAGTTTTTAACATTTACTAAAAGAAGTGATATGTGTCAAAAATTATAATTCAAACAAAGTATGTATACAAATTTATATCATTAAAGTGAGACTTGTTTGAACTTTTAAATTTTTACTATTATATGACATATCAATTAATAAAAAAAAATAATCAAAATTTATGAATTTGTATAATATTTTCCTTCAAAAAAAAAAAAAATCTTAATTTTTTTGTCAAACCACCTCTTGTCAGGGGGCCCGAACGAAGACAGTAGTGAATAGGCGTATAACCCAGCAAAATATCATAATAAATAGATAATAGATTTTCCTCTATTTTCATTTTAAAACCAGATTGCTTTCCCACCTGTTTTCTAGGGTTTCTCTCTATCCAAACATCCCAACCTTCACGTCTCCCTACTCTTTTTCTTCCTTTATGATTTATTTATACTTGTTAATTTTTATTGGATGAATATTCGTATTAAATATTTATTTAAATATATTATCCAAACATAGAATAAAAAACTATGTATAGCAAAATACAGGTTTTCTAAACGGCTGACTCACCGTTCAAAAAAATAAACGGCTGACCCATTGATATGGACATGTTTCTTTTAGGAAAAATTACCCATTAACCACGTTTAAACCGAGGCAAATTTAAAATACATTACTATAAAAATTAAAAATTAAAAATTAAAAATAATGCTAATTATTCAAAATAATATGGAGTGAAAAATTTGACCCAACCAAAAAAAAAAAAAAAAATCAAAACATTAAATTACATTACTGTAAAAAGTAATGATAATTATTCCAAATAATATGGAGACCAAAAATTGACTAAAAAAATATTCAAATAAGATAAACCACTTTAACTATCAATAGTTATATGTCAGTAAATACACAAATTCATAAGTTTTATAAATTTTTATTACCTATAGATGTGACACCGGTTATATTGAAGTGAGTTTTGTTTTAGATTTTAAAATATTATTATTGTATCTCACAGTAAAAAAAATTATAATATATTTTAAATTTTTCATAACATTTTTCTATTTCAATTACCAAGATTTGTATTAACCATTTGGCTACATTTGTCAATCCCGCAATTGGTAATTGACACAATTTTCACAAACCATTAAGTTTTATTGAGCACACAACAATTCATCACTTGGTACTCGAAATCAAATACTGAGAGTGAGAGTGAGAGTGAGAGTGAGAGAGAGAGAGAGAGAGAGAGTAGTGTATGCTACAATGATGCTCTGACTCATTGTAGAACGAAAAAAGATGAAACCATGCATGCAAGATGACTATGAGACTCAACAGTGATGAAGGCGAAAACGAGTCATCGTATCGTTAGATGGAGAGGCAAAGTAATAGCAATGTTCATCATCATTGTCATGGTGGTAGAAGCACAAAGATAAGGGGTAAAATCGTACAAATCTTAATCTATGTTCAAGTAATAAATTAAGGTCCATTAAATTTATTGAAGTGTTCTTATTCAATTATAAAATTACGTATTGAGGACTATTGGTCAATTTCTTACTTTTTAAAAATAAATAAGTAAAAAATGACAATATAGTGTGGAAGGAAAGGATATTCCAACAATGGGATTGGGATAAAAAGTTGTCTTTCCTCACTTTCCGAAAGTTCTAATGGAGAGAGAGAGAGAGAGAGAGAGAAACGAATGGAAAATGGGGATTGTGGTGGTCAAAACTCAGAAAGAGAAAAGGGAAAGGAATGGAAAATGGGAAATGGGAATTGTGGTGGTCAAAACTTGATCAAATCAAAAAGTAATAATTTAAATCCATCCAATTGAAAAAGGAAGGAATGAGAATCGTTTATCCTTATGTTTCAAGAAATGCCACCTAACACCCAAACCAACGTCCCACGGCATAATCAACCAACCATCATTATGGGCAAATATAATAAGTAAATGATCCATACATCTTAATAGTTAAATTTAATTTTTATTATGTTCTATTAAAAATAAATTTTAGTATAATCGTTGCTAAAAATAATTTTTTGTGATGATTTTTTATATGTCATTAAAAATTGATAATTAATGACTTTTTTGTTACGATTTTTATAAATTGACGCTAAAAGTTACAATTAGTGACATTTTTTTGTAATAAATTTTTCAAACTGCCGCTGAAAGTTAAAAATTATCGACTCTTTTTTGTGACAATTTTTTAATCTATTGCTAACATTTATAATTAGTGACATTTTTTGTGATAATTTTTAAACTGTCGCTAAAAATTAATAATTAGTAACATTTTTAATAGTGTATGATAAAAAATGTCATTAATTATCATAAAACTTACTCAACAATAAGTCTATTAAATATAATTTCAATGTCAAATATGACACAAATTTATAAATAGTTAATTACACCAATGCCTTTATCATCTTTTTAGTTATAAAAATATATCATTTTTATTTCTTCCATATTACTTTCAAAAGAGATTTTTTTTATATGATTTTTAAAATTGAGAGGATCAATATGTACAAATTTGTATATGATAGAGTAAAGCGATATTTATTAATAGTTAAAGAAATCTTGATATAATTAACACTTTATAAATTGATGGTGATATGTTTTGGTGCAATTCTTGTGTGTATAGGACATAAAATGATTCCTTTTTTTTTTTTTTTTGTCTTGTGGAATTTATTTCTTATTAATTTTCTTAGATACACGAATAAAAGTAACATAATATAAAACATTTTGTTAATTATTATTCTAAGAATATTTGTTAATAAATGTGAAATAATGTTACGTTATATGTGTTATAGTTAATATATAATTATTTTAAGTTTGTTAACCGACTTGTACCATATTAAATTTCAAATATATTTTACAAACTTAATAACTTTTACCATATTAAGTTTCAAAGACGTTTTACAAAATTTAAAAGGTTTCATAGTTATGTAAAAATTAAAAAAATTAATTTTTAAATATAGTGCTAATAATTGGCAACAAGATCTACAATTAAAGTACTTAATCCAATTTGTTCTACCTCATTAAATAAAATAAAATATTTGTCACATTAATATTTTATCATACATATATTATATTATATCCGCATCTCGTATGTATAGCATACCCCTTGTGCTTTCGATTTAAATATATTTGAAATATGATTTGCGTATAAAATTGTTAAATCAACATCTATTAATTTCTTGAATTTATAATCAACTCCTCTTTCATCTGAGGGTTCGTTTAGGATGTGAGTTGGCTTTTTAAATTTTTGACTATTTTAACTTAAGTTAAAAAGTTTCGTTTGGGATAAATTTTTTGATTTTTTTGAGAGAAAAAATGAAATGATTATAATTTGGATGTAATATTTTGTCTTATTGAATTAAAAAATTTATTTTATCTTTTTATGATTATTTTAACCAAAAAACTCTATTTTAAGTTATGCCAAACGAAAACTGAATATTTATATATACATCCTTTATATTTGATTTATAGACAAATATTGGTTATTGAGCTCGACGATAATGTATGTATGTATGGTTTGGAAGAGCATGTGCAACTATGGATCAAAAGAGTGGTATATGCTTAATGCTCTCCAACCCTCTCAGTTAAATATTTCCAAGTGCTTGGCCTCCAATGAAACTTTTCTCACATTATATATTTTACTTATCACAAATCTTGCATCATCTATGGCGTGCCTTAGTATTTTTAATTTGTTAAATATATTTATATTTATTTTTTACAATAACCCAACATATCAATAACTTGGCTCTGATACCAAAGAGTGGAAAAGAGTTCACAATTTTTTTCACAGTTTCTCTCAATTTTTGTAAAATTTTTAGTTTGCTGTTTTAAAATTCAGTTATTAAAGATGGAAGTAGCAGTTGTATTTTCCAGTTACTTCCAGTAAACAATTCTGGGCATTGCAGGTAGCAAAAGGAAAATGGGTAGACGAATTGCCCAATGTACTCTGGGCATATCGGACTACGCCGAGAATATCAACGGGGGAATCCCCCTTTTGCCATGGCTTATGACACAGAAGCAGTCATTCCATTGGAGATCGGCATCCCAGGGTTCAGAACCCAGGGAGTTGAGAACGGGACTAATAATGTACTCTTAGCCCGAGATCTGGATCTTCTAGAAGAAAGAAGAGAGAAAGCTGCAATACAGCTTGCAGCATACTAGCAACAACTTGCCAGAGCTTATAACAAGAAGGTCAATCCAAGGGAATTTCAAGTCGGCGACCTAGTTCTGAGAAAAGTCGTCGGCAACAAGAAGGATCCTAGGGAGGGCAAGCTTGGCCCAAACTGGGAAGGACCCTACAGAATCACTTCAGTATTGGGCAATGGGGCATATCGGCTTGAAGATAATGAGGGAAAAGCATTGCCAAGACCCTGGAACACTTGTAATTTGAAATTTTTCTATCATTAGATGTTACTTGTTTTTTACCGACAACATCAATAAAATTTTAGTAGAATTCTTCAACACTTATGACTAATAAATATGCATAATGTGGTTTCTGGAAGACATGAATAATGAGAACCCAAGTGGAACTCAGGCTCACATTAGGGGGCAGAGAGAAGACAAAGTTGTTTAACACTTGTTGAAATTTTTAACAATTTACAAGTTAAAGTTAAACCGAGATGATTATTTAACACTTGTTGAAATTTGTAGCAATTTACAAGTTGAAATTAAACCGAGATCATTGTTTAACATTTGTTGAAATTTGTAGCAATTTACAAGTTAAAGCTAAACCGATGTTATGTTTAACACTTGTTGAAATTTGTAGCAATTTATAAGTTAAAGTTAAACCAAGATGATGTTTAACACTTGTTGAAATTTGTAGCAATTTACAAGTTGAAGTTAAACCGAAATCATTGTTTAACACTTGTTGAAATTTGTAGCAATTTACAAGTTGAAGTTAAACCGAGATCATTGTTTAACACTTGTTGAAATTGTAGCAATTTACAAGTTAAAGTTAAACCGATGTTATGTTTAACACTTGTTGAAATTTGTAGCAATTTACAAGTTAAAGTTAAACCAAGATGATGTTTAACACTTGTTGAAATTTGTAGCAATTTACAAGTTGAAGTTAAACCGAAATCATTGTTTAACACTTGTTGAAATTTGTGGACAATTTACAAGTTGAAGTTAAACCGACATCATTGTTTAACACTTGTTGAAATTTGTGGACAATTTACAAGTTGAAGTTAAACCGACATCATTGTTTAAACACTTGTTGAAATTTGTGGACAATTTACAAGTTGAAGTTAAATCGAGATGATGTCTAGCACTTGTTGAAATTTGTGGACAATTTACAAGATTGAAGACTAAGGTTAAGCACTTGTTGAAATTTTATGAAAAATTTACAAGGTGAAACCAAGCTTGCGCCGAGAAAGATATTTGGGTATGTGCCGAGGTATAATCATCAGTTGTATAACCGAGGTGTGTCACCCCGAGAAGATTGTACAAAGATTGAAGTGCATACTGAAGATATATTCTAAGTATGAAATCATACAAGAGTCATACAGAGAAGGCAAACATACAAACATTCAAAGAAAGAAGGAAGCTGTATTCATAAAAAGGCACGTCGGCCAAAAACTTACAACTGTTCCCAAAAAGAAGAAAAGCAAAAGTACAAAGTAAGGAAGGAAAAAACATAAAGCTAAGGCTCTTCAGCAGTAGCAGTTGGTTGAGATTGAAGTTCAGACGATTGTTGAGAGGACGCCTCAGCAGCCTTTTCCGCCACAAGCTCGGCATCAATTTAGGCAAGGGTTTCGTCGAGGCTCTTGTCGGCAAAGGTGACGTCAGCTGATGTCTTCTCAGGAACAGCATCTTCAGGAACTCCTCACCATTCTCATCTTGAGTCAAGTCTAGGACTTGCTCATTTTGACGAGAAGACTTGGTCCCAGCAAGAGCTTCCTTGGGCTTCCTCACCAGAACCTCCTCCTCAGATTCAGAATCATCATCAGATTGAGGTGGAGTTGGAAGGAATGGCAGGGGAATGGCGTCAGCATTCTTAAAGGGGGAGTCCTCAGGGACATCAAGCTTCTTCAGCAAAGTCATCCAGCCAAGGGTGAAACCCTTGTTGCATGCTTGCTTGACTTGCTTTTCATAGGCCTCTGTAACATCGACCATGCCCTGAGCATACGCCTTTTCGTCGGCATCTTTGATTTCGGCCTCTTTGGTGGCCAAGGCATCTTGAAGCTCCTTCTGGGCCTGGGCTACTTTGTCCTCGACCTCTTTCAGCTGAGCTTGAAGAACTTTGTTTATTGCCTCAGCGGCACCGACCTTTTCCTCGACATCGTCATTCTCTTTGATGGCGACCTCGACCTGATCCTCCAGGGTCTTCATCTTTGACTGCAGATTTTTGTTAATCTTCTGAAGACTGGAGATCTCCCTTTTCTTTTCGGCTAGCTTCTTACGGTTCTCAAAAGATTGTATTGAGAAAGAGTGGGCATGCTGGATGGCCTGAAAGAAAACAGAAGTATTAGAAAATATTTTAAATATGAAATGAAGAGAAAGAAAGAAAAAAGTACCAAGCAAAAACACTTACCTGAACAGAGCGTTGAAGCATGAGAGCGTAGTTCTCGTACTCACTGAACTCGGCGTTCCGCTCCAGATCGCCTGGAAGAAGCAGAGCAGTACTAAGGGCAACGCCGACATTTATATCGTCGGCGCTATCACTGGCCATAACAGGCTTATCTTCCAAGGTAATCTCAGGGGCCTAGGGGGCATCAGGCTTTTTAGACCCCGAGGTCGTTGCAGAAGATGACCTCGCCCTTTTGGACTTGGTAGATTCAGATGGAAGCGTTTCAGCAGACCTCTTTGCGGGGATAGATACAGTTTTCTCACTCGGAGCCAGCTTGGAAATTGACAAAGTGTCTTCAGTCTCAACCTAAGTCACCTTGGCCTTTGGTTGAGCCTTTTTAACTCTTTTCTGCTTCGGTGGAGGCAGGGCTTGTGTTGATTGAGCATCAACATCAGTTGGAATATTGGCTAAGAGGTCTTTTGCAACTGGTTTTGGGTGGCCCATCTCAGCTGCAAGAACAAGTCGTTGACGACGTTTGTGTTGAGATTGTGGGATCAAGTATTGAGCCGAAGTAGACGGCTGTTCCGCTGGATCAGAAGTTGATCCTTGATCTGGCCGAGATTCGGTAGCAACTGAAGGGGTTGTGGCAGAGGGAGGAGATAGGCTCTTCTTATTTTTCCTCTTAGGAACGTCGGGGAGAGCTGATTTGTACGTTGGAATAAAATTGAGCAGCAGAGGCGCCTTCCGTTTATGGACTGGCAGGTCTAAGAGTTTCTTCAAATCCTTGCTGGGAAAGAAGGATTGGCGAAAATTTTTTGATGGCTTAGGAACAGCTGCAAGAAAAACAGACGTTAAGAAATAGATGAAGTATGCAAGACTTTAAAAATAAGTATGAATGCAGGGCTCTTACCATTACCCTCTACAAAGACTGATCGAGGGAGAGGGAAAAGATGGAGGTCTTCATCTGGGGCAAACTCCCAGTTCCCCGAAGTAATGAAATAGTCGTCCCCAGCTCCTTTGTTGGAGTCTGGGAGGTCGGCTACGATTTTGAACTCTGTGGACCTCGGCTTAAGGTAATAAATGTAGCCTTTTTCTTTCAAGTTAAGGCCGCACATGGTATAGCAGTATTGAATATCGGCTAAGGTGATCCTAGCGTTTTCCTGTTTAGCTAAGGCTATGATACCATTGATCATTCGATAAAATTAATGGCAAGTTGCATGGGGTTCAACTTATAATAATGGAGAATCTCGCAAAACAGGATGTTGAGTGGAAGCCGACGTCCACACTCAATAAAGGCAACTACAGGGAAAGGCATGGAGTCGTTAGTAGGCATGATGGAGTCATCATCCCCAGCCAACCTCAGATGGACGTCGTCTGGGATTTCAAACTCCTGTCTAAAGTATTCTAGTTTGGATGGGGTGTTTACCTTATGTTTCCACATACCCATGATATCGGCCTAATCAAGGAGGTTGGGTTTCAGAAGATGTTTTGAAAGGGTTATTGGGACCTCGGCAAACACTTAGGTAAGTGTAGGTTTCAGTTTTTTCCTAAATTAAGGGTTCTACAGACAAATCCCAAACAAGTCTATGGAAACGAAGATTGAAGGCACAAATCTGGAAAAGACACAAAAAGCAGAAAACACGAACAAGTTTCAGAATCAATAACAAAAATGGACTATCAAGAACATAGTGAGTACAAGTGGTACAAGGTCAAGAACAGTGGCAAAAGTGCAAGAAAATGGTGAAAAGTGCGATTATTCAAGACGTGGGCAAGGGCAAAATTGTGGAATAAACACACACAGATATAAGATTTATAAATCAAATACTTGGGTAAAATTGTAATGGCGACTAAATGATGAAACAAAACTCCATGAAGAGCAACAAGAGATAAAGGCAGAAGAAAACAATAACTTACCCAAAAAAGTGAAGCCGGTATGAAGATCGCCGAAGTCAGGCGACGGTTACAGAAGTAACATAACGACGAAAGCTTCACCAAAAGGAATGAATGAAGGCAGTTGCAGAGCTTGAAGTCTGAAACAATGGCGGATTCGAGAGGAAAAAGTAAGAGAGAGAAAACGCAAGAATATCAAATGAAAGGTGAAGAAATGAAAGAAGAGGGAAAAGTTTTGTTAAAACTTGAAACGGCAGCGAAAATGAATTAATGCGCCTAGAGCAACGAATGCGTTAGATGGCGCATGCAGACGCAAGACGGCTTACAAGCGTGTCACAGGCACGATCCCGTAAGGATGAAACACGTAGATGAAACAGTCGAATAAGTGATGTGTGACAGCTCATATGTCAGAAAGAACTCTTGGAGTCCTTAGTCTTAATGGAGGCATGTCGGCCTGAAATAAGTGATCTCGGCAGAAGAAATTTTAAGCCGTCGTACTACAAGGAGGTACCAATATAGGTTCCATCACCTCAGAATGCCGAAGTAATAGAACCTAGGGGCAGTTGTGGGGATATATTTTCTAAGTACCAACACGTAGCAAGGTGACGCCGACGTGTCAGCCGAGGTGCCACGTGTCCTGTTCATGACGCCGAGGTTATCTCGGCGAGGTCGGGGTTACCTCCGAAGATATCGGAATCCGAGATAAGCGGATAAAGGACAAGAGTCCTAGAATGAGGAAAGACTTCAAGATGGATAAGGATAGTGTTCTTAGGGAGTGTATCCTTATCTCTTGAGGAGTCCAAAGTAAGCACTGAATGGGAGTCCATAGAAGTCAGGCTTCTATCGGGACTAGGATTGAGTTAACTATAAAAGAAATGCACCCCCGTGGGTCTAAGGTACGCAATTATATTCTGAACAGTGAGTTTGCATTATTGATTATCTTTGAGAGATATACTGACTTGATCGTCGGAGTGCCCCCGGGTGGACGAACCACCGTCGGAATCTGCTCTTTCTGTTACAGGTTAGCCAGGTGTCATCTATTCTGCCAGTTCTCTCCAGCTGATCACTGAGTTGGCAGTGTGGTCGGAAAATCACCCACACATTTTTAGTTTGCTGTTTTAAAATTCAGTTTTTAAAGATGGAAGTAGCAGTTGTATTTTCCAGTTACTTCCAGTAAACAATTCTGTATTTTTCAATTACTTCTAGTAAACGATTGTAAGTTAATTGTAAGTTTATTTTATTTCTTCTAATCTGTTCTTATTTAAAATATTCTATTTATAAGTTTATTTACTTTTCTTTATTTAATTTAGTTCAAAGAGAGGCAGAAGCAGCACAATAAAACAAGTTAAATAAACTACATTAAATAAAGAAAGGTAAATAAACTTACAAGTTAAATAAACTAAATTAAATAAAGAAAAGTAAATAAACTTATAAATAAAATATTTCAAATAAGAACAGATAAGGAGAAATAAAATAAACTTACAATTAACTTACAAGCGTTTACTGGAAGTAATTGGAAAATGTAGAATTGTTTACTGGAAGTAACTGGAAAATACAGCTGCTACTTGCATCCTTAAAAGCTGAATTTTAAAACAGCAAACAAAAATTTTACAAAAACTGAAAGAAACTGCGAAAGAAAATTGTGAACTTTTTTCCACTCTGAATTGGCCTTGACCGAGGAGCTTCTTTTATAGGCAAAGTGGATAACTGTTAATTATGTAAACTTGGAACTGTGTGGCCCGTGACTGGAGCTGTAAGGCTTGTGACTTCAAAAGCTAAAAAATACTGTGAAACTTGTGACTTCTGAAAAGCCTGAAAATAAGAGGTACATGGGTGCTAAGAGCATCTTTCTGTGACCGATAACTTTTTTACTCTTTTTTTTTTTACTTGCAGTGAGGGAACGTGACTGCATAGTTGACTGATAGGGAATTAATTATATATATATATATATATATATCAATAGCTTTTCTCAAAGTAAAAGTAGTGACTGAAGCTAATGTATATATATGGAATCCAATGACTTTTATAGACATACAGGTCCTGAGTATCTTGAAATTGTGGACCATATGGATCATGACTGGTTGAGGTTTCAATGGAGGTTGAATCATCGGAGGCTTCATCTTCAATTTGTGACATTGCTTGGGCCATCAATAATTTGGCCATTTGGATCAATTCATCACTAGAGGTTGACTTGGGCTTTGCTTTGGGCATGGCTGGGATGACTTGGATTTGGAAGGTTCAATGCTGGTTGATGGGTTTCCAAGCCTGAATGTAGTGAGAGGAAGTGGGCTTCCTTATATGACTGAAGCATTTGGGTTTTGCTGAGACTGGACCATTACAGGAGTTGGTGCATAAATGTTAACTGGAAATTCCTACTGGACTTGTTCAATAATACGATGGACTTTGAAAGCATCCCACCATTTAACAAAATGTTGACGGCTGACAATGTTATTAGATAGACTGTATTGCCATTTAAAAATCCAAGAGACTTTATATTTGGTTATGAAATGGAGTAACTAAGGAAACTGACTTTTATGCTGGCTGAGCGTATAAATTGAAGAGAAGTAATTGACTTTTTCTATTAACTCAGAAGGGATGATGTCTGGGATGGCACCATGCTGTGACCACCATCTCAGGAACTAAAAAGGGAATTCTCATTTGAATTTGTGATCAAATGATAAAAACCAAGAATGACTATATGACTCATTTTAATGTAGGAGGATTTTGAACCAGGTATCAATGTAATTATAGTAACTATATTGTATATCATGGTTGGGAAGGTCTCGAAGTAGAAAAGAGAGACCCCATTCTTCCATGTAAATAATATTATAAATGTGCAAGGAATGATAAATGATTTTACCGGTCTGGACTCAATCATAGATAGGTTTAATGACTATTGACTTATGGTGGAAAAGAATGTCCTTATAAAAGGTTATTGACTTATCGGGATGGGAAGGAATGAAATGCCATCCATTAGGGAAATAGGATTTGACTAAATCAAGAACATTGTGGATATTTTTGTGGACTGGGTCTTTGTAAAAAAGATTGAATGACTGTTTAAGAACATAATTTGTTCTTGAGGCATTGGCGTAATTGACTGGCAGGCAAAAGAGTCTGAAGCTAGAGCTGAACTGTAACTAGGTTTAGGAATATTACCAAGAATTTGGTAGATCAATTAGAGGTGCAACAATGGGTTGACTGGATGACATAATGGCAAGAGGTTTTGTGGAAGGTTTGTGGCTTGACATCTATAAGAAAAATGACAGAAGTAAATTAGCATCCACTGAGAACATCTAATCTATCCATATGAAAGTTAACTAGATTAATGTAATGAGCAATGAAATCGTGATAGCTTCTAATCTGATTGAATTGAAGGTAAGGGTCTAGATAAAGGTAAGGGTCATTTTGTAGTGACTTTAAATAGGATATTTTAAATTTATAATAGCGAATAGTTTTACGGTATCTTGTGACTTGTAATCTGTTTGTAGAACAATAAGGAGTAGGCATGATGTTTTACCCTCCGTGTAAAAATTCTCGGGTAAGAAAATCAGGGATAGAATTTTGACTACCAGGAATATATTCAATATCAAAATCAAAAATACTTAAAATGGATTGCCATCGAGCAAAAATATGTTTACTAGCAATATTTTGAACATCTTTTTTCAAAACATATTTAGCGTTTTTGCAATCAACACGTAATAGGAATTTTTGATTTAAAATGTCATCTTGAAATTTACTAATGTATAGAACGATAGATAAAATTTCTTTTTTAATAATATTATAATTTTTTTGTGCTTTGTTCCAAACACTAGAATAAAAATGAACAATTTGTTCAGATGACTGGGGAGTGATTTTCTGAAGAAAAATGCCACCATAACCAACATCAGAAGCATCAGTCTGAATAATTTTGAATGAATTTTCAGTAGGAATGCCAAGACAATGCAAGGTCTTGACATATTTTTTGACTTGTTGAACAATAGCAGTATGAGTAGAAGACCAAGAAAGAGGATTATCTTTCAACCTATCAAAAATGGGTTGACAAGTTTTCCTAAGATCTTTATAAAATTTAGCAATGTAATTTAAGGAACCTAAAAACTGTTATAACTGGGTTTTGTCTAAGATTTCATCAAGGAATTTAGAAGCAAACTCAATAGATCAATTGATAGGAAGAATAGTACTTTGGTGGATATCATAACCTAAGAATCTAACTTTGGTTTAGAATACCTTAATCTTAGGAGCAGAAATAACTAGACCATTATATTTGATAATATGAAGAAAGGAATTAAGATGTTTCCAGTGTTTATCGAGTGACTTAGAGAAAATGAAAATATCATCTATGTAGACAATAGAAAAATGACTAACGGGATTAAAATTTCATTCAAAATGTTTTGAAATTCACTAGGAGCATTTTTTAATCTAAAGGGCATGACATTCCATTCATAATGGCCAAAAGGTGTAGTAAAGGCAGTTTTATGTCAATCATCAGGATGAATTTGTATTTGCCAAAATCCACTTTTAAGATCAAATTTGCTAAAGATGATAGATTGACGAAGTCGTTTAATGAGATCTTTTTTATTAGGGATTGGATAGCGTATCTATTCTAAAACTTTATTTAACGGTTTATAATTAATGACCAATCGTGAAACACCATGTTCAAGTTCAAAATTTTATTAACATAAAAAGTAGGGCAAGACCAAGGCGACTTACTATTACTAATGATGTTATTTTTTAATAATTCATTAATCTCTTTTTTGCACATTTTCACTAATTTATGATTCATTTGAATAGGTCAAAACTTAGTAGGAATTTGTCTTCCATTAAAATTTTTAATATAAGGGAGTGTAACTGCATGTTTTTTTCCTATGCTAAAAAGCACTAGGTAAAGTGGAACAAATGGTATTTTCTAATTGGTTTTTAAATTTATCAATTTTTTATATAAGAATTGGATTAGTCAATTGAGTTTCAATTCTTTTGTATTTTACTTCTTTTTTGAGAAATTTGAGTTGTTTAGTTAATCGATTAATAGATTGGGATATAGAATATTCTTTTAATTGATTTAATTCTTTGATTTCAGGAGGAGACGAAAATTTAAAAGTCACTATTTGACCAAAAGCTTGTGTGGTTATTTTATGGTTAGTAGTGGTAAATGAATATAGTAAAAAGATAAACGGAGTTCCTATGATGACTTTATCGGTCATATTTTTTACTGGAACAAAGGCTGTTTTAAAAAAACATTATTTTGACAAATATGTAGTTTGGGTAATTTATATTTAATATGCATTTGACTTCCATTAGCAGAACTTAATTGTTCACTAGTTTTATGATAATATTTTGTGAGGATTAAACATTTTTTAATACAATTTAAATCAACGCTGGTATCAATGAGGGCTATGACTTGTATTTTAAAATAATTAATAACTAGTTTGACTTTCGAATGCCATTTTTTAATATGAATTCTATTAATAATATTTAAACAATGACTATCATTGTGATTATCACTATTAGATTTAGTTGATCGATTATCAAAGATGATGTTGCTAGGATCAGGACTAGAACTAGATTCTTCTGAAGAACTATCATTTGATTGTTGGAAATCACTAAGACTTTTATTGATTTTTAATATTGCAATTTCTTCTTCTAAGGATTTATTTTTAGTTTTTAATTCTTGAATAGTTAATTTAATTTAGTTAATCTCATTTTGTAAGTTTTGTAAAGTTACTTCTTTATGTTTATCCTTTCTAAACCTTTCTAAAATAGTGGTTAAACTAATTATAAGTTTATCTTGATGATGTTTTTTTTATCTTTATTCATTAGCAAAGATTTGAGTTTATTCGTATATTTTCTTTTTAATTCAAGATTTTCTAATTTACTAATTAATTCTATTAAAAAATCTTTTTCTTGTTGAGATTTAGTAAGAACATTGACTTGTTTACAGTAAATATCATTACATCCTAATTCAATTTCATCATCCGTATTCTCATTGGGAGAATAATAAGTGGAAGTATCACTAGAAGGAGTAGTATCACTAGATGTGTCACTAGAAGTATCAGGAGATTGATTGGGAGACTTGGTTAGGTTAAATATGTCAAATATTTGTTGTTGATTTTCTTCAGTAATCTGTAGTTGGTTAAGTTTAGCCTTAAGTTTTTCTTTTACTTTGCATTTATTGGAATAATGACAATTTTTTCCACAATTATAACAAGTAACATTTGGGATAAATTGTGACTTTTTCTGAAAGTTAGTAGATTTCTTATGATATTTCTTTTTAGGTTTAGTATAATATTTATCAGTTGATTTAGAAGAGGAATATTTCTTTTTATATTTAGTGGAATATTTATAGGAAGATTTCTTTTTACTATTTTTATTTTGAGAAGGTGTTACGGGAGGTAAACCATATTGTTCACAGAAATTACCTAATTCATATTTAGCTTTATGTTTATCTTTAGCAGCTTTTTGACTAAGTTTCAAATCTATGCACATTTTTAAACCTTCTTTTTGAATTATACTAATTATATCACCATAAGTTAAATTATCATATTCTAGGGTAAATTACACTCACCTCCCCTGAAGTTTCTGACAAATATAGGGACCTCCCCTATGGTTTTAATAATTACAGTAACCTCCCTTACTTTACCTGACATTCTCTAGATTCCCCCAATCCATTAATTTTGCACAAACGACGTTACTCGATTATACAAAATGACCATATTGCCCTTTCATTTGAACACAAAAAGACCAAAATACCCTTTAATTCCTATATCTCTCATACATACCTCACTAACACCATGCTCTGTCCCCATCTCTCTTTCATCTTACCTCCTCTCTCCTACCTATAATCTCTCCGACCAATACAACTGCCTCCGACGATCCCAAAGCCCACCGGCAATTATTCTCCTCAATAGCTTGTGCAAAAATTAGTTTGTACTTTCAATTTCTTCCATTCTAGTTCTAGGGTTTTGAAGCTCCCATACCAGTTAGGGTTTTCAGAGAGAGAGAGAAATGGTTAGCCACCGACAACCTCCTCCTCTGCAACGACTGCGACTGGGACGCCCACGGCAGCTGCTTCGTCTCTGCCTCACACGATCGCAACCCTGTCAAAGGTCTCTCAGGATCTCCCTCTCTTCTCGAGCTCGCTTCAGCTTAGAGTGTCATCTCCGCCTCCTCCTCCAATATTGAAGCCGCAGCCGTTGCGCTAGGCCGTTTCTCCTCCTCCTCCTCCGAACCTTCCCTCAAAATCGTATCTTTAATCTTTAAACGCGTCGATTCTCTGGTCTCTGTCGCTCGATTTCCGCCTCTTTTCCACCGACGACGGTGACTTCTCAAACTCCTCCCTCCAACGCGGCGTGATCAAACCCTATATATATATCAAACATAAAACAGAGAATTGAATCAAACCCTATGTATATATATACATAAATATCTTACATAGATATACCTTTATATATATATATTTGATTGAATAAAAAAAAAATAGAGAATTGAATCAATATATATATATATATATATATATCACACAAACACACACACACATATATATGTATACATAAATATCTTACATATATACCTTTATGTATATTTCTGATTTTGTGGGAGGTGCTACAATGGTGAATGGGTTGGTATTTGGCGATGACAGGAGTAGAATGTGAATTAGAAGGCAGTGAGGTTGTAGAAGTTGAATGAATTAGAATGCAGTGAGGGTATTTTGGACATTTCATAATTTATAATGAGTGACATCAGTACTTTCTGTTAGATCTTCTAACGACAGTCACAGTTTGGGGGAATCTTGATATTGTCAGGTAAAGTAGGGGAAGTTACTGTAATTATTCAAACTACAGGGGAGGTCCCTGTATTTGTCAGAAACCTCAGGGGAGGTAAATGTAATTTACCCCATATTCTATAATACCAGTAGGTTGACTAAGAACATCTTTAATTTTAAGGGCAAAAAGACTGGGTAATCCATTGATAAATTTTTCTTTCCAAAATGACTTAGTACAATCATCTCTAAGCATTACTCTAGAGGTAAAAATGTCTTTATACCATCTAAAATCACTTAAACTAGGGCAAGTTAAATTATTGAGTTGATCATGGATTTGGGAATGGATGTTAGTAGGTATTCCAATAAAATGTTTGACTATAGTGTAAATTAAAGTATTGATATCATCAGGTGTATTAGATCCTATATCTTCGTCAAAGATTGGAAAACCATTTTCATCTAATTGAACAGCATATTGAATAGATTCTTTTTGATTAGAAGTGACATATTTATCCCACCAAGATTTGAGCATACCTGTAAAACCAGAGGTAATCAGAGTAACAATTTCATATTGAGTGTAATCAGGATAATTACTAAGGTAACTATTTGTAACCATAGACAGATGATTTAATTTTTGTAAGATTTAATGTTTACTAAGATCATCTATATTCCATTCATATAATTTTTTAGTAAAAACAGAAAATTAATTGCTAATATTAGTTTCTTCGAATTGAAGATCGGGAGGTGTAGGTTTAGTATACCAATTTTTGGTAAGAGTAATAGGATTAACTTTAGAATGTGTGATTCGGTTAAGAATAGTGGCCTAGAATTGTTGGGCTAAGTGATTAATGTTATCATTAGATGTGTCGGAGTACTATTGGGTTCAATAGGTGGTTGTTGTGTTAAGACAATTCCTTTATCTATAGAAGAGGTAGATATTTTAGTAAATAATTTTTCAATGGCTTCAATAGTAGTAGTATCTTGGGTGACTAGGCTTAATCGCTTCCTTGTGCTAGGAAGATTAATAAGAGGTTTATCTAAAGGTTTGCTAGTAGAAATAAGATTAGTTGAGTAATCTTCATAAGTAGTTTCTATTTTATCTAATTGCTTACCAATAGTTTTTAAACATTGATTGGTATAATTATTTTGTTCAATGACTTTTTTAATTTTAGATTCTTAACCAGAAAGTTTAAATGGAGAAGCATGAACAATGATACCTTTATGTTCAATAAGAATGGTTTCTAAAGGAGGGTGACTAGATGAGACAAAAGTGTTAGGGGAAGTTTTCCATTTAGTTTTGGTAATTGTGTTTATGTTTGGATAATAATTGTCTAGATAATCAAAGAAGTTGATTTCAGTATTGATTTGATTCATAAATTTGTACCATTTCTTGGTAATTTTAGATTGTTGTTTTTCATCATAAGTATTCATATATGTGTGGCGTTTGGATTTATTTATGTTGGATTTAAATTCAACATGAAATTTATTAAGATCTGGAGTAAAAGGTCTACTTAGAGTTAATAATTGTGGGTTAACAGGAGGAACGACTTCAAAATCAGTTTGAGCAGGTGAATCATGTGATGTAGGGGTTGTTTGGCATACACTATTTTAGTCTATCTTTTTATCTTTTTTTGGTCACATCAATCAATATTTTCTCTCTACTTTTTTACACATCTTTTTATAAAAAAATCAAAAAGTGCACTTATTTAGAACATTACAAACCACCCCGTAGTATCTTCATCATGAAGATGTGTTTGGATTGAATAAACTGGTTTACTAATTTGAGAAGTAAAGGAATTATCTATTCCTTTTAATTTACTATGTGTAGTGTGCAAGTTTTGTGAGGAATGTTCACAAAGGTGAAGTTTCCTGTCTTTTCGAGTAAATAGAGGGGTGGTAAAGATTTCATCATCTTCAGTATCAGAAGGGATACTAGAAGTACTATGGCGAGAAGATTGACTATGAGGTCGATTAAGTTTAATATGCATAGAACTATCAGTGAATTGTTGAATTTATTGAATATCCTAACTAGTGGAAGATTGTTGATTTTGGGAATAATTTTCATTAACTATAACCCAATCATCAGGAAGAGTAATATCTTTCCAACAAATCATTTTTGGGACTGAAATATTAGTTTTTACAAAAATATAAATATAAATTATTTTGATATATATATATGTACTAGTGTATGCCTGCGCCTGAAGGTATGGTGCAAATAAAAATAAGTGAACAAAAATGAGAAAACAAAATAAATAAATAAATAGGGAGGAAAATAAAAAAAATAAAAAGAAAAGGATGAAGGTGGGATTATGAGATCATTCAGGAAATTATTTATAGGATCATGGAAGGGTGAGTGAGAAAAAGAAAAAATAAGAGAGAGAAGCGGGAAAGTAGGATACATCATAGCCGTTGTTTTGTAATTTGAATAGATTTGAACCGTCTAAATGTCTTAGTAGGACAAATATGTGTAGAACATTTTCAAAAACCTTCTTGTCTTATTATAAAGATGTTAAGAATTTATTTTTGGATAAATTTCACTTTATTCCTGGTTTGGCTCATTCTCATTTGGAAATAACCACATAATTCTTTTGTGATTTGTGAATTCAAATACACCGTTAGACCCATTAACGATTTAATGAAAAAGTCTAAAATATCCTGTATATAAGTAACTTAAGTGAGTGAACTAGGATAATTTCGTCATTTTTTAAAGGCAAAATACACTTTAATCTCATGTGTTTTATTTCATGTGCGATTTACTCGTTTAAAATTTAAAAATGAATATATAACCCTCTTATGTTTTGCACGTGTTTCATACTTATTTTTAAATTTGACAGAATATTTAACAGTACACTTTCAGTCCACAATCACAATGAGATTAATTACTTTCAAATGAGAGGTGAATAATCCGTATATAGACATAAGCACAAAAAGGGTAAAGTGACATTTATTACTCTTTATTTTAAAAACAAATAAGAAAGAACCGCTAGTTGTCAACTACCAAATAAGTTATCGAGGGGTAGGTGGTGGCTGAAGATAATTATTGCCACCGTGAGGTGGTAGCCAAAAAATGCTATTGGTGGTGATATTCAAAGAATGGAAGAAAAATTAAAATTAATTTTCAAAGTAGGTGAAAGCAATATATATACACCTTAAATAAATATTTTGCTAGAATTTATTAAATGTTGTAAATTGTTTATACTGTTTAGAAATACAAAATTGATTAAAAAACAGTAAGGAGATTATTGTGAAGATAAAACAAGAGTGTTTCTAGTCTTGGATTTCATGGGATCTTCGAGAATATCTGTTTCACGTTTTCATAGTAATAGTAGTAATATAATTTCCCATCAATCTCGCTCACTTTAAATTTCAATCAAACAGATGTCTCATTTCCCGCTTAAGTCAATATATGCATTATTTAGAGTTGGTTTGAAAATTAATTTTTTAAATAAACTTTTTACAAAAATAAAAAATAAAAAAAAATAGAAGAATGAATTAATTTTTTAAAATCTTTTTTTGACTAATTTAGTCACTTCTCAAACAAAGCCTTGATTTTTATTAATCTCCATTACGACAATGTAAGAATTGCAAATAAATTAAGTTGTTTTAAGCTTGGTTCGTTTAAGGTCCCCTCATTTATTTTGGTGTTATTTGGCATCCTTTATAGTGCTGTTTTGGCAACACACCAAAAACGCAGCTTTTTGTGTGTGTTGCCAAAAACTCCAAGTTGCTAAAAACGCCCAAACTCTCATTTGGGAAGACCAAAAACGCTACCCCCAAATTTACTAAATTATCCTCTAGAAAATTTTAATTAATTAATTCAAAAATCAAAAAGTAAGGATATTTTAGTCATTTTGGAATGATGTGACACTTTTAAAAAATATTAAATCAAAAATCAAAAAAGCCAGCTTTTTACCAACTTCCCAAATCACTTTCAAAAAAGCCAAAAAACTTGGTAAAAAGCCAAAAGCCAGCTTTTTACCAACTTAATCCCAAAACACCCCATATTAGTATTAGTGTATATCCGTGCCTAAAGGCACGATGTAAATAAATAAATGAGCAAAAATGAAAAAAATTAAAATAATAAAGAAATAAGAAGGAAAATAAAAAGGGGAAAAATAAAAAATAAAAAAATAAAAAGGAAAGATGAAAGGAAAGTGGGCAGGAGAGAGAGAGAGAGAGATTGCATGAGTGGAAAAAAAAAAAAATTTTTGGGGGGGAGAAGGCGAGTGAGTGAGAATTAAAGAAATCTTTACTCTTAATGAATTTGTAAATTAATCTCAACCCTGGAAACAAAATGTATCTTTAAGACATTTTGATACATTTTCAAAAACCCTTATGCTTTATTATATAATTTTTTTTATCTTTATATATTTTTTGGGTCAAATCATTTCTTTATTTTTTTAATATATTTTTTAATAAAAAATCAAAAAGTATACTTATTTAGATAATTCCAAACACCCTCTTAAATTTACATTTGATTTGAAATAAATTTATGAACATAATTATAAATATTTATAATGATATGTTTAATTTATTTTATTTCTCTCCCTATATCCAGTGTTGGTGTGAATTTACATATTTAGTTAATGAAATTCATTAAAAATATAAAAACTATTTTACATTTTGCTCATAATCTTTTCTTCTTCTTGTTTTTTCTTTAATTTAATTTTTCTTTTCTTTTTAAGCTCAATATCTCAAATATTTGACACGTAAGTTTGAACTCAGATTGAATTCAACAAATTTTCCACAAACTAATTTTAAATACTTAAAAATCAACTCAATCCCACTCATTTACTGTTTAAAAAGGCTAAAGACATGTTAGTGGTAGGTACAACCGCTAAGATGATGAATTTAAGTTGTTTCTGATGAAGACTAGTAATAGTTTTTTTTTTTAAAAAAAAAATTAGCACTTTAAAGGTGGTTGATGATGATGATGATAAGATTTCTCTATCTAGCTTAATATAGCAAACTTTAGGAGCAGAAAATATTTGACTGAATGTCTTATCTGGAGACCAATTATTTTAATAATTTTTTAATTTTTTATAAAAAGATAAATAAAAAAATAAAGAGAGTGATATAATAATTTATATTAACTTTTTAATCAAAATGTATAATTGACAAACGAGATCTAAATAAGAGAGAAGAGCGGATCAAAAAGTGAGTCACTACTCCCAAGAATAGAAGAGAAAGACCCAGCCAGGTGCTTCAGACGTGGAGCTGACTAGCTTCATCTCCGCCTGCCATTGCGCCGCTTCGATGTCATCGTCCCACTCCTCACAAACAACACACATTTCATTTTTATTATTATTATTATTTCCCTTCTATTCATTTTTATACACATACAATATAACAATAATAATACACATAAACATGACTGTATAGGTAAGTGAAGAGCTGCATTCATTCTGATGTGTTCTTTATCCCTGCAGGCTTATACTTTTAATTTCAGCGCTGACCCAGTCTCAACCTACCAGATAGACAGCAAGTTTGTTGTCCCTTGTCTCTACACCGTATCAGATAGAGAGCAAGGCAAATTAGAGAGATAGTGGAGACAGTACAGAAGTAGGATGGGAACGGATTAATTTTGTCATTATAAAAGTAAATAAAGTCACAATCTAAACAAACTCTCGTATATACTTTATAGAATAATACTAATGATCTTCTTCTTTTTTTAATTTGGTTGCCACCCAAATATTAACGTGTTGTGGAAGTGATTGTTGGGGTGGGGAGGGAGTGATTAAGACTTTAATATTAAAATGGATTAATTAGTAAAAAAGGGAAAAAGTTAACTTTTTAATTTATTTTCGATCATATCATCTCTCATATTTTTTATACGTTTTTTCAAAAAAAAAAAACCAAAATGTCAACTTTTAATCATCTTCCCAAAATAGGCAGGAGTCATATGTTATTTTGTCGAAGGTTTAATTTTTATTTTTTATTTTTATAGTAAGGATACCCGTTAAAAAGTTGTTAGAAAATTGGCTTGAAAAGTCAACAACAGCTGATGGTGGTAAGGTGGACAGATAAGTGATAGCAGTGACACTTGTATTAATAAGTGACATTTGAATAATTAGGTCACATTTGGATAGAATTCTTTTTGGCAAAAAAAAAATAATAATAATAATAAGCTTGGACCAATAGGTTCAATAATTTTAGAAATGGACTTATAGCCCGAGTGTCCTTTTAAAGTTGCTTTTCACTCTTTAAAAATGGAAAATATTTTTTACTATAATAAATTCATTTTTCACTAATTATTGAAAATATTATTTGTTATTTATTTTATTTTTTTATCATACCAATGCCAAAAATACATAAACTAATTTTGACGCACAAACGGAGCATTAATTTGTTTTTATTTTGAGGGGAGGCAACGCAAAACCTCTCGATCGACTCTCAATACTCATCAATGGTCAAGAATCCTATAGTTCTTCAAATCATTTTTTTGTATACTTGTCTTATAATATTCATTATCGTTTCTTGTAAACAATTAAAGACGGTGAATGTTTTGACTTTGAGATGGATAGTAGTCGGACTGAAAAAATAAATAAATAAATAAATTTGAAGATAAAAAGATTTGAGTATCCATAATCAAGACTCCTTGGAATTAAGTCATGTGGCATGTGATCATATACACTTTATAATGAAGACTCCTTGGAATTAAGTCATGTGGCATGTGATCACATACACTTTGAATTTGAACAAACACACAGCTTGAGCACGTATGGACGCCGACATCAGACTTAAAGGAGAGAGAGAGAGACTTTGCCAAACAAGGCTTTACTCCGTTTATGTTATGTTATGAGATGCCTCCTACACGCCTAGTTATGCCTCCTCCTCTCTTATGAAGTTGGTCTACAAGTTAAAAAAAATTAAAAAAAAAAATCAGAAGATAGAAAGTCTAATTATTCAGAAAATTGTACCAGTAAATGTCAAGGATGTGAATGAATGATTGAGATTTAAATGATGTATTGTGTAGTCCACGCACAGATTGAAGGGAGAATTACGATTCATTCCAAATGACCAAAAATAATTACACAAAACATGGGTATGCAACTCTTTTTGTGTAAAGAAAAAACTCATAGAAAGAGTTCCATCCCCCACCACCCTTTAATTATTTTTAGTCATTTGGCTTGAATTGTTATTCTCTCTAAATTAAATCTAAATCACGTACTGATATTTTTGGGTAAATTTTATAGGTTTGTATAGTATTACTGATAAGATAAAGATTTATTCATACTATGGGTCTACAATAAATATATAACCATTGATCTATTATTCAAGACATGTTTTTGAGACAATAGACTTTTTGGTTATACAAATGCTACAGGTAGGGGTGAACAGCAGATATACCGATCCGCCCAAACCGACCAAATCGAACCAATCCGTCGCATTTTGGACCGATGCGTGATGACGAGCAGACGGTTGCGGATTGATTTTTTCCAATCCACTTAATTTTGGACAGATGACAGATTTAAGATTCTTTTGACTGCAATTGAACCGCCAAACCGCAAGCATCCCTAGTAATTTGAAAGACTTTGTGTTTCAATTTGTTTAGATATTCTATTTGTGCTTTCAATTGAAAAAGAGTTCAAATATTCTGTTGAAAAAGAGTTTTCAATTTGAATATATTTTTTGAATTGAAAAAAATAAATGTATTATTTATCTATGTTTTTTGGTTTTTAAATCTAACTCTAAAAATAATAAATAAAAAAGATGGTATATGCTGGTTGGTTTTTGTTTTCAAAATACAATCTCTACTACTGCTTTGTTCATGGTTTTGGTGGTTTAAATTGTTTTTATATTTTAAAAATTGTAATACTTTATGTGGATGAAGCATGTGTGATTGTAATGTATAGATAAAGTATATAGTGATTGTAATATTCTAAAATTTCAAACTTTCTTTCTTTGGATGAGGCATATAGTGATTGTAATACTTTTTTAAGTCATTAACTGTAATATATATATATATATATATATATTTGAGGAAGTGCATAAATTGAATTATGTTGAAAATTTATAAAATTTTAAACTGTCAAACCAATTCGTATCCATCCGCTAATCCGCTCAATCCATATCTGTTGGATTGGCGGACAGATAAGGATTGATTTTCTCCAATCCGTCAATTTGGTGGACGGATGGCGGATTAGAAGTTCCGTGGCCGCAACCGACCCGCGTCTATCCCTAGCTATAGGACCCAAAAAAATATTACTAAATATTCTACACAATATTATAATTTGCCCTATAGTTGAAAATGATATTTTCGTCATAAAAATTCAGATTGAAAATAATAATAATAATAAATAAGAGGGATTAAGAGTTATAATTTAAGTTAGGAGATCAAAGGCACACAAAGCAATAGTTGAAGGGGAGTAATTTATATACACTACCAAAAATGGGACTTTAGCGACGGATAAAAACCATTGCTAAAAGTAAGTTATCTTTCGCAAAAAGTATTAGTGACGGATGGGAAATGTGACAACAAGAGACGTGACTAAAGCTTTTTGCAACGCATTATAACTGTCACTATTTTCTTGCAATGGATTTTAAGCTCTTTTGTGACAGGTAGTAAGCGGTCTCAGAAAGTAAAAAAAAATATTTACTCCAATTGAAAATGTAACATCAGTTTTCTATTTTTTTTACTCCAATTGAAAATCTTTCCACAACAAAAGCGCATCTAATTAGGCACTCTCTTTAGTATTAATTAGGAACAACAAAAGCTGTGAAACCTTGCACACAGATCGATCTGATGATTATGATTTCTGCATATAACATGATCATAGTAAATTAGAGAAGACAGAAAACCTAGAGAACCACCAAACTAATTTTCTATTGATTACCTAAGACAATTTTATTATAGAAAATACAGCAACTAGAGCTTTTCTTTTATTAAGATCAAAAGAGGCCAATGGGCTATAAGATTGAGCCATATCATAATCAATGCAAGATTTCATCCATTTAGCTAAAATTGAATTAGAAACAACATCCAAATACAAAAGCTAAAAATCCAATATAGATAAACTCAATACACGAGGGAGAGGGAGAGGGAGAGGGAGACGGAAATGGAGAGAGAGAGTTGACCTAGGGTTTTGACAACAAGGACCTAGGAAGTCGCTGCACTTTCTGAGTCGAGCATCTCCTTGAAATCCCTCCTTTTGAATCGATAATTAACCAATTAAAAAATTTACAAATTTTTTTAGAAATTCAGGTTTACTAAGAGAGAAGAGCGTAGAACATACCAGTGATTATGGAGATGGCGGTGCTGAGTGAATGTAATTAGTGGTGGAGACAAAGGTAATTAGAGGCGATGACTGAATGGTGTTGCGCACAGAGAGAGAGAGAGAAAGAGAACTTGAATCAAAATGTGTGAAATAAAAAAGAGAGCGAAAGAGAGCAACAGATGAGGTAGAGATAAGAGATACCTTCAGGGAGAAGATAGGGTCGTCGTTGCCACCACCGCTGAGAGATGAGGGAGAAAGAATGAGATAGTGAGAGATGAAGGAAAGAGCAATTGCGATCGAGGGAGGGAGGGACTCAAAGAAATAGGGCAAAATAGAGAGGGGATTCAAATTTTATTTGAGACAGAAACTTATATTTGTCGCAAAAGGGTGTAAAAAAAAAAACTACGTCATTTTTATTATTTATGTTCTTTTATTTGCAACGGTTACAGGTCATTATAAAAAATTAAGGTTTTAGAAATCAAAATTTAGGAACAAAATTATTTTTTAGGGACCAAATAATTTTGTTGCGAAAAGTGTCATTATATTTTTAGCAACAAAAATTAGACATTAGTGATGAATTATTATCCTTTTGGGACCAAATTTTTTGTCTCAAAAAATAAATCATTTTGAGACCAAATTATTTTGTTCCTAAAAGTCTATTTATTAGTGACATTTTCAAAATTTTGTGGCTAAAACCCATATTTTTGACTTTTTTGGATGACATTTTAGCGACTATCCTTAGGACGATGGAAATTGGTTTCTAAATATTTTTTGCAACAAAAATTTCACTTTTAGAGATCAAAACATTTAGTCTCTAAAATTCTTATATATCGTAGTGGGTATTCTGTCACACAAAATTTGATTTTATTGATTTTTGGCGATGATTATTTTTCGGTCGCAAAAAATTCTTCCATTAGAGACAGATTTATTTTTCGTGGCTAAACCCAACTATTTGCGTAGTTCCGTGTCTTCTACACCTCTTTCTTGTACTGTTTCCCTTGAGAAAATGAATAGGTATTTGTTAAAATCTTTTGTTTGGTTGTCCATAAAAAGTGAGCAAGTGACAATTTTTTTTTTAATCTTAAACATAAAATACGGATTTCAAATTGTGTCAAATTACTAACCTAATCCAAGTATCTGTTTTTTTTTTTTTTCTTTTTTTCTTTCCCCCTATTTATCATTATGGTTTGTTTGTTTGTTTTATTTCCAAATTTGGGTGCAATGAATACCCCTCACGACTAGAACAAAGCCAGCGTAAGTTATGCATGTTTAAATAAGGTCACCCACCCTAGTGCCAGAATTGGTGGGTTTGGATCAAACACTTTATCCATTTCAAACTTTGAAATCACCATCCTACAACTTTTTGTATAGTTACTAGATAGTAAACCATAGCATGCTTCCCCAAATCAATCCAACATAAAGAGAGCTTTGATAATTTTATTTATTTTTTATTTGTAACAACCGAGAACCAATCTTTAGTAGGGAGGACTTTTTTGATCTATCGAATCACTCGCTAATCTTATATATCACAGAATATAATATCAAAACTTGACTTTTAAAACTCCTGAAATAAAATTTCAACAACGTAGCATTTGAGCTGAACATTCGATTTACCTTTTTGAGATTTGATATTAAATTTTATAAAATTGTAAGAAAGTTACTTAGGGGAAGTAAATTGCTAATTCTAAGTTGTCTTTAAATTTTAAATTTGAGGTGAGATTTGTAAATCAAAAGAAAAAGAAAAAATGTGAAAATTTTTTAACTTTTATTTTAAATTCATTTTTGTCTTCACTTTTCCTATCTTTCAACAAATTTATATGTCAAGTCAAAATTCAAATACCTTCCTAAAGTGAAGGATTGATACGTGAGTTTCAAAAAATTATATCTAATTTATGGTTTGTTTGTTTGGGAATTGATATTTTTAATCAATTTTTAATTTTTTACAAAAAAAAAAAAAACAAAAATCATGTAAAAAAAAAATTTGGAAAAATTTGCTGGTAATCTACGTTAAGAGGTGAGTTAGGCATTAGGTTCAAAAATTAATTTTATTTGGTTGGTTGATTGAGCTGGGTGCTGACACTGTTGTACCTTTGTTTTATTTATTTATTTAAATCATGTCACTAAACCACAGGTTCTTTTAAAAATTATAATTATTTTAATTCATATAAATATATATGTACATATTTAAGTGGATCCTACATTTTGGGGCCATTTGGAAACATAAGTTAAAAGTCAAAAATCAACTTCTAACCCATTTTGAATCACATCATCTCTCTCATATAAAACAGTAAAAAAAAATCAAAAAATTAACTTTTAACCATCTTTCTAAAATATCCCTTTATATAACACATTTTACCACACAAGTTATTGGAGCACTCTCCTCTCTCAACTAACAAACACTTAACGCATGCAGCACATACAGTTAGGCTCCACTTTTATCACTTTATATCATATAACAAACATTTTTTTGTTATTCCATTAGTTATTCTCTTAGGCTGTGTTTGGTGGAAAATTTGATGAGAGAAAAAGAAATACAATCTCACTTTTTGTTTAATTATAATGGAAAACACAGGAGAAAATAAAGTAAGGAAAATGCAATCCACTTTTTATCTTTTAGATTCACTTACACTTTTTTTTCTCCATTTTCCAACTCAACCAAATATAATTTGAAATTCAAATCTTAAATTTTTATGAAAAAATATGTAAAAAAAAAAAAGAGAGAAAATAGAATTTTAATTTTTTATATAATTTGTTGACTTTTAATTTTTTTTGGTGATTTTTTTATTTTAAGTTAAAATAATATATTATCAAACAAAACCTTAATATATCAAAAAAATTTAAGGGAAATTATAGGTCAGTGGTACCTCCAAAATTTAATTATAAATTCATAAAAAAAATGATAATTTTACTTTTTAAAATTCATAAGGTAGTGTTTGGTAGAGTTTTGTAAATGTGATTTGAGAGTATGAGTTGTATTTGAGTTTGTGTGTTGTGGAATTATGATTTGAGTGTAGAAAATTTGTTTGGTAAAGAGTTTTGAAAATGGTTTTGGAAAAGAGGTTTGATTTGAGTGGGGAATTGTTGATGTGACATTTGATATGTGATACAAAAATTTACAACTCATAACTAAACATACAACTCAAAATTATTTTAAAGCACATAAAAAATTTAAAAAATTTAAGAAAATATTTTTCCCGATTATGTAAATCAATTGTAAAAAAATAAATAAAATAAAATAAAATAAAAAAAATAAAAAAATTCTGGAATTCAGCCGGACATCCGGGTGGACATCCGGGTGGTCTACCGGGTGGTCTTCCTTTGGATAGAAAACACGCCTGTGTGCAGAGAGTTCTCTGCAGAGAGGGTAGAAAATTGATTTGAAAATGTAACCAAACATCATGCTCCAAAACACACGTAGAAAAATTGATTTGAGAATACAAACAAACAGAGTCTAAATTTTTCATTAATAATTTTAAAATATTTTTCTCATTGTTGACTAGTGTATGTGAAATTACCCCAAATTTTAACATATACATTTGTGTGGGGGAAGTGCGAAAGAAATCGCGCCAAGCATCGCGGCACGTCATCGGACTAGGAACAGGTGGTGTGGGTAGGGTAGAGTAGGGTAGGGTAGGTTGTGGTGGGTGGGCCCTACATAATACATTAAATGTAATAACAATTATTTTAATTTGATTAAAAAAATTATATTTAAAATGATAAATTTTTTAATTGATTTAATAATTATGAAAAATAAAATAATTAGAAATTTAATATGATATTTTATATTATTATTATTTTAATATATTTTATTTTTATTTTTTTTTAGTTACAGGAAAATCCTCCCACTCTCCCGCAGGTCCAAGGCAGCGCCCCATGCAGAGATCACCAAGGTACTTGCCCCGACCTCCCAAGACAAGCTCCGCTTAAGTCAGGACTCGCACAGCGGGGGAGCATTGAACCCACACCAAGTGTTGACTAGACAACTTGAGGTTCAACCTCCTAACCAACAGTGTTTCGCCCAGGAGATTGGCCCAAGAGGAGTGGGGAGTTGAACCTGTGACCTTAGGGCTTAACCCCAAGACTTTTACCACAATGCCACAACCCCTTGGGTTCATATATTTTATTTTTATTAATTACTTTAACCAAAAAAAATCTATGGCGAAATAGCCGAATATAATATTTGATTCGAAATTTGACGCGTAGTGTGGGGTTTGATGACTCAAGACACGAGGCGGAGGACGAGGGCACAGTTATTGTCCGTTATGACAGTTTGCCACGTTAGCTACACGTGCTTCTCTCATCCTTGTTCCTTGTTCCTTTTTACGTTTTAAATTTCTTTATGGTTGGCCCCACAGACACTTGACGGTTGACCGTTCATGCGTACGGCTTGTCCCCCATTTCTCTGCCGACATATGCCCCTCCCTCTTCTTCAAAAATTATTGATTCATCTTTCTAGGCTGCTTCACCATACCTCATATCAATTATAATTTATTATATTTTTTAATTTATTAATATAAATTTATAAATCTCATAATTTTTATTAATTATAATATATTTTTTAATTTATTAATATAAATTTATAAATCTCATAATTTTTATTAATCATAATATATTTTTAAATTTTTAATATTAATTTATAAATTTCATGATTTCCACTAATCATAATATAATTAAACCACCATGTGACAATATTCTCCCTTTCCTCCCATCCCCTACCCTATTTTCCTACTATTACTATTTTTTTTCTTTTATTTTAATCTTTGTGTTTCAACTTTGAACAAACACTTCCTCTAAGAATGGCTTATTCAATTTAAATTTGTCTAAAGTGCTCTTTTCAACCTCTCCTTGATATTTTCAAAAAGAAAGAAATAATCAGTGTATTTAGCCTCATTTGGGAACAGGTTATTTTAGTAATTTTTTGGCTATTTAGCTAAAATATGAGTTAAAAAAAACTAGTATGTTTGGGATGATTTTTTTGCTTTTTACGAAAAGATGTACAAAAAGTATAGAGAAAAGAGAATCTTTGACTTTTTGGTATGGGTTGTTGGCTTTTTGGCTAATTTAGTAACTTTTTGACTTTTTGACTAAAAAGTTCGGTTGCCAAACGAGGCCTTAATTTCAGTTTTTAAATTAAATTTTTTAAAAATTGAAGCTCTATTTGCTAGAGTTTTGAAATTTTAGTTTTACCCTTTGGTTTACACGTGATGTTTGTTTACAGTTTTCAAAAATTAGTTTTACACTCACTTTTAAAAACTCTATCCAAGGTGAAAAAATTTGAGCTAACTGATCGTCTTCCTAGACATTTGGTCGTTCGGCCGGAACACTGCATTTTTTTTTTTTTACAATTGCCACATGTAATTTTTTATATTTTAAATAAAAAAAATTTCGAATTTTTTTAAAATTTTTTATGAGCTTTGAATAGAATTTTGAATTGTGTGTTTAGTTATGAGTTGTAAGTTTTTACATCAAATATCACATGTCACATCAAAAATTTGTCACTCAATTCAAAACTCATTCACCAAACAAATTTTTCACACTCAAATCATAATTTCAAAACTCACAGACTCAAAAAATAACTCCTATTCTCAAATCATATTTAGAAAACTCTACCAAACGCTACCTGAGTTTTTTATTTTTCTTATTTTTTTTGTTTTTAGTGAATATTTTTAAATTTTAAACATTTTTTTTAACTTAAGTAAAATATTTGTAAAAAAATAATTTAAAATTTTGATAAATCACAAAAATATGAAAAATACACAGAATTTTTTTTTGTATTTTTGTATTTTTGATATTTAGTAAATTTTTTATAGATTTTTTTTCACAAAAATATACTTTTTAAGTATATTTATGTTAGGTGTGTCTAAAAATTTAAAAAAAAAATATTTAAAATATTTAAAAAATTCAATATAAACAAAAAAATACGAAAAAAAGAAAGAATAATTTTTTGAAAAGTGTTTTCAAAAAACTAAAACCAAACATAGTGAATATTTTTTTTGATGTTAGAAGAGAAAAAAAAGGAGTTGAAAGAGATTTTTAAGCCAAATTATAAATTTTTGGAATTTATTTTTGAAAAAAAACTAGGAACTCAGATTTATGATCCCCAAATCTGTTCAGAATTAATTTGTGTGGTGGAAGAAATCACATTGTTGAAGTATAAGATCCATATAGATGAAATGAATTTGAACTAGTAATGGTCATTTCTCAATAAATTTTTTTGAGTTTGTGGTCCTTCGGTTTATTTTTTGAGCCTAGCAGGAGCAATTATGGAGCATATATTATAGTTCGAATTCAATTTATTATAAAATATATATATATTTTGTAAAAAAGGCGTTGAAAGAAAAAATATTTGAAGCGTTAAATTCTTGAGACATGATCTAAGAGTTGTGAGTGGTTTGGGATATAAGAATTGAAATTTTTTGAGATATACAAATCTCTAGCCATGTTTAAGCAACCACTCTTTGAAGAGGAAGGAAAATAAATAATAAAATTATATATGATATATTACATCAACTTCCTCTAAAATTTAAAGAAAATACAAGTTTTAAAATTTTGACAAAATTACACTTGGCTTTTAATAAGTTTAAAGAGACCGAAACTAATGCAGGTGGCATGAAAATAAAGAAAATAAATATGATAAAATATATATTTTTGTATAAAAAGAGACGACAACATAAATTTTTACATACATATAATTAATAAATTACAGAGAAAAATGAGACTAACCTAAGGGAACCTAATAATTATGTTGAATTTATTCTAATTTTTTCCCTCAAATCTCAGTGAACTTAGTGTAATTTGTCAAAAAATATATATGTAATAGTTTTCCTAATTAAGGAAATAAAAATTATGTCTTGAATTAGTAGTTGAGACAGTTGGATATTATGGTTGTTTTGTTTGTCCTTAGTTCCTTGAGTTAATCCAATCTTCATTAGGATAAAAAGTTTAGTATGTTTTTCCTAAGATTGTTGTTGAAGTCGTAAAGATGCCTCCCTACTATATTCTGTAAATAATGTTTTTTTAATACAATAAAAAAATAGTTACTTTCCAAGAAAACAAAAACCTATCTCTAATAAAAAAATAAAAACCTATCTCTAATTAAAAAAAAAATGTACAGGTGGCATGGAGGACAAGGAGGAAAGGTGGTCCCAGCACGTGACCGGCCAGAAGCAGCAAAACAATTATTCGGTCGTTCAATGAGGACCCGTATTAGATTTGAATTCGATTAACCATGACTAGGGAGAGGGAAATTTATGCTGAATAAATGAGCCGAGCAAGATCTAATTTAGGCTCCGTTCTTGGCCTAACAATTGGGCTAGAAAGACACTCAGGTGTTGGGTCGAGATGTCTAATCAGTTCGGACTAAGGGTGGAGTTCAATCAAACGGTAGCCTTGCTTTCGGCCGAGCTAAAGGACAACCAATGATTCCAGTCAAGTTGTGGACATAGGCGGAATTTGCCTAGATGAACAGAATACGACCGAGCTAAGGAGTGGTCGAGATCGGCGACTCCGCCACGAGTGAGCTAACCGTGTCGGCCATGATTCGAGGTCGGGCAAGGTCGGCTTGGATGTGTTCACCTAGCTGGACCAAGCTGACGGTGACTAGTTGGGCACCTTGGATTTAGGTCGGCTGGAAGTAACTGGTCATAAAGGGTGGATAGCATTGCACCGAGCTATAAACAGCTCAGCGGGAGTTGCTATTGTTGGAAAATGGCTTTAGAAATTTCTTATTTTTTGCTAACTTTGAGCATTAATTAAGGTGGACCCAAGCGTTATTTTTAACGTTTCTAATTGGATTCATGTTTAATGCCGCGTAGTGAATAAATTCATGTATTTGGTTGCTCAAAACCATTTTCGGATGAATGAGAATTCAATATGCGTTTTCAAGTTTGTGGAAGGTGAGGTTACGAGTAAAGTGGGCTTGACTCATTGGACCTATTGGATCCAAAATTAAAACCACACGCACATGCCATCGTCGCCGTCCGTCCAGTCGGGCGGGCGGGCGGGCTGCGCTGGGCTTGGGTTTGGGCGCGGGTGCGTGGTGTGAGGTTGGATTGGGTTGGGCTTGTCCGGCCCAATACTTATCTTTTTGAGCCAAAAAACTTTGAACTTTATTTTTTATTTTTATTTTTATTTTTGGTTTCAAAAATCAAAATAAATTGGTCCAAATTTTTTCCCTTTACCGAAATAGTTCCTAAACCACCTGAACAGGTTTGAACCTGTTGAATCTTTCTCGGACAGATCTGGAATTGTCCAAACAGTTCAAACAAATTTTTTATCTGTTGAAATCTGTCCAAACAGTTGCCTATCTGTTGGCACCTGTTCGAACAGTCACCAACCTGCCTATATAAAGTCTGCTCCAGCAATTCATTTTGCATCCGAAAATTTTTAGACTTCTTCCCTTCTTCTTTTGTTCGTCTTCTATTGCTCCTGCACCTGTTTCTGTATTTAATTTTAGGAAAAGAAAGAGAAAGAGTTACAGCTTTGTTTGGTTCGCTAGACTTCATTTCATAGTGCTATAAATCAAGTGTTAATCGTTGCATCTTGAGAAATAGACGCCAGTTATATCTCAAAGCACCGGAGCGAGGGTGAAATCTACTTTAAGGAGATTGTGTCCAATACAAGCTTCGACATTAATTTCTGTAAGCATTTAATTCGAGAAATAATTTATATAATTATTTTTTGAATTATTTTATTTTATTGTTTATTTAATTTATACATTTAATTTATACACATACACCTTTGAGGGTTCTAACAGCTATATGGCCCAATTGAAGTGCGAAGAAGGGAACCCGCCACCTGTATGCGTCAATACAGATTGGTTGTTTTGTCGATACTGTTGCCAGTATTAATGCACACACGTGTAATGCGAAGAGAGGATAGTACATCCACGTGTCCAAGAAAGAACGAACAAAGTAGTGTGCGCACAAACTACATAAACGAGAAAGATAAAAAATAAAAAATTAAAACCAAAACTCTAGTCTCATTTTTTTTTTTTCCCTTTCTATACTATATGAAAACCAAAATTAACTTGATGGTTTGAATTCAGCAAAAATAGGAAAACTATAAGGTATTTTTGAAGCAATACTCTATGGAAAACTATAAGGTATTTTTGAAGCAATACTCTATACCATTTATCAATTGATTTCTCCCATTTTAAAATACCAACACAAAAATATTGAGCCCTACTTAGTAGAAAAATAACTATTGAATTAGAGTACCATTTAGATTTGTTGACAGGGCACAAAATAATTTAATAAAAAATGAAGTACATGGATTCAAAACATCATGTGATCGTGTGTCTGATTAATGATATTTTGTGATTTATTCACAAATTCTCTTATTTTTCTGACCATACACATATAATTCTTATTATTATGTGTAATGTTATACATAATTACGTAAATTTCTAATATGTGATCAAGTTAATTACTATTTGGATAAATTGATTTAAGGGGTGGCAATGGTTCAAATAATTAAAACAAAACTAAAATAGACTTATAGCTTTGTACATTACTCTCCAACCAAAAAAATAGAGATTATTTGATCATCAAGGAATAATACTTGACACTTTTTTTCTATTTTTTAATTTTAATTTTTTTTTTTACACTCATCAAGTTATATCACAAAAATTCATTAAAAAGTAATGAGTATCACAAGTATAACCCATGAAAAGCATGATGATTAGGCAAAAAATTATATCATCGTCCAGCAGCACATGTGATTTTATTTTTGATCAATCACAACTCACTATATCTTCTCATATTTTTTAATCACTTAATATAAAATTATGACTCCGCGCTTTCTATCAATCATACCTCACTTGAGCCGGCACGTGACCGTCACCACCAAATAACCTCTGATTGCACACCTATAACCCCCAGACCACGCAAAGACAGCCCCGCAGTGGCAGTACCGGAGCTAAGGGGAAAAGTGATAGTGCACTCAGCTAAGGGTAGTTGTTTATGCGGAAAAATTCACTAATATTACGAAATTAACATTACCAATTCAGAAATTTTAAAATATATTCAATTAGGGGTTGTTTATGTGAAAAAAATTAATAAATTCAATAATATTATAAATTTAAAAATTTTACAATTATTTAAAAAATTTACAAGTGTATTTAGCTGGAGGTTGTTTATGTGGCAAAATTCAATAATACTATGAATTCAAAAAATTTATTAAAAGAATTATCAAGAAATATCAATATATGCTCATTCAATCTATATCACACTTAAATTCATAGTCCAAATCTGCGTCCCAGACTTTCTGGACAAAATTATTTGGTAGTCCTCAGGGCAAGTCCATGTGGATACCTAATTTGAAATTTATTGATTAAAACAATAAGATTTGGTATTTTTTTGCTAGATTTTCGAAAGATAATTTGACAAGTATGGTAGTATTTTTTTGGTATGGTGGATGAGAACTTGGGACTTTGGAATTTGTTTCGTCTCAAATCTCAGGTTTAGCATAAATCCTGTTTGTTCAGATTGTATACACTTAATCTGGTGTATGCAAATTAACCCGAAATACCTTATATATTAAAAAAAAAATTTATTTAAAACCACCAAATAACTCGGATTTGGGTGTTTACATGTGGTATAACAGATACACACGGTTGTTTAATGTATTAGAATGAATTACAAAGCCATGTTGATTTCGTCAAATGGATAAAGCTAATTAGCTTGTTTTGTTTTGGTTACTTTTTCTTTGTTTTGTTTTTTGTTTTTGCTTCGTATTGGCAGCGGCAGACCAAGTCCTTACTGCCGACAAACATTCGCCATTGGTCCATCTCTCTCCCTCCTCCGGTCCCCATTCACACCACACCCGATGATGTTATTGGTGTACGAAATATCTCCATCCCTCATATTATCAATCTATTTAAGTAATTTCTATCTCAAAAATTATTGTATACTAATCATTTTGACATAAAATTTTAACAAATATATATATAAATAATCTATTGGTGGTAAAATATTGAATTTGGCCGATTGACAAAGGTGTTTAGGTGGCTCACATCTTTTGATTGAGGTCCAAATTGAATGTTTGCAAAGTCGACAAGTGTCTTGGTGCAAGAAGTGTGCAAGACATGTGACTAAGGCCTCGTTTGGGAACATATTATTTTAGTAATTTTATGACTTTTTACGAAAAGATGTGCAGAAAAATAGAGAAAGTGATGTTTTAACTAAAATACTAAATCCCCAAACGAGGCCTAATGAGGCAAACAGTCAAAAAAGGAAGCAGTTGAAGGCCGTTACAACGAGTGGAACAACTTTCTAAGTAGTGGAGAGAAGCATTCTTGCATGCAATGAGGAAGCACACGTTGCAAAGAAAAAAAAGCTAGGAATTCGAAGAGAGAATGACCTTCAACCCATTCACAAACTTGTGAAAAATTAGGAGTAGCAGTTGCCATAAGCCTTAATAATAGTAGTTCATTTGTAATTTTAGAGTAGCAGTTGTTTTTGTTCAGTTTATTTTGTTCTTATTCTTGTGCAAGTATTTGTGACAAGTGATAATTTCATTAATACAATATCAATGTTAATTTATTTTTTCTCATCAACATATTCTAAATAAGTCCTTAAATTTATTAGGACAAAGAACACCAAGTACATCGCTTAATTTATTTTTATTTTATGAACTTATAAATTTATTGATAATCAATCACTGTCGATTTACCTCAAATCATAATTTTACTAACACAATCTTATAACATTTTGTGTTGGAGCTGATCAAACCCCACCCCAAAAGCCGCCATTGTGTTGTGTGCTTCATTATTTGACTTGAGGGTGCTTTGTCAGCATCAACGCAGCTCCTCCTAGGATACTTCAACTTCTGCAGCCACTCCCCCATTAAATGAATTTGGATCCTCTCCTTGAGCTTGATCCTTGAGCTTGGTCCTTGAGGGTCTTCGGGTCCACTTTGAAGCCCGATTTTGATAATCTGAACCGTTCATATTTTAATATTTACTCAGTATAACATACCTGTAAAAAATCAAATTGATCGGATATCAGAAAGTATGTGTTCGAAAAACTGTTTATTAAAAAATAATTTGTAGTCCCAGTTTTTCGAACACATACTTTCTGATATCCGATCAATTTGATTTTTTTACAGGTATGTTATACTGAGTAAATATTAAAATATGAACGGTTCAGATTATCAAAATCGGGCCTCAAAGTGGACCCGAAAGCCCTCAAGGACCGAGCTCAAGGACCAAGTTCAAGGAGAGAATCCAGATTCCCATTAAATACCATCTATTGTTTGTAATATCAAGATCAAAATTTTAGACTTCCGCTACAACTATTCACTGATAGTTATTGATATGTATAATCACATTGATAGTCATCAATATATATATATATATATAATCATCGATACTGTTATTTAAAATAATAATAATATATTTCTCTCACAACGAGTCTCGAATCAAATGGAGGGAAGTCAAATCCGTATAGAAAAATAAATGCCATTGGGTGGTGGCATAGTCATAAATATGACTTGAGAGGAGGTTGCTTTGTCAGCAACTACGCGGCTCCGAAGAGGAAGAGAAAACCAAAAACCAAAAATCAAATCAAGTGCCGTGCGTGACCAACATTATCCATCCTTACTATTCTAACTTCTTCTCCAATATATAACAATATATATAAATATTGTACATGTTTGTTTGTTGTATTGTTTGGTTTTCTTTGAGCACGTTATCCATTTTATTTTTTTTCATATTTTGGGTACTTATATTATTACGTTATTGTGAGTTTGAAGTAGGCCTAATTTGACAGCATACTATTTATTTTATTTTATTTTATTTCTTAGAATATGTAAGAGAGAAAGTTGAGTTGAGAGAGAAGAGAGAAGAGAAAGGAGAGAGAAAACAAAGGTAAAGTGGAGGTGAGCGTGAGTTGGTCGGTCCAAGTACAGGAATAGGAGGAGAGAAACAGATGACATAAGACTTCATAACTACCATACCTAACACCCCCTCCCCTATCCCAACCCAATTTAACTACTTTTGAACTTCTCTCTCTCTCCCCCCTAACAAACCATGTGGCTTGGGTATTCCCATACCCCACCACAATTTTCCTATTCAATGTTGCTTTTTTTTACTATTATTATTTATTTAAATAAGTCTACAAATCCATAACTGATCATATAATTAATTATTTATGATCTTCAACATTTTATATATATAGATAAACTAAAGATTACTTGAATGGTGTGCTATTAAATTTATAAAATATAAATTTTAATTTTATATATTGTGTTGTTTAAGTGATAAGGGTGTTGTAAATATATAGTTTTGTGATGATTTAAATAAGTATATTTTTTAACTTTTTATAAAAAAATATTCAAAAAAGTAAGGGTAAATTACACTGACACCTCCTGAGGTTTGGTCTAATTACATCCAACCTCTTGACGTTTTGAAAATTATATTCCCACCTTTGTAATTAATAGTCTCATTTCACAAACCCTCTTCTTATATAAAAGACAACAATTCCTAATAGAAAAATAAAAGAAATTACATTTTAAAAAAAAATGGAAAGCAAAGGAAAGGGAAAAAAAAACAGAAGTAAAGCAAAGCAATAAAAGAGAGACTATACAAATTCAATGTCTTTATTCTGTCTAAATAATTACAATGAAAGGAGGTTAGTGTAATTTTCCAAACATCAATGAGTGATATGTATTAAATCCAAATCTCATGAGGTGTAAGTGTAATTTATCCAAAAGCTAAAAAAGTAATGTAACCTAAAAAATATAAAAAAATAAATAAAAAATATGTTAATATAAGAGATACCAAATCAAATTGTTCACTTTATATATATATATATATAGTATAGATAGACTGAGGATCTCTGGGGTCCATATTATCTGAAATCTTTAATTGTTCCATTCACAAAGCTAAATTTGAGTAAAGCAATCTGATTGAAATTATATCTTACCAAGATTATTTTGGCCCATTTTGGCGATAAAAAAAATCACTTCTTTTTTTGAATTTTTTTTGTCTTTTTTTTAAATTATGTAAAAAAAATTTATTTTTTTGGTCCTTCTTGTCGAGATGAATTAAAAAAAGTATATTTTAAACAAAGATAAGCCAAAAAAGATTGCTTATTTTTCTCTTTTCTAAATTTTTTTGGATTTTTTTAAAAAAAATATAATTTTCTCGTTCATCTTATCGAGCTAAATTTAAAAACCTAAAAATTTGTTGAATTTTTTAAAAAAAATTCACTAAAGAGAAAAATAAACTAAAAAATAAATAAATAATCCAAAAAATGCACTTCTCAAAACACCCTCTGTTGTATGAAAACTTATGTGGGGCTAGCTCTGAAATCTTCCCAGAGATCGTTTGGGCCAAAATGTTGTTTGGTCATTTTCGTGGTTACCCATGTCAGATAATCTTTCTCTGAGCTTACCCATGCCAGATAATCTTTCTCTTTATTGGATTTTATGGCCTCAAAGACCATATTAAAGCCTATTGAATGAGTAATTGTTGCTTCTTCTATTTTTAATCTAAAATAACTTCTCGTATACAAAATGCGTTCAAAAAAAAAAAAAAACACTTATGGTATACAAAAAAAAATATCAGAATACAATAGTGATACTATCTATGGGAACACAAAATGGATTACAAAATAATTCACAAAAAGAGTGAAATAAGAGCCTAAGATTAAGGCTTTGTTTGAAAATATGTTATTTTAATAATTTTTTGACTCTTTAATTAAAATATGAGGTAAAAAAATTAATATGTTTGGGATGACTTTTTAACTTTTTACAAAAAAATATACAAATAGTAGAGAGAAAAAGTAATATTTGACTTTTTGGTATAGGTTATTGGCTTTTTAATTTTTAAACTAAAAAGTGATATTGTCAAACGAGACCTAAATTAAAATATCTCAGCCAACCACTAAACTTTCTATAACTCATTTTGTGTTGTGATTCTATATTCTTAGCATTAGCGCATTATTTTACGTGATATCACTAGTTAGTAAGAATTATGAATTGGTGATATCGTCAAATAACTTCATTGTTAGACTCAATATTTACTTATGGTCAGCCAGGTCACAAAAAATGAGACTTAAGATATTATATATTTTTACCTTCCCAAACATATGATCCTGATCAAGTAATTCCGTTTTATCTTATGTGATTGATTATGTATAGTCGAGACCAAAAATAATATGGTAGACCCGACCACTAAATAATTTTCCTAGTCAATGATGATGGTGGCTTCACAAGGCTCACAGTTACATCTGACTCAAAATGGTAATTGAATGCATCAAAAGAAACATCACATGCATGCCCCTGCCATTTTCGTACACTCCTCTTTATTAGGAAAAATTGTTTTGGACAAAATTTCATTCACATTTGTTTTTAGGTAAGCCAATAGTAGGGTGTAGATTTCTTTGATAACTCAGAGTATCCGGGTTAGCTTGTGCGCACCTCGATTAATTCTTAGGAGACCAATCCTACGGTCCACTAGCGAGGGACTCATTTAAAGCCAGAGTAGAGCTCTGTATAGACTGGTTCAACACAAATCGAGGGACTCATTTAAAGTCAGAGTAGAGCTCTGTATAGACTGGTCCAATACAAGAGCAAAACCCTAAGACCTAGAAAAAAACAAACTCTTAAGTCTTAAGCCTCTACCACTAGGCCAACCTTTAGGGGTAGGGTGTAGATTTCTTAATATAATAGTTTTGTCAATATAGATGATTAATTATAATGATTTTCATCCTTGAAGGAAGGCAAATCAAGCCACTGAACATTCCATCAAAGATTTGAGAAGAGATTTAAAAAAAAACAAAACAAAAAACAAAACACAACCTTAAGGGGATAATCTGTGGATAGAGTTGAGATATGAGAAATCAAACAACCACTATTCTTTTGTGATAAGAGTCATGTTTTTGTCATTTAGTTTAGCTTTTCATTTACGAATGAAAAATAACACTTTTATAAGAGATCAATGTAATCCATATCTCTTTCCTTTATTTAGATAAGAACAATTCAATAACTTGCTTTAAGGGTCATAATATCAAATAACATAGTGAACACCTACTAACTTGTTTCGGCTGTTACTATGAGCTTAGGCTAAAATCCAATGGATTTTAGCAGCTTCTATTTGGAGCCATTTGGTGAAGAATCATATAGCTTGCCCTGAAGCTATTGGCAACAATGATAGTATAGCAAAGCAAAAGAATTGAATCATTCGCAAATGTTGCTCTACAACTCTTTTTAACTTATGTGAATGCAATTTATATCATAATTGCTCGCACAAGTCACTTAATTGCACTTGCTCTAGCAAAGATAGTTATGCAAAGTAATTGCTTAGGTCTTACTAGCTTCGCTTAGGTCATTGTACAATTACTAAAAGCAAAATTTTGCTATTCTAAAGCTTAAAAGTGGAGTGTTCATAAAGCTAACTACTAGCAATTGCTATGCATTCTAGGGTTCCTAAAGTTATTGAATTGCTATGCTCCTAAGCTACTATATTTTGCTGTATAGGATTCGCAAATCTTTTTTGTCATATACTTCTCTAAGCAAGACAGTTGCTCTTCTCCTAAAGCTAAACGGTGTATTTAGTTTGTGTTTTGAGATAAATTTTTTTTAAAAAAAATTTAGGAAGAGAGTTTAAAGAAAAATTTGGTTTGTTTGGTTGTATATTTTGAAAATAGTTTTGGAATTTGGAAGTTTGGGATTATTTGATATTTTGTTGTAATTGAGTAGATGTGTGTAAGAAAAAAATAATTGAGAAGGAGAGAGAAAAAGTGATTTTGAAAAAAAAATTTAAACTAAACAAAATTTTAAAAATTGTATCTTGAGATACAAATTAAACAAGTTCAAAGCTACTAAAGTACTAGCAAGAGCTAAAAGCAAAAGCAAAACTAGTTGCCAACCACTTTTGAGTGTGAGGGACATAGAAAAAATAAAAAATAAAAATCATAAACTTCAACAAAGCAATTTGATGGGATTGTTTATGAAGATGATTGGTAGTTTGCATTTATGTGAGATTGGAGTTGGGCTTGTTATTCAAAGGAAACAAGAGCCTTATATCATTTAGGACCATGGAACACTTGGGCGTGGTTAGATGATATTTAGATACATTTTAATTATAGCTTAGGATGGAAAGGCTATGTGATCTAGAGCATCACCATATGACTCTCCAAGTCTACAAATACAGAACTAATCACAATTGTCTCGTAATCTTATATGTGGAATTCATATTGTTGTGAGCTTCACACGTACAAAAACGTGAAAAGTTTGTAATTTGTTATGTAACTAAAATTATTGTATGATTTTTGTTATGTAATTGAAAATTATATAATTAGAATTATTACATGATTCTTGAGCAACATTGCATGATTAGGTTATATTTGAATATTGAATTTATGAAGTTAATAGAATGAACAAAAGAAAAGGAGAAAAAATAAAAAAATAAAAAAAAGAAAAAAGTAAAAAGTAAAAGTTAAGATGTCAAATTCGCGCAATTATTACAATCATTTGGAAAGCTCTTCACCATTAGCACGCATCAAGGGATACATTTTAATCTAAAAGCATAAAGGCGAGTAATTATTTGGTGCCATATATGACATTGCCACAGCATTTACATTAGGAATGCTCGAGGTTCAATTTTAAACGGTTCAATTTACAGTTTGGATTCATCAGCATATGTATGATTTGGAAAAAATTGAATATGTAATTGTCGCAGTGCGGATTGCGATTTGTGCGGATAAGATTTGCGGATGTGCTTGCGGTTTGTGAATTTAACTTTTTCCTTTAAAAATTTATTTTTGGACCCTTTTTTTTTTTTTTTTTCTGTTTTGTAAATATTTATTTTGGGCTCTCTTTCTCCCATTTTCTAAAATGCTCAACATTAATAATCAATGAACTAGAACTAATAAAATAAAAAACACAACAAAATCAATTTTTAAGACAAGCAAATCATTCAAAATTCTAAACTTTTAAATAAAATCATAAACTAACACAAGTACATCTTTCAAAACCCTAAACTAAATCATCAAAATCATTCATTACCCAACAATACAATCAAAATCTTAAACTTACTTAAAAGTAATTGTTTATTAACTTTTACCTTTATTCAAAATGCAATAATAAAATAACAATAAATTGTTGTCAAACTTTATCAAATTCGAGTTCCAAAAAAAAAAAAAAAAATCAAATTCAAACCTATTAAATAAAATAAAAACATTTGCAAACTCGCAAACTCTATCATGAATCATATCCAACTTTCAAAAATTCTAATTCCATGCATATGTTTGTTGGGCAAAAATATTCAGAATAGAATGAATGAAATTAACGGTCCAGGTTAAAAAAAATAAAATAAAATCTAAGTGCAGACGGGTTCTTACGAGTGTAGGTAAAACCTACAACCTGCCCGCAACCAGCAATAATGTCATATTCCAAACCGCATCCGCCCGCATTGTGTTGGGCGGTTCAAATAACCCTATGCCCAGCCCTAATTTACACTATGAGTAATAGTGCAAATCCACCCTTATCAACCTAAAAATTATCCAGAAATTAATCTCCACCACATCTTACATGAATCTCACACTATACAAATTAATCTCTACCACACAATCACTCACCCAGAAAATTCTGAGTGGGTAAATCTGAATCCATAGCTTTTCTCTTACACTATTCATTTACATACAGCATTGAATATTTTTAAGATAAAACATTTTTCAATCCTACTAGGTAGCTCGAAATAGTCAAGGCTCGAGTGGCTTGACGTCATTTTGGCACCTCTTTTTTTTTTTTTTCTTTTTCTCTTTCCTTCCCATCTCTTTTTCTCTCTACTCTTTCTCCCTCTCTCTTTCTCTCTCTGTTGGTCTCATAAAACCAACCGGCAATGGATTCTCTCTCTCCCCCTCTCTCTCTCTCTCTCTCTCTCTCTCTCCCCCCAAAAAATCTCTCATGCTTCACTTGTTCTTCACCATCATCTTTCTTGGCCAATCTTTGTAACACAGGAATAATCTCAACTCTGCAATATATAATTTTTTTTCCTTTCCTTCCCTCCTCTTTTTTGTCTCTGAAACTAGTAACAGAGACAAGAGAAGAGGAAGGAAGAGAGAAGAAAAAAAAAACAAAGGAGAGAAAGAGAGAAGAAGATATGAGGCAGAGTTGGATTTGATTAATTCAAAGAGTGAAAGCTGGATTTGAACGAATCAAACAGAGGGGAACAAATCACTCTCTTAATTTTTTTTTTCTTCTCTTTCCCCCTCTCTTCTTCCTTTCCCCTCGGTTCTTCCTCTGTTCTTTCTTTCTCTTTTTCCTTTTCAAAATCAAAATCAATTTTTGTTTATCAAACAAAATGTGAAATCAAATCAAATCAAATCCAAAACCAAACCAAAAATCAAAATCCAAACTCAAATCAAAATCAAAATCAAAATCAAAATCAGAATCAGAATCAAAATCAAAATCGAAATCGAAATCAAAATCTTAGAATCGAAATAGCTCCTCCTCTGCCTCGGTCTTCTTCTTCTCCTTCCTTCTGAAGATGGAGGAGAGAGATAGATGTCTTCTACTTCTTCCTTCTAGAGATGGAGGAAAGAGATAGAGAAGAAAGAGAGAGAGGAGAAGGGTCAGGCCATTCGAGCCTTGACTATTTCGAGCTACAACACATTTTCGAACATTTTTTGGTGAAAGTCAACATTTTGTCAACTTTGCCATTTTTTTTTTCTTGGTTGAGAACTTTGCCAGTCAAATTCTCATTAATCTAGAAGATTCTATGATTAGGCCCAAAAGACTTGCACGATGTATTTTGCATGTAGAATAGGCCTATAGTTTTTTGTGGGCTCAAACTGAAAAGTCAGTTTTGGACTTCAAAATTTATAGTGTACCCTTTTTAACAACTACAGGAAATTATAGTCCAGTTAAGAGTCAAGTTACCCTACCATTTTATGATATTTAAAAAAAAAGGAGTACTTACCAATTATCCTATTAACTAGACTTATTTACCTACAGGTCCTAACTAATAAATTTAACACTATAAAAATAGAGAGTGATAAATTTTTCACTAAAAATTTATTCATAAAAACAAAGAGACTGATGAATTTATCACTATAAATTATTCATAAAAATAAAAGACTGATAAATTTATCTTTATCACTTAATAAATTTATCAATAGGACTAATGGGTAATAGTCTCCAAAGTAGGACCTATTGGGTAATAAGTCTCTAAAGTAGGACCTATTGGTAGTTAACCCTAAAAAAAATAAATAATCATTTGCATTAATTCAGAGAATAATATAATCACAAGTAGGAGGAGGTTTCCACTCTATATCGGTGCGTTATCTTTATTCCTTCATTAATGATCTTAAAATTATTTTAGAATCTAATTATGGCCATTTAGGGGAAGAAATAACTCCACTTCAATTAGGATCACTATGGCATAAAAAAACCAAGCTTAAAGCTATAATTATTATACCATGTAATCCATGTCTAATGATGGCACATAATAAAAATAAAAGCTGAAGATGCATATTAAGGCATATAACGTGAAAGATGTAAAATACAGTACAAAAAGTGAAATATCAAAATTGGATAGTAACATAAGAAACTCGGGACAATATGGCAACATCAAACTTACAAAATGGTGAAAAGAACGATTCTCAAAAAGGCAAGAATGGAAATGAGGGTCCCTCCTAAAAGACATAATTGAAGAACTCTTCCCTTCATCCTCGGGCTCAACAACCTCATGTAACATAGAGTCACCTCCAAAATGGATTCACCATCGAGAAAGTAAACCTAAAAATATAACCATGATTAGAGAAAACTATAGTATTGTTGAGTATTATTGATCATGCATGTAAAACACTCTGAATCACTAAAATTACAATGTTAGGAACCTAGGAGTTCTAGTCTCTTAAGCAAACATGAAGAAAAATGATTGCCACTTTACCCTTTGTAGCAAAAATGATAATACCCTTGGGCTTTACAGTATGTTGGTTTAATCAAGCAAACATTCTAAACTTTAACTTTCAGACACTAGAATTTCCACACTTGGTCTTAAACTGATCACCGGCATCAAAACTTCAACAAAAATTTTACAAGTAACTAATTGATGATGACTGATGAGAAATTTGAAAAGATGTATATTCAAGTGAACTGCATCCACCTGGGTGGTTCAGCCATGCATGCAGTTAAAAATTTGTGGACTCTTATCAATTTGACAACATCGATCTATTGATGAACAACCAACTTATTGAGCAGCTGATTTTTGAGTATTGCATGGGGGAAATTTGTTTCGTGATCATGGACTGAAAAGACAATTTCTAACACCAAATTCAATGTAGAAATCCAGAAATAGGGGTGCCTAAGTGATCTCTTCCTGCACTTGTCTAAAAGGAATTCTGTGTAAATTCATGTACTAAAGGGTAAAAAACAAAGAAGAGCAAGGAAACACACCGGAAGGCTGTTGAGAAGAGCTAGCGCAAGAGAGAAATGAAACGTGCACACCAAAATCTTTTCCAGAACATTTGGAAGTAATGCACCAAAAGAAAACATCCAACGAGGCCGATATGCAGTTAACCGAACTGAATGAGCCATGGAGATCACATCACCAATGAAAACAAAAGTTCCACCACAACTCGTTTCTTCAAAGTTTAGACTCTTAACACCTGCAAATGATTTTCCTCCATTTTGCCAGCATTCCAAAGTATAAGGGCTTGAATATGTGATCTCAACCCACGTTAAGCCCGGTGCCTGGACTGGAGTTAAGCAGGACTCATCCTGCGTCCAACATTACCAGTGTCAGAAGTTGCATTGGAGATTTGCTCACTGCCATATTTCATGCAGGTAAGGCATTTTTATTTTATTTCATTATTTATTCATTTTTATGATTATTATCATATTTTTTGTATTGGCAGCAAGAATGGCATGAAGTTTAGAATTTGTACCTCCGAACATAGGCAGCTGCTCTTATTGTTTGCAAAATTCCCCCATCCGTCACCACATTTTTTAAGCTTGACAATATCCTTAGCAATCAAGCAATACATAACCTCTCTGCTCTTTTGATGATCACCTTCAATGCTACCCTTATCAAGCATGTTTGAATTAAAGCACAGAATACTTGTAAATGCAGTAAACTCATTAGGACAGGTAGATTGGTCGTCTGTCAATTGAATGTCCTTGCTTGCTTCAATCAAAGAACTGGGGACACAGTATCCCTTTTTGCCATTGGCTATCATGTTGTGAAAATCAATGGAAACGTTTGAGTTTTGAAGTGTCTTCTCATGTATATGAGCAGCCATCTCCATCCACTCTTGTGCATTATGGATACGTATGCCATCCAATGACATTATTAAATCACCAGGAGACAAAAAACCAGACAAAGATGACGTCGAAGACACATCCAGAACCTATTAAAATAAAATTATAAAAATGATCAATGGGTTGTACATAGGTAGAGAACTAATCAATGACCTTAAATACAAGCTAAGTACCATGGGGCTTTCACCATGAATGTAGAATGGATACAAGATCAATGGCAGGAGGAACAATGCCAATCCACAAAGTGCACAACACTGCAGAGGAAGTTGAGAACACGTGAGATAGCACTAACGTACCAATGTCATAGACTTCAAAAACATTAGCATAAATATAAGTTACTATTTGCACTCACTGCAGCATTATGCCATATGCCAGCACAGTATATGCGAAGGGTAGCAAAACTTGGCAATGCCTGCAGCAACTCATAATTGAAAGCCACCAGAGCTCCAGGAAATAGAACTGCTAAAAATACAGCAACGTACTCTATTTGTATTCCCTCACTGCTTCCAACAGAAATGATGCCTACAGTAAGTACCAGTTATGAGATCTATCCCTTTGCATATTGAGATGTGAAAACCTTTTTTTTTTATCCATACTTTCTATGCATCAGTATGTCCACATTTTGCTTTTATCATTGGGGTATCCTATAAGTGAATTACAGGTATGGATAGTTGTAACATAAGTATCATATGTCCTATTTACCTGGTTTAATGTATTAAATAATATGCGACATATGCAAAGATACCACCTTAGAGGGGAAAGGAATAAAAAGACAAAAAGGGGGTAGAAAAAAATTAACCTGGCAGCAGCAAGAGCATGCCCAAATTCATGAGCAGAAACAGATATGATTGTAGATATACACATGTATCCAACATCAGTCACTGATATGCTCAATCCAAAACCCTGCATATAAGACAATATGCAAGAGCCTTAGTGCCTTTCTAGCAAGAAGACTAAAAAGTAAATTAACCTCTACACCCCCAAAAAAATAATAAATAAAAAGAAAAGAGGCCAAACATTAATGAAATTGGTTACTTTTAATGAAACCGAAGTACATGACTTTCAATAAGCCCAAACATTAAGAAGCTGTGCTAGGCTTACAGTTTGAAGCCACTCTAGTCATGCCTAACACTTGACTTACTATATATTGAAGGAGTACATTTTTCAGATTGAAGGAGTACTGGAAGCTGCAGTTGGATATTTGTTTTGGGGGGGGGGGGGGGAGAGAGAGAGAGAGACGGAAATCCTAGTGGATTCTAGGGCAAGGTGTAGATTTAGTCTTCTCATTTTCCACTCCGGTTCTAAGTCATGTTGCTATTTGCTAGACTATTTTGAGAAGCTAATTAGTTGCTACTTGATGCTTGTTTAAGGTTTCTACTTATATTGTGCGTAGTGTTCTATGTAACTAGATCTGATATAATTTTAGAGAAGAGAAAAGTTAGAGGTATGAGTGATATCTCACCCTCTTTTATATTAACTCATTGGCATAATTACAGGAGCATTCTAAGGCATAAATAAAGATACTAAATATACAAAAGAATGAAATAGGAAATATTTCTATATTCTAACACTCCTCAAGTTGGTACGAAGATAACTCTCATGCCCAGCTTGTTGAGAATGTCACGAAATGATTTATTCCCTAAGCTTTTAGTGAAAACATCAGCCAGTTGGTCCCCAGACCTCAGGAATGGAGTACATATAGTGCCACTAGTGAGCTTTTCCTTGATAAAATGCCTATCAATCTCTACATGCTTGGTCATATCATGTTGAACCGGATTGTGATTGATGGCTGCCTTGTTGTCACAATATAGCCTCATTGAATCTGTCTGATAAATCCCCAAATCCCTAAAAAATAATCGAATCCATAAACGCTCACACACACCCTGAGCCATAGCTTCGAATTCAACCTCTGCACTGGACCGCGCAACTACATTTTGTTTCTTGCTTCTCTAAGTTACTAGATTTCCTCCAACAAAAGTACAATAGCCAGAGGTTGACCGTCTATCAGTGACTGAGCCAACCCAATCAACATCTGTATATGCCTCCATACTCAGATGACCATGTTTGGAGAAATATAGACCTTTTCCCGAAGAAGACTTCAAATACCGCAAAATCCGCATAACTGCCTCTAAGTGACTTGCACGTGCAGCATGCATAAACTGACTAACCATACTCACGGCAATAGCAATGTCAGGACGCGAATGAGATAAGTAAATAAGCTTACCCACTAGCCTTTAGTACCTCCTCCTGTCTACAAGCTCGCCTCCTTGATCCTCACTAAGCTTCAACCCAGGCTCTAGTGGTATATCACAAGCTTTACTGCCAAGCATTCCAGTTTCTCTTAGCAAATCAAGCACATACTTTCTTTGACATATGAAGATGCTATCTTTGGACTAAGCAACCTAATACCTAGAAAGTACTTCAAGCTGCCTAAGTCTTTGATTTCAAATTCATTGGCCAAATATTCCTTTAACCGAGGAACCTCCTCAACATCATCTCCTGTGAGTACAATATCATCGACATAGACAATAAGAGTTGTCGTATTACCATGGGAGGAGTGTTTCACAAACAAAGTATGGTTAGCTTGACTCTATTTGAAACCATATCGCAGCATGACCTGAGTAAATCTCTCAAACCAAGTCCTAAGAGACTGTTTAAGTCCATAAAGTGAATTGCATAGTTGGCACACTTTTCCTTTTATTCTAACATCCTCAAAGCCTGGGGGAATGTCCATGTATACTTCTTCCAAATCACCATAGGGGAAAGCATTCTTCACATCAAATTGATGGAGAGGCCAGTCGAAATTGGAGGCAAGGGAGAGAAGGACTCTGATAGAGTTCATCTTAACAACAGGTGCAAATGTCTCCTGGTAGTCTACTCCATAAGTCTGCGTAAAGCCCTTGGCTACCAATCTTGCCTTGTAACGTTCAATCGGCTTTGTCCTTCACAGTGTACACCCACTTACATCCAACAGGTCGTTTGCCCTTAGGTAACTCAGCTAATTCCCAAGTGCCATTTTGAGCAAGAGCTCTCATCTCCTCTATCATGGCATGCTTCTACTCAGGAGTAGAAAGAGCATCCTGAAAATTAGAAGGAAGACTCACAGAAGAAACTTTAGACAATAAAGTTTATAGGAAGAAGACAGATTAGTATAAGAGACAAAATGAGAAATAGGATGTTGAGTACACGACCTAACCCCCTTCCTATTCGCAATGGGAACATCTAGATCAGAAAGAATAGAGTTACCTGGAGTTTCATCAGCAAAAGAGGATTCTGGACACTTATCAGAAGGAGAAAATAGCAGTGGAGACTCCGAATCGGTCTCTTGTACCCAAGTAACTTGTTTTCTATCTTTGTCCTGACATAAACTTTGCCATCTTTCACTGTTGTTTCAGATTCAGACTCAATAGTCTCAATAGTTGAGTCATTCTTAACATCCTGCTCAATCACCAATGAGAGTGATACAGGTAGTGATATAGGAATCGCTTCACACCAAGGCTCCCCCTGAAGGGATGACTGGGGCACCGGTGAGGATAGGAAGTAGGACTGAGACTCAAAAAAAGACACATCCATAGAGACAAACCATTTCCGAGAGGGTGGATAATAACACTTGTAGCCCTTTTGGGTGGTAAAGTAACCTAGAAAGACATAGCAAAGAGACCTAGGATCCAACTTACCACGGGTAGGAGAATGGTTATGAACAAAGCACACACACCCAAAAGTTTTGGAGGAATGGAGAAACTAGAAGAGGGGGATCCTAACAAAACCTGAAGAGGAGTGTGTTTGTGAAGAACTTGGGTAGGCAGACGATTGATGAGAAATGCTGCCGTAAGAACAGCTTCCCCCAATAGAAGCGAGGAATACACATTTCAAAGGTCAAACAACGCATAATATCACGAAGATGGCGGTTTTTTACGCTCTGCAACACCATTCTGTTGAGGGGTATTGGTACAAGAAGTTTGGTGAATAATACCATGAGTGGCAAAATAGCTGGCAAGGCCAGAGCCAATGTATTCCCCCCTATTATTAGAACGCAGAATTTGTACAACAGCCCCAAACTGAGTGAAAATCATTTTATGAAAATTTTGAAACACAGAAAAAACCTCACATTTATCCTTCATAAGATATACCCAGGTGGTCCTAGAACAATCATCAATAAATGTGACAAACCATCTTTGACCCTTTAAAGATACAAAACGAGAGGGACCCCATACATGAGAATGAATCAATGAAAAATGAACTAAACTTCTTTAATAGGAGGAGTAAAAGAAGCTCTGTGTTGTTTGCTAAGTTGACACGACTCACAATGAAACTCAGAAACATTATGTTTCAAAAAACAACTGAAGGAAAAAGATGCTTAAGAAACAAAAAAGATGGATGCCCAAGACGACGGTGTCACAGTCATAAGTCTTCCTTGGTAGATAGTAATTGAATGAAGGAATGAGCCAACTTGTCTGCTTAATCTAGGATATAGAGACCATTCTTGTTTCAACCACTGCCAATCATCTTCCTCGTGATAAGGTCCTGAAACAGACAATGATCAGAAAAAAGGTCACACTACAATTTAAGTCCCGAGTAATACGACTCAATGATAAAAAATTAACACTAAAATTTGGAACATGTAGTACAGAAGACAAAGGAAGGAAGTAGTCGCATGAATTAAACATTTCCCAGACACAGAAGAAATGGTACCATCAGCAATGCGAACTTTATCCTGGCCTGAAGAAGGGGTATATGCTGAGAACAAATCAGAAGATCCAGACATATGATTGGAAGCACCAGAATCGATAATCCAAGGCAATGTTTGATGAGATAGGAAAGCACTTGGAAAAAACGCTAAATTACCTGAATAGGCAAAGTTACCTGAAGAAGAACTAGAAGCCCGATAGTCTAGCAAGTGGCGAAGAGCAACCTCTAACTCAGAAGTAGAAAAAACCAGAGATATCAGCAGAAGAAACATCCGAAGCTGGGGACTGTGGCTCAACTGTATCAGAATAATGGGCTCGAGCATTGGGCCCTCAGCCTCTGGACTGACCGGAGCGACCCCCACGAGAACTAGAAGGATCTCCACAACCCCCAAATGACAGCCTATGCAACTTCCAACGAGTCTCACAGGTATGGCGAAGGCGACGACAATAGTCACAAAAGAGGGTATCCTTCTCAAAAGGAAGACAAGAACCACAATCCCCATCTCTAAAGGGTGCAGAAACCAGGGCAGATCGATCAGAAAAGGTAGCCGAAAGCATAGTAAAACGGCAACTCGCCTCATTCTGCACAAAAGCAAAGGCTTCCTGAAGAGAAGAAGCACATCCATGCCAAATGCTCTACTCCAAACCGGATCATACTCCACATTTAAACTTTCCAAGAACTTGAAGACCCGCTCTTGTGCCATAAACTTCCAGTAACCAACAGAATCAGTGGGACAGACAGATTTGTAATCCTGAAGGTGATCAAGTCGCTTCCACCCATTGTTAAGAAAGGTAAAATACTGAAGGATAGTCATCTCACCTTATACCGAGAAGTTCCTCTTCCGGGAGTAAGTGGTAGTCACTGCCTCCCAAATATCCTGTGCAGTGTCCATAGAGAGATAGCCCTCTCCGATCTCCGGGACCATAGAATATATCAACCAACCCATAATGAGGGAGTTGGTGATCTCCCACTGATCATAACTCGGATCTGTAGTGGTGGGTGCTTGTATCTGGCCATCGACATACCCCATCTTCTCTCTGCTCTTCAAGAAAATAATCAAATTCTGCGATCACGCTAGATAATTCTGACCATTGAATAGAGAAGTGGTGATTTTAAGGCCAAGGCTGAGATTATAAGTCATAGTAGAAGGTATAACGGAACTCTCACTCTTAAGCGGTTGAGAAGTTGTTGACTCACTAGTAAAATCTGCCATGAATATTCTACTAAGCAACCCTCAAACTCAGGACCAATCATAAACTCGGAAGATAGTGGAGGAATAAGCACAATTAGTAACTAAAAAATCATAAAATTAAGAATCCAATTTTTTTTTTTTTTACTGCATTTTTGTGTGTGTGTGTGTATGTTTCTGTGTTGTTGTTGTCTTCTTCTTTTTTAAGAACACAGAGACAAACAGAGAATAAAGAGAGAAGAAAGAAAGAAGACAAAACCCGACGACCAACCAGAGGGCCACAAAAGCACCAGTCGATCAACCAGCACTAGGCGACCAACCAAGTGACCACGACTACACCAGGCGACCAACCAGATGCTGTCGAAAGGCCTAGAGGAGCAGGCTAGGGCTGCTGACAGAGGGCTGCGACTGCGATTGGAGAGTCGCCTGAACTTCGGTTGCGCTGGGTGGGGTGCGACGAACTCAGACAAGGTGGTGAATGGCCTGCGCAGGCTAGGGTTTGGGTGTGGGTGGCCTTCGGTGGAAGCAAGGTGGTAGGTTCCTCTTATTGTGGCTCCGATACCATATGAATTTAGAGAAGAGAAAAGTTAGAGGTATGAGTGATATCTCACCCTCTTTTATATTAACTCATTGGCATAATTACAGGAGCATTCTAAGGCATAAATAAAGATACTAAATATACAAAAGAATGAAATAGGGAATATTTCTATATTCTAACATAAATGTATAACTGTGTAGCTATATATCAAGAGCTCCTCATCTACCATTTTGGGGTGGATGATTTCCATCCTAGTGTATTGGCCTGTGCTATGTCCCTTGTACATCACACCTATTCTTTTTTGATATATATTCACACAGCTTAATTACTGGGGTGATGTGCTTAATCTATGACAACCCTAATCTTTCAAAATAAAAAACAAATATTAAGGTAGGGGTGTTCACGGGTTGGGTTAGACCGATTTTCCCGCCACCTGTCACCCGAACTGACATCATCGGTTTGAACAACATATCACCTGCACTCGTCTGATCACTGCTTCGAAACCAGTTGTTTCGGGTGTTGAAAAATCGGTCGGACTTCAGTCAATATCGTCACTTTCCATCTTCCTTAACTCAATAGAACATGATAAGGATTATGCGCGAGGAAAGTCAGAGAAAGAAGAAGGGGATGACTGTTTCAAAGAGGAAGATCATAGATTCATAAAATAGAGATGGAGGGAGGGAATGAAAGTTTCAGAAGAGGGTGATAAAATAGGGATGCAAGGATGAGGAGAAAAAATAAGAAACAAAGAAGATACTGCCATCTCGAATGTGATCTTAGAGCCATCGCCACTGTCTCATATAGAGGCCTCCATCATCACAATCTGATACTAAGGAGATAAGGAGAAATACAGAGACGGAAGGGAAATAAGAGAGAAGGTCTCTATAGACTGAAATAATGAGAGATAGAGAGAGAAGTTATTGATATGCGTGAGTGAGAGAGAAGATAGTACTCTTTGACTGAAGTACTATTAGAGAGAGGAAGGAGTTATTATTGTGGTGAGAAGACAGAGTTGGACAGTGAAAAGACACCTCTAGAAAGCTAGAAAGATAAAGTTTGAAATAAGATTTCTAGAAACTTGGAGATAATGTATTATGGTATGTCAACAATAACAAGCCACGTATAAATTATATTATATTAATATATTTCAGTCGGTCGGTATTTTATGAATTTTTTATTGGTGCACCCGCAAGCCAACCGCCACTTGAAATTATAAAACTTTGTTGATCCGCTGCCAACCGTATAGTAAAGCAAAACTGTCCGTGGCAAGCAATATTTGGTCGGTTTGATCAATTTTTTCGGGTGATTCAGTTCTATGAACAGCCCTATATTAAAGTATGCAAATAGCAGAAACAGAACTGGAGAATTAAAAAATAAGGAGCTTTCAATATATATATTCTTCACTCATTTTAAGTTTAAATAAGTTGTTTTCCAATGTGAGGCATTTGGATGGCATGAATCGTTGAGCAAGAAAATCAGCAGACTCAATGAAGACCTCTTCACTATTTCAAGATTCAACCACTAAAACTAAAAGCCAAAGAATCGAAGCTCTCTAATCAAGTAAGAGCTCCTTGTTCGGCCATCAATTTACTTGCTTAACAATTCATTAGATGTCATCCAAACACTTCGTATCAAAGAATACTCAGTTCAACTAATGATAAGTAAAACATACATAGAGCAATAGCACCATATGAAGTCAATAAATACACGTTAGTCAATAATTCAAAAGCTCACATATTGACATTTGATTGGAAAAATAGGGCTTACACAAATTAATAGCTCCCAACTTAGTCTGAACTCTCTCTTTGTATGACAATATCCTTATTTTTTAAATAACATTATACACAAAAACAATTGAAATGAGTTAGTTGGGCTGAAACTCTATTTCCCGCAGTATCTATTTGGCAATCTATGATTGAGATACTTTCTTTGTTTTCATTGAAATACAGGGGTTACAACTCATCAATATCACATGGATGCATATAGATGGGATACAGTAGACAAAATCCAATCAATAAGAGTACGAAAACTTTTGGAGAAACAGAGTAGCCTATATAAGCCCAAGAAATCCAGATGAGAACATAGACAGTCGTCAATGTCAAATAACAAGAAATGAAGCATACAAATCAGGCACTAACCAAAGGGAAAATCCAAACAAGGAGCCACTCAAAAGCCTGCTAAGCCAGGCATTGCCATCATACAAATGCAGCACTCTGGCTAATTCCCATAGAAGAATCTGCCCTCCCATACAAAGCAAAGAAGAGAAAGAAAATAGTAAGAAACAGAACTGTTGCAGATACATCTGATACAAAACAAATATAACATTTTGGCTCTAACCATACAAACTCCAAGCATTGCCGTTAGACTAAAACCGATCCCAGCTGAAAACCAAACTCGCAAATACCTGTACATATTGTATGACTGTGTCAGTATTCGTAGTTATATAACCAAGACGAACCAAACTCCTCCAAGTGCTTAGGCCACAATCCCTTTAGTATAAACGGCAACGGAATGGGGGCGGGGGAAGCAAAATTCATTCCCTTCCCATTTTCTTATTGAACAGGAAAACAGGAAAACTCACACGAGACCGAGCCAAGATATGCCCATAAAGGATTGGGTCGGAACAGGGTCAATTGTCAATCCTATTCTCGGGGTCATTCTATTTCCAAGCACACACCATTTTCTCTCAATTCACACACTAAAAATGAATAAAATTCTATTACAATTATATCATCAATCAAAATGACTAACAATACAAGGATATTAGTAAACATCTGGTTTTTCGTTTGGCAATTCATTCATTTGTTCCAATTTTCAGAATTCAATTTTCTAAAAATTAAGTTTTTTGTTTTTAATGTATTTTTTAATATTTTAAGCAAATTTTTTACATTTTTAAATACATCTAACCTAGATGTACTCAAAAAGTGAAATATTTATCAAAAAATATTTTAAAAATCAATAAATACACAAGAATACGAAAATGTATTGAATTTTCATATTTTTAAAAAAAAAATATTTTGGGTATTTAGTGAATTTTTTGAAGTTTTTTTTCACAAATATTATATTTTTTAATTGAATTTATATTATGTATCTATCTAATAATAAAGAGTAAAAATTTTTTGCTTAAAATAGTAAAAAAAATCACTAAAAAATTATAAAAATTATAAAAAAAAAAAAAAAAACTCAATATTCAGAAAATTGGAAGCAAACAATGGTGATTGGTGTGTGGAAATTTGATGAACCCTAATGAACAAGTAAATAATAAATAAATAAAAAACACAAAAACGAAAACAAGCTCATCCATCCAAATGAGCAAGTAAATAAAACCTGGAATATGTTCGTCCGAGGCGGAAGAGTGGATCATTGAAGGCAGAGGTCTTGACGTCGCAGTACCTGCAATGCAATGCAAGAGTGAATTTTTTTTCTTCTAAATTCTTCATCAATCAAAAACGAATGAAGAAGAAAATGAAAACGTACCAACAGGAAACGGTGTTGGAGAGACGCTTGATGTGTAAGGGAAGGAGAGTTCGAGTCTGTACCCTCCCAAACCTTCTCACTCGCCTCCCTTCCATCTTCTTCCTGATAAACCCTAAACCCAATCACTGTCACTGTAATTATCTATGTTCTTCTGTGAAAGTCCACCGATTCGTATTTTTAGCTAAACTTTGGCATTCCAAATGGGGCGGGGGTTTCCATGCCATTTTACACCCACTCCATTTTTAGACCTCTCCGATTCTTCTCTATACTATTTTTCCGATTCTTCTCTAGTTTGAATAAGGAGGAAGTAAAAGAAAATAAATGATTATGATTTCTTTCTTATTGTTTGATTAGATTTCATAAAAGATAAAAAGTTAATAAAAATAATAATTTTAGATTATATTACTGAAATAATATAAAAGTACTTGAGGATATGGATGTCAATCATTTTATTTTTTTATTTTTACAGAATAAAATTTGTATTATGAAAATATAAGAATCTGTTGGTTTCTTTTCTCTCACAATCTTTGGGAAATTTTATTTTCACAAACTTGATTAACTCAGTACACATCTTTTCTCTAAATTTTTTTATTATATTTTTATCATTCAATCAAATTACCAACACACCCTTCCTTTCTCCCTCCTTCCCTCCCTCCCAACTCAACCCTAACCTTTGCCATTGTTGACCACCGGCAGTCACCTCTCTCCCTTCCGATCATCACCACCTTCATAGATGTATGTATACTCTACAAAATCTTTATATCATTTTAATTGTCAATGTCAAAATTTCAAACAGTGCATAGTATAACTATTAAACTTCCACAAAATATTCAAGGGAAAAATAAAAAATTATTAATTTGCTACAGAGGCTTCAATTATTAACTTCAATTTTCTTAATTAAAACTATAAAACTGTCACTTTTAAACAATCATCCTAAAAATTGTGCAAAACAATCATAAAATTTCTGGCAAATAAGAGGGTGAGGCTCAGATCTGCTATGATATCAAGCTGATAATGGAGTTAAACTCCGCCATGGCTGCAACAATGGTTGCCTAGTGAGAGAGAGAAAACCAGATCTAGTCTCTCTCTTCCCTTATTCTATCTTTCAATGGCCTTTCTATAACAATCCCGACTTGTGATTAGCTGGCTAACCATGATTAATTATTCCTAATAAGTAATTAAAGTGAAATTTTGCATTCATTACGTGTGCTATGTGTTAAATGAGTTTCTATCTGTTCTGTGTAGAAATATTTGTCTCTGATTTTATTATATTCTGTAAATTGAAGGCCTTATCGACATCCGATCAAGAAATTAACTTAATATATGTGTTATTTGGGATTTTTAGGAATTTATAGTAGGCTTAATTGAAATTCAATTCATAACGAATAAATTAGAATAATTAGTGTCCATTTGATTAACTTTAACTAATCACCATTAACTAAGCCTATATAAGGCTAGTATGTGCTTCAACTCCTCTTTTTACACCTCTTTGAGCCTCTCAAGCAAACAAAACGTGACGGAGAGTGAGAGCTTAGGGAGAGAGTGAATTCAAGAAGAAGAAAGAGAGGAATTGCTAGAAAACTCAAGGGAATTGGCTTGACATCCTTGTGGATTCACTATCTAGAGCTTCATTGAGAAGTTGAGGTAAGGATTCCACACTTACATTATATAATTAAGATGTCTAGGACATGAATTCTTGAGGATTGAGTAGAGTTATGCAAGATTTGAGCTAACAATGTAGAGAAAATGAACATTTCATACATGCATGTGCATTTCATGAATTGTGAGTGTTGACTTCAACCAATTTTTACATGCAAGGACCTATTTTTGTTCAATTATGGGAGCTCTTGTGATTTTACACTTTAACACTCCATTCGTACAAGTTTTGAAAGGTTTGAGTTCTTGGCAACATATGCATGGCATGAATACATATTGATCAAGTTTGGTTTTGAGAGAATTCACCCGTTTTTGGGCTTTGATTTTGTGTATTGAACCTTAATGCATGATGTTTTCTGAGTTTACAAGTGTTTTCTCAAGCTTGGTGCCAAATGTTGCATTATAAAGCTTTGAAATTGAGTTTTGCACTTGGCAGAGCAATCTGGAAATTTCAAATTCTGCCTCTCCGCTTGAGCGACAGAACCTGCGCTCGAGCGACCACTCTATGATCTTGCATTTCCGCTCAAGCAACCAAAAGTTAGCTCAAGCGTGAAATGCAAGTTCCCAGAAGTTTGTGTGTTTTGCAGGCCGAACATCGAGCGAGCATCGACAAAACTTGAGTCTCACGCTTGAGCGATCATTGAGCGGAAAAATCAAGCAACTAGTACTTTTGCGAAATTTACAGATCGCTCGAGTGACAGAAGTTGTACTCCAGCGACCATTCACATTTTGCATGTTCACTCGAGCGAAGGAAGTTGCGCTCGAACAGGACCCCTGTTTCCAGTATTTTTGACCAAGTGTTTTCAAATGCATTTTTGCATCCTCATTGCATCCTAGACATTCCTAGGCCAAGATTAAGACATAATAATGAGGATAAGAAGTAGAAACACACCAAGATAAGAAATGATTAAGTTAATGTTTCCAGGTGTATAATTTAGTACGTATTCGTTTTGTAACTGTGTAGGTCACACGCCACAAGACGTTTGAATTGCCATTCTGTCTGTTTGCCTTAAAGCCATTTGTTAATTGTGAGTAATAATTATGTAAAATTATGTTTAACTTTAATTATTTTTTGATATATGAAATGATTATTCTTCTAAAATGCTATGCTTTGTATAAATGACTGATTGTCCACATTTTGAAAAGTATTTGTGGCAACAATTCCATGGCTCAAGGGTATTATCCGTTCCCCGTCCGGAGGTTACTTTGTGGAACTGACAAGTTATCTGTACCCAGCCAGAGGTTCCTTTATGGAACTGACAAGTTGTCTGTACCTGGTTTGGAGGTTCATTTATGGAATTAACAATTTATCCATACCCGGCCGGAGGTTCCTATATGGAACTGACAAGAATGACCCTTGATGTTTTGTATATGATCTATTAGCGGTAACGGATGTGAGATTAAGCATGCATTCTGATTTCTGTTATTGACTTGAAAAAGAATGTGAATGTAAATCTGTTTCTGATATAAATTCTAATTTTATGACTATGTTATGGACATCATCATTTATCAAAACCCTTTACTCCGTTATTATTCACTGGGCTCTCGCTCACTATTTATTTATTATGTATGTAGGTGAGCAGGCACGTAACCAGGCCTAAGTTGCTGCCTGGCGAGTTTTGGTGTCAGCTAACCATCGTGCCTCCCGTGGAGGTTCCCTTTTGAGATCCGATCAAGTTTTTGAGTCTTGGAATTTCTTTTGTACCTTCTTATGTTTATGTTTTGTTTAAATATGTTTTGGAAAGCTCTGTACATGTGGCTTTGGTGACGTAAGACTAGTGTATTTATGACGTCACATATATATATATATATATATAAGTTTGTTTTAAAGACTTTTGTCTCACATACGTTAACACAGCCCTATGGACAATGTATATTTCTATATTTGCTTCCGCAACCCCTTTTAATATGTCTTTCTGTTAAAAGGCCTTTGGTAATCCAAGGATTATTGGCCGGTTACGACGCTAAACCCATAAGGGCAGGTTTGGGTCGTGACACTTCCGGGTTGCCCCGCCATGAAACGGATCCAAATCTCAAGGCCTGATTTGAAAACCCAGAAAAAGCTATCATCACATGTAAGAACCTGAATTTTTGGACAACTAATTAGTTACATAATAACAATATTAAGTCAATTAATAGTGATTATTAAATTATTAAATTATAATAACATCATAACTAATACCAATATTGAACTTCTTTAAATAAATTTATTTATCTTTATATGATTAAATTTTTGTATCTAAATACAGTTGTGTAAATTAAATGATTTAAACAAATAATAACTGAGTTAGTTAGAGGATAGTAGGAAACAAAACATCTAGTGACTATGTTATATATATACATTGATTTTCATAATGTAAAAATATTTATAAAAAAAAAAATCTGAAATCAGATTTTTGGGCAGAGGAATTAGGCCACCCTTCTTTCCCAAGAAAGAGGGCTGCTAGAAGCAAGCATGCCTTAACACTCTAAGCCTATGCATACCTTTACACTCTAAGCCTATGCTTGTAGATAATAATTCCCAAGCCAAGAGGAAAAATAAAAATAAAATAGGTCCTCAAACTCCTATAACTAAGAGCACTGTTCAGCCCTTCCATTACATACACCCAACTGAGCAAAAGAAAGAAAAAGAGAGAAGAAAAAGAAAGGAAAAAGAGAGGAAGAGGAGATGGTTGTTTGGTGGTTACCAATTCAAAACTAGTGTTCAGAATTGTTTGTAAAAGCTCTTGAGGTAGGAATACTCAATCTCTATCCTCCCTTATATATGTTTTTTTTACTAAATCTATATATCAAAAATATGCAAGAGTATGCATTGTTAATACACAAAACTCAATGCATGTTGATAGAATGATGATCTTATGATTATATGATTTCTATCCTTCTTGCAAGTATAGATTAGAGGGTCTAGTTACTGATTTTTCTTCTTATGTGCTCAAATATTCTCCATTGTTTGAATTAATCTTGCATGCTTATGAATTTGTGTTTGCTCTTCATAAATATTATTTTCATCTATTCCCTGTTACCACTAATAAAAGTAAATATGAAGGATTAAAGTTTCACATGGGAATAGTAGCAAGAAATAATTTTTATAATCTTGCGTATGATTCATGGTGAATACAAAGTGTGTTTTTCCACAAAATAATGAACTTCCAGCAAAACAGATTTTTAATCCGTTTTGAATAAACCCAAACAAACTCATGGGAACACTTTCATAAAATCTAAAACTACTGGAGTTAGTTTAACATGTTTTCATGGTGCTAGAATATCAAAAATAAAAAAATAAAAAAAATCATTTGACAACGTTTTGTGGTCGAAACATATTTTTAACTTCATTGCTGTCTAGAGGCAGCAGCAATGCTGACTTTACCAGGTCATCGTTTATTCTACAGAGTGAGTTTTTAAGTGATTCAAATTGGAAAAGTTAGATTTTTAAGTTACCTTTCAAATGCCGCTGGTTTCATAATTTTTTTTTTAGCATTGAGAGAGAAACGTCAATTTTTCCAAAATGTGACAGAATCTGTCCAGTTTTCTTAGAAAAATTATTTGACCATCTTCCATTGGGTTTCAGTCTTCAAACTCTTCTGGAAATATGTTGTAAACTCAAATATCTAGCAAACTATTCTGACCATACCTCTTTTTGACACCGTTTGAGGCCCCTTTTTATTTTTCAAACATAGATCACATGTGCTGGAAATTAATGTAACTCACTATCCCAGAAAAATCAGTTTTCTCCAAATTTTATTTCTCCATTTTAAAATCATTTTTAGCCCTGGTATTCTTCTCGAAATATTTTCCTAACTCAATAAACTAGCAACAGTTAAAATACTGTAATGGTTGAGCTTCGTTTGGTATGGGTTTCATATTTTCTTGTCTGACCATACAGTGCTGAAAGAAGAAGTGTGTGAATTCTTAAGAAATTTTGTGATGATTCCTAAGACATTCTATCATATTTATTTTGGTTGCCATACATGATTGTGTTGTGCTATATAAACATTATGTCACTGTGGTTTTCAAACTAAAACTCGCACATGCATCAAAATGTGAATTCGACAAAGTAAAGAAACACGAAATTGAACCGATGATACATTAAAATTTAAAAGTGATGGGGGTGAGCCTAATTTAGAATCTTGTGCAAGTGAGTTGCGAACCCTAACATGGCACAGGAAGGTATTTCGGCTCTTATCGGTGTAGACGATATAAGGTTAGTGGTACGGGTGTCACAACATAGACCGTTCCCTTGGGGCAGACCGTGATGTCATGACTCGGGTACGTAACCCTGGTGCATGGGCATCACTGGTAGTTACAGCAAGTAACATTTGAATATTTGACCAAGAGAGAGTTAGAATTGCCCGTGGCCATTGCTTAGCGGTTGAGTGGAAATAGTGCTCCGTGGAGAGTTACTTAAACTTATCTGATAAACTAAATCTATGAGAAATTAAAAAGAAAGGTGGGCATTTTCCTTATGATGAAATACTGCTTCCGTTTGCCATTTTTTTTAAAAAAAATCTATCGTTATTATTTCAACGGATAGCATTCTGTTGTGCTTATTAAATGCTACTTGTTATTCTGTTACTACACATTATTCATTAATTATGAGTATTATTATCGGATGGGTATTTTCGGGTTGTAGTATCTTATTGAGTTCGTCGCTTATTGGCATTCCGTTACCCTTATGCCAGGTACTGAAGAAACTGAAGGAAACACCGAGGCCTTGCAAGGCGACATTCAACTTTGGTTAGCTTGAAGAGTGCCCAAGTTCCATGAACTATTTTCTAAATTTTCTAATTTTCTTTTTATATTTATGTACTAAGACAAATTGTAATTTAAGAACTTTAAATTTCTGGGTTGTTAATTAATGGATGTTAGTAATATTGGTGGCAATATTGATTTTAAGTTCTAAATCTTATTATGATGTTCTTAAATTTTGGAGCGTCACAACATGGTATCAGAGTTTAGGTCTAGACACCCTTAAGACCTTGGGTAGACTTGAGCAGATGTTTCTTACTACGATTTAATTAAAAACATTTTATGTTCTAAAGCCTTACCAAAAGTATAATAGTGTCGTATTTCCTCCGTAGGATGTCGAGCCCACCCCACAACAATGACTGGCTCTCGGATCTAGAATCTAAGCCAGAAGAGAAGCCATTACTAAGTGATCCAGAAATATGAGTGGAGGTTTCCGAGTCTGAACCAGAGGAAGAGGATCCGAAAAAAGAAGTGATAGAAGAGGTGAACGAGGAGGTTGACATGAAAATAAACTTTGGAACCCTTAGCCGTCCTTTCCCTTGAAAAGTCTGAAAGAGAAGAGAGCAAGATGGAGTCGGACCCCATCTCCTCCATAGAATATGCCTTCGAAGAAGACAAGGTGGACTCGGGAAATGTGGCGCAGGAGGTGGCATTCCCAATTGGACTTAGGGTGTATGTCAGGCTAGAACCAATAATACCTTGTGAGTGGAAGCATCGAAGGAGGATGACAAATACACGAGACCTATAAGAGTTGTCGGGAATTTGCTGGGGCCATGTACGAGGTCGACTTTTTACCACCAGCCTTGGCCGACAATTACACCAACCTCTTCCACCAGCTGGACATTTTCTTGGTAGCCCCATCGGCTAGAAAGATTATCCCTACGAATGGGACGATGGAATTCCGCGACCCACTCACTTACGAAGAGGTCCCCGTGAGGATTCTAAGCCAGAGCTAGGTTGTTAGTCCGTTGGAGGTGCTACGGACTTTACGATGAGAGCTAGGAGTATGCCTGGCAAGTGCATCAACACTATCCATGGCTCTTCAATTACATTGAAGAGGAGTAGGCTAGGTTGCTTAACAATTTTGTTGCGATTTCAATTTAAAGGCCTAGTCTTACAAATATTAGTAATGGGGTAAGAAGTCCCCTCGGTTATGTAGTATAATGATTTTTTTTTTTCTTTCTTTCCCTTCTTTTATGAATGTACTGATCTTTTGTTATTATTAATGCAATCCTAGTATTTAAAAGTTTGTGTGTTGGACTATTTTATTTGCATTTTATCTTTAAATAGAAATATATATATATATATATATGTATATAATAATAAAGGGTGTAACAACAATATCTTCGTATAGAAAATGACAGGAAGAACTAGGGCAAATGGATCCAATGACAACAATAACAATGACAACAACAACAATAACAACAGTGACATCATGAATTTCGTTCGGGCAATTACTAATGAACTAAGAAACTAACCCAGCGTGAAAACAACAAAGCAGAATTAATAGCAAAATTTCAAAAACTCAGGCCCCAAATTTTTTTCGGAGAACCCAATCCCTACACGGCTGAGGCATGGATAAGGCAAGTGAAGAAAATATTGGAGACGCTAGAGATTCAGAATGAGCAGGACCAAGTGTCCCTCGCTTCATTTCTCTACGATGGGAAGGCCGATTTTTGGTGGACAATGGTTAAGGAAAGCCGTCAAGTGGCAGAACTATCTTGGAGACAGTTCGAGGAGTTGTTTATGGAAAAGTACTTCCCAAACTCAGTGAGGCAATAAATGATCCAAGAATTTCTCCAACTGAAACAAAGGGGCATGACTATGACATAGTATGCCAATAGATTTGAGGCCCTTTCTCGCTATGCCACAGCTATAGTGGCAAACGAAACAGACAAAGTAAGGCGCTTTGAATGGGGACTTGATTCGGAAATTCAAGACAAGTTGGTTGCAGTGCAGCTACCTACTTATGCATAGGTAGTAGATAGGGCTCTTACTTTAGAAAGAGAGAGTATGGACACTGCAAGGACCCAAGGTCAGCAGTCTAGAGCCAACTAGCAAAGAAGCGGAGGACCCTCAAGGAACAATAGAACCCCTTCCGCTTCGGTACCTTATGCTAGAGGGCCACAACAACAACAAGGTTACAATCCTGAGCAGCGTAATAGGGAAGGGGCTATAAGGTGCTATGAGTGTGGCCAAGAAGGGCACTTCAGGAACAACTGTCCTCAAAGGTCAAGCTACTATATCAATCAAGAGGAGCCACTCAACGAAACAAATGCGCACCAACTCAAGGAACACGAGCTATGCAAAATTCTCAATCCGACAGAGGTCAGCCGCCAGCTAATCGGAATGTGGGATATCAAGGACTCAACAACCAGGAGATGCCAATGCAAGGAAACCTTGGGTGCCAAATCAGGGTGCCACCGAGAAAGTCTTTACACTCCAAGAAGGAGAAGACAATGGAAATCCTTCAGTGATTCAAGGTTATACTCATCCTTATGAACTCTTGTGTACAACTCTTGTTTGATTCTGGAGCATCACACTCTTTCATATCTGCTACATATGTAACAACTTTGGGATTAGAGCCTGAACGATTAGAAACACCTATGAGTGTAGCTTCACCGCTAGGAGGTCAAACTTGAGTAGATCTCGTATGCAAATCATGTGAAATAGGAGTCTGCAATTTGTGTTTAACTTGCGACCTACGAGTCATGGAAATGTCAAACTTTGACGTTATCCTAGGAATGGACTGGTTATCAGCAAATAGAGCCACCATTGATTGCTATCGAAAGACGGTAACTGCTTACTCTGAAGACAGAACGCGATTCCAATTTAAGGAGGATAGACAAGATTCTTTATCATCGACACTTCGAAAATCAAAGTGGCACGATCACCTGGCTAGGTGGCTAGCTAGCTTAGTTTTGGAAGATAAAGATCGTATGGGACTAGGGTAACCTCGTGTAGTGTGCGAGTATGCTGATGTATTCCCAGAGGAATTACCAAGACTACCCCCAAAGTGAGAAATAGATTTTACCATTGAACTACAACATGGTACATCACCAATCAAAATGGCACCACATCGTATGGCACAGCTGAATTGAGAGAGTTTAAGACACAGTTGCAAGAATTATTAGACAATGAATTTATAAGGCAAAGCACATCCCGTGGGGAGCACCAGCCTTATTTGCTAAAAAGAAAGATGAGACACTTAGGTTGTGCATTGATTACCAACAACTCAATAGAGTGACCATTAAGAATTGGTATCCACTACCTAGGATTGATGACTTTTTCAATCAACTTAGAGGGGCAACGTATTTCTCAAAGATAGACCTCAGGTCTGGGTATCACCAATTGCGTGTTCGGGAAGAATATATTGTTATCCCAGGTAGGCAACCCAAGAGGGAGGGGTGAATTGGATTATTAAAAAAAATTTACAATATTAAAATTAATACAATATTCAGAATTAAAAAAAAAAAGAATAATAATTATCAATATAAAAGTAAGAGAGATAGGGAGAGAAAATCAAACACTGAGATTTATAGTAGTTCAGCACGCCAGGCCTACGTCCACTCCCCAAGGAACTTCCTTGAGAATTTCTTTACTATCAACTGAATAAATACACCACCAAGCTTGTGGATTTAGCACAGGACTTACTCTTATCTATTGAGCCTTACTCAACAATAAATGCTCACTCTTACAAAAATCTCTCACAAAAATAATGAATAAAAATAAGTGGTACTTAAACCATCTTTTATAATAATTCTCTCACAAAGAATAGATATGAAAGTGTAAGAACAAAGCTACACTTAAATCTGAAAGTGAAAGAAGAGAATATAATATTCTCAAAATTTTGGAGCACACAGAAATTTTTCTCTTCAAGTTCTTGACTTTTCTCCATACACAACACTTTTATTTATACCAAAAAATATACCCGTTGGAAGATAAGACGCTCCTCGACACATATCTTTTTTTTTCTTAGTCCACTTTTCTTTTGTCCAACTTTTACAGCTTTTCTTTGTCCACTTTTTTCTTTGTCAAACATTACACCTTTTTTTTGTCCACTTTTGCAGGCAAGTCATCATAATTTTGAGTATAAAATTCAATTCACACTCACACATATATATTATATATATATACATATAAGATAATATATATATACCCCTCTTAAAAGTTTTGTAATTGTTGAAGAGATTATAAATACACTCAAATAAAATAAAAAATAACCAATCATCCCATGTGAGTATATCAAAAATGAATAATTCATTAATATCACATTTGTCAAAAAAAAAAAAAATCAATTTTAATTTTGTCAAAAAGTGAATAGTGACCAGCCAACCAATCAATCAATTTTGTCAAAATAATACAATTAATTTATTTTAAATTTGTCAAAAAGTGAATAGTGATATTTTCAAAATATTTCCATTTAAATAATATTTTTAACAAATATATCATACAACCTATATTTTACACAGATAATATTTTGTATCAAATAATATAGAATATGTATAAAAAAATCTAAATTTTTTAAATAATCTTTTAGACATCATCAAAATTAAACAATATGATTAACAATCTCCCCCTTTTGTATGATGACAATATTTGTATAGATTTAACACAAAATATAAATCAACAAGTTATTTGATAATTTTACAACATAAGATATTTAAAGCATATGCATGCAATAATTCAAAATCATATGCATACACAGCAATTCAAAATCATATTTTTTTTCTCCCCTTTGACATCATCAAAATAAACTATGGAGATAGGAAACACACACAGTTGATACAATAATTTGAGATGCCAAAAATATAATAATGTTCCTTAGGTCTTGTCGAGATCATTGTGGGGATTTTGGAGCATCTCGAGCGCACAAAATGTTGACAAACAAAATATTTGAGCAGATATGCATCGAGGATTGGATCGATGGAGTGTATAAAAAGTGACAAGGATAATAGGCACAGAGACGAAAATATCAAGTGTTTGAGAGAAAAATTTGTTTTACCTTCTTGTGTAATCATGTCATTTCTTACCTTAGCTATCAATGGTTCGGACATCATGAAGTGCCTATAATGCAGGCAAATGAGAGGGTACCAGTGGTGCAGGCACATGCTATTCCTGTAAATGAGGGTCCTAGTGTTATTGGTAATCGAAATGATATCGATGCTATTAATAACACTATGGTTCTTAGTACACAGGCAATGACTGCAGTTTCCAATATGGCGTAACGATTACAAGCAAGAGTACAAGAAATTCAGCATTTAAGAGATGAGGTGTGCTTGTTAAAACAATAATTGGTTAATATGTATAAGGAGAAAAAAGAGCTAAAAAGAAAAAATGCACAGTTGGAGAATGCGGTGCAATATTATGCAACGATTATAATGCCAAGACTCACAGAAGTCGAAAATAGAGAGAGGCATGTAAAAGAGGCTCATGAAAAATTGTTGAGAGAAGTGAAACGGAAAAAATCTGTGAAGCCTTCTGAAAACTTACATGTAATCAAGTAATATTTTCTCATTCAGAAATAAAATTGCAAGCATTTCTCCTCCTTTTTTTTTATTTATATTATATATATATATATAAATTTTGTCTTTGCAAAAAAAAATTTGGTGGTGCAGATAAGAAGTAGTGCAGATAAGGGAAAATATATATATACTTCCCCTAAAATTATGCATAGAATATACACACACTCATTTTTTTTTTATAATAATTGTTAATCTCAAAATATATGAGTCTCCCCCTAAATTAATACACTAAAAATTACATAAATTTCAAGAAACAAATTACTAATCTATAATACCAAGAGCTATTAAGATCCGGCCATAAACAACTACACCAAGTGCACTAGCATAAAAAGAGAAAATAAAAATAAAAATAAAAATTTCTTCAGACAAGGTAGAAGCAATCATTATTAAATCTAAGAGAGTTTGGAGCACATACAACAAGTAAAAAAATATAACACAGTGCAAAAAGAATTTTAACATGTTGATCGGTGATGACCTTGATGATCGGAAGAAATGAAGAAGATCGTATAGATTAGTGAGGAATTTTTGTAGATCGACAATAGATCTTGATGGATCGGTGATGGAACTTGATGAATCGGTAATGATGGTGATGCAGATTTTGGGTAGAGTAGTGATGGATCTCAGTAGATTGGGGAGGGATTTGGGTGGATGATGGTAGTGATGAAAGTGATGGATGATTTTGTGGATGGTGGAGCTGGTTGTAGACGATGGTGGGGATGAAGATGGTGTCGGCTGAGGATGAGAGGAAGAAAGGGAGAGCGAGAGAGCAAGAGAAAGAGAAAACAGAGAGTAAGAGAGAAAGAGCGGTGAGAGATAGAAACAGAACGGGTGAGAGAAAGAGAATATATATATGTATATAATTTTATTATTATTTATAATAATAATTATTATTACTGTAGTTATTTTATTTAATTATTTATTATCATTATTATTATTATTATTTTAATTTTTTTTTAATATAAACATTATATTGGAGTATTCATCATACCAAGTTCAGTTCTAATATAACAAAATTACTTTTCATTTAGAGGTTGGATAAATATGTCAGCTAATTGATGATTTGTAGGCACAAATTCGAGTTCAATGTTACATTTGAGTACATGATCTCTTAGAAAATGATGTCTTATTTCAATGTGTTTAGTGCGTGAGTACTGAATAGGATTTTTTGAAAGGTTAATGACACTTGTGTTGTCACATTTTATAAGAATATGATAATAGTGAAGTCCAAAATCTTGAAGTTGTTGTTTCATCCAAAGCAATTATGCACAAAACCCAGCGGCGACAATGTATTCTGCTTTAGTAGTTGACAGAGCTACTGCGTTTTGTTTTTTGCAAAACCAAGAAGTGAGTGAGTATCCAAGAAAATGACAAGTGCCACTAGTGCTTTTTCGGTCAAGTATACATCCCGTAAAGAGCATCTGAGTAATCAAAAAGTTCAAAGATGGTTCCTTTAGGATATCATAATCCCAGATTTGGAGTACTAACAAGATATCTGAAAATACGTTTGACTGCGGTGATGTGTGACTCTTTCGGTGCGGATTGAAAACGTGCACACATACAAACACTAAACATTATATCGGGTCTACTTGCAGTAAGATAGAGTAGAGAACCAATCATACCTCGATATTTCTTTTCATCTACAGGTTTACCTTGCTCATCTTTGTCGATTTTTATTGATGTGCTCATTGGAGTTGCTGCAGGCTTTGATGATTTCATTTCAAACCTTTTGAGTAGATCCTTGATATATTTCGTTTGATTTAAATGAATCCCATCATTAGTTTGTTTAATTTGTAGACCAATGAAGTAATTTAATTCCCCCATCATACTCATTTCAAATTCATCCTGCATATCTTTAGCAAACTCTTTGCACAAATTTTCATTAGTAGCACCAAAAATGATATCATCAACATAAATTTGAATAATTAATATATCTTCCTTTTTGATTTTTATAAAAAGTGTTGTATCAATTTTTCCTCTACAAAAACCTTTGTCAAGTAGAAAATTACTCAATCTTTCATACCAAGCTCTAGGAGCTTGTTTTAAGCCATATAAAGCTTTTGAAAGTTTGAAAACATGATTCAGGTATTTATGATTTTCAAAACCGAAAGGTTGTTCAACATAAATTTCCTCCGAAATGTACCTATTTTAAAAAGCACTTTTAACATCCATTTGATATAATTTAAAATCTTTAAAACATGCAAAAGCAAGTAACATTCTAATAGTTTCAAGTCTAGCAACTGGTGCAAAAGTTTCATCAAAATCAATGCCCTCTTCTTGATTATAACCTTGAGCTACTAATCTAACTTTATTTCTAGAAACAACTCTGGATTCATCCATTTTATTTCTAAAAACCCATTTTGTACCAATAACGGAATGATCCTTAGGTCGAGGAGTTAAAAACCAAACTTCATTCCTTTCAAATTGATTAATTCTTCTTGCATTGCTAAAATCCAATTTTCATTATTTTCAGCTTCTAAAAATGATTTTGGTTCAATTTGTGAAACAAACGCTAAGTTACTACAAATATTTCTAACAGAGGAACGAGTTTTTATACCTTCCGCCGCATCACCTATGATAAGGTCTTTGGGGTGGCCATGAGTATACTTCCATTCTTTTGCTAAATTTGAGTCGTTTTCTGGAAGAGCATATATTTGTTGAAGTTTTTCCATTGTCATTTCTTCTTCATGTTCGCATAATGGATTTTCTTCATTTTCTTTTATATAAATGTTCTCCATGCTTAGTTGTTTTTCTACAATATCATTACTTACAAGATTCTTGGAAATAATGTTGTTAGATTCATCAAAAACAACATGCACAAATTCTTCAACGAGTAAAGTTCTTTTATTGAATACTCTATAGGCTTTACTGGAAATTGAATACCCAAGAAATATAACTTTATCCGATTTAGCATCAAATTTTCCTAAGTTATCTTTATTGTTATTCAATACAAAGCATTTACAACCGAACGCATGCAAGTGACTAATAGTAGGTTTTCTACATTTCCAAATTTCATAAGGGGTTTTCTTAAGAATAGGTTTAATTATAACTCGGTTTACAAAATAACATGTAGTGTTAACAACTTCTGCTCAGAAATATTTAGGCAAATTATTTTCACAAAGCATAGTACGGACCATTTCTTCAAGAGTTCTATTTTTTATTTCAACTACACCATTTTGTTAAGGAGTTCTAGGGGCAGAAAAGTTATGATTAATTCCAAAGTCATCACAAAACATAATATAATCATCATTTTCAAATTCTCTACCATGATCACTTCTAATATTACAAATATTAAGATTTTTTTCATTTTGAATTCTTTTACAAAGTCTTGAGAAATTATAAAAAGTTTCATTTTTGTGTGCTAAAAATAATACCCATGTATATCTAGTATAATCATCAACACAAACAAGAGCATATGATTTTCCTCCTAAACTTAGTGTTCTTGATGGTCCGAATAAATCAATATGCAAGAGTTGAAGCGGTTTGGTAGTTGAAATGATATTTTTGGATTTAAAAGAAATTCTAGTTTGTTTTCCAAATGGACATGCATCACAAAGTTTGTCTTTTTCAAAAACAATTTTTGGTAAGCCAATGATTAACTCATTTTTTGAAAGTTTGGAAATTAATTTAAAATGAGCATGTCTTAATCTTCTATGCCAAATTCAACCATTATAATTTATAGCAGATAAACATTTAATGTTAAAATGAGAAGACAAATCATGTAAATCAAACACATATACATTCTCATGTCTATAACCTATAAATAGAGTTTTATTTTCTAGGGTGTTCTCACATAATTGACTAATACTAAGCAAGTTATGTTTTAAACCTTTAACAAGTAAAACATTTTCAATAATAGGAGAAGGATTTTTACCGCTACTACCTACACCTATGATTTTACCCTTGTTATTGTCGTCAAACGTTACATATCCGTCATCCTTTGGTTGAAGTGTGGCGAACATAGCTTTATTTCCGGTCATGTGCCTCAAACATGCACTATCGAGATACCATCTATCATTAGTAGAATTTGTCTTGAAACATACTTACAAAAATTTGATTTTTCTATTGGTACCCATATTTTTTTGGGACCATAAAAGTTAGAATTTGACACTCTTGAAATGTCCTTAGAGACCTACATCTTTTTTATTTTAGAAAAATGATTTCTTTTAACAGGACATGAAGGTGAAATATAACATTTTGTACCACAAAAATGACATGTGAGATGAGAGTGATTAGAAGATGCATGCACAAAACTATTTTTGACAGTTTTTACTTTTGAAAAAGGTTTATATCCAATTCTGACTCTACCAAAAGTACGATTTTGATTTTTAAGAATTTTATCTGAAGTCTCTCTACCTTGAGTGAATTTGGAAAGAGCATTTTTCAAGTCTTCGATATTTTCTTTCAAAATAATTTGCTTTTTTTTTAAAGACTCATTTTCTTCGTGCAATACAACTAATGTTTTCTCAGAAATTGAAGACACTTTTCGAGTTAAAATATCATTTTCCTTTTCCTTTTTTGTGGTTTCATTTTCTAAATCATTTATTTTGGAAGTTAAGGATTCATTTTCTTTTGATAAACTTGAAATCACTTTCTTTTGACAGTTACTTTTCAACGTAGGTTTCATAAATTCAACATGTAATTTATCAAAAGCTGATTGTAATTCATTAAACGTAAAAGATTCGTCATTTACCTCATCTTCATTTCCAAGTGCCATTAAGCATAGGTTAGCAACCGAATTAGCAACCTCATTTTTGCAAACTTCGGTTTCTGAGTTGCTTTCATCACTATCTTCTCCCCATGCTGCAATCATGGTTTTCTTCTTGTCCTTCTTGAATTGTTTCTTAAGTTCCGGACATTTTGATTTGTACTGTCTAGGTTTGTTGCATTCGTAGCAGGTAACTTCAAATTTTTTGTGATTTTCTCCTTTCTGAAAATCTCTACTATTGAAATCTTTTCTGAAAAATTTTCGCACACCTTGTTTCTTTTTCACAAACCTTTTGAACTTCCTAGTGATGAATGTCATTTCCTCATCATCATCCGAATCATCTTCCTCATCCTCTTGATGTTTCGAGGTGGATTTGAAGGCTATTCTTTTCTTCTTCTTGTTGTCCTCCTCTTCTTTTCCTTCTTGCATTATGAGCTCATGAGTTAAGACAGATCCCATTAACTCATCTAGACTTAGCTTTGATAAATCCTTGGCTTCGGTAATAGCAATGACTTTTGTCTCCCAACTTTTTGGCAATGACCTAAACACTTTTCTTACAATTTCAGCATTATTTTTTTTTTGCCAAGAGAAGTTAAACCATTAATAATATCAGTAAAGCGAGTAAATATTTGAGGAATAGTTTCATCAGGTTTCATTTTAAAGAGTTCATAAATATGGACTACCAAACTGACTCTAGATTCTTTAACTTGTTCGGTTCCCTCATGAGTCACTATAAGTTTATCCCAAATTTCTTTTGCGGTTTTATATGTGAAAATTCTGTTGAACTCATTGGCATCTAAGACGCAATACAACATGTTTGTGGCTTTGACATTAATTTGGACCATTTTAGTATCTGATTCATTCCACTTATCTTCAGGTTTTGGTACCTTAAGTCCATCTACGGTTTTGGTAGGATTTTTGGACCATTACAAATAATTTTCCAGCATTTATAATCATTAAATTGAACATGTATGGTCATCCTAGTTTTCCAATAACTAAAATTTGTGCCGCTAAATAGTTGTGGCCTATTGGATGCTTGTCCCTCAAGTAAGGAATAACTAGGGGTTGCCATAATCTACTCTAAGATGGTTAAGTCACACAAACTAGAGTCTAGGCTCTGATACCAATTGTTATCCCAGATAGGCAACCCAAGAGGGAGGGTGAATTGGGTTATTAAAAAAAATATACAATATTAAAATTAACACAATATTCAGAATTTTAACCCAAAAAAAAAAATAATAATAATTATCAATATAAAAGTAAGAGAGATAGGGAGAGAAAATCAAAAACTGAGATTTATAGTAGTTTGGCACGCCAAGCCTACGTCCACTTCCCAAGGAACTTCCTTGAAAATTTCTTTACTATCAATTGAATAAATACACCACCAAGCTTGTGGATTTAGCACATGACTTACTCTTTTCTATTGAGCCTCACTCAACAATAAATGTCTCATCCTTACAAAAATCTCTTACAAAAATAATGAATAAAAATAAGTGGTACTTAAACCATCTTTTACAATAATTCTCTCACAAAGAGTAGATCTGAAAGTGTAACTTAGATCTGAAAGTGAAAGAGCAGAATACAATATACTCAAAATTTTGGAGCACACAGAAATTTTTCTCTTCAAGTTCTTGATTTTTCTCCATACAAACTCAAAATTTTCTCTCTCTCTAAAGAGTGTAGTGTAAGTAGGCAAAAGTGTAGAGAATTACAAGAGAGAGAGAGAAATCTAGAGAGAGAGAAAATTTTGAGTTTGAAATCTTCTAACCTTGAGTAAACCCCCCATACCCCTAACATGAGCAAATTAATCATAATGGAAGAAAGACAAGATGGGTTACGTACCTAGTCATCACAAATATAATAAAATCTCAATAAAAAAGGCATAACAATAACTTCAAAATTCTAGCCAAAATTCTGATACAAAATATTTGAAATGCACAATTTTTGTCTACGTGTTATGTTGAAGATGATTTAACATTAATGCTCAATCTTTTAAATATAAGAGTGTTTTTTCCCCCCTTTATTCCTTAGTACGAAACTAAGATGAGCAAATGGACAAGTTCCATAGATTTCACCAAATTGAAAGGATATCACACAAAGATGTGGTAATCTTTTCTCCATGCATTTTTTGTGCCTTTGTTTTCATTGAATACTCTACAACATTCCTAAAAGTTCTACAAAAAGGATACACTTAAGATTGTAGAAACTAAAAAATTTTAATTACATCTTCATTTTCATTCAAGCAAATAGCATATAATAACTACTGCAATTAGAGTAATACAAAACTTTAAAAAGAAAAAAAAAAAAAATCAAATCAAGACAATGAAAGACAGGAAAATAAGAAAGTATGGCATTCATTGAAAGCCACATTTCACCATTAGTTCACATACTTAAACAACGATATTGCAGCTGAACCTGATCATTTCCTCTTTAGATACGATACTCTAAAAATCCTTTTTCAAGTTGAGTACATTAAAAAAATATATATATGATTTTAGACATTGCAATTTATCTATTAGTACAAAAGTACACAATGAAATAGAAAATTTCACTACAATCAACATTACAAAAGCTCAACTATTTCTTGCGAGATTAGTAGATATCTATCAAAATTGAGTGGCAATATAGTAGGATATCATATGATTCAGAGTTACATACTATGCTCCAATTTTACTACCACAAAACCAAAAGAAAACAGGAAATGAAATTTGTAAATTATGCATCCTAATATTCCCATTTATACTTTTTTTTTTTTTTTAAATTACAAAAACATCAGCACATCTTTATCTTAAAATATCTTACTGCAACAATTGCATCAACAAAATAACCATGCACTCGCAGAGTTATTAATAAAACAAGCACATCACAAAAGAACGATACTTGCCAATGGAGAGTCTACCACCATCAAGCATCACCCCTAGTTGACCACATCAACAAAAAGAGAGGATAGAAGAAATTGGATTAGATGATCAATGTTAAAAACAAAATAGTGGGGATGAAAAAAAACCAAAAAAAGAATTTGGTCTTTGTCTCTTCTTGTAATGCTTGCCTTTGAATTCATTCTCCCCGATTAAGCCTCACCTTAATTGAATCGGACATATAAAACTCAAACAATGCTGAATAAGTTCAGTGATATGACAGAAAAAGGGCAACTCTAATATATATGTTGACTTGGACTTTTGAATCTCATCTCTACTTTTATTTTGCACACAACATAATGACAATGAAAAAGGGGAAATGAGAAATAGACTCCAAGGTACAATCCAACAATATATGTAAGTACACATAATGAAAATTTTAAAAACTACCCCACAACAACTTAAATATAAAATTAATTAACTGAGAACAAAATAAGACTAATAGCGCTTAACTACCAAATACAAAAAATAAAGCAAAAAAACAGTTAAGTCTTGAATTTAATGAAAAAAAATAATTACAAAAAACAATCCCTACCAAATTCAAAAAGACAAAAAAGAAAATTAACAACACAAATATATAAAGCAAAAAAATAACATAACAACTAAAATCTTCTTTCCTTGCAGAGAACAAGGTGGGAACATAGCCGCATTGCTATAAGGTTCTACAAGCAGATAAGATAAAACACATCAAAAGTTAAAAAGCAGAAAAATGAGAAAATTATAGAAAAAGGCAAAAAAAACACAAAAACAAAAAACAAAAAACAAAAAATAAAGAATGACCAACAAACATAGTGAAACAATTTAATACCATTTCCCCCCTGCCCCCTCTTAATAAACAGTAACAAAATAACAATACAAGAAAATAGTGAACACTACCTCAAAATAAACAAGACAAAAAAAACTCCTAATATTAAGCATAGAATTCCAAAGACCGCTGTACATAATATGATCAACAAAATTAATTTTGTAACTCAAATTGTAAACCAAATTGCAGAATAAAAATGAAAAAAAAAGAAAAGAAAAAGAAATTTAACTAATGAGAAAGAAATATCAAGAAACAAATATAATCTACCGAAAAACAAACCTCAAAACACTCTTGTGTAAGATCCCTCAAGATCGGTTGGATGTTAGAAAACACACAAAAAATAGAACCAATTTTTTTTTTGAACAAATAAGATAATAACAAAATTGAGTCGGGAGAGGGGGAATCAAGAACCAATGAAAGAAATATATCAAGCACGATAATAACACAAAAATTAAAATCATAGATAAGTATTGAAGATTTATACATATCAATATACAACTCTAAACATTACCTTCACTTCATGAGTATTATAAACATCTACAAACTAACACGAATAAATTTAAAAACATATAAAAAGGTCGAACAAGAGAAACAACAATTAACATAACAACATAATATGAGTAGAATTTTTTGCTCACAACAACCTTACACTAAGAAAAAACAACTAAGAGCATCTCCAGCCCTTACCTTTTACCCATATAAGATTGAATTTCAGAATAAATATAATATTAACCCTAAAAAAAGTAGAACGCTAATGTCAAACCAAACTTCCACTTAACAAACTTCCACTAAGGGTGTAATTTTGGCCCGGCCCGGCCCATATCGGGCCTTGCGGGCTCCTGCCAAAAAATCGAGCTGGGTTGGGCTGCCCCACGAGCCAAAAAACTAGGCCCAGCCCAAGCCCAGGGGTATTCGGGCTATGGATGGGCCAGTGGGTCGGGCCTCGGGCCAGGGCTCGGGCTTTGGGCGGGCCTAAACAATTTTTTTATTTTTTAAAATTTTTTATACCAAAATTTTATTATTTTCCATTAAAAATAACACTGGGCCTCAGGTGGCCCAGTCGGGCCGGACCTCGGGCCGGGCTTTTGGACGGCCTTGAGCGAGCCCATGTGTGGGCCACGGGCCGGGCTTCAAAACGATGGCCCAGGCCCAGGCCCAAGGCCTCGAGCTGGGCTTGGGCTCGGGCCTTAACGGGCCGGCCCCACCTCGGGCCGCGGGCGGGCTTTGGGCCGCCCACGGGCCGCGGGCCAAAATTACACCCCTACCTGCCGATCTTCACGTCTGGCCTACCGTGGCCGGCCGGCCACCAGTGTTTTTTGCAGATATTTTGTGTTAGCTGTACCAGCTATTTGCACAGATGCTTGCATCTGTCCACACGTGGAAGGCTGGATTTCCTTGTATAGAATTCATGTTTTCTATATATAGGGAGTCCCTCTCTCATGTTTTAAGGTTAGAAGATTTCAAACTCAAAATTTTCTCTCTCTCTAGATTTCTCTCTCTCTCTCTCTCTCTTGGAACTTCCTTGAGAATTTCTTTACTATCAACTGAATAAATACACCACCAAGCTTGTGGATTTAGCACAGGACTTACTCTTATCTATTAAGCCTTACTCAATAATAAATGCCTCACCCTTACAAAAATCTCTCACAAAAATAATGAATAAAAATAAGTGGTACTTAAACCCTCTTTTACAATAATTCTCTCACAAAGAGTAGATATGAAAGTGTAAGAATAAAGGCTACACTTAAATCTGAAAGTGAAAGAGGAGAATACAATATTCTCAAAATTTTGGAGCACATAAAAATTTTTCTCTTCAAGTTCTTGATTTTTCTCCATGCACAATGGGACATCCTGAATATTTAATTAAATACCACATAAATATTTACAGTTATATAATTATGGGTGTATGTGACATATATTATTAAACAATTAATAAATACATAATCTAATTTAGCACTGGGTTATATAGGATTAATTAGAAATTTTTATTTAGAGCCAAATTAACAGAAATATGAAATTCTAATACTAGTTAGGTCAAATTAAAGTTAAAGATAGCAAATAAATAAATAATAATAACAATAATCTATAGAATAAGAAGAATAATAATGGCAATAATAAAATAAATAAGTTATATGTGCTAGGTAAATTAATTTATCATTATGGTTATTAAATATATGACAAAAAAATTTATTAAGATAAATTAAATACCAATTTTATTATTAGATAAAAACAGATCAAGGGTTATCAATTACAATCTGCTAGATTATCCAAACAAATCAAGAAACATTAATTAGATAGATTACAAATCTACCAAAGAGGCCACCTGGACACCTAGACCTTGGAGCCTTAGGGGGATGAGTCATTCACCCAAAACTGTGTATATATAAAGGGTTAAGTGCTGTATGTGAAGGAATAAAGAGAGAGAGAAAAAAAAACCGAGAGAGAGAGATACGTCTGTTGAGGGTAAGGAACTTATTCTAGGAGAGTGCTGATAGCAAAGTAAGGCTAAGGGTTATAATTAAGGTGAGTTATGTTATACCTTGATTTACCATTATATGTTTTACAAATGTTTTGAGTTACCATAGCTTATTTTAAATAAGTTATATTTATTAAGTTATATAAATAAAAGTTATGTTTATAAATATTTCAGTTACGTGGGTTACTTTCTAAACTCTATTTACTTAAAAAGAAACCCATGGATATGGTTGTTTAAATTTTAGTATATATTTGACTATAACCTTATAAACAATTATGTTTTGTAAGTACCACCACGGGAGTCCCACGCCTTGGGGGACTTAAATAGCCATGAGCCTCTGTTTGGCCACTTTGTGGTCCTCTGTTTGTCATGGATCCATTGACCTCTGTTCTGACTGTCACTTCTGTGACCTCTGTTCTGTTCTGTTTTATACCGTGGTTATGATTATTATTTACATGATTTCTGTATTCTGCCACTTTAAATAAATTGTCCTTTAAATTAAATTATGCAAATATCTTAGCCTAACTAATTATCCATGGTTATTTTGTATTCCCTACACTCTTGGCATAATATTTCTCACTCTGCTGTGTGCTTATAGCTGTTACCCTTTCAGGTGACGAGATGTAAGGGAAATCCATAACCCTACAAAATGGAACCTGCATATGGACTGACAATGAATCACTATTTTACTTTTCTTTTTTTTATATGTTTGCTCCCTTTTGTTTCTACTCGGGGCTGGTCACTGAATAATAAAAATAAAAGCCCTAGAAATGTATTTCCTTTTTCTTATATAGTAAGATGTAGTAAAATTTCTGTTTAAAAAATTTTGATTTGCGCAGCTTAATTTTGCTTTGAATAAGAATAAGTTAGTAAGTTGCGATTTCAACTCTAAGCCCTGGGGTTGGGTCGTGACACACAACACTTTTATTTATACCAAAAAATATACCCGTTGGAAGAGAAGACGGTCCTTGACAACATAGCTTTTTTTTTCTTAGTCCACTTTTCCTTTGTCCAACTTTTACAGCTTTTCTTTGTCCATTTTTTTCTTTGTCAAACATTACACCTTTTCTTGGTCCACTTTTGCAGGCAAGTCATCATAATTTTGAGTATAAAATTCAATTCACACTCACACACACACACACACACACATATATATATATACATATCAGATAATATATATATGCCACTCTTAAAAGTTTTGTAATTGTTGAAGAGATTATAAATACACTCAAATAAAATAAAAAATAACCAATCATCCCATGTGAGTATATCAAAAAGGAATCATTCATTAATATCACATTTGTCAAAAAAAAAAAAAAATAATCAATTTTAATTTTGTCAAAAAGTGAATAGTGACCAGCCAATCAATCAATCAATTTTGTCAAAATAATACAATTAATCAATTTGAAATTTGTCAAAAAGTAAATAGTGATATTTTCAAAATATTTCCATTTAAATAATATTTTTAACAAATATATCATACAACCTATATTTTAAATAGATAATATTTTGTCTTAAATAATATAGAATATGTATAAAAAAATCTGAATTTTTCAAATAATCTTTTAGACATCATCAAAATTAAACAATATGATTAACATATATTCTTTAGACTGCATTTCAAACCCGTTACGGCCACTATGAATTCGTAGTGATGCCATTCGGCCTAACCAATGCACCAGGCATGTTCATGAGCTTAATGAAAAAAATATTCACGCCTTACTTAGATCAATTTGTGGTAGTTTTCATAGATGATATTTTGATGTATTCCAAGTTTGAAGGAGACCATGAACAACACTTGAGAATAGTGCTTCAAACTTTGAGAGAGAACCAACTGTATGCTAAGGCTAGTAAATGTGAGTTCTGGATGGAGGAAGTAAAGTTTTTAGGTCACGTGGTGTCTGAAAAGGGAATATCAGTAGACCTAACTAAAGTAAAAGTAGTGACAGAATGGAAGCAACCTAAGAACACATTTGAGATTCGTAGTTTCTTAGGATTGGCTGGTTACTATCGAAGATTCATTCAAGACTTCTCAAAATTGGCCAAACCAATGACACAATTGACTCAAAAGGGGGTAAAGTTTGAATGGAACGAGTATTGTGAAAATTCATTCCAAGAACTCAAAAAAGATTGACGAGTGCCCCTATTCTCATAGTACCAGAACATGACGTTGGGTACAATGTGTATTGTGATGCTTCCAAAGAAGGTCTGAGGTGCATATTGATGCAAAATGACAAGGTGGTGGCATATGGATCAAGGCAATTAAAGAACCATGAGAAGAATTATCACACTCATGACTTGGAGTTAGCAGCTATAGTTCACGCACTCAAAATTTGGAGATACTACCTGTATGGTGAAAAGTTTGAGATATTCACCGATCACAAAAGCTTGAAGTATTTGTTCACCCAAAGGGACCTGAACATGCGTTAGAGACGGTGGATGGAGTATCTAAAGGATTATCAATTTACCATTTCCTATCATCCCAGCAAGGCTAACGTGGTGGCAGATGCGCTAAGTCATAAGAATAGAGGGATTGTTGCTAGTTTAGCATTTGGAATTGAGTATGGTTAAAACGCTCAATGAATTTGGGGTATAAATGGAGGTTCAAGATGAAAAGGCTTACATTGGTGCTCAGATTGCTATGCCTAAAATTTTGAGCGAGATATTAGAATCACAAAAGTACGAGCAGGAGGTAGCATTCATCAAGGCACGAATGGAATCTAATGAAACCATGCTTGGTTGGAAAATTCACACAGATAGGAGTCTGAGATATCAAGGTCGAATGTTCCTGCCAAGCGACGACTTACTAAGGGAAAAGGTACTTAAGGAGTTCCACCATTCAGTATTCGCAGTACATCCAAGAGGTAATAAGATGTACCAAGACTTAAAACGCCAATATTGGTTGGGCGGAATGAAAATGGATGTAGCAAAGTTTGTGTCTCAGTGTCTAACATGTCAACAAGTAAAGTGAATACCAAAGACCGGTAAGGACATTTCAACCCTTACCAATCCCGGAGTGGAAATGGGAACACATAACCATGGATTTCGTGACGAGTTTGCCTCGATCACCACAGGGACATGACGGCGTGTGGGTAGTGGTGGATCAACTAACTAAGACAGCCCGATTCTTACCTATTCTGTCATCAGATATGTTAGATTCACTTAGTAGATTTTCATCAAAGAAGTGATTAGATTACACGGAGTACCTGTTAGCATCGTGTCTGATCGTGATCCTCGATTCACTTCACAATTTTGGCAGAGCTTGTAGAAAGTGATGGGAACGAACCTATGCTTTAGCATAGCATTTCATCCACAAACAGATGGGCAGTCTGAAAGGACAACACAAACCTTAGAGAATATGCTTCGAACTTGCGTCATGGATTTTAAGGGAAGTTGGGAGAAACACCTCCTTCTCGTTGAGTTTACTTACAACAATAGTTTCCAGGCCAGTATTGGAATGGCACCGTATGAAGCACTTTATGGATGACCTTGTCGGTCACCAGTCTGTTGGATTGAAGTAGGGGAAACAACCTTGTTAGGACCAGACTTGGTTCATGCTGATCAAATAACGGTTAACCACAGCCCAAAGTCGACAAAAGAGCTATGCAGATCAAAGGAGACGACCTTTAACATTTGAGGTGGAGGATCATGTTTTTCTCGAAGTTCGACCTTGTCGAGGTACTACACGATTTGGGAAGAAAGGAAAACTTGCACCTCGTTATGTGGGACCCTTTGAAATTCTGAGCAAGGTAGGAGATGTGGCATACCGTTTAGCACTACCACCACAGCTCGTAGCGGTGCACAATGATTTCACATCTCAATGTTACGAAAATATGAGCCACACCCTTCCCATGTTATCAACTGGGAAGAGATTGATGTCAATGAAGATGCAAGCTTTGAGGAAAGGCATATAAAGATTATGGATTGACGAGAAAAGAACTTAAGAGGCAAAGTCATCCACTTGGTACGAGTGTTGTGGTAGCATCGAGGAGTGGAGAAGTCTACTTAGGAAAGAGAGGATGCAATACGAGCCAACTACCCTGTTAAAATTTCGAGGACGAAATTATTTAAGGGGGATAGGTTGTAAGAACCTGAATTTTTGGACAACTAATTAGTTGGATAATAACAATATTAAGTCAATTAAAAGTGATTATTAAATTATAATGACATCATAACTAATACCAATATTGAACTTCTTTAAATAAATTTATTTATCTTTATGTGATTAAATTTCTGTATCTAAATACAGTTATGGAAACTAAATGATTTAAACAAAAAATAACTAAATTAGTTAGAGGATAGTAGGAAACAAAACATCTAGTAACTATGTTATATATATACATTGATTTTCATAATGTAAAAATATTAAAAAAAAAAAAAATCTGAAATCAGATTTTTGGGCAGAGGAATTTGGCCACCCTTCTTTCCCAAGAAAGAGAGTTGCTGGAAGCAAGCATGCCTTAACACTCTAAGCCTATGCATACCTTTACACTCTAAGCCTATGCTTGTAGATAATAATTCCCAAGCCAAGAGGAAAAATAAAAATAAAATAGGTCCTCAAACTCCTATAACTAAGAGCACTGTTCAGCCCTTCCATTACATACACCCAACTAAGCAAAAGAAAGAAAAAGAGAGAAGAAAAAGAAAGGAAAAAGAGAGGAAGATGAGAGGGTTGCTTGGTGGTTATCAATTCAAAACTAGTGTTGAGAATTGTTTGTAAAAGCTCTTGAGGTAGGAATAATCAATCTCTATCATCCCTTAGATATGTTTTTTTTACTAAATCTATATATCAAAAATATGCAAGAGTATGCATTGTTAATACACAATAACTCAATGCATGTTGATAGAATGATGATCTTATGATTATATGATTTCTATCCATCTTACAAGTATAGATTAGAGGGTCTAGTTACTGATTTTTCTCTTATGTGCTCAAATATTCTCCATTGTTTGAATTAATCTTGCATGTTTATGAATTTGTGTTTACTCTTCATAAATATTATTTTCATCTATTCTTTGTTACCACTAATGAAAGCAAATATGAAGGATTAAAGTTTCACATGGGAATAGTAGCAAGAAATAATTTTTATAATCTTGCGTATGATTTATGGTGAATACAAAGTGTGTTTTTTCACAAAATAATGAACTTCCGCAAAACAGATTTTTAATTCATTTTGAATAAACCCAAACAAACTCTTAGGAACACTTTCATAAAATCTGAAACTACTGGAGTTAGTTTAACATGTTTTCATGGTGCCAGAATATCAAAAAAAAAAAAAAAATCATTTGACAACGTTTTGTGGTCGAAAAATATTTTTAACTTCATTACTGTCTAGAGGCAGCAGCAATGCTGACTTTACTAGGTCATCATTTATTCTACAGAGTGAGTTTTCAAGTGATTCAAATTGGAAAAGTTAACCATCTTCCATTGGGTTTCAGTCTTCAAACTCTTTTTGGAAATATGTTCTAAACTCAAATATCTAGCAAACTGTTTTGACCATACCTCTTTTTGACACCGTTTGAGGCCCCTTTTTGTTTTTCAAACATAGATCACCTGTGCTGGAAATTAATGTAACTCACTGTCCCAAAAAACAGTTTTCTCCAAATTTTATTTCTCTATTTTAAAATCATTTTTAGCCCTGGTATTCTTCTCGAAATATTTTCCTAACGATGAACTAGCAACAGTTAAAATAGTGTAATGGTTGAGCTTCGTTTGGTATGGGTTTCATATTTTCTTGTTTGACCACACAATACTGAAAGAAGAAGTGTGTGAATTCTTAAGAAATTTTGTGAGGATTCCTAAGACATTCTATCATATTTATTTTGGTTGCATACATGATTGTGTTGTGCTATATAAACATTATGTCACTGTGGTTTTCAAACTAAAACTCGCACATGCATCAAAATGTGAATTCAAAGAAGTAAAGAAACATGAAATTGAACTGATGATACATTAAAATTTAAAAGTGATAGGGGTGAGCCCGGTTTAGAATCTTGCGCAAGTGAGTTGCGAACCCTAACATGGCGCGGGAAGGTATTTCGACTCTTATCGGTGTAGGCAATATAAGGTTGGTGGTGCGGGTGTCACAACATAGACCGTTCTCTCGGGGCAAACGGTGATGTCACGACTCAGGTACGTAACCCTGGTGCGTGGACATCATTGGTAGTTATAACAAGTAACATTTGAATATTGACCAAGGGGGAGTCAGAATTGCCCGTGGCCATTGTTTAGCGGTTGAGTGGAAATAGTGCTCCGCGGGGAGTTACTTAAACTTATCTGATAAACTAAATCTATGAGAAATTAAAAAGAAAGGTGGACATTTTTCTTATGATGAAATACTGCTTCCCTTTGCCCTTTTTTTTTTTTTAATCTATTGTTATTATGTCAACTGATAGCATTCTGTTATGCTTATTAAATGCTACTTGTTATTCTGTTACTATACATTATTCATTAATTATGAGTGTTATTATTGGATGGGTATATTCGGGTTGTAGTATTTTATTGAGCTCGTCACTTATTGGCATTCCCGTTGCCCTGGCATTTTATGCCAGGTATCGAAGAAACCGAATGGAACACCGAGGCCTTGCAAGGCGACATTCAACCTTGGTTAGCTTGAAGAGTGCCCAAGTTCCATGCACTATTTTCTAAATTTTCTAGTTTTCTTTTTATATTTATGTACTAAGACTAAGTTGTAATTTAAGAACTTTAAATTTCTGGGTTGTTAATTAATAGATATTAGTAATATTGGTGGCAATATTGATTTTAAGTTCCAAATCTTATTATGATGTCCTTAAATTTTGGGGCGTCACATCACAGCCTCTTACAAAGAAGATAGTATAGTTGGTTGTTATGGGGTTGATGATGATGATGATGATGATGATGAAAATGCAACAGAAGGGTTGAATCACTCTAGAGGATCTGGATTCAATAAACCGAACCGAACCGAACCCAACTCAAAATGAAACAGAGCTATGCATATATATATATATATATATGTAGATATACAGTACAGAGTACTGAGTACATACAAACTCACACACCCAAAGGGTTATTGAAATTTAGAGATGAAGATGAAATCCTAGGCTTCTTTTTTTTATTGTACAGATTATAGAGAGGGGCAACCACCCTTAGAAACTTCCCATCTCTCTGCTTGAAGAAACCTCATTTCATCATTTGGTTTCAATCTCCTAGAGGAGGAAGCAGTGGCGAGAGGGGAAGAAAGTTGAGAGGGGCGGCGGCCATGGGAAGTTGAGAGAGACTGAGAAGAGAACGACGCTGGTGGAAGGCAGTGGTTGCCGGCAATGGTTAGTGTTAGAATTTGTTGGAGAAGATGAGAGTAGTTTAGTATTATCTGAAAATTATTGATGTGTATTGAGATAAAATTAAAAATTTTAATTTGTGTATGGTGTAAACTGAGTAAATGGTGTATATTAAGATAAGTAAGGATGTGTAAATATAATTACCCCCAATCTCTCCACTTTTGGAAAGATTAAAAATGAGGGTTATAAGAGAAATTGATTTCTTTCCGTTTCTCTCTATTTCTCTCCATTTAAGTTATCCAAATAAGTAAGAGAAATACATATCTTTCCATTTCTTTTCTTTTCTCTCCAAATCACTCAATCCAAACATAGTATAATTTTTTATTAAAATATTTTTAAAACTTATCTCCTTATTTTAAATTTTTATTTTCATGTAAAAAAAAAAAATTCTAATGTTTTGTCTTTTTAAATTTAAATTTTATGAGTTCTTGATTTGATTTTAAAAAATTGACTATTTCTTAATTTGATAATAATATTAGAGATAATTTTGTAATACTTTTTCATCACTTTTAAATTTGATGGAAAAAAAAATGTAAATGATGGAAGGAGAAATTTACAATGTGCACTCTTTTAAATGGTGCACATTGTAACAAAGTTATGATTTTTTATAATGAATGTTATGATTGTTTGTGATATATGTTATGATATTTTGTAGTAAAGTTATAAATAGTGAATTTATGATACGTACCTTAAAGTTAAGAATGATAATGTTATGACATTTTGTGATTTTTGTTATGACGATTTGAGATTTTGTTATGACATTTTTTAATGAAAAAAAGTTACGATTTTTATAATGAAAAAGTTATGACATTTTGAGTTTAAGTTATAAAATTTTGTGAGAAAGTTGCGAAAAGTATACCATATACCTCTTTTTAATGGTGCACATTGTAACATCTGTTCAATGCTCTTAAACCTAATTTTAAACTTTATTTTGTATCAATGCACCTTCTCAATACTTCAACAACGGCTCACCTTTAACCTCTCATTTTTTTCCAAACACTCATTTCATTTCTCTAGTTCCTTTTCACTTATCCAAACCTTTGGGGCGAAGGTTTCAAAAGGTGGTGAAGTATTTATGATTTTCAAATGGTGATTAAATTGCAATACCTACTAGTTGAAGGGCTTCATACAATAGTAATTCATTGGAAAGGGAAAAAAATTGATGGTTACAAAAAATAAGGGTTAAGGGCATTTCTAGTGGTATATTACTTTTTTCATTAAATTTGAGTAAAAATTATCTTTGATATCGTCTGCTCCAATTGAAGGGTTTGACTTTTCATCAATCCATTGGTCAACCGGGTGGACGACCAAGCGGTTGACCGGCTGGCCGATTGGCCAATGTAAAATTTTCATAATGAGACAAAGAACAACATCAGTGACCAAAATGATAATGGGTCATCCAGGAGGTTATTTTATCTTGAGGTGGTTATCCGAGAGGATATTCTGGGGGACATCCGATGGTGAAAATACAATAATAATGAACAGTGATTTGATGAAAGATATAAAGCATTCTCAATTTGGTAAAATATTTTGTATATTCTCAATTTGATATAGGTTTGATGAAATCATTTGAGCAACAAAAAATAAACTTTTTCACCAAATTTAAATTTGGTAATGGATTTGGTGTAGTGTTAAAGATGGCCTAAGCGTATTAACAATGGAATGAAAGATGATCGAAGTTGGCGAATAAAGGTTGAAAGGAAATGCAAGGGAAAAGTTTGAAAATTGAATGAAAGACAGAGATTGATGAATAAATGGAGAAAAGAAATGTAAGGAGAGAGTTAGAATTTCAAAAGTATAGATAGAATAGTAGGGCTTATCGAGGATAATTAATAGTATGTGATTAAGTATCTAACAATTGAGATATGAGAGTGTGGTAGGAAAAAGAATAGAGGTTAGGTGTGGAAATGACAGAATTATATATGGTGGTCAAAAAATTAAAGAAAGATTAATATGAGATGAAATTTGAACTTGTAAAAAGAAAACAACTAAAGGATTTGCTATTTAAAAGGTCGCAAATTTAAATTTCATGAAAGCAAAACATCTCAAATCTTGAGGTACTGAAGGCTTGCTAGTTATTAGTTATCAATAAATTAATAAATTTTCTAAATTATATAAAAAAAAGTTACAATATAAAATACAAATTGATTGGGAATAGATTATTTTAATCACTTTTTACAAAAAAATATATAAAAAAATAGAAAGAATGATGTGATAATTTATAACAATTTTTTAACTTTTGACTAAAATTAAAAGTTGTAAAATGAAATAATCCAAAATTCAAATCACATTCTCTGTCACATTCGGTCTCAAAGAACATTATTAATGGTGGACAACAAATACGCCAAATCATCAGTCTCACCATATTTAAATACAAAATTGATACCACTATCAAATTCGGTAGGTTGACCTCCAAACAAAGTGTACCAACGAGGGGTAAATTGTAAAAAGCAATTTCAAACATAAGTCCCGGACAAATTTTCCTAAAACCAGGGGGTCAAATATATTTATGAGACTTATCAGGGGGCATATTGCAATTTAATCCAAAGTAGCAAAAAGAAAATCGATCTGAACACTTGACCTGTAGCCATTGCCATATTGTCAAGCTCTCTCTCTCTGTCTCTCTGTCTCTCGTCGGATAGCTTCATTGATACGAAGAAAAAGAGAGAGTGATGATACTTTTGCAGTCTCACTCCAGATATCTTCTTCAGATCTTGTCAAATCGAGTTCAAAAGTAAGTTAAAATTTTTCCCAAATCTTTCTTCCAGATCGTAGTATTAACTTCATTTTCGTGTGATACAAATCGGGACATCGGCGATTTTTTTTCACCTTAAGAAATTTATAGCGTTTTCATTGGTTTGTATTCAATTGAATGTAATCATTGACAAATTAATGGCTTGTAAAATTTTTATTTTGTAATGAATTTGGGTAAAAAAAATTCATTTTTTAGAGCTTTGTTTCTCATAATAAGTAGGAAATTGGGTCTGCACAATATTGTCACACATCTAATTAGCATGTCTCATGCGATACTATGAGTTTTCAAAAACAGTTTTTGAATTTTCAATCTGTAATTTTTTTTAAATTTTTTTTTGTGATTTTTTTTTTAAAAATATTTTGATCAAAAAATAATTTTTAGATGCATCTAAGTGTATTTAAAAGTAAAATATTTGTGGAGAAATTTTGAAAAAATTCAATAAATACCAAAAAATACGAAAATGTATTGAATTTCTGTTTTTTTTTTATTTTTTTTATTTTTTTTATTTAGTGAGTTTTTAAAGATTTTTTCATAAATTTTATAAGTGCATTTAGATTAATCTAAAAAGTGAAAAACATTGATTAAAATATTTAAAAAGTTCACTAAAAGAAATACATATTTAAAATTCAAAAACTGTTTGAAAACTCAAAACCAAATAGACTATGTGTTTCTATATAGAAAAATGGCACACAAAAGACCAAGATTCTCTGGCTGTCATAAGAGATCAAATTTAGTGAGTACAGGTTGATGATTAAGAATTTACATTCACTTTTCCTTGCAATTCGCAGGGTTGAATCTCGAAGCTTGTCATAATTTGCTTGGTCTTTATTAATCAATTTCTGCTTTTGACCTTTTTTTCCAGAAGTTAGCAAAGGATGAGTGTCACATATCTTTTCCATAATATTTGTTGCTTTCATTGAGGACCCTACCGTGGTGTTGTTCTATGTAATCGTTTTGTAGACAATGGATGACTTTCTGAATTCAGATTTCCCATCCCTAGTGATGAATGATTTGAAGTGATCCGTTGTGAGAGTGGCTTTCAAATATAGCAATGTATCATGATGAATTATTGCGTGTAGATGTAGTTCTCTTTCGTTTCTATTTCTGGAGTTGTCTTCAATTGTTTGTTTGAAGGCTAAGTTAATGCATGAGCCTATTGTTTAGAGATGTCAAAGTTAGCTTTCCATGTGGAGATTGTGTTGGGTACACCATGTCACCCAGCAACTGGACCTATTAGACCAGCCGGCCACTGACGCCAACGGTACACCGTCACCCCATGGGCAGAGAGTCTTGCTTCGGTGACATAGTCACAAGCAAGAGTTCCCATGTGTGATATGCCTGCTCATGTGACAGGTCAACTAACTTTGATACCAACTTGTAATATCCCAAAATAAATATGACAAACCCATCTCATTTGCAGAAATAGAATTGAAATAACATACTTTCATTCATCAGAGTTAATGTACAGAAGGTAACACATGCGATATATATTCATTAATGTCCTATCCTAAATCTACAGCATGTGTTACTAATAATCAAAGGATGAAAGTTGAACAGATATTTAAATGCCTTAACGGCTTACATCTTTCCAAGACATTCCTTGGTTACAACAAAATGAGTCTAGCTCAATACAGTTAAAGCCTTTGGCTATACAAATTAAAAACAACAAAAACGAGCCCTTGCTCTAAGTCTCTCCAAGCTACTGTCTTGGCAAAGGCATGCCACTAGTACTTGAAAATGGTTTTTCCCAAGTAGGGTGAGCCAAAGCCTAGTAGAAACAATCTAACACAATATATGAGTCTTAACAAAGATATAAGTATGAGATGCATGTCCAATGCTCATGATAAAACCATTTATGACTCTTCTGCAAAACCATGTCATGACAAGCTTTATATCACAATTCATATTATCTCCATTCGTTTTGTCTCAGTTCATTTTACCTCAATTCATGAATCAATTCCATTTATTCCTGACAACCAAACTGAGGACACAGCTCAGTGGGTCTCAAATCAACATAACTATCATACAAATACTTCTATTTACTATTTTATGGAAATTTCGTCGGCGAGAATCGGCACCCATGTATACGCGCGGTTTTTGGGACTTTCACCCGGGACACACAGGCCAACTTAATTTAGGGTCGGTTTAGCATAAACTAAATAATACAAAAAGTCAAAAAGTCACTATCCTATTTAAGTCACATCATCTTATTTAAATTACATCACCTCTCTAATACATCACATCAAACCCAACCCATATAAGCCAATAAGTCAAAAAGTGCACTTTTTTAGAACATCCCAAACCAACCCTTAATGGAGTCCATCTCCTTTCTTCTCCCAAACATGGAGTACATCCCATTTTTCCTCTCAAACATCATACATATATAATGTATTTAAAACACAATCATATTCAATGACAACTAATAAGAGATTAGTTTAAATTTACCTAATCCTCATGTAATTTCTACAACAATCAAAGTTATCCTCCACTGATAGCCCAAAGCAGATATTTCTAAACAGGTGTAAAATCTCAAAGACAGATAAATTATTTAAATTTCCATAGGTGAGAGGTAATACATACCCAACGCCACCATTTATATAAACGTCCATCTAATTTCATATTTCCGATGCCAATTTCATTTATTTGTACAAAATAATAAATTGAGATAATTTTAGGGCAAACTTTCATTTTTTCAACATCCGCTCCAAGTACCAAAATCAATCATCTAAATATAGCATAAGCTCATATTCACTCTTATAACCATTTCCAATACAACTATTCAAAACTCCTCTTTTGATTTTAAACTAAAATCCTAGGTTTGTTCAAATCACCCTAAATCCCAATATTTCTCACACATCAACAAATAACTAAATTAAAATCCATAGAAGATCGTAGAAAGTCCCTACCTTGAAGTTAAAAGTCGAGCAAGTAAGGAGGGAACTTCAAAGATGCTCAAACACCCTATTCGGATAGAAATGTAGCCCTTGAAATACTCTACCTTTTTAACAAAGGAAGTAGGGTAGAGAAACCACTAAATCTAGGTGAAAATGTAGAGAGAGTGAGAGGCTCTTAGATCTATGGTTTTGAAAGGAATGGATGTAAAAAAGTGATGTAAAAAGGTGCTGCTGCGAACTGATATATGCACAGTCCGCTCGAGCGCAAGAAGTGACGCTCGAGCGTCAGACACAATAAGTTGTTCCGCTCGAGCGCAAGAAATGACGCTCGAGCGCAGAATGCACACTCCCAGTAGTTTTACAGACAACAGACCAACGCTCGAGCGCAATAAGGGTCGCTCGAGCACCCACCCGCTCTAGCGTAGGAAACGCTGCTCGAGCATAGAAAACACTCCCCCAGTAGTTTTGCAGACCTGCAAAAGTACTGAGAGTTCGCAAAGATTGCTCGAGTGCCAGAAGTGCCGCTCGAGCGGAGGACCAAAAATCTGGGCAACATACGGTTTGAAAATCAAGCGACCAACCTGTCACAACCACAACCACAACCACAACCAAAACAACCCAAAAGCCAAATTCAAGCAAGAATAAGGGGGAAACGACAACAAACAACATTTGGAAACCATAAAACCCGAGTTTGGAATATCAAATGGGTCGGGTCAAAACCAGGGTCATTAATAGAGACAAAGCCATTTCTTACCAGGATAGTAACTAATTAGCTCTATAGTGTCTTCACTATTTGAGTTTTTGTGGCTTAATTATTTTTACAGGTGGGGAAATGTTAGGCATGTGTATTGTTCGGTGAAGGTGGAGGGAACATGTATTTTCGAAAGTTTGGCGAGAAACATAAATAAAAAAACTGGAGAGAAAAAATTGTGATGAGATAATTCTAGTTAGGGTAGAAACATAATGAAAAGCAATGTAAATGTGTATAGCAAAGCCTAATAGGGAAAGAAACTTATACTGAATTAATATAAACCTCAAAAATGGGATTAGTTTGTCAGACCTAAAGGCAAAGTTCCATGAATGTGATTACGGCCTATATGATCCATGAAGGGCATAATTAATGAGCTTAATGCTGGAATTTATCTTTGAATATACGGTAAATTATTCCATTTTTTCTTTTGGTTAAATCTGGACTGGTATATATTTCTTTGTATTTTTCATCTTTTAATCCTATCACTCATGTATTGCCTAAGATTTTGTTTCTTAGTTTGTCAAATATAGTTTTTCTAACGGTTCTACCATCTTGTCTTTCACAAGGTAGACCTGCTCCATTTGCGTGCCTAGAGTTCTCGAATATTATTAGTGTCAACATATATATATTTGGATTGTGCTAGGACTCGTTCCTTCCTTGACTTCTTTTCAACTACTGAGAATGTTTCAACTTTCATCAACTAGTCAAATAGCTTTTGTTACCTAATGACTGGTCACCTGTCTCAGCATGCTGATATTTTCCTTGTTCATTCTGCAGTCTTGAGAAAGGAGTTGAACTGGATTGCCACTGGGTTGAATTTGATGACGTTCGTTACCATATTCAGGTGAATTATAAGCTTTTCTGTTCAGTGCATCTATGAAAGAAAGAGAAACAATTTGGATAAATGGCTAGATGAAAGTCTAGCCTGGATTAATGCAGTTTGTTATTTTGGTATTTTTTGATTGCATGCCTGGACATACTAGAACTCCAATTGATTCTGCATATCTGACTTACAAAATCTCTTGCAGGCATCAATGAAAAATCCACATATCCTGTTGCTATCTGTGTCATTACCCACGCCACCTCTAGAAACTGTTTTCGTTGGGGGGCTTCCTACTGGAGCTATAGAAGCAATGAAAGCTGCATACGGTCTGGTTGTACAAATTCTTGATCCTCCAAGAGATGGCTTTAATCTCACCGTGAAACTGAATTTGTCTAAACTTCCTCCAGATGAAGGTTCAACGAGTTTCTTTTCTAAGGTCACTATAAGCTTGCCAGTGGCTATGCTGAAACATATAGGATCAGTTTGTACAGCATTTTCATCTACATCTTTACTCTTTAAGATTGTGCTTGATTTATTTTTTGCCCCAATGGTTTATTTATTTACTTTTTATTATTTTATAAATTTGTTTCCTTTAATTCTGATTTTATAAAATTTCCAGTTGTCAAATATTTTGGTTGTTCACTGCTGTCTTAAAAGTCCTTGTTTTAGAACTTCTCTCTTATTAGTTCAATGCATGGTAAAAAATTATAGTTTCATCTAATGAAAATAGAAAACCATCTCGACACACTGAAAATATGCAGATATTTGAAATCTTGAAGAACACTGAACTTGTGCAAATGGATACCTAAAAAATGACTTTGGATAAATATATAGGCTAATAAACTCAACTACATGTTAAGATGACATTAACTATAGAAATTTGTAAGAGAATTTTGCTTTTTGTACTATTTGTGTAAAAATGGGATAATAGATGTATGGCAGTATGAATGCTTGATATGAACATATATTAGATGAAGTACTAACTCTCATATTAACCATTTTTTATTCACATGGCTATAAATGCAATGCCAGTTTAAGTTTACAGGGCAAAAGTAGTGTTGGTTCCCCCTTAATACACAAATCCTGTAACTTCAAATTGTGATTCTCGAAAAGCTCCAAGGCTACAGCTGTGGAGAGTTGCAAAAAGCACAGCTGTTGAAGTTTTAAGTTTCATCCTACTATGCTTGAACAATTGCACCATTTTCCTTGCTTTCCCCCCTTCCCACAAATAAAAGTCAGTTGATTGAATGTACGAGTTTAATCTTATCTCCATTGCACCATCATTGCACATTCTCCCAGTCATTACTTTATTGACTGTGAACCTTTAATGGGATTACCCATGATCTGAGTATTCTCATGCTTGATTTTTCTGTTCTCTTTCATGTCAATATTTCACAATGATTTGTGAACTATTACCCTGCTATGTTCTTTACTTTTTTTTAGAATTTATTTATTCTACAGTTGTAACAGTACTAGGACTTTTTTTTTTCTCTCTCTGAGTTCCCTGCCATGTTGTCTGAGCTTGGGTTGTGTTTCTTACCCATGTTGATGGTGCCATTATTGACTGTTATAGTTATTGGTCTTGTGCAGAGTACAGAAATACTCTTTTGGTAAAGATTGCATCTGTGAGGGAAGTAGTTATGGGTGCCCCATTAAGAGTAGTTCTAAAGCGTCTAACTTCAAGGGCTGTTGCTCAAGATACAGATCAGCTTGTTGCCCTTGTGCATCGGCCTATGGAATCTTTTTTCCTTGCTCCACAGGTATTCCCTTCACAATTAAGTCTGTCTGAATAAAAGGAGTTTTTTTCTTGATATATTTATCAACTTGATGCATTTATTTGATGTCAACTAACATATTGCGATTGCTTGTCGCAGGCAGAAAAGGTTACTGTGGTTTTTCCTATGAGATTCAAGGATTCCACAGATACTGTTCTTGCAACGTCATTCCTACAGGTACTGCTAGTATCTTATCAAAAGTTATTGACCTAATACAATTGCTCATTATCTGAGCATATAGTTTTACAGTTGCTAATTCATAGGAATGGTGGTTTTGTTGATTTTTGTGTGGGTTTTAGGGACATGTTATGAATACGCCACAGGTGTGCTGTTTACATGCTTTTGGATACATGTGTCATGTGTCAGGTCACAGTTTTGGGTGTAGTTCAAAGTTGTGGCTGCTCGACTGAGTTATCACAGTCGTGGTAGTGAATGATCTGATATCGCAATGCAATACTAGTTATCATATCATGTGCTGCGGGTTTGTATTAGCTTGTGTTGGCTCATTTGGGTTGATATCTTGTTCTTTGTGGTGTGTCGCGGAAAGACGTTGCAGTATTGGCAATATTGCTCTGATGGAAAAACAGGATAATGATGATTGCATATTTGGCTTATTTCATGTGTTAGGTAGAGTGTGTATTTAATTACCATTTGAGCATGTGGTAAACTCGGTAAAGCCTATGTTGATACTTGAGAAATATAGACTATGTTAGATGGTGTATTTTGATTATCTTATGTTTGCTTTTGTTAAGAAAATTTTTATGATTTTTTTTCCAGGTTTGTTAGTCTTCTATAAAACCTATCTTTGCATATTGCCTGATACCTCGATGCAATCTGGTCCCTGCATTTTTGACAGATACCGTGACTTTGAACCATGGTTGCTACTGTGTGTTTAGGTGTTTAGTTTGTCTGCTCTCTAAACTTAAGACACACTGATATTATGAATAATAATTATCACTTTTTCAACATATGTACTATAGAATGAGAGAAATATTGACATGGATACAGTACTCGACTTCTCATGTTAGATGAATATTTTAAGGTGTCTTAAGGAGGTTTTATTGAACCACTCATGTATTTCTCTATTACTTTGCTGGAGAATACATTTTGGCTTATTTTTAGTAATAGTTCATGCACATCCTATGCCAAACTTTGTAATGAAATGTCAGATCTGTACATGCATTATAAGTTATTTATGCAGCATAGTTTCTTAAAACTTTTGGGCATTGCTTTGTGGTAGGGCTCTTTACTTTCATACTTGGGATATTCGATTTTCTTCCATTTCAGTCCTTTAAAATTTGGCTATCATTCAGGAATTTGTGGAAGCAAGGCGCACAGCTGGACTTAGCAATGCCCCTCCTTGTTCATGGTCTCCTTCTCCGCCCTTAGAACTTAAGGATGCTCCTGCTGAGGCCTTATCTACAAATGCTGGATTTGTCTCCTTTGGTATTGTCAAAAAACTAGATAGCATATTATAATCCATTTCCCTTTTCTGTAACATCTTATTATGTTTTTGACAAATGCAGTCATTTTCCCACGTCATGTGGAAGGGAAAAAACTCGACAAAACTGTTTGGAATCTATCAACATTTCATGCATATGTTAATTATCATGTGAAGGTGAGACTTCTCTGTACCTTGTGGCATTGTTCCTCTGATCTCTCTGTCTTTGTTTTTGGGCTTATAAGTTTAATAAATGTATTCAAGTGTGATGAGAAAGATGCTTAAGGAAGGAGGCTTTGGTAATGAACAAGCAAACGCCAATTTTGTTAATTAAATTTATGTATTATTGCTTCAAATTTCACAATATAAAATTTTAGACTGAACAAGTGATTTAATTTAGTTGAATCCTTGAAGGTATCATCAACTCAACAAGAGACCTTTATTTCTCAACTGCCAGGGTTCTCTACTCATAAACCGAGCTAAATTTATTGAGCTTGAAATACCTCGGGCTAAATACCTCGGGTCTGCAATCCATGCCTGTGCAATGCTAAGCACTACTTGGGCTGTGCCTGGACAGGTCTTGAACTGGCCCAGCTTGCTCAATTTGCACCTCTACCTAAACCTGGCATATGAGGTCTGGCTAGGCTAGACCATTATAATGCCACTTTTTAGAAAATTAGACTTTTTTTTTTTTTTTTAGTGGTCATGATTGAGCAATGGCAAGTGCTATCCATTCCCAGCACTGTAGTGTGGGTTTGCGTCATGGGAATCAACTTACCTACAAAATAGTGGGGGAAAGGAATGTCTACCTACTACCTTTTCCTGACCTTGTTGTAATCGGAAGCCTTATGCACTGGCAGTAATTTCTTTTTATTTGATATGCTTCACTTGTTTATCTTAGTTACTAATAGTGGCTTGTTTAGTGTCCAGGAAGATGTTTTATTTTCACATATAAGGCTCTGCCATAGCATCTCCTTTATATTTGTCTCTCCTCTCTCTCTCTCTCTCTCTCTCTCTCATGATAACTGTTATGTTTTGGATGAAGAAGATATTTTCTATGTTGTTTCTGATCCAGCCACTCCTTTTATCGTGGTAGCTGGCATGTTGACAAGCAAGTTCCCACAATTTGTTTTACAGTTAATGTGCTTTATGCTTTTAAATGATTAAGTGTACTCTATATAATTCATTTGTTTAATCCAAACCTCCGGTGCGCATGTCCAAATAGTGTTCAGAAGGATTCATGCACACTCGGATGAGGCGTCGTGTGGAGTCATTAATTCAGGTAACTCCTTATTATTGTCTATGCATTCTATGTTTTCTATAGCTTCTCAACCGTTATGTCCAAATGACCATGCTGTTCTAAATTATGCAGTAATGCAACATCTTATATGCTTGACTATATAAGGAACTACTCAATAGCTAATTCATCAAAGTTTTGTATTATTATCAGAAGTTTCCGGAAACGTACTTGCTATTGATGCATTGCAACTCTTGAGAAACACATGGTCAAAGAGCCACATAACATGAAACCACCTTGTTGAGGCTATACTTTTAAAAGAAAAGTACGCCCAGTTTAGTATCTTATAGTTAGGTCACAATTTGGACTCGAATATAATCTATGCTAGTGAGAGGAGGTTTTCTTGTGCAATTTTCATTTTTTTGGCAAACCTTTGTAAGGTGGTTCTTTTCTTTCTGTCAAGTTTAAGTGGATGAGATGCATTGTGGCTTCCACGTGGTGTATGTCATCATCTGTTAGCTGCTCCATTTAACAATGCTCGATATATTTTAATTTTTTTTCCCTTAGATTCTCGGTTTTATTTTTTATGAATTGTGTTCTTGGTCCGAACAATGCTTTTGTATTGTGTTTCAGGCTCTGGATCGTGCCAAACCAGATACGGAGAAATCAAAGAAAACAGGACAAAACAGATCTTTCAAGCGACTGGTTTGTCCCTTGGATATTAATCCTAATGCTTTTCTCCTAATTGTTACAGTGATTTCAGGACTCACCTTGCTTTTATGTCCACTTCATATGCAGAGCCTCCAAGAATCAAGGAGCAGATTGAAGTCGTAAAGATGATATAATTGTATTTAAGTGGATCAATAGGGATCTGCTGGATTTGCAAAAGATCTGTTTGAGGCTACAAATGCTGCGAAATGAGAAATACTGCTGGATTTGCAAAAAATCAACTGTGGAATTGGCTCTGTTTATGCAAGGAAGATCACTGGATGCAGTTGTGCCAAGTGATATTAGATGTACTTTGTTTAGATTCTGTGTATAATGTGATTTTGTTGAGCAATTTTGGGCTCCACAAACCTTACTATGATGTTAGTCTTTATTTGTTTCCTTAAATCTTATTTAGGTCATTGACAAGCAGATGGAATTGCCGTTATATATTGAAATGGATACCAAGTTGAGTTATCCATGAATTTGTGTTCATCCATCTTACGATAATACATTCTTAATCATTGAATTTTGCAATATTTGGACACATAATCTAACCAATAGTTAGAAGTGCAATAAGACCAACGGACAGAAACAAACAAAAAATCTCACGCAAAATATCTTGAAAATGAAATATAGAGACAATTTATTTTGAATGTGAGTCTACTATATCAAATTTTAGTATATACTAAATTCATTCTGTGACTCGTAATAAATTTTAGTTTATACTAATTTCAGTTCTCTGTGAGAAATTTTATTGTATCATGTCAATTAGCCAACATTTAGTATTATATATACATATATGATATTATGAGAGTGCACCCATACTCGGGTGTAAGTTCGGAAAAATTACAAGAAACTCCACAAATTTTAATTCACATAACACTTTGCCGCCTTTTCAGTAATTCATTATTCATTAGTTTTAATCCATTTAACCTTGTTAAAAGGGAGGTTCTTTTTTTTTTTTCTTCCAAATATCAAGGAGGTCAATGTAATTTACCCTAAAATGTTAACATACAATTATTTCTCCTCTCTCCAAACAGTAATGCCAGAGACATAAATATCTCAGAAAAACTGCACAGAATACAGTGCACTACTCTTCATTCATCTGTGTTTCTACTAAAGAAAACCACCCAGAAGTGGGTGAACTGTAAATTTTGGTTTTCTGGCAACCAATTAACCCTTCAATGGCAACATCAACCTCTCAAGGACTGAAAGAACAAGCCCAAATCTATTTCATATATATATATATAGTCTGATGAAGTAACAATGGCTGCCTCAATCTCCTAACCAAATCCTTGTTCTCCTTTTTTCTGGTTCAGGCCCTCCAGATCTGGTATAAAAGAACAAAAAGACATTTCAGATTAATGTTTAATAAAAGAAAATAAAATCAAAAGAAAACCTTAATACTCCACTAAATATACAAGTAGAATAATATGGCAATAAAAAATATAATGAAGTAATATTTAAATGCAGCACATAAAGACAGAAAAGTCTACAAGGACAACATTAAAAACAGAAAAACATACCCCATAAAAGTTGTCTCCAAGTCAATCTACCTGAAGAGCCTTCGTACTGATCTTCTTGGTACCTTGCCTTCAAGTTTTAGTCTTCTGTAGGCTTCTCTAATGTGGCAGGGCCTGATTGGCCCACTCTCTTTTCTCTCACTCATCACAATTCTGGCTGCAAATATGATGCAGAGAAGGGTGAACCAACAATGTAAAAATAAACATTAATGTAAAATTTGAGCCGCTCAAAAGAAAAAAAAAAAAAAAAAATGTAAAATTTGAAACGCCCAACAATGTATGCATACCTGTTTCAACAAGCTCACCAACAAACATTTTTGCTATCCCTGACACCGCAATTGTTATTTGTACATTAAATTTTGCACTTCCAGTAATGCTTGCTATCAACTGCATATTCATTGCAAGTAGAAGCAACACAAGCAACAGTTAGTGCATGAGTAAAATACCAAGCTAGAATTTATAAATGCAAAAACGATGCAATGCATAGAGGCTCTGCATATACGATATTCATAGCTAGCAGCTGGCTGAATTTTAGCCCAAAAATCCTGCTATTAAACTTTTCATTCTATTTGGGCATCCACATAGCATGTATTTGAACCACACAAACGACAGAAAACAGATTCATTGCTACAAAAATTTGAACCAGAATTACTACAAAGAAGAAGAGCCACATAAAGCCATAGGAGAGAAACATACTCTTTTCATGTTTGCCTTCTGAAATCCTGATCTTCGAAATGATTCATATCTACTCATCTGTTCCTCTGTGAATTGTGATAAAATAGTCCTGAAAGAGCACAGAGTGATGTAAAGGTTCCAAAGGACGAGGTAAATCATGACCGTTCATCATTCAACGAAATGGAAAAGAAATATTGAAGGTTGTTTCACGTAGAAAATAATGAAATAATGTAGGACATAGACATGTCAAGGACAACGTAATATATCTTTATGCATATATATATATATATATATATATGAGTTGAGCTTGTTGACTTGCTCTTGCTTCATTGCTAAATACTTCTACTTACAATTGCGAAGTATGAAAAAATAAGCTTCACAAATGTGATCTATGTAATGCACACTAGTACTAATAGTTGTCTTGCTATGTTCTTTCTTAATATTTAGCACTACATTCTTTTCCCACAATAGAAAAGTTGATTGCAAACTTTGTACTATTCATATATATGATGTCTTTTCCTTTTAGAAACGTTTTAATAAATTCACAAAAATGTCAAACATTAATCTTGTCAAGTGATTCACTACATGCATTATACTGGAACTGATAAGGTGTCCAAATTTAAGCATTATACTAGAACTGGTTAGTGATGATGCATGATTTAAGCCAAAATGCCAGGTAAGAAAACATTCAACCTTTGCTATGAACAACTTTAGTTTGAAGTTCCTTAGTATCATCTATGAATTCTTCTTAGAGTTTCCACTAATTCTGCAAATAATGAAAATCAAAATGGGTAATCAAAATGAACCATTTTGACTTTGATAATCATAGAGGAAGCATTCTTAGTGAATCAAAAAGTTCATAGTTACAGTGCCATAGTCTTTCTTCATGATGGGTAATCATAAAAATTCAATCTTTCTAAATCTTTCTTACCATAACAGAAAAATGAGGGAAAAATTAACCAAGAGGGAGGAACATACTGCATCTTGGCCATTTTATCAGGGTCGGTGATAGAAGGGGCTTTCCTAAGCTCAACCTCCATGTTCTCCTCCTCTTCTTCCTCGTCTTCTTCTTTTTTCTTGCGGTTCACTGACGCAACAGCTCTTGATTTCAATGGCTTATTGGCTTTTTCAACCAAGTCTTCATCATCATAATCATCATCTTCATCTTCATCTTCATGAGCATTAACATTAACACCGAGCTGTGAAGCGGTAGATTCAGAATGAGCTTGATTTTGAGTTTCGATTCTATCAACAACGGGTGAATCAGGAGGCGATTCATCGACTTGTTCCTCAAATGCAACTTCGAAAGGATCCTTCGACTGCTTCATATTCTCTCTCTCTAGGGTTTCCCAATTCTCAAAGAATTTGTACAATGGTGGTCGCCGGTGCTGGCGATCGTCGGAATTGCAGAGAGAGACTGTGAACAGAGCCCTAATTGTGTCATGTTTTTATAGCCTGTTTGTTGGGCTGACCTGTGATGGGCTTTGATTGCTAACTGTGGCCTTTGGGGTGGATTAAGTGGGCTTTAGGCCTCGTTTGGGAACCCTCCCTTTTAGTTAAAAAGTCAAAAAGTTATTAAATTAGTTAAAAAGTCAATAATTCATACCAAAAAGTCAAAATTCTCTTTTCTCTCTACTTTTTGCACATCTTTTCGTAAAAAGCTAAAAAGTCATTCCAAACATACTAGTTTTTTTTAGTTCATATTTTAGTCAAATAGCCAAAAAGTTACTAAATTAGCCTGTTCCCAAACGGGGCCTTAAATAAAGTAGCGAATATGAATAGTCACGAGTCAAGTTTGGGACATATTTCTAATAATTTGCTCCTATCTCGTATCATATTGGAGGTGGGGGGATGGCGAGTGCGGAGCAGGGGACGGGTTAATTTTACAAGTTGAAGAATGAAAATATTTATAAAAATTATAGATAATATAATATACTATTGTAGATACCCCATTTTTGACTTCCCTTACGACTTGGACGTCACTACTTGCACACCTGATGATGAATGTAAATATATGCTTGTTAAGTGCTCGAAATATTCAATAGAATGTCACAATTTTGAGCCTTCAAACCCCACACACCTCTTGCCTTGTTTTGGACCAAAACCCTAACTTTTCAAGCCTGAAAAACCTTGAGGCCCTGCTAGCCACCACTATTGGCTGCCGACCACTGTTCTTGGCTATCGGCCACTTGTGTGGCCTGCCGGCCACAAGTGTGTTTTGCAGATATTTTCTGCCAGTTGTGCCAGCTGTTGTCACAAATACATGCACTTACTTACACGTGTATGTATTAATATTTCTGAGGGAGTTTGCTATTTGTCTATATATAGAAGACCTCCCCTCTTGCTTTCAAGGTTAAAAATTTTGAAGCAAAATTATTTTCTCTCTCTCTACAATTTTCTCTCTCTCTCTCTCTCTCTCTTACTAGTTATTGAACCTTTGCTTATACACTTTAAACCAAATCTTACCATCTTTGAGCTGAGGTACTTTTGAGACTACTTTGAGCTGTTAAGGGTGTTTTTGTGTTGAATTGTTGCTTAAAAGTGTTCTCCTCTTCAAGAGATATAAGCCTTTACTTATTGTTTTGCTTTAATTGCTTTGTTTCCTACTGTTTTTCTACTGTTTTTGGGCTATATAAACTCTGTAATTTTGCACTGAAACTTGTGGTTTAAGGCCTTAAAAGAGTGGAGGGATGGTTCACCTTTCTTTCCACCTTGGTTCTCTAGCCTTTACCTTTGTGTTTCCCACATTTACACTATCTTTTTTTGAGCTTTTTAACATTGATTTCCAGAGCTTTTTCAGTGGCTAAAATGCTGTTTTGGAATCCAAAAATGGAGGGGGGTAGCCTCCCTTACATAGCTCTATGTTTTGCTTACTCGCTTACATAGCTCTATGTTTTAACTTATTGTTCTATCTATTTTTGTCTTAATTCTAGCATGTTTTAGAACTTATTTAGCACTGTTTTATGACTTTTTTTAAGTGTTCATTGCATTTGAGCCTTGTATTGCATGCTTGTAGTGTACTTGTCCTCATAGGTTTGGTGGTTTAGGTCTTAGCCACCATCCTTCTTAAGTTGATAGCATTTGTTTATGGCTTTCCATACTTGTTTTCATCTCTAATCACTTCTGCAACCTTCCTTTCTTGGCTTTTGCTTTGCTTTGCTTTGAAAGTTGGTTCAAACTAGTTGCTTGTTTAAAGTATGAGATTGAGGTCTTATGCTTAATGGTCTAATTCCTTTGGGGGTTCATTACCAACGGCATGACACTTTTCTCATGCCTAAAACAAGTCTTGGTTTGATGCTTCTTTTCATTAGAGGACTTAAAGCTCACATTTGGACTTAATTTACTAAGGAATGGTTGATAATTAAAATGGAGTAATAAAATTGGGGACTAAAAAATGATGTAAGATAATAACTTGATTAGGGTTCAGTTGAACGTTAATTGAACCCTTGAGTCTTGAATCGTTTCATACTTGTTAGTGATATAAACAGTTTAAGAGTCATTGTCAACCACTTCCATTGATCAATCCATGATAGGGAGAGAGTTTGAGAGTCTTATTTGTTGCATTTATTGAACTTGCACCCTTTGGTTCATAGGTCATCATGCAATGAAATTGCATCGATTGATGGTTTGTAAATCAATTTTGCCACTCCTTTGAGTAGTTTGATGATAAAGAGGGGTAAGTTGTGCAAACAACCCTTGAGAATATCTTGTACTTGCTCTGTTTGCTCTCTGTTACAGCAGGAAAAACCAGGCATCAGTGGCCAGCAGGCCACTTTTTATGGCCAGCAGACCATCATTTGTGGCCGACATGCCACTACTTCTAGCCTGCCGGCCACCTTTGAAAAACCAGGCAGTGGACTTTTGAAACAGAATAGAGTTGGTTTTGAGGTGAAAAACAATGCAAGTGTTCTACTGTGCAACAGAGGCATCTGGTAACAGAACAGTGGCCTTTTTCGGGTGGAAATTCGCACATGCATGAACATTCCTCGTTTACCGAGGTGGAGTAGTTAGAGTAGTTAGCTTAATACTTCTCTAAACTTTGTATTCTTGTATACTTCTCTAAACTTTGTATTCATGTTTAATTAGTTAATTTGTAATTCATTATTTAGTTCTAATTTGTTGTAATAATTAATTAGTTAAGTAGCTTAGCTAAATTATTTCATTCGTTTTGTAATAGCTAGTTAATTAGCTTAGCTAGTTAGTTCATTCGGATCCTCCTGCGTGAGGGTGCAAATGTTGTAATAATGTGTATGTCTTCCAACCCCACATCTTTCTCCTTTTTATTTACCTACTTACGATGGTTAGATTAGAGCATCATGTTTTGTTTAGCATACTCTATGTTCGCATCCACTTGTCTTGCATGCATTGGGCTCGGCACATCATTCTAACTTTCATTATTAGTTAAACACTTCTTTGAATACGTGCTTAGACCGCATGTTATCAAATTGTTTAATATGCCATATTAGTAGTTGAGCCTAGTAATTGCATGTCGCATGCGTTGCATTAGTCATATTGTATAGTTAGGGTCATGCATTTTTTCTAACTTTGTCATCTTTTTGGCTTGGAGTACTAGGTGAGCTTTTACTTGCTTTAGCATATTGCATAAGTGTGATTGTTGCCATGTCTAATATACTTGCCATGAGACTAAGTGCTTAATTGATAAAATTGTTTGAGTGCCTGTGGATGAAGGCTAATTGCTTGAATTGGAATAATTTGAGTAATGTTCATATGCGATCACTTTTTCAAGTGGTACATATTTGAAACAATTTTCAAAACAAACATAAATCAAAATGTTCCAATTCTTGCAAAATTAGTCTATACTTGTGTATGTGAGCATCACATAGTAATGTTAGCCTAATAAACCGGAACAAGAGCATATATGTAGATAAGATTCACATCATGATTAGTAGAGGCCGGTCTTTGATCGGGCAAGCGGGGGTGCTCAATTCATGACCTTCTCTTCTCGTACCTAAGTTCCCGAGTTGAGACAATCTTGGTGATGACGAACACATGGCCTTTGGCACAAGTCATGGGTTTCTCAAATTTCTCAAAAATATTTAGGTGGTGACTTTGTATTTGGCAAAACAGTCCATTTTTGGCATTTTTGATTCAAAATCGATTGTTCAAAAGATTTGCCAGATTTAGACTCTTTGGTGTTTATTTATTTCACATTGCACTTGTGGAATCAGATTCAGAACCGCGGAAGTCCGATACTGTAGGGCTTATTCGTCTTCCGAAACGGGGAACGAAAAGTCGAGTTACAATTATAGATAATAATTTATACTTAATGATAATTATAAGATATAAAATATAAAATAAATGAGTAAAAATTAATATTAAGTATAATATCTTAGTATTTTTATTTTATTATAATGAAAAAATTAAATCATATATTATATATATATATAAATATGTTTAATAACTACAATCAATATGGGGTTTAGGTAGAATGGGACAAGGGTAGCAAAATCCATCCCTGTTTCATTTCTTAATCGATGTAGGGGATGCAAGTGTGGGGCCAAGCAGAGCAGGGCAAAGTGACCATCCCTAGAAGCAAAGCAGAAAGACATTGCTAACTATTTCTATGGGCCCTCTAAAATGTGTTGGATTTGGAATTTGGCAAAATCAGAATATGATCTGATTAAGTTATAGTCTAAATCAGAGCATCCAAATCCAATAATTTTGGATATCTAATCCGATATATTTATGACGATCACATCACGTATAATAATTAATATTTAATTAATTAAGGAGATTTGAGTTTTAATTATTTATTATTCTAATTTAATTTGGGATTTATGAGAATCATTGAGTCTGATTCGTAAGTGGTTTTATTAAGGATTTATTTTGGAATTAGAAATTGAAAGCCTAAATGACTCAAGAGATTATAATTGGTGAATTGAATTATCTTAATTTCAAGTATTGGACCATAATAGTTTAATTAAATATTCGATTCAATTTAGTAAAATTGAAATTTTATTAAGTGGGTCCGAAATGGAGTTGATTAAGTTGTGAGAATTGAGAATTAAGATTATTCTGAATTAAATTTATTTATGAGATGTTCAATTGAGTATGTAATTTATTGACGAAGATTCGGAGTTTGATCTAAAATTGAAGGCTTTAAAGATTTGGAAAAAACAAAATTGATGAAGGTAATAAGTTTAATTCGATATTTGAAGCCTTTTGGGAATTTGATTAAAAATATGATTTAGAATGGTAAATTTAAATATAATTAATTAAGCTTTAATAGAAGTCAAATTAGATAAATTAAATTATATGAGCTTTATGATTAGTTATGATTAATTTAATTATGTGCTAATTAAGATTATGTAGTGGTTAAGAAAGTTAATATGTAATTAGTAGACTAAACCAATCTTATTCGAATTAATTAGGATCCTAGTGAGAGTTCTAGAGAATTTGAGAATGTTGTCAACCCTTTAAGTTTCATGTATGTACATGAGGAGAGAGAGAGTACTCAATTTATTTGCTGGCTGGAGCATTAAGAACTCTAAAGAGGGGGAGAAGAGAGAGAGTACTCAATTTATTTGCTAGCTGGAGCATTAAGAACTCTAAAAAGGGGGAGAGAAGAAACCGTACGGAAGAGAGAGAAGCAGAGAGGGAATTCAAGAGAAAAGAAAGAACAAAGAAGAAGGGAATTTTGTGGGATACCAAAATTCAAATTAAAAATTGTAGAAAAATCATTTTAAGGTAAGAAATTCTATCATCTTTCTAGTATTGTTCAAATAATCTCGACATAAATTGATTCAAGATGGATTTTGAAAGAATAAAAAAATAAACATTTGAAGAAATTTTGAGTTGAGATGGGTTTCAAGAAAATTTTATGGAAAGTATGTTTTAAATCAATTAATCTCCAAATTCTTTGTGGACAAATGTTTTCCTAAAGATTAGAATCTTTTATGCATGGATTAAACATATAAATATGAGATTGGGGTTTAATTTAAGAAAGATATGGAATCAATTTCATGGGATTTGTAAGGAAATGAGTTTGAATAAGAACTTACAATAGATTCATGTTCATGAAAGATGATCTAGGATTTCATGATTTTTCGTTTGAATTTCGAAATTAGATGTGAGAGGGTAATTTATATGAAAATTGGGCCGAGCTGGGTAATGGGCCGTTATGGGCCAACAGTACGAAGGGCTGAGTAAAAAGGTCATAAAGTTACTCCGGTCCGCAAAAGGTCATAAAGTTACTCCGGTCCGCAAGAGGCGTAAAGTTACTCCGGTCCGCGAGAGGCTTGAAGTTACTCCGGTCCCAAAGAGCTTACGGTAAGTTCGGTCGTCACGCACAAAGTTATCCCGGTCGGGACCGGAGTATTGGTTATCCCGGTCAAGACATACCATGGTTAGCATTGGGAGAGCCGAGGTAAGAGCAATGAAAGGAAGAGCCGAGCTAAAGTTATCTCGGTCTAGTCTGCGGCTTAGCATAGCCATGCTTACCTCGGTCATATTGAAGTCTGACCATGGTAAAACCATCTCACTTGGTTTATGCAGTGAGGGGGGTGTTGAAGGATAAGTATTATCTTTCAGGAGTATGAATCCTAGGAGGACTCTATATGGAGGAGTAAAAGTCCTACTAGGATTGTGCCACACGGAACCTACAAAAGCTCACAAACATCACCTTTGGAGAGGTAACACAACTTTGATTCCCGAATTCACAGAGCTTTTTGTCTATTTGTCTATTTTGCTGACTTAGGCATCGGAGAGGTATCCGGCACACACCCGCCGGCTAGCTCACATTTGTGCTTTCAGGGAGTAACGACGACGTACGGAGGAGCGCAATCTTGATCAACAAGATTATATGAGAAGGTTTATTTCTTTCCCGTACAATTGGCGCCGTCTGTGGGAATTAAACAGAACGAACAAAGCCTCTTGATTAAGTTTTCCTTACTAATAAAAAGTAATGGCGCACAACGAAGATTTTCCATAGTCCGCCATTGATGGACAAACCCCAGAAGGAGGTGGGAGGCGCGAAGGTTTGCCTCTTGTCCCTCCCATGGCGGACTTGGAGCCCCAACGGCATAACCCCAGGAGGGATGCTAGGGGGAGGCGGAATAACAGCCCCCGTCACTCTCGTTCACAAAGTCCTGACAAACAAAGGCGGATGATCAACCCTCAAACTCTGGAGGATCGCAAGAAAGAACAGGATGAATTAATAAGGAAGATGGCGGCGGATATGGAGGCCATGAAGCGCCAGATCAAGGGAAAAGGGGTGGCGACAGGAGAGGGGCGTAAAGGCAACACGCCCCCTCGCCACTCAGAAGATCGCAGTAGGCATACCACGCCATCACAAACAGAGAGTAGAAGCCTCAGGACAGGCGATACTCAATCCAGAACCTCCAGGACTCGTTGCTCCAGGTTTGAGAGAACGAGGACTGAGAGGTCGTTTACTGAGGGAAGCACCTATCGGCTCTCGCGCACACACCAGATATCGTCCAAGCAGACGGAGTTGCCAAGATCATCCGACTTACGGACCGTGCTGGAAGAAAGGGCACGATGGAAGGAGGATAATAGGGCGCGCGACCCTCGCAGGGTATCTGCCCTTCAGCGGTTGGCTCCTTGGACGCATGGAAGCGTCGAGGTTGGAATGCCATTACCACGGCCTGTCTACGAACCAACGGACAAAGCATTAGCGAGGCTGCAGACCTCGCCGTTCGTTTCGGCAATTAAAAATGCGCCCCTACCTTCAGGCTTCCTTCAGCCCAAATTCACCACGTACGAGGGGAAGACAGACCCCTACATGCACCTAAGCCACTTCCGCCAAGTTATGGCGGTATATCGACGCAACGAGGCTTTGATGTGCATCCTCTTCCCATCTTGGCGACCTAGGCTTGACTTGGTTCGAAAAACTTCCAGAAGGCAGCATAGCCTCCTGGGCGCAATTAGCGGAGGCGTTCGTAACAAGGTTCAGAACGAACACCAAAACGCCAGTAGAGATCGACCAGCTTCTCTCCATTGACATGGGCGATAAGGAGACACTTAGATCCTACAATAGTTGCTACTGGGAGACCTTCAACCAGATTGGGGACTGTCCTACCAATCTCGCCATCGCACAATACAAAAGAGGCCTTCCAGTCGGGAATAGACTAAGGGACTCAATCACCATGACGCCACCCCTCACCATGGAGGCCTTGATGGAAAGAGTGCATTAGCACATCAGGGTGGAAGAGGATGGCACCCGTGCTAAAACAAAATCTGGCACGACCACAATACCGGAGAAAAAGGTCTCAGCAAAGGTCAACGCGGTAGACCGTTCGAGCAAAAACGGACGAGGCAGGTGGGACAACGGAGAAGACCAGGATAAAAGATGGTTGCGAGTCCGCACTGCCATTACCACGGTATTCAAAAAGCCAATCTACCGGATTCTAAGCGAGATACGCGATGAACCTTTCGTCAGATGGCCTGCTAAACTAGGAGAGGCTCAGAAGGACTACGACGAAAGATCACGGTGCACCTTCCATAAGGAAAAAGGGCACCGCACTGAAAATTGTACACCATTGAGACAGCATCTAGAGGAGTTGGTGGCAGCAGGTCACCTGGATAAATACATTGAAGGAGGGACGCAACCAGCTCCCCAGGACCACAATAATCCCAACGGGATGCCAATCGACGCCCTACCTCAAGGTGTAATCAATGTGATACATGGAATCTTCGAACCTGAGCGTGTATGCGAGCTCAAAGGGTCAATCAAGAAGGCCGAGCACTTAAGGGAGGTACTAAGTGCACAACCTACCATCAAAAAAGGGAAGACAGAGGCCACGAACATCATGTCTTTTTCAGATAGAGACTTGGCGAGGATATATTGTCCCCACAATGATGCCCTGGTTATCACTCTCCGAGTCAAGGATTTTGACGTCAAGCGGATTTTGATTGACCAGGGTAGTTCATGTGAGATAATGTATTACGAAACATTCAAACAATTGAAGCTACAAGACAAAGACTTGGCACCTGTCGTGTCTCCCCTGATTGGATTCAACTCAATGCCAGAATGGCCAGTCGGCAAAATAATCTTACCAGTCAGAGCAGGAAGCGTGACAAAACAAGTGGAATTCTGGGTGTTGAAAGTCGCTTCCACTTACAACATAATCTTGGGAAGAATATGGCTGCATGCCATGCGATCGGTAGTGTCATCCTATCATCAAGTAATGCGGTTCCCCAACGAAGCCGGGGTAATTGAAGAGGTCTTCGGAGACCAGATCATGTCCAAGCAATGCTTTGTCACTGTGAATGGCAGCCGTGCTGCCAAGGGATATGTTCATTCGGTGGAAGAACCTGAGAGTAATGAACTGTTCGCAGATGTCGGCAAAGCAGCTAATCAAAAAGCGGTGGAAGACTTGGTAGAGGTAAGAATAGATGAAAAGAACCCAGATAAGTTCTTTTTGCTCGGTTCGTCGTTGTCCAGCACTGAGAGATTAGAGGTCTTGGAATTTTTGACCTCTAACATCGAAGTGTTCGCCTGGACACCACACGACATGCCGGGCATTGATCCTAACTTCATCTGTCACCAACTCAATGTCCACCCATCTGCCAGACCAATCATTCAGCGCACACGCAGATTGGCACTCCACCACGCCGAGATAGTGGCGGAAGAAGTAGGGAACCTGCTGGAGGCAGGAGCAATCAGAGAGGTGCACTACCCTAGATGGATCTCTAATACGGTGGTAGTACCAAAGAAGAACGGCAAATGGCGTGTCTGCGTCGACTACAAAACAGTCAACAAAGCATGTCCAAAGGACAGCTTCCCCCTACCACGGATAGATTAACTGGTAGACCTAATGGCGGGGCATAACTGACTTAGCTTTCTTGATGCGTACAGAGGCTACCATCAAATCGCCATGTACGAACCAGACCAGGAGGTCACGTCCTTTACAACTCCAAGAGGACTGTATTGCTACAAGGTCATGCCCTTTGGTCTAAAGAACGCAGGGGCAACATTCTAGAGAATGGTCACCAAGATGTTTGAGCCGTTGTTAGGCAGAACAATGGAGGCTTACATCGACGACATGGTGGTCAAGAGCAAGGATAAGAATGACCATCTCAAGGATCTAGGTGAGATGTTTGAGATCCTAAAAAAGCACAAGTTGCGCCTCAATGCGTCTAAATGTGCATTCGGAGTAGGATCTGGCAAATTCCTGGGCTTCTTAGTGACTAACCGGGGTATAGAAGCAGACCCCTCCCAGATCAAAGCTATTCAGGATCTGGAGAGGCCTAACTCAGTAAAAGAAGTACAGCATCTCACCGGCATGGCAGCTGCACTCAACCGATTCATTAGCCGGTCGTCAGACAGACTACGACCATTTTTTCAAGCATTAAAAGCCAAGTTCGAGTGGGACGAAGAATGCGACCGCGCTCTGGAAAGCTTGAAAGAATACATGTCTTCTCCACCACTGCTTGTCACCCCAATACCTGGAGAAGAACTCTTCCTGTACCTGGCAGTCTCTCAGCACGCAATCAGCACAGTGTTGGTCCGTGCGGAAGGAATCTAACATCTGCCCATCTTTTATGTCAGCAAGACATTGCTGGGCGCCGAAACAAGGTACTTACCACTGGAAAAGCTGGCCTTGGCCTTGGCCTTGATGATGGCCTCAAGAAAGCTGTCACACTACTTTCACGCCCACACCATAGTCGTCCTCACAGCTTTCCCATTAAAAGCTTTGTTTGAGAGGGCGAACTTTTCTGGGCGAATCTTGAAGTGGGCAGTAGAGTTGGGACAATTCGACATCAAGTTCCAACCCAGAACCGCGATAAAGGCCTAAGCTTTGGCAGATTTTGTCGCAGAATTTACCCCAGGAAGTCATCATATCTGCCCAGTCAACGTGACTGACACAACCGAACTAGGGATAGAAGTTGGCGCCGGAATAGCGCAACTCCTGGCGCAGGACACTCAGTCAGACCCTAAGACAGGCCAGAGTAAAGAAAGCAAGGAAAAAGCGAACCATGCTACACCAAGCCAAGACTCCCCAACAAATAAAGACTTGGTACAAACAGATAGCAAGGGACAAACAACAAGCATGGACCTTGAAGAAAACACCAGCAGCATGCTGGACCCCAAGGCATCATCTGATCGCTCCACTTTCTGGAAATTATTCGTTGGAGAGATGTGGAAGCTTTTCGTAGATGGAGCATCCAATCGGCACGGCGCAGGACTTGGCATAGTCATCATCTCACTAGACGGCCTAGTTGTGGAGCAAGCAATCAACCTTGGCTTCCCAATATCAAACAACGAAGCGGAATATGAAGCGCTTTTTGCAGGTCTCAAATCAGCATTCTACATGAAGGCCACCGAGCTAATGGTTTACAACGACTCACAACTGGTGGTAAACCAAATCTCGGGCGACTACGAAGCAAAGGATGACAGGATGGCTAAGTACCAAGACTTAGTCAGAAAAGAGATCAAGAAATTTGAAGTAGTAAGGATGGAACAGATTGGCAGGGAGGAAAACAGCAGAGCAGACGAACTAGCAGGCTTTGCTTCAATAGCAGATACATCCATCCCCCATCCATTGCTTATTGACTACTTACCAAGACCAAGCATTGAATACCCCGAAGCAGAAGAGGTATGTTGCGCCGAACTAGGCCCCTCATGGATGGATCCCATCATACTGTTCTTAAAAGACGGGGTCTTATCGGAAGAAAAGAAAGAGGCCAAAGGAATAAGAGCAAAGTCGCAGCGATTTTGGCTCTCCCCATCTTTGGCATTATACAAAAAATCATTCTCAGGACCGTACCTAAAGTGTGTTCATCCTAGCAAAGTTGAAGCATTCTTGTTCAAAATACACGAAGGCGTATGCGGAAGCCATCAAGGGGGAAGGTCATTAGCATACAGGGTAATCTCGCAAGGATATTGGTGGCCTTACATGCAAGTAGACTCGGAGAAGTATGTAAAAAAGTGCGAGAAATGTCAGAAGTTCGCACACCAAATACATCAGCCAGCCAGAGAACTCCTACCATTGACCAGTCCATGGTCCTTCGCAATGTGGGGCTTGGACATAGTAGGACCACTTCCAACAACACCCGGAAACAGGAAGTTCTTTCTCGCAGCAACCGACTACTTCACAAAGTGGGTGGAAGCAGAAGCATTGGCATCAATCAAGGAAAATGATGTGAAGAAGTTCGTATGGCAGAACATTATTACTCGGTTCGGCATACCCAAAGCCCTAATATTTGACAATGGCACTCAGTTCGATGGCAGAATCTCTAGAGGCTTTTGTGAAGAATATAGGATAGAGTTCTACAATTCTACACCGGTATATCCTCAAGCAAATGGCCAAGCAGAAGCATCAAACAAGGTTGTCTTGGATGGACTGAAGAAAAGGTTAGAGAAGGCAAAAGACAAGTGGGCTGATGAACTTCCTCACGTTTTATGGGCTTACCGCACCACACCTTGACGATCAACAGGAGAAACACCATTCTCCTTAGCTTATGGCATGGAAGCAGTAATCCCACTAGAGGTTGGCCTCTCCACAATTCGAAGCAAAAATTTTGATCCAGACTTAAATGGCGAAGCCATAGCATTGGAGCTCGACCTTGTAGAAGAAAGAAGAGAAAGAGCACTGGTTCACATTGCCTCATACCAACAAGAGTTATCTAGGAAATACAACAAAACAGTGCATCCAAGGCAATTCAAGATCGGCGATTGGGTGCTGCACAAAGTGATGGGAAACACCATGGTACCAGGAGATGGCAAGTTAGGGCCCAATTGGGAAGGACCTTACAAAGTGGTTAGATTAGCAGGAAAATGGGCATACCACTTGGAAGATGAGGACGGCAAAGCCATTCCTAGGCTATGGAACACTGCCAATCTCAAATTATTTTATTTTAAACTTTTTTTCAAGCATATGTAATTTTCCTTTCCCTTTCTCAATAAAACAAGTAGATTCTTTTCAGTATAAGTTATTTTCTGTAAAAGATAGTTTTAGTAAGTTAGGAACATTGTAAACATAGTTGGCCGGAAAAACCAACACCCCTCCTAAGCCCAGGATAAGGATCCAGGCTGCAGGACGTTTGGTTAGAATAACCAAACATTTTACTCTAGGTTAGCTGGAAAAACCAACTTAGAGGTTGGCTGGATTAAACCAACACCCCTCCTAAGCCCAGGATAAGGATCCAGGCTGCAGGATGTTTGGTCGGAATAACCAAACATTTTACTCTAGATTGGCTGGAAAAACCAACTTAGAGGTTGGCCGGAAAAACCAACACCCCTCTTAAGCCCAGGATAAGGATCCAGGCTGCAGGACGTTTGGTCAGAATAACCAAAACATTTTACTCTAGGTTGACTGGATTAAACCAACACCCCTCTTAAGCCCAGGATAAGGATCTAGGCTGCAGGAATAACCAAAATTTTTTCTAAATTGGCAGGAATAACCAATTTAGAGGTTGGCTGGATTAAACCAACTTTTAGTACTCTTCAGTCGAAGTAAGGATATCGGCTAAAGAATGGTTGGCTGGATTAAACCAACACTTGGTACTCTTTAGCTGAAATAAGGATATCGGCTAAAAAATGGTTGGCTGGATTAAACCAACACTTGGTACTTTTTAGCCGAAATAAGGATATCGGCTAAAGAGTGGTTGGCTGGACTAAACCAACTCTTAGTACTCTTCAGCCGAGGTAGGTATCTCGGCTAAAGAGTGGTTGGCAGGTATACTTCTAGTTGCAATGTTAAGACCGATATAAAGTATCTCGGCAAGTGAATGCTGTACCTCATCCAAGACTTCAATTAGAAAGTAAAGTACAAGCATAGAGATCAATCGAAATAAGAGTTGGAACAAAAAAACAGACTTCATTGAAAATTCAAAGCAAGTACAGAGGATGGGGCCTCAGCCCGGTTACAATCTGTGTCAAAAAGCAAAAGAAAAGAAAAAAGCAAAAAGAAGAGAAATACAAAATCAGTTAAACAGGTCATCAAGGTCAGCGTCAATATCAACCCGGAGCTCGGTTTCAGACAGGAGCACGGTCTTGGCTGGAAGCACGGTTTCAGTAGGCAGCTCGTTGGTCAGGTCTTCCACCATTGGCTCCGACCGAACTGACTGATCAATAGGGTCATTGACAACCGGGGTATCTTTGGGCACGGTTTCTTCTTCATCATCTGAATCCTTAAGAAATTGTTGCTGAAGGGCAGCAGCATATTCCGTCATGGAGCTCGGTATGAAGTAAGCAGGGGCGTTGAAGACCTCGGTCTCTGAACCGTGACTGAGCTGCACTACAGCCGCCCTCTACCCACATTTGAAGAAGAGATCCTTGGTAGCTTCATATTGTTTAATGTAAGTCGCCTCCCCCTCCTTGTAACCCCGAAGATCGGCGTCATCGGCACTCTTCTTCAGCTTCTCTATCTCGGCGTTCTTCTTTCCCTCAAGTTTAGCCAGTTCGCGCAGGTATTTGTCTTTTATCACGGCTGCAGCCTTTTGTTTTTCTGTTTCAGCCGAGCTAACAAGTCCGGTCAGACGACCGTTCTCGAATTTTAGCTCGGCTATTTGCTGCCTGGCTTGTTCCAGCTCGACAGTTTTTTCAGTCACTTCGGCCAGGGCTTGCCTTATAGTCTTGCGAAGTTCAAGCACACGCTTATGAGCGATGTGGCTCTTCTGCATGGCCTGCAAAAGAAGGGGAAGACTTGTAAACAAACCGAGATAAAAGTTGTGCAAATTAGAAAGATTAACAAAAGAAGCTACTTACAAGCACCATGGATTTTGTTGCTGAGTGGATGGCCTTTAGCTCGGTCAAATGGTTGTGATGCTCTATATCCGCTGGAAGGCAAACACTTTTGGCAAGATTGAATGCCATTAAGTGATCTTTCTCAGCAACCACTGAGTCAGTGTCCTGAATAGCCTGGTTCTGGAAAGTGATTTTGGGTGCCCACTTGGAGGAGCTAGCCCGGTTGGAACGCTCCAGTTGCGGGCTCGGTGGAGGGCTTGGTGGAAGAATGGTTTCATCTTCATCGACAAGGCTTTGCTCGGCAGTTGTAGTCCGGGCACGCTTGCTTGGGCGAGATGAGAAGGGTTGTTGAGATGGAAGGGCCACCACAGTTTCCTAAGTCTGGTTGGGTGGTAGTACCTTGGCTCAGTTTGTTTCGATTAGAAGGGCCCTTACTTTGTTCCTCTTTGCCATCTCTTCTTCGGCAGTAGTTCGGACCAGGTTGATTTGAGGCAATGATGGATCCGGTTCAGGAGCAGCTTCCAGCAAGAAGTCTGTTACTCTGGCTTTTCGTCGACTGTTGTATCTGTACGTCGGTTCAAAATTCAGTAGCTTAGCCCAACTTCTTTCAGGATATCATAGTGCGGCGCGAAGTGTGTTTAGATTGGGGTAACTGTATAGTGACTTAAGGTAGGCCGAATCTGCATAAAGAAGACAACTGTCTGTTCGGTTCAGGAATAGAAAATCGAAATAAAGAGGAGCATGCAAAGGAGCTGAGGTAATTATACCGGGGGTTCCTTTCTTCCAATTTATACTGCGGCCTGGGATCTGGGCTTGGTGATCTTCAAAATTCCCAGATACCCAGAAAAAATCATCGTCGTTTAAATCTTTGTCCGGTGTGTCCTTTATTATTTTCTCACGCCGGCGTCGTATTCTTAAATAATAAACCCAACCGTCCTCTTTTGAGCCTATGGAATATTGGTGGAAGAGTTCGGCTAAACCAAGGTTAATACCAGCCCGGCGATTTAGCTCGGCTATACCATTTATTATGCGGTATGAGTTTGTGGAAAGCTGAGTTGGGCATATCGTAGTTTGCCTAAGGAATTCACAAAGTAAGGGTTGAACAGGAAATCTTAGTCTGGTTTCTATTATGGACAAAAGGGTAAAGGGAACAAAGTCGGGGTTTCCCCATGGTGTGGTATCTAGATCGGCTAAAGTAAGGTGAACATCGTCAGGGATGTTATAATCCTTTCGGAATTCAGCCATTCCACCAGGTGTGTTTACTAAAAACCTATACTTTCCCATTTATGGATTAAGTTATGAATAAATTAAACTTGTCTTAGCTCGGTCGGAGAAAGGTGCTGAGTAGCTCGGTTGAGCGCTCAAAGGAGTGCCTGGGCAACCTAAAGTCTGCAAAGTGAAAAACAAAAGTGTTAAGCACAGATCGTGGGACCGTGCTAAAAGAAATAAAGGCAAGATAAATGTAGTCCTAACTCGGTTTGAGGAAGGGGTTCGATAGCTCGGTCTGTGCAAGGGGTTTGTTATTCCGGTTTGTGCAAGGTGTTTGTTATCTCGGTTTATGCAAGGGTTTTGTTAGCCCGGTTGAGCCTCTAGGGGCAGCGCTCTTAGTTCGGTTTGAACTACGAAGGCTGGTCTAGCCCTAAGTTATAGCTCGGCCGTGGTTGAGACTATCAAGCACACTATTACGCAGACTTAGTACGGTTTGTTAGCTCGGCTAAGTTAAATCAAAAGATGGTTTGAATTGTTAAAACTACTGGTTTAGCATGAAGTGTTAGTTCGGTTGAATGGTCTGGCTAGATTGACATCAACTTCAAACAACTTTTTACTCCGGTTACATGGTGATTTTGGATCAAATACAGCGTTCTACAGGTTGTTTCATGAATACAAAGTTGTTCATACAAGGTTTTCTCCAGAAAATGCAAGGCATAGCACAAAATGGAAAAAATGTGTTTTGCAAAAACACATAAAACAAAATGCTATGGATCAAACAAATACGAAAACGAGAAAAATAGAACAGATTTTTGAAGCTTACCAGATGGAGAGGAAGGAACTGGACGTTGAAATAGGCACTGGAAAGATTCATGAGCTCTGTGGTTGCAAGTTTGAGAAGCAAAGAAGAAAGAGAAGGTGAATAGTGAAATGATGAACTCAAATTGCTAGGGTTTTGTTTTGTGTAGAAGGAAGGACAAAAAAGAGCGGGATTGTTCAAAAAACACGGAGTACGAAGACGGCGTGACAGCTGCATTGGGCCAATCAGAGTGTGCCACGTGTTCTTGGAATAAGAAGCGATTCAGTTACTGTGATTGAAGAGACGTTTTGACCGGACAGCTAGAGCCCGGTGTGAATTTAGCTCGGTTGGAAAGGCTAAAACAGTTTTAGCTCGGCTGGAAAGGCTAAAGAGTTTTTGCACGGCTGTAAAAGCTTAAGAATTTAGCCCGGTCATAAGACTAAAGTTTTTAGCTCGGCTGGTAAAACTGGTAATCCCTATCATGCTACGCAGATGGAATTAAGGGGCAATTGAGAGGGTAATTTATATGAAAATTAGGCCGAGCTGGGTAATGGGCCGTTATGGGCCAACAGTACGAAGGGCTGAATAAAAAGGTCATAAAGTTACTCCGGTCCGCAAAAGGTTATAAAGTTACTCCGGTCCGCAAGAGGTGTAAAGTTACTCCGGTCCGCGAGAGGCTTGAAGTTACTCCGGTCCGCGAGAGGCTTGAAGTTACTCCGGTCCCAAAGAGCTTACGGTAAGTTCGGTCGTCACGCACAAAGTTATCCCGGTCGGGACCGGAGTATTGGTTATCCCGGTCAAGACATACCATGGTTAGCATTGGGAGAGCCGAGGTAAGAGCAGTGAAAGGAAGAGCCGAGCTAAAGTTATCTCGGTCTAGTCTGCGGCTTAGCATAGCCATGCTTACCTCGGTCATATTGAAGTCTGACCATGGTAAAACCATCTCACTTGGTTTATGCAGTGAGGGGGGTGTTGAAGGATAAGCATTATCTTTCAGGAGTATGAATCCTAGGAGGATTCTATATGGAGGAGTAAAAGTCCTACTAGGATTGTGCCACACGGAACCTACAAAAGCTTACAAACATCACCTTTGGAGAGATAACACAACTTTGATTTCCGAATTCACAGAGCTTTTTGTCTATTTGTCTATTTTGCTGACTTAGGCATCAGAGAGGTATCCGGCACACACCCGCCAGCTAGCTCACGTTTGTGCTTTCAGGGAGTAAAGCGACGACGTGCGGAGGAGCGCAATCTTGATCAACAGGATTATACGAAAAGGTTTATTTCTTTCCCGTACAAGATGCATGGACGCTTAAATCTTGTTAAATGTTTCAGAAATTTAAGAGTTTATATGCCCAATTTTATGTTTTGTACTTTAAAGAAAAAGAAGTTCAAAAATTCTTTACATGCATGTTCATGGTTATGGAAACTAATTATTTTGGATTTAATTTTGAATATCTTATATGGGTTTGAGTCTAATTTTTAAATGCATGAACAAATTTTACAGATTTTGATACTCTAATTGTACATGCATTAAAGATTTCTAAGAATTGATTCCATGTCTTGATGAAACAAGAACTAAATTTTGAAAAATGAAGAATGAGTTTAATTTTTATATTGAAGGAGTTTTGATGTAAATGGTTTAAACCTAAGTTTTGAAATTATATTTTGAAAGCTTAATTCATATTTTAGAACTTATGAGTTTGAAATTGGGTTTGATATGAAGGAAATGAATTAAATTTAAATTTAGTCAATTAAGAAAGTTTTTGTATTGAGATTTGAAAATTAGTCACGTGTTCATATTTATTAATTGAGTCATGCATGAATCTAAATTTGAAATGAAATTTGGAAGCTAAATCTTCAGTTTTGAAAACCCAGAAAAATTACAGACCGCTCGAGCGATCAATTGGTGGCTCGAGCAAACATTACAAGCTTCTAGTATTTTTACAGACAATACAGTCCACTCGAGCGACCAAGTGGTTGCTCGAGCAGTCAATCTATTTTCAGCATGACCTGAAAAATTATACTTTGTTCATATTTTGATCTCATCTCTTTCCAAAGCATTCTAGATATGATTTATGGCTCAATGAAGACTAATAAGCTAACAATCAACATAAATTAGTTAGTTAAAGAATAAGGCATTGACTTGTAATAATTGATTAAGAAGCCAGGTAAGAAATTGATTTATTTAGAAAAGATTGACTTAGTAATGAAAGAATATGTGAAATGAGAACTCGATTCATTTGAATAAAGGAGTAATAAGCGTAGTAGGCCTTCGGATTATTTAGACAGAAAAAGACAAGCAAAGTCAAATTTGATCAATGAAGTGATATTGTGTTTCAATGTGTATATGTTATGTATTTATGTAGGTCACAGGCTATCATCTATTTGATCTGTCTATTCTACTTCTAGGACTATTTGTTAGTGACAACTCTGTAAAGTTATGTTTGATTATAAGTGTTTTCAGAATGATAAGATATGATCTGCTTTATGAAATGCTATTTTATGAATCATGAATAAATGTCCATTTTTCTGAAATATATTTGTGGCATCCTTAATTCACATGGCCCTTGTTAGAACAATCTTCTGTGTAAAATAAATAAGTTGAAACCAAAACAAACAAATAAAATAAATTACTTACAGAATATATTTAACGAACTGAATAAATATTTAAAAAGATTAAGTCGAGTGTGTGACACCCTGTCTTTAAGACAGATTCGCCCCGCTACGGTACTTATGGACAAATAGCGTCTATCTCCCAAGATACAATGATTTTCACAAATTGTAGTAGCACTCCAAACAATTTGTACGGCGAACCAAACTTGTGTTCTATATTCTCAGAATTTTTTCCTAAAATTAGTATGTAGAATAATGCAAAGAGAGCACAAAGGAAAGTAAGAAAAAATGAATTTCTGAATGTAAAAATACTGGAAGATGGTTTGTATTCATAGGCAAATGGTGACCTACATATCTATTCGAATAGGTGCAATACAACCTGAACAGATGCAGTCTTCAAACTGAACAAATATAGTTTCGAAATTAGACAGATCTGTTAATTGCCGACAATTTTAAATCTGCCCAGAACTGCTGGGCAGTTTTTCAATCTGTTGAACAGTTTGAACCTATTGAACCTACTGGAAAATAGGCTGAAAAATAGCACTATTTGGACATAAAAAATTGGCGCAAAATTTAAATTAATTTTTCCGCAAGAAATTGAAAAAATTCAAATAAATTTTGTCCAAAAAATTAATGTTAGAACCGACCCGACCCATACCCGCGCTCGGTACAGCTCGACTTGGTAGGCCGGACTGCAGCGGCGGTGTGCGCGCGCGTATGTAGTGGTTTGAGCCAAAGTTCAATTTGTCCATAACTCCTCCCTTCTACAAACTTGGGGTGCTCCTTGAGGCCCAACCCAAGTGTTGCCACCTAGAACTTATACACACACATAAGTTCTCTTAAGTTTCCAATGTGGGATGACCATTTCAAGGAAATCCACATTTTACTTCTTTAATAGTTCATTTCACGAACCCAAAAATGACGTTAACTTCCCATTCGTTCATAAATGGTTTTGACAAACTGTCTTCACCGGGTGACTTGCCATGCGGCAAAGAACACGTCACCTCTTTGGATCCACCCCAAAAGACGTATGGGCCCCATCCAAATTTGGGCTCAAAGTTAGCCCAAAATAAGCCTATAAAACCATATTTTTCCAACAATCCCCCACATGAATGAAATTTGACAGAGAAAAAATGCAACAACATGATCTAATTATAGAGAGTGCAGAAATTGAAAATATTCTGCAAAGGATAGGTAGCTTTTGGCTTTGAACTTTCCCTTATGAGATACTATCGGATTTACTAGGTAACCAGTGAATATGATGTCTTGAACTGTTCAACCATTTGTGTAAACCAAGACAATAGAACTTACACAGTATATTACCAAACACAGTTTAGTTCTCACTATTGTGTTCAATTTGGCCCTGAACAATCTGGTCTTTCATAAGTGTTCTAAAGAATTATAGCCCTTCACAAATCTCATAAAATCGGCTCAGTTCACACTCATATAGGTGATTCTTATAAAGAATGTCCTACCATACTCCATTAGCTATACCTAGATATAAGAATCATTAAAACTATTACTTAACCTAAAACGCTGCAGATATCACTATTTCATCATAGAAATTGGTAGGAGTTTAACTTCCCAATGATCCTTATGAGTCATATATAACTCGGTTGTCCCTTTGAACCTAGATCTTGGGATCTCCAGTCAACTAGGTTAGGTTGCCGTTGTGGCAATTCTTATTTAATAGGCTTAAGTCTCATTCTCCTCGATGAATTCTTAACTAGCTCTCTTGCTAACCCTTTGGTTAGTGGATCCGCTATGTTGTCTTTAGACTTCACATATTCAATGGAAATAATTCCATTAGAGAGTAGTTGTCTTACGGTGTTATGTTGACGACGAATGTGTTGCGACTTACCGTTATACATATGACTCTGTGCTCTACCTATTGTTGATTGACTATCATAATGTATGAATATAGCAGGTACCGGTTTTGGCCACATTAGAATATCTTCAAGGAAGTGGCGAAGTCATTCTGCTTCTTTATCTAAAGCTATAAATTCTGATTTCATAGTAAACCTAGCGATGCAAGTCTGTTTGGAAGATTTTCAAGATATAGCCGCATTACTGTAACGACCCCATCACGTATAATGATTAGTACTTGATTAATTAAGAGGATTTGAAATTTATTTGCTGAGTATTATAATTTAATTTGGAATTTATGGGAATTGTGGGATCTGACTCGTATATGATTCTATTAAAGATTTATTTTGGAATTAGAAATTAAGGGTCCAAATGGCTTAAGGAAGTGAAGTTAAGAAGTTGAATCAATTTAATCTTAATTACAGACCCATTTGGGAGTTTAATTAAATATTCGATTCAGTTTAGTGAAATTAAGATTCGATTAATTAGATTTGAATTGGAGAAGATTAAGTTAATTAAATTATGAGAGTTGAGAATTGTGATTATTATGAATTAAATTCATTTATGGGAGGTCCGATTTGAATATGTAATTAATTGACAAAGATTTGGTGTCTGATCAAAAATTAAAGGCCTAAATGATTTGGGGAATCAAAATTGAGGATGAAAGTAAGTTTAATTTAATATTTGGAACCTTTTAGGAGTTCGATTAAAAATTCAGATTCTGAATGGTAGAAATTTAAATATAATTAATTGGGCCTCAATTGAAGTCAATTAGATTAATTAAATTAGGTGGGATTTCTGATTAATTATGATTAACTAAATTATGTGCTAATTAAGATCAAATTGTGTTTAATAAAATTAATGAATAATTATATATTAAAGTTAATTCTAATCATCAATTAAATTGAACAAATATCTAGAATCTACACGTGTGTAGTGTGATGAGTTAATGGGTGTATGTTTGTTGGAGACTTTACTTACTCAAGGGAGAGAATGAAATAAAGAAAGAAATGAAATCAAAGAGGGAGATGCAAGGGTGCTCTGGAAGCAGCCGAAAGAGAGAATGAGAGAGAGAGAGAGAGAGAGAGAGAGAGAGCGAGCTTCATTACTTATATGTATATGGTGGTCAATCTACTGGTGCAAACCGTGGGAAAAGAAGAGACGAAGAATAATGAAGAAGAAAGCTTGTGGGTTACCAAAAATTCAAGCTAAAAGTTATGAAAAAATTCATCTTAAGGTAAGAAATTTCATCATCTTTCTAGTGTTGCTTAATTAATCTAGACAAAATTGATTAAAGGTAAATTTGAGAAAATTAAAATAGAGATTTGAGGAGTAATTATATAAATTCATAGGAATTGAGTCCTATAAATAACATGCAACAAGGGTTTATTAAAGATTTGGCCCATACAAATGAGTTAGGTTAATGATTATGGAAATCAAGTTAGAAATTAATTATTTTGCATTTAATTTTTGTAATCTTGCATGAATTTGGGCCTTATTTCTACATGCATGTGATTTGGAAGAATTAAAGAATAAATATGGGTTTTGATTTTAATTATTAACCCATGCATGTAATGTAATCTAAGAGTTTGACTCAAATTAAACATATTTTGGAACATCTATGACTATGAATTAAATCGAGATTAAAATAAATTGAGTTAAGCTTGAGATTAAGGAAATGAGTTTGGGAAAATTTATCAAGTAAGTTTAAATTGTATTATTCCTCATGAATTTGAACTTCATCTTTACATGCATTAATGAAATTTTAAGAGATTTGAAGAATTAATTTCATGTTTGGATATAAGAAGAATAAGTTGTGGTAAATTATAAATTCATGAACATTTTGAGCTTAATTTTAAATTAAAGGGATTTTGATGTAGATGGTTTGATTTTGATTATAATTTCACATACAAATACTTTTCTAAGAGTTTTATAATTTCAATTTCATAATTTAAGGAGATAGAAAAGAGTTAGAAATCAATTTTATGGGATTAGAAGGAAATTGATAAGAAAATGATGAATTGGAGTCAAGATCAAGTTTATGAAGTTACATTAGAAATTAATTATTTTGGGTTTGAATTTAGTTATCCTAACATGAAACTAAGTTCAATTGTTCATGCACCATGAATTTGTAAGAGTCTTAGAAGATCAATTTATGTTTTAAAAATTTGTGGGTTTGAAATCGGGTTTGATATGGAGGAAATAAATTAAAACTAAATTTGGACAATTGGAGCATGATTTTGAATGAACGTTTTCTAATTGGAAGTGTTTACTAAATCATACAGTGGTTCTCCATTTTTGTGTACCAAAAATATATGTTTTGAGGCTTTGATTACCAAAATTGAATTTAAATTGCAATTCTGGAATTTTCAAAATTTACGTTGTCCGCTCGAGCGAGGAAAGTCTCGCTCGAGCGTGGAAATCGAGCTCCCAGAAGTTTTCAAATTTTATAGTCCGCTCGAGCGACCAAAGTGGCGCTCGAGCGGAGACCCATTTTCAGCATATTTTGGAAAGTTGCATTTAGTTTATATTTTTATCCTCATCTCTTTCCAAAGCACTCTAGACATGATTTGTGATTCAATAAAGATTAATAAGCTACCAATCAACATAGATTAGTTAGTTAAGGAATGAATCATTGATCTAGTGGTAATTGTTTAAGAAGCCAAGTAAAAGATCAATCTATGGGGAAAAGAAGGGCTTAGTAATGAAAGAATATATGAAATAAGAACCCGGTTTATTTGAATGAGAAAGAATAAGCGTAGTAGAACTTCGGACTATTTAGACGGAAAAAGACTAGAAAAGTCAAGTTTGATCAAGGGAGTAATATTATATTTCAATGTGTAAATGTTATGTGCTTGTGTAGGTCACGCGCCATTGTCTGCCCGATTTATCTGATATGTCCAGTCCATCTGATTTGCTTCTGCAGCCATCTGTGAGTAATAACTTAGTAAAGTTATGTTCAACTGTACTTATTTTCTGTGTGACAAAATGAGATCTGTTTTCTGAAATGATATGTTCTGTACAATGAATGATTGTCCAATTTTTTATATCTATTCGTGACATCCTTAGCATCATGTGATATCTGTTAGCTGTTACCCGGTATCGGAGGTTCCTTTATGGGACTTAATCTGTCAGCACTCTGTTACCCGTACCGGAGGCCCCGTCATGGGGGCTCAGCTTCTGTTCTGTTACCCGGATCCGGAGGTTCCTTTATGGAACTGGTTATTCGTAACCTCACATGTATACATTCTGTTCTGTTATGTTAATACTAATGCTAATGGATGTATCACGTATACTTAAGCATGACTTATGATTTCTGTATATGATCTGGACAAATTATGAATTTGATACGAAACTGAATTATGAATTTTGAATCTGTATGGACTCATTCATTAAAACCCTTTACTATGTTATTATTCACTAGGCTTTAGCTCACTGTATTATTTATGTATGTAGGTGATCAGACGCGTGACCAGGCTTAGAGGCATCTGCCTAGAATTCGTTTTTGTCAGCCAACCTATGTGCCTCCCGTGGAGGTTCCGGACATGTCAAGTGATTATCACTATGTGATTTAAAGTTTAAGTTTTGTTTTCGTGTTTGGTTGAACAAGTCTTGTGTATTTTGTAAATAGGACTAAGTCCCTTTTTGTCTAATCTGTATATATATATATGATGACTTAAAGATAATGTGCATAAATGTATATAAAAAGTTTAAAATTTTTCTATCTCATATAAGTCTGCACAGCTCAATGGACGTTGTATATTGTTATTTGCTTCTGCTAGCCCCTAATATTATGTTAATCTGTCTCAGAGGCCTTCGGTAATCCCAAGATTACTGGCTGGTTACGATGCTAAACCTATAAGGGCGGGTTTGGGTCGTGACAATTACCAAGAGTAAAGACATACCCACTGGTGAATTTTTGAGTCTCTAGTATCCGATATCCAGTTTGCATCACAGTATCCTTCAAGTACGGCTGGGTATCTAGTACAATTCAGTCCAATGTTACGAGTAAATCTGAGGTGTCTTAAAACCCTTATAATTGCTTTCTAGTGTTCTACTCATGGATTACTCGTATATCTACTTAATTTACTTACTGTATGCGGGCGAGTGCAGTTCATCAAGTACATTAAGCTTCCAGTAATTTGGGCATACTCTAATTGAGAAATACTTTCCTGAACATTCTTAGAAAGAAACAAATTAACAGCCACAGGTGTTCTAGCAAGATGATCATCATCTTTGCTAAATTTGTCAGGTATTTTCTCAATGTAATGAGATTGTGACAAAGTATAACCTTTTGATGTTTTAGTAATTTTCATACCAAATATTACATCAGTAATCCCCATGTCTTTCATGTCAAAAAGTTTATTCAACATTTTTTTGGTAGTTTTAATTATGTCATTATTACTACCTATGATGAGCATATCATCCACATAAAGACATATTATAACAGAACCGTTGTTTGTGTTTTTAATATAAACACATTTGTCACATTTATTAATTTTGAATCCATTTAACATCATTGTTTTGTCAAATTTCTCATGCCATTACTTTGGCGCTTATTTTAAACCATATAATAATTTAACCAATTTACATACTTTCTTTTCTTTTCTTAGAACAAAAAATCCTTCTGATTGTTCCATGTAAATTTTTTCATCCAACTCGCCATTTAAGAAAGCGATTTTCACATCCATTTGATAAATTTCTAGATTGTACAAAGATGCAATGGCAATTAGCATTCTAATGGATGTTGTTCTAGTAACTGGTGAGTATGTGTCAAAGTAGTCAAGACCTTCTTTTTGTCTATATCCTTTGACCACAAGTCTTGCCTTGTATTTGTCAATTGATCCATTTGCTTTCATTTTCCTTTTGAAAATCCACTTGTACCCAAGAGGTTTACAACCTGGTGGTAAGTCCACTAATTCCCAAGTGTGATTTTGCAATATGGATTCAATTTTGTTGTTTACAGCTTCTTTTCATAAAGGAGCTTCAGGACTGGACATAACTTTTTTGAAAGTTAAAGACTCATTTTCTAACAAAAATGTTAGAAAATCTAGACCAAAAGATTTTGAGGTCCTAGCACATTTACTATGCCTAGGTTCCTCTTCCTCATTTTGATCTATCTCTTGCTCTTGTCCTTGATCATGACTAGTAATAACATCATAAGATCTTTTACTGGAACTAGTCTCTTGTTCAGTCTTATTTGGAAATATATTTTGAAAGAATGATGTATTCCGAGATTCAATAATAATATTTATATGCATTTCAGAATGTTCTGACTTATGAATCAAAAATCGATATGCACTACTATTCTTGACATAACTAATGAAAACGCAATCAACAGTTTTAGGACCTATCTTCTTTTTAGGACTAGGAATAACCACTTTAGCCAAACACCTCCACACTTTTAAGTATTTGTAAGATGGTACTCTCTCATGCCACATTTCATAGGGTGTTTGATTCACTTTCTTTCGGGGTACTTTATTAAGTATATAATTAGTAGAAAGTACTGCTTCCCCCCACAAGTTTTGAGGTAATCCAGAACTTATTAACATGGCATTTATCATTTCTTTTAAAGTCCTATTTTTCCTTTCAGCAATTCCATTTTGCTGAGGTGAGTAAGGACCGGTGGTTTGATGAATTATTTCATATTCTTTACAAAATTTACCAAAAGGTGATTCATATTCACCACCTCTAAGTTTCTTAGTTTTCTTATCAAGTTGATTTTCAACTTTATTCTTATATTGAATGAAAGTTTCCAAAGTTTCATCCTTAGTTTGAATTAAATAAACATAACTATATTTAGTATAATCATCTATAAAAGTGATAAAATATTTTTTCCCACCTCTAGTTTGAATTGATTTAAAATCACAAATGTCACTATGAATTAATTCAAATGGTTCCGTACTTTTTTCAATTGTATGAAAAGAAGTTTTGGATAATTTTGCCTCAATACAAATTTTACATTTATGAGTTAAATCAATGTCAAATTTAGGTAAACATTCCATATTAATTAATCTATGCAAAGATCCATAATTAACATATCCAAGTCTACCATGCCATAAATTTGAAGATTCAAGCAAATAAAAAAAATATGTATTTTTATTAATAACTGAGGGTACAATGGTCATTACATTCATTTTGAAAAGGCTATCAGACATGTAACCTTTTCCTACATACATCACATTCTTAGTAAATACAAATTTATCATTCTCAAACACTAGCCTAAATCCATTTTTACTCAACAGAAATTCGGAGACTAAATTCTTGCGAATGTCCGGTACATACAGCACACATTGTTGAGAGTGAGTTCCTTTCCAGACGTCATTTTCAGAATAATCTTTTCTTGTCCTTCAACTTTAGAAGTCGAGAAGTTGCCCATGAAAAGTTGTTCACCGTTGTCCACTATAGAATAAGATGTGAACATCTTTTTGTCGGCACAGATAAAGTGAGTAGCACCAGTGTCCACCCACCATTCTTTAGGATTTCTGACAAGGTTTGCCTCGGAAACAACTGCAGAAAGATTTATGTCCTCAACACCATTGGAAATTTTGTCCATTTCGGTCATATGGGCTTGAGCAGGTTTTTGCTTGATCTTCCTTTGCCTTTGCGGTTGCTACGACAATCTTTGGCCCGATGTTCCTCTTTGTCACAGATATAACATTTGCCATTCAATTTGTATTTTTTAGTTTCTCCTCCTTTAAAGCCTTGTGAGGAATTTTTTCCAAAAAACTTCCGTTTCTTGGCTTTTGGAGCATGTTCCACCACATTTGCCTTTGACTCCATTGGATGTTTGCCAGCCCACTTCTCTGAATTGCGGTTGTCCTCCTTAATCCTCAAACACACAATTAATTCTTCCAAAGTCGTTTTTTTGCGCTTGTGTTTGAGGTAGTTCTTGAATTCGTTCCAACATTGTGGTAATTTTTCAATTAAGGCAACAACTTGGAATGATTCACTAAAAGACATGCCTTCTGCATGAATGTCATGCAAAATGAGTTGGAGATCTTGAACTTGGCTGATCACAATCTTAGAATCAACTATCACAAAATCTAGGAATTTGCCAACCACAAATTTCTTTGAGCCAACATCTTCTGTTTTGTACTTTTTCTCCAAAGACTCCCAAAGTTCCTTTGCCATTTTGATAGGACTGTAGATGTTGTATAATGTGTTGCCAAGTCTGTTCAAGATGTAGTTTCGGCAAAGGAAATTAGCATGTTTCTAGGCATCGACTACAACAACCACTTGTCGGTCGGTTTCATCCTCTTTCAGAGTAAGAGCATCTTCACGGAGGAAATGCGCCAAATTGAGAGTAGTAAGATAAAATAGCATTTTCTGTTGCCATCTTTTAAAATCAGTTCCTAAGAACTTCTCTTATTTTTCACCGTGATTGACTGGTACAGTCACAACAGGAGGAGAGGTTGGTGCAGTTACAGCCACCATATTAGTACTTGTTTGAGCATTAGTTTCAGTAGCCATAAATTCTAAATTATAAAACAAAATTATAATTAGAATTTTATACTACACAGAAAATTTAAAGCATAAACACAGAATTTTAATTCTGTAAAAATAAAAGAAATAAGAATTGTAACTTTTATTTCCAATTAATTTGAAAATAAAATAAAATTTTATTTAAACAAATTAATTTCACATAGAAAATTAAATTTCTGTAATACTTCAAAAATTAAAATACTGAAACAAAATTTTAATTAATGAAAACTCAGAAATTATTTTTGAAAATCAAAATTAATTTCTGATCAACTTCACAAATAAATATTCTGAATTGTTAATAACTACCAGTATATTACTACTAGTTGTCAAAGAAAATAAACAATATATTACTACTATTTGTTAAACAGTATATTACTACTATTTGTATTTTTCAACCAGAATATTACTTTGTAAAACCACAGAAAATAATTTCTGTAAGGAGAAGAAAGAGAAAAGGAAACAAACAGAATTTTTTGTTTAAACAGAATAATTCGAATATGTCTTAAGATTGTTAGAACAATCTTCTGTATAAAATAAATAAGTTGAAACCAAAACAAACAAATAAAATAAATTACTTACATAATTTATTTACCGAACCGAATAAATATTTAAAAAGATCAAGTCGAGTGTGTGACACCCTATCCTTAAGACAGATTCACCCCGCTACAGTGCTTACGGATAAATGGCGTCTATCTCCCAAGATCCAATGATCTTCACAAATTATAGTAGTACTCCAAACAATTTGTACGGCGAACTAAACTTATGTTCTGTACTCTCAGAATTTTTTCCTAAAATTAGTATGTAGAATAATGCAAAGAGAGCACAAAGGAAAGTAAGAAAAAAATGAATTTCTGAATATGAAAACGCTGGAAGATGGTTTGTATTTATAGGCAAATGGTGACCTATAGATCTGTCCGAACAGGTGCAATACAACCTGAACAGATGCAGTCTTTAAACTGAACAGATATAGTTTCGAAATTGGACAGATCTGCTAACTGCCGGCAGTTTTAAAACTACCCAGAACTGCTGGGCAGTTTTTCAATCTATTGAACAGTTTGAACCTGTTGAACCTGCTGGAAAATGGACTGAAAAAGAACAATGTTTGGATAGAAAAAATTGGCACAAAATTTAAATTAATTTTCTCGTAAGAAATTGAAAAAATTCAAATAAATTTTGTCTAAAAAATTAATGTTAGAACCCCGACCCACAACCGGTACTGCTCGACTCGGCCGGCCGGTTAGACGGACGGTGGCGGCGTGCGCATGTGTGGTGGTTTGAGTTAAGGTTCAATTTGTCCATAATTCCTCCTTTTACAAACTTAGGGTGCCCCTTGGGGCCCAACCCAAGTGTTGCTACCTATAACTTATATACACACATAAATTCTCTTAAGTTTCCAATGTGGGATGACCATTTTAAGGAAACCCACATTTTACTTCTTTAATAGTCCATTCTACGAACCCGAAAACAACATCAACTTCCCATTTACTCATAAATGGTTTTGACAAACTGTCTTCACCAGATGACTTGCCATGCGGTAAGGAATACGTCACATCTTTGAACCCACCCCAAAAGATGTGTGGGCTCTATCCAAATTTGGGCTCAAAGTTAGCCCAAAATAAGCCTATAAAACCATATTTTTCCAACAGCCCTCACATGGGAAAAACAATACCGTGGCGTTCATGTGGCCCTCGCCCGGGGGTAACAATACCATGGCCAATATGCTCATAGCCCTTGTCCAGGAGTAACAATACCACAGTCTATGTTCATGTGACCCTTACCCGGGGGTAATAATACCGTGCTCTATGTTCATGTAGCTCTTGCCCGAGGGTAACAATACCATGGCTATATGTGTACATAGATGTTGACCTTTATAGTCGTTAGTACCGACTATGGTCTTAATGACCACCTCCTCTGCATGTGGGTCTTTATGACCAATATGATCTGTTAGCTAATAAATGTACTACATATAACTGTTTACAAATCTGAATATGTAAATGAATCTGTTTCTGATTTGAAATCTGAATATGATAAGAATCTGTTTCTGATCTGAATTCTGATTTCTGAATCTGTTATGGGACATCATTCATTAAAACCTCTACTCTGTTGTTATTCATTGGGCTCCAGTTCGCTGCATATATATATATATATATATATGTAGGTGATCAGACACGTGACCATGTCTAGAGCTTTTATCTAGAATCTGTCTTTGTCAGCCAACCTATATGCCTCTTGTGGAGGTTCCGGATATATCAAGTAATCAAGGTTATGTGATCAAAGTTTAAGTTTTTGTTTATTTTGTAATTAGGGTCAAGTCCCTTTTTGTCTAATCTGTGTATATATGATGACGTAAGAATGATGTGTAAATATGTATATAAGGTTTAAATTTTTCTGTCTCATATAAATCTACATAGCTCAATGGACATTGTATATTTGTTATTTGCTTCCTATAGCCCCTAATAATTTGATTTATGTTTAAGAGGCCTTCGATAATTTACGGATTACTGACCGGTTATGATACTAAACTTATAGGGGCGGATTTGGATCGTGACAATATTCCATCACTTCAGATTATAATTAATTTCATTTTAATTTATAATTAAAATCATTTTGAATTATAAACCTGACATATATTTTTTTGAGATTCATATAATCATGATGTATGATATATATTTTTATTGAATGTGTGTGTATCATAGAATATCTAGAATTCAAAACATGTTTTTTTTAAGATAATATTACTGAAGACTTGGTCTTCCTTAATCATGTTGTAGGTTTTATTCTCATTCTCAATCATTTACTCCAAAAGAGAAATCACAATGGATAATTATTGGATAGTCTGAGAGTACTCATTATTTATGGGGTGCTAAGTAATAACATAATACACAATTTTATTGTTGAAATATTGTTGACCATTTTATTAATTAATTAGGAGATGTTGGGAATTAATTCACTTAGAATTATAGATACATCCTTATTTACTGTATTTGGATTATAAATTAAAAAAAAAAAAGAAAAGAAGATAAGAGTGATGTAAATGAAATATAAATCAATTTTCTTTCATTTCCTATTCTCTTTTTAAATTCTTATTTAAATTAATGATCCAATAAAAAGTTAGTATAAAAAAAACATGTTTGGTTTTCGATTGAGTGGAGATATGATCATATGAGACGCAGAGGAGGGACCAATTGACTAAAGAAGATTTCATGTCCATGGCAGGAGATAATAGATTGTCTTCCTTCTAGAAACACTAGTAATGATCACAAATGTTTAGAGCTATGGAAACATTACTCAACCCTACACCTACACGGGCTAAGCAACATGATACTGAATCGAGTGTATCCATAATTATTAGGGAGTGATCAAGTACCATGTAGGTTGTTTATGTTATGTTCAATTTTACAAATGATGAATGAGGCCCCCCCGTCCTATATTCCTACATCAATATTAAGCATTGACTCAGAAAGGGAAAAAAAAAATACTTTCAAAAGATGCTCAATTTTGTCTCTATTAGATGGGCAAATTATTTGAAAATTTTAGTTTAAAAGAGGGTAAGTTTATTTAGTCTCACGATCTTTTGAATATTTTTAAAAGTTTATTACGTATTTTTTTTCTTTATTCTTTTTTGTATATTTATTTTTTTTCTACCTCTTTCTCTCAGGTCCAGTCCTAAGATTTTCGGGACCCAAAGTCGATAATCAACTAATAAATATCACTAGATCATTTGAGGCTCTTCACATATATATTTTTTTCATTCAACCAGGGACGGATCCAGGATTATGACTTTGGGGGGGCCAAAGTATGTTTAACCTCTAACCAATAAAATTTGAAGTTCAATACCAATTTCTACTAACATGAAAAAAAATCAATAATGTTACGATAAAATATTGAACTATATATTCCTTATCAACATAGTTGAGTATCAAAAGATGATCATACAATTGAGAATATTTTTTTGCCCATATTCACTTACAAAAAGTAATAACTATTTCTACATGCATTTATTTACTAAAATTAGGCATCTGCAATTGAGCTCGACGCTCTTTCATAATATCAAAAGCATGAATGATAGAGTCTACATCAAACCCTCGAGCAATGTCTTTTTCAATGTACGTAATCAAGTAACTAGCCAGAAAACCATCTTCCATCATATTCCTAAAAGTCATAAAATATATGGCAGCACAAAATAACATTTAGATTTTTATCCAAATTCTTAGAGGAAATCAACAAATCATAACCTAAAAGCCTATTCAATTATCAAGAAATCACACAACACAGTACCTACCAATTACAATAAATCATAGTATTAAAAAAAAAATCACAATATTTAGTTAACAATTGTACCAACAACAATTATTAGATATTCATTGCAACTCCTGGCTTCTCCACCCTATGCCAGCCTCTCTACCACAATTTCACCCAAAAAAACAACCAGCTTGCGTTGGCCCAACATTGTCATTAAATTATTATTTATTTTTAAAAAAATTCAAAATCAATTGCTAACCCAGACAATGTTAGAGATGGTGGGTTTTGATGTGTGTGTTGAAAGAGTGTATGTGTATTTATTTTTTCGATTGGCATAGTAAAATAAAAGAGTGTTTGAAGAGAGGAGCGAAATCTATTGACAGTAGGGGAGTAATTGTGGGTTATGTGACGTAGGAAGTTGGGGATTTGGGTTGTCAAGTTTGGGATACCAAAACTGAAACTTGGGTTGAAGATTTCTAGTTGTCTGCAGGCTTATGGGCGATCAATAACAACCAATAACAAATTAATGGCAAAATAATCGCATTATTCAATCTAATATCACAATCAATCAAAATATTTAGTCTAAAAACAGAATAATCACATTGAAGCTGAAGCGATATCAGATAACTTACCAGTGAGAGTCCACGGTTCCACCATCTACACCGACCAGCTCTGACGAAGTCCGACAACAAAGTTTCTCCGTTTCTTTCCTCATCTCTTCGCTCCTCTCCTCTATTTCGAATCGCAACAAGTCTCTCAGATTAGTTGTTTTCTTTTCTTTTTTAATCTTAGTGATTTGTTTGAACAAGCTTCTCTAGCAAGCCTTATAGTTTATATATTTGTAAAAGTTTCATATTTTACACTTTGACCCATTAAAGTTTCTAAAATTTTGCTTTCATCTTGACCTAATTTACAAAATACATATACATGAAATTTAAAATAGATTATTATATATGTTAACTAATTCAAAAAAAAAAAAAAATTCCAAATAGTTTAAAAAATTGGGGGGGCTACTCTATATAATTTTGAAATTATCTAAAAAAAATTTGGGGGTGCAAACTCCTATAATTTTAAATTTTTTTTAAATTTCTAGTATAATATATGATATTTTTCAAATTTTTGGGGGTGCGGCCGCCCCCCTCCGCCCCCCTCTAGATCCATCCTTGCATTCAACGAAATTTTTTTTTGAAGGTAAAGGACAAAAGATTTGTATCAAAATCACAAAATATTTAGTATTACATTATAACAACTAATAAGTATCACTTGACCCTCGTTCTTCTTGTATTTTTAGAAGCAAATAAATCAATATTATAATAGCAATTGAGCAACATGACAAATATTTAATTAATTGAATAGAAAAAAAAAAGACCTACATGTACTATGCTGTTGTTTTAAATTCTTGAGAAATTTGTTAGTATTCTGTTGTGCCACTTCTCTCAAATTTTTAGAAAAATTGAATTAAGAGTTAGGGTTAGAAATTAGATAGGAAGAGAGAATAGGCCCTTTTAATTTTGAATCGGCCTTTTAATTTTTTAATAGGTCAATTTATTTTAAGTTAGTTTGGACCTTATTTAATTTTTTTTTGAGCTTAAAACATACCTCATATATTACAATAAATTATAATAGGAGGGGCCCCTTTTTTGGGTGTATTTTGAGGGGCTCTAAGCCATGGCCTGGTGGGCCTATGCCTAGGGCCGGCCCTACTTTCTCTTCATGATTTCCGGTGATCAGCGACCATACCTTATTTCTTCTCTTTCTCTTTCTAATATATAGTCACCGTTGATTGACAACCATCATTGCTTGGGGTTCATCGGCAACTACCGATCATCGACTTCTTACTTCACCCTTACCGACAGTGAAAGAGACGAGTTTCCGATGACGAATATGAGTAGATCTATTTTACATCAGATCTAAGTAAATCTACATGAGATCCAACTAAATCTAAACCAAAAATAGTTGACGAAGTACAATATTTTCTCTATATCTGTTTCTCTCTTTTGATTTCTCAATTTTTCTACATTTTCTCTGCTACACACTTTTATTTTTCTGTTTTAATGATAAAAAATTTCAAGTTTTGAACAAGTTATTTTTAAGTTTTAGTTACAGGTGGTGAAAATTGTAAAATTTTACAGTTTCAATTTTTTTGATACTGAAATGAATCATACTTTGCTATAAAATTTTACAGTTTCATAACATTATTTAGAACTGTAAAATTTTTCAGTTTCATAACTGTTTTCCAATTTGATTAATAAGGATAAATGCTTAATAAAATCATACTCTGTAACATTTTACAGTTTCAAAGCTTACTTTTCAGTTTGATCAATATTAGAGATTATTTGTTTAAACCCTACAAAAATTAAAAATAATATATACTTTCTTCCATTGTTGTTTGTTGTTATTTATTTATTTTTTTAAGTTTATCAATATTTAACACATTTTGTTATGTTTTTTCACTATAATTTCTCCATTTATTCTTTTTTTTTCCAGCAATATTCTGGACATTCCGATGAGTCTTCGATGATATTCTTGACATTCAACGAATATTTTGGACATTCCGGCAACTTCCAGTGACGTTCAGAACACTTCAGTGATACTCTGACGAACTTCCGACAATCCTTCGGTAACTTTCTAGTGATGTTGAATATTTCGGCGAGTCTCTGGTGACCGTTTGACGAAAGTTCGACGGTGGTGGGATGTAACAGCATTTTTAAAAAAAAAAAAAATTGGTAACAATTAAAACTATATAGGACTAATCAGTGCAAGTATTTTGTTTTGGGACTGCATGGATTTTGAACTTTGTGTATGGGACTTACTGGTAAGTACCTCCTATTAGATTGAGTTTTAGAAGAATAGATTGGATACAGACCTAATATTTGATATAATTTGTACAATCTTAAAGTTTGAGGAATTGTGTTTTAATTATTGAATCAACGATCCATGTAAAAAAAAACTCACTTTTAATCCCATTTAATGGAGAATTAAGATGAATAGACTGAGTAGACTTACCTTTTAATATTGCTTGCACAGAGTGAATGTTCTTGATTTTGAGCTCATAATCTTAAAAATAAAATAAATGTGACCCACCTATATCACCCATGAATCACACTCATATACTATTTTGTCTAAATCAAAATTAAATATTTTTTTTCCCCTCAAATCTACACCACCACCTCACTAGAGTAAATCTCTTTTCTTCTCCAGCCTTTTCAATTCATTGACCAAATAAAAAAATGAAAATTTATTTTCTTCCCAAGCTCTTTCTTTGAGAGGAAGAGGGTGAGCTAGAGGGAGGCATAAAGGCTTGAATCCAACAAACTCTAAAAATAATGTGGTTGCATATGCTTTTTCCTTTTTTTGTTTTGTTTACAGTGCATATGGTCTAAATCTAAAGTGAGAGAGGTGAGGCCTCCTCAAAAGTGCCACTACTTATTTCTATGCAAATTACTTAAGAAAGAAAGATGGCCACCCCACCTGGACCAAGGGTGTATCTATCTACATGAAATCATGAAAAGAAATTTAAAAAACAAAAAACAAAGGAAGAAAGAATTTAAAGGGTGCTCGGCATGCTCTAGGCTCATTATATTCTTTTCGATTGTTTTCGAATGTGGTACAAAAAAATAAAAAATCACGAAATGAAAAATTGAGATGGAATCACTCATGCAAATCTCTCTTTTATTTCACATCTATATCTCATTCTCTATACATATATTTACTTTATTCTATTAGATAAAATATACAACTCACTCAATACTATATTATGCATTTTTGTATATCCAAATTACTCTTATATAATTGCAATTTCAAATTTCAAATTTTAATTTCTTTAATTTTTTCCCTTCCAACTACATTCATTTAAAAAAAAAAAATTTATCAATCATCTTTCATTTATGCACTCACATCGACTGTGTGCCTAGCACTGTACTGTGTACATATACAAACATAACAATGAGTTTGCTGCCCCAAATATGAAATTGCAGTTATATTTTATACTTCAAAATAGAAAAGGCAGAGAGAAGTAAATGATTTTAAAAATAATCCAAAGATTGACTATGGTCTAATTTTCAAATTAATTCTAGGTTAATCAGTTAGGGCTTTGTTTGGCAACAGTTATTTATTTATTTATTTTTATTTTTGGGTAATGAAAAGTTTAGGTGAGGGAAACTACCCCAATCCAAGGTCTGGCAAGCCGCATGCCTTAAAGATCGCCCATTAGGGAGGACTGCTAGCACGAGTATCGAACCTAAACTTTGAATTTTCACCAACTCAACCACCCTCCGTTGGCTTGGCATTGGCAACAGTTATCAACAATAAAGAAAGCACCCAATGGACACGAAAGTAATTTCAACTTGAAAAGTAACAGATTTGTGAATTTTTGGTTGATCAAACGGTCTATTGGAATATGCATCTTTATGCATAAACTTAGCTTTTGCTTTTCCCTTCTTGATAAAGCTAAAGATGAATCCACAATCAATACACAGTAAATAAACCAAAAGCAATTTCAAAAAAAGAAATTAAACCTAATGCCATTCCCATATCAAAAGCATCCAAAGACTCTCTCTTTCTCTCTTCCTCTGTGTCTGTCGTTGAATTCTTTAAAATCACCACCTTCTGAGTTCAACAAATCTTCCACTAATGGCTGCTTCTGAACCTGATATGAGACTCCTTTCCATCTTCTCTCTCCTCTTCATCTTCCTCACACCTTCTCATTCAATTCCTCTGCACAATCTGTCTCTTAAAAGGCAAGCTTCAATCCTAGTTTCTCTCAAACAATCATTTGGATCTCCAAACTCTTCTCTGAACACCTGGAATGTCTCAAACTACATGTCCCTCTGTTCTTGGACTGGCATCAAATGTGATACCAACAACAGATCAATTGTTTCGCTGGACATATCCAATTACAACATCTCCGGCTCTCTCTCCCCTGCCATCACCGATCTTCGCACCATTGTGAATCTTTCTCTATCCGGAAACATTTTCTCGGGAACTTTCCCACCCGGAATTCATAAGATAAGCAGCCTTCAATTCCTCAACATTTCAAACAACATGTTCAATGGAAGTCTGAACTGGGAATTCTCTCTGTTGAAGGAGCTGTTGTTGCTCGATGCTTACAACAACGCCTTCTCTGGCTTGCTTCCATTGGGCGTCACCGAGCTTCCGAATCTGATGCATTTGGATTTTGGCGGGAATTACTTTTCCGGGAAAATCCCACCTAGCTATGGAAGCCTGGAAAAGCTCGATTTTCTCTCCCTTGCGGGGAACAATTTGGTCGGTTTCATACCCTGTCAGCTCGGGAACCTTACTAATCTGAAGAGGCTTCAATTGGGTTACTTCAATCAGTTTGAAGGTGGAATCCCCTCTGAGCTTGGTAATCTGATCAACTTGGTTCATCTAGACCTTTCCAGTTGCGGCTTGAAAGGTCCGATTCCACCGGAATTGGGAAATCTTAACAATCTTGACACTCTGTTTCTACAAACAAATCAACTTTCTGGCTCAATCCCTCCCGAGTTAGGCAATCTAACAAGCTTAAAGATTCTTGATCTTTCGATCAACGGACTCACAGGCGAAATCCCAGTCGAGTTCGCGGCCCTCCACAAGCTCTCCCTCTTGAACCTGTTCATCAACAAGTTCCATGGGGAGATTCCTCGTGCCATCGCTGAGCTGCTCAATTTGGAAGTCCTAAACCTCTGGCAGAACAATTTCACCAGTTCAATCCCATCGGAGCTTGGACAGAACGGTAAATTGATAGAACTCGATCTTTCGACCAATAAGCTCACTGGATTAGTACCCAAATTTCTCTGTTCTGGAAGGAGTCTCAAAATCTTGATCCTGCTCAACAATTTTCTGTTTGGTCCTCTACCTGATGACTTGGGAAAATGCGATTCGCTGTCAAGAGTTCGGTTGGGGCAGAATTATCTGAGTGGTTCGATACCAAACGGGTTTTTGTACTTGCCTGAGCTGTCACTCGTGGAGCTGCAGAGCAATTACCTCACCGGACTATTTGAGGAAGAGAGGAGCAAGGTGCCTTCAAAACTTTCCCAGCTGAATCTATCGAACAATCGCTTATCGGGTTCTCTTCCTGCTTCTGTTGGAAATTTTTCGAGCTTGAAGATTCTTCTGTTGAATGGAAACCGATTCACGGGGAATATTCCATCCGATACAGGGCGATTGAAGAACATTTTAAAGTTAGATATGAGCAGAAACAACTTCTCTGGTGAAATTCCTCCTGAGATTGGTAATTGTCTTTTGCTGACCTACTTAGATTTGAGCCAAAACCAACTCTCAGGTCCAATCCCAGTTCAAATTGCTCAAATTCACATAATGAATTACCTCAACATCTCATGGAACCAATTGAACCAGAGCCTTCCCAAGGAAATTGGGTCCATGAAAAGCCTAACATCAGCAGATTTCTCCCACAACAACTTTTCCGGCTCGATACCCCAAACTGGACAATTTTCAGTCTTCAATTCAACCTCCTTCCTCTACAACCCTCTCCTCTGCGGATCATACTCAAACCCGTGCAACGATTCATCAACCTCACCACCACAGGTCATCAACCAAAACAGCAAAAAATCAAAAGTCCCAGGTAAATACAAGCTCGTTTTCGTTCTGGGACTTCTAGCTTGTTCATTAATGTTTGTTATATTGGCAATCATCAAAACCCGAAAGTCACTAAAGAATTCGAATTCATGGAAGCTGACAGCATTCCAAAAACTGGGATTTGGGAGTGAGGACATATTGGAATGCTTGAAGGACAACAATGTGATTGGGAGAGGTGGAGCGGGAATTGTTTACAGAGGAACAATGCCGAATGGAGAGGAAGTAGCGGTGAAGAAACTGTTGGGGATAGGAAAAGGGTCTTCTCACGACGACAATGGTCTCTCCGCGGAGATACAGACACTAGGTCAGATTCGACATAGGAATATTGTTCGATTGCTGGGATTTTGTTCGAACAGAGAGACTAATTTGCTGGTTTATGAGTACCTGCCGAATGGGAGTTTAGGGGAGGTGCTTCATGGCAAGAGAGGAGGGTACCTGAAGTGGGAGACAAGGGTGAAGATAGCAGTGGAGGCGGCGAAAGGGCTGAGTTACTTACACCATGATTGTAGTCCATTGATAATTCATAGAGATGTGAAGTCAAACAATATATTGCTGGGCTCAGAGTTTGAAGCTCATGTAGCTGATTTTGGACTGGCTAAGTTCTTGCAGGACACTGGAACTTCAGAGTGCATGTCTGCAATTGCTGGTTCTTACGGATATATTGCTCCAGGTAATTGTTTTAGGAATTAAAACAATATGTTTCAATACTCAAATTATGTTTATTCTCATTTGGTGTCTATTTTTGTTGCCAAAAAATTATAAACGGTTCACAAAATTTTCTATATTCTGATAACAAATAAAGTAGTTTTCATTTGTTTTGAAAACAAGCTTCCATTCTTTCCTCCCACTCAATCCCAACCCCTTCGACCACCACCACTCACCACTGCTGGTGACCTTTTCCGATCACCTTTGCTAGTGACCTCTTCTGGCTACCACCTCCCGTCTGAAAACCACCTGCAGCCACCTTTGATCACCGCCACTTCCCGTTGACAGCTACCTTTAATCACCCTCTCACTTGTTTTCAAAACATGTTTTTAAAACAAGTGCGTATCAAACATACATTTCTTCCCTTATTTTCTTAACTATTAGACACAAAGGCAGTGGAATCGCATTAATAGATACATGTGAAATCCATTCATTTGTGCCTAATAATAAGAAAATTTGATAAAAAAAAAAAAAAAAAACCTATTTATGTATTGCATTACTCAAACTGTGAATGTTACCAAGTTGTAGTAATAAATAATTTTTAGCTTTAGCTATTGGTCAACATTGTTAACAAGCTGGTCATTTTGGCTTGAGGATTTTTTTTTCCCCTTTAAACAAGAGTTTTTCACCTTTTTTTTTTTTCTTCCTCTGGTGAACTGACTCAGCCACCTGAGTCATGGATTGAGTCACTGATTCTGAATTTTATCATCTTCTTCATTTCCATGGCTAAGAAGTATATACTATTCTTTGGACCAAAGTGGCAAGTAGAGTAATGGGGAATCCAAGAATGGTAACACCACCACTAACATAAAGGAAAATTCTCTTTCAGCTTTTTCTTTTACTCCCTCACACTCATGCCTGGTGAACTTTTTCTTTTCCTGGAAACCATAATCCCAGTTTCTTTCAGACCAATCAGAGTTGCCTTTTTGACTCAAACTCAGAACATATTACAGAAAAACAAACAAAAGAACATAAATCCAACGCTTAACCCTTTAAGAATCTTGATTGGGATCTAGGCTTTACTTTTCCTAAGCCCTAGAAAGTGAAATATAAGTATGGAATACAGACCTAAAGCACAATTTAGTTCTTTTTATTTAATGAGTTGGAATTCTCTGTTATCAATGACAAAAGTTAGTAGTGGACAATTTGCATAATTTCACTCAATATTCACCACAAAACTTTTTTTTTTTTCTTTTCCTATTGTTTTTCCCCCTAAAATTAAGAAATTTCTTCCTACTGCAATTATAGTCAAATTTACATTGACTCGAATACGAGTATTGGGGTGCAGGTAAGAATCTAAGCCTCAAATTCATCTAATTCCATGTCTAAGGATATGGGAATACAAAATTCTATACTTTCTCTTAATTTCGAGAGTAAAATAGTGTTCACAAGGTGTCAATTCATAGGGTTTTGCAATCATAATTTTGGGATTTTATAAATTGTTTTGTGGTGAAATCAAATTACTAAATACCTTTGTCAAATGAGCGTTATACATGTTAAAAAAGTTCATGTGATATAAATTATAAATAAGAGTAAGCCTTATCTAACACTTTGTTCACGTGACAGAATACGCATACACATTGAAAGTTGACGAGAAGAGCGACGTTTACAGCTTCGGGGTGGTACTTTTAGAGCTCATAACAGGCCGGAGACCTGTGGGCAATTTCGGAGAAGAAGGGTTGGACATTGTCCAATGGACCAAGATGGAAACAAATTGGAACAAAGAAGGAGTAGTAAAGATCCTAGATGAGAGACTGAAAAATGTTCCATTAGATGAAGCAATGCAAGTCTTCTTTGTTGCAATGTTGTGTGTTGAAGAGCACAGTGTGGAGAGACCAACCATGAGGGAAGTTGTTCAGATGCTTGCACAAGCCAAACAACCCAATACCTTTCACTTGAATTAATGACTTCATCAAATAGCCCTGTCAATGGGTCGGGTTTGAATTGGATCCGGTGTAATCCATCGGGTCATGTTAATTTCATAATTCTCAGCAATTTTGTGGGAATTATATAGTTGACACCTCATAGTTGATGCTCCAATTAATTAGTCCAGTAATGGTTTGAGGTTTGAGAGAGTGACTGTACTTGAGCTTTAGAGATCCAGAGGTAACATTATAGATAACCCATCAATATTACAGCATTAATCAAAATTAATCAATGAGAAAGTACTATGAATCCTTATTATTTTTATTAGAGATGGACTATCTAAATTCGTTTCGTTTTAAATTGAAAACCAACTTATGATATATGCCAACTTAGATGAGTTTTTATTTTGTGAATATTCTAAAAAATTAAACTATTCATAAAAATATTTAACTTTCTAAATTATTTATCAAATTGACTTTTTAAAATAACAAGTTCAAAATGTTTGTTGGAAATGGTTATAAAATTCTGGGTAAAATCAGAATTTTTTCCTAAGTTTGGTCTATTTTTTAGGTGGGCCCCGTGCGTCGATTTACGCTGGTCAAAATGGTAACGAGTTCTATGTCGCGTTGTGATTCACGTGGTATATTTAGTTGCTCAAAACTATTACCGAGTGAATGGGAAATTGAACCCAAAGAGTGCTCCATGGAAATGGAGTTTTGGTGGAAAATCCTTAAAGGTTTGAATAAGGCTTGTCCTATATTGATTTGGTGGGAAGTTTTGAATGGGTTTATAAGGCATGGGTTTGGTACTTGGGGTATACCCCAATGGGTACCCAAATGTTTTAGACGGAGAGGTTATGGGCTAGACCCATAAATCACCACACGCGCGCCGCCGCCATCCGTCCGGTCGGTCGGGCTAGGCTTGGTTTGGGCACAAAAAACATTTAAATTTAATTTTATTTTTGGTAAAATTAAACCAGAAATAAACTGGTCCGATTTTACTGTACATCTAAACAAGGCCCTTCCCATTTTTTATTTGTTTGAATTATGAACCCAACAGATTCAAATCTGTTTGAATTCAAAACCAACAAGTTCATACCTGTTCAAACAGGTTTGCACCTGTTTAATTCAAAACCTACAGCCACCATTACATCTATAAATAGGACAACCCTCATTTGATGTTTTACATTGATAAATTTCGTATTTCACCTCTGCAAATTCTATTCTTCATTTTGCTGCATTTTATTTTTGTAAGAAAGAATATAAACACTTAGTGTGTTCGTTAGGCAAACAATTTGTAGTGCTGCTATTGTTTGTAGTTGATCATTTCATCTTGGGAGATAGACGTCCACATTCTGAAAGCACTGAGGAGAGAACGAATCTGTCTTAAGGACACAGTGTCAAACACTGGACTTGATCAGATTATAATTCGAAGAAATTAATCAAGTAAATTATTTAATTTATTTTCGGTGTTTTATTATTTATTTAAATCAGATTTTAATTTTTTTTTGTAACAAAATAAAATCTATTTTTATTTATTTATTTTTATTTCGAGTTTGATTTTTGTAATCAAACAAATTCTCTCCTTATCTTTATTTCTTTTATATTCTGTTTGTTGTTAAGTACACAAACTGAATTAATTAATTACAGTGAAGATTGTCCAACAATCTTAAGACAAATCCATTTTTGGTATCTTCATTGTATTTAATTTTCTGTAATTTCATAAAGACATATTCTGGTTGGAAAAACAAATAGTGATTTATGCTATTTGACAGATAGTAGTAATATACTGTCTCTTTTCTTTGACAACTAGTAGTAATATACTGGTGTCATTAACAATTGCAGAATATTAATTTGTGTTACAGAAAATTATTGTGGTATTTTATTTTTCTAGTTTTAGTAACAAGGAAAATAAAATTATTTTGTGTTATAATTTATTTTCTGGTTTTAGTAACTAGAAAATTAATTTGTGTTTTAATTTTTTCTGATTTTTGTAATCAGAGATTATGGCTACTGCAACTGGAAGTGGTACTCCGATTGTTACACCAACACCGGTCCCTGTCCAGAACCATGTTCATGTACCAATAAATCATGGAGAAAAACCGAAAAAATTTAACGGTACTGAGTTTAAGAGATGGCAGCAGAAGATGCTGTTCTATCTTACAACTCTTAATTTGGCCCGGTTTCTCCATGAAGAGGCTCCAGCACTTAAAGAGGGTGAAAGTGATCGGCAAGTTGTTGCCGCTGTAGATGCTTGGAAACATTCAGATTTCCTGTGCACAAACTACATTCTCAATGGCCTTGACAACATGCTGTATAATGTTTACAGTCCTTTGAAGTCAGCAAAAGAATTGTAGATTCTTTGGAGAAGAAATACAAGACAGAGGATGCCGGCACGAAGAAATTTGTCGTCAGTAAATTTCTGGATTTTGTTATGGTAGACTCCCAAACGGTAATATCTCAAGTTCAAAGTTTTCAGATAATTTTGCATGATATTCATTCAGAAGGTATGTCTCTTAGCGAGTATTTCCAAGTCGCTGCTTCAGTGGAAAAGTTACCACCGGCTTGGAAAGATTTCAAAAATTATTTAAAACATAAACGCAAAGAGATGACCATGGATGAGTTGATTGTAAGATTAAGAATTGAGGAAGATAACCGAAAGGCTGAAAAGATGAATGGGAAAAATCCTATTGAGTCCAAGGCTAACGTGGTTGAACAAGTTCATAAACCACATAACAAAAAGAGGAAGTTTACTGGAGATGGTCCTAAACAAGGCGACAACAATGGCAACAAGAAGTTCAAAGGAAAATGCTATAACTGTGGTAAGACTGGACATCGAGCTTCTGACTGCCGCCGCCTTAAGAAGGATCATGGAAGTACAAGCAAGAAGACTACCAATTAGGCTAATGTAACTGAACTAGATTACATCTCTAACGGAGTGAATGACATCAACCTCTCTGCTGTGGTGTCTGAGGCTAACTTGGTTGGAAATCCCAAGGAATGGTGGGTTGACACTGGGGCAACTCGTCACATTTGTGCGGACAATAAGATGTTCACTACCTACAATGAGGCTGCAAATGGTGAACAACTTTTCATGGGAAATTCTTCTACTTCTACTGTGGCTGGACAAGGGAAAGTGATCTTGAAGATGACATCAGGGAAAGAATTGACCCTCAACAATGTACTGCATGTACCTGACATCCGGAAGAATTTAGTTTCTGGTTCTTTGTTAAGTAAAAATGGTTTTAGGCTTGTTTTTTAGTCTGATAAATTTGTATTAACAAAGAGTGGTATGTATGTTGGTAAAGGAGACATGAGTGATGGTCTCTTTAAACTAAATGTAATGACAGTTGTACCAAAAATTGCTATGAATGAGAATAACACATCTTTTGCTTATATTTTTAAGTCGAATTTATGGCATGGTATATTAAGTCATGTAAATTATGATGCTTTGCGTAGATTAATTGGTTTGGATTATATACTGATGATACAGTTCATCCTGGTGAATGGGCTAGACCGATCCAAGCTCCTCAAGCCCACTGGATAACCTGCAAGCAAGTTCAACGGGGAACGGGGTAGTCCCCCGGCGAACCCTCCGGTGTGTGAATTAGAAAAGGTGATGGACCAAAATGTCAAGAGAGAGAGAGAGAGACAGAAAACTTAACCTTCTTCTTGTCTTCCATGCTTGCTTATATTCTTTGGTAATCATTCCACTGTCCTTTCCGACGTGCCCCCCACGCCGAAAGTCCGTGTTGTAGCTTGTCTTGTTCAGGGTGAGGGGATGCAATTCCGGCTGAGAGGTGTTGTCGCAATAAATGCTGTGATGGGTTGCATTAATGGTGATGTGCTGTGGCAATAACTTTGCAGATCTTTGTCTGCTGACGTGGCCTGTTCTGCACCTGCCACGTGTCCGAGCATCATTGGCCTTTCCTGCACAGTTGGCCTCCAGCTGTACTGGGTTTTACTGACCGGGTTGTGCAATGGGGTCTAAATGGTGGGCTTGGGTTTACTCACGGTGGGCCGTGGTCCTTGTGGGCCTATCCCTGTCAGTAGTCCCCCATTCCCGAGTGCAGCTTTAGTCCAACGAAGGGAATAATGACAAGGAAGATGGGTCCGTCCGGTGGGGGGAGGCCGACCGTGAGGGCGGCCGGGCGGGCGGCCGAGCGGGAGAGGTCGACTGTGAGGGTGGTCGAGTGTGAGGGCGGCCGAGCGGGAGAGGTCGACTGTGAGGTTGGCCGAGCGTGAGGGCGACCGAACGGGAGAGGTCGACTGTGAGGTTGGCCGAGCGTGAGGGCGCCGAGCGGGAGAGGTCGACTGTGAGGTTGGCCGAGCGTGAGGGCGGCCGAGCGGGTGAAGTCGACCGTGAGGTTGGCCGAGCGTGAGGGCAGCCGAGCGGGAGAGATGAGGGTGACCGGGCGGAGAGACCGATCGTAAGGGTGACCGAGTGGGTGGGGGCCGACCGAACGGGAGAGGTCGACTGTGAGGTTGGCCGAGCGTGAGGGCGGCCGAGCGGGAGAGGTCGACCGTGAGGTTGGCCGAGTGTGAGGGGGGTCGAGCGGGAGATGCCGACCGTGAGGCCGATCACAAGGCGGGTCGACCACGTGAGTGGCCGAGCGGAAGGGCACGGGGCTCAAGAGGCGGCGCGTCACGTGATGATTTGAAGTGGAAAAGACAAGGTAAGGGCAGAAGTCAGCGCATCAAGGCCATACACGTGGCAGAATTGTGAGGGAGGAGAAAGGTCAAGCGTTAGATCAGAAGTGAAACGTCAGGGCATTATTATGGGCATTGAGGAGGCAGTTTTGGCGGATGATTTGAAAAGTTTTCAAACTGGCGAAAATTAATTTGGACCCTTGGAATACGGGTAAACCGTGGGCGTTTGGTATTATTCGATTTACCTACCTGTTTTCAAGAACCCAAAACATTCCAAGTATCACACCGTTTGTTGCGCGCGATACACCATTGGAGCATTTCTTCGACGTCTTAGTGCCTGCTTCAGAAGCGATCCGCAGACATACTTTAGAAATGGCTCAGGAAGAAAACGTGAATGTGAGGGTGGATCCTCTGGGAGACGACGATGCAGAGGAATTAGCTGCACAATACAGAACGGAGAGGGTGGGGGACCCAACGATGCGTTTCCATGGTTCCACCTTGGTGGCAGCTCCGACGCCGATCAGTGAGGCGGAGCCAGATCATTGGCACACAAAGGCAGACAAATCGACGATAACAGAGGCGGAGTTGAGGGCAATCCGCGAGAAGTACCAAATTCCGGCGAGAGTGGAGTTGTGGTTGCCAACGTCGACGGAAAGGCCATCGGACGCCAGACCAGGAGGGTTTTCCCTGTACGAGGAGGCTCTGAATGGGGGTTGAGGTTGCCAATGCCTCAGATAGTGGTGGACGTGCTCAACCACCTAGAAATAGCCCCGGGCCAGCTGATGCCCAATGCTTGGAAGATCATGCTGGCCTGTGCAAGTGCATGGCCAAAGGCAAATGAAGGGGAGTCGATGGCGGTGGAGGAGTTCTTTGCCTGTTACAAGGCCTCAGGGCAACAGGAGACGTGGGTCACCCTGCAGGCAGTTGTGGGGAAGGGGTTGGTAGCTGGTCTGCCCACGTCGATCAAGGAATGGCGGGCACGGCGGTTTTACGTTTCTGCCAACGGGGGGCCTGGGGTGCGCACCATCTGGAAGGTGCCAATCAGGACGATGGAGGCAAAACTGGGGCCCGCGACAGGGGAGAGGGTGAAAAGGGTGAAAGAGTGGAGGGAGAAAGAGAAGGCGAGATGGGACGACCTCGTGCAGCCCTCTGCACTGTTTGAGGCAGGGCTGGGTCCTCAGCCGATCGGTGGGGATCTTGACCGAGCAGAGTTGGAGGCAAGGAGAGAGGCTCAGGAGGCTGAGGATCAAGCCATTCTTGCCAAAGCCATCCCTCTGCATCCTGTGAAGGAGAGGGCCAGGGATGGGGAGGAGGCTCCGAAGAGGAAGAGGAAGAAGAGAAGTGCCCCTGTAGAGGCTGTAGGGGAGCCTAGGTCCAAGAAGGTGAAGGAGGCCCCAGCTGCGGTGGAGACCCCTGTGGTGAAGGATACCGTGAAGGAGGCCCCAGCTGCGGTGGAGACCCTTGTGGTGAAGGATACCCCAGAAGTAGCAAGGGTCATCCCAGCACTGGGGGCTGTGGAGGTCGCCCCAGCAATTCAAGTGGCAGTGGGCGTAGGCAGTGCTGAGCCAAGTGGGGGCAACAGACCCAAAGGGGTCCTGCACCCCAGGAAGGAGGAGTGGGTCTGAACACCTGCTTCTACCATGCTCGCGCGGTGGCTGGAAGGGTGGAAGGGGAAGAGGGACCAGCTAGGGCAGGGGCTGACCGTCTGTTGAAAATTATAGAAGGGTCAGACCTGCGCGCGGCCTCCAGATTCAATGAGGCTGACCTGCTGAGGGGGTTATGCTCCGCTCAGATGGAGGTAACTGCCCTGGCAGGGGCTCTTCTAAGGAAGGCGAGGGGAGCCAGGCTCAAGGTAGAGAAGGCTGAGGCACAGCTGGAAAAACTGAAGGTTGAGAAGGCAAGTTGGAAGAATGCCCAGGCTGAGTTGCAAGCAGTCAAGCTGGAGTTGGAGGATACACGCCGCAGGGTTGTGTCACTCGAGTTCCAACTGGTCGGCGAGCAGAAGAAGTTGGAAGAGTCCCAACGAGCCTGCGCCATTGCCAACGACCGGCATGAAGAGGCCATGAACAGCAACGAAGAGCTGGTGAAGCAGAAAGATGAGGCAGATGCTAAGGTTGAGGCTCTGCAAAAGGAGTTGGAGGACGAGCTTGCCAAGGCAGAGGAGGGGAGAGGGAGGCTTAGGAGGGAGTTGGAAGCAGAGATGGAGAAGACGGCTGCGGAGAAGGGGACCCTACAGAAGCAGTTTGAAGCAGAGAGGGAGAAGTTGATTGCTGAGGGGGAGGCCTGGAAGAGGGAGCTGGAGGCTGAGAGGGCCAAGGCTGCAGCTGAAAAGGAGGCCCTACAAAAAGAGCTGAACGAAGAGAAGGCGAAGGCGGCCTCGGAAAGGGCAGCCTACCCCGATCTTTATGTTGCAGCTGTTACTCAATTCAAAGGGTCTCCTGAGTTCCAGATGGCGATTGATGCTGCAGTTGCCAGCAGCTTGGCAAGGGAGGAGTCTGGAGGGGCTGGCCCATCACGGACGACGGCTGAAGGAAGACCTGAATCTGAAGTCATAGAGAGCTTCCAACGGTCAGACTTTTATAAGCATAAAATGGCGGAGTTCTGGGACAGCGGGTGGAAAATGTTCAAGCGCAAGGCTGAAGAGCTGTTCCCAGAGCTTGACTTTAGCAGGGTGACGATTGGGGAAGATGATGTGGCCCAGACCTCCCTGGACGAGGGTATAGAAGAAGCAGATCTTATCTCCAGTGAGGAGGAGGAGTGATCTGAAGGATAGGTGTACTTAGGAGTTTTTGTTTCGTCCTTGTATACACATTTTTGTTTTGTTTTGTTTTTGAAGTATTGTAATAAACTGATGTACACATTTTGCGAATGAATAAAACTCCATCTATGTTTTGTAATTAACTGTGTTTATTTGTTTGGTAGGTGTGAAATGGAGAAAGGCTTGTAATAAAAACGAGTAATAAACTTATGAAAAAATTCAATTTCATGACAGAGTGAACTTTAGCTAAGTGAGTCAAGTGAATTTGGACTTGTGAGATTGGATTGATAAAATTGGACTGATAAATTGAAGAGGATGAACTTGTGAATTTGAATTTGAATTGGAACTCGTGAATTCGAACTTGTTAAATTAAAAATTCCATCACGCAGAGTAAGAGTGAACTGATAAAATTCCTTTATGCAGAGTGAGATTGGATTTGTGTAAAAATTCAATGAATGAGGGCAGGAAAGTAGGTTTTAAATTGTGACTAAAGGGACCAATAGTAAACCTGTAGGGGAGAAATTGGGGAACACCGTTGGAATTTGACCAAGTAGAGATGTTGTAAAATTTTGTGACCTCAACTTGTGACTAAGTGTTCTCCCAAGGCTATGCTGGTACTTGTTTCGCTGGGCCTTCTGATGTTCGAAAGTGCTCGGTCGGACTGAGGCTTTTGAAAGTGCTTGGTCTGGCCGAGGTTTTTGTAAGTGCTCAGGTCGGACTGAGGCTTTTGAAAGTGCTCAGGTTGGACTGAGGCTTTTGAAAGGGCTCGGTCTGGCCGAGGCTTTTGTAAGTGCTCGGTCTGGCCGAGACTTTTGTAAGTGCTTAGGTCGGACTGAGGCTTTGGTAAGTGCTCAGGTCAGACTGAGGCTTTTGAAAGTGCTCGGTCTGGCCGAGGCTTTTGTAAGTGCTCGGTCTGGCCGAGGCTTTTGTAAGTGCTCAGGTTGGACTGAGGCTTTTGAAAGTGCTCAGGTTGGACTGAGGCTTTTGAAAGTGCTCGGTCTGGCCGAGGCTTTTGAAAGTGCTCGGTCTGGCCGAGGCTTCTGTAAGTGCTCGGTCTGGCCGAGGCTTTTGTAAGTGCTCAGGTCGGACTGAGGCTTTGAGTACTGCAGTGAGAGAGTCATGAACGCATACAGACAGTTAAATGATAAAAGTTGGGAGCTCAGTCCGAAGTTTGCGTTATCTATTAAAAAGGGAAATACAACAATTGTGGCGATACAATAGTATGAATTCACTGATAGTAACGCTTCAAATGTTCGGCATTCCAGGGATGGGGGAGGTCGCGGCCGTCCATGTCTTGAAGTCGATAAGTGCCTGGTCGTGTCGTGGGCTTTCACCACGTAGGGCCCCTCCCATTTGGCTGCCAGTTTGCCCTCGGTCGGATTCTTTGTGGCAAGAGTTGCTTCTCTCAAGACAAGGTCGCCAATAGAGAACTCCCGTGGTCGGACTCGGCGGTTGTAGTGTGTTCTCATTTTCTGCTGGTACGAAGCCAATCTGACAGCAGCAGTCTCTCTGAGCTCTTCGATGAGGTCCAGGTCTGCTCGACGGAGTTCTTCGGTTGAGGCGAGATCCCGATGTAAGACCCTGGGGGTGGGCAGACCGACTTCTACCGGAATGACCGCCTCGGCGCCATATGTTAAGCGAAAAGGGTTTTCCCCAGTAGGAGTCCGGCAGTGGTTCGGTAAGCCCAGAGTACATGTGGTAGTTCCTCAGCCCACAGGCCTTTAGCAGCTTCGAGCTTAGTTTTGATGATCTTCAGGAGAGAAACGGTGGTGACTTCAACTGGCCGTTTGCTTGGGGATGACAGGAGAAGAAAAGCACGGTTGAATCTGGAGATCTGCACAAAATTTCCTATATTTAGAGTTGTCGAACCGTTTGCCGTTGTCGGAAACGATAGCCTGAGGGATGCCAAATCGGCAGACAATCGATTACCAGATAAACTTGGTGGTGTTCCGCTCGGTGATTATGGCCAGGGGTTCTGCCTCGACCCACTTGGTGAAGTAATCAATAGCAACAATCGCGAACTTGGTTTGGCCTCGACCAGTGGGAAGTGGACCAACCAAGTCGATCCCCCATTTGGCGAACGGGTAAGGGCTGCAGAGGGTGATCAGCTCAGTGGGAGGAGCATGGGGGATGTTGGCGAAGCGCTGACACTTGTCGCATTTGAGCACAAAATCAGTGGCATCTTGGTTGAGAGTCGGCCAGAAGTAGCCTGTACGGAGTACTTTGTGTGCGAGAGAGCACCTGACCCAAATTATTGCCGCAGATTCCTTCATGGATCTCTTGCATTACATAGGTTGCTTGGGCGGGGCTGAGGCATCGCAGGTACGGTCGTGAAAACTGCGCTTGTAAAGGACGCCGTCGACCAGAATGTAGTTAGCCGACCGAGCCCTGACCTTGGCAGCCTATTGTGGGTCATCTGGGAGTTCTCCAGTGGTCAAGAAGAGGAAGATGTCGGATGCCCAAGGGATGGGTTCCGTCTGGAGGAATTGCACTTCTGGTAGGTCGGCGAGATGGCCGGTGGGCTAAGTATTCGAGGCGGACTCCATGGCTGAGGTCGGAATGGTCGGCAGAGGCGAGCTGGGCCATCTCATCTGCTTTGGAGTTTTCCGCCCGAGGTATGTGTCTGATCTGGAAAGTATTGAAGAGGCGAACAAGGGGGAGTGCCATGTCCTTGTAAGCCCGCATTGTGCCATCTTTGGCGTCGAATTCTCCTGTGATCTGTCCGACGATGAGTTGGGAGTCACTGAATACACGGATGTGGCTGACACCAATGTCTTTGGCCAGACGAAGTCCTGCTATTAATGCTTCATATTCAGCCTCATTGTTGCTGGCGGCAAACAAGAGACGAAGAGCACATTTGAAATAACCACCCTCAGGGGAAGTGAGGATGAGCCCAGCCCCGCTTCCTTCCCTGCGGGACGAGCCGTCAACATTGAGCGTCCAAGAATGAGGATCTTCGGGCTCTGGTGGAGCTGGTGGGGGTGGAGGGTTAGCGATTGGGGCTGGATTGGTGAATTCCGAGATGAAGTCAGCAATAGCTTGCCCCTTGATTGTTGTCCGGGGGCGATAAGAGATGTCGAACTGGCTCAGCTCTACTGACCACTGCATTAGTCTTCCTGAGAGCTCTGGTTGCTGCATGACCTTCCTCAGGGGCTGGTCGGTGAGGACCACTATGGAGTGGGCTTGGAAGTAGGGGCGGAGTCGTCTGGAGGCGGTGACCAAGGCTAGGGACAGCTTTTCTAGTAGGGGTAGTTCTGCTCCGCTCCCCTGAGAGCCCGACTGATGTAGTAGACCGCCGCTGGACGGAACCGTCCTCTCTGATGAGAGCTGCACTGACTGCGGTGCTTGTGATACTGCTAAGTAGAGGAAGAGGGGCTCACCCGTGATTGCCTGTGAGAGAAGGGGAGGATTGGCCATGCACTGCTTTAACTGTTGAAAGGCTTCTTCGGATTCAGTCGTCCATTCAAAAGTCTGCCGAAGAACTTTAAAAAATGGTAGGCACTTGTCGGTTGCATGGGAGATGAAACGGTTGAGGGCTGCCACTCTGCCAGTGAGTCTTTGAACCTCTTTAACCGTTTTGGGTGACTGCATCTCAATCAAGGCCTTAATCTTCTCAGGGTTGGCCTCGATGCCGCATTGACTGACCATAAAACCCAAGAACTTTCCAGATCCTACACCAAAAGCACACTTCTCTGGGTTGAGCTTCATCCGATATTTGCGAAAGTCTCTCGTAGGTCGGTGAGGTGGTCAGTGGAGAGTTTGCTCTTGACTAGCATGTCATCTACATACACTTTCATGTTCCGTCCAATCTGATAGTGAAAGACTGCATTGACTAACCGTTGGTAGGTGGCCCCGGCGTTCTTTAGTCCGAATGGCATTACACAATAGTGGTAGGTCCCTCGATCGGTGATGAAGGACGTATGTTCCCGATCGGACGAGTGCATCATGATTTGGTTGTACCCGGAGAAGGCATCCATGAAGCTGAGCATTTGGTGACCGGCCGTGGCGTTAACCAGCAGATCTATGCGGGGGAGTGGATAGCTATCTTTGGGGCAAGCTCGGTTCAGGTCAGAGTAATCGACGCAGAGACGCCATTTGCCATTGTTCTTGCGGACTAGAACCACATTGGACAGCCACTTGGGATAGTCTACGTTTCGGATGAACTGAGCTTCAAGGAGTTTGTCGACTTCTGTGGCTATGAGGTTATTGCGCTCTGGGTGGAAGATACGTTGCTTCTGTTGGTAAGGTCGAAATGAGGCTCGATACTGAGGCGGTGAGTTATGAAAGAGGGGTCAATGCCCGGCATGTCTGCATGGGTCCAGGCAAAGACGTCTCTGTGCTCGGTCAGGAGGGCGGTGAGGTCGGCCTTTGCTTGGAAGGCAGTTGACTGCCGATTTTGGCAGTTTTGAGTGGATTGGTGGGATCGATGTTAACTTCGACGAGTTCCTTCACAAGTTCGCCTCTGATCAGTTCGTCCTCATCTCGGACGTCAAGTCCTTCAATGATCATTGCCTCCTTCAGTTTGACTTCTTTAAGCGAGGCCACATAACATTCTCTAGCGACGGTCTGTTCTCCCCTGACTGTTCCGACCCCGAGATCAGTAGGGAACTTGAGGGCAAGGTGGTAGGTGGATGTGATGGCTTGGAAGGCGTTGAGGGCAGTGCGGCCGAGAATGATGTTGTAGGCAGAGGGGCAGTCGACTACAAGGAAAGTGAGCAGCTTCGTGGTCTGCCGTGGGTATTCCCCAATGGTGATGGGGAGATCAATGGAGCCGATAGAGGTCAGCCGGTCGCCAGTGAAGCGACCAAGGGGGTTGGAGTGGAGACAGACTTTCCTCTCCGATCTTGAGCTGGCAAGCAGCCGAGGAATATGATGTCTGAAGAGCTTCCATTGTCGATGAGGACTCGCCTGACCTTGTAGTTGGAGAGGACGGCAGAGATGACGAGAGGATCATCATGTGGATAACGGATGCCTGTACAGTCGGCGTCTGTGAAGGTAATGGCTCAGTCCACTGCTTGGGTGCTTAGGGGTCGGTCTACCGTGATGACTGCCTTATCTGAGCCCTGTCGTATTTTTCTCAGTTTTGCTCTCTGAGCCGAGCGCGACGGTCCCCGCAAGCAAGACCGCCCGAGATGACTCTGATTTCACCGACAGGCGGGGGTGGATTACCTTGTGGCAGAGGTTGTTGGGGAGGTCGATCGCGGCCCTGGTCTGGTTGAGCTGGTCGCCGTGGAGGGTGTGCCTACGATTGTCCCTGTGGGGCTCGGCCCTGTGCCTCTGTTGAGGGCGGGTGTCTGTGAACCGGCTTAGACGCCCTGGCGAATGAGGGTCTCCACTTGATCCTTGAGGCTGATGCAATCGTCGGTGTTATGGCCGTGGTCCTGGTGGAAACGGCAATATTTGGACTGGTCTTTACGGTTGGAAGGGTTCCGTGGAGGAAGAGGCCACTTGAGGAGGTAGTCCCGTTGGATCTGGTTAAGGACTTGTTCCATGGGAGAATTGAGGGGTGTATATCGCTCGAACCGACCGGGCGGTCTCACTGAAGCTGACCGGTCGGCGCGAGGGGATCGGTCGGCATAGCGGGATGTTTGATTATGATGCCGGGTGTTACTGGGTTCTTGGTCCTTTCTCTTTTCTCTGGGGGTCAGATATTTAGTTGTTGAGTCCTGCCAAGTGGCTAGAGAATCCTCGGCGTTCATGTACTTTTGGGCTTTGGAAAGCAAGGCTGCCATGGATGTCGGGGGGTTCTTAGAGAGGGAGAAGAGGAAATCGGATGACCGCAGACCGGCCATGAAGGCTGTAAGGATGACTTTATCGTCGTTTTCAGCAACTTGCAAGGCTTCGGTGTTGAAGCGAGTGACAAAGCTGCGTAGTGATTCCCCTCGGTCTGACGGATGTTAAGGAGTTGGGTCGCCGGGCGTCGCTGGCGTTGGGCCCCGATGAAGTGGCTCAGGAAGGAGTCACTGAGATGCTGAAATGTGGAGACCGAATCTGGTGGCAACTGGCTGAACCATAACCGAGCCGACCCCTTCAGTGTCACAGGAAAGGCTCGGCACATGATTTCGTCAGGGAAGGCATGGAGGATCATGAGGGTACGGTAGGTCTCCAGGTCGTCGACGGGGTCGGTCGTTCCGTCAAAGGGGTCGATGGTAGGCATTTTGAACTTGGCGGGTAGGGGTTTGTCTCGGATGGAGGCGACAAATGGGGAGTTTGCTGTGGTGGAGGGCTTATGTTGGATATTCTGCATAACCCCTTGGAGTTGGAGTTTCATGGCTCGGAGTTCAGCGTCCCAAAGGGGAATGTTGTCACCGCCAGAGGGAGACAGATGTTGGACGCTGCTGGCTTCTCCCTCGGGAGCTGGAGCTATGACTGATGGACGTGGGGGTGGAGGAGGTGGATGTATATGTGGGTGAGGGGTTGCAAGCCCCCCGAGTTGGGAGGATTGGGTTGTGGGATAGTATGGCCCGGAACTTGTTCTGGATGGGGTGGAATATCTGGAGGTGGTGGAGGAATAGGGAGGTTCCGTTGGAGCAGAGCATTGATTAAGGCCTGATTTTGTTCGGCCATGCGGTTGATGCTGTTAGTGAGCTCGATGAAGTATTGTGGTGGGTTGTTTGGATTGGGAGGGTCGGTTTGGTGATCGGTAGCATTATGGTAGGAAGCCATGGATCTAATCGTGACCATACACTTGACGGATGAGGTGAAAAGGTTACTGGAACAGGGTCTCCGGCGGCAATGAACACAACTGGCGCACGGACAAACCGGTTCCCACAGACGGCGCCAGCTGATGATACAGTTCGTCCTGGTGAATGGGCTAGACCGATCCAAGCTCCTCAAGCCCACTGGATAACCTGCAAGCAAGTTCAACGGGGAACGGGGTAGTCCCCCGGCGAACCCTCCGGTGTGTGAATTAGAAAAGGTGATGGACCAAAATGTCGAGAGAGAGAGAGAGAGAGAGAGAGACAGACAGACAGACAGAAAACTTAACCTTATTCTTGTCTTCCATGCTTGCTTATATTCTTTAGTAATCATTCCACTGTCCCTTCCGACGTGCCCCCCACGCCGAAAGTTCGTGTTGTAGCTTGTCTTGTTCAGGGTGAGGGGATGTCATTCCGGCTGAGAGGTGTTGTCGCAATAAATGCTGTGATGGGTTGCATTAATGGTGATGTGCTGTGGCAATAACTTTGCAGATCTTTGTCCGCTGACGTGGCCTGTTCTGCACCTGCCACGTGTCCGAGCATCATTGGCCTTTCCTGCTCAGTTGGCCTCCAGCTGTACTGGGTTTTACTGACCGGGTTGTGCAATGAGGTCTAAATGGTGGGCTTGGGTTTACTTACGGTGGGCCGTGGTCCTTGTGGGCCTATCCCTGTCATATACCAAAATTTGAAATTAATCATAATCATAAATGTGAAGTTTGTGTAGAAGCGAAACTAACTAAAGCTCCATTTAAATCAGTTGAAAGAAAAACCGAACCTTTAGAATTAATTCATACTGATGTATGTGATCTAAAATTTGTTCAAACTAGAGGAGGCAAAAAGTATTTCATAACATTTATCGATGATTGCACAAGATATTGTTATGTTTATTTACTTAGAAGTAAAGATGAAGCCTTAGAAATGTTTAAACTCTACAAAACAGAAGTTGAAAATCAACTTGGTAAAACTATTAAAATGGTTAGAAGTGATAGGGGTGGTGAATATGATGCACCATTAAATGAATTTTGTGCACAACATGGCATTATTCACCAAACTACAACACCCTATTCTCCTCAGCAAAATGGAATTACTGAAAGAAAGAATAGAACCCTAAAAGAAATGATGAATGCCATGTTACTAAGTTCAGGCTTACCACAGAACTTGTGGGGAGAAGCAATATTGTCTGCTAATTATGTTCTTAATAGAATACCCCACAAGAAAACCAACAGTACTCCTTATGAATTGTGGAAAGGTCGACCGCCTTCCTACAAATACTTAAAAGTGTGGGGGTGTTTGGCAAAAGTTGAAGTTCTTGTTCCTAAAAAGACTAAGATTGGACCAAAAACAGTAGATTGTGTGTTTATTGGTTATGCTCAGAATAGTAGTGCATATCGGTTTCTGACTTATAAATCAGAAATACCTGATCTAAATATGAACACTGTTATAGAGTCAAGGAATGCTGTGTTTTTTGAACATGTCTTTCCTTACAAGAAAGGACAGGAATTAAGTTCACAGAAAAGAACTTATGATTGTACATAAAGTCAAGAGACTAATGACAATCAAACACAAGAGACTAGTAATGGCCTCGACCAACAGGATTTAACTGATGATGAACCAAGAAGAAGTAAGAGAGCGAGAACATCAAAATCCTTTGGTCCAGATTTTCTGACATACCTGTTAGAAAATGAACCTCAAAGCTTTAAGGCAGCAATGACAGGTCCTGAAGCACCTTTGTGGAAAGAGACTGTTAATAATGAAATTGAATCCATTATGCAAAATCATACTTGGGAATTGGTGGATCTTCCACCAGGTTCTAAACCTCTTGGATATAAGTGGATATTCAAGAGAAAAATGAAAGCAGATGGTTCAATTGACAAGGATAAAGCAAGACTTGTAGTTAAAGGTTACAGACAAAAGGAAGGTCTGGACTATTTTGACACATATTCCCCTGTGACAAGAATAACATCCATTCGCATGCTTATTGCTATAGCAGCGTTGTTTAATTTAGAAATACATCAAATGGATGTTAAGACAGCTTTCTTAAACGGTGATCTAAATGAAGAGATCTATATGGAGCAACCCGAAGGGTTTGTCGTATCAGGGCAAGAAAAAAAAGTTTGTCGACTTGTAAAATCCTTTTATGGATTAAACAAGCACCTAAGCAATGGCATGAAAAATTTGATCATGCAATGCTTACTAATGGGTTTAAGATAAACGAATGTGACAAATGCGTCTATGTTAAAAACACTGACCAAGGATATGTCATAGTTTGTCTTTATGTGGATGACATGCTTATCATTGGAAGCAGTCAAAACATGATCAAATCAACTAAGCAAATGCTTAACAAAAGATTTGATATGAAAGATATGGGGGTCGCAGATGTTATATTAGGAATGAAAATTACTAAAACATCTGACGGATATGCATTATCTCAATCTCATTATATTGAGAAAATTCTTGATAAATTTATCAAGGATGATTTGAATTTAGCTAGAACACTTGTAGATATCAGTCTTTATTTATTGAAAAATAAAAGTGATGCAGTGTCTCAGTTAAAATACTCCCAAATCATTGGAAGCCTAATGTACCTAATGAATTGTACTCATCCTGATATAGCTTATGCTATCAGTAAATTGAGTAGGTACACCAGTAACCCCAGAGAAGACCATTGGAAAGCGATCATTCAGGTTCTTAGATATCTAAGATTCACCCGTGATCATGGTTTGAACTTTACTCGATATCCAGCAGTACTTGAAGGTTATTGTGATGCCAATTGGATATCGGATACTAAAGATTCAACATCCACTAGTGGATATGTCTTTACTCTATGAGGCGCTGCTGTTTCTTGGAAGTCCACGAAACAAACTTGCATCGCACGATCCACAATGGAATCCGAATTCATTGCTTTAGACAAAGCAGGAGAAGAAGCAGAATGGCTTCGTCACTTCTTAGAAGACATTCCAATGTGGCCAAAACCTGTGCCAGCTATTTGCATTCATTGTGATAGTCAATCTGCAATAGGCAGGGCACAGAATCATATGTATAACGGTAAGTCATGACATATTCGTCGTCGACATAATACCGTAAGGCAGTTGTTGTCAAATGGAATAATCTCAATAGATTATATAAAATCTAAAGAGAATATTGTAGATCCGTTAACAAAATGTTTGACAAAAGAGCTAGTGTATAGTTCATCGAAGGGAATGGGATTAAAGCCTATTACATAAGAGTCGTCATAATGGTAACCCTACTTATATGACTGGAGATCCCAAGTACTAAGTTCAAAAGGACAACTAAGTTATGTATGGCTCGCTAGAAATCACCAAGGGTTTAAAATTCCCTACCCATTCCTATGGTGAGAGTGATATCTGCAACATATGTTGTATGCAGGGGTATAAGGATAAGCTTTGCTTTTAATGATTACTTATATTTTGATTGAGGCATAAAATCAAGACGAGTATAAGGAGATACTCACAATAAGAATCACCTATATGAGTGTCGAACTGGGGCTGGTTCTATGAGAATGAAAAAGCTAAATTCTCTAGAAACACTCATGAAAACCAGGAGCGTTCAAGGCCAAAATGAACACAACAGTGAGAACCACGATGTGTTAGAAGATATTTTGTGTGAAATCTATTTTCTTGGCTTCCACAAACGGCTGAACAATTCAAGGCATCGCGTCCATTGGTTAGCCAGTAAGTCCGATAGGTTATCACTAGGAAAGGTTCAAGACCGAAAGCTACCTATCCTGATGCAAGATATTTTCGACTTATACTCTTTCGATAAAGTCTGCATATTGTTGCATTTCCGTTGTCATCAAATTCCATTCATGTGAGGGATTGTTGGAAATGGTTATAAAATTCTAGGTAAAACAAGAATTTTTTCCTAAGTTTGGCCTATTTTTTAGGTGGGCCCCGTGCGTCAATTTACGCTGGTCAAAGTGGTAACGCGTTCTATGCCGCGTTGTGATTCACACGGTATATTTGGTTGCTCAAAACAATTACCGAGTGAATGGGAAATTGAAGCCAAAGAGTGCTCCATGGAAATGGAGTTTTGGTGGAAAATCCTTAAAGGTTTGAATAAGGCTTGTCCCACATTGATTTGATGAGAAGTTTTGAATAGGTTTATAAGGCATGGGTTTGGTACTTGGGATGTGCCCCAAGGGGTACCTAAGTGTTTTAGAGGGAGAGGTTATGGGCAAAATGGGCTAGACCCATTGGACCCAAAAATCACCACGCGCGCTCCGCCGCCGTCCGGTTGGTCGGGCGGGCTGAGCTGGGCTTGGGCGCGGGTGTGTGGTTGGGTTGGGCTTGTTCGGCCCAATACTAATCTTTTTGGGCCAAAAACTTTTGAATTTAATTTTATTTTTGGTAAAATAAAATCTAGAATTCAAATTAAACCGGAAATAAACTAGTCCGGTTTTACTGTACATCCAAACAGGGCCCTTCCCGTTTTTTATCTGTTTGAATTATGAACCCAACAGATTCAAATTTGTTTGAATTCAAAACCAACAAGTTCATACATGTTCAAACAGGTTTGCACCTGTTTAATTCAAAACCTACAACCACCATTACATCTATAAATAGGACAACCCTCATTTGATGTTTTACATTGATAAATTTCGTATTTCACCTCTGCAAATTCTATTCTTCATTTTGCTGCATTTTATTTTTGTAAGAAAGAGTATAAACACTTAGTGTGTTCGTTAGGCAAACAATTTGTAGTGCTGCTATTGTTTGTAGTTGATCATTTCATCCTGGGAGATAAACGTCCACATTCTGAAAGCACCGAGGAGAGAACGAATCTGTCTTAAGGACACAGTGTCAAACACTGGACTTGATCAGATTATAATTTGAAGAAATTAATCAAGTAAGTTATTTAATTTATTTTCGGTGTTTTATTATTTATTTAAATCAGATTTTAAATTTGTTTTTGTAACAAAATAAAATCTATTTTTATTTCGAGTTTGATTTTTGTAATCAAACAAATTCTCTCCTTACCTTTATTTTTTTTATATTCTGTTTGTTGTTAAGTACACAAACTGAATTAATTAATTACAGTGAAGATTGTCCAACAGATTTCACTATGATGCGATTTCATATTGACATGACCCACGTCTGCAACACCAATGGGTCATGTTAATATGAAATCACGAGTTCAAGATACGATTTCACCTTGAAATTACATTTTGAAACTGCGATTTTACAATAAAATCATAGTTTGAACTTGCATTTTTTTAAAAGTAAGTTAGTTTGCTAAATAGTTTGAAAAGTGAGTTACTTGGATAAATAGTTTGATTTTTTGAAATATTTAAAAAATAAAAAATAAATAAAAATAAAAAAGCCACTGTTTGTACCAAGAACTAGCCCAACTTAGATGTGGTGTGCCAACATATATTTAGCCCAAGAACCCACTTTAATAAAAACAAATTTTAAAAAAATGAAGCCCAAATCTACCTTGGAAAGAAACAACTACGGCCCAAGTAAAAATAACCACGGCCACCGCCGTAATGAGTACTGGAGTAGCCAATTTAACTACTTTTACAGCTAGTTCAAACAGTTTAATTGAATATTGATAATTACATATTTAAATTATATTTATTTTTAAAATAATGGATGGCCTATTTTTCAAAATCATACTTGTAGTTAATTTTTATAAAACAAATGTGATATAAATATGTATTTATTGATATCTGATCAATCTAAAAATTTTCATGGATGATCTGTTTAAGACCAAATGAATGATTTAGACCACAAAAGACAAAGTCGGGATGGCCATAAAAGGCTTCCAACTTGGACCGGAGGCAAGGATCCTATCACTTATTTACATTTAAGGGTGTTTTGGAAAAATAATTAAAAGTTAATTTTTTGACTACTTTGATTTTTTGACTTTTTTATGTGAGAGGGGAAGTGGGTTAAAAGTTAGAAAGTGACTTTTAACTCACTTCTCAAAATGAGCCTTAGTGTATTTTCTCTCTTTTTTGCAAACAAATATATATATATATATATATATATCTTAAAATATGAAAAAATAATAATTTAAATCAATAATTGTATTTTTATTTAAAATAATTTTTGATATATTTATGAGAAAATTGTACCATCTTTTAATTTCAATTGACCTAATGTTAATACACATCTTTTTTAAAATTATTTTGGCTACACATTGCCTGGGAAGCAGGGATTTAATAAATGATGAGAGAGAGACAAGGCAAAAGAGAAACAAACCTGGAGTTTCTTTTATCAGTAATGAATAATGAGTTCTAAATCCACCACTAGTAAGGTGGAGAATGAAAAAAAAAATAAACAAACAAATAAGGCACAGTACACACTGTGACAGTGGGTGGAATCTACTATCACATCATTAGTGATAATTCTAATTAGTGATCTCCAGCATTATTGTTCTTTTATATAGTGGTTCCTATGAACAACCCTAGTGGACCATTGTTACACAAAAAAAAAAAAATTAAAAATTAAAAATAAAAAAATGAGTGGCTTTGAAGGTGTCTAGTTAAATTAAAATTAATCTTTTTGGGTATGATTGATTCAGTGAAAAACGAAAACATTTTTCATGAGTTGGAAAGGATGGTGACTCCTCCCCCACCTCAGACACAACAATGTGAAATGTCAGCGCAATTTTCTCTTCCATTCTGGGTATGGATGTGGCACTAAATTGGGGGCACTAATGCCCCTAATTTTCATATAAAGTCAAAAAAAAAAAAAAACAAACAAACAAACAAAACAATTACCTAAAATGAAAATTAGGGGCATTAGTGCCCCAGTTTAGTGCCACAAAATATTTTCCGATCCTCTATTCCCTTCTTCTTTCTTCTTTTGTTTTAAATTTGAAAAATTACTATTTATTATTAGTTTTATTTTTCCATTTTGTAATAGAATTATGTTTATATATGTAAGACTCACCACATTTAAAAAATAATTAGACTTATCACTCACGCTACATCTCTTTAATTTGTCCACTTAATTTTACTCTCAATGATGTGGTTAAATTTCATATGAAGCAGTTTTACACCCCTCTTTTCTTATCTTTAATCTCCTCTAATGACACATCATTACGGGTGAAATTCAAGGGGACAAATTAGGAAGAAGAATTATCTTTCTAGATTTATATGCTACTAGGGAAATCACATTAGAGATGAAGTGATTTCATGAATTATTCTGCAATATATAGTAATTCGTTTTAAATTCTCTCTCTATTTCAAGGTGAAAAATGTTTCATACATACAATTTTCTCTCCCTATAATCTCCACAAATAAGGTGACAAGACATAATACAAATTCTACACCAATTAGATGTTGGTCAACTTTTAAAATTTTACTTACCACCTCATTTGTAAATATTATAGAGAGAAATTATTTGAATATAACATTATTAGTTAGAGAAAATTTAAGATATGAAAAATGGTGACGAGTACTCCTCAATCTCTCATGTAATGAAATATTGAGGCAGGGCAAACTGTGGAATTCGAATCCTCTGTTATTAATTTTATTGCTCATTTTTTTTTTTCCTAACAATTGCTCATTGTTAATACCCGTCAAATTACTCAGACTTTTCTTAATGATGTGTTTATGTACACGCATACGTAACTGAGTGATAACTCCTTTCCACTTCCTTTTGTTGGTTGCGGTTAGTTGGTCCCCTAAAAACTAAATAAATAAATAAATAAAAAATACTCATCCACACACTTAGGTATTTATGAATAGACCAACAAGAAGGTCTTCGGATTCTTTGTTCAAAAACTAGGTTTGAATCTTCATGATTATTTGTCGCGATTACACATACTTATTACCATTTAGAACACATAGAGTGTCTTAATTTCGACCTCGACGTAATTACAATTAGATTCTTTGTAGATACATTATGAATATTAAGGGACAACACTCCTTAACGAGTGTGTAGAATAGTCTAGTTACATATTTATTTTAAAAATTAAAAAATATATATTTATGTTATGAATAGAGAGAGAATGGGTATGCATCATCTCCTTCAATCATCCTTTTGCATATAAGTTTCTTCCTTTTTTGAATTTATCTTATATGACTATGCATTATGATTATTTATTTATTGAAAAATTGCAATGATCCTAACATCACTAATCTTTGACTTTGACCAATTTTCTTATCCATGTGGAAGGGGGAATACAGGCAACCATATAAATGAATCAAATAGAAATTAAAAGAGTTCACTTTTATATATTATTGTGCACTTTAATCCTATGGTATGACAAAAATCTTAAAATATTATCGTATAATTAGAAAAGCATTGAGAGGAGTAAAGAGATTCAATGATAAGAAATTCAATGCCGCTACTTTTAAGTGTGATTTATGTTAGGTCTTGTTTGGCATATAACATTTTTAGTTAAAAAGTTATTAAAAAAATTAAAAAGCTTATAATCTATATTAAAAAGTCAAAATTTTCATTTTCTCTCTATTTTTAATACATCTTTTCGTAAAAAAATTAAAAAATCATTTCAAACATATTAATTTTTTTACCACATATTTTAGTCAAAAAATAAAAAAAAATTACTAAAATAACATATTTTTAAATGAGGCCTTAGAATGAATTTTAATCATATAATTAATTTTTAGTTGTTTATTTATGTGAATTTAACAATTGTGTTACACAAATTATGAAAAAATGAAATCATTAATCAAACATCTGGATTGTATATTTATCAAGTAAATATTGTTCACAAAAAATTCAATGTAAAATTTTACTAACTAATTAATGTTGACCCAGACTTGTTTTTGACAATTAACTAAAATAATTAAAAATTTAATACAATAATCAATTATTCTCTATTTTTTTATATCTTTTTATTTAAAAAATAAAAAATAAATTAAAATAGTTGATTTCTAAAACTAAACAATATCATATGCCTGTAACTAAAAAAATTTATAAAAACAAACTCACTTTCTCAACACCCACTGTGTTTATGTTCGCACGCGTGAATAAAGGGAGAGACAAGGGACAAACTGTAACATAAATAAATAAAACTGTCAGGAGAGAGAGAGAGAGAGATATGGGACTAACAAACTGTAAAACAAACAACTGAAAGTCTGAAACTGCGTCACGACCATTTTCTTTTTCAATAATGATAGGTGACTTGAAAAATTATAATTTGAATAGCTTGAAACACTTAAAATAATATTCTTATGAATATAAAACGATATCGTTTTGACACATTTAAGTCATTTGAGCCATCAAAATTCAGGCCATCAAACATTTTCCTTTCTTTTCCTTCGAAAGAAAATACTGAGATAGAAAAAAGTTGAGAAAATTGAAGACTCTCATTTCCAGTTCAAAAATACAAGAATTACAAATTCACAAAAACCCAACAATACACACATAATTAACATCAAATCTTTCAAAACCCAAGAAAACAAATTATATCACAAATAACAAAAACAAAAACGAAAAAAACAAAAACAAATTACAATGTCTAAAGTCTAGAGAATAATAAAGAATAACAAATCATTTTTTTCCCCATCTCTACATATATGAACTTGTACACAAAGTTCTTTGTTCCTTGCTCAAATTGGTCAAGGCTTGGGTGGCTCAGCCGCCACCGGCTCTTCCACTTTTGGTGGCTCTGCGGTGGCCGGAGGTGGCTCTGCCACTGCCGGTTCACCCTCGGCCACCACAGCAACCACCTCTTCTTTCTTTCCCTCTTCAACCACTATCTCTTTGCCACCTGTTTCTTCTGCCACAGCTGCCGAGGTTTCCGGTGGTGGCTCCTCCGCTTTCTCCTCCGTGACTATGAATGTTGACACCTTCTCAAACACAAAGAAAATTGGTCCCGGAAGCAAAGTTGGCCCAAATTTTGAAGATGCTTCACAAATTGCTTTTGATCCAGGAAACTCTTCAATCCCAGCAATATTAATTACAAAAAAGAAGTTAGATAAAATCATTTAAGCTGACACATGAAAAATAAATAAAGAACTAAGGGCATGTTTGATTGGATGGATTAGAGCATGGGATTGGGATTATTAATCCGTAGGCCCAATTATCTTATATTTTTTGATTTAGGAACAAATTTGTAGGATTATTAGTAATGGGGTAGGGGTGGGATTACTAATCCAATGGATATTAATCCAATTGGATAGTGAATATTATTAATACTTCACTATTAGTCTTGTGAATCAAACATGACCTAAAATCCATATTTTTTTGGCACAATATATAAGCTGACATATTTTTTTGACTTGTTTTTTTATAAAGAATTTTCTTAATTTTGAATTTTTTTTAAAAAAACATTTTAGATTCTTTTAGAATAAATGATCCTAATTTAAAAAAATAAATAAATTTGAAAAAATCTACTAAAAATAAAAATAAACTAATATTTTCAAACCTATGAGAAGGAGCAAAATTTTAAAAAAAAATAAAAAGAAGAAACAAGAAGTGCACACCTCCTTTGGCACAACTTTATGGTGAAATATTTTTTCAGCATATTTTTTCCTTTAATGATTTTTTTTAAAACTTTTTTAAAAAAAAAAATTAAAATTTAAAAATATTGAATACAAACAACTATTAAAATGAAAAAAAATCTAAAAATATTGACTTATTACTGTTTTATATTTTTGAAGATATTGACCGATTTTTAAAAAAATGACTCAAATTTTTTAAAAATTCAATAAAAATAAAATAAAAAGTCAATTTATAAGCTGCAATCAAAGGAGAAAAAATGAAGCAGAGGAGGATGAAGGTACCGATTTTTACGAGCTCGTCGAGCAACTTTTGAACTCCGGCGGAGTGCTTCTTTAGGCCTGCATCCTTGGGTTCCTTAACCAAAGCCTTTTTTTTTTTTTTTTTTAGAAATACAGAGAAGTTAGTCCAAAATACACATGAATATGTACAAGTGTTTGGTTTGTATATACATATATATAGAAATTGTTTTTTTGTTTACGTAGTTTCTTTATGGCTTTTTGGATCTGAAAAAGTTTTATGAATACAGAAATCGATTTTTGTGTAAGTAGAAGAACTGTTTAGATGTTTTCATGATAGGTTTTTTTTTTTTTATTGAAGAAAGGAAGAAGAAAAAAAAAGAAAAGAAAAGAAAAAGAAAGAAGAAGAAGGTGGTTTTTACCTTGATCTCAGTTGATGAAGCCTCATAGATTTCAATAACTTTAGGTTGGAGCTCAGTCTTCTTCTCTTCAAACTCCTTGCTGTACTCTTCCTGAGTTTACTTGGCAAGTTAGAACTTTTGATTGTGTTCTTATTTTCAATATTTTTTATTTTTATTTTTTTCATGTTTTCAAAGACAAAAATTATATAAAAAAAAAAAAGTTCGTTTTTAGTTTAATGAGAAAACAATTTTTGTATTTTTTTTTTTTTAAAAACGGTTTGGAAACGTTTTGCCAAACTTGTGTTTTTAACAAAATAAAAATTGAAAACAGAAAAAGGAATATACAAACAAACAGGCCAACAACACACACATGATTAATTAAAAAAACCACGGAAGAAGTTTGTTGTAAAGTGGAAAAGAAAAGAAATAGGAGATAAACCTTAGAGTCATCGAAGGTCTTGCAAACTTCAGCAGCAGCAGCCTTCTTGGTACTGTTCTTGTCGAAAACTTTCTTGATCTTTGGAAGAACCTTTGTTTTCCAGTAATCCATGATACGATCTTATCTTTTTTCAATCTACTCACCAACCCAAAAAATTAAAATAACAACAAAAAAAAAAAGCCCAGATTAATATTTCTTCAATATATGTGTTTTTTTTTTCAAATTCAAAGTTGTTTAAACAAACATATATAGATGAAGAAGTTGATGAGAAAGAATATCTGTCTTTTTTTCGAGAAACTTACTTCGATATGTTCTGCTATGTGGCTATGTGTTGTCTCGCGATCAAAGAGAAAGAGAGAGTTGTTTTGTAGCCAAACTGTGCTTCCAAATCAAGCCAAAATGTACGAGCTTTCTTCAAGCTTTTGAGCTTGTCCTCACAATAGAGACGTGCTCCAGACCAAATGACCCATTTTGTGGACACTTAATTACATTAAATACCCACTTAAAATGACCCCTTTACCCCTCCTCCTCTGTCGCCATTCTTCAAGCCTTTTGAGCTAAACACGGGAATGTCTTCTAGCCGGTGGTGTTTGGCAAGACGTGGGTTTGAGTTTTTTTTGATTTTTTTCACTGAAAGATAAAATTTTTGCAAAATTAAAAAAAATCAATCCAAACAAAAATCACATCCAATCTCATAATTATTTCACTATTTTTTTCACAAACATCACATTTAACCATAAAAAAATCCAACTATCTTTCTAAATACCAAAAAAATTTTCTCTAATAATATCCTACAACTAAAAAAACCTACATAAAACTCAATTCCCAAACACCCCCATCCTTTCATACATTATTTTGTGAACCCTATTTTGGGTCTAGAATCACTTTGGGTCCACAACAATGATTTGTATTGTTTATATCTTATTTGGGATATGGATTGACTTTTTGACTATTTTAGTCGGATAGACTTTTTGACTTTTTTAACTTTTGTAAGAGAAAAAATAAAATAATTATGAGTTGAATGTGACATTTTGTCATATTTAACTAAAATAATCTATTTTGTTTTATATGACTATTTTAGCTCCAAAAGGTATCCCAAACAAGCGCTTAAACTCTATAGTGAAAATTGTTTGTCTAAAAAATTAATTTTATCAGATAATGATAAATTGATGAACAAATTATATTTTGTTTTATAAAATAAATAATTTAAGTTTAAACTTATAGTTGACATCTACTTTAAAAAATAAAGGATAAATTACAAATATACCTCCTAAGATTTACTTAAAATACAGATTGTCTCTGTGATTTGAAAAATTACAAATACCCCATTATCAAATTTTTTTATTTACAGAATTAATTAAAAAAATAAAATTCATAATTGCTCTCCTATACAATAATAAAATTACTTAAATTATTAATTGAAATATATTTTTAAAATCATTAAAAACTATTAATTGACTTAATGATTTATTAATAAAAGGAACGATTAGTTATGAAATTGAAAACCTCAAGGGGTGAAATGTAATTTCTAAAATGCAGGGGTGATTCGTATTTTAATCAAACCTTAGGGGGTGTATTTATAATTTATCCAAAAATAAAATATAATTTTTTTTTTTGTGTGTCTAATGATATCCGATGAAATTATGTTTAGACTGTTGCTATTCGGGTTAAAAGTTAAACCCATTTTTTAAATTCAGTGATATATTAAGAAGATGAATAGTTGACAATTAAATATTTTCTAATTATCAACTAATCATATTCTTGACACATCACTAAATCTATGAGACTCATGAAATAGAATATGAAAAGATAAGGATGATAGTGGTATATGGAAGAGATCCATTCTCGCAAAACACATAAGGTATGTTTGATTGGAATTTCTATCAAATTGAAAGTTAATTACCATAAAATAAAAATTAAAAGCATATAAACACCGTGGCATAAATTTTTAAAAAATAAAAATAAAAAATTAGTAACACAATAAATTGCTCCATGACATGACCAAATAAGACATTAGGGGGCCACTTAACTACAGGAAATAACGATACAAAAAGACTTTTTTACCCCTCATGATCTGTCGGTTTGTGCAACTGAAGTCTACAGGGCCACAAGGGGTCCTCGTTGTGAGTTAGCATTGATTGAATTAATTAATTTTGTATTATTATTCAAATGATTCCAATTAAGTAGAGGATTGATTCCGTAAATAGGTAGGGAATCTAAGGGGTAGAATGAGAAAAAGGTTAGGTGACAGCTGGCAATCACCTGAGTCATAGGTGGCGTCGTGGCGATATCAGGTTGTGGGACCCAATCAAACCTTTGGATACTGATCTGTAATAGTGTGTGTTTTTAACACTAATGCCACAAATTCAAATTTTTAATTTAGAAATTTATTCAAAAATATTCACTACGTTGTTTTCAATTTTTTAAAAATATTTTTCAAACAATTTTATTTTCTTATTTTTCGTATTTTTTTGTTTTTATTAAATTTTTTTAATATTTTAAGCTATTTTTTTAATTTTTAGACATACCTGACATAAATACACTTAAAAAGTATAATTTTCGTGAAAAAATATTTTAAAAATTTACTAACTAGCAAAATACAAAAAAAAAAAAAAAAAATTCAGTATATTTTTCATATTTTTGTGTATTTATTAATTTTTTAAAATATTTTTTCACAAATATTTTACTTTTTAGATACATCTAAGTGAGGTGCATATAAAAAAAATACTTAAAATTTTAAAAATATTCACTAAAAACAAAAAATATGAAAAATAAAAAATTCAATTTTCAAAAAATTGAAACCAAACATACTGATTATTGTGTGATTTAAATTTATTTAATTAATAAATTTTAAAATATAATAATTGAATTTCAACCACAAAATACCATTCTAATAAATTTATGAGTAATTTTTTGGGTATTAGGTCTCATTTGTCAACTATACATTTTAATAAAAAAAAATCAAAAAGTCACTATAAGTTATCACATCACTCTCTCTATTTTTTTAAATATTTTTTATAAAAAATTTAAAAAATATTAAAATAACCTATTTTCAAACGAGACCTTAATTTTAGTGTTTTTTAAAAGGTGCAATACATAAAGAAGGTTTTTTACTTGGGGGATGCACCAATAAATCCCAAATTAATAACTTATACACTGTTTAGTCCTAAAAGTTTTCTTATAGACTGAAAGGTCCCATTACAATGTTTCAAATATCAGATTAATGTTTCGAACATTAGATTTCGAACATCAGATTAATATTTCGAACATTAGATTTTGAACATCAAATTAATGTTTCGAACATTAGATTGATGTGCAAATGGGACTAAATGGAGCATAAGAAAACTTTTAGGACTAAATGGTTCAACTTTTCAGAAACTAGGACTTATGGGTAAATTTTCCTTTTTACTTCTTTTTATTATTATTATTTATCATTATACATAAAGTTATAGGTTTGTATTTATTAATACGAATCTCATTATCTTTGTAATGGTAAGAAAATCAGGTGAAGATTTTATTTATCTATAATACTACTCATTTTTTAATTGACTTGATTTTTGTATGTCTCACTTTTGTAAAAAAAATTGATTTTTTTTTCATAATTATTTACCCGCAGGACAAAAAATTAACAATTTAGATACCGAAAATACACAATGTAGTCCACCAAACAGGCAACAGACAAGTTTTTTTTTTTTGATGAAGAATCTCCCTTTAGGTAGAATCACATCATAGTGAAGCTGTATTTGTAATTATTTATCAACTAAGATTGGACAAAACAACCAGAGGAATTTTTAATTTTTTAACTAAAATAAAAAAATTAGTATGTCTGGAATGACTTTTTATTTTTTTATGAAAAGATGTGCAAAAAGTAGAGAAAATAAAATTTTTGACTTTTTAGTATAAATCGTTAACTTTTTGATTTTTTTAATAACTTTTTGATTTTTAGACTAAAAAGTAATGTTGCCAAACAAGACCTAACACTAAGATATCTTAATTTACTATTTATTCCAAAGTAAACAAGTTTACAATTGATTCTCTTTCTTTTGATAAACAATTATAAACTTGCTTACTTGATTACCCTTAATATTACTTGTGGTGTAATTTAATTTAATTTAATATATTATATATATAATTTTTTTTTGTTTGTATGCGTTGGAATAAAGCTTGGGCTTCACAAGTTTATCTATCACGTGGCTTCGCTGGAAGAAACAAACAATCAAGCCCGCCATTTAAGGACCAATCATATGGCTTGTTATTTTAAATAAAATTGGCCAGCTGGCATTTCTACGACGATCCACCGATATGGGCCCACACATATAATGTAGAGATAAGGGTTGGTGATAAGTACCCCCTCCCTCCCTTGATGGGTTGTTGTGTTGTGTTGTGTTGTGTTGTGTTGTGTGTTGAACATGACAGATACATGGATTGTATTTGTTGATTCCTTCATTTCCATTCATTCCAATCCAAAGATTGATTTATTCCAAAGACATACAAGTGTATTAGCTTGCATGCACATGGCTTTGATTGTTTTAGTATTTTTTTGTATTTTAACTTTTTGAATGGATAGAAGATATTCACACATGGCTTGATTTTTCTTTTTTATTTTTTACACATGGCTTGATTAATTGTAAGTATTTTGTAGGTATTGGGACACTTGTATCTAAGGATCATTATTTAGTTCTAAACTTATGGCCTAATTGGTTCATCAAGCTTTTGCCTCATCAAGCTCGTATTTTAAATAGACTGAGTTAATTTGAATAAGGCTTGGTTTGTATCTCGATATTAAATTTCGATCCAACTTGATGACTTGACCAGTGAAAGGCAATCTGTGAATCTGACAAAAAATTAAAAACCTAAAATTAGGCTAAATCTTGTCCTATTGGCTTGGTCTTAGCCCAAGCCTAGTAATCCATTTGAGTCAAATCTATTGAGTAAAATTTTGACATAAAATTTTTAATCTTGACACCACTCTTTAAAAAAAAAAAAACAATAGAGAAGATGCATGTCTTAAATTTCCAAAGTAATGTTACATTTGATATATATATATATATATGATGGTATATATAAAACATTACAGTGAAATTTCAAAAGGGTGTGGAATCTAAAGTTTCATGTTAGATTGTGGGTGGACAGCCACTCACCTTTTAATTTTAATGACTTTGATTGTGCCAAGACTTACATGTATTGTTGCATGTCTTTGGGAAAGTGGATACTATAATTTCTTTTAACATGATAAAATTTGAGAGTTCTGTATAACTAAACACGGGTCTCATTTCAATGATCCGAACCATTCATTTTATAAGGCCCACAATGTATCTTATCTATGAAAAAAATTAGTTTGATTTAACAATCATAACTTTTTCATTTTATTATATTTGTCTCTGAAAAAATAGACAACAAATACATATTTGAAATAGACCACTCATTTTTTTAGAAACAAATGCGATAAAATAAAAATGTTATAATTATCAAATTATTCTAATTTTTTTCATAGATAATATACATTACGACTTTACAAAATAAACAATTTAAATTATTAAAATGAGACCCGTATTGAACTCTATGAGCCTCTCAAATTTTGTCATATTGAAATTTTAATATGAGATAAATCAAACTCCTAAACTATAAGTAGATTCGTGTTAAGAAGAGGGGACTCCTTTTATTGGGGGTGAAGCACCAAAATTTCACCAATAACTAGAATTCAAATTATCATATATTAATTAATTTTAGGGGGGAAATAATATATGTATTTAGAAAAATATTTAACAATTATTCAAAATTTAAAATGCGTAAATTAAATTAAATATAAATTTAGTTTACATTATACCAAGTTCATCATTAATTCAAATTTGATAGATCATGTATTTCTTCGAAATAAAAATTCTCCTACTACTTAAAAATGACATTCAACAATTATTTTTTCTCTATTAATCATGAAAAGGATTATGAATTGGACATTGTTTTGAAATCATGACATCACTCTACATCATTTTCATCCTCTATTGTTGGTTAGGAGAATTAATTTGCAAAGATATATTTAATTTGATCAATTTAGTTAAAGCAGAGGTTGGTACACATAAAGATTATACCTTGTGGCTCAAATTAATTCCGAACATAGTGTGAATAAAAGTTGATCCATGTAATGGCTGTGTTGTTTTTTTTTTTTTTGGCAAAAAATATTTGATAGTACAATACTTATATATATATATATATTAATTTTAGTTAAATTATTTGTATATTTTGATAATTTTAATCCTATCGTATTATAAAAGTATAATTATATATTTATTTGGATATTAAATTATAAAATAGTAAAAGAAATATTTATTTTGATATTAAAAATAATAGTTAAATTAGAAGAAGAATTAGTAACATAAAATTAAAAGAAATTCTAACATAAAATCAAAACATATAAGAACTTACAGTTCAACAATTGAACAAATAACAAGCAGTATATCCAAATTTTAGAGGTTACTCGAAAGTATCCGTTGTACATGTTTTTCCTTATGTGAGTTGTGATTATATAAAATAATGTAGAAAAAGAAGTATAATTTTATATATATAATCACTATAAAATTTAAACAACAAATCCATAATATAAAATAATATAGAATTTGTATTGGGTATAAAATAATGTAAAAAAAATAAAAAGAAAAAATAAAATAATTTAACATTAAAAAAAATCCTAATACCCTTGAAAGAATTATGAAGAAAAATGCAAAACGCAAAATTAGTATTAGATTTGTGGATTATCTCAATTTGTCATGAAAAATATATGAAAAACAAACATATGTCAAATGAAGTCTATATAAAATAGGTAAATTTAATATAATTTAAATTTGATTTGGATTTATAACTCTATGTAATTAAGAACATGCATGCTCTCTTAAAATAAAAATAAGTTCTTATAATGTGTCACTTAAGTATGAAAAAAAATATTATTTTTAATAATATATATAATTATAATTAAAATAAATCTTATCTACATAATAATTATATATAGTGTTAGCTTATTTTTAAGCATGAAGTAGATTAGCGTTTGAGTGAAGGACTCTAATGATTGTGACAGGTTCATTGTAGACTCTGGACTCATCTTAATAATAATAAATGGAAAATGCTAGAGGCCCTAAATTTTCTACCAAATGAATGACCAAACCTCTCACATGGGTGTGAGGCCCACAAAAAAGTGGACCCCATACTCATGTGAGAAATTTGATCATTCATTTGATAAAAAATTTTGTATCTCTAGCATTACTCATAATAAATTGGAAAACCAATTAATGGCCTCTAAAACTAATAGGTCCAAACTAACCTTAGCCACACACTCCAACTCCCTCAGCCTTGAAGTTGGGTTTTATTTAATTTGTTACTGTATAATGGCCCTGTTTGGTAGAGCTGTGAGAAAGTACTTATACCTTATGCCTAAACAGCTTTTAGCTTATAACTATAAACATAAGTTGATTTCTGACTTATAAATTAAGCATCTTCTGCCCCACTCAAAGAATAAGCTGATTTTTGACTTTCAAAAAGCTATAAGTTATAAGCTATAAGTTAAACCAAACACATCAAAATAACTTAAATTAAGCTGAAAGCTGAAATAAGTAACTTTTAAGCTGCACCAAACAGGCACAATATCATAATAATGATGCACAAATAAAATTTATATATAAAAAATTATATAAATTAATATATGATTTATTATTAATCAAAATGTCCATCACTATTTTTGATTTAAATTTTGTATGAATATCATTTTTTTTAAAGGGATTTGTTAACAAATATCATAAAGTTTAAAGTTTAAAATGTTAATACATTATTTATAACACAAAAATGTGTAAAATTTTTTAAAAATCATTATAAATTGTCACATCTCTCTTTATTTTTATGTATATCTTTTCATAAAAAGTTAAAAAATCACTAAAATAACTTATTTCCAAACGAAATCATATTTTCAAATATGTTTCATTTACATTATTAAACTAATCTCGAATCATCTTTTAATTAACGGGGCACCAGTAGAATTTAAATAATATGATTCCTTTAACACAGCTCCATAAGGCTCACCAAAAGAGTCCACAATCAAATTCAACTTCACTCTCAAATAAATTTTTACCTCTGTATTCCAAGTAATTTTCAAGCATGCAACTTATCAACTTATAATGGTTCCAAGGAAAAAAGTATGAGATTAAAAACAGCATAACAATAAAATTCAATAGCAATAAAACACTACAAACAATATCTTGCAATGTGATTTACTAAGCACAAAACATAAAGTTCAAATCTATTAACACTAAAGATAGGAAACCAACAACTAGCCAACTCTGCTAAAATACAATTTTCACCCTTCTACACCTTAAGCCAGTGACAGTGGAGCCAAATTTGGCTTCTCAGACCAGTATTTTTTTAGTTTGAAAACATCTTGCAATTGAATCATACATCATTTGTAAGTTTGGCTCTAGTTAGGTTGAACTCACCATGACCATGTAAGCCCTGGATGCGTGTTGAGATTCAGATCATTAGAAGCATTTATTTTTCCCAATCAATCGATGACATAATTAGGTGCCACAGCTAAAATCCTGTCATTTCTAGATGATGAAGAAGACTGCCTAGCATTGTCACCGTCTTCTGCTGCTTGCCTACCGTCATCCAGGACTATCAAATGGCCTTCCCTTCTTATCAAACTCTGCATTTTGAGATAATTTGTTATTTGAATAATTCAAGCTTATATGTTGAAGAAATATTCAATAAATATGAGCTAAAGTGTAGCATAAAAAAAGATTTTTACCTCTATAATAGCTTTGATTTTTGAAACTTCAGCTGCTGCTTCCTCCATGGAGCTGTAGTTATTTTTCTCATTCTGTTGACTAACATACCATTGTATCAAATCCCTCTGTCTCATTCCGGCCAGCTCAGTGCCTGCAAGCATAAAAGAAGCCTCATCAAGACATTCAAGACTAAGAATTTTGCTGATTAAATTAAAACAACGGATTATACTTCTATTAGATTAAGGTCATTGGCCTGACATGAATCAAGGCTTCAAAACTAAGAAGCATGGCGCTTCTAAGAAGGTGCCATTTCCGTGACAAACACATGTTGCACACTGACAGACGCTCATCGCAAGGTTAAAAAAGAAAAACAAAAAACCCCACTTGGGAGCCAATGATTAATCACAATAATGTCGAATCATACCAGTTGATCCCTCATCTTTTAGACTATTAATTTTAGCAACTCTATAAAGCCAAAAAAAAAAAGTTTATTCACATTTCTTTTCCAACATACAGAAAGTGGAAAATGATTAGTCACTATTTTGGTATGAGCAAATATAGATGTAAGGTAAAAAATGAAGCAAATGTTTTTTATTATTATTATTATGTATATATACATAAAAAAATTATTTATTTGTTGCCTTATTATCCTCACCTTGTTTGTCCTGACTTAAAAATTTTAAAATATACTATGTCAACATATCTATCTTGTGTTGTATTCTTGTCCATATCCATTCTTCTTTGCTTTAAAATCATAGCCTAGGTCTAAAATCCTAGTCCCAAGGCTTGAGAGCATACACTAAACTATTCAGTCAGCAAATACATGCTTTAGTAACAGACTCCGTTTCAAGAAGAGAAAAAGATACGAGGCTTGTCTTTACATCTCAACAATTTATTCATGCCTTTATATACAAAAGCATGAATACTACAAGGGTGCAAGCGATTTACCTTCTCTCGTTACAGTTTCTTCATGCTGTCTAAGTCGCATTACAAGGGCTTGAGTAACTCTCTGAAAATATTCATCACTTATCACAAGCTTCTTTCCTTGTCGATTTGCAGGCTCTGCTCCACTTTCTGCATGATCAGAGCCTGATTAAAGCAAATTCATTCGCCTACTATTGAGGAAATTACAAACAAGAAAAGCATGAGAAGTAAACTATTTAAGTAATATAGTCCCACCTGCATTCCTGGAAGCTGGCTCAGGTGCAGCACTACTTGGATGAGCTTCATCTTGACCCGGCCCATCATTTCCATCATCACCACCATCACCATCATCACGATTCTCTTCTTGAAACTCAGAAAGGTCAATCTCGCTGGACTCCACACTGCATGGCAAAACAAAATAAAGTTCATATAACCATGATAATCATTTGGGGAGGCGAGAAAGAGAGGCTAATGTTTGACATGGTTCATCATTTTCTTGCCTTATTATTGATGTTTTCAGCAGTCTCACAGCAACACGTACATGGCGAGGAAAGACCTGTACACAAAATACATATTCTAGTTGGTTGTGGGTATGCATAACAATGTCAACATGCAAGCTCATGAGTTTTGGTATTTAAAGCACCTGAACGTCCATATAACTTCGAGCAATGGCCTCTGAAAGCCTGATCAATGCCTCTAGCTGCCTAACTGTCATGCGATAAGCAACTCTACTCCCAGGAGTTGTATCACCTCTACGGAGAGCAACATAAGAATCTACCAATATTTTTTTGGCTTCTGGGCTTAGCTGCATGAGTTTAAACTTAGTCAAAAGGAGTACAATAAACTTTTGAAGTAAAAAAATAGCATCCCATTTATAGGAAAATAGACAACAAACCTTTGGTTTCAAAGTTTTTGCATATGCAATGTAACGCTTCAATTGAGCAGTTGTGAATGGAGGAGAAAGTGCTTCTTCATGCTTTTGATGAACTCTTACAATGTGGTGAGCGATATGGTAATCGGTTTGATCGTCTGGATCATCGATCATAACATAAACCAGATCAAACCTCGAAAGGATAGCAGGTGGCAAAGCCACATTATACTGCAGAAAGAAATCAGCGGTCAATATAGAAAAAGGACCCACAAAAACTATGATTCGCATCATGTAAATGGAGTTCATACTAAATAAAATATGCATACCTTTAGTGGTTTTGATTTATCATATCGCCCCCCCGTGGGATTGGCTGCAGCTAAAATTGATGTTCGAGCATTCAATGTTGCTTGTATTCCTGCTTTGGTTATGCTTATTGTCTGTTGTTCCATGGCTTCATGAATTGCAACCTTCAAGTTCATTTGCATATCAGGGATCAGAAGTTGCCAAATGGACATGCCCGAAAAATGGGATGGGGAAGGGAAAATAGAATAAAATGTAAAAGAAAATAAAACATTGAATGAAAATGACCTGGTCTCTGATGTCCATCTTGTCAAATTCATCAATGCAACAAATGCCATTGTCCGCAAGCATCAGTGCACCAGCCTGAGAATATTAGAACACCATTCATCAGAAATCCTGAATCATGTACTACTAGACCCGAGAAGTTTGTGGTGTTCATGTTTTTTCAGTAACATCTTTCTTTACCATAATGTTTTAAAGATCATTTGCTCTTGATATCAATCTACTGAGAGTAGACCAAATTATATTTTCTTTCTACTACTTTCAGTTTGACTTCTGTTAAAGATTCTTTCATTTTCTAGTTAGCAGAGAAATTCAAGCCAATTGGAGTTTTGCACCTTATCCTGAAAAATCTAACTACAGTTGCATCGAATTCTGGTTGGGAGAATGGATTTATAATCAGCACATAAAAGGGGCCACCTTCAGGAAATTCTGATTACTATTGATTGTCCTTGGTTTTAATGAAAGTAAAGCAACAAGGCCAAGCACTAAACGTAAGCATCATAGATTTGGTGAAAAATAAAATAATCTATGATGCAGGCTCAAGTGGTTTTGATGCTACTGACATTATAGCAGAAAAATGTTTTGCCATGGACACCCTCTAGTTCACCTGACTTGCTAAATTGAAGAATTTTCAAGACCCTAGGGTTGTCCCTCATACTGTAGGTGTAGATTCTGTTGTGTGGTTGCATTGTCCTCTGGATGTTTTCCTTAAAAAAAAAAAGTTCATGCAATGCATGTACCCAAATGGTAATGCTACACAAAATTCAAAGATTAACAAAACAAAATGATTAAAGAGCAACATAAATGCTACCTCGATACAAAACTCCCCCGTTTCTGGTTCTTTTGCCACTGTTGCAGTCAACCCAGCGGCAGAGGAAGACTTTCCAGATGTGTAGACAGATCTTGGAACTAGATTTGAAGTATACCTATAAAACACAGAGAACAAACAATAAGAAGAAAAAATTATCAAGAATTTAAAAGAGAGTAACAATGAAAAGTAGGTATACTTGAGGAACTGAGACTTTGCACAACTGGGATCCCCAACAATGCAGACATTGATATCCCCTCTCAGGTTGATGCCTTCATGAGTGATCTTGTGAACACCACCCAAAAGCATGAGCAGGATGGCTCGCTTGATATCTTGGTGACCAAAAACAGTTGGTGCAATGCTGTCAACGAGCTTATTGAAGAAGTCAGGAGTATTCCGCATTCGTTGGACTTCATCAAGCTCTTCTGCCTGCAAAAGCAACCAAATCAAGCAAAATAAAAATCGGAGAACTGTCAGATGTACAGATAACTGCATGGAAACAGCTAATATGGCACAATGAAGCTAAAACTGCAAATGTATATGGAGAAGATCACAAAGCCAGTATGTGATTGCAACACCAGCTACAGTCTGTTAGAAGACCTGGGAAGACTCTCAATCAATCTAAAAGAGTAGTTTTGGCTTTTCAACTAAACCGTGTGAAAAATGCGAGCTCCAAACAATTAATTGATTACGAGCTCTGTACATGAGAATAGTCTATATGTTCTAACATAGTAATCGGTTTTGTAAAATGAGTACTCTAGCTTACAGAAATAAAAACCCTTAATTTTATCACCATCTTTAACAGCATGACAGTTCAAAACATTTTAAAAACGGGCATCATACTGTGGGAAACCACATTTTCATAATTAGCAATTTCAGATGGCACATAAGTTCTGAAAAATAATATACAGATATTGAGTGAAATAACCAACCGTGAACTGTTGGTTATCGTCTTCATCGGCATCCTTCTTTCTATTTCTGATATCAGTGTCCCCTCTGCCATCAGCGATCTAAAAAGAGCACATAAATAAAACAACTTGAGAACATAAGGGACAGATTGTAAAAAAATAAATGTAAGCCAATAAGGTTGCTAAACAACAAGCTAATTAGTAATCAACCTGAACTGAATTGGCAATAAAGGCAAGGCGATATGAGAGGTCTCTCACTCCCAATGCTCGAAGACCCCTGACACCTTCATTCCCAGCACCACTATTGTTGCGCTGAGAAGCTTCCCGACGGCATTCAGACCTCTCTCCTGGTGAGGCCAATGCCATTATGTCGGGTATCACAACCACAGAACCTGTAAATATGACCCTGTAACAGAAAGACCAACAGAAATATCGACAAAACTGCATCGTAGAAAATAAATGTCAATTCAACATTACTCAAAGCACGAATAGGGAATGTCTTACGTGTCACCAGCCCTGGCCTGTTCGACAATGTCATGGCGAAGAATGATATCCAATGATCTGGGAAGCGAGCCTGCCGGAATTTCTTTGGAAGCTTCCTGAACTCTAACCCTCTGCCAATCTGCAAATTTGCTATCTTGCCTAAGCAATGCCCATCTCATCTTGTTGTTGCACGTTGCGTTCACGCAGATAATGGGCTGCAACAAATTATGATAACACACCAAGAACAATTCTTTAAAGAAAGCAATGAAGTTGATACAATGCAACAATAATAACACCCCATAAAGCAGTGAAATGTATATGATTGTGTGAGGAAGACTAGTAACCTCAGTGTACTTGAATTGCTGTTCAACATTCTTGATGACATTTCCGCATTCAAGGCACTTGAAAGTCCCCTGGAGAAGCTCCGGTCGAACCTCACTAGTGCGAGTGACCACGCCACTCACCGCTACCAGTTTCCCAACATCAGCAGTATTCAAATCCCTCAATCTGCCAAAAATTCAGTTTTTTCAATTTAGTAGGGAATTGGGGGCAAAACAACACAACGTGAAATTTTGACTTTTTTGCGGGGAAATTGGGGCCAATAATAGAACACAATGTAAACAACAATTGCTCCAAATTCTTGCCATATATGCATTTGTGTGTGTTTGAATTTGGATAATATAATACCTCTTTAACAAAGGGAGGTTAAAGAATGCAACATTGATGTCCTTGTTAGGGTTATCATCGGTGATGAATGTGGGTTTTTGTTCCATCACAAATCTCTTGCAGGCGTTCTTCAGGTACGGCTCAAACCTAAAAATTGAACCCAACCCAGAAAAATTGAGGGATTTTACGTCACACAAATACATCAATCTATCTATATATATATACACGATAGTGAAGTGAGAGAATTGAATGAAGTACCTGAGATATTCATCAGAGATGGCCTTTTGAAGAACATCGTTGAATCGCATGACATGAGAGAAATCAATGAACATGGTGTTGGATTCGCTGGGTCTCATGGCTTCGATCTCTGATTCGTAGAATGGTTCTCGAGAATTCTGATCCAACTTAAAGCTGAAGAAACAGACGAACCCAACACAAACCCAGATTTTTAGCACAACTTTTACACCCAAACCAACAAAATTAGATATCAAATCAATCAGATTCAAACACTGAAAAATGAAATATAGATGAATTGAATGAGGAAACGAACCTTTTGAGGAATTCCAAGAAAATGTTCTCGACTCGAACTGCTTTCTCGTCAACGAAATACCCACCTCCATAGGAGTCCATTTTTTCAGTTCTCTCTGAAAATCTTCTTCACAAGTAAAAGGTCTTTGTAAGATCTGAGACAAACTCACTTCTCCAAATCCAAATCCAAATCCAAATTCTCTCTCTCTCTCTCTCTCTCTCTCTGCTGTGTTGATGCGTTGCGGCGACTGTTGGTGTGGCGGGAAATAAAGCAGGGACATCGCAACAATTTCCCGCCAAAATCATGGGCCTTCGATCTAACGTGCGCTTAGTGGCTGTCAAATCCAGCCCAGAAAGTGGCCCAACACTTTTTGGGCCTATGGTCAAAGCAAGTCCTTTTGATAAGGGTTGTTCGGCCTGCTTTGTTTGGAATTCAATTTTTAGCTAAAAAAACACAAAAGATAAAATAGATTAAATAAGTTAATAAGACAAAATGTTACATCTAAATCATAATCATTTTATTTTTACCTCACAAAAGTCAAAAAACCAAAAAAGTCAAACCAAGCAAAATTTTGATTTCGCAACTCACTGTTTTAGCCTAAAAGTCAAAAATCACTAAAAGATTAAAAAGTCAACAACCTATACTAAAAAATTAAAGATTTCATTTTCTCTCTGTTTTTTATACATCATTTCAGAAAAAATTAAAAAGTCATTTCAAATATACTAAATTTTTTTTCTCATATTTTAACCAAAAAACTAAAATGTTACTAAAATAGTAAATAGTTAAAAAGCCAAAAAAATTAACTAAAAAAGTCTATTGCCAAACGACAACTTGAATAAATATACATTTTGATTTTTTATAAAAAGATGTACAAAAAAATAGAGAGGTGTTTATGTCAAATAGTGCCTTAGATATTAGGTTAATTATACTTTTCATCCATGAGTTTGAGTTAAAATTAAAATTTAATTTAATCTTTATAATTTAAATTAAACAATTTAGTCTTTACACTTTAAGTGTAATTTTTGTCTCTATATAGATTTAAAGAATTGATAACTATCCCAAAATGGTTGATTGTAACTTTTAAGTTAGATGGATAGATCAAATTGAAACTGAAGTTAAAGTATAGAGACTTAAATTGTTGAAATTAAAATAAAAGAGAACTACAGATAGGTGGGAATAGGAAAAAAAAATAACCAACACATGGGGGTGCAAGTGACACTTGCACCCTATGGTCTTTTATTTGTACCCCACCACATACATATTTACACTAGCAAGGATCCTCTGTCCCCAAATAATCCTATCCCCATGTCCCAAATCATTCACAAACATTGGATCATATAAGAATTCGAAAATGTGAAAATCTCAAGACATATCCAATGGTTATGAGTGATTTGGGACAAGTAGACAAGGTTATTTGGGGACAGAAGATCCTTGGGCCACTTATACCCTCCATATGTTGGTAATTTTTTTTCCTACTTCTACCTGCATGTAGTTTCCCTTTAAAATAATGGGGGACTTACGTGTAGGTCCTAATAGGTAAACTTATTGTCCAATATGTCATATGAGAATTAATGGAGTTTTTTCATCAAACATTCTTAAAAAGTCACTAATTATTAATTTTCAACGACAATTTAAAAATTGTCACAAAAAATGTTGATAATTATAAATTTTAGTAACAGTTAAAAAAATCGTCACACAAAATGCAACTAATTTTTAATTTTTAGCGACTGAGAGGGAGATTTCCTAATTTGGTATTAAGGCGAGCCCATTTGGGCCGAGCTAATTTAGGCCAAGCTGAGTTAGGCCGAGCTAAGCTCGTGCGTGTATTACGCGCTCCGGCCAAAATCTCGGTGCGATCTAGCCGAAGTGACCTTGGACTAATAGCTCGATTGAACATGTGCACTCCGATGAGTTAGGCAGGTTAGAACTGCCGAGGATCGAACTAACCAAGCAGGAGAACGGCTAGGACTAAGGAGCTCAGCAGGAGCCGCAGTGAAGTTGTCAAAGTAACCGGTCAATTAGAACGGTTGTTTCGGTGAGCCGTGATGCCGCATTAGAAGTGGCCCGGTTGGAGGTTTTATGCGGCACCCCAACACTGCAGGAAGGAGGTTCTGCGGTTCATATGCTTTAATTCGGTTTGACGGTTTTGTTAGGTGATGATTAGCTGTTTTAGCGTTGGCACATAGGGAAATGTGAGAGGAAAGCAGGTCCACGCGTCCCGAGAAAAATCGGCGCAAAAGCGCACACAGAAATTATATAAACAAGGCTGCGCCTCCATACAGGTAGGAGGGTGAAAACTAAACGTCAACATTGTCTCATCTAATCTCTCTCTATAAAGTGTGCTAACTTGACCGTCGGAGGGGTTTTTCGACAGCCCACCGCCGGGTAACTCACCGTCATTGTATTCTCAAGTTAATCGGAATAAAGAACAGCTTGGACACAAGGAGAACGGATAACATCGGATATTTGGCCCTCATATATTTGGCACCGTCTGTGGGAATCTTTGACAGACAAAATCTTGTCCTCCAAGCTTTTCTGGTCATCTTTTATGGCGAACCACGACGATATTCCGCTGTCTGCCATCGACGACATCATGCTATAGTCCGTTCGGCGCAGAGATAGCATGTCCGCCATTCCGACGATGGCTGGTTTAGAGACCTTCGGGCAAGGACTTCTTAGAGATGCGCGAGACAAATGCTCAAGGAGTTTTGGGCGCTTTGTCGGCCCAAAAGAGCGTCGTTGACGGTGAGACTCACACACTCAGTACTTGGAAGACAAGCTGAGAGACCAGAATACCATCATCAAGAAGATGGTGACAGAGATAGAGACCATAAAACGCCAGATGAAGGGAAATGGCGTCACTGGAGTGGGAAACCACGGTGAGCACGTCCATTCTTATCGTTCCAGCAGTCAGAATAAATGCCGCACCACTTCACTCTCCGTCACGAGAAGCTGCAGAGTTGGAGACTACGTCGTGCCAGCGGCGACATGCATGTAAGCCACTTCCGACAGGTTATGACTGGGCACAAGCCAAAATGATACGCTCATGTGCCTTGTTTTTCCATCAATTTTTGGTGATTGGGCCCGAAATGGTTCGAGAGATTGCTGGAGGAAAGTATCGAGGTATGACAACAATTGACAGAGGCATTTATAACACGATTTAAGACCAACACCAAAACACCTAAAGAAGTCGACCACCTTTTGGGAATCAAGATAGAAACAGACGACTCCTTGAAGGCGTGTAATGCCAAGTATTGGGAGATATTCAATGAGATTCTCGATTACCCGACGAACCTAGCAAGCACCTAGTATAAATGCAGTTTTCCAGTCGGACATAGACTGAGAGACTCGCTCATAATGAATCAATTGTCGACCATAGAACTGCTCATGCAACATATTAACGAGCACGTTTGAGTCGAAAATGATGCAGCTACAGCTACCGTGATGGCAAGTCCGATAGTAGAGGACAAGCGAGTAGTGCGAAAGGTTTACGCAGTCGAACAAGAGGATGGTTATGCAAACCACCATGGAAGAGATCTAGGGAGTTCGGTTTTGGAAGACATCAGTAAGAAGGCCAAGATTTAATGCGGTCCAAGGGGCAACTGACGATCATCTTAATAAATTAGAATTCTTTACTGAGCTGATTTTGTTCGGCAAGATAGAAGTTGGTGTTTTGTTCAACTTTGAAATTCCTTGCCGGAGCGGATCTTGCTTGACAAGAGATTTGGTTGATGAATTTTATCAACTTTGGGATTCCTTGCCATAGCAGATCTTGCTCGGCGAGAGGTTTGGTTGATGGATTTTATCAACTTTGGGATTCCATGCCGAAGCGGATCTTGCTCGGTAAGTGGTTTGGTTGATAGATTTTATCAACTTTGGAATTCCTTGCCGGAGTAGATCTTGCTCGACAAGAGGTTTAGTTGATGGATTTTCTCAACTTTGGGATTCCTTATCGGAGCGGATCTTGCTCAGTAAGAGATTTGTTGATAGTTTTTATCAACTTTGGAATTCCTTGCCGGATGGATTTTGCTCGGCAAAAGGGTTGTTGATGGTTTTAATCAACTTCAGAATTCATTGTCGAGCTAACATTGCTCACCGACCTTGAAATTCCTTGCCGAGCTGATTTTGCTCGCCAAGAAGTAAGTTGCCGAGCTGATCTAGCTTGCCAACCTTGGAGTTCCTTACCGAGCTGATTTTACTCGCCAAGAAGCAAGTCGCCGAGCTGACCTTACTCGCCGACCTTGGAGTTCATTGCCGAGCTGATCTTGCTCGCCAAGAAGCAAGTCACGGAGCTGACCTTGCTCGTTGACCTTGGAGTTTCTTATCGAGCTAATCTTGCTCGCCAAGAAGCAAGTGCGGAGCGATCTTGCTCACCGATCTTGGAGTTCCTTACCGAGCTGATTTTGTTCGCCAAGAAACAAATCGGCGAGCTAACCTTGCACACCGACCTTAGAGTTCCTTGCCGAGCTAATTTGGCTCGCTAAGATGCAAGTTGCCGAGCTGACCTTACTCGCCAATTTTGGAGTTCTTGGCCAAGTTGATCTAGCTCGCCAAGAATCAAGTCGCCGAGCTGACATTGCACGCCAACTTTGGAGTTCCTTACCAAACTGATTTTGCTCGCCAAAAAGCAAGTTGCCAAGCTGACCTTGCTCGCCAACCTTTGAGTTCCTTGCTTAGTTGATTTTGCTCACCAAGAAGCAAGTTACCGAGCTGACTTTGCTTGCCAACCTTGGAGATCCTTGTTGAGCTGATTTTGCTCGCTAAGAAGTAAGTTGCCGAGCTGACCTAGCTCGCCAACCTCGGAGTTCCTTACCGAGCTAATTTTGCTTACCAAGAAGCAAGATGCTGAGCTAACCTTGCTCGCCGACCTTGGAGTTCCTTGCCGAGCTGATCTTGCTTGCCAAGAAGCAAGTCGTGGAGTTGACCTTGCTTACCTACCTTGGAGTTCCTTACAGAGTTGATTTTACTCGCCAAGAAGCAAGTCGCCGAACTGATCTTGCTCACCGACCTTGGAGTTCCTTGTCGAGCTGATCTTGTTCACCAAGAAGCAAGTCACCGAGCTGACCTTGCTCCCGGACCTTGGAGTTCCTTGCTAAGCTAATCTTGTTCGCCAAGAAGCAAGTGGAGAAGCTGACCTTGCTTGCCGACCTTGGAGTTCCTTACCGAGCTGATGTTGCTTACCAAGAAGTAGGTCGCCGAACTGACCTTGCTCTTCGACTTTGGAGTTCCATGCCGAGCTGATCTAGCTCGCCAAGAAGTAAGTCGTAGAGCTGACTGTGCTCGCAACCTTGGAGTTCCTTGCCAAGTTGATGTTGCTCACTAAGAAGCAAGTCGCCGAGCTGACCTTGCTCACTAACCTTGAAGTTCCTTGTTGAGTTGATTTTGCTTGCCAAGAAGCAAGACGCCGAGCTAACCTTGCTCGCTAACCTTGGATTTCTTTACCGAGCTGATCTTGCTGCCAAGAAGCAAGTCGAGGAGCTAACCTTGCTCGCCGACCTTGGAGTTCCTTGCCAAGCTGATTTTGCTCACCAAGAAGCAAGTCGCGGAGCTGACCTTGCTCGCCGACCTTTGAGTTCCTTGCCAAGCTGATCTTGTTTGCCAAGAAGCAAATCGGCAAGCTGACCTTGCACGCCGACCTTGGAGTTCCTTGCCGAGCTGATTTAGCTCGCCAAGATGCAAGTTGTCGAGCCGACCTTGCTCGCCAACTTTGGAGTTCCTTGCCGAGTTGATTTTGCTTGCCAAGAAGCAAGTCACCAAGCTGACATTGCTCGCCAACTTTGGAGTTCTTTGTCGAGCTGAGTTTGCTCGACAAGATGCAAGTTGCTGAAATGACCTTGCTCGCCAACTTTGGTGTTCCTTACCGAGCTAATTTTGCTCGCCAAGAAAGTTACCAAGCTGATTTTGCTCGCCGAGAAGTAATCGTCGATAGTTGAGTTTATTTTGCTTAACAAGGAGTTGCGCTGATTTTGCTCGCTGAGAAGTAAATCGCCAAGCTAAGCTGGTTGAGCGGTTAACACGAAAGCCAAAGAACATTTTGGAAAATTTGAGCTATAAAGATTTTTGTGCAACAGTGCAGCGCGGTCCCCGAAAACAAGTGATAAAACTTGACCAAACTATCATGAAGCTTGATGACAAACCGAGCTGAAATAAAGATTATACAAGAATAAAGAAATCCCAATCAGGTTGCAACCGATGGGATTAAGGGGCAATTGAGAGGGAGATTTCCTAATTTGGCATTGGGCTGAGCTAATTTGGGCCAAGTTGAGTCAGGCTGAGCTAAGCTCGTGTGTGCATTATACGCTCCGGTCGGAATCTCGGTGTGGTCTAGCCGGAGTGACCTTGGACTGATAGCTCGGTTGAACATGTGCACTCCGGCTAGTTAGGCAGATTAGAACTGTCGAGGATCAGACCAACCGGGCAGGAGAACGGCCAGGACTAAGGAGCTCGGCAGAAGCCGTGGTAAAGTTGTCAAAGTAGCCATTCAATTAGAATGGTTGTTTCGGTGAGCCGTGATGTCGCGTTAGGAGTGGGCCGGTTGGGGGTTTTATGCGGCACCTCGGCACTCCAGAAAGGAGGTTCCGCGGTTTATATGCTTTAATTCAGTTTGACGGTTTTGTTAGGTGGTGATTAGCTGTTTTACCGCTGACACGTAGGGAAATGTGAGAGGGAGCAGGTCCACGTGTCCTGAGAAAAATGGACGCAAAGGCACGAGCAGAAATCATATAAACAAGGTTGTGCCTCCATACAGGGAGGAGGGTGAGAACTAAACGTCCACATTGTCTCCTCTGATCTCTCTCTATAAAGTGTGCTAACTTGATCGTTGAAGGGATTTTTTGGCAGCATGCCGCCAGGTAGCTTACCGTCGTTGTGTTCTCAGGTTAATCGAAGTGAAGAATAGCTTGGACACGAGGAGTACAGATAACATCGGATATTTGGCCCTCGTACAACGACGATTTGAAAAATTCATCATAGAAAAATGTTACTAATTTTTAACGATAATTTATAAAAATCGTGACAAAAAATCGATTATTATCAATTTTTAGCGGCATATACAAAAAATTATCACAAACAACAATTTTTAACAACAATTTTACTAAGACTTATTTTTAATAAAACTTGATGGTAATTAAATCCAACTATTAGGACCTATTGATAATTTACTAAAATAATATGAAATAAAGTGAAATTTAGTCAAACTATATGGTTGAAAATTGTAATTAACCTTTAGATATTAATAATTTGAAAACACGTATTTATAATTTTTTAGATTCATTAATCTTGCTTTCTAATATACAAAAGGGTAAATTACACTTACACCTCTGAGGTTTATATTTATCACAGTTTCCCTCCTTACCTTTTGGAAATTACATCTCCCCCTGAGGTTTAAAGTTTCATTACAGATTCCCCTCTTAGCAATTTAATTTTTTTAAATACCAATTTTTCCCTCACTAGGTAAATTACATTGACACCTCTCACATTTTATAAATTACAATCCCCTCCCTAAGGTTTAAAGTAGTATTATCAATTGTCTCATCGGTTAGTATTAGTTGGAAAAAAATTAATTGAAAAAAAATTTTGTTAATAAAATTTTTAAATTTATATTTAAAACCAACATAAACTCATTTTTTGAATTTACGTTTTTTCCTCAAATTTACAAACTTAGACAACCATTTATAAACAAAAAAAATTATCAAACAAGCTTTTATGACAGTTTTTAAAATTTTTGTAAATATAAATTAAAAACTGAAAACTAAATGGTTACCAAACAGCCTTCAGATGATAAAAATATCGTAAAATTAACAAATAATTAAATAAGTTACCAACGTAAGAAATGACTTATCAAAAAATTCTTAGGCTATGTATGGTTTGATTTTTAGAATTTTTTTTAAAATTAAAAATTAATCTGGTTAAGAAATAAAAAATAAAAAATAATTATCATTTTCATATAATTTTTATCTTTCGAGTGGTTAGAAATAATTTTTTACAAATTAAATTGAAACAACCATACGTATGTATATAACCTGCCCAAAAGTTAAAATGATAATTATTTTTTACCCTTAAATGATAATTATTTTTTTATTTTTTATTTCTTAACCAAATTAATTTTTATTTTTAAATTTTTTTTTCTAAAAATCAAACCATACATAGCCTAAGAATTTTTTGATAAGTCATTTCTTACGTTGGTAAATTATTTAATTATTTGTTAATTTTACGATAATTTTAGGATAAACTACCAATAGGTCCTAATAGTTGGACTTAATTCTCATCAAGTCCTATTGAAAATACGTCTTAGTAATATTATCGCTAAAAATAAATTTTTTGTGACAATTTTTTATATATGTTGCTAAAAATTGATAATTAGTAATTTTTTTTGTCATAATTTTTATAAATTGTTGCTAAAACTTACAATTAGTGACGATTTTTTATGACAAATTTTTTCCATAGGACCTATTAGACAATAAGTCCACTTATTAGGATCTACACGTAAGTACCCCATAATTTTACCATCTGAGATCTATTTGGTAACCATTTCGTTTTCAGTTTTCAATTTATATTTACAAAAATTTTAAAAACTGTCATAACAATTTATTTGATAATTTATTTGATTTATAAATGGTTGTCTCAGTTTGTAAATTTGAGAAAAAAACGTAAATTCAAAAAATGAGTTTATATTGGTTTTTAAACAAAAATTTAAAAATTTTACAAACAATTTTTTTTTTTTAATTATTCTTTTTTCAAATAATTTTTTTTTTCAACTAATACTAATCGAGAGGGCAATTCGTAATGCTACTTTAAACCTTAGGGAGGGGATTATAATTTCTAAAATGTGAGGAGTGTCAATGTAATTTACCCAGTGAGGGCAAAATTGGTATTTAAAAAAAATTAAATTGCTGAGAGGAGAATCTGTAATGAAACTTTAAACCTTAGGGGGAGAGATGTAATTTTCAAAAGGTGAGAAGGGAACTGTAATAAATATAAACCTCAGAGGGTGTCAGTGTAATTTACCCTATATAAAATTACTAATTCAGTTTTGTAATTGATGATATGGCTAATCCATTTTTGGTATGATTTGATCATTACTAATTTTGTAAATTATTTTTGTTGAAGCAACTACAGCATGAATTATCGATAATTGAGTAAGTAATGAATGTATTATAAAAAGAATATGGTCTTTTAATATGATTCAATTCAATTAATATGTCACTTGGAGTGTTTTCTATAAAAACAAATATTAAAACTTTTAAGGTATTAAATTTGATTAATAATAGTAGCATCTCAAGTGTTAAGGCTTTAAATTTGATGAACATTATGATTATTATATTTTGTCTCTTAAAAATCAATATAAAATAAAGGAGGAGGATCCCCTCATATTTTGGACTCAGGATTGAAGGGTGTTGTTTGGATCTATAGAGCCGTCGTGGTCCTGTTTTGATGATCTGAACCGTTCATTCAGACATTTTGTACATTTCATCCACACAAAAAATCAGATCGATCCGATAATTGTAACTTATTTAATTTTTCAAGGAAAAAAATAAATAACAATTGTGTTTTTTTAAAATAAATCATATATTTTTTCAGTGAAAAACATAATAAATTGAACAAGTTATAGTTATCGGATCGACTTAATTTTTTGTGTGGATGAAATGTATAAGAGCATCTCCAACCACATCCTCTTCTCAAGAGGATGAAAATAATATTTTTTATTCAAAAAGTAAATATAGAGGAGGTTACTATTCATTCAAATTCCAACCACAAACCTTCATTTTCTTCATTCAAACTCTAATAAAAAAGTAATTTTTGTTCATTAATAAATATTTAATTTTAAAATTTTTGTAAAATATATTTAATATTATACTCATTTTAAAGGTATGATTTTATACTTTTTATTGATGTCAATTTTATAAAAATTAAATTTACACATTAAAAGTTATTTTGAATATAATAAGAAATGTAGAGTAAATAGTGTTTTAGAGGCTCTTTCATTTTGTTCATCCTCCCTTCATATTTGAAGGATCAATCCATCTTCCTGCATTTGGGAGGAAGAAATGAAGGATGGGTTGGAGCTCAAAATTAGAAAGGACTCTTCATATTTGAAGTTTTGAGGATGGGTTGGAGATGCTCTAAAGTATTCGACAAAATAAATGGTTCGAATTATTCAAACAGAGAGCTTGTGGTGGGCCTCGCGGGCCCAAACAGTGCCATTCAATTTAAAATCTGAACTGATATAATCCTTCTTCAAAATAAAAAATAAGATTATTTATTTATTTATATTTATTTATTTTTTTTAGAAAGGAAGATATTAAAGGATTTGGCAAATAATTAATGATGCCGATGGCCAAGGTCAACAATACAAACGTTACTACTTTTTTTTATTGATCTTTTTCGAAAATGGAATCTTTTTATTGTGTTTGATGTGAGGAACCACCATAATTCTCCTCCACGTGTCCACGTGCTTCGTTCAACAAACATTTATTTATTTTTTAGTTTCTAAAAAAAACAAACATTTATTTTACCTAAGAAAAAGTATTCTGTAAAATAGTCTTAAGAGCAGTTGATAGTATTGAAAAAAGTAAATGTAAAAGAGTCTTAAGAGCAGTTGATAGTATTGAAAAAATGAGTAAAAACTGTATTGAAATGTGTGGAATTATTTTGAGATATATAAAAATATATTAATATTATAAATTTGTTGACATTTTATATGTTGTATTAAAATTTTAATTTTTTATATATATATTTTATATCTTTTAATGACAACTACTCAATAAGTTAAGTTGTCGTTAGCATGACTTTTAAATAAATTGTCAAGGTAAGATTTTCTATGAGATGAGTTTACAATTTGTGTAATAGGCATCTCATTAACATTTTCCTTTTTATATATTCTCCTTGTTTAGGCCTGTCCAATTAAAAAGAAAAAAGAAAAAAAAGGAGAATGCATTAGCATCATTAAAGATGTTTTCATCGAGAGATATGGTCCATTAGCCGAGCCTATAAGCTTGGTAGAAAATAAAATAAATTTTTTAAAATAGATTGAAATCTCGACCTGCTAAGCTTAATCCAATAGGCAAATCTATTAAATCTTTTGAGCCAAGCGTTTTGGATAGAGTTTAGACTTAAGATTTTTGAATCCAATCTCACTGTCCTACCAAAAAAAATCTAGCAAACTTAGAGGATGTTTGGGATGATTTAAATAAATATATTTTTTTGACTTTTTATGAAAAAATATGAAATATAAATTGATTTTAAAATGATGTGATAGAGAATTAATATGATCTAAATAAGATAGTTGTAACTTAAATAAAATAATATGCTAAAATAATATATACTATTTTAACACATGCCAAACACTCTCTTAGTTCACAAACAAATTTAAATACCATTTTTATAGTCAATCTTATCTAGACACCAAATGCAAGTGTTTTTGAAATTTCATTTGATCTTAAGATGGGATTTAAGTAATCATCATATCTATTTTCACCTCAAATCCACCTCCTCTACCTAACCATTTAACAAATCCATATGTTCATATCCTTGTCTATATTTTAATGTAAATTTGTCCTAGTGTTCAAACCTTCTTATGTCTTAACTTCTTTTTTTCAAATAGTCGGTTATTTAGAAAGACAAAAACAAGATAAGATCAGACAAGACAATATTATTAAAAAAAAATTATAAATCAATAAAATAGTCATAAAATTACTATGAATGAAATATTTTGTCGTAGAATTATGATAGATATAACTTGTACCAAATATAAGATTGAATTTGTACCATAAATACAAAAAAAAAGTTATAGGATTACAAAAGAATAATGCTAATTGATATACTAATTAGTGTACCAATTGATGATACGTTATAATTTAAGAAGTTTTTAAAATTTGTAATGTGATTAATAAGTGAGATCAATAATAATATTATAACTAGTGTCAACATTAATTAATATACTAATTAGTATATGTAACACCACTGATTATAAAAATAAAATTATTTCTCGACTGTTTTCAACTTTCCCTCAATTGCGAGGAACAGAAAGGTCTACCAACTGATCTGTGCACCCACATGGACATACACGGGTTTGACTTGTGAAGAAGGGAAAGGCCTGTGACATTTCTAAATGAAGATAATTAGGGCACTGTAGCATAGCCCTAGAGTAATTGACAAAACATATCTTGATCAAACAAAATGATGGGGTTAGCATACGCCACCCATACCCCCTTTTGAGTGGAGGCCAGTGGTGGTTTCTTGCTGGGTGGTCCCTCACAACCGACAACCCTAATAATTCATATCAACTTATTACCAGTAGAACATAGTTATTAATGAAGATTCAATAATAAAAGAGTAATACCAAGACTCTAAAAATTTTATTAAAGTTTCTATCAAATGTTATATACGAGTGTGGAATCCACACAATGTGAGTTTCATATGAGTCTCATATCTATGTGACATATTTGATAGAATTTTTAAGATTTTTAACATTTTTTTAATAAAAATATATATACACAATTTTCATACTTTACATATTTTTATATGAGTTTATACTTTTTTTTATATATACATATATATATTTCAAAACAAATGATTTGTTAAGTTGAAAAATAAAAAAAAAGATTGTGATTTATCTCCTTATTTGGATATATTGGAAATAAAAGGAAAGATAATGATTTACATTCTATGCGTTCTTGTTACTACATAAAAACAAATCTTACAAATTATATCACCAAAATAATCTTTTATTATTTATTTATTTAATTGAGTTGTCAAATAAATCAAAATTTCTATATTTATTGTCATTTATCTTCTCTTCAATAATCAAAGTGGTTGTTTGACATGTGTTAAAATAACACATACTATCTTAACATATTATCTTATTTAGGTCACAATTATTTTATTTAAATTAAATCACCTTTCTACCACATTACTTCAAACCCAACTCATATTTCACGTTTTTTCATAAAAAATTAAAAAATATATTAATTTAACACTTCCCAAATAAATAAGTAATTAAGGCCAAAAGAAATCAAAAAATAATTTCACTCTAAATCACATTCAAATGGAGTGTAGGTTAGCAGTTTCCATCAATAAATGGTTAAAATTTTCTTTCAGATTAGACTTCAAGCGCACTAATTACTGACATATACGAGGGCAGATTACTACTTTGTTTTGACATAAAAATGTTTTTTTAAAGTACCTTTTGTGTTTTTTTTTTTGGAAGGGTAAAACGCTTTCAATTATTCACCCAAAAACACGTTTTCAATTGTTTGGACCAAAAAATACGCACTTCTGAGAAAGTAAAAAATTGAAGTATCACCGTCACCATCTCCACCACCCCACCTCCCTATTACGTTAGTTTCAAAATTGTAACTAAATATAAAAAAATTCGTAAACTATTTCCCAAAACAACTAGAATGTTCACATACTTTGTCAGAAAAATAATAAATGAATAAATAAGACACATATAAAAAGAATACAACCCTTGTAAATTTCCTTGTACCAAAGATTATACATTCGACCACCAACCATATCTATATCTCTATGTCTATTAATAAGTGAAGGAGACAAATAAAAACTATCATACAAAGAAAGAACACCAATGGAAATAAAAAAAGGAGAAAAAGAAAAAAAGAAAAAAAAAACAAAAAAAAGGAACCATAAATTTGGAAACAGAAGAGAAAGAAATGAATTGAAACTTGGAAGAAGCTGTCATTGCCGGGTTCTTTGTAACCTAGGTCCAATCATTTTGAGCTCAAACCTCTTCACGGTTCCGGCAACACCACTCATTGTGGTGTCCAAAACATAAGGAGTTTCATCAATTGTGATATTTATGTCATTGATCAACTGCCTGCAAGGCTCCTTCCTCTGGGCTATGGTGCCATGATAATGGAAGTACATAATCCGACCCTCCGTCTTGTGTGTTGTGTTCCCTGCCACATTCTGCGACATGTGGACCCCCGTGGCATACACATTCCGCGGCTGCACTGCATACTTGCGATCCCTCCTTATCCCTTTCTTCCCGTCCCTGTATAATAGCTTCTCAAATCCCCACTTCCTGTGCATTGTACACCACATTAGGCCAAAGGAACATTTTGTGATCGAGGTGTGGTGACTCATTTTTTTGGGATAAAAAAAGATTATGTAAATATTTACTCGGAATCTCACTTTTCAGATTCCATTGTGGAATACAAATTATTATTATTATTTTTTTGGTTGAAGAATTCGCCATGATATAGATGATCTATGCATAATATCATGAAAAATGGATTATATCTGATCAATGCATAGTATAGGTAATAGGTATGAGAAATTATCTACTGCATCTATAAGGTTCAACAACCAAGTTCAATTGCCAAAGTACCAAGTTTGTTGAAAAAGTATCAATCAATGATCAATCATTTAAAAAGCAAAGCTACCAACCATTTCAAAACGGTTCAATTCGATTCCACATGGCATTCAAGATCAAGCAAGTGGGTAAATGTAGCCAAGCTGAGTTAGAAAACCATAACTTACACCTCGTTACACTACGTCTATAAGATTCAACAACCAACTTCAATTGCCAAATCATTGAGTTAGTTGAAGTATCAATCAATGGTCAATCCATGTTACACTTAAAATAAAATACAACCATTTCAAGCTGGTTCAATTCGATTGCAAAAGCATTGAAGATCAAGCAAATGAGTGGATAACAGATGAGACTGAGCAGAGCTAGAAAACAATTTCCCATTAATTAGATTTATTTTATTTAGAATGCATATCACTAGCTAAGATTGGTTGGAAAGCGAGGTGTATGAAAATTTATTTGGATTCCATCCGCCAATCAATTTTGAAAGCGACATCCTTGGAATACTTATTTGTACCACCCTAAAATCATTGAGTCCCAATAATCATTCTATATCTTGCATCAACATGCATCATTAGAGGTCACAAAACTATCATCATTCCAACAATTTCTTCAACACAATACTTTGAGGAAATCATGATTCTGATGACAAAATGAATAGCCAAATTCAAAGTAGGAAGTTAGAACCACTCTAGGTAAAATAATAATAGGAAACCCTTGGAACGTCTAAATCATGAAAAACAAACAAACCACTACAAAACAAGTTCTAACACAGCCCACCTCCACTAGGCCCAAATAAAATGAAACATCAGGAAGAATCTGAACTAATAACACCGCGGCAACGAGGCAACAAATACAAACATGTCCACACCCCTTGAACATAAGAAAATATTCAACATCATAAATATATTTTTGAGCTTAATTTCGACATCAAATATAAAACTTTAAAATCACTCAAACCACCACTATATTGTAATGTGCACCTGTCACCCTCAATTCCATGAAGGCAATTATGGGTCCAGATACCGTCAATGGACAGCTCAATACCTTACCTCCCCACATGCATTGCATAAGAAATAATCATTATGATAATAACGCTACAATATTTTTCTAGGTATTTTTGTGTCTTAAGTTCTTGGTTAGTCCACACACTTCTTCCGGATATTTTTCTATGTGGGGGTTCTTGGCCACCGACATTACTTTAGTAATTAAGACATGGGTCAATCTTAACATTAAATTATACGTTTATTAACATTTGGCCAGCTAATTGAGTCTAACTTCAAAATTAAACTCCAATTTTTGGTGATATTTGAGTCCAATTCTTTGGATCCTAAAACTAAAAATCATCCAAATCCTACTCTATCAAAAGGAATTACCTAGATTTTTTGATGATCTTTCGTGTTCTTACAATGTCAAAAAGTCAAAATTAAACAATCAAATTGGCAATAGTAAACAAGTAAATTGCGAAAATAAAAACAGAGCATTTACCGGTAAGTTTTCCGGGCATCGTCAGAGTAGCAGAGCTTGCTGGACATAGTCATCTGTTCAATGGTGAATTGGGTAAAATCCAAGAGCGAATCTGTAACAGATTTGATAGTACTCTTGGGAGGAACAAAAATGTACTCATCAACATCAAAAAAGAACATCCATTTCGCATCAAATCGATATCTATGCAAACAATCATTGACTACGAGAAACTGGTTATGGTAGTACCCATCAAACCTCTCTTGCTCTCTGATATCGTGCAAGGTCACATAACCCTTCTCCATCCATGGCTTCAAAACCTCCATAACCTCCGGGTGAGCCCCACCAGCGTCGTGAATCACGAAATGAGACCTCTCACCGAACAGCCTCACATGGTAGGCCAGCCATTCTCGAATTCTCTGTGGACTCAAGTTTCCATACAAAGACGACCCACAATAGAGGTAATCGTACTTAGGCCGTGATGTGAAGATTGATGGGTTTAAGCTTCCGGGTGATTCGGACAATGCTTCAATGGTGTCGGTGACGTTGGAGTTTCGATCTCCGCCGCCGTTGGTGGAGGCGTGGAGGAGTAATTTTCCGCCGGAGCCGCCGTGGCCGACGGAGGAAGGGAAGGTGCAGTTGACTACGACGACTGTGTAGACGCGGCCGTAGCCCCAATCAGTGAGGATTTTGCGGCCGACGGTGGTGGTGGTGGTATAGGTGGTGGTGTTGTGGGGGACCCATTCGCATTGGTAGGAAGGTTTGCCGAAGACATGGAGGGGCTTGGAAGATAAACCCATGACGGCAAAGGTGTTGAGTCCGCCTCTGTAAGCGCTCATCAGGACGAAGTTGTAGGCGGCGGCGCCGTAGGGGTTGAAATTGCGCTTGATGATTCCGTTCTCGACCACCTCGTCCTGGTGGAAAGACGGCGGAGATGGGAGGACGGGGAGTGGTTGGGTGGAGTTGGAGATGGAGGTGGTGGTGGAGACATTGGAGACGCAGTTGCGGAGATCGGAGGGTGAGAAAGAGAAGCGAGAAGGGAGGAATTGAAGAACAGTGGCTAATGAACAGACGAAGAGGAGAGCTGAGATTAGGAATTTGAGCTCTGCAACACAGTTCCAAGCTAACCCAACAAACATCTTCTTCTCTTTCTCTTTCGCCATTGTTGAAGCTTTTTAGAGCTACTTCCACAGAGAGAGAGAGAGAGAGAGAGAGAGAGAGAGCAGATTCTTCACAAGAAAGTTGAGGAACAGTGCACAAGTACCAAAACCCGAACCAGAACAACTCCCTCTCTCTGGCCTCTTTTGGGAAGAGATAAAAAATCTGATTTTCAGATTTTTTATCTCCTCTTCTCTCACAGAAAAGCTGATTATAATCTGCTTATAATCAGCTTTTCACCAAAAATCAGATTATAACCATCTTCCCAAAACACCCCTCTATCTTCTCTGTTTCTTTTTTATGGAGTAATATTAGGAATCATAAAAAATATATCATGAAAATTATCATAAAATTTTTTTTACCCTTAAATTATATATAAGAAAATATTACATACTAATCAAAGAATAAATAATTTTTATTGAACATTTTATAATTTTTTTTTTTATGATCCTTAATATTATTCCTTTTTTTGTGGCTGGCTCTGTTTAATTTAGTTAATTAATTTTGTGTGATAAAGATTAGGAATTAAGAAGTTATATATGGGGATATGTAAATTTAAGGAAGATTCTTGTTACTTTATTTATTTTAATATCAACATTTATATTTTTAATTTTTTAATGTGCATGAAAAAACGTGTCATGTTTTTTTTAGATATTAAAAAAAAATTAATGTACAATTATCAATGCGACGGTTACTTTAAAAATTATTACCAAAATACAAAATATTTCTTTCTGTCCTTAAATATTATTTTAGAGAATTTAAAGTGTTGTTTATAATAATTTAAATAAGTGTATTTTTTTAGTTTTTATAAAAAGATATATAGAAAAGTAAAGAGATAATATTACCTAAAAAAGATTAAAAAAAATACTTATAGAGCACACTCTAAACAAACTCTAAAGATCCATTTGATTTACTTTTAGAATTATGATTTGAATGTAGAATTGTATTTTGAGCTTTAAATTTTTAAATCATGATTTGAAAAGAAAATATTTATTTGGTTATAAATTTTGAAAACAATTTTAGGATGATTTGTAATTTTTTATGATTGATTAATGTATAGAATATGAGATGACATAAGAGAAGAGAGAAGAGATGAGAGAAAAAAAAGTGATTGATTGATTAATAATAATAATAAAAAAAAAGGAGTAGTTTTGAAAGTAATTTTGAATTATATTTTAAAAATATATTTAATTAATATGTTTTATTCAAATCATGCTTTAAAAACAGAATTGAGTTTTGAAAAATAAATCAAACGCTACTTAGCCTCCGTTTGGAAAGTGGGTTGGATTTTTGGCTTTTTTGACTTTTTTCGCTTGGGCTAAAAAGCTTGGTTTGTGAAGGATTTTTTGGCTTTTTTGACTTTTTTTGTGAGAGAAGAGTGTAATGATTATGAGTTGGATGTGATGTTTTGTTTGTTGTGACTAAAATAGCCTATTTTGTCTTTTGTGGCTAAAATAGCCAAAAAAGCCCGTTTAGCTCTTGCCAAACGAACCCTTAATTTTTTTTGATATTAACTTTTCAAAACTATCATTTGATTTAAAATTAAAATAGTATATATATATATATTTTTAAATATCAATTGTTACAAGTATACTTTTTGCATATATCAATATTAATAAATTTAGAAGGGCAAAATAAGAAATTCATATTATTTTAGTCATTAATTTTTAAAAATAAATTAATATTTTAAAATAATAAAAAATAAAATAAGAAACTAATATTTTAAGACAGTGAGTACAAAAGATGTAAATTAACATTTTTATTTTTTTAAAATTAATAAATTAACTTTTTAACCAATTCTCAAATGAAACCTATGTCAAATTATTTTGATGCATTAATGTGGGGCAAACCCAAATTTAACAATTGCTGAAACAGTAAGATGCAATCCTAAAAGTTTTGTCCACAATTTTACTCAAAATTACCATATAATCACATACAAGGTAACTTTTTACTCATGGGTAAATAGAATAATTATTGCTAAAATTTAACAAACTTTCTCTACCTCTCTATTGACTCCTGCTGTATTTAGATAATAAATTTAAATATATATTTAAGAATAAAAATATGAATAAAATATAAGTTATTTTTTTATTAATTTTTATAAAATTATATTTAAATTCATAATTATAACACATAGTTAGTGAATGGAGTATATGAATTGGGAAAAGAAATGTAATAAAAGGGTTTTTATAAACAATAATAATAGCTGTTGATTAACTGGGCCGAAACCGTGTTCAGTGTGAGTGCTATATTGGTATTTTGACTATTTGTTCATGTTGTTGTATGTTTTCTACTTGGGTTGTCCCTTTGCTTTTTGGATATTTCATTATTCTTCACATATTCTTCAAATTCTTCATTACTCACCCAATATTTTTATTTGCTTTTCAATTATACTCCTCCTTTGGACCCTTTGCCTTTTCTAGCCTCTAGGTCATATTGCAACCTTTTTATTTTTTATTTTTTTAAAATTCTTATTGAAGGAAAAAAAATAAAAATAAAGTAAAGTGAATGAAGATAAAGTTGTTTCTTTTGTTTTTCCTTGCTTCATAAATCTAAGATCCTAACATTAAGGGTGTGTTTGATTTGACGGACTGGATAAAGGGATATTAGAATTCATCGGACTTGAATCTTAGGACTGTGAATCTCTCGAACTATTTGGTTGGATTTGATGTGTATCCCGTATTTGTTTTTTCATGGGATTAGATGTATAGAAATGACTATTTTTAATGAATCCAATATTTGATTTGACGGACTGAGTAAGATAAATGAACAAAGGACTATTTTACCATTTTTCAATTGTTTACTAAGTAATAGCAATATTAAACATATCTTTAATATTTTAATTATTTTTAGCTAGATTAAATAAAATATTATTTTATTTTATTTTTTACACAATTAAATAAATTTATTTTTTACAAATTAAATAAATAAAATATCAATAAAAATGTATATGTTATTTTTAATTAAAATTTTAAATAAATTTATTTTTAAAAATAATAATAATTAAACAATGAAATTAAATAAAACATCTATTAAAATTTAAATAATGAAATTAAATAAAATATAAACAAAATTTTAAAATAAAACATCAATAAAATATCTATAAAAAATTAAATAAATAAAACATCAATAAAAAGTTAAATAAAATTATTTTATTTTTAAATTGAAACATTTAAATTTTATTGAATTTTACTAAATATAATACATAATTAAATAGTAAATGATCAAAATGGTAATTTTACCACCTAATCCCAACAGTTGATAGTCTCCCGAAAATTGTCCCCCCCCAAAGGATACAATAGTCCTCCATATGAGGGATAAGGAGTCCGGCTGGACTCCATATCCGGCGAACTAAAAATAAATAAATACCGGATTGAATGCTTCTTCCAAATTACAATCCGCATAGTAAATAGTTTCCCCCTTATCCCTCCAATCAAACACACCGTGTGTTTGTTTGGACAGACTGGATAAGGGGGGATTGTAATCCATCGGACTGTTAGTCCTGGGATACATTGTTCCCGGACTATTTGGTTGGACTGGATTTGTATCTTATGTTTGTTTAGTCATGGGATTAGATGTCTGGATTGATTATTTTAGTGAATCCAATATTTGGTTGGATGGACTAGATAAGAATAAATGTTCAAAAGACTATTTTACCTTTGTAATTATAATTTTTATTTAATATATAATTTTAAATTTGTAATCTATAATTTATAATTTAACAACATTAAAAATTTTAATTTATAAGGCCATAATTTTTAATCTATTATTTTCAATTAAATTAAATTTATAATTTATATTTTTATTTAATATATAATTTTAAAAAAACACAAAAATAATTTTATTTAACATATAAATTTAATTTTTTATCAACACTAAAAAAATTATAAGGCCATTATTTTTAATTTATTATTTTTAAAAATTAAATTTATAATTTATATTTATATTTTTATTTAATATATAATTTTAAATTAATAACACTAAAAAAATAATTTATAAATGTTCAAAAAACAATTTTACCCTTTTCCAATTGTTTATTAAGTAATAGCATGAAAGTAAAATGAACATTTCACACATTAGTCCCATGATATACCAATTCCATAGAAATAATCTCACCCTTCCTCTTACGATACAATAATCCCTCATATGAGGGATTAATAATCCGAAGAAACTATTAATTCAGAACAAAAAAATTAAACCAAATAATAAACTACTAGTCTGAATGAACTAATAGTCTAATCCGATAGAATAATTCCTCAAAACACACACACTCTTAAGAGTTCATTTATTTAGATGCCAAAAGGATTTATATTCTTATTTGCTTCTCCATTGTACTCATCCTTGGGACATTTTCCCTTTTTTAGCCTCTAGGTCATATTGCAACCTTTTGTTTGTTTTTAAATAAATTTTTGTACTAAACGAAAAAAATAAAAAGAAAATAAAGGAAAAGAAGGTAAAGTTGTTTCTTTCATTTTCCTTTTTTTTCATAAAATTAAAGACCCTAACATTAGAGTTTAAATCCTAAAAAGATTGATATTCTTGTTTGCTTTATAATAATATACTTCTCCTTTGGATCCTTTTGTCTTTGTTCTAGACTCTAGGTCATATTGCACCCATTTATTTTATTTTTATAATTTTATGATTAAAGACAAAAATAAAAAAAGAATAAAGTGATATAATAAATCTAAAATTCCGCGTGTGTGAGACCCACGCGTGTGTAGGTTCTACACAGATGTGAGTGATTTGTAGAATAATTGGAAATTACAGTAACAAAGTTTACACACAAAAAAAAAAAAAAGAAGAAAAAATATTAGAGTAGCCAACAAAACTCTAACATGGTCCAAGAGTGAGGGTGAGCCAACATTTGAAAAATACAAAATGGGAAGACAAAAAAGGAATTCAAGGAAATGAGTAAGTGAATTCATAATATAAAAAAGTAACAGGGGTAGCGGTGCAAAAAAAGGAGGTTTATTTTTGAAAAATACTATAAGTACTAAATTTTTTACTAAATAAAGAATTAAATATCTTACATAAATATAAACTCTACAATTTTATAGACTCTACAATCATATGAGATATTTAATTATTTATTTGGTAAAAAATTTAATGTATTTACCTTACTTTTTATTTTTATTACTCTTACTTTGGCCCAATTTGGTAGAGTTGTGGGAAAGTAATTATAAATTATAACTTAACAGTTTATAGCTTATAACTGTGAACATAAACTGATTTTTGACTTATAAATTAAGTTTCTCCTCCTCCACTCAAAAAATAAATTATTTTTTATAAGTTGAACCAAAAATATTAAAATAACTTAAATTAAATTAAAAGTTGAAATAAGTTAAAAATAAATTCTACCGAACAGGGCGTTTGATTGGTTGAATAAAGAAGGAACACGTGGAGGCAGATAGTGTGGGAATGGTCTTGGAAATGATAACGCCTGTCCAAAAGACGCCTGTCTCTTCCTTACCTTTTCTCTATTTTATGTTTTTGATCAAGACAATCCATGATTTAAAAAAACAAACAAACAAAAACATAATGCGACAAATCATGTATAATTGATGAGTATTAATAATTAACCACATAAATTTTAAAAGTAAAAACTACAACTGCTAACGTGTCCTTGATAACACATTTAATTTTCAATTTTTTGTTTAAAAGAAATAGAAAATAAGTTTTTAATTTTTTTATTTATTAAATAAAAGAGTATTTGAGATACAAAAATAATTTGAAAATAAAACAAAATAAACATGTTTGTTGAGTTGGTGAAGGTGGTCGTTGACAGTAAATAGTGGACAAATGTAATGGTTGAAGATGACTGTCAGTATTAATACTCAAAGTGACATAAAGTATTTTAAAATTACGAGTCATAATTAATTAGTTAACAAAAGATATTCAAAACTCGTTACAACTTGTTAGTATTCGGTCGAAAGATGGTAGAAATTAGCCAAAGTTAGATGGTGACTGGTGGCGGCAATAATTCGAAGTGATGGGAGAAAAAAAAAAGTTAAAAAATTATTAAAACGTCATTAAACAAGGCTTAAAAGTATAATTTTAAAAGACCAACATCAATTGAAAGCAAATTCACTATTCAATATGTGATATAATATAAATTTAAATTTCTTGCGGTATTATTCACATATTTTGCTTTTGAAATATTTTTTAAGTGTATTTTGATTGAGCTAGTAGTTACATTGCTAAGCTAGATTTCTTTTGCGACGTGGCACCACATCCAGGCCTCACCGATTTCTCACAGTCTACGAGGCAATGCGTCAACTCGGACATGGGCCTAAGCATTGGGCCATTGGCCTTTTTCCCATTTCTTTTAGGGGGAACAAATTGGCCTTTTTTTTTCATGAAACATTTTGCCACCCAAACACCTTGCTCTAGGATGGATAAGAGAAATAAGTAGGTGTGATCTTATGATTTATTTATTTATTTTATATTAATATTAGTTTTAAATTAACAATAAAATATATAAGTTTAAGCCTTCCTCTATATTACTGTCTGTGTATACCTAAGTTTGAGTCTATAAGGAAAATAATTTCTGATGGATAGCTATTAGCCTAGCCATTACAGACCAAAGCCCAATAGCTATTGGGGACCATTTGGGCTCAGGCCTAATCCAGTGTAAATTAATTTATTTTTTTAAAAAATTACTACAAAAATGTTATAAACAATCCTAATAAGCTCTACAAAACAAGACTGTATGCCAAATTGCCAATACATTGCACCTTGATAAAGCATCCAATGAGTTTGGCCCCCTACACATGATTCTTGGTCAGCCACTTGGTTCAAGAATCAAAACTCTTGGTATTGAAAAAGTTCACGTTACCAACACAGAAATCGTTCATCAAATCAAAGTGAATCTTATAATTAATTTTGTAATTGATTTCGGTCTAAATAAAAGAATTATTTAGCATTTTATAACAGTCCATGAAAAATGCACTAGCACGAGTATGTAAGATGTTGTTTGTTCCTTTGGTTTGCTTTGCCTCCCACAAATGCATGTATGCAGAACGCGGCGGAGCCACCACGTGCTAGAGGGGGTAGCTGCCCCTCATTTTTACAAGTTTAGCAGACATGCAGTGTTGTAAATGAATCGAGCTAAGCCGAGCTTTGCTGAGCTCGACCTCGGCTTGTTTATTTATCAAGCTCGTTTATTGAGTTCGAACTCAGCTCGATAAAAATCTGGGCTTCAGCTCGGCTCAGCTCGGCTCGGCTCGATAATTATTTTTTTAATATTATTTAAATAAAAAAATTATTTATATTATTTAATATATAAATAATATATTTATTATATAATTTAAATAAAGATAAACGAGCTGAATTTATGCGAACTCGAGTTCGGCTCGTTTACTAAATGAGCCTAATAGTTGAGCTTGAATTCGGCTTGTTTACTAAATGAACCGAGCCGAGCCGAGCTTGTTCATGAACAGTTCGGTTCATTTGCAGCCCTACAGACATCCCAAATGTTCAGTAAAACGTTCACATCATTGCTTATTAATTTGTTAAGATTATATATCAATGTTTATTGTTTATCCATCACTTTTATTCTTTAATTTCATTGAATTTTTCTTACTTAATTTGAGGTAATTTCGCACAACCATGCTTCTTGGTCAAGCAAGTTGAGCAGCAACCGAGCATGATACGGTCAAGTATACGACCCAAGTGTGCACTTTTGGGAAAATAGTTGGACAAGGGATATGATCCCGCCCAGGATGAAGGTAGCTGCATAAAACTCTCAGCGGTCATTTCATGTAATATAAAAGGTTCCTTAGCTTGCTAAAAGTGGCACGCAAACTTTAGTATCCTCACTATCACTATATTGAGAATTTAACTTTTCAAAGTACAGACTTAAGTATCGGAGTGTCCCTAACTGATCACTCCAATTGGCAAGAACTCACTATTTGTGATTGTAGGTTCAGTATTGATTCCATTCAGTACGGTATATTTTTCTCCACACAATATTTTTATTCCATAGAATTTTTAGAGGATCCAAGATTGAGAATTTTGTTTGTTCGTTAATTTTGTTTTCTAATGAGCATTTTTTAATTTGTTAATGAACGATTACTCACATGTTTTTAGGTGGAACCTTGGTTCTAACACGAACCAAAACTTGGAACGGTTTTCCCCCCTCTGGATTGATTTCATAGCTCTGCTGCTGAAAGCAGGCAAGCACGAAAACAAGCAATTACATATTGATTTCTTAGCTCTGTTGAAGATTTCTTTATCTCTGTTGCTAAAGATAATCATTTGTTCTTACTCGAGTAAAAAAGGGTATAATTCTTTTGTCTTTCGATTTATATTAAAGCAATGACTTATGTGCCAACATTTATATATGTTTGTATGGTTTGCAACTTTGTGTAACACAACGTGTTTTACGAAAGTAAAAGACGTTGGAACAGAATGTAAAGCTGAAAGAGCACATGGACAAGATGCTTAACTTGTGTAGCTAACATTAGAAATTCAAGCCCAAAAAAGTGTAAAAAAGTAAACATCATGGAAAACATCGCATACCTTAGAAGCACTCACAAACACCACAACACTGACATATGATACACAAAGCCTAACATTCCCTAGCAATGAAAAAGAGATGCCCGAGTCTAATTTTGAGTCTGAGTCTTAATCTAAGTTTGCGTTTAAATTGTATTAAAGCTATGACTTATACACCAACATTTATACAAACATGCTCTTATATATGTTTGTATGGTTTGTGACTTTGTGTAACACGACACGTATTACAAAAAGTAAAAGACATTGGAACAGAATGTAAAGGTAAGAGAACACATGGACAAGATGCTTAACTTATGCAACTAACGTTAGAAACTCAAGCCTAAAACAAGTGGAAAAAAAATGTACACATATTTTGAGCAAACATTGCATACCCACCCATAATAGTACAATCAATACAATAAAAATGTAAAAGACATTGGAACAGAATGTAAAGGTAAGAGAGCATGGACAAGATGCTTAACTTATGCAACTAACATTAGAAATTCAAGTCCAAAACAAGTGGAAAAAAAATGTACACATATTTTGAGCAAACATTGCATACCCACCCATAATAGTACAATCAATACAATAATTAGAAGCACTCAAACACTCCACACTAACATATGATACACAAATACACAAGACTCTGTAACCTTCCCCCTAAAATCAAAGGTTAGAGCTATGGAAAAGAGATGCCCGAGTCTGATTTTGATTCTGAGTCTGAGTCCAATCTGACAAATTCCTTGCCACCATAGAGCATTGAAGCATTTTTTTTACTTCATGTACAGCCTGTTAAAAGAGCAAAGCAAAGCAAATAATGGAGGAGATGTGGTGGTCACAAGTTGTGAAAGTCATAGGCTCACCAAGCACATGCCCTGCCTTTCCTCTGCCCACCCTGCACATGCTCTCTGTCCCCACACACAAACAACACACACACCAACTACTTTTATTCCTAACCCACCTCAGCTAATCACTGTCATTGATTTAAAAACTTACAACAACTTATGTATATTAACTATGCACACCACTAAATCAATCCAAAACCTAAATTGTGTAGTTAGAAGTTGGGTCATACTTTGTATATTGGCTTATTAATTCTTTTTCTTGTCAAACCATATGATCTTGTCATGTCATGTCGTGTCATTTTTTATAGAGCGGGGTTACAGTAGCAAGCGGAGATGCCAACACAAGACACTTTACGTGTCGCGGACAGGTGATCAGGTGGTCGTTGGTGAGGCCGGCCGCTTGCATGAACGAGTGCATGACGGTGGGGCCCACGAACCGGAAACCTCTTCTCACCATATCTTTGCTCATGGACTCTGATTTGGAAGTCTTCACAGGGATCTTGTGGCATGACTTGTATTGGGTGGCAATGGGCTTGTGATTCACAAATCCCCACAGATACTTTTCAAATGATCCGAATCCCTTCTTGATCTGTAAATGAGTTCAAGAATTCAATAACATAATCAACTATAATAAGTATAAAAAAAAAACAAAAAAAATGCAGGAAAGTGAGTGCTAGTAAAGAAAGTGATTTGAATCTGAATCCATAACATTAATTTGATCCTTTACCTCAAGAATACGGTTAGCATTGTCAACAACGCCGCGGATTAGGCTTAATTCTATGCCATAATCAGCACTGATGGAAGAAATCTTCTTTTCAGGAAACTTTGAAACTGTTTCTGCATCAAATCCCGAGAAGGCATCCCTGTGGAAAAAAGGAAAACAGCATAACTAAACACGAAACTCATGACTCGTCAAGTAGTAGTGGGAGCCTCATGCACACTTAACTATCCTTTTTTAACCGATTCTTTTTTTTTGAGTATTATGCGAAAAAAAATACCCACCTGAAAATTTGTCGTTTCTTCAAGACTGAAGTCCAATCTGATCCAACTTGAGCACCGGTCAATACTAGCAATTCAAATAGCAGGCTGCGTACGTAGCAAAAGCAGATTAGAATTTCATATATCGACTAATATCAGACAGTATCAATCAATATATCAATAAATATCAATATCGAAAGTCCAAAAACTCTAACAATAGATATGAGTAAGAATGAGAGAGAGAAAAAGATTGATTGATCCTTACTTGTCATCATGGACAGGGACTCCCCATTCCTCATCATGGTAAGCGACATAGATAGGATCTATAAAAAGACAATACCAATTCATCATATTTCAGCACAACCTTTCATACTGAAAAAAACACACAAACCAAACAAAAATCTTTCCATCTTCTTTCAAAAATTTTAGTCCAATTGGTAACGTCCCTCTAGAAATTATGCTGAAATTACAGAGCAAAAGTCTCTTCAAAGTGACTGACGAGTTGACACCCAATTTGAAATAGTCCATTTTCTTTTGAATGAACCATTTTGCTCTTATGTTTGTCCCTTGTTAACGAATATTATTAATTGGATTGAATTATGACAATGTGAAAAATTAAAAGTAAAATTTATACAATTAAAACTACATGAACCAAACTAACGCAAGAAACAAATTACATAGATCACGGGGTATAGTTTGCTATTTATTTATTTATTGTTTCTTCAAAGAAAGTGACTATTAAAAATTTTGCATTACCTGAATTACTTGTGATAAAACTGCATCGCTTCTCCTCTCTAACAGTTGCAGCAGAGTCAAGAGGCACCACCATGCCTTCAAATTTACCAGACTTAGTTCTTCCATAGTGAGCAATCTTCATCTTCCTCTGCACTTGCATAATCGCCACCTGTTCTCTCCTCGCCGCTGCAATACTTCCGGGGGCCTCCACTATCACAGATGAAGGAAACTTCAATGCAGAAATCTCCACCACACCTCCACCTCCACCACCACCACAATTCTTTGACTTCTTCACCGGTGTCGTGGCAGCTTTAGCAGTGTTCCTTGGTGTCACCACCTTTTCAGAACTAGATGTCAAAGGGTCATTCCCTCTCTTGGCTGCCTTTAGCTTGGGAGATATTGGAGGTGTGACGGGCTTAACTTTAGTATTAGTACCAATAGTAGTAGTACTATTTGGTGATGACAAAAGTTGAATTTGTGGAGAAAATGACTTTGGGTAAGAAGAAGACTTCTTAACCGAATCGCGGCAGTCTAAGGGAGAGACTACGCGGTTGGAGGCCGGTTGAAGAACCGGCCTGCCATTGATATCAGAAACAGTAGTGTTGCTGCGTTGCAGTTTGGACTTAGAAGAACACATTTTGCTATATGCTTCCTTTGTTTTTGTTTTTGTTTTTGTTGTTTTGGTGGGAGAGGAGAGAAAGAGAAGTGAATGAATTAAAAGATGTGGGATTGGGGAAGGCGGTTTATAAAAGAGGAAGGTGGGACAGGTTTAGGGGAAGTGGTAACATGGGGGAGTTGGGGACTGCCATACAAACAGGCCCTCTTGTGAGGGGCACTACCTTTTGCTAACGTGACCACGAGGATGACACTGACACCCTCCTTATTGGGTCCCACTTTTAGAATATCATCTAGCAAAATAATTTTAAAATAGAAATTTTATGCCATAATATGATTTGGGTTTGTCTTTAATTCGACTTTAATGCGTTTTACTATCCGTTTCGTGACTTGTATGATCTGATTAATGAGCATATCATCCGACTTGATATTTGTATTTGGGTTTATTTTTATACACTTTGTTAATTTTGAATCATTATGTATGTTTTTTTGAACTAAAAAAAAGACGTTTTGTGAGACATCATAGTATTTGTGGATCTTGATCTTGCGATAATCAGTCAGATTTAATCCAACTTAAAGAAGGGCCCACTATTAGGGCAAATAGGGAATGTATCAACCTCTAACACAGCAGGTAGAGTCACGATCAGAATACGACATGATCAACTTCAACAATTAGTATTTCCCTTAATTGGTTGAATCATTATGTATATTAAGTTATTTCAAAATCGTCTGTTTGATAACGTTTACGTTTTTAGTTTATATTTACAAAAATTTTATAAACTGGTTTTTGTTTATTTTTAGAAAAATATAAACTACAAACGCGTTTGGTTTTAGACAAAATATTTAAAAAAATTTAAAAATATAAAAAAGAGTGAGAAATGGCAAGTAGTGGCGGGTGGTGGGTGGTGACGAGTGGTGGCGGCGGAAGACGGTGGTGGAAAATGATGGCGGGTGATGGTGGCGGCGGAAGACGGTGGTGGAAAATAGTGGCAGGTGGTGGGTGATAGTGGCACAAGATGGTGGTGGAAAGTGGTGGGTGGTGGTGGTGGTGGTGGCGGAAGACGGTGGTGGAAAGTGATGGCAAGTGGCGGGTGGTGGTGGCGACGGAAGAAGGTGGTGGAAAGCGGTGACGGGTGGGTGGATGGTGGATGGCGGGTGGTGGGTGGGTGGGTGTGGTGGCCGGTAGGTGGCGGGTGGTGGTGGTGGGTTGTGGGTGGTGGTGGTGGTGGTGGGGTGGCAGGTGGGTGGTGGGGGATGGGTGGTGGTGGCGAGTGGGTGGTGGGTGGCGGGTGGTGGTGGCAGGTGGGTGGTGAGTGGTTGTGGTAGGTGGCGGCGAGGGGTGGGTGGTGGTGGTGGCGGCGGAAGACGGTGGTGGAAAATGGTAGCGGGTGGTGGCTAGTGTTGGGTGGTAAAAAAAAAAATTGAAAACTCAAAACGGAAACATATTTTTTGAGTTTACATTTTTTGGCTAAATTTATAAACTGAGACCACTGATTTATAAATCAAAAATTTACTAAACAAGTTTTTATTTGAGTTTTTAAAATTTTTGTAAATATAAACTGAAAATTGAAAATGTAAGTGTTACCAAACGGCACGTAACCTATATGATGCTTAACTTACACTATCTGAATTTTTTTATTTTATTTTATAGATGGGCACTATCTGATTAATTGGTCTATTTTGATCCAATTTGTTAAAATCTAAGGTTAAGATGATCTTACGAGTTTCCGTAAGAGAGTTAGAGAGAGAAAAGGGAAGGGGGTCATTGTAATCTCAATACTCATAATAAAATTCTTTTGTCATATCCTTCACTCATAGACTTAGCCTTATGATTGTATTTGTGTGTTTGTTCTGTTTTAAATATTTTTTCATTTTCAAACAGAATACTTCAGAAAAATAATGTGATAGTAATATCTTTATAAAATAATAAATCGCTTATGAATTTTTTAATTTAAAATGAATAGATACAAATCTACAGCATTATTTTATGCAAATTTTTCGTATAATTTTTTTATGTCATTGTATATCTTGAAAGATGCATTCTATTCTACAGAGAGGAAATTGAAGGGATATTGGTGGTGATGGTGGGGTGGTGGTGATGCCACTGCCAGTGCCACCCCCTGTGCTGGACCCATCTACCCTGATCCTTGTGTGGCTTTACTGCTGAGGAGTCCAGGCCATGCCAGCCCTCTGCCCAATCCCAAGTTGGAGTGGGGGTGAAGGCTCCTGGCCCATATAAAAGTCCAATCATTGCACTTTTTCCTTTATAGCTGTCTAAAATTCTGTCCTTTTTTCCTCTCAATTTCCACCCTATAAGTTTAGGGACATAAAAATAAGAGTAAATTACACTTTGCTCTTTTCATGTTTGTTTATTTTTTATTGTAGTCTATTTTTTTGATTAAATTTTTATTTTGGTCTTTAAAATTTGTTTGTTTGTTCGTTTATTTATTTTTTTTCTTCTTCTTACTTTGACTCTTCATATTTCAAGTTTTTTTTTTAATTTATTTCTAAAACTAACTTTTATTTAAAATTAGACAAAAATGTCACGATAACTGTCGCATAGCATAAAAAATATAATTTATATTGGAGTTTCAATTTGTGTCAATGGTGTGAGTTATATATAATAAAATATTTTTATGTCACGTGATTGTTAATATGTTATTCTTTGTTTAGTTTTTAACCGAAATTAGCTTTATGTGTAAACTAAGAAAAATTTGAAACATGAAAGTCCAAAATGGAAAAGTGGCCAAACATAAAGGAGGCAAAGTGTAAATTACCCTAGAAAAATCATAGAATTAGATATATAAAATAAATAAATGAATCGAATATTTAAGAAGTGACCCCTACAACTAAATCTCATAAAATTTTATCTAGTCATTAATTTTTTGTGCCCGACTCCTTATTTGATTTTTGTGTTAATAAAAAAAGAGGGATTAGTTTATAATTGAAGATCAGTTTTTAGTTTAGTTGTTGGAACTAATCAAAATAATAATAAGTGATCAAAAGTCTGAAAAAGGCTTATGAGAGACTAAAGTTGACATTTCTATTTTTGATCAAACGTCTCTTATGCACCTTGCTGGCTTTAGGATCAATTAACGGTTATATGCAATGGTCCACCATTTGTAGAAAAGATTTTCCATTATTAATTAATTAAATAAATGAAGATTGGAATCAAAAGAAACCATATTCTTATTGAACAACTTGGAATATGGCACCTACATGTGAATAAAAATGCCACCTTTGTGACTAATTAACTGTGTTTGGATATCAAATTTGTGAAGAATTTTATGAAAAAAAAAAAAAAAAGAGTATTCCTTTTCTATACATGTTTAGTTGGGATCAATATTTCTCCTCAATAATTTTGATGTGGTAGTCCAATGATTAAATTTTAAAGTTGAAACAAAATGTGTCTCATTATTATAACAAAAACCACAACAAGATCATTGTAAAAAGAGCATTGATAGAGACCCCCTCCAATCACCACCCCCACCACCCCACACACACGTGGTGGGTGGTGATTGGAGGAGAAGGGAAAAAAAAAAAGTAAAAGAAAAAGTAGCCAATCAAAAAAGAGAGAGGGTCAAAGGGGGTGGGGGGAAAGGGGGTCTTAAACATTTTTGTTATAAAAAAAGAATGACAGAAGATCCAAATCAATTTTCTTTATGTTTTCCTTAAATATAAGTTTCCCCATAACTGTTTTCTTGAAAGAAGTATTTTTCCTAAATCATTTTTTGTAAAAAATATATGATTTTTTGTACACAAATTTCTTTCTTATAAATTGAACAATCATAAATTCAAGATTCAAACATTTCGAATTTATTAATATTATAGGAGGTTGGAGATATAGGGTTTAAAATATTATTTTTCTTGGAACTTGGGGTTCAAAATCTGATTTTAAAAAAGAGTTCACCAAACAGTGGCATGGCTAGAATCAATTCATCAATAATTTCAGTTATACGCGGTTGGGGTCTAATACTTCACTCCTTCCTTGGTGGTTCCTTTTCTCTGTATTTTTCTCTTTTTTTTTTTTCAATCCCCCTTTTTTTATTAGGAGGAAATCTCATGCTAGAAATTTCACATGATATTGAATTGAATCTTCCAAGAACTCTACAATTCCCTAATGAAATCAAGTACAACCCAATAATATGGTGTGGATGATGTGGTGGTTGAGATGGTGGTGATGGTGGGAAAGTGGTGGCAGCGTTGCAAGTGAGATGGTGGTAGAGGCAGCACTAATAGGATATAATAGTGGTGGTGGTGACAAAATGATTGTGTTGGTGGGATTCTTGTTTGTCTCAATAGGTTTCGAAAATATTTTCCTAAGTTCAAAAAGTGTAATTTTTTTTTTGTTTTGTTTTTTGCGCCACGATTAACTCTCTTTTTTTCTCTTGATTTTTGTTTTATATTGTATTCAATTCAAAACAATTAGTCTAGGGACACATAACTGACCATATAAAATAATTTGTCATACATATCAGATGGTGAAACCCATCATTAAAAAGGCTAATTCACTCAGATTACTCCACTTTGTATTTTTTTTTTTTTGGATTGATTTTGTGATCGATTCTATATCTTTAGACTTGCTAAATTGTAAATTACATTAAAAAAAAAAAAAAAAAAACTTAAAAAAATTGATCAATTAAAGAGGCAGGACAAATTAGTAAGTCAATAGGAGTTATGTATTGTTTGATTTATTGTAATAAAATAAGTTGAAATAGAATAATTATTTCTTAGTCTCTCTATAAAATGGTTATTATTTACAATAATGAATAATAATTTCCTTTATAATATATTTTTTTATCTTTTTTTTTTTTAATAAACAAAACTTGAAAAATGAACTTTATGATAAAATGATAATTTTATTCTAATAAATAAAACTGGGCATAACTCAAATGACCTATACATAAAAAAGCAAGAACAAGTACAAGAATGGTGTATTCCTTATATGAAAAAAAAAAAAAAAAAGGGTACAAAAATTGTGTTATTAATTCTTCTAGTACATGTGTGCGTAATTAATATAATCAGTTTTTATGTAAATCCTGTCACTTTTCATCCTTAATTGCTTGGAACACTTATTTATTTCTTTGTAAGATAAGAGAAAACAAGAGCATGTGTTCCTCCAACAAATTTGCACCAATAATGAAAGGCATTTTGAAGACAAAACCCAAGCAAAACACATGATTGGTATAAATTATAATGACAATTTTCTTTTTTAAAACCAACTTGTCTTCTATTAATTTGATATAAAAAGATTTTAAAAAAACAAAAACAAAAACAAAAAACAAAAAGTCAATAATCCTTTATTATATTTAAATCTTTTTTCCTAACAAATTCTTTGGGCAAAGCCAAATTTCCTTCTATTATTTAGACATAACACATGGCTCTGTCTTGAATCAAAGAAAAAAAGATGTGGTGGCCCAAATTAAAGTTGCACTCAAAGAAAAGTGAAGTTGATTTTTTTGTAAGAAATTACACAAAATAATTACCCCAAAATCATATGGCTAAAGTACTAGTTTATTTTTATTTATTATTATTAGAGAATTTTTTTAAATATTTATTGTTAAAATGAACTTGTATAAAACTTAAATAAAATTACTAAACTAATGACACATGCTAGGATGTTTTATTGAGTCGGTGGAATACCATGTGAATGAGCACACGATTTGTAATTCACTTTTTTGTTTAATATTCTGATTATATGAAACCATAATTAAAAATTCTAGTTTAGCATGTAAGCATGTACTACTCACTAGTAAACATAATAACAAAAACAAACGAAGAACTGCAATAATTTTGTTTTTTTTGGGTGGTGGTGGATTATTTTATTTATGGGTATTGTTAAAAAGTGTTTTAACCATAAGAAAAACATAAAAATTGAAGAAAAAAATACGTGACATTTTTTACAAAAAGTTTATTTGTCCTCGGATCTACTTCACTTTTAACGTTACCTACCAATCTTATTTCAATACTAAAGGTAAGCATAAGGTAAACAATTTCAGTGAAATATTTTTTTATTATAATTTTGTAGATTTTGTAAAATTTTTCATTTATTTTTGAAATACTTCTTATTACAATTCTAATGCAAACTAGTGCATGAGCACTCGTTAACATTTGATATTATATATATATTCAGTTATTTCATTTACGGAGAAATCAATTATAGAACTGAATATATTCTTATTACATGAATGTAATATCTATAAAAAGTAGGACCGTAAGAATATTGTGTTCGATTTTGTGATCGATTTATGTGTTGTTGTCTGAATTTTTTTTTTTTGGTACCTAGCTTCCAATTATAAGAATGACATGAAACACTTTATGACAGTGTACTCTATGGAAGTGCATTGTAATTGTACGTACAAAAACCAGATACATATATATATATATATATTGTCTCATTCATCCTGATCTGAACACTTGAAACCATTCATTGATCCATCGATCAGAACAATGAAAGTGAAACACTTTTTTTTTGTGTGTGTGTGTGTGTCCAAAGCACCTTATCTACGAAGGAACAACTTGGTTGATGATTTGTGGGGATAGTTTTGTCACAGATCACAGCTCAAATGCTCAACTCATACTTGGCTCATCTTTCAGCATTCATCATCTCTCTCATCTCTCTTTTCTCTCTCCCTCTATGTCTGTTAATGGAAGAAAAATAATCAATCGTTACTTTTGATAATGATTATTGACTCCTAATTTGAGTATGCAGAGTAGTCAACTGAACTAGCTCAATTAGTTTAGGAGAGAGAAAGAGTGCAATTCAAGATATCGATAATTGAGATAATAATATTAGGTTATCCACATTTGATTCTTCAACTTTGGTTAGATAATAGACTTTTGCTCCAATAAGTTTTGTTCAAGTGGCAATTTTTACAACTATATCTTGAGGTTATAGGTTTGATCTTGAGGGTAATCACTTCGTAAAATTATAATAAAGGTTAGATTTGTAATCGATCTGCCTCTTTTAAATTCTGATTAAATAAAGACCAAATTGACTACAGTTCTCTTAATCACATGCTATAACTTAATAGGTTTTTTAATCAAACAAAAAAAGGGGGATCTTCTTCATAAATTGATATAGCATATCATCAAGGGCAACCTATGTTTGGGCTTATAATCTCTTCATTTCTATTTAGTCCTATCAAGCATTGGAAACAATTGTGATGAAACAAATTAAGGACAAGTAATTAATACATACATACACATATATATATAAATTGTATAATTTGCTAGGTCTTTGTGAGAGCCACATATTCTCTCAATCAATCTTTGAATTGCATGTATTAGAAAAATATAGAGGGACCTCAGTGTCTTTGCTGTTCAAGTGCAAATACTAACAACATGAGAGGACAATTTGCCCCCACAAGGAAGACATTGGTGCTGGCATCTATTTGTCATACTTCTGGATGACAAATCATCCAAAAAATACCAAAAAAAAAGAAGGAAAAAAGAAGAAGAAGAAGAAGAAGAGAAATAAATAAATAAATGAATATGAACAGAGAATGAAAGAGATAGGAGCTGTGGTGAGACAGAGACCTATCCTTGTTGTGTTCAAGTGATTTTGAACACAGTGAAATGTGTTCCCCAGGCATTTGCGGCATACATATGCATGGGACCTTTGGCAGTCATGATCCATCATTATCATCATTTCTATTTAATTTTTGAGGATAAGTTCAGTGGCATGATCAAGGGGCATTACGTTGGGAGTAAGGGTATTTTGGTATTTTTACATTTGTGAATTGTTGTTCTAATTTCTATGTATATATAGTGAGGGGACAACTATCTCCATATTTTTTGTGTAATCCTTTTTGATCATAGTGAAATCGCAACAATCATGGATAGAACTTTAGTTCACATAAATCTTATATTTTTGTGTGCGGTGTAATTTATAATTCTTATGTGTTTATTCTCTATTTTTGTGTCTCACCGATCTTTCTTAAATGTTACGGATTCTTAACACATCAATGATGTGCAATACGAACATCCAAGGACTTGATTGAACCCCTAGCCTTTTTTCTTTTTCTTTTATTATTATAAATTCTTTTAGTACATAAAAAATTAATTAATGTATATGAACGTGACACGACACGGATATAACACCGACACACTAACACGTTAATTTTCAAAAAATGGAAGACACGACACGTGGGGGATACGCATGAAATATATAATTTTATATATTTATTATATGTTATATATATGAATATATTATTCAAAGATAATAAAAAATGTAATATGGCACTAATTCCTATAAATTTATATGATTTTAATTTTATTATTATATCTTAAGTTGTTTTGTTCAAATTTATAATTAGTTTCATATGTGTCTAATCGATTGACACGTGTGTCCTAGCAATTGACAAGTATGTCCTCTAAGTGTCTAAAGAATGTCTGAATCTTTAAAAAAATTTAAAAAATAGGACATGTTTTGAATAGTGTCGGACACGTGTCCAAAGAGTATCGGTGTCTGACACAGACACGAATATGTCACATTCTTAGAAGTGTCTATCCTTCTTAGTTAACTATCCTAGAGAAGGGGTATTGATGACTTGAACATGATCTGTTTTATAGGCTCGTAAATGTGTGCTTGAGCTCCAAAGGGAAGCGGTTTGAACCCTTGCCAGATGGGCAACGTTAAAAGGTCTCAACCACTAAGTTACATGGCTTGCTCGTATACTCCTAGTCGTATGACATACAAATTGGAGCCACTAAACTCAATATCCACCATTTTAGGTAAATATTAATGCATTACCAGCCCAATTTTTTTTAGGACCTAAGCCAAACATCAAGATGAGGCCTTTAGCCTCTGTAGTCTTTAGACAATAAGGGCCTTTGGCAAAAATTTAAAAAAAAATAAAAAATAAAAAATTGATAGGCTCTAGACAAGGTGTTAACTTGACTATATAGTGAGTTTAGAATCAACGAATTTAGATAAATGAAATATTTTTAGTATTGATTCTCAAAAATCAACATATTCAAAATCATTGTTCTTATTTCTTCTCGATACATGCTTCCTGCATCATCTGTTCAGTCCAACATCTTACCTAATTTGGAAGTCACTGCACTTAAGGAAGCCCATTCTCACAATCTTAACTATTACATTGCCCAACAATCCAACCAGCCCACAAAAAGAGGAAAAAAAAAAAAAAACTTATAATGAATGATGAGAACAGTCGAGAGTCCCACTGTAGAAGGCAAAAGGTAATGTGTATACACACACACACATATATATATACAGAGAGAGAGAGAGAGAGATAGAGAGAGAGAGAGAGCAATCTTATGGTGCAAAGGAAAATTCTGGTATCATTTCAACAAAATTAGTATAAATCAAGATTGTTACAACATGTACAACATTACATACTTACAAAAGGAAAGCACTGTTTAGTGACTTTCTTGTTTAAAAATCAATAAATACAATAATTCAATTGTTAACATGGCCTTCTATAAACAAAGTAAAATCAAAATAAAAAACCCATGAACACAGAAAAAATAGAAAAGAAAATTAGAATTTCAACTCATGTCTTGTGTTGAATCAAAATTTAGATTAGAGACGGTCCTCTATGCAAGAACTCGTTCACCAGTTCTTTAGGAATCATTAACATATGCCCGAACAACATCAACTATTGGTGCTCGACATATTGGGCATTTACCGCTACTCCATTGCAGCTCATGGGCACACTTAAAACAGGTGCACATGTGACCACATCTGAAAAACCAATGGGACAACAAGACAAGATGACTAAGATGAGTTTTACTGGTGCTGAAGATCTGAAATGAACTCAAATTTCAAACCCCCCCCCCCCCCCCAAAAAAAAAAAAAAGAGTACAAAAAAGAAAAAGCAAAGCTTGGATTCGAAAGCAAGTACCTGTACAGGAGAGCATCAACTTGCATTTCCAAGCAAACACAACAACCTCTTTTTATTGGAGCCTCAATGAGTGACTTCTTCCCCACCCCTCTAACTGCAATCATTAACATGTGTCCTTTATTAATGAGATAGATAAAAGGAAAACAATTTAAACCGTTGCATAAAGTGTATGAAGTATTGTGAAAGTAACTTTCTTGCATCTAAAAGTGGCAGTGGCGGTGGTGGTGGAAGTGGGAAAGGGAGGGGCTTATTTGAGAATACAAATGAAATTTGAATCCAAGATTCTTGTTTCTATGAGCAGCCAATGAATGGAAAACAGTTTAAATAGTTACATAAAGCGTGAAGTATCATGAAAGTAACTTTCTTGAATCTAAAAATAATTTTAAGAAGAAAAATAAATTTTGACTCCGAGATTCTTGCTTCTACGAGCAACTGATTTTCCATACATTACTTGCAAATAGGACCATAAAAACCTAGCATAATTGAGTTTTCCACCATCTATAGATGTTTTAGGGTGTGAGGTTTTAATGCATTAAATAGCATATTGAGATTGATCATTCTTTTATCTATAATACAAGTCTACTCTATTAAATAAATAAATAAAAAAGAAGATAAATCATATGTTCTCATAGTTCAAGGGAATGAGGGGTATTATCTCTTCCTTCTCACCTGAGCTATTTACAGCAGCTGCAACCTCCTTCTTAATGGAGCGTTGCATTTTTGTCTGCATGTTCATGCAACTCTTTATTGATTTTCGGAGCTCAGACATCTCACGATGGAGCTGCTCCATGTGCCCTCTCAAATCATACATGAGCTCCATTTCCTGTTGGACCCACAAAATTATTTATTGCCATAAAGTAAATAAAAAAATTACTCGAAGGAGAAAAAGAAATTTATAGAAGAACAAGAGAAGAAGAGCACTAACAACTGAGGAACGATTGGTGAAAGAAGAGCAGGGTTGACTGTCTGGAGAGGAAGACTCATATGATTGGGGTTGTTGCAACGATGGAGATACAGCTTGATCAGAATCACAACTGACTTCGTGATCAGTATCATGACTCCATGACCTCACACCAGATACAACTTGATCCACATAGTCACTGACTTCATTATATTGTGGCCCACTTGGGCTTTCTTCTTCCTCTTCCACTTGTTCCTCCTCTTCTTCTTCGCCTTCTTGCTGACTGTTCATCGTATGCGTTTGCCTTTGTATGTGAGACCTCATTAATTGTTCTAGTCTATAGTGTAAACCATTATCTTCTTCTTGCTGATTTTCCATTGCATGTGGTAGTCTTCCCACTCGAGAAATCATCAATTGGTCCATTTTGTCTCGTAAATTACTTGAAAGAAATGTTGATACACCTCTCCTGCACACGTAAATTAGAAAGTCAATGAGCTTTGAGCACAAATAAATGAATACACTGAGAACAAGTACTATGAAATTATGATCTGAATCATCCTCAATTACAAATCATTTCAGTAACATTAATGCAAAAGTCCTCAGTCCCACCAGTATATATCATAGAAATAAATAGAAATGTTGCATTTCATTTTTGAGGTTTTTCAGAAACAAGGTGTTTTATATTCTTGAAGCTTAAATTATTTATGAAATTGAAAAGGGAAAAAAATGGAACTAAGAAGAAATCAGAGGGATGTGTACCTTTCAAGGAGTTGTCGTATATCTTCATTGTGCACGTAAGGATCAAGCATCTCCTGGTACCTTGCTTGCCTGAGACCTTCCCAATCACTCCTTGGCCGAGAAACTTCACTTATCCAATCTTGATTTGTTATCTGCTGGTTATTGGCCTCTTCTTCGTCCCACTCACTGCAAGTGAGAGAAACCTCACTTATCCAGTCTTGATCGATTCCCATTTGCTGCTGATTACTGGCCTCTTGCTCTTCCCAATCACCCTGTGGATGAGACACATCACTTATCGTGTCCTCATTGGTTGCTATTGGCTCCTCATTATTGGCATCTTGCTCTTCTGCGTTCACATTCTCTTCCAAGCAGTTTGAGCTTGTCAATCTGTCTGAAGATTCTTGTGAGTCAAGATTGCAAGCCTCATAGCTTGCTCCTTCCCATGTAGTATATGAACTTGGACTAGCTTCTTCATTAACATCTTCTGTTGAAAATGTACTTTGCTGCTCAGTGTTATTATTAACTTCCTGATGACGAGGCTCTTCCCTAGATTGATTGGAGGTAGAGGAAATTTTCACATCTGGAATGTTATTTTCCACAAATTTGCGGTGGATTTTCAGATTAGCTGCATCATGCTCAACGTGTACGTCAAATTTCTCCCTAAATAAAATTAAAAGTTAGAATAACGTTAATTAGAACAACGAGTTATTGTCATGTTTCTGTTTTAACGAGCCCAAAGATTCATAAATCCAATTCAAAGTCTACAAAATAAATCCTTCAGAGTATAACAAAGAGCTGCCAAGCTGATAAAGCCTTCACTTTTATGCAAAATTATTTATTTAAAGCTTTAGGATAGATCCCCCAAGTTCCATGTTTGATCGGTGGGTTGTACCATTTTTAATTGTTTTGCACTGTGGTGTACACTTTTTTTCTCTGTAAAAGATGAAATTAGAGAAGTCTGTTATTAATGAACCTGATATGAGTCACTCTCATCGAAAGCTGGATATTTTTCTAAGCCGTAATGCAAAAGGATCTCGACAACACCGTGTTTGTTCCTAGTAAATCATTGTTTCTCTCTTTTCTTATCATGTTTTCATTATACGAAGAGTTTTATGAAGTAAGGCCTTTGTATTTAGGGGTGGGCGTCATGTCATTTGTGATTCATGTTAGAATTATCTTAGCACTAACCCGACCCGTTTATTATTTTGTGTTACTATGTCGTGCCATTTTCGGTTTGTGTCCGATTCGTGTCATGTTAACAAGTCATATCAAAAAATTTCACCATTAACTAAAAATATCAAATGTATGAAAAAAAATTAAAAATTCTTCACGAGTTAAATTTAATGAAACTAATCTCTATTAAATGAAATTATTTATAAAAATATTTGATTTCAACTTAATTTGATTTTCTTAATTTATAAAAATTATATTTTATTATAATATTTTTTTACTAGATTAACTCAAATAATAGATAGAAACTACATTAAGTTCAATTAAAAGCAAAAACAAAACTTACATTAAACTTAAAATCATATTTTACATACTTTTTAATAAATTGTAGTTACATAAGAGATTAAAAAATGTCATGATACTCTTTAGTGGAAATAATATTAAAATGTGTAACTAATTCTTCATTATATAAGTTATTTGTGTCAATTTCGTATTATACAAATTTGACACTAACCCGACTTGTTTAATATTCATGTTATCGGGTTGTGTCATAAATTAATCTCTATTAAGTGAAATTATTTATAAAAATATTTGATTTCAACTTAATTTATAAAAATTATATTTTATTATCATATTTTTTTACTAGATTAACTCAAATAATAGACCAAAAAATACATTAAAAAAATGCAAAAACAAAACTTACATTAACCTTAAAAATCGTATTTTACATAATTTTTAATAAATTGGATATAATTATGTAAGAGATTAAAAAATGTCATGATACTCTTTAGTGGAAATAATAGTAAACTGTATAACTAATTTTTCATACGGTTATCCGTGTCAATTTTGTATGTATACAGATTTGACATTAACCTGACCTGTTTAATATTTGTGTTATATCGGGTCATGTCATGTACGTGTTCGTGTTAAGAAATGGTCAACCCTAACCCGCTAATTTTGTGTATGGTTCAAGTTGTGTCGCAAATTCCCATTCCTATTTGTATTACATACTTTGTTTCCCAATTCTCTTATGATTTCCAACTCCAATTTAATACTATTCATATTGTAAAATCATCTTCTACTCATTCCCTCTTACGCACACACATTCAGACATGCAAAACACACACACACCATGATGCACTAGAAGTTGAAACTAGCTTGACAAAAATGGAATTGAGAGGTCAGTGTAATTCACAGTACAAATAATTAGCCTATTGCATTCTTGTTTCCTAAACTTATCCATCATTACCCTTTTGATGGATAAGTTTAGTGTTTAGTTGATAGTCAAAAAATGTTCTCAAACAAACACCAATTTATTTATTATTATTTTTTTCTTCATATATATATCAAGAATGCATGAAAAAAAAATTATGTAACAATCTCATGATTTTATGCATCAAACTGAGTGGTTATGAAAACAGGAAGGCCCTTACCTTAGAAGCACTACTGTTGAACATTGTCTAGGTTGCCCCGATTTAGATGCCGTTGAATGTGAATCTTGTCTATCACTAAGTACTGGTGAGTTTTGTTCAACCTCATCTGCTTCTGTATACGAATGCTGTTGATTCCCAATTGCTGCTTCATGACTTGAATGCTGTTGAGCCCCAACTTCAGCTGAATCTGAATGCTGTTGAAGCCCCGTTGTTATCGTCAAATTTGAATGCTGCTGAGCCCCAACTCCTGCTTTAGGACATAAATTTTCTTGATCTCTGACAACTCCTCCATGACATGAATGCTGCTGTTGAGGCCTGACTTCCACTGAATGTGAATGCTGTGGAGCCTCTACAACAGCTGCTTCACAATGCGGGTGTGGTTCATCTCTGACTAGTTCTTCATGACAGGAATGTTGTTGAGCCCCAACTACCCTTGAATGCGAATGCCGTTGAGCCTCAATTGCTGCTTCACGATGCAAACGCTTTTGAACCCCAGTTGGCATTGAACATGGATGCTCTTGATACCCAACATCTGCTTCGCGGCGTAGGAATCTAATGCGAAGCATTGCCTACGCTTATACCATAAAAATTAAAAATAATAATAATACTAATAAATAAATAAATAAACAAAAACACTACAAAAGTTTGTTCAAATGACAGTTGAAATACTTGTTTATTCCATAATTGAATTTATAGGACACCATCTTGGTACTGATCCATAATGATCAAAGTCGAATCATGAACCTATTAGTGAGAAAGGGCCATGAAATAGAGTGTCTTGATCAATTTGAAAGATCATTGAATGTAGTTGAAATAACTGAATTTTGAGCGCTGAAGGTAAACTCCATGGAATTCAAAATTGTCTCAATTTTTTTTATTTAATTTTATTGTCTGCATGTTCAGGAGTTAAGACCATTCAAATGCCCCTTTTCGCCACGAATAAACTGAACCAACAATTAAGATAAGCACAAAAATTAAAGCTTCTATAAATAGAGATACGCCCGATACATCGAAACTCATTGCCCATGGACAAAAGAAAACCGTTTCAATATCAAAACAACAAAAACTAGATCATAACCTATGATAATGAATTCGAAATTGCAACCAAATTGAAGAAATGGAAATATAACCTGAATGCGGCCTTTATGGGAGAATCTTGAAACTGCTCGACGCTCCACCAGGCAATCGAGCTCCCTAAGCCTGTCGTGCTCCAATTGCATAAGCAAATCATTGAATGCTTGACGCCCTCGAATACAGGGCGAGTTTATGACAGGCGATAAACACCTATTTTCTTGTTGATGATGATCCAATGCTGACAATGTTCGCAGCCTAGGCAACAATTCATTCCCAAAACTCTGATGCTCTGAATCATGAGAGCCCTGAATTTGATTCTCAGCTTTGAGTGTCAACCTCCTGATCACATCAGCCACTCTCACCCTCTCTCTCTCTGCTCCACCCTCTCCTCCTCCTGCATCCTCAGAAGGGGGTCCGCTCGGGGCCGTCCTGTCGGATTCCCAGTCAATGAATGAGTCCTCTATCATTACAGAGGGGAAGTCGAGCCTTTCATCGACAGATTCACGGGTTTCAGATGGCGGTGCATCGACGAATGAAGAGTTTTCAGGGTTGTAATTGGTGTTGACAGAGATGGAAACAGGGGAGGAAGACCAATTGGGGTTGTTTTTGTTGGCGTTTTGATTCAGAGCAGCCTCAGCTAAGTCCCTCCACCTCTGAACAAGAGTAGAAACGCCACCCAGATTGGGAATTTCGGCAGAGGCGTCAGATTGAGTCGGAGAATTCTCTCTCTGCTCTCCACTCTGTTTATCAATGGCGGTCACCATTTCTCGAGCTCGTGCCCACCTATCAAGAACTTGGCCGTGTCTCTCGCTATTGGGTGACAATTCCTCCTCCTGATTCTCATGGTGGTCGTGAATTTGAAAATTCTCATCTTGAGAATTCTCATCAGGGGCCAAACTTGAAATGCACACCAAGTGTTTGAGATTTTTCTGGAAAGCATTTCGGGCGTTGATTTCCCTGCTGCATCGTTCTCGCCGGTTGTGATCTCTCAGAACACAACCGAAAGGCGCAGAGGAAGCGATTTCTACCTGCGAAGACGCCATTTTTTCCGAAAATCTGATACGGAATTGCGAAATCAATGGTTTCTCAAAGAACCCATTTGAAGATAAGGAAAGAAGAGACAGAAAACATATCAATACAATCGATCCCGACATTCATCACAGACCCACATCTCTTTTTCTCTATATTTCTAGAATTTGAAAAAAAAATCTGAACTTTCTTAGAAGAAAAATGAACAAGAATAGGTGATTCAATGGTTTTCAAATTAATAACTATATTTACAGAGAGAGAGAGAGAGAGAGAGAGAGAGAGAAGATGAATGGTGGAGGATTTGTGGATGAGAATTGAAGAGGTAATGTGTTGGTGACAGTAAAAGGGAAGGCAAAATTGGAGATTCCGAAGGAGTGGGAAGGGAAGGGGTGAGATGGTGGTGAACTGTGTGATTGACGATGAGAAGAGTTGGGTGGTTTGAGAGTTTGGTGAGAGAGAGAGAGAGACGTTGGATTTGAACCGTTGAGGATGTAGGGACATTGTTGATTATACTAAGTTTGGCGGTGAAGCAAAACCCAATGAACATTTTTGACAGCCTTTTTCACATAGAGAAAAAGATGAAAATATAAGCTTGGGAGCCTGCCTATGGTCAAAAAGAAGCAAAAAATATAGGGAAAGGAATAAGGTGTTGGAATCCTGACACTCATTTTTGCTTGATTTTTGTGGCCTAAATTTGTGTGGTTTAAATAGTTTGAATGTGTTAAAATGACGTCGTTTCGAGTTATTTGAGTTATAAAATTTTGAGTCACCTAGTATTATTGTTTTGAAATGAAAAAATTATTAGATGATCTCGAGCATGAAGTGTTTGTGTTTTTTCATCTATCATCATTTAATGCTTGTTTGGTATGCATTAAAAAAATATATTTTATATATATGTATATATATTTATTAGGATTACATCAATTAACATCTCTTCTTTACTTTTTTTACTTGCTTTCTTTACTTTTTTTACACTTTTTTTAATAAAAAAGTCAAAAAATACATTTATTTAGAACAATTCAAACCACCCCTTATTATGCGTCTTTTTTTTTATTTATATATTTCAATTATTCAATATAAAATTATAACATCTTTTTTTTGGAGTGATTTAGAAAGTTAATTAAAAGTTAATTTTTTATTTTTATTTTTTGTCATTTTGTGTGTAAAAAATATGAGACTCAAAATAGATTAAAAGTTAAAAACTAGCTTTTATCTATCTTCCCAAATTACCCCTTTATCAATTATAATACTATAGATTATATGTGGTCGTATCCCAGAATATCCAGTAATCACCCATTGAAATAAAGTAAATATAATGAAATAAAATAATTATTTTCTTAGATTCCTATAAAATTATAATTTCCTAATAATGGTTAATAATAATTTATTTGGAATATATTTTTCAATATTATAATAGAATAATTATTTTATTTAATTTTATTTTAATGAACCAAACAGAATATTTACAGTATCTTTAATGTTTAATGTTTAATCTTTTTTTATTTTTTATAATTGAATTTAAATAAAAATTTGGTTAAAAAGTTTATATGATATATAACACTTCAACTTTTATGCTTTTTATTTTTTATTTTTTCTAAATAAAATCTTTTTGAAAATTTTCAAACTTATCTTTAAAATATGTGTTAATCATTTTTATCTATGAAGAAAATAATTTCCAATCTTTATTGTATTTAAATTTCCATCAAATTAAAATATTAATATGATTGTTGAAAATTTGGTGAAAGAATTAGTTCATTTTTTATTTTAAAAAAAATTCTCCTTCATAATTTGATACAACCTTGATGAAATGGTTGGGATAGACTTCTAACTATTTTTTTTTTCATAAATTTAAATTCGATAAAAAAAATTTAGGTTTTTTATTGATAAATCTCATTTAGAGGTGTTTTAACCCAATAAATCCACCAAGAAAAATTATAACCTATTTAGTCCCATGTATTTGTACTTTTATTCCATGAGATCTTTTTTTTCCCCTGATTTATATTGTTTGTTGGATTATTATACCCTTATGTCTATTGTTGATATGTATTATATAGAAAAAGGATATACACATTTCTTTTTTGTTGCTACTTCTATTTTGGTAGTTACCATTATTCACGTTTTTCATTTTAATCAGTTTCATTTACATTTGTGATATTGTTTCATTGTGCTAGGATTTTGAAACTCTCTATTTGTTAGGGTTTAGAAACTCTAGTTTACACATGGTGGTGAAATCGTTGCAGTGAAACTTTGTGTTCCTCCATTGTCACTTTATGTTCAAAATTTTGTGTTCATCCATTGCTATTCTATGTTCAAAACTCTATATTTCTCCATTGTTGTAAATCAAAACTCTGTTTATGTCTAATCAATTTTGTTACAAATATTCTTCAAAGGTGGGTTTGGTTTGATTGGATTGATGGAATGATGAAATTGCATAGATTTGTTAATGATAGTGATAATTGTGGATGTTGATTTTTGACCACACAACCAAATGGGGAACTCAGCTGGAGAGTATCGACAGAATAGATTAAGCCCAACAACCTGCACAAGAAGATAAGAATCTGGCAGTGGTTCATCCACTCGGGGGCACTTTGATGATCAAGTCAGTAATCAATATCTCTCAAAAATAGCAAAGAGTACTCAAAACTCACTAGAAAAGAACTTACCTTAGATCCACGAGGGTGTCTTGCTTTTATAACCAACAGTGACCTGATTCTTTTAGAAGTCTCACTTCAGTGGACTCAGACTCAATGTTTATCCTAGACTCTCGGGTAGATAGGGATAAACTCTTCATGAGCCTTATCTTTGTCCTAACTGAGACCCTCCCCTGTTCTAGGACTCTTGTCCCTTATCCACTTATCTCGGATTCCGATATCTCTGCAAATAACCTTGGCCTATTTGAGATCATCTCGGCAACATGACCAGGCCACGTGGCACCTCAGCTGACACTTCGGTGCCACCTCAAATATTTCCCTACAACTGCCCCCTAGGTTCTATTACCTCTGCAACCTGACATGATGGAACCTACATCGTTTGTCCACATAACATGTCGGCTAACAATCCATTCATCTATCCGACCGAGATCATGACTCGTCGGCTTCAAGTAACCAAGACTCTGCTGCCCATTCTATTAAGGACCAAGAACCAAGAATCAAATTCTTTAAGCATCTCAACTGAGATCGCTCCTCTAGCCAAGGTTATGGCCTCACTACTTCAAGAATTTCAAGAGTTCTAATTGCGCATGAGCTGTCACGCACAGTCTTTTCAACCGTTTTCTCCATGTGTCCCTTCCTCATTGGTTCATACCTGGCACGTGCCATCAAGTCACATCGATTCAATCCACACTACCTGACAGGCACATCGCCCAAGGCACTATCAATCTATTTTTGCTGCATTTTCGTGTTTTTGACAAAACTCTCTCTCTCTCTCCGTCTTCTTACTTTTCATTCTTGCATTTCTCTCTCTTGTGCTTAAATTTTCGCTTTCTAGATTCTGCCATTTTCATACCTTCGAAGCTCTGCATTTGCTTCGATTACCTCCTCCGGCAATCTTTTCATCATCTGTTTCTAACCATTCATGTCGTTTAACTCCGACAATCTTCATCCCGGCATTTGTTTCTTCAGCAAGTCACTAATTTCTTATTTCCTTCTAGTTAGTCTTGTACTGTTTTGCATATGTTTCTTCTCTGAACTCGCTGTATGCTCTTTTTACTGCATTCGTTGTCATTGAATCTTGTATTCACAGCTCAATTTCTCGAATCTGCTTTGAATTTTGAAGTTTATCACTATGTCTCTCGACTATCAATTGCGTTTGTTTGTGATTCGTACACATTGCCTTCACACACTCACTCAGTGTCTTATGGATTTGTAATTCCTTGGATCGCCATTCGTATTACTAATCACATCTTGGCATATTGTATTGGTTATATTTAAATGTCTAGCACTGATCTTGCCATATCTGAGTTTCTTTCTCCTTCATATGATTCTTGAGTTTTGCCTTTGATTCCTTCTTGGTGCCTTTTTTGTTTTCTCTGTCTGTTTTTCAGATTCTTGGCCTTTAATTCTTGTTTCTGTAGATTTAGGTTTGGGATTCGCTAGAAATCACATTATTAGGAAAATTGAAACAAATTCCCTACAGATCTTCAAAACCCTTGCCCCAGTGCATGTTTAGGGTTTAGCCGAGGTCTTTAAACCTATATCAATCACTCTTTTCTGAAATCTTATACCAACTTCATTAAACCGACATCATGGGTATGTTTAGGTGAAGGGTAGACACCCTGGCCAAACTCCCAGACTTCAACAAGGGTATTAGAGATGATTACTTGATCGTCTCGGGCAACTGGGAGTTTGCGCCTGATGATGATCTTCATCTCTTTCCTCTGCGCCGAGCAGTATTTAAAGAGGGTGATGGTAAGAACTGAGTCATCTCATAACTTACCTTTACTAAGACTTGCTAGTTCATTTATCTGTACTAATGTTTTCTTTTTGTTTTTTTTTTGCAGCTCTTCTTCAGCCATCAAAGGATTTCCGCCAAACTTTCCTTTCCAGCCTTGATCTGAAAAGGCTTCTAGGTTTAGATATTGATAAGCGCAAAGCCCCTTTGCTGCTTGATTATATCTCGACCTACAAGTCCGCTTTGCCCGACGTTCTTCGTCGAAGTAAGACTCCTCTATCAGCAACCACCCCACCAGTTGCCTCATCGCCAAGGCCAGACCAGGCCTATTCTTCAGATCTAGTTGAGCTGTCATCCACCTCTGCCCCTCAACTTATCTCAACATTCCAGCGCCGATGCCGACGTTGTGTCCCAGCTAGGGGTGTGCATAATACCGCCGAAACCGCCGAAACTGCCCAAACCGCACCGAATCGCACCGCCAAGGCAAATTCGTTATTATTTGCCAATCGAACCGTCGATTTTTGGTAAGAAAAATGACAAATTCTAGTGACACTTTTATCAATCCGCCGGTTTCTATTTTTCTTCCAAACCGCACCGACCCGCACCGACTATTAAATCATGTTTTATAAGATTCTAAAAATTCTATTTTACTTAAGTTTGCTTGTTGTTCTATACCTTAGAATATAGTATTACATTACTGCTCGAGAGGAATTCAAGATGTCAGTAATCCAAAATAAAGTTGGATTCCAATTCACTTTTCAATCTTTTTTTTTTCTGGCCATGTTGCAAACTTGCATCAGCTCACTTTTCAATATAAATACTTTTAAACAGTAAACATTTTCAATATATTGTAAACCCTGAATGATATTAATTTTATGTATTGTATTTGATCATTGTAGCTTCCACAGATGCTTGTAATGAACTGATGGCATAGTCGTTGATATTATCATGTTGTTGCTACACTTGCTGCATCAGAAGAAAGCTTCGAAAGATGCTTAACATCACGGTATCTCTCGTCTTTTTTTTACTCTTTGATTTAAGTTTTGTAATTTGAATTATATTTTTTATAAACCGCCAATCCACCCGAACCGCCAAGGCAAATCCGTCATTATTTGCCAACCGAACCGCCGGTTTTTGATAAGGAAAATGGCAAATTCTAGTGACATTTTTATCAATCCGCCACCCGCCATACGGTTTCTATTTTTCTCTCAAACCACACCGACCCGCACCGCGCACACCCCTAGTCCCAGCAAACGCACCAGCTAGTAGAACTAAAAGTCGCAGACTCTGAGAATCAAAGACATCAGCCTACGATCCAGCTAACCCTCCTATAGCCCTTCCTACTATCCACTTCGACACCAAGGTTACTGTCACTGCCACTGCCGAAGACATGGGTCGCAGTAATGCCGTTGTGGAAGACCTCCTGGCAGACTTGCTAGGAGTGGTTTCAGTTCAATCTTCTCCGTCCCAATCTCAACCCACTTCAAAACCAAAACGAGTAAAACGAGCCAAGGTAAAGGCTACAGTAACTCAAATTCCTACTGGCCTAGAGGACACGGTGCCAATCTCCAAATTGGCCGAGGCTGAGAAGAGCTCAATCGCTGCCGAGAAAAGGCCTACCGAAACTGAGCTATCCGACAAGCGAAAATCAAAGAAGCCGAGATCGGAAGGTGCAGCGAGCCCAGGCATTTTCAAGGCCAATGAGCCCTAGGATCCAATAATTTCAATTGGTGACCGCTCGATGATAGTTGGTGACAGTGCCATCGACAGCCTTGAGGTCGGTGTCGTTCTCTCTACCACTGTTCTTTTGCCCACCGATCTGAATCGTATGGCCGAGATCAATGACTACGAAAATTTTGCTTTGATGATGCAACACTCTGTCATGGTAAGTCCTCAACACTTGTGCTCTTTGGTTCTTTAAGTTCTCATACTTAAAAATTTTACTAACTTATTCGTTTCTTTCCTTTGAGGCCATCCAACATGCTCACTCCTTTGTAACAAAAGCCCAGGAGATAAAGAAGGAGTTGATAAAGAAAACCCAAGAGGCTGCTGGCTTTCTTGCCTCACTAAACAACGTCAAGGCCAAGATTAAGGACGCTGAGGCCAAAACCGCGGAAGCCAAAGCTGAGCTCCATGAGGCCCTGGCTATAAAAGAGGCCAAGATCAAGGCATCCAATGAAAAGGCATTCTTAGAAGGTCAGGCTGCCATCCGAGATACGTACAAAGCCCAAGTTAATAAAGCCTGTAATAGAGGCTATTACCTTGGCTGGATGGCGGCGCTTAACAAGCTAACTGTCCCAATGGACTCCGAGCTCCGAGATATCAACCAACTTAGCGTGCCTTTCCCTCCGACTCCCAAAGGATCGGATGACGAAGCCGATGAGGATGAGGCCGACGCTGAAGATGCGATGAGGAGATGGAGGCTATTATTGGGGCGAAGTCCCCCACTCTGAATGAGCAAGTCCTGGACTTAACTCAAGATGAAGAGGATAAGGTCTTCAAGAGTGCCTCCTCTAAGAAGACAGCATCTGAGGCCAAGGTCTATAGAGCCGAGAAAAGCCTTGATGATACCTTGCTGGAAATTGACGCCGAGATAGCGGCGGAGAAGGAAGCAACACCGCCAACCGAGACCGACACAATGCCAACAACTGAGGTTGAGCAATCCATGACCAATGGCAATGCTTAGGAATTTTTTTTCCTTTTACTTGTACTTTTTTCATTTCACTTTTGTTGGGCCGAAGTGCCATCTTTGTAACTGAACAAGTAATCTTCCATGCCAGACCGAAGTGCCTTTTTGTTTGAGTTTGAACAAGTTTTCTTTGAATGAATGCCTTTTTTTTTTCTTTAAGTGTTGGATACTCCTCTTCATATATGCTTACTTCTTTTCTTTTATGCCTTACATGCCTCCATATTTAGAATATTTTTTGCACTTCTCTTAACTATAACTTTCTTGTATAACCACTTCGGGTTAGAACACATCTAACATGTATCACCTCGGACCTATTTTATCTTGGGTACACCTCTACGCGGTCATCTCGGACCAACATACCTCGGAGTTCACCTTTAAATGAATGCTCGGCCAATGAACACTTTTATAACTTTCAACAAGTGTTACTTCCTTTTTGTGCTTGCTATCTTTTTCCAAGACTTCACCCTTCCAACCTTTTTAGGTATGACAACCTAGTTGGTGATCTCGGGTAACAAATACCTCAGGTATCCCCCTATCTGGATACCTCGGCTGACTCCAACTTGTAAGTTCTTTGATAAATTTCAACAAGTGTCAAACCTATTCCCACAGACGGCACCAAATTGTAGGTGTTGATTTTTAACCACACAACTAAACGAAAAACTTAGTTGGAGAGCACCGACAGAATAAATTAAGCCTAACAACCTATAATGAGAATCCGATGGTGGTTCGTCTACCCGAGGGCACTCTGACGATCAAGTCATTAATCAATATCTCTCAAAGATAGCAAAAAGTACTCAAAACTCACTAGAAAAGAATTTACCTTAGATTCACGAGGGTACCTTGCTTTTATAACCAGTAGTGACCTGATTCTTTAGAAGCCTCACTTCAGTGGACTCAAGCTCAATGCTCATCTTGGACTCTCAGCTAGATAGGGATAAACTCTTCATGAGTCTTATCCTTATCCTATCTGAAACCCTCTCCTATTCTAGGACTCTTGTCTCTTATTCACTTATCTTGGATTCCGATATCTCCGCAGATGACCTCAGCCTATCTGAGATCCTCTCAACATGACCAGGCCACGTGGCATCTCAGCGTCACCTCAAAATATTTCCCCACAATAATGATAAAGATGATGCTGAAGATGAGGATGTGGGTGATATTTTTTTTATTTTTAGAGTGATTAAGTTTTTTTTTTTTTTTTTGGATTTTTAATTCTATTACTGCCATTGTTTTTATTTATTTATTTTTTTTTGTCAATCAGTGTGAATGTTTACATTTTACATTGTTTGAAAGTTTGAGAAATAAGTATTGGAATATAGATATGGACATAATTATATGTTTTGCAAGATATGAATGTTTACATACCATTGGTTATTTGTTACTATACTTGTTGTTTGAACAATTATTTTTTGTTACATTAAACAAATGAAATAGTCATTTTTTTCTATCAATTTTGTTTCATGTTGCAATGTGAATGGTCACATTGTTATGAATTTAGTTTTTCTAAGATTAGTTGTATGTTAATTGTAAATTGTGAACATTCACATTGCATTTTGGTATTAAATTTTTTTTTTTGAAGTTTTTTTCGAAAGTTAGTTGTATTTTGTCATTTTTTTTACTATGCTTGTTGGTTGAACAATCATTTTTGTTACCATTAAACAATCGAAATAGTTGATTTTCACATTTTTTCAATTTTATTTTATGTTTTCACATTGCAATGTAAATGTTCATATTGGTATAAGTTTATTTTTTCTAAAAAAAACTAGTTGTACATTAATTGTAAATTGTGAACATTCACATTGTATTTTGGTATAAGTTTTGTTTTTTCGAAAATTAATTATATGTTTGTTGTTTTGATTACTATGCTTGTTAGTTGAACAATCATTTTTGTTATTATGGAACAATTGAAATAGTCGATTTTCAGTTTTTTCAATTTTGTCTTATGTTTTCAAGTTGCAATGTAAATGTTTACATTGATATGAGGTTTTTTTTTTTTTTAAGGCTAGTTGTATGTTAATTATAAATTGTGAACATTTACATTATAAATTGTGAACATTCACATTATGATGAAGATGAATATGTGGGTGATTTTTTTTTTTTTTATAGTGATTGAGTTTTTTTGGGGTTTCTAATTATATTGCTACTATTGTTTCTAATTTTTTTTTTTTTTGGGGTCAATCAGTGTGAATGTTCACATTTTAGACTGTTTGAAAGTTTGAGAAATAAGTATTGGAATATAGATATGGACATAATTGTATATTTTTCAAAATGTGAATGTTCACATATCATTGGTTATTTGTTACTATACTTGTTGTTTGAACAATCATTTTTTGTTACATTAAACAATTGAAATTGGCATTTTTTTCGTCAATTTTCTTTCATGTTGCAATATGAATGTTCACATTGTTATGAATTTAGTTTTTTTAAGGTTAATTGATGTTAATTGTAAATTGTGAACATTCACATTGTATTTTGGTATTAGTTTTTTTTTTTTTTTGAAGTTTTTTTGAAAGTTAGTTGTATTTTTTTTTTTTTTTACTATGCTTACTGGTTTAACAATCATTTTTGTTACCATTAAACAATCAAAATAGTCGATTTTCACTTTTTTTTCAATTTTATTTTATGTTTTCACATTGCAGTGTGAATGTTCATATTAGTATAAGTTTATTTTTTTTAAAAATAAACTAGTTGCATATTAATTGTAAATTGTGAACATTCACATTGTATTTTAGTATAAGTTTTGTTTTTTCGAAAGTTAATTATATGTTTGCTGTTTTTGTTACTATGCTTGTTAGTTGAACAATCATTTTTGTTACTGTGGGTGTTATTTTTTGACCACACAACCAAACGGGAAACTCAGTTGGAGAGTATAGGCAGAATAGATTAAGCCCAATGACCTGTACAAGAAGATGAGAATCTGGCGGTGGTTCGTCCACCCGGGGGCACTCCGACGATCAAGTCAGTAATCAATATCTCTCAAAGATAGCAAATTGTGCTTAAACTCACAAGAAAGAACTTCTTTTAGACCCACGAGGGTGCCCTGCTTTTGTAACTAACAGTGACCTGATCCCCTTAGAAGCCTCATTTCAATGGACTTAGGCTTCATGCTCATCTTGGACCTTCACCTAGATGGAGATAAACTCTTCTTGAGCCTTTTCTCTATCTAAACTGAGATCTTCCCCTGCTCTAAGACTCTTGTCCCTTATTTGTTTACCTCGGATTCTGGTATCTCCGCAAATAACCTCGGTTTAGCCGAGATCATCTCGGCACATGACCAAACCACGTGGCACCTCGGCGTCACCTTAGCCACGTGCTGTCATTCACAAAATACGTCCCCATAACTTACCCCCTAGGTTCTATTACCTCGGTAACCTGAGATAATGGAACCTACATCGTTTGTCCATATAGCTTATCGGCTAATAATCCATTCATCTTTTTGACCGAGATTATGACTAGTCAGTTTCAAGTAACCAAGACTCTGCTGCCCATTCTATCAAGGACCAAGAACCAAGTTCTTTGAGCATCTCAACCGAGATTGCTTCTCTAGCCGAGGTTATGGCCTCATTACTTCAAGAATTTCAAGAGTTGCTAATTGCATATGAGCTATCACGCACGGTCTTTTCAACCGTTTCCTCCATGCGTCCCTTTCTCATTAGATCGTACCTGACACGTGCTATCAAGTTGCGTCGCTTCTGCTCATGCCGCCTGACAAGCACGTCATCCAAGGCTAATTCATTATGTTTTTCCGTAGTTTTGTGTTTTTGACAAAACTCCCCCTTCTCTCTCTTTGTCTTTTCACTTTTCATTTTTCCGTTCTCTCTCTGCTCAGACTTTCTCTCTCTAAAATTTCTCTCCCAAACCTCCTTTTTTGTGCATTCAAGCTTCTACAACTACTCCATCCACTACTTCCGGCGAAGCATTCGTTGGTTTATTCTAGTGACTGTCATCGTCTGATTCCGGCAATCATTGCTTCGGTGTCGTTTCCTCGGCTACAATTGGTGAGTTCCTTAGTTTCTTTCTCTTTAATTTTAGTCTTCCACTAATCTGTATATGCTCCTTCTTTGCCATGTGTCTATATTGCGTCTGTTGTCATTGAATCTATTCTCATAGTTGTACTATGTTTTTATTTTCCATGTTCTGGTAGTCATGAATCATTTCTTGTTTCTTGAATCTTTGTTGTCCTTCGAATTTTGCCGCTAGGATGTCAACTGTGTTTTCTTGTCGTGATTCTTACACATTGCCTTGCACTCACCTACTTAATTCTTACTAATTTTGTTTGTTCCGTGTGTGCACATCTACTTTTTTTCTCTGCCTTATTCTTGATTTCTGAATCATGTTTCTTTTCTGGACTTCTTGTTTGTTTTTCAGATTCTTGCTTCTGTTTCTTGTTTATGTGGATCTAGGTTTGGGACTTGCCTTAGAACTCACATACTCTAGGAAAAACTGAAACAAATTTTCCCTTAGTATAGACACCCCATTTTTGACCGCCTGCAATTTGTCCGATACACTCGATGATGAAAGTGGTGTTGTGCGTGGTTCAAGATCTCAACGAAGAGGCTGCGTTTAAGCTTTGAAACAATCCCAAACCTTCCATATTCACATTGTTTATACCCCAGAAATCCATTTTTACACATTGTACCACCTTATGCTAAGTCTGAAGCAGAGAGACAGGGGATCACATTGAGGCCTGACCGTGCCTCATTTGGAGTCGGTCGTGCTTTAGTAGCGAGAAACACTGTTTTGGGCGGGAGCCAGCCAACTGTCTATTTTTGAAGATATTTATGACCTCTTTTGCTCAAATTCTATAAAAACAAAGTTGTATCTCTGTTTTGAGGGTTGAAGAATTTCAAAAAAAGCTTATACACCTTCTTGAGAGCTCTTTCTTCTTGTGCAAGCAACCTTTGAGCAAGCTTACCACGTTTAACCTATATCCTTACACCATATACACCTTCTCACCTTAGCCTTAGAACCTTGGTTGAGCCTTGAGCATCACAATTCAAGCTTGAGAGTATGTTTGGACCTAGTTTGATTCACAACAAGGAGCTTACCTTCTTGAGAGGTATAAGCTTACTATCTCTTCTCTTGCTCTCTTTGCTATCTCTTGCTATCTATTTCTTGTGTTTTTATATTGTCTTAAGCCTATTTTAAGTGTCTAAGCTTGGGTTTGGATAGTTACCAAAGAGTAGAGAGAGTTACCACTCTTTCTTGCACCTTTACCTATAACTCAAACCCTTGTTTTTACACCCTTTTCTTTGCTTTCTAAATTGATTTTCAGAGTTAAAGAGAGGCTAAAAATCATGCTTTGAGGTTTCAAATGTGGAGGGGTTAGCCACCCCTCTTGTTCTTGCTTACTAGCCTTATTTTCTTTGCTCGTTGTTTAGCTTTTTGGGCTTTTTTCATGCACTTTGAGCCACTGTTTTTCACCTATTATGGGCTGTTTTAGGACTGTCCTAGGTTATTTAATTGGTTCAAGCTTTGATTAGTTCGTTTGTTGTATCATAAGTCCTTATACATAGCTTGTTGCATGTTGTTCTTAGCTTTTCTTTAATTGATCTCCATGTTAAGAGCCTTATTTTAACAAGCAACCTATCATCCATTTCTTTCATTTGAGAGTTATTTTAACTGGTTGATAGTTATTCAAAACATGAACTAAAGATCTATGCTTAATGGCTTAATCTCTATGGAGGTTCATTGTCAACGACATAATCTCTTTTTCATATTGAGAATCACTTCCTGCTTGACATACTTCTCATTTAGTGGACGTAATCTTTAGTGGACGTAACCATCACCTTGGACTAATGGATTAAAGAACGACAAAGACTAATGAATTTGGCTTAAAATGAACCAACTAACATAAAGAACATAGATTATATTGCTTAGGCTCAGCCGTACATTATGCTGAGTCTATTGTGTCAAGAGTCGTCACACGTCAATCCATGGTATTTTGACGACCCTTGAAGCGTCTTTACTCCCCTCTTTGAGCTCACTCCATGATAAAGGGGAGGGATGGTTGTTATTCATTGTATTTATTGATCTTTGTCCAAATCGTCACTGAAATCATCAAGCAAGCAAATTGTTCATTAATGGTTTTGGAAATGACTCTATTCTTCTCTTGAGGCTTTCCATGATAGAGAAGTGTGAGAGGGACAAACAGAGCTCAGAAAATTCTGTCTGCACTGTTTTCACCTCAGAACACAAAAACAGAGTTTTACATAAAATTAGGGCACGGCCGGCCCTATTTGGGCCTTGCCGGGCTTCATTAGGGGCCGGCCGGCCATCAATGCTTGGTAAGGCAGTGTGTTTTGCAAAAGCAGAGGGCAATGACTGAAGGTGAAACATGACAGATTCCAAGGAAGGCAAACATAATTACTTCTGAAACCACTACGAGCATGCCATCCTTGTGCTTCCATTGTAAATTGTAAATTAATGATGTTAATATTGTTGTAATTATTATCATTGTAATTAATATTGTTGTGGCAATGATTCGTTAGATAGTTAGTTTATTTTGTTGTAATAGATTAGCTAGTTTAGTTAATTATAGCTTAGCTAGTTAGATCTTATTCATTCATTCGGTTTTGTAATAATTAGTTTAATTTGAACTCTTGGACATTGATTCGCACCCTCTTACACGAGGGCAAATATGTAATAACGTGTATGTCTTCCAACCCCATGTCTTTATCTTTTTTACTTATTCGCTTACGATGGTAGTGTAGAGCACCATTTTTCAAATTAGCATCTTTATGCTTTGCATCCATTGTCTTGTATGCATCCAAGATTCGACTCATCATACTAACCAAATGTTTAAATTCATTACTTGAATATGTGATTCATCACATGTGTTTGAATGGAATCATATGCCATGTTCATAGCCGAGCCTATTAAAATTACATAATGTGTGCGTTGCATTTAGTCATATTGTATTAGTTAGGAGCATGCATGTTTTTCTAATCATTTTGCTTTGTTTGGCTCACCTTGGAGTACTATGTGAGAATTTATTGTTTTCGCATCTTGCATCGAATGTTTGTGTTGCCATGTCGAGCATGTTTTCCATGAAGCTAATTGCTTAAATGATATACCCGTTTGAATGCCGGTGGATGAAAACTAATTGCTTAAATTGGGATAAGTTGATTGATGTACATGCAAACTCACCTTTTCAAGTGATGAGTATCAAAAACAATTTTCAAAAGGAACATAAAATCAAATGTTCCAATCTTTGCAAATTAGTCTATACTTATGTGCGTCACATAGTAATGTTAGTCTAATAACCGGAACAAGAGCATATAATATAAATAAAAATCACATCATGATTAGTAGAGGCCGATCTTTGATCGGGCGAGTGGGGTGCTCAATTCATGACTTTCTCCTCTCGTACCTAAGTTCCCGAACCAAGTCACTTTGGTGATGACGGATAAGTGGCCTTTGGCACGAGTCTCGGGTTTCCTAAATTTTTCAAAAATATTTAGGTGGTGACTCTGAAATCTGGTAAAGCAGTCCATTTTTGGCATTTGATTCAAACATCGATTTTCTAAAAGAATTGCCGAATTTGGACTCTTTTTGTATTTTCACCGTTTCACATTGTACTTTGTGAAATCAGATTCAGCACCACGGAAGTCCGAACTATAAAGCTAGTCGTATCCGAAAGGAGCACGAAAAGAAAGCTACACTTAGACCTTCGAAATCCTTGCCCCAGTGCCTATTTAGGGTCTAGCCGAGGTTCTCAAACCTTTACCAGTGTCTTTTCTCAGAAATCCATCATAATACACCCTAAGCTGAGATCATGGGTATGTTTAGGTGAAGGGTAGACACCCCAACCAAACTAGAGTACTTTCGACAAGAGTTCTCCATCCCAGTCGACGTTCAAATTAGGTTGGCTGGAGAGGAGGACTCTATTATGCCTGATGGAAACTCCATGCCCTTTCCCGTAGTTGCCTTCATAGAGTGTGGACTTCGATTCCCTCTAGACATCCTGTTTAGGGAAGTTCTTCACTACTACAAATTTAACCCTATACAACTAGCCATCAATTCTTTTAGGATCATCAATGGCATTGCCGAGCTGGCACGCTGGCAAAATGCTAGAATTACCCTTTTCTGATATCCAGTACTGCTATACCATGTGTAGCCTTAAAACAAACAATGGCTACACATACTACCTCAAGCCGAGATCTACATAATACAAGTTAATAACCGATAACCCAGACTCAAATAAGGGCGCGAAAGACAACTACCTAATTGTCTTGCGTAATTGGGAGTTTGCGCCAGATGACGAGCTCCACCTTTTCCCTTTGCGCAGAGAAGTTTTTAGGGATGATAAGGGTAAGAACTTAGTCCCCTAAAGTCCCTTCTTTAAATTATTTCAGCATTCTTTCTGTTGCTCTGTTATAATGTTCTCTCTTTGTTCTTGCAGCCCTTCCTCAGCTCGAAAAGAATTTTTACTAGTACTACATGTCGGGCAAAGACTTGGTTTGCCTTTTCGGCTTACTAATCAAGGCACACTAAGCTCCTTTTCTACTTAATTGCATTTCTACCTACCGCAGCCCTTTGCCCGACGTTCCCAGAAGAAACCATACTCCACCTTCTGCCATAACTCCTCTAACTGCTTCATCTCCAAGGCCAGATCAGGCATCCACGCCCGATCCAGCAAACTAGCCATCCACTTCTGGTCCCTAACTAATTCCTCTGGCCCAACGCCAACGTCAATGCCGAGCTCCTCCTAATATCCTTGTCGACAGAACTCGCAGCCGTAGACGCCGAAGTTCAGTTTTCACTGTCATCGACCCATCCAACCCTCCCATTGGCTTGCCAGCGATTTACTTTGGCTCTAGTGTAACTGTCGCCGCAACTGCCGAAGATATGGGCCGACAAAAGGTGGTTGCCGAAGACCTTCTTACCGATATCCCACGTGTAGTTACCATCCAGTCCTTTTCTCAATCCCAGCCAAGGCAGAAACCCAAAAGGGTTAAAAAGGTAAAGGCCAAGGCCACCAGCACTTAACTTCCTTTAGATTCTGGGAAGGACCCAGAAGATTCAGTCTACATATCCAAGATTGTAGAAGCCGATAAGAGGCAGGTTGAGGTTGAAGCATCCGACCCTCTGCTGTCCAAGAAACCAAGGTCTGAGGGCGCTGAAGGCCTAAGTTCTTCTCACTCCAAGGAGCCCTGGTCCCCTGTGCTTATGGTTGGGGATCGTCCCATGTTGGCTAATGATAGTGCGATAGATAGTATCCAAGTCGGCGCTGCTCTCTCCATGGCTGTTCTCCTACCAGCCGATATGGTTCTTTAACTTGTTCTTTTTGTTATAGGCTATTCAGCATGCTCACTCCTTTGTAATTAATGCCGAGGAGGTGAAAAAAGAGTTAACGGGCAAGACTAAAGAGTCTACCAAACTCCTTTTCTCACTGAATCGGACCAAGGCGTGTGCCCGATAATTTATGGACCAAGCAAAGGCTGCCCAGACTGCTCAAACTCTAGCCGAAAAAAAGACTGAAGCCACAGAAGCTGTCATCGACGTCACAAATGCTAAGGTCAAAGAGGCTGAAGCTAAGGCAGCCCAAGCCGAGGCTGAACTAAAGGAGGCCATTGCCACAAAAGAAATCGAGATAAAGACCGCTGACGAGAAGGCCTATGCCGAAGGGGCCGCCGACGTTTGCGATGATTACAAAAAACAAGTGAGTATGGCATGCAACAAGGGCTACTACCTCTACAGGATGGCCGCCCTAAAAAAGCTATCTGTCCCCGAGGACTCCTCTCTCGGTGACATCAGCCAACTTGCCGTTCCATTCTCTTCTTTTCCAGTAAAGTCCGAGGAAGAAGGCGATGAAGATAATGCCGAGGTCGAGGAAGCGATTAAGGCCGGGGTCACTGCTGGGGATAAGTCTCCCATTCTGAATGATCAAGTCCTAGACTTGACTCAGAATGAGGAGGTGGAGGCCTCCAAAAGTACCTCTCCCAAGGCCAGTCCTCAGACTAAGGTCCAAACTGTCGAGAAGAGTTTAGACGATACATTGCTAGAGATTGATGTCGAGATAGCGGCAGAGAAAAGTGCTACATTGGCGCCCGAGGTCGAAACCCTGCCCTTGGCTGAGGTTGACCACTCCGGCACCATTGCCAAAGACTCCAGTACTTAGAGATTTTTTTTTCTTTTTCTCTGAACTGTCTTCTTTTCAGAAAGTTGTAATCTTTTCGTATTGAACAATGTTAGTTTCATTTTGGCCGACGTGCCCACTACCTTGTAACTTGAATAAGTTTCTTCTTTACCAGGCTGAAGTGCCTTTTTTTTTTGGAACAAGTTTCTTCTTCTGAATGCATGCTTTACTATTTCTTCTAAGCGTTGGATACTTCTCTCTTTAAGCTTTATCTGTCTTCACTGTCTTGTATACTTCCATATTTAGAATATTTTTGTATTTCTCTTAAGTACAACTTTGCTTGTATGCTCACTTCGGGTTTGCACAGCTTGGATCAACTTTATCTCAGGTGCACCATTCGTTGGTCATCTCGGATGAAATTACCTCGGAGTTCATCTTTTACTGTGATCCTAGTCAACGGGCACTTTATAAAAATTATTCAACAAGTACTGCTTCATTATTTGTACTTGCTGTCTTTTATCAATACTTTATTCTTTTAACCCTTCCAAGTTTTGGCAAACTGTTCGGTTATCCTGGGTAATAAATACCTTGGGCAACCCCTCATTTGGTTACCTTGGCTGACTCTAACTTATAAATTCTTTAAAAAAATTTAACAAGTGTCAAGCCTATTCCTGCTTCTTGCCCCCTAATGTGAACCTAAGTATTACTTATGTTCACATTAAGCATGCATCTCTGACTTTTGTCGAAGTCTGAATCCAACAATTTTTAGCCGAGATTCTCTACCTCGGTGTCTTTGTTAATCTGATCAGTTTGGACTTAGTTCAATTCTGCCATCATGGCAAGTCTAAGTTACTTATCATGTTTCGTTCTGAAACATCGCCAACTTAGTTCAAGTCTATCGTATGATAAGTTTTAATTCAACTCTACCATATGATAAGTCTAAGTTACTCATCATGTTTCATTCGGAAACATCGCCAACTTAGTTCAACTCTATCATTTGGTAAGCATAATTCAACTCTACCATATGATAAGTCTAAGTTATTCGTCATGTTCCATTCGGAAATATCGCAAACTTAGTTCAACTCTACCATAGGCAAGTTGAATTCAACTCTACCGTATGATAAGTCTAAGTTATTCGTCATGTTTCATTCAGAAACATCGTCATAAGATTGAACTTCAACATGAATAAAAACAAAATCCAACTAGTGTTTTATTATAACGTCGGCTAATAAAATAATTACATAAATCTCAAAAAACAAAAACTAATGGTAGAAAAACTTCAGATTGCAAGTGTTCTAGGGTCGTAGCAACTCTTTGCCTTCAGCGTCTTCAAGATGATATGCCTCATTGTCTGCAACCGAGATGATTCTATAAGGCCCCTTCTAGTTTAGGCCAAGATTGCCCTCCCTAAGATCCTTCTTGTTGCCGACAACTTTCCTTAGGACGGGTCCCCAACCTTGAACTCTCTTGGATTGACTTTCTTGTTGAAAGCCCTAGCAAGCTGCTACTGGTATGCCCCCAACCGAATTGCTGTGCTCTTCCTTTTTTCTTCCAATAGATCCATATTTTTCGGGCAAGGAATGCCTTATTGGTCCCATTTTCCACTCCCTGGGTTCTGATGCTAGGGATGTCGACTTCCAGTGGGATGATTGCTTCAGTGCTATAAGCCATGGCAAAAGGAGACTCCCTAGTTGATCTTCTCGGCGTAGTACGATATGTCCACAAAACATTAGGCAATTCATCCACCCACTTTCCCTTTGCTGCTTCCAGTCTCCTCTTGATCCCATCTAAGATGGTTTTATTGGATGTTTCTGCTTGACCATTACTCTGGGGGAAACTAGGAGTAGAGTAATAGTTTTTAATTATGTACTTTGAACAGAAGCTTTTAATTAGCTTACTGTCAAATTGGGTGCCATTGTCTGCCACAATGGCTCTTGTAATCCTAAACCAGGTAATGATGTTTTTCCAGGTGAAGTTCTTTACGTCCATATCTCGAATCTTCGCAAGAGGTTCAGCCTCTACCCACTTTGTAAAGTAGTCTATGGCTACTAGCAAGAACCTTCTCTGTCTAGTTGCTTGGGGCAGTGGTCCCACCTGGTCCATGCCCCACTGGGAAAACGGCCAAGAACTGGACACTAGGTTCAGATTTGTTGTTAGTTGATGTATCAAACGCACAAACCTTTGATATTTCTCACATTTCCTGACATAGGCTTCAGCATCCTTTTGCATGTATGACCACCAGTATCCCTGGAAGATGGCTCTATGGACAAATGACCTGCCTCCTGCATGACTTTCACAAACTCCTTCATGGATCTCATACAAAAAGTCCTCTTCCTGAGAGGGATACACACACCAGAGTAGAGGTCCAGTGAAGGATCTTCTGTATAGATGGCCTTCTATTGACAGGCAGAATCTAGCAAACTTTAACTTGGTTTTGTGTGCCTCCTTTTTGTCCTTTAGCAGTCTGCCCTCTTTGAGGAACATAACTATGGTGTCTATCCAGCTAGGACCCATTTCCACGCACATTCTTTCGTACTTTGTTATCAGAGGCTCTACACCTGGGCCTGACAAATAATCAACCATTATTGTCCTAGCCTCATCTGATTTCATAGCGCTGGCCAGGTTAGCCAAGGTGTCGGCGTGACTATTGTCATTTCGGCTAACTTGTTGTAGCTGGCAATCCTGGAACAGTGCGAGCAGCTTAATAACCTCTTTTACGTAGGCTATCATCCTTTCATCTCGGGTTGCATACTCTCCCATTGCTTGATTCAAAATAAGCTGGGAGTCACAGAAGACTACCACCTCATCGACTTCCATGGCTGCTGCTAGTTTCAGTCCTGCAATCAGCACCTCATACTCTGCCTCGTTGTTTGAGGCCTTGAACTCCAAACGAATAGATTGCTCAATCATTCGCCCATCTGGCGATACTGAAACTACTCCTATCACCGCTCCTCGATAGTTTGAACTTCCATCAACAAATAGGCAGAAGGAATCGCCGATGTAGATGTTGTAGGGTTTTGGTTTCTCTTCCTTCTTCTGTGCCGCTAGTGTGGGGTTCTATGGCCCCAATTGAGTTTTTTCCTGCTCTCCTGGACATCCTAAGACGCAACTTACCGGAGCTCGACATGGGATGGCACCAGGGGTGAACTCGACCATAAAGTCAGTCAGAACTTGGCCCTTGATTGCTATTCTAGGCCTGAATTCCAAGTCATATTGGCCCAACATCACTACCCATCTAGCTACTCTGCCTGTCAGATCCCCATGCTGCAACAGAGATTTCAAGAGATGCTCAATCAGAACCACAATTTTGTGGGCTTGGAAGTAGTGATTCAGTTTTTTGGAAGCCATCACCAAAGCTAATGTCAACTTTTCCAGGGGCAAGTACCTAGTTTCTGCACTTGCTAGGGTTTTACTCACATAGTAAACCACCTTTTGTTCTCCCTCATCTTCTCGGATTACCACTACACTCACTACGTGGTCCGAAACTGCCAAGAATAGAAACAACTCTTCTCCAAGTAATGGATTTGACAGAACTGGAGCTGTTATCAGGTACTTCTTTAAGTCAGCCAAGGCGACTTCACACTCTTCTATCCATAAAAAATATGTGGCCTTTTTTAACAAACTGAAAAATGGCTTACACTTATCAGAATTTTTGCTGATAAACCTGTTCAGGGCTGCTACTTTGCCGGTCAAAATCTGGACCTGCTTGGCTAACGTCGGGCTTGTTAAGTCGAAGATGGCCTTGATTTGATTTGGGCTTGCCTTAATGCCCCTTCTGGTGACCAAGTATCCCAGAAACTTACCAGACCTGACTCCAAATGCACATTTCTAAGCATTGAGTCGGAGCTGATATGTTCTTAGGATATCAAAAACTGCCTTCAAATCGACCAAATGGCTCCCAAGCTCCTTGGTCTTCACGACCATGTCATCAATGTAGACTTCTACTGTCTTCCCAATCAAATGTTTAAACATCTTGGTCACTAACCGCTGGTAGGTTACTCTTGCATTTTTTATCCCAGAAGGCATTACCCTATAACAATAGAGTCCTTTCGGGGTGATGAATGTCGTATTTTCTTCATTTGGGGCAAACATTGCTATCTGATGGTAGTCTCTGTAAGCGTCCAAGAAACTCATCCTCTCATGTCCTGAAATGGCATCTACTAACTGGTTAATCTTAGGCAGTGGGAAACCATCTCTGGAGAAAGTCTTATTTAGGCTGGTGAAGTCTACACAGACCCTCCACTTGCCGTTCTTCTTCTTTACTACCACTGTGTTGGACAACCAGGTCGGATAGTGTACTTCTCAAATGGCCTGGGCTTCTAGTAGCTTGTCTATTTCCTCCTCAACTACTTCTATATATACTAATGTTGGCCTTTTTGCCTGCTAGATGACAAGTTTAGCCGACCTGGCTACATTTAGACTATGGCAAGTGACCTCCAGGTCGATGCCAAGCATCTTATAGGGTGTCCAGGCAAACACTTCTATTTTTTCTCACAAAAAAGCTTCTAACTCCTTTTCCTCCTCCTTGGCTAAACCTGAGCCGAGAAGGAAGAAGCGCTCTCCATCATCTTCTTGGACTAGAATTTTCTTCAAAGTCTCCTCATTCTTGTCGGCTAGTTCTTTGCCGATGTCATATAGGACCTCCATGTCCTCGTCTTCTATTTCTACTGTTTCTGTTTCTTGCATGTTGCAGGTGGACTTCATGGCTTCCATGGAGCAATTTTTTGCCTGTACCTAATCCCCTCTAACCTCCTTAATTTCATGCTCAGTTGGGAACTGCAACAACTGGTGCAGCGTTGAGGAAACTGCCCTCATTGCGTGCAACCACGGTCTTCCCAAAATAACATTGTAAGGGGAGGGGGTATCAATTACTATGAACTCCGTGCTTACCTTCTTCGTGCCTATTGTAGACACCCCATTTTTGACCGTCCTCAAGACTTGGACGTCACCGTTTGAACACTCGGTGATTATCCATGTTTGTGTTCGTTTGGAGTTCCCGGAGTCCTCGGCTACGCGCCCTGCCTCAAGATCTCCGAACTCGATCGTTTTGTGTCTGGTTTTGCACCAAACACTTGTGTTTTGCCTTAGAGAGGCAGGGAATGCCTTGTGAGGCATCTCCACACACCACCGGCAATGGCTAGAGGCCACCAGCTGGTTTTTGTTGCCACCGGCAATGTATGTTGCCGGTTGGCAGTCAATTTTGTCAAAATGACATTTTTGGCCGGCCGACTACTGTTCAGCTGCTTTTGGAGATATTTTGAAACAGCTGGCTGGCATTTGCTTCCCCTCTATACACGTGTATGGAGGGATGCCCCTCTTGTTAGCTTACATTGTAAGTTTACAAGATTGGCTCCTCTATAAGAGGAGCCCTCCTCTCCCTTGCTCAAGGGTTAGAAAAAATTAGAGCTTTTTGCTTAGAAAATACAGAGGAAGCTCTGGTTTTAGGGTTAGGGTTCCATACACATCCTATCTCTATATTACTCTTGTGTGTGTTTTAGTCCATACTATTGCACACAAGCACCTAGTGCTTCACCTTCCTTGGGCTACTGAGGTTCTAAGGGCTTATTCTTGCTGTTCTTGGCTGGATTGGAGCTCAAGGAGGCCACAAAACCACCATTTGTGAAGAAGGCTTCAAGGGTAAGAAACTAGCCCCTTTTTACCCCATTTTTGCATCATATTTCTACCTATCTTAGAGCTGTTTTTGTGTTTAGTGTATAACATAAAAAAGTTCTGTTTTTAGGCCCTCTTGATTGTTTGTTAAGAGTGTTTTGTGGTTTGGGTGTGTTTGACCACCCTTAGGCCTTGAAAGGCCCCATTTTTGTGCTATTTTGTGCAAGTTTCGAGACTTTGGTGTTTGGGCCTCTTCATCACTGAAATCTTGAGGGATTTCAGTGGTGGGGATGGTGCTTTGAAGTCTCCAAAAGGGGAGGGCCACCCTCTCTCCTTGTTGTCCTTGAAAGGGACCATTTTTGGTCTCTTAAGGGAGCTTATGTTTGAGTGTTTATTGGTCATGCCTTGGCTGTTTTTCATGCTTATATTGCCATAATATAACATGTTTTTAAGTTGGTTTTGGTGTACTATGCATGCCTTGCATACCTACCTTGTAATGCCTTGTGATTGCCTTAATGTGCCTTTGTTTTAGCATGTTTTAGGCTTAGATTTGTGAAGCTTTTGTGCTTATTTTGCCGTGCTTATTTTGCCATGCTTTAAGTCTGTCTTAGGTCGTTTGAGTCGACCCTAGCATGCATTATATAGCCTCTTTGCATTTTTGGGCTTGTTGGCCTTAAGTATGTAAGTGTATAGCATGCTTTGTTTGCTTTGATTTGGTAGATTGGGGTCATTTTACATGTTATTTCAGTCCCTTTAACATGTTTGTATGCTTGCCTTGCATGCCTCTTTAACGCCTTATGAGCTTGTGTTGTATGCTCCTTGAAAGTGCATTTGTGTATGCCTTTGGATTTGAGCCATTTAGATGCCATCTAGGTGTCCCTTGGGCGTTGTTTAGGTCTGCCTTCGACCTGTTTTGAGTCCCCTTAGCCTTGTGAGGCTTGGTGGATTTGACCTTGGTTTAAGCCTCTTGGCTTACCTCAAGTACTTGGACCATTTGCATGCTTTACTTGCTTGAATTAGTTAGTTTGGCACCTCTTTTTTGTGCAATTTCAGAGTTTGGTATGCATGCTAATTGTCCATTGTTTGGTCTCTTTAAGTGTGCTTAAGAGTTGCCTTGTTTATGCTTAAGGTGTTGGACCATGATTGCATGCATGTGTGTGCATTTTGGCCTTCGTTTCCTTGGTTTTGGCCACTGATTTTGGGCCTAATTAGAGTTGCCTAAATCATGTCTAAGTCCACCTTTTCATTAGTTTGCATCGCCTTATGTTTGCTTGAATGCTTGCATAAGTGCCTTGTCATGCCATGTTGCATCCTTAGCTTGCATGCCTAGGTTGCATTGCATCTTGCATGCATGCCTTGTTCCTTGATTCAGTGATAGGAATTGGGCCTTATTTTGTTTGATTGGTTTGCATTTCATTTGACATGAAAGTTGCACACTTAATTCTTTGGACCATCATGCATGGAAATGCGTGATTGGTGGCCCGAGAATCGAGGCACATACCCCTTTGAGTCACAAACATGATAGGGGGCATGATTGGTGCATACATTGTTTGAATTGTATTGCCATGCAAGTTTTGCCCTCTGCTGCTGTGAGTTGCAGGTTCTACAGGTATTGTTTGCCGACCGGCAACATTTTGTGCCGGCCGGCAGTAAATTATCAGCCGGTGGATTCATTTTGTGCCGATGGCCACATCCTAGTGCCGGTGGTCATTCTACTTAGCCGGTGGGATCCCCCAGTATCCTGAGAGGCATTCCTGAGACTTTGGCAGTTTTCAGAAGAGCAAAGCAGGGAAAACAGAGGCAGACTATGCATGGTAGTGCGATTCCGAGCAAGTCCCGAGCATGCGCTGCATCTGACCCTCTTCCCGAGGCGGTTTACTGTTTTAATTAGATTAATTAATTTGTTTGATTAATTTAATGGGTCTGTAATATTTAATTGGCTTGCATAGTTAATTAATTTGTATATTCTTTTGGTCCCTCCGGGCGAGGGCAAATCTGTAATAAGCGTGCGTGAGTGGTATGTATGTCTTCCAATCCCCACTTCTTTCTTCCCTTTTATTTACCCGCTTACGATGGTAGATTAGGGCACGTTTATTTTAGCATACCTTATGCAATGCATGCGTGCATCCATACATTTGTCTTACATGCACCGGGCTCGGTACATCATACAAACCGCATTGTATCTTCAAATCTAACTTGAATACGTGCACCGAATGATTGCATTTCACATGCCATTTTAGGGTTAGCCGAGCCTATCCTAATCACATTCTGCATGCGATGCATTAGTCACTCTAACATGAACTAGGGCATGCATTTTTGCTAACTAGTTTATTGTTTTGGCACGGAGTACGATGTAAGTATTTTCGCTTTAGCATATCGCATGCGTGTGAATGTTGCCATGACAGTATGCTTACCATGTGGCTAAATGCTTATATGAGATAAACTGTCTGAATGCCTGTGGGTGGAGGTTGGATTGTTTGAGTTGGAAAAACTCGTTGAAATCCGTGTTTTAGCCTACTTGCGAGTAGCAAATTCCAGAGCGCTTTCCAAAACAAACGGATATGCAATGCTTGTTTCCAAATTAGGCAATCTAGTCTATACTTGTTTGCTGTGCGCATAAACATAGTAATTCTAGGCTAATAACCGGAATAAGAATACATAACGTTTTCAAAATTGGATATCACGGTTAGTAGAGGCCGGTCTTCGGACCGGGTGAAAGGGGGTGCTCATAGCTGACCTTCCCCGATCGTACCCAAGCTCTCGAGCCAAGACAACTTTGGTGATGACGGACACGTGGCCTTCGGCACCGAGTCAAGGTTTCCTAAATTTCCCCATTAAAAAATATTTAGGTGGCGACTCTGTCTCTGGCACAGCAGTCCATGTTTGGCACTTCTTTCTCAAAAAACTGTTTTCTCAAAACGATTTGCCAGAGTTGGACTCTTTGGTTCAGGTTAAGAACCGCAACAAACAAAAAGGGAGTCCGAACTGTAGAGTGAAGCCCCAAGGGCGCGTCTACACCTATTTGCACCTCCAAATTTGTGGCTCCTAGAGGCCACATCAGTGTTCTATTGAATCCAACTATCGGGCTGTTGGATTGTTCTAGGTCATCTGGGTGAAGGCCAAGCTCCTTGTAACATCTAACATACATGATGTCACAAGAACTGCCTTGATCAACCAGTATGCACCTCACTTGGCACTCTCCAATCTTCAGCGTTATCACTAGGGCATCGTTGTGTGGATGTTGTACCATATCCAGGTTTGCCTCAATAAAAGAAACCACTAGACCCTGGTACTCATTTGTCCTAGGCTTCTTTTGCTAAACCTGGCACACATGCTGTAGGTGTCTTACCCTTTGAGTTTCCCCACATACATCATTTTCATTGACCTTTGAGTGAATCACATTGATCACCCGAAGTACACATGTTTGCTATGGTGGCGGTGGTGTTGCCGGTGGCTGGGGCAGCCTTGCTTGCTCTTCTCTTGTCCTGGCCTCATCTACTAGGTCTCTCAGGTGACCCTGTCTAACCAGATCCTCCAAGTGTGTCTTCAGAGCCTTACATCCTTAAGTCAAGTGCCCATCCTTATTATGGTAAGCACAATGCTTTCCAAGGCTCATTCCCATAAACTCGCCAAGGATCTTCTCCGACGCTCCGTAATATGGTTAGTTTCTGATCCTTTCTAGAACTTTATAGATCGGGATCCTGAATACAATGGTGACTGCCTGTGCAGCCCTCAACCCTATTTTCTGCTTGTTGAAACCAGTATTACCTCAGGCTCGCTTCGGCGAGCCGTTTCTCTTCTCTTGCTTTGGTGCCTTTGCTCCATGTGTGTCTTTCTCTGCTCTGACATACTTCTTAATTCTTTGGTAGAGTTTTTGCAAGTGACTTTCAAAGCGGACATTCATCCTCCAGGTTGTTTTTGAAAGATACGACCGCCAACTCATGGTTGTATGCCAGTATTCGGTTGAACACCTCATAATACCGTTTGGCATAAGTCCTCAGGCTTTCACCCTCGCTAATGTTCAAAGCCAGCAGGGAGTTTACCCTTAGTGGTTGCAATTTGTTTGTAACAAACTTGGCTAAAACCATTTCGGCCAGGCGTTCCCAACTCTTCATAGTTCATTTCGGCAACTTGTGGAACCAGTCCGATGTGATTTCCTTAAAAGATGAGGGGAACTCCTTGCACAGCAACTGCTCATTTCCGCTATACAAAGCCATCGATTTAAATGTAAGCCAACATGAAAGTTCGGATCAGACTTACCGTCATAAATCTGGAACCTCAGCATATGAAACTTCTTTAGGGCCTCAAACCTATCCAACTCCTGTGAGAACGGTGTTCTCGGCTTGACGGGGGCCGTGACCTCGGCGTTGAGTCGCTTCCTCTGGAGGTAATCTCTCAAATCCTCCTTCGTTCAACCGGGAGCTCGACTATCAATAGATTTCAACCTTTTTGGCGCGCTGCTCCCAGCGTCGTGGTGTGTCCTCTTGGACTTCTCTTCATTCACTATATCGAAACACAGGCCCTTCCCCTATACATGTCAAGGTTCTTTGACATAGGTTCATTTGGTACGAGGCATCCTCTACGACTCACCTCTCACTGACTCTGCCCGCCCAACATCCCGTGAGGGCCGATGGGAGCGCTCATTTTCCTTGCTATGCTGCAGGAGTACTGGGATTATTTTCTGTCCTCCTCTCTCGACATCAGTTTTTCTGCTGGTACCGGCGTGTCCTGCAACGGGAACGATGCTTGCATTACGTTGTTTTGCATCATGAAGTTGACAACCGATTGTAGGTCTACCAACTTGTTCACTATTCCTTTCATCTCGTCGTCCCTCCTCAGGCATCTATCCTTCCATACCTGGCAGTCGCTTTTATTGTAGTACTCATTTCGGCTAGCTTTCTTCGGGGCATTCCCCTCTTTGCCGACGTCCTTCTCCCTAAGATTCGGATCATGTGCTTCTTTATTACGGTTTTCTTTCTTGACATTAGGATCTCTATGTTCACAACTCTTACTGTTAATGTCATCCCCAATCTTTTCTTTCTGTCCTTTATTGGCCATCTATTCTCCTTAAGTTCCCACAGATGATGCCAAATTGTGGGTGTTGATTTTTGACCACACAACCAAACGGGAAACTCAGCTGGAGAGCACCAGCAAAATAGATTAAGCCCAACGACCTACACAAGAAGATGAGAATCCGGCGGTGGTTCATCCACACGAGGGCACTTTGACGATCAAGTCAGTAATCAATATCTCTCAAAGATAGCAAATTGTACTTAAACTCACAAGAAAGAACTTCTCTTAGACCCACGAGGGTGCCTTGCTTTTATAACCAACAGTGACTTGATCCCCTTAGAAGCCTTACTTCAATGGACTCAGGTTCCATGCTCATCCTAGACCTTCACCTAGATAGAGATGAATTCTTCTTGAGCCTTATCTCTATCCAGACTGAGATCATCTCCTACTCTAGGACTCTTGTCCCTTATCTGCTTACTTTGGATTCTGGTATCTCCGCAGATAACCTCGATCTAACCGAGATCATCTCGGCACATGACCAAGCCACATGGCACCTTGGCTGACACTTCGACGTCACCTTAGCTACGTGCTATCATTCACAAAATACGTCCCCACAGTTACTATGGAACAATTGAAATAGTTGATTTTTATTTTTTTCAATTTTGTCTTATGTTTTCAAGTTGCAGTGTAAATGTTTATATTGGTATGAGTTATTTTTTTTTAAGGCTAGTTGTATGTTAATTATAAATTATGAATATTCAAATTATAAATTGTGAACATTCACATTATGATGAAGATGAGGATGTGGATGTGGATGTGGATGTGGGTGATATTTTTATTTTTTCTTTTTAGAGTGATTGAGTTTTTTTTGGATTTCTAATTCTATTGTTGCCATTGTTTCTTTCTTTCTTTCTTTTTTCTTTTTTTTTTTTTTGTTGTCAATCAGTGTGAATGTTTACATTTTACATTGTTTGAAAATTTGAGAAATAAGTATTTGAATATAGATATGGATATAATTATATATTTTGCAAGATGTAAATGTTCACATATCATTGGTTATTTGTTACTATACTTATTATTTGAACAATTGTTACATTAAACAATTAAAATAGTCATTTTTTTCTGTCAATTTTGTTTCATGTTGCAATGTGGATGTTCACATTGTTATGAATTTAGTTTTTCTAAGGTTAGTTGTATGTTAATTGTAAATTGTGAACATTCACATTGTATTTTGGTATTAATTTATTTTTTTGAAATTTTTTCGAAAGTTAGTTGTATTTTCTTTTTTATTATTATGCTTGTCGTTTGAACAATCATTTTTGTTACCATTAAACAATCGAAATAGTCAATTTTTACTTTTTCTCAATTTTATTTTATGTTTTCACATTGCAGTGTGAATGTTTATATTGGTAAAAAAAACTAGTCGTATATTAATTGTAAATTATGAACATTCACGTTGTATTTTAGTATAAGTTTTGTTTTTTTAAAAATTAATTATATATTTATTGTTTTTGTTACTATGCTTGTTAGTTGAACAATCGTTTTTGTTACTATGGAACAATTGAAACAATCGATTTTCACTTTTTTCAATTTTGTCTTATGTTTTCAAGTTGCAGTGTAAATATTTACATTGGTACATTTTTTTTTTAAGGCCAGTTGTATGTTAATTATAAATTGTGAATATTCAAATTGTATTTTGGTATGAATTTTATTTTTTCGAAGGTTAGTTGTATGTTTGTTGTTTATTATAAACATTTACATTGTACTTTAGTATGTATTTTGTATTTTCATAAGTTAGTTATATGTTTGTAATTTGTTGTGAACATTCACATTGTATTTTAATTTTCATTTAGATATTTTGTTGTGTTATTTTTAAAATTTTCAAATTATAAAAAGGTTTAAAATTCATAATTTGAGATTTTCTCCATGGAATGTGAGAGAGATTTTCTCCTTAAAATAAGCGAAATATTTTCTTCATGGAATAAGGGAAAGATTTTCTCTTTAGAATGAGAGAAAGATTTTCTCCATAAAATGAGGGACTATTGTTATGTATTAGTTTCAAAATAGAAACATGGCCAAAAATTATAAATGATGATTTGGTCATATTACATTAAACAGGACTTAATGAAATACTCAAAAAGAATATGGGTTAGATGGAATAAAACATTTAGAATGAGGATTTATCAAATAATGACTCAAAAAAATTTTTTTTGATGAAAGATTCAAATTTGACAACATTATCACATTGATATTAAATAAAGGATTTGATCAAAACCCCCTCATAATAAAATTTTGATGCATTAAGGACAAGCACATAATTTTTTTTTTGAAAAGTTCAACAAATATCACTATTATCAAAATATTAAATTTTAAAATAATATAACTTTTGATGTAGATGTCGGTTTTTAATAAAATTAATATTTTTAGAAATCTCTCATCAAGATCTACCAAACAAAATCGATATTGACTATGAAATTCTCTCTTTAAAAAAAATTATTATCGTTGAAATTGATGTAAACAGTAACGGTAACATATTACTCTGTCTCACAGTAACATGTTACTCTGGTAATATTGTCCAAGAAAGAAATATATATATATATATATATATTACTTTATCCTTACGCAATTATGTGTTTTATTCTTAGGGTGTTTATGAAAAATAATAAATTAGGTTGTCCTTTTCACTAAACAAGAGTCCAATGGAGGAGTTTTAACTAAATTTCCCTTAAATAATTGAGAGAAAAAAAAATAGTAGACAATAGAAAAATAATTTCAAAGTAATAGAAATATAAATAATTTTAATATACAAATAAGTTTTGTAACTTCTTTATGTTAAATTTATATTGGGTGATTTCTCATGATTTGAAAAAAATATATTATATCTCACAATTTTTAACATAATTATACCGACACATCCTTTTAATTAAATAGATTAAAACTAGTACCGATAGTATAAATACATGAAAATAAAATTAAAAATATATATATTTTAGTGTAAAATAAAAAGACAATATCAAATGTTCATCTATACAACTAACGAAATTTTTGTTAAAAATAGAGTTGAGCAATATATAAATTAAAATCATAAAGTGATTATATATAATTATGTTAAAATTGTAAATATTCGCTTTGTTTGGTTTCAAGTTTTTAACTCAAATTTTTTGAAAATTAAAATTTTTATTTTTAGTAATTTTTTTAATATTTTAAGCAAGCTTTTTACATTTTAAATGTACCTAACCTACATATACCTAAAAAATAAAATATTTATAAAAATCAATAAATACACAAGAATACCAAAATGTATTAAATTTTTGTATTTTTGATATTTCCTGAATTTTTAAAAATATTTCTCTATAAATATTATATATTTTTAAGTGCATTTGTTTTGGATGTATCAAAAAACTAAAAAAAAAAATCTTAATACATTAAAAAAAATACGGAAAATAAAAAAATTAATTTTATGAAAAGTGAATTCAAAATTGTTACTTTGCTTTTTTTTTTTTTTTTTTTATTTTAAAGGAAAAGACTGATACATACTCCTCAAAAGATGTATACTATATGTATTTTATGACTATAAAAGAAAATGATATAATTTCATATTTTCTTAGTCATAACTAAAAAAAAAAAATCATAATTAAATAGAAATGAGGCATAACTAAATATCTCAAAATAATGTTATAATTAAAAAAAAATTAATCATAACTAAAATAAAAATAATAACATAACTAAAGGTGGTGCAACAATACTACGTACATAGAGGACCAAACACAATCGACTAGATGACTAAAGACACCATAACAATCGCGGTTAACAAGTTTTGGCCGATTGTTCTGCCAGACGACTGGTTGCACAACTTCTGTGTTCAAATCTGTGTTCGATTGTACACTTTTTGTATGAAGATGTGCATAATAGGATTTTCTTTTTTGTGTGTGTGTAAATCGAAGTAGAGTTGAGTAGGGGTGCTCGCGGATCGGTTTTTGATAGTTTGATTTGCAGTTTGGACCCACCCGCATATTTGCGGTTTGGGAAAAAGTAAACCCTCAACCACTCGCAGTGCGGTTTGTGGGGATATGGTAAGCTGATATGCTGGCGGTTGGCCGGTTTGCGGATTTGATTTTTTCCTTTTAAAATTTATTGTTGGGCCTGATTTTCCCCATTTTCTAAATATTTATTTTGGACCTTTCCCCTATAGTGATCCTAATTTTTCTTAAGTTATTATTTATTATTATTAATTTTAAACCTAAAATAAATTTATGGTGACATTTTAAATTTAGAGGTAAGATTTATTATTAAAAAAAAAGGGGGACAAATTAGTTAGTATATTTTGATCTAATAATATTTGTTTTTTTATTTAAATTACTGGAGAGAGAAAATAAAATAAAACAAAAGATAATAGTTTAGAGCCTTTTGTTTAGATATATATAGGAACCCTAGGTTGCCTAATACAATATATAGCAGCAGCAGCCACGGGAGAGAGTGGTTGAGAGAAAAGAAGACAAAAAAGAAAAAAAGAGGGCTCTGTGTGCGAGAGGTCCCGAGAGAGAAAGAGAGACGGCGGAGAGAGAGAAGAGGGGGAAGAAAAAAAGGATTAGGGGTTTATTTTGGTGGCTTCATTAATTCTCCAAGTATTTATTTGATCTTTGGAAAAATAATTGTGAGTGCAAAATCTACTTTCTTTAATTTATGTTTATTTCGTTGTTTTTATTGATTTGTTTTTATTTATTTAATATTGTACTTGCATGTAGATGATTGATTGATTTCAACTATTTTGGTTAGTTGTGTATGCAAGGTTTAGGATTTTTATATATATTTATTTTATGGATGTAATCACACTCATAGATATATGAAATTAAAACAAACTAGGATTCCATAGATAAATTCTGAATACTTCACCATGACTCCATGAATTGTTATTTTATTTGAGTGTTGGTGATAAAAAATGTATAAAAAAAAAGTGAGAATTATGAGATTTATTTGAATGCCTTAGGCTCAACATTGTTATGTTTGTTCTCATGAGTAAATGAAGGGTTGTGTACATATATATTGTTACCTCGTTTTTAAAAGTAGACGAGTGCTTTGATTTACGCGCGTACGTATATACTAACTATCTAGGGAGTGTGGGTCAAACTCGGAACGATATCCCCGTGCAAGTTTGGCTTCGGAGCGGTGTTAGTAATACGGGAGGCACATGGAATATATGTGTAGGCCGGAAGTGAATGGCCGAAACGGTGGAGTTAAGGTACAAAGAATTAAATATGAGCTTATTGGTATAGTTTGAATTGTATTAATTTGTACATCTTGAAAAATAATAAACGACCTCAATAAATTACGAAATTTGGGCAGAGGCATGTATACATAATTCTAGACAACTTTTATATTTTAACTTTATACTAAAAAGATCAATTAAAACTTGTAATCAGATGATCTTGATTACAATAGTTATTATTCATTTTAGCAATACAAACTTTAGATGCTATTTTAATCCACAAAACAAGTTCATTTTCATTGATTTCACATAAACTGAAGTAAAACATTATTTTGAACACTTTTCATGTTTTGAACTTTTTTAAAATAATCATCTTAAGGCAGTTTCTATTCGTTTTAGCTTTAGATTTTTTGATCGAATTCTGTTTAGGTTCTTCTATCAAGTTTTTTTCTTAATCTGTTCAGTTTCTACTAAATCCTTCTACTTTCCCTTTTAGGAAATTTGATTCTGTACAACTTTTGTTTTGTGAGTTTTGGTCAATTCAAATGATTTAAGTATGAAGCGGTGTATTTTTATATTTCTTCAGTAACTATTTATGATTAAATTATACTAACTTTATTTTTCGCAGAATGATGGGACTTACTAACTTTTTATGCAGGGCTGACCCACCATATATTTTTTTTCATTTTTTTATATTCAATTTATAATTAGTTGTGTACGGGCAAGAAGTTAAATGTCACTGTATCTCGGAAAACTACCCATTCGTCTTGGTGCGGATAGAACTACTTATCTTGTCCCGTAACAAGAACCAAATATACTTGTACACTAACTCGTTTTGTCTCTTAGCATCTCGGGTGCATTTTGCTTGAGCGCAGCCGAACTTCCTTTGCAGGATTAGTTTGGGACTACGGTGGTAACGAGAAATAATTACGGTTGTAGGATATGTCTCTCGGATTTCTTTTGTTTTCTGGAGTTTATGATTGATATTAGTTTATTTATTTATTTATTATTTTATGACTTTAGTATTTTGATAATTTGACATTGTGGGTTATGTTCTTATTTTACATTATTTAAGTTGTTTTGACTATTTGTTGCTACTTTAATGTTGGAGGAATTAGATAGTTATGAATTTATAATGGATGATTTGATTGGCGTTTGTTATTTTTTTTTTATCCCTTGTAATTTTTTTTTGAGCATTGAAATTTATATTAACCAGATTGAGACGAAAATATTTAGATTTTATTTCACCCTTAAGATTTGGATGATAAAATATTGATTGAGATTTAGTCCTAATTTAATATTTAATTGTCCAAATTTTAGGGCGTGACATCTGCCCAATTTCTAAATATTATTTTAGACAATAAAATCACATATATTTTTTTATCATGAAATCATTATTTTCTAAAGAGAAGGAGATCCTTAAAAAGCTCCAAATATCAATAATAACTTTAAAATATCAATAATTAATGAATAAATTGCATTTTTAGATTAAAAAAATCCAATAACAAATTGTGTTTTCAGACTTCTACTGGACTAAATTGCCAACTAATATGCTAGAATTTGAGATGTAATGAATAAAATAAAATAAAATAAAATTAAAATTAGTAATAGTAAAATTAAAAAACAATAATTCCAATGTAGCTTGAATAAAATTAGGGGAATTTTTTTTAAGGTCCCTAATAATAATAATTTAGAGGATAAAGGCCACTAAAAAAAATAGTGATGCATCAGGTCCCTGAACAACTTGGCGCGCGTTTTTAATTATTTTGTGGACCAAAATACCCTTGCCAAAATCAACACAGAAACGAAACTCATTCCGACGTCTGAGTTCCATTCCAAGCATCCAGCATCTTCACGAACAGGAGAACAACAGAATTAGGGTTTCAACATCATCTTCACTATCGACATTAAAGCTTCGTTATCTTCTGCAAAAATCATTCCCATTCATTCCTCACAAATTTCTCTGACCTTCGTTAGAGCTTCGTTTTCACTGCTCATCGTCATCTCAGTCCATCTTCATCACGTCGCATCTTCATCTCAGGCCATATCAGCTCGTCATTCAAGTTTCATCCTAACTCTGGTAAGTTTTTCTACAATACAACTAGATTTTCTTTGGAAACACAGTTAATAGCATTTTATATTAACCTTCCATAAATTAGGGTTTCAATTTCATAATAAAAAGCTACCTGAATTTGGAAAAAGTTATTTCTGTGTGTTTTGAACTTAATCTTGAACATGTTTGTGTGATTTTATCTGTAAATTTCTCTGGCATTTGAATTTCTCTAATTTTTGCTTGATGTATGTTTCTTCTTTCAATTTTCTCTGGCATGTTTATTTTGAAAAAAGCAATTTTCTGTGTTTTTATCTTATTCTTGAACATGTTTCTGTAATTTTGTCTATAAATTTCCCTGCTCTGTAAATTTCTCTGTAATATGTATTTTTAATTGGAATATCTATCTTTCTCTGGAATGTCTATTACTCTCTTGCCTTTGTCTAAGTTTCTCTGGTATTTATAATTTTCTCTGACCACATCACATCATTTTCCTCCCTTGTGTGTCTCTATCATGTTTAATTTTCTCTGGAATTTTAATATTATGGACTGGAATGAATGTTTCTTCTTTGAATTTTCTCTGCCATGTGTATTTTGAGAAAAAGTTATTTTTCTGTATTTTGATCTTATTCTTGAACATGTTTATGTGATTTTGTCTATGAATTTCTCTGGAATATGTATTTTTCTCCGGAATGTCTATTACTCTCTTGCCTATCTAAGTTTATCTGGTATTTATAATTTTCTCTGACCACATCACACCACTTTCCTCCCTTGTGTGTCTCTATCATGGTTAATTTTCTCTGGTTGTGTATGTAAATTTCTCTGGCATTTTAATATTATGAATTGAAATTTTCTCTGGAATGGAAATTTCTTCAAGAATGTGTAATTTTCTCTGGAATGTGTATTTTTCTCTGGTATGTTTATTTTGTTCAATTCTTGGTTTCAATGTGGTGTAATTTTCAGTGGCATGTTTACATTACTTTGTTTATTTTATCTTGCTAATTGTGGAATGGAAATTTTTTTTGGCTTGCCATATTTACTTTTTTCTGTCATTCATTTTCTCTGGTATGTTTACTTTTATATGTAATTTTAACAATTATTGAAAATTTCTCTCCCATGTTTATGATGCTTTGTTGATTTTCTCTGACATTTAATTTTTAATGTCCAATTTTCTCTGGCATGTCCAATTTTTTGTAATTTTCCCTTATCTGTAATTTTCTCTGACATCTCCAATTTTCTCTTATCTGTAATTTTCTCTCTTATCTGTAATTTTCTCTGACATGTCCAATTTTCTCTGGCATGTTCAATTTTCTCTAGGATTTAATGCTGACATCTTTATGTTTTAATCATTGTCTAGAAATGGCAAAATGTAAAAGCAGCGAAACACCGGAAACACCAAGCAAAAAACAGAAACTCTCTCAGTCTTCTTATGGGCTAAGATCAAAAACCAGCAGCAAAACACTGGAAACACCAAGCAAGAAAGAACAACTCTCTCAGTCTTCTTATGATCTAAGATAAAAAACCAGCAGCAAAACACCACAAACTCCTCGCCAAAACACACAAGTCCAAGGTGATGAAGCAACTAGCATCCAGATGAGTACCCCAACTTCAAAAGACTCAAGCTCAAGGGGGAAAAAACTTGTTAAACTCCACAGAAAGAGAGCTCACTACAGCATTCAATTCCGATCCAACCTCTCATCTATTGTCTCCTTTTTTCAAACACTTAAATTCAATTCAAAACAACTTGTAGAGCTTCAAAAGACCCCATTCTAATATTTGATCCAAGCTCTAACCATTGGAAGGATGGATCCAAAGAAATCTAGGAAATCCGATGATGATGTAGTTGCCATAATCCAATGTTACAATGAAAAAACAAAAGCATTCACAGTTGGTAAGAGGAACCTGACCTTTACAACAAATGACATGACCTTGATTTTTGGTTTGGAAGGAGGTCAAGGAGCCATGTCATTAAGATACTCTAAAAAGCCAAAATCTGCATTCCTAAGGAGAACATTCCAAAAGGACACAAGGCTCACTAGTCCTGTTCTTAAAAATGCCTTGGTCAAAGCAATGAAAGGCAAGCAACCAACTGACTTCAAAGATGTAGCAATCATTGTTACATTGTACTTGTGTCTCATCCTATTTTTTACAACAAGTAGGAATTCAATAGGGTGGGTTTTTATAAAGTATGTGGAACCTCTTGAATCAATGAAACAGTATGATTGGCTAGAAGCAATCACATCAACATTGATTGATTCTATCATGGCATTGCACAAAACTCCAGAAAAAGTTACGGGGTGTGTCATTGCATTGTTGGTAAGTATAATATCCATTCAAATTTGCAGTTATCATACTTACAAATTTGTGCGTTTAGAAAATTTTATTTACTTTAATTTTCATCACAGTATTGGCTATGTGAACATGCAATTATCATTGACTCAGAAGACAGTAACACAATTGACTTCCCAAGATGTGCCAAGTGGAACCTGCAAACCTTAACGAAACAGCTGCAGAAGACACCAGTCCACTCTCTTGCACCTCGACAGGTTAGATTTCTATCGCTACTGAAATCTCAGTGAAATTCCAAAATTTCTCTGACCACTGCTTTGTTTCCCTCCTTGTGCATTGATTGATTAAGATCAATTTTCTCTGAACTATCAATTTATGTTTTCTTCTTTGGTACCAACTGGTTTATTTCTGCCATTGTAATCAATTTTCTCTACAATCCAAATTTCTCTGACCACAATTGTAACACATTAACTTATATGCCCTGATTGATTTTCTCTAATATCTGAATTATGTTGCTTGTTTCATAATTTTCTTTGGCCCATCAAATTGTTTCTCCTTGTGTGTAATTTTCTCTAGCCCATAACTTATGTGCCTTGCATCTTTGATAAACACTGTTTATTTCTACCCTTCTAACGAATTTTCTCTGGAATCCAAATTTCTCTGACACAATTATAGTCAAACATTAACTTATATGCCTTGATTGATTTTCTCTGATATCTAAATTATGTTGCTCGTTTTATAATTTTCTCTGCCTCATAAAATTAACTCCTTGTCTATAATTTTCTCTGGCCCATATAATTTTCTATGAAGTTTGTTTCCTATTAGTATCATTTAGATGAATTTTATTTTCCTTATTTGAATTTTTTCTCTCAGTGAATTTTGTAACATTTCTCTAATAAAAGAGCCTCCTGTTACAGATAGATAACAAGCAGCTAGTCAAAAACCCATCAGAGGAGTTCTGTCTTGGTAAAAAGACAAAGAAAGAATAAAAAAAGGCAATTGTCAAATTCAAGGAGACATTACAAAATTCATCTGAAGATCAAGCAATTGTCAAATTCAATGAAGAAGCAGAAGGCAACATAGAAGAATACGAAGCCAGCAATGGACAAAAAGATCATGCAAACAGTGGAGAAGCAGAAGTCAGAGAAAAAAGTAAAGAAATAAAAGCAGAAGACAAAGAGCAAAATGAACAGAAAGAAGAAGACAGTGAAGAAGAAGATGAACAGCAAGAAGAAAACAAGGAGGAAAGTGACGAAGAAGAACGTAATGAGCCGATGGACCAACAACGTAATAGCATTTGTGGCTCAACAATGCATCAGCCTCAAGAATCTGAGGAATCAAAGGATCCCCAAATTGATGATCTACGTCAAAGACTAAAGGCACTTTCTCAATCTAAAAAAGAAGAAGAGAGAAATTGGATTGAATTACTTGCTGAAAAGGATATTGCAATAAGAATCTTGACATCACTTAACTCAGAACTTCAAGAAAGAGACAGCACAATCCAAATGAAACTAAGGATGTTGAAGGTTCAAAAGGAAGAAGATACAAAAACAATTCAACAGTTGAGGTATTCAAATTTGGAGCTTGAAACTGAAAATGCTAAATTGCATGAACAAGTTTAAGAACTATCCGTCCAACTAGCAACACAACCATACCGAACACCAACACAACTTCAACCACAAGGTCAGTGAAAATCTTGAGCCACAAAAAGTTATGTCCTTGTGTCAACATAACTCAGAGAAATTTCTATTTATTATAATTTTCTATATCATTGGTAATTTTCTCTGGAAGTTATATTTCTCTAATACATTAGTTTCTGCCACTTATTTCTATTGATTTCTACTGCTCATTTCATTTTCTCTGTGTATTTTTTTATTCAATTTTTGGGGCTTGTTTGATTTTCACTGTGTATAGTTGGAATGCAAGTGGAACAACAATCAACAACACAACAAGAACAAATGACACACAAAGAACAACCGAAACAAAAGACGAAAGTCTATGGTAACTGGAAAATATTGAATCAAATAAATTCACATATTGAAATATCATCTGTTACTTCAGAGAAATTTCACTTTTACTAATATTTTCATTGTCTACAGTCAAAAAAGATCTGACATCAATGATAAAAAATTTAAAGGCAAAAGAAAGGAAGGAAAAGCAGCACGATCCAGAATTTCAATATCCCAAAGTTACGAAAGTGACTAGAGTTTCAAAACAAGCTGCAAAACAAACTGAGCAAACCACGAAGGACAAAGAAGTACTTGATGCTGATGCGTACGTCTTGCCTCAACCTATAAACATCAAAAAATCTTGGGTCTTTCCACAAACTCTGCCGATTTCAAGATTGATAAAAGATCATGTAAAAGACATCTTGCAGCACATATCAAATGTGTCTGGACTTGAGTAAGTACAACAAACAAAATAGAAGATAACAAACAAAATTACAAACTTATATTGCATTAACAACAATAAATCCCTTCTTTGTCATCTTGTAGGGCTTTAATTTGGACAAGTGAGTTGAATCTCATTACCTTCGAAGACATTGGAAACCTAATAAAGCAAAAAGAAATTGCCAACAATATAAGTATTTCATCAAAATTTCTTTACAATGTTCCATCAGCCTTTATAAACCAATATTACAATTATAAATCATATTTTCCAGGTCATTGATGGCTATAGAGAGATCCTTTTGGCTGACCAAATGAGAGAAAGACAAAAACCAACTTCATTTTTTTTCACATCCATGAGCTTAGTATGTTACTACTATTTTCTTTGATTTTCTTACTACTTTCTCTTCTTAAGATACTTCTTGAAGCCAGTTGTGTCACTAGTCTAATTTTCTCTGGCTAGTTATGTGCATTTAAAATTTCTCTGTGTATATTTCTTAAATTCCTATCACTTCAACTTTCTCATAACATAATCATTTTTTGATTTTCTCTGACCACAGAATTTCATCAAGATGATAGAAAATCAAGCTTTTCGAGTGTCCTTATTTGACAAGCATATTGAAACAGCATGGAGGAACTACAGGTTCTTCCATTTCCCAATAAATACTGGAGGTAATGAGAAGTCCACACATAGAAATCACTGGACCTTGCTTGTCCTGGATAAACAAGACAATTTATAGAGGTTCTACAACTCACTGAGGCTAAGGAGGGATGATACAGAAGACAAATATGTCAAAGATGCAAAACAATTGGTAACAAGTACAAATTTCTCTGATCCATCATAATCTTTATGTGATGATAATTTTCATAGAATCCCGTTGATTTGTCTGTAAATTTCTCTGTTATTTAAAAATTATTTTTTTGCAGCAAGATTATATGAAGAATTTTTTGAAAGCTTGCCTTGAAAGAGAGGCTCAATCACAACCCTCTTTCAAATTGATAAACTCACAAAACACAAGTTACGACTTTGAGTATGTCAACAATGCTCCACAACAAGAAAGTAATTCGTAAGTTTCATACATCTATAAATAAGATAATCTGATTTGCATGTTTCTTAAAACTAACCATACCTATAATTTGTTGCAGTCTGGATTGTGGCCTCTTTGTCTGCTATATAATGAAACAATATAGCAAGCATGAACCTATCAGCTCCAAATTGTCCACACAAGATAAGGTTGATGAGGCAGAACTCATAGAGAGATTTGTGACCGAAGTTGGCCGGTCATGGACTGAACCAATTGAAATACCTCCAGAAGAAAACCAAAATGTAATAGTGAAACTAGTGAAAGGAAGACAATGTACATATCTACACAGAGAAAATTGTCTCACATATATGTATATATCCATACAGTATTAACCATTCAGTTTTTTGTTGATACATTGAAGGAATGATGATGCTTGACATATATATATATATATATATCCTTTCTTGACTAATGTAAATTTCATTTTTTTTTTATTTTGACTAATGTAAATTTCATACCTATCGATGGTTAAATATATATATATTTTTTATTGTGATTGTCAACACAATCCACACAGAGAAAATTGTCTGCAGGAATTTCTCTGGTATGATATTACCAGAAATTCACAAAGAAATTTAACTTGTATCATCCCAAGGGGATGCCTATATGATCATGTAATCTGTAATACTTTGTATTGGTACAAAACAATCAAAAAAACTCAACAAAACACAAAGCGCACAGTAATTTTATCTGCCACTGGAAAATTTCACTGGATGAATTTCAAATTTCAAAACACAATGCCCAGATAGTTTTCTCTGATAGTGAAAAATTTCTTCGGATGAAATTGACGGATTCGAATGGTGTTAGAAAATGGAATTTCTGAGTTGTGAATTTCTCTAGATTGAGTGATTTGGAGAGGAGGAATTTCTCTGGATTGGTGAGGAAAATTTCTCTGGCTTTGACAGAAATTTCTGAGTTGAAGTGAGTCCAGAGAAATTCTCAACTCAGAGAAATTTCAAAAGAGCTTAATTTTGTTTCTTGGTTGTACTCAGTGCAATAATTTTGTGTATGCTCTGTCTGGTGTGCACATTTCTTGAAATGACTGATATGAAGTTACCAGAAATTCACAGAGAAATTTAACTCATATCGTGCCAAAGAAGGTGCCTATATGATCATGCAATCTCTAATGCACTGTGTTAGTACAAAACAATTATCAAATTCAAAAAACACAATCCACACAGTACTTTTCTCTGCCATTGTCAAATTTATGTGGATGAATTTGAAGCTTCAAAACACAATACACAGAGAATTTTCTCTGCCATAGGAAAATTTCTCTGGATGAATTTGACAGGATTTACAAACCACTACCTATAGTATATATCAACAAATACAATGCACACTTTAATTGATATTGGAAAATTTCTCTGGATGAATTTGATTGATATTATTATATACACTGTCTAAAAAATACATTTCACAAAACAAAATACACAAAGTAATCATCAAATGTATTATTCAATCAATAAAATGTATAATCCTCAACTATTTAACAAAGGTTCCTTGCATGTCCTCTTATTATGGTGACCAATACTCTACACTTAATCACCTTTTTAAACTCTCCAGTAGAAGCAATTCTGTTCTTCTTCGGCCTCCCAGTTGGTCTCTTACTCAATGGAGGTAAAATCGTAGCATCTTCAATGCTACACAGAGGTTTTTCAACAGTTGGAACTGGGCCAATTAAAAACGAGTATGCTTGACGATACATATCAGCATGAAAAAATGGTTTAACAAATGAATTCAAATTCTTTCCACTCCTAAAAATTGCAGCAATAGCGTGTTGACATGGATACCCATTTATTTCCCATTTTCGACATGAACAAGTTCTCAACCCAAGATCAACCATAACTGAAGGAAAACAATGCACTTCAAAGACATTATCAGATGATAAACTCACATTCCATGTCCTCCCATCCAAAAAAGACTTCTCCAATACACTATCCATACGAGGACACAGAACTTTATTCCATTTACTAGAGAGCAGCCTCCTATCAGACCTCATATTCATGATTTGCAACCGTATCATGTCCACCAAATTTGTTATTGGCAAGTGCCGAGCTTCTCGTATCCATGAATTGAATAACTCAGCAACATTTGAATACATCTCACCATAACTTTTCCCCGCAAAATACGCATCACTCCAATTTTCATATGGTAAACTTCTCAAGAAAACACTCACAATGTCTCATTCCTCACTTTTTAATTCATTTAACTTGAAATGAAATGATGCCTTTGTTGGAGCATATGCACATTCTGAAAACTTGGACACAATCGTCTCCCTAACCAAATTTGTGTTTCTACATAACAACTTATCCCTCAAATTTCTCTTTAGATGTTCAAGACAAAATCCATGAAAGCAGTTAGGGAAAAACCTAGCAATTCCCTCCACAATACCACAATGTCGATCTGATATGAAACTTATCACCCTTTCTGATCCCAATACTCCACATAAATGTTCGAGAAACCAATACCAATTGTCTTTATTCTCAGCATCAACAACATCAAAAGCTACAGGAAAAAAACCTACAAAACAAATAGGAACAAGCATATAGAACAATAAACAACCAGAGAAATTTGACACTGCCAACATCCAAAGAAAATTCACTTAGTGCCCAACTGTCACGACCCAAACTCGGTATCCAAAGGCTCGGCGTCGTAACAAGATAAAAATAAAATAATTCGGATAATTCTGTAGTCACAATGCAAGCGAATAAATTAAATAAATTAAAATAACTAACTGGGTACCAATTGTTTATTTAAAAGGAAATAAAACATAATTTACTTGAACTTCATTGTATTACAAGAGTCTAATAATAAAAGATAGAAAACAAAATAACATAGTGATTCATTTTCCACCTTGATCCCGCTAAACCTCGTCACCTGAAAGGGGTAACAGCTATAAGCACATAGCAGAGTGAGAAATATCATACTATGAGTGTAGGGGCACAAAATGGCCATGGAAATTTATTTAAGCTAAAACATTAACATAAATTGAGTTGAGTTGAATACACAAATTAATTAAGTGCCAGAAACTGAAATAATCACTATAACCACGGTACATCACTATAGTAACAATCACTTCAGAGGTCAATGGATCCATGACAACACTGGACCACAAAGTGGTCAAACACTAGCCAATGGTTATTTAAGTCCCCCAAGGCGTGGGACTCCCGTAGTAGTATTTACAAAACATAATTGCTTATAAGGTCATAATCAAATATTTTTTAAAATATAAATAAACATATCCATGGGTTTCCTTTTAAGCAAATAGGGTTCAGAAAATAATTCACGTAACTGAAACCTTTATAAAACATAACTTTTATTAATATACTAACAAAACATGACTAGTATAAAATAGATTTTGGTAAGTCAAAACATCAGTAAAATACATTTTGGTAACCCAAGGTATAATATAACTCACCTTAAATTAATTTCTTTATCCTTCCTTTCCACCACTCCAGATGCTCACCCGTGCCGTACTCTTTTCTACTTTCTATTTTTTTTCCTTCCGTTGCCTTAAACATGCCACTCTTTCCTATTTATAGGAGGGTAAATCGTGGGTAGCAAGTCATAGAAGGTTCCGTATTGACGCGTGTAAAACTTGCTATTCACTCTGTTCCACCCTTATCCATCCATTTATTAACTTGTTTGATTTATCTCTTTACTTGACCATTGACTAATCCATTCTCTTAAGACTTAGATTTATTTTGACCATTTTATTAATTTAAAAGTTATTACCTTCTTTGGTAATTCATGATGACTCTTGGAATTATATATGACTATAAGTTAGGTTCATGTCTAAAAACCTCACTACCCAACTATAAATCACCACTTACCACTTACTAAAATATTTAACGTGTAGTGTTTCACAACGTATTTCTTTAATAATAAAATTTCCAATTTCCTAAATTATGCATTTATCTATTATTATTATTATTATTTTCTGAGTTCTATTTATTGTAATGTTAAGTTTAAAACATTCGGGTGTCACACCAACTCCATAGAAAATTCACACATTGACAACATCTAGAGAAAATTGACTTAGTGACCAACTACAGAGAAAATTCACACAATCATAATATCCAGAGAAAATTCACTTAGTGACCACCTACAGATACAATTCACACAATGACAACATCTAGAGAAAATTCACACACTGACCAAAATCCAGTGAAAATTCTCACAGTGGCCACAACCATAAAAAATCCACACAGTGGCCAAAACCAGAGAAAATTCAAAGTGTCAGAGAAAAATCACATTCACTCAATTCCTACATGTATAGAAAATTCACATATTTAGATAAAATTATATATATTAACAATTACCTTCATTCCCATCTTTCCCCGTTACAGCAAGCATAACTCCTTTGTATTGTCCTTTCAAAAATGTTCCATCAAGAAAAAGCAATGACCGACAATATTTGAAACCAGCAATGCATGCATGAAAAGCCACAAACACTCTTTTGAAACGCTTGTTATCTTCAAAATCTAACTCAAAACGACTACTTGGATTGTTCTTCAGTGCCTCATCAAAATACCACCGTAATTGATCAAATGACAAACAAGAATCCCCATATATACTACATTTTGCCTTTTCAACACCCAACCAACCACAATTATAACTGATTGAGACCCTATACTTGTCTTTCATTTCTTTGACAACATCCACTGGACGAGTTAAAGGTTTTGCACTTACCTCTTCAAGTATCAGCCCAGAAACTAAGCTGGAAGTCATCCTAGCATGTTTACTCGTACGAACCGCCACACCACACGTATGTTCATTGTTCAAAGTTCTTATGTAGAAAAACCCATTTGTTTTTTCAACTGAAGCATGTATACGCCACATACATCCCCTTGATTCCTTATATGCACATTCTGCCGTAACCCTCAGCTTGTCATTTTAACATACGTAAACTGAAAACCAACCTCAATAGCATACTTGCATAAAAAAGTACGAAACTCAACCACACCACCCTCAAACTTTTGTCCAACACTCGTAATATTATTTCGCCCATCCACAACATCTACCCAATTAGACCCCACTTCATCCTCTTCATCAGAAGTACTACATCTAGTAACTGAAACATCAACTATATCAACACCGCGTGCACAAACAACCCTCAACATATTCAGAAAATCAATATTATTTCGAACCATACAATTCGGATGGCCCACAATAGAATATGAAATACACATAGTCTCAGGTTTCAAATTCTCCCATGTTTTACACAAAATGCCAACCAATTCCTCAAAATTCAATTCACATGAAACATTAATGACAATAGTATTATTCCCATATTTGCATAGCAACAACACTGCACTGTCCATTGAAACTGAAAGAAAAAATAAGAAAAATAATTTGTTTAACATAAAAACACTTCACAAGAACAACATAAAAGTCTAGAGAAATTTCTAAAAATTATAATTTTCTCTGGGCTTAAAATAAAAGTCCAAAGACATCTACAAACTTATATTTACCTTCTATAGCGACCCCGGTCTTTTCCCATTTGGTTGTTGCATCCGGACTTAGGTTCCGTAGATCATATTGTTATATAATTATTGTTGTCGTCCTTTAATTCCTTATTTCTGAGTTATGGGATGCATTGAGCAGGTTTGTTACAGGTTGGTAGTGTTTGGGAGCAAAGGGTTGCTGCCCAGAATTTTGACCCTTCGCTCGAGCGAGCAGTTAGTCGCTCGAGCGAGCTCTTTGTTTTTGGTCCGTCGCTCGAGCTAGGGTTTCTCGCTCGAGCAAGCGGTTGCGTCTAGGTATAGACCTGAGAGCTGTGTTTCTTGGCTCGAGCGAGCTCTTCTTCGCTCGAGCGAGCTGGTTTGTTCTTCGCTCGAGCGAGCGTTCCGTCACTCGAGCATGCGTCTGGTTGCAAACCTGAGGGTTTGAGTTTTTGGCTCGAGCGAGCAGTCTGTCGCTCGAGCGAGCTTCTGGGTTGTTGGCTCGAGCGAGACATTCTTGGCTCGAGCGAGGGTTTTCTGTGTCTGGTCGCTCGAGCGACCAAGTCTTTGCTCGAGCGAGCCTGTTTTATTTAAATAGGCAGCAGCGGTTTTTAAAACACTTTTTCATCCTCTTTTTGATTCCAGAACCCTAGGTCTGTGTTTTCTCTCCCTCCACTCACCTTCTCTCTTAGGTTTGATCTACTTAGAGTGTGTTTCTACCCTAGGTCCTTTGTTAAAAAGATAGAGTGGGTCGAGGGCTTTGTTTTAATCTGAGCAATCGTGGATTTGGAGCACTTTGGGTTTCCGCCATCTCTCCATTTGAGTTCTTCGTTTCGAGGTAGGGATACCCTACTCCATCCTATAGGCTTTGTCCTAAGTTTTAGTCATTTTGATATGTTGGTGTTGTTCGGAAATTTTGGGAAAAGCTAGGGTTTGATTTATAATTTAAAAAGGAGGTTTTTTATCTATTAAACATCGTATGATTGAAAGTCATGAAAAATGACATTGATAGTATTAAATTGATAAAATTGAACATTAGGGTTAATTTTGAGGAAAGAGAGAAAAGCCCTAACAGTTGTAATAAATTAATTTGCATGATTAATTTATAGAAAAATGTGGAATTAAGTTTAATTCTGGAAATTGGTGAATTATGAGATTAAATGGTGTAGTTGGATAATTTAATCACTCACCTATGAAAATATTGAATTTATATTTGTTGCTACATTTATTTCCTGTTTAGAAATAACTGTTTTGGGCTATCGGTAGAGGATAGTCTTGAGTGTTGTAGACATTGCATGTTGATTAGGGAAAACTGAAACTAATCACATTGAATGAGTCATTGAATATGACAGTTGAATTAATACAGCGAATTTGTGTATTGATTGAATATTGTGTATGACAAGTGTTTAATACATTGTATATGCATATTGTTTAGGAGGAGATAAGGGATGTACTCCATGGTTTGAGGGAAGATAGGGGATGGAGTCTCAAACCTGTTTAGGAGGAGAAAGGGGATGGACTCCATTAGTACAGCAAATCTGTGTACTTATTGTTGTATGAAAGTGTATTAGTACAGCATATATGTGTACTTATCAATTGATGGAAGTGTTTTATAAGCTTAGTCTCATTTAATTGTTAATATGAAGAAATATAGATTTGAGATGTAGTCTCATTTGTTGTTGGCCAGGTTCTGAGCCATGTCTGTATAATGGAAAATTGATAAATAATGGAAAGTGAAACGTGTCATGGACATATGTCATGAAACTGTATTGTGATAAATGATTTATAAGTGTAACCATCTATTGAATGCTATTGCTTTAGTCAATTCTATATTTGGTTTAGTATATTTCTGCTGGGCTGTGGCTCACCCTATACGGGAACATCATTTTCAGGTCCAGGTGATATGCTACCTCCAAGGACTTAGCTTGGGAGGATTTGGAGTTGAAGACTCTTTCTTTTAGTTAGCTAGTTTGTTATTTTGATGTTACATGTAATTAAAGCCAAGGGCTTAATGTAGTTGAGTTAGTACTCATTTCTTTTATGTCCAAGTGTTGGAAAGATGTAAGCCCGTAGGGCATTTACTTTCGTTATTACATGTAATGTTTTCTTTTAAGAATACTCTGATGAATGGAATAATATTTTATTTTCTTATGTCAATGCATGTCAATATTGTATGTATTTTGGGTTTGATTTTGAGGGCGTTACAACTTGGTATCAGAGCGTACCGGGTTTGAATACTTTGGGTACGTGGGAAGTGATTAGTATCACAATGGGTTTGTCTCGCTTGTTAGAGACTTATGTATGATAGTATGTGTTTATTTGATAACATGCTTATATGACTATTTGGGTATGGGATTTAATTTCTAGGATGTTGATTGGATCCTTGAGTTTCTATGAGTCTTGTTGGAAAAGCACTTGATCAATGCTGTTTCCAACCGGAACTCTAGCAACGCCTCGGGACTGTCATTATCCAGGAATGAAATTCGTAGGTGCTTATGTGATTATGTGCTTACGTGGAGTGAATTATTGTTGTCCAATGCATTAGGACGCGAGTGTTATAGCTTCGGCACATTTATTAATGTGCAAACGTATTAATTGTCTTTGTTCCTTTATTAGGATGTCAGGACGAGGACGAGGACGTGGTAGGCGTGGTAGGCAGGAGATGCCTATTCCGGATGAGATTCTGGAGCAGGGAGGGAGTTGGCCAGGCCAATGTGGCCGAGCGGTAGGTCAGCAGGCTATGGGCCTTTGGCCCGAGAGATAGCAGGGGCATTCAGGGAGTCTGTAGGCATTCTCAGAGCTGAGAATCAAGCCCAGGTTCATGTTGCAGATGCAGGGCCTTCTTTTCTGAAGAGAGTTCTTCCGGTCTAAGGACGAGTTTTTGGGTGATCCAAAGAGCCGCTTAAGGCAGATGAATGGCTCGAACAGACAACGAAGACGTTTGAGATGCTTGGCATCGAGGACGGGGTTCTGAAGGTGACCTTGGCATCTTTCCAGCTTAAGGGGGATGCGGGTCAGTGGTGGAAATTCACCAGAGGCCGTATAGGAGGGACTTGGGAGGCCTTCGTAGCTGCTTTCCAGGAGAAGTTCCTGTCTCCAGCTGTCAGGGAGAGTTGAGGGAGCAGTTTTGCCAGCTTAAGCAGCTGAGCTCTTCAGTGGCCGAGTTTGAGGCCGCATTTACTAGTTTGTCCAGGTTTGCACCTGAGTTGGTGGCGTCTGAGGAACGCCGTTGTCTTGAGTTCGAGAAGAAGTTGAGGCATGGCCTCAAGATGAGAGTTGGGGGTTCTATGACCCGAGAGTATGGGCGTCTAGTGGATGCTGCAGCCCATATGGAGATCATGATGCAGGAGGAGGAGGAGAGGCAGAGGGGCTCCAAGAGGAGTCAGGATAGCCAGAGTGATGGCAGGAGACAGAGGGGTTTTAACCCTCAGCAGTCTCAGGGTAGCTTTACTAGATCGACTTTTCCAGTGACGAGTGCAGTTTCTGGGAAAGGCAGCCAGGGAGACATTACCTGTTTCAAGTGTGGTCAGCTGGGCCACAAGTCTCCAGTTTGCCCGCAGAAGGGAGGAGTACAGAGAGCAGCACATCTTCGGCTCGATCTCAGAGCCAGAGTCAGGGTAGAGGCCAGCCGCTCTCGTGTTATCAGTGTGGTCAGGCAGGGCACATGAAGAGGTTTTGCCCGCAGTTGAGTGGCACATCTGGTGCATCTAGTTTGAGGCAGACTCAGAGTCATCAGCCAGCTCAGTCTGTTCAGGCCTCGAGGGCCAATCAGGGGGCTTCATCGTCCCAGTCTGTGCAGCAGTCTTATGCTCCTAGAGGTGAGCAGGTTGATCAGAGACCGTCTGGGCGCGTGTATGCTGTTACCGCGCGCGAGGATCTTGTACCGGCTCCATCGGTTGTGAGAGGTACCTTCTTGTTTTGCAACTCGGTTGCTAGTGTATTGATAGATACGGGAGCATCACATTCTTTATATCTGCTGCATTTGCATCTGTTTTGGGATTGGAGTTGGCACAGTTAGCATCTCCTATATGTGTAGTATCGCCTGTTGGGGGTGAGTTGATTTTGAAACAAGGATGTCGGGTGTGATATAGAGGTCGCTGACGCGACTTCCTTTCCTTTTGTAGTTATGCCCATGTCGGGATTTGATGTTATTTTGGGTATGGACTGGTTATCGTCATACCGAGCTGTTATTGACTGCTACCGCCAGAGGGTCACAGTTTGTACCTTGAGCGGGGAGTGTTTTTATTTCTGGGGGATCGGGTTGGTAGTGTTTTGCCACCGGTGTATGATCCGCGAGGGCGGAGTGAGTTGAGTGGTCTTCTTGCTAGCCTTTTGAGTAGTGAGTGTGATGAGACCCAGACTGTGTTGCCGAGAGTGGTTTGTGAGTACTCGGACGTCTTTCCCGAGGATCTTGTTAGTTTGCCACCTCACAGAGAGATTGAGTTCTCTATTGACTAGTGCCCGGCACGGCGCCGATTTCTATGGCACCATTATCGTTTTGCCCCAGCCGAGTTAGTTGAGTTGAAGATTCAACTCCAGGAGTTGCTAGATAAGGGCTATATTCGTCCCAGTGTTTCGCCGTGGGGAGCACCGGCCCTCTTTGCTAAAAAAAAGGTGGTGCTTTGAGACTGTGTATCGATTACCGGAAGTTGAATCGGGCTACGGTCAAGAATAAGTACCCTATGCCCCGTATAGATGATCTGTTCGATCAGTTGAAGGGTTCCCGTTGTTTCTCTAAGATAGACTTGAGATCGGGTTACCACCAGTTGAGAGTCAGGGAGGAGGATATTCCGAAGACGGCATTCCGTACGCGGTATGGCCATTATGAGTTTCTGGTGATGCCATTTGGGCTCACCAATGCACCGGCAGTCTTTATGGACTTGATGAACCGGATATTCCGGGAATTCTTGGATCGTTTTGTAGTCGTTTTTGTGGACGACATTCTTATCTATTCACCTTCTGAGGAGGAGCACGAGGAACACTTGAGAGTGGTGCTCGTTGCTTAGAGTCCATAAGCTTTATGCTAAGTTTGGGAAGTGTGAGTTCTGGCTAGGAGAAGTCAAGTTCTTAGGCCATGTGGTTTCTGGGGAAGGGTGTCTGTTGATACATCCAAGACTGAGGCAGTGCAAGATTGGGCACAGCCTAAGAGTGTGTTTGAGATCCGCAGTTTTCTGGGATTAGCTGGGTACTACCGACGGTTTGTGAAGGATTTCTCCAGGTTAGCTTCGCCGTTGACTAGACTGACTCGGAAGGGAGTCAAATTTGTATGGAGTGAGACTTGTGAAAAGTCGTTCCAAGAGCTGAAAGTTAGATTGACCACCGCTCCGGTCTTGATTATTCCGGAGAGAGGGTTGGGTTATGCAGTCTATTGTGATGCCTCACGAGAGGGTTTGGGTTGTGTGTTGATGCAAGAGGGGAAAGTGGTTGCCTATGGCTCACGTCAGTTGAAAATACACGAGAAGAATTACCCTACGCATGACCTAGAGTTAGCAGCTGTATCTTTGCCTTGAAATTTGGAGGCATTACCTTATGGTGAGAATTCGAGGTGTTCTCGGATCATAAGAGTCTGAAATATCTGTTTACACAGAAAGACTTGAACTTGAGGCAGAGGAGGTGGATGGAGTTCATTGAGGATTATGACTTCGAGTTGCATTATCATCCGGGGAAGGCCAATGTGGTGGCCGATGCCCTTAGCAGGAAATCTGTTGGTGACGTAGCTAGTATAGCCATCCGGGAATGGGAGATGTTGGGTGCACTTGGGGAGTTTGATTTGCTTCTGGGCGAATCCGTTGAGGCTGCGGCCTTGTTTTCTGTTGTTGCGCAGCCTACACTTGTGACTCGAGTGTTAGAGGCACAGAGAGGTGACCTTGAGGTAGAATCCCTCCGAGAGAAGATCTCCAGTGGGAAGGTTGAGAAGGGTTTGACGGTGTATCCCGACTTGAGTGTGAGATACCGAGACCGTTTGTTTGTGCCGGAGTCTTGCCGAGAGGAGGTACTCCGAGAGTTTCATCATTCACGCTTGCGGTGCATCCGGGAGGCACTAAGATGTATCGGGATTTGGGTCGCCAGTTTTGGTGGCGGGGTATGAAGAGAGATGTGGCAGTTTTCGTGTCTAAGTGCCTTACTTGTCAGCAAGTGAAGGCCGAGCATCAGAGGCCAGCGGGTTTGTTACAACCCTTGCCTATTGCCGAGTGGAAGTGGGAGCATGTCACTATGGACTTCGTTGTAGGTCTTCCGAGGACTCAGCGGGGTAGTGATGCTATTTGGGTGGTTGTAGACCGGTTGACTAAGTCGGCGCACTTCATTCCTATGCGCGTGAGAGATTCGGTAGATCATCTTGCCGACTTGTATATTCGGGACATAGTGAGGTTGCACGGGGTCCCAGTGACGATCGTCTCAGATAGAGATCCTCGTTTTACTGCCAGGTTGTGGCAGAGTTTGCAGAGTGCCTTGGCACTAAGTTGACCTTTAGCACGGCTTATCATCCTCAGACTGACGGGCAGTCCGAGCGTACTATTCAGATCCTTGAGGATATGCTTCGGGGTTGTGTTCTTGATTTCAGTGGGTCGTGGGAGAGGCACTTGCCTTTGGTGAGTTTGCCTACAACAACAGTTTCCAGTCTAGTATCGGTATGGCACCGTTTGAGGCCTTGTATGGCCGACCGTGTAGGTCTCCAGTTTGTTGGGCCGAGGTGGGTGATGCACCTTTGTTGGGTCCGGAGTTGGTGAGGGAAACGACGGAGAAAGTTGAGCTTATCCGTAGGAGGCTTGTTACAGCCCAGAGTCGTCAGAAATCTTATGCCGACCGTAGGAGGAGACCTTTGGTATTTGAGGTGGGTGATCATGTCTTTCTGAAGATATCACCTAGGCGGGGATTGATGAGGTTTGGGAAGAGTGGGAAGTTGTCCCCTCGATTTATTGGCCCTTTTGAGATCCTTGAGAGGATTGGTGAGGCTGCCTATCGTTTAGCTTTGCCACCGCAGTTATCCGGAGTTCATGACGTGTTTCATGTGAGTATGCTTCGGAAGTATGAGCCGGATCCATCGCATGTATTGGATTGGACCGACTTAGAGGTAGATGAGGATGCCTCGTATGAGGAGAGGCCGGTTCGGGTCTTGGATAGGCGGGATCAAGTTTGCGAGGCAAGACCATCCCTTTGGTAAAGTTTGTGGAAACATCACGGAGTGGAGGAAGCCACTTGGGAACGTGAGTTGGAAGTCCGCGAGAAATATCCGGACTGTTTGTGATGTGTAATCATGTATTGAGATTTTGTAATTTAATGAACTTTAAGAACATTATATTATGTCTTAAGTTGTAAAAATTGTGAATGTTTTGGTTTAATGGAAGTATTTTGAAACTTGCCTCATAATGGAAGTTTAGTGTAACATTGCATATGTTGAATGTATTGTATAATTGGAAATGTCATGAAATTGAATATGATATGGAAATGGGAATCATTATATTGAAATGTTGAAATTGAAAGAAATTGCATATTGATAATGCAGTTGAAATATATGTTGATATTGTGAATGCCTCTTGATAAGAGATGAAATGACCGGTATTGGGTCAAGTTGTTTATTATTGTAATGTAATATCATTGGAAATTGAGAAAAACCTGTTTTTGAAAACTTATGCTTAATTTCGGGGACGAAATTCTTTAAGGGGGGGAGGTTATAGCGACCCCGGTCTTTTCCCATTTGGTTGTTGCATCCGGACTTAGGTTCCGTAGATCCTTTGTTATATAATTGTTGTTGTCGTCCTTTAATTCTTATTTCTGAGTTATGGGATGCATTGCAGGTTTGTTACAGGTTGGTAGTGTTTGGGAGCAAAGGGTTGCTGCCCAGAATTTTGACCCTTCGCTCGAGCGAGCAGTTCGTCGCTCGAGCGAGCTCTTTGTTTTTGGTCCGTCGCTCGAGCCAGGGTTTCTTCGCTCGAGCGAGCGACTGCGTCTAGGTATAGACCTGAGAGCTGTGTTTCTTGGCTCGAGCGAGCTCTTCTTCGCTCGAGCGAGCGTTTGTTCGCTCGAGCGTGCGTTGGTTGCAACCTGAGGGTTTGAGTTTTGGCTCGAGCGAGCAGTCTGTCGCTCGAGCGAGCTTCTGGGTTGTTGGCTCGAGCGAGACTTCTTGGCTCGAGCGAGGGTTTTTGTGTCTGGTCGCTCGAGCGACCAAGTCTTCGCTCGAGCGAGCCTGTTTTATTTAAATAGCAGCAGCGGTTTTTAAAACACTTTTTCATCCTCTTTTTGATTCCAGAACCCTAGGTCCGTGTTTTCTCTCCCTCCACTCACCTTCTCTCTTAGGTTTGATCTACTTAGAGTGTGTTTCTACCCTAGGTCCTTTGTTAAAAAGATAGAGTGGGTCGAGGGCTTCGTTTTAATCTGAGCAATAGTGGATTTGGAGCATTGGGTTTCCGCCATCTTCTCCATTTGAGTTCTTCGCTTCGAGGTAGGGATACCTACTCCATATATAGGTTTTGTCCTAAGTTTTGTCATTTTGATATGTTGGTGTTGTTCAATTTTGGGAAAAGCTAGGGTTTGATTTATAATTTAAAAGGGGTTTTTCATCTATTAAACATCGTATGATTGAAAGTCATGAAAAATGACATTGATAGTATTAATTGATAAAATTGAACCTTAGGGTTAATTTTGAGGAAAGGGAGAAAAGCCCTAACTGTTGTAATAAATTAATTTGCATAATTAATTTAGAGAAAAATGTGGAATTAAGTTTAATTCTGAAATTGGTGAATTATGAGATTAAATGGTGTAGTTGGATAGTTTAATCACTCACCTATGAAAATGTTGAGTTTACATTTGTTGATACATTTATTTCCTGTTTAGAAATAACTGTTTTGGGCTATCGGTGGAGGATAGTCGTGATTGTTGTAGACATTGCATGTTGATTAGGGAAAACTGAAACTAATCACATTGAATGAGTCATTAAATATGACAGTTGAATTAATACAGCGAATTGTGTATTGATTGAATATTGTGTATGACAAGTGTTTAATACATTGTATATGCATATTGTTTGGAGGAGATAGGGGATGTACTCCATGGTTTGAGGGAAGATAGGGGATGGACTCTCAAACCTGTTTAGGAGGAGAAAGGGGATGGACTCCATTAGTACAGCAAATCTGTGTACTTATTGTTGTATGAAGTGTATTAGTACAGCATATATGTGTACTTATCAATGATGGAAGTGTTTTATCATGAGTCTTAGTCTCATTTAATTGTTTATCAGAAGAAATATAGATTTGAGATGTAGTCTCAGTTTGTTGTTGGCCAGGTTCTGAGCCATGTCTGTATAAATGGAAAATGGATAAATAATGGAAAGTGAAACGTGTCATGGACATAGTGGTCATGAAACTGTATTGTGATAAAAGTGATTTATAAGTGTAACCATCTATTGAATGCTATTGCTTTAGTCAATTCCTATATTTGGTTTAGTATATTTCTGCTGGGCTGTGGCTCACCCTATACGGGAACATCATTTTCAGGTCCAGGTGATATGCTACCTCCAAGGACTTAGCTTGGGAGGATTTGGAGTTGAAGACTCTTTCTTTTAGTTAGCTAGTTTGTTATTTTGATGTTACATGTAATTATAAGCCAATGGCTTAACCTGTAGTTGAGTTAGTACTCATTTCTTTTATGTCCAAGTATTGGCTTGGAAAAATGTAAGCCCGTAGGGTATTTACTTTCGTTATTACATGTAATGTTTTCTTTTAAGAATACTCTGATGAATGGAATAATATTTTATTTTCTTATGTCAATGCATGTCAATATTGTATGTATTTTGGGTTTGATTTTGAGGGCGTTACACCTTCAATATGACAAAAAACAAAATCACAGAAACTTAATGAATCCAGAGAGAATCACAGAGAAATTTACTGCTAACTATTAAACACAATCATAGAAAAAAAATCACACAGAATATCTGTTATGAAATTATAGGCTTTTCTGTGATTTTCACCTCACTACAAGCTAACAATTTTCTATGCGTCATTCTGCAATATTGCACTCATAGAAAAATCCAGAGAAATTTACAAACTTATATACACCTTCAAGATAACAAAAAATACTGCATTGTCGATCTAAACTGAAAGAAAAAACACAAAAAATAACTTTTGCTTAGAGAAACAAAAACTTCTATTCATCTTCTACAAACATATAATTTTCTCTAAACTACAAATTGAAAGTGAGTAACAAACTTATAATTTTCTCTAAATTACAAATAAAAGTCCAGAGAAATTTATGAACTTACATTCACTTTCTCAGATTCTATTTGCATTAGAAACTTCTAATAATATGTCCATATGCACTTATAATTTTTTCTTTGATTTTCGTTGGATTATAATAACAAACTTACAATTTTCTCTGGACTATACCAACAAAAGTGCAGAAAATGAAATTTCTCTGGTTTGAAAAAACATAGAACAAAACTTATCATTGATCAGCATGTTGATAAAAAATAGAGCACGAAAAATGAACTCTAAACATCAAAATCAACTACACTGTCAACACTCTTTGAAATTGATCAAAAAACAAAGAATGAAAAATTAATTCCAAAAATAAAAATCAACTCTATCAAGCTAGCCTCTCTCTAAACAAAAATTCAAAACAAAAATCAAAATCCATGTGGAATCTAAATCGAAAACAAACCTGATTCAACTCCACTCAAAAACCTACGCGATCAACACACTGTCAACACTCTTTGAAATTGATCAAAAAATAGAGAATAAAAAATTAATTCCAAAAATAAAAATCAACTCTATCAAGCTGGCCTCTCTCTAAACAAAAATTCAAAACAAAAATCAAAAATCAAAATGCATTTGGAATCTCCATCGAAAACAAACCTGATTCAACTCCACTGAAAATCTACCCGATGAACACACTGTAACACCACTGAAATCTCTGACGAAATCTACACGATCGTAGCAATCTTTCTCATCAACTCCACTGAAATCTCTGACGAAATCTCCACCGTGAAGTCAACAATATAATATTCAAACAAATTTCTCGTCAACTCCACTACAATCTCTGACAAAATCTCTACTGCGAATTCGGTTTCCAAAATCTCACCGTGAAGTCAACAATATAATATTCAAACAAATTTATGTTATAAAAGAAGGGTAATTTAGGTACTTTACAACCTAAAATAAATTTGAGAGACCTTAGCCATCAAAACATATGGCCTTGTTTGGTTTGAATTTCCCAAAAATTTTTGGGAAAAATTCTCTACAAATAAGTTTTCAAAAGTAATCAAACCAAACAAATTTTCCCAAAAAAATTTCCCAAAACTTGTTTGGTTTACAAGTTTTCCAAACAAATCTCTCTCTCATACACATCAATCAATCACTTTTTCCAAAACTCTCTCTCAAAATAATTTTCCAAAACATCTTTTGAAAAAAACCAAACCAAACAACTTTTCGTACTTTTTATCTCTAAAACTCATCTCCCAAAATCAAACCAAACATACCCATTATTTTGGACCTCTCCTCCTATCAAAAGTAGAGGAGGGACCTTAGGCCAATTTTTCCATAAAATTATTGTTTAGTAAAATTAATAGACAATAATTTGAGATATAATGAAAATTTTAGTAAAATTTTGTTCATATCTTAAATAAAATTTCAAAAAAAAAAAAAAAAGGGGGCAAATTACCCATAGATTTTTTGAAAAGTGTGTATTCTATTTAACCCCAAATCCTTTGAGATAGATCCAAAAGCCCTATACCCATTTATCATCTTCTCTTTCTTTACACCTTGTTTCTCATCTATATTTCTCTTTCTCTAATATCGACAATGACCACTGCTATAACCACGCCTTCATTTTTTTTTTTTCTTTTTCTTTCTAATCTACAGTTACCGGTAATCGACAACCATCATTGATTGGGGTCACAGGCAACCACCGAGTACTGACTCTTTGCTTCGTGCTCACTGATAGCAAAAGAGATGAGTTTTCGATGAAGAATATGAGTAGATCTACGTTAGATACGGCTAGATCTAAACCAAAAAATATTTATCAGAGTACAAGCATTTCTTTATATCTGTCTCTTTCCTTCGATCTCTCAGTTTTAATACTTTTTTGTACTATACACTTCTATTTTCTAGTTACAATGGAGAAAATTTTCAAGTTCTGAACAAGTTGTTTTTGAGTTTTAATTATAGGCAGTGAAAATTGTAAAATTTTACAGTTAATTTTTTTGGCTTAATTGAATCATTATTTAGAACTGTAAAATTTTATAGTTTCATAACTTTTTTTAGAACTATAAAATTTTGCAGTTTCATAACATATTTTTTCAATTTCATTAATAAGGACAAATACGTAATAGAATCATATTTTGAAACTATAACATTTTACCGTTTTAAAACTTACTTTTCAATTTGATCAATATTAGAAATTATTTGCTTAAATTTTACAAAAATTGAAAATAACATATGTTTTTTTTCATTGTTGCTGTTTGTTGTTCTTAGGTTTTTTTTTTCTTCTTCTTTTAGTTTATTAATATTTAGTACATTTTGCTATTTTTTTTCACTTTCTCAATTTCTTCTTCTTCATTTTTCGGCAATGTTTTAGACATTTCGGTGAGTCTCTAGCGATATTCTTAACATCCATAGAATATTCTAGACATTCAAACGACTTCCGGTGACGTTCAGAACATTCCGGCGATACTCCGACAAATTTCCGATGATATTCCAGTGATTTCCCCGATGATGTTGAATATTCCGGCAAGTCTTCGATGACTGTCTGATAAAAGTTCGGGTAAACTACCAATAGGTCCTACTTTTGAGACTTATTACCCATTAAGTCCTATTGATAAATTTATTAAGTGATAAAGATAAATTTATCAGTCTTTTATTTTTATGAATAAATTTATTGTGATAAATTTATCAGTCTCTTTATTTTTATGAATAAATTTATAGTGATAAATTTATCAATTTCTTATTTTTATAGTGTTAAATTTATTAGTTAGGACCTGTAGGTAAATAAGTCTAGTTAATAGGACTGATTGGTAAGTACCCCTAAAAGTTCAATGGTGATGGAATATAGGAGCGTCTTTAAATTTATTTTAAAAAATAAAAAATAGGATTTTTTTGATAACAATTAAAAATAGGGTAAATTACATTGATACCCCTGAGGTTTATATTTATTGCAGTTCTCCTCTCACCTTTTGGAAATTGCATTTCCCTCCCTGAGATTTAAAGTTTCATTACAGATTGCTCCCTCTAGCAATTTAATTTTTTTAAATATCAATTTTGCCCTCACTGGGTAAATTACAATGACACCCCTCATATTTTAGAAAATTACAATTCCCTCCCCAAGGTTTAAAGTAGCATTACTAATTGCCCCATCGGTTAGTATTAGTTGAAAAAAAAATTCATTAAAAAAAAATTTAATTAGAAAAAAAAATTATTTGAAAAAAAAATTAATTGAAAAAAAATTGGGGAATTTTTTTTCAGCTCCCTAATAATACTAATTTAGAGTATAAAGGACACCTAAAAAAATAGTGACGCATCAGGTCCCTGGACAACTTGGCGCGCGTTTTTAATTATTTTTGTGGACCAAAACACCATTGCCGAAATCAACACAGAAACGAAACTATTCCGACGTCTCAGTTCCATTCCAACCATCCAGCATCTTCACGAACAGCAGAACAATAGAATTAGGGTTTCAACATCATCTTCACCATCGACATTAGAGCTTCGTTCTGTTCTGCAAAAATCATTCCCATTCATTCCTCACAAATTTCTTTGACCTTCGTTAGAGCTTCGTTTTCACTGCTCATCGTCATCTCAGTCCATCTTCGTCACATCGCATCTTTATCTCAGGCCATATCAGCTCGTCATTCAAGTTTCATCCTAACTCTGGTAAGTTTTTTTGCAATACAACTAGATTTTCTCTGGAAACAAAGTTAATAGCATTTTATATTAACCTTCCATAAATTAGGCTTTCAATTTTGTAATAAAAAGCTACCTGAATTTGGAAACAGTTATTTCTGTGTGTTTTGAACTTATTCTTGAACATGTTTGTGTGATTTTTATCTATAAATTTCTCTGGCATTAAAATTTCTATGATTTTTGCTTGATGTATGTTTCTTCTTTCAATTTTCTCTGGCATCTTTATTTTCAAAAAAGCAATTTTCTATGTTTTTATCTTATTCTTGAACATGTTTCTGTAATTTTGTCTATAAATTTCCCTGCTTTGTAAATTTCTCTGTAATATGTATTTTTAATTGGAATGTCTATCTTTCTCTGGAATGTCTATTACTCTCTTGCCTCTGTCTAAGTTTCTCTGGCATTTATAATTTTCTCTGACCACAACACACCACTTTCCTCCCTTGTGTGTCTCTATCATGGTTAATTTTCTTTGGTTCTGTATGTAAATTTCTCTGGCATTTTAGTATTATGAATTGAAATTTTCTCTAGAATGAAAATTTCCTCAAGAATGTGTATTTTTGTCTGGTATATTTATTTTGTTCAATTCTTGGTTTCAATTTGGTGTAATTTTCAGTGGCATGTTTACATTACTTTGTTTATTTTATATTGCTAATTGTGGCATGGAAATTTTCTTTGGCTTGCCATGTTTACTTTTCTCTGCCATTCATTTTCTCTGGTATGTTAACTTATACATGTAATTTTAACAAAAATTGAAAATTTCTCTCCCATGTTTATGATGCTTTGTTGATTTTCTCTGACATTTCATTTTTAATGTCCAATTTTCTCTGGCATGTCCAATTTTCTGTAATTTTCCCTTATCTGTAATTTTCTCTCACATTTCCAATTTTCTCTTACCTGCAATTTTCTCCCTTATCTGTAATTTTCTCTGACATGTTCAATTTTCTCTGGGTTTTAATGTTGACATCTTTATGTTTTAATCATTGTCTAGAAATGGCAAAACGTAAAAGCAGCGAAACACCGGAAACACCAAGCAAAAAACAGAAACTCTCTCAGTCTTCTTATGGGCTAAGATAAAAAACCAGCAGCAAAACACTGGAAACACCAACCAAGACAGAACAACTCTCTCAGTCTTCTTATGATCTAAGATCAAAAACTAGCAGCAAAACACCACAAACTGCTTTCCAAATCACACAAGGTGATGAAGCAACTAGCATACATATGAGTACCCCAACTTCAAAGGACTCAAGCTCAAGGGGGAAAAAACCTGTTAAACTCCACAGAAAAAGAGCTCACTACACCATTCAATTCCGATCTAACCTCTCATCTGTTGTCTCCTTTTTTCAAACACTTAAATTCAATTCAAAACAACTTCTAGAGCTTCAAAAGACCCCTTTCTGGTATTTGATCCAAGCTCTAACCAGTGGAAGGATGGACCCAAAGAAAACTAGGAAATCCGATGATGATGTAGTTGCCATAATCAAATGTTACAATGAAAAAACAAAATCATTCACAGTTGGTAAGAAGAACCTGACCTTCACAACAAATGACATGACCTTGATTTTTGGTTTGGAAGGAGGTAAAGGAGCCATGTCATTAAGATACTCTAAAAAGCCAAAATCTGCATTCCTAAGGAGAAGATTCCAAAAGGACACAAGGCTCACTGGTCCTGTTCTTAAAAACGCCTTGGTCAAAGCAATGAAAGGCAAGCAACCAACAGACTTCAAAGATGTAGCAATCATTGCTACATTGTACTTGTGTCTCACCCTATTTTTTGCAACAAGTGGGAATTCAATAGGGTGGGTTTTTATACAGTATGTGGAACCTCTTAATCAATGAAACAGTATGATTGGCCAGAAGCAATCACATCAACATTGATTGATTCTATCATGGCATTGCACAAAACTCCAGAAAAAGTTACGGGGTGTGTCATTGCATTGCTGGTAAGTATAATATCCATTCAAATTTGCAGTTATCATACTTACAAATTTGTGCATTTAGAAAATTTTATTTACTTTAATTTTCATCACAGTATTGGCTATGTGAACATGCAACTATCATTGACTCGGAACACAATAACACAACTGACTTCCCAAGATGTGCGAAGTGGAACCTGCAAACCTTGACAAAACAGCTGCAGAAGACACCAGTCCACTCTCTTGCACCTCGACAGGTTAGATTCCCATTGCTCCTGAAATCTCAGTGAAATTCCAAAATTTCTCTGACCACTGCTTTGTTTCCCTCCTTGTGCATTGATTGATTAAGATCAATTTTCTCTGAACTATCAATTTATGTTTTCTTCTTTGGTACCAACTGGTTTATTTCTGCATTGTCATCAATTTTCTCTGCAATCCAAATTTCTCTGACCACAATTGTAACACATTAACTTATATACCCTGATTGCTTTTCTCTAATATATGAATTATGTTGATTGTTTCATAATTTTCTCTGGCCCATAAAATTGTTTCTCCTTGTGTGTAATTTTCTCTAGCCCATAACTTATTTACCTTGCATCTTTGATAAACACTGTTTATTTCTGCCCTTCTAATGAATTTTCTCTGGAATCCAAATTTCTCTGACACAATTATAGTCAAACATTAATTTATATGCCTTGATTGATTTCTTTGATATCTAAATTATGTTGCTCGTTTCATAATTTTCTCTGCCTCATAAAATTAACTCCTTGTCTGTAATTTTCTCTGGCCCATACAATTTTCTCTGAAGTTTGCCTCCTATTACAGATAAATAACAAGCAGCTAGTCAAAAACCCATCAGAGGAGTTCTGTCTTGGTAAAAAGACAAAGAAAGAATCAAAAAAAGCAATTGTCAAATTCAAGGAGGCATTATAAGATTCATCTGAAGGTCAAGCAATTGTCAAATTCAATGAAGAAGCAGAAGGCAACATAGAAGAATACGAAGCCAGCAATGGACAAGAAGCCCAAGCAAACAGTGGAGAAGAAGAAGCCAGAGAAGAAAGTGAAAGCAAAAGAGAAGAAGAAGCCAGAGAATAAAGTGATGACATAGAGGCAAAAGACAAAGAACAGAATGAACAGAAAGAAGAAGACAGTGAAGAAGAAGATGAACAAGAAGATGAAGAAGAAGATGAACAGCAAGAAGAAAACAAGGAAAGTGATGAAGAAGAACGTAATGAGCTGGTCGACCAACAACGTGATAGCATTTCTGGCTCAACAATGCATCAGCCTCAACAATTTGAGGAATCAAAGGATGCCCAAATTGCTGATCTACGTCAAAGACTGAAGGCACTTTCTCAAGCTAAACAAGAAGAAGACATAAATTAGATGGAATTACTTGCTGAAAAGGATATTTCAATAAGAACCCTGACATCACTTAACTCAGAACTTCAAGAAAAACAAAGCACAATCCAAATGAAACTAAGGATGTTGGAGGTTGAAAAAGAAGACAACATGAAAACAATTCAACAGTTGAGGAATTCAAATTCGGAGCTTGAAACAAAAAATGCTAAATTGCATGAACAAGTTCAAGAACTGTCAGTCCAACTAGCAACACAACCATACAGAACACCAACACAACTTCAACCATAAGGTCAGTGAAAATCTTGAGCCACAAAAAGTTATGTCCTTGTGTCAACATAACTCAGAGAAATTTCTATTTATTATAATTTTCTGTCATTGGTAATTTTCTCTGGAAGTTATATTTCTCTGAACACATTAGTTTCTGCCGCTTATTTCTATTGATTTCTATTGCTCATTTCATTTTCTCTGTCTATTTTCTTATTCCATTTTTGGGGCTTGTTTGATTTTCACTGTGTCTAGTTGGAATCCAAGTTGAACAACAACCAACAACCCAACAAGAAGAAATGGCACACAAAGAACAACCGAAACAAAAGACGAAAGTCTATGGTAACTGGAAAATATTGAATCACATAAATTTACATATTGAAATATCATCTGTTACTTCAGAGAAATTTCACTTTTACTAATATTTTCACTGTCTACAGTAAAAAAAGATCCGATGTCAATGATAAAAAATTTAAAGGCAAAAGAAAGGAAGGAAAAGCAGCATGATCCAGAATTTCAATATCCCAAAGTTGCGAAAGTGACTTGAACTTCAAAACAAGCTGCAAAGCAAGCTGAGCAAAGCACGAAGGACAAAGAAGTGCTTGATGCTGATGCGTACATCTTGCCTCAACCTATAAACATCAGAAAATCTTGGGTTTTTCCACAAACTCTTCCGATTTCAAGATTGATAAAAGATCACGTAAAAGATATGTTGCAGCACATATCAAATGTGTCTGGACTTGAGTAAGTACAACAAACAAAATAGAAGATAACAAACAACAAATCATAAACTTATATTGCATTAACAACAATTAAATCCCTTCTTTCTCATCTTGTAGGGCTTTAATTTGGACAAGTGAGTTGAACCTCATTACCTTCGAAGACATTGGAAACCTAATAAAGCAAAAAGAAATTGCCAACAATTTAAGTCTTTCCCTTTCATCAAAATTTCTCTACAATGTTCCATCAGCCTTTATAAACCAATATTATAATTACAAATCATATTTTTCAGGTCATTGATGGCCATGGAGAGATACTTTTGGCTGACCAAATGAGAGAAAGACAACAACCAACCTCATTTTTTTTCACATCCATGAGCTTAGTATGTTACTACTATTTTATTTGATTTTCTCTGGAATTTACTTACTACTTTCTCTTCTTAAGATACTTCTTGGATTTTCTCTGAACAAAACCATTTTTGGATTTTCTCTGAACACAGAATTTTATCAAGATAACAGAAAATCAATCTTTTCGAGTGTCCTTATTTGACAAGCATATTGAAACAGCATGGAGGAACTATAGGTTCCTCTATTTCCCAATAAATACTAGAGGTAATGAGAAGTCCACAGCTGGAAATCACTAGACCTTGCTTGTCCTTGATTAAGGCCGAAATGTACATCATTGAGGCCGTTAATTAGAATCTCTTAACTTCACTTGCTGGTCAAACCGTATATTTTATGTGTGTTGAATGTCAATCAGGTTGTATATCGTCGGAGCATAAAATGGGCAAAAAGGCAAAATTTGGACAGAGTTGACTTTTTCTGGAAAAGTCAAACTGATGTTTTTAAATCTGTTTGGAAGTGAGTAGAAGTATAAAAAGAAAAGGTCAAGGCTTTTCTAGGGTTCTGAAATTGTTTGACCTAAAGAGAGGCTAGGGTTTGGAGAAGGGGAGTCTACCAAAGCTTGAAGGACACTTCCATGGAGGTTTCTTCCTCATCTTCTTCCTCTTTCCACTCCTCTATGAGTGGCTAATCATCTTTTCTAGGGTTTTGATGAAACCCTAGCCATGTAATAGGTTTTTTCTTTTTGATTTTATATTATGTAAAGGTTTGAACCATTGTATGGTGTTTTAGAAATTCTTTATATATAATTTTCATTATTCTTTCGAATATTTGACTTTCTGTGATTGTTAAATATTATCCATACAATTGTTTTCTTTTCCTTCACATTCAAGGTATGGGACGAACCATGCTACGAGGAACGAGTCGTATCACTACCTTAGTTTAAAGTGAACGATTCGTATTACTTGAGATGGTTCGTGCTCGTACATTGAATGTGATGATCTTCTTGTCAAATGCTTCGAACTTGTAGTTGCGAAACATTAAACCGTTCAAACCATAGCATAATTGATTTCAATTGGAAACCCTAATTATGTGGTTAGTGGTGAATTCTCTACCCTAGGATTTTTCCCCAATTCAATAAATCTAGATTTTAATTATTCTTGATAATTCAATTTCTTAGTTTAATTTATTTATTATTAAATTAGGTTATAATCATTCAATCTTTTTATCAAAATTAATTTAGGAATTTATCAATTAAATTAGTTTAATTTCACAATAGTCCCTGTGGATCGATACCTGGACTTGCCATTATTCTGATTGAATTTGGTATAGTTTAGTGATTATATTTTGGTGTGTTCAACGACCCATCAGTCCTCGACAAACAAGACAGTTTATGGAGGTTCTACAACTCACTGAGGCCAAGGAGGGATGATGCAGAAGACAAATATGTCAAAGATGCAAAACAATTGGTAACGAGTGCAAATTTCTCTGATCCATCATAATCTTTATGTGATGATAATTTTCATACAATCCCATTGATTTGTCTGTAAATTTCTCTGTTATTTAAAAATTATTTTCTTGCAGCAAGAATATGTGGAGAATTTTTTGAAAGCTTGCCTTGAAAGAGACGCTCAATCACAACCCTCTTTCAATTGATAAACTCACAAAACACAAGTTACGACTTTGAGTATGTCAACAATGCTCCACAACAAGAAAGTGATTCGTAAGTTTCATACATCTATAAATAAGATACTCTGATTTGCATGTTTCTTAAAACTAACACACCTATAATTTGTATGCAGTTGGATTGTGGCCTCTTTGTCTGCTATATAATGAAACAATATAGCAAGCATGAACCTATCAGCTCCAAATTGTCCACACAAGAGATCAGGTTGATGAGGGCAGAACTCATAGAGAGATTTGTGACCGAAGTTGGCCGATCATGGACTGAACCAATTGAAATACCTCCAGAAGAACCAAAATGTAATAGTGAAACTAGTGAAAGGAAGATAATGTACATAGCCAGACAGAGAAAATTGTCTCACATATATGTATATATCCATACAGTATTAACCACTCAGTTTTTTGTTGACACATTGAAGGAATAATGATGCTTGACTTATCCATATACATCATTTCTTGACTATTGTAAATTTCATTTTTTTATTTCGACTAATGTAAATTTCATACCTATTGATGGTTAAATATATATATATATATATATATTTTTATTGTGATTGTCAACACAATCCACACAGAGAAAATTGTCTGCAGAAATTTCTCTGGTATAATATTACCAGAAATTCACAAAGAAATTTAACTTGTATCGTCCCAAGGGGATGCCTATATGATCATGTAATCTGTAATGCTTTCTGTTGGTACAAAACAATCATCAAACTCAACAAAACACAAAGCGCACAGTAATTTTATCTACTACTGAAAAATTTCACTGGATGAATTTCAAATTTCAAAACACAATGCCCAAATAATTTTCTCTGATAGTGGAAAATTTTTCCGGATGAAATTGATGGATTCGAATGGTGACACAAAATGAAATCTCTGAGTTGTGAATTTCTCTGGGTTGGTGAGGAAAATTTCTCTGGCTTTGAGAAAAATTTTTGAGTTAAAGTCATTCTAGATAAATTCTTCCCTGGTCCAGAGAAATTCTAAACTCAGAGAAATTTCAAAAGAGCTTAATTTTGTTTCTTGGTTCTACTCACTGCAATAATTTTGATGAATTTGAAGCTTCAAAACACATTACACAGAATTTTCTCTGCCCTAAAAATTTTCTCTGGATGAATTTGACAAGTATTACAAACCCACTGCCTATAGTATATATCAACAAACACAATGCACACTTTAACTGATATTGCAAAAATTTCTCTGAAAGAATTTGATTGATATTATTATATTCACTGTCTAAAAAATACATTTCACAAAACAAAACACACAAACTAATCATCAAATGTATTATTCAATCAATAAAATGTACTATCCTCAACTATTTAACAAAGGTTCCTTGCATGTCCTCTTATTATGGTGACCAATACTCTCACACCGACTACACTTAATCACCCTTTTAAACTCTCCAGTATAAGCAATTCTGTTCTTCTTGGGCCTACCAGTTGGTCTCTTGCTCAATGGAGGTAAAATCATAGCATCTTCAATGCTACACAGAGGTTTTTCAAAAGTTGGAACTGGGTCAATCGAAAACGAGTACGCTTGACGATACATATCAGCATGAAAAAATGGTTCAACAAATGAATTCAAATTCCTTCCACTCCTAAAAATTGCAGCAACAGCATGTTGACATGGATACCCATTTATTTCCCATTTTCGACATGAACAAGTTCTCAACCCAAGATCAACCATAACCGAAGGAAAACAATGCACTTCAAAGACATTATCAGATGACAAACTCACATTCCATGTCCTCTCATCCAAAAAATACTTCTCCAATACACTATCCATACGAGGACACAGAACTTTATTCCATTTATTAGAGAGCAGCCTCCTATCAGACCTCATATTCATAATTTGCAACCGTATCATGTCCACCAAATTTGTTATTGGCAAGTGCTGAGCTTCTCGTATCCATGAATTGAATGACTCAGCAACATTTGAATACATCTCACCATAACGTTTCCCTACAAAATATGCATCACTCCAATTTTCATATGGCAAACTTCTCAAGAAAGCAATCACAATGTCTCCTCCCTCACTTTTTAATTCATTTAACTTGAAATGAAATGATGCCTTTGTTGGTGCATATGCACATTCTGAAAACTTGGACACAATCGTCTCTCTAACTAAATTTGTGTTTCCACATGACAACTTATCCCTCAGATTTCTCTTTAGATGTTCAAGACAAAATCCATGAAAGCAGTTCGGGAAAAACCTAGCAATTCCCTCTACAATACCACAATGTCGATCTGATATGAAACTTATCACCCTTTGTGATCCCAATACTCCACATAAATGTTCAAGAAACCAACACCAATTGTCTTTATTCTCAGCATCAACAACAACAAAAGCTACAGGGAAAAAACCTACAAAACAAATAGGAACAAGCATATCAGATATATATATGCAGAGAAAATTAGAACAATAAACAACCAGAGAAATTTGACACTGCAAACATCCAGAGAAAATTCACTTCGTGCCCAACTCCATAGAAAATTCACACATTGGCAACATCCAGTGAAAATTGACTTAGTATAGTTAGATAAAATTCTATATATTTACCATTACATTCATTCCCATCTTTCCCCGTTGCAGCAAGCATAACTCATTTGTATCGTCCTTTCAAAAATGTTCCATCAAGAAAAACAATGACCGACAATATTTGAAACCAGCAATGCATGCATGAAAAGTCATAAACACTCTTTTGAAACGCTTGTTATCTTCAAAATCTAACTCAAAATGACTATCTGGATTGTTCTTCAATGCCTCATTAAAATACCACCGTAATTGATCAAATGACAAACAAGAATCCCCACATGTACTACATTTTGCTTTTTCAACACCCAACCAACCACAATTATAACTGATTGAGACCCCATACTTGTCTTTCATTTCTTTGACAACATCCACTGGACGAGTTAAATGTTTTGCACTTACCTCTTCAAGTATCAACCCAGAAACTAAGCTGGAAGTCATCCTCGAATGTTTACTCGTACGAACCATCATACCACACGTATGTTCATTGTTCAAAGTCCTTATGTAGAAGAACCCATTTGTTTTTTCAACTGAAGCATGTACACGCCACATACATCCCCTTGATTCCTTATATGCACATTCTGCCGTAACCCCCAGCTTGTCATTTTTAACATACGTAAACTGAAAACCAACCTAAATAGCATACTTGTATAAAAAAGTACGGAACTCAACCACACCACCCTCAAACTTTTTTCCAACACTCGTAATATTATTCTGCCAACGAGCCGACAATAACACATTTTCTTGGTGATAACAAAACTTAGAGAGTGAATTCCTTTCAATATCCACCAGCCTATCACACTCACCATCCACAACGTCTACCCAATTAGACCCCACTTCATCCTCTTCATCAGAAGTACTACATCTAGTAACTAAAACATCAACTATATCAACACCGCGTGCACAAACAACCCTCAACATATTTAGAAAATCAATATTATTTCGAACCATACAATTCGGATGGCCCAAAATAGAATATGAAATACACATAGTCTCAGGTTTCAAATTCTCCCATGTTTTACACAAAATGCCAACCAATTCCTCAAAATTCAATTCGCATGAAATATTAATGACAATAGTATCATTCCCATATTTGCACAGCAACAATACTGCACTGTCCATTGAAACTGAAACAAAAAACAAGAAAAATAATTTGTTTAACATAGAAACACTTCACAAGAATAACATAAAAGTCCAGAGAAATTTCTAAAAATTATAATTTTCTCTGAACTTAAAATAAAAGTCCATAGACATCTACAAACTGATATTCACCTTCAAGATGATAAAAAACAAAATCACAGAAACTCAATGAATCACAGAGAAATTTACTGCTAACTATTAAACACAATCATAGAAAAAAATCACACAGAATATCTGTTATGAAATTATAGGCTTCTCCGTGATTTTCACCTCACTACAACCTAACAATTTTCTATGCATCATTCTGCAATATTACAAACTGAAAGTGAGTAACAAACTTACAATTTTCTCTAAACTACAAATACAAGTCCAGAGAAATTTATGAACTTACATTCACTTTCTCACATTCTATCTGCATTAGAAACTTTTAATAATATGTCCATATGCACTTATAATTTTCTCTGGACTACACAAACAAAAGTGCAGAAAATGAAATTTCTCTGGTTTGAAAAAACATAGAACAAAACTTATCATTGATCAGCATGTTGATAAAAAACAGAGCACGAAAAATGAACTCTAAACATCAAAATCACCTACACTGTCAACACTATTTGAAATTGATCAGAAAACAAAGAATGAAAAATTAATTCCAAAAATAAAAATCAACTTTATCAAGCTGGCTTCTCTCTAAACAAAAATTCAAAACAAAAATCAAAATCCATGTGGAATCTAAATCGAAAACAAACCTGATTCAACTTCACTAAAAAACCTACGCGATCAACACACTGTCAACACTCTTTGAAATTGATTAAAAAACAAAGAATCAAAAATTAATTCCAAAAATAAAAATCAACTCTATCAAACTGGCCTCTCTCTAAACAAAAATTCAAAACAAAAATCAAAATGCATGTGGTATCTCAATCGAAAACAAACCTGATTCAACTCCACTGAAAATCTACGCGATCAACACACTGTAACACCACTGAAATCTCCGACGAAATCTCCGACGAAATCTCCGACGAAATCTCCAACGAAATCTACACGATCGTATCGATTTTTCTCGTCAACTCCACTGAAATCTCCGACGAAATCTCCACCATGAAATCTCCACTGAAATCTCCGACGAAATCTCCACTGCAAATTCGGTTTCCAAAATCTATCAGTTAAGTCAACAATATAATATTCAAACAAATTTATGTTATAAAGGAAGGGTAATTTAGGTACTTTATAACCTAAAATAAATTTCAGGGACCTTAGCCATCAAAACATATTATTTTGGACCTCTCCTCCTATTAAAAGTAGAGAAGGGACCTTAGGCCAATTTTTCCAAAAAAATTTGCTAGTCAAAATTTTAAATTTTTGTTTAAAAACCAACGTAAACTCATTTTTTGAATTTACATTTTGTCCTCAAATTTACAAACTGAGACAATCATTTATAAACCAAAAAAAATTATCAAATAAGTTTTTATGATAGTTTTTTAAATTCTTGTAAATATAAATCGAAAACTGAAAACGAAATAGTTATCAAACAGGTCTCAGATAGAAAAAATATCGTAAAATTAACAAATAATTAAATAAGTTACCAATATAAGAAATGACTTATCAAAAGATTCTTAGGCTCTATATGGTTTGATTTTTAGAATTTTTTTTAAAAATTAAAAATTAATTTGTTTAAGAAATAAAAAATAAAAAATAATTATCATTTTTATATAATTTTTATCTTTCAAGTGTAATAAACATAAACCTCAGGGAGTGTTAGTATAATTTTTATCTTATGCTGGTTTTTAAACAAAAATTAAAAAATTTGACTAACAAAATTTCTTTTCAATTAATTTTTTTTTCAAATAATTTTTTTTCCAATTAATTTTTTTTTTTTTAACTAAGGGTTGGTTTGGGATGTTTTAAAAAAGTGCACTTTTTGACTTATTGACTTATATGAGTTGGGTTTGGGTTGGGTTTGATGTGATGTGTTAGAGAGGTGATGTGATTTAAATAAGATGATGTGATTTAAATAGGATAGTAACTTTTTGACTTTTTATATTATTTAGTAGATGCCAAACTTGGCCTAAGACTAACCGAGGGGGCAATTGGTAATGTTACTTTAAACCTTAGGAAGGGGATTATAATTTCTAAAATGTGAGGGGTGTCAATGTAGTTTACCTAGTGAGGGCAAAATTGGTATTTAAAAAAATTAAATGGCTGGAGGGAGCAATCTGTAATGAAACATTAAACCTCAGGGAGGGGATGTAATTTTCAAAAGGTGAGGGAGAAAATTGTAATAAACATAAACCTCAGGGGGTGTCAATGTAATTTACCCTTAAAAATATATATGACTAATTGGTGTAAGTATTTTATTTTGAGACTAGATGTATTTTAAACTTTATGTATGAGACTTATCAGTAAGTTTCCAATAAAAAAAAATGTTTAGTGTAGGCAGATGCTTGCGGGTGCAGATGAAACCTGCAATCTATCCGCAACCTGCAACAAAGAAATAATCTAAACCCACCCTACTCTACGCTTGAAATTGTCTATTTATATGCGATTCGGATCGAATTGAACAATTTTGATGGATCGAATAGGGGTGGGCAGCACAATAGGTATTGTTGTGCGGCTTTATGGGCTTATTTCGGGGTTCGTTTTGATAATTCGAACCGTTCACATTTTAGAGTACATCGAATAGAATATACCTGTAAAAAATTAAGTTAATCGGATATTGTTAACCCTTTCATCGATTCATATTTGTATTCATTTTAATACTTTAAATAACAAAGTCATTTATTTTTGAAGATACAAATGTGAGTGGATGAAAGGATTAACGATATCCGATTAACTTAATTTTTTACAAATATATTCTATAAGATTTGTTTTCAAATGTAAACAATTTAAATTATCAAAATAAGTCTAAAAAACCACACAACAATACTTGCTGTGCTGGGTGTACAACAAATTAGGGGTGAGCAGCGGATATACCGATCCGCCAAAACCGACCGAACCGAACCGATCCGTCGCATTTTGGACGGATGCGTAATGACGAGCGGACGGTTGCGGATTGATTTTCTCCAATCCGCCAATTTGGCGGACGGATGGCGGATTTGAGATTTCTTTGGCCGCAACCAAACCGCCAAACCGCCAAATCGCGACCACCCCTAGTAATTTATAAGACTTTATATTTTCAATTTGTTTAAATATTATGTTTGTGTTTTCAATTGAAAAAAAGTTTAAATATTCTGTTGAAAAAAAAGTTTTCAACTTGAATATATTTTTTGAATTGAAAAAAATAAACATATTATTTATTTATATTTTTTGGTTTTTAAATCTAGCTCTAAAATAATAATAATAAAATATGATATATGCTGGTTGGTTTTTTTTTCAAAAACATATGTAGATGTAACAATATAGAGACATACAATCTCTATTACTGCTCTTTTCATGGTTTTGGTGGTTTGAATTATTATTATATTTTAATAATCACAGATTGTAATACTTTATGTGGATGAATCATGCTGTAATTGTAATATGTGGATGAGACATGCAGTGATCGTGATATTCTAAAGTTTCAAACTTTCTTTCTTTAGATAAGGCATACAGTGATTATAATACTTTTTTAAGTCATTGATTGTAATACTTTTTTTTTTTTTTTTTTTGAGGAAGTGCACAAATTGAATTATGTTGAAAATTTATAAAATTTTAAACCGCCAAACCGATTCGCATCCATCCGCCAAACCGCCAATCCGCTCAATCCACATCCGCCGGATTAGCGGACAGATGCGGATTGATTTTCTTCAATCCGCCAATCTGACGGACGGATGGCGGATTGAAAGTTCCGTGGCCGCAACCGACCCGCGCCCACCCCTACAACAAATCAGTACAGGAAACACCCCAAATCTGATCGAATAACCCTAGCCCTGGAGTTCAGCATAATTTACTCTTTTTTTTTTTTTTTTGGATACATATACTCATTTGAAACGAAAGGAGCGAGGAATAAATACGAATACTGATTTCCGTAAAACGCTTTCCGTAAAACGCTATCCACAGCAGTACACTCTAATCTAATCACAGAGAGAGATATTAGGAAATGCCGGCGACTTCGACGATGATCGGAGCCCTACTGGGATTGGGCACCCAGATGTACTCCAACGCCCTCCGCAAACTCCCTTACATGAGGCGTACTCTTCCTCTTCCTTCAATCTCCCTCTCTATATCAATCTCACAAAATCTCTTTCATTTCTCTCGAATTAGATAGATTTTCTTTGCTCACATCTCTCTGTATCCAATTTTGATGTTCAGATCCGTGGGAACATGTGGTGGGTATGGGATTAGGAGTGGTGTTTGTAAACCAGCTGGTGAAATGGGACGCCAAGCTTCAGGAAGACCTCGACAAGATGCTCGACAAAGCTAAAGCCGCCAACGAGCGCCGTTACTTTGGTTAGTTAGTCTTTCAATCACACTTCATACATAAATTTCATTTTTCTTTTTTCTTTTTTTTTTTTCATTTTTTTTGTTTTTTGGATTTCTCTTGCTGATATTGGTATTTGTGGATTGTTCTTGTTTGTGGGTTCGTATCAATTAGAAATTTTGATATGCTTTTGTTTTTTTTTTTTTTTTTTTTTTTTTTTTTTTTTTTTTTTTTTTTTCATTTCTTATATTGCTACTGCTATTTGTGGATTGTTCTTGTTTGTGGGTTCGTTGCAAGTAGGAATTTTGATATGCTTTTGGTCTATTTTGTTGTTTCACTTAACTCTTGAAGATTTTCTCTTTTGTTTCTCCATGGTTTTGTTCAATAAAAATGTTGTAAATTTATGTGAAATTTGAACATTTTATGGGACTATTAGGACTTATTTTAGAATAAAGAGAGATTTTTTTGTTTTAGGGCAAACTTCATTTTATCCCCCTCTGGTTTGGAGCGAGTGCGGATTACCCTGATATCAAATATCACCGTATAACCCCCTGTGGGTAATGGATTGAAGTGCACAGTTAATACCGTTAACGGCAGAAGTAAGAGGACTATTTTACCCTTATATATGTAACCCTTGTTTCTCATTGAAGGGTTCATTGAATTGTGCATTTGAGAAGAGTTTCAATCACATTTCCTAAGTTCATCAATTTACACAAAATCATCACATTTTCAGGTCACAAAATCATCACATTTACAGTAGGGGAAATGTGATGATTTTGAGTTTGTTCTCTTTCTCTTCATTTCTTATCATAGTAACAGATCAATCTAGAGAGAGAAATAGAGAAAGAGAAAAAAAAAAAAAGGGAAGCATGGCACAAGTTAGAAAACTTTCAAGTGGAATCCACGGCTCCCATTGCAACCCCACTTTACCCAAAACCGATAATAATCACAAACCTTTTCTGGGTTATCTACTTTTTGGATCAAAGCTAAAGAAGGGTTCAGAGAATTCATTGTGTTTGAGCTATGAAAGGGCTGTGAAGAACCATTCGGCTCCACTTAGGGTTTAGGCTTCAGTTGCCACTGCCGAGAAACCCTTAATTTTTTTTATGATTTGTTTATTTGATGAATATAATTAATTGAGTGATTTGGTGAGAAATGATAAGAAATGAAGAGAAAGAGAACAAAATCCAAATCATCAATTTTTTTATTTATTTTTGATAAAGATCTTTCTCTGTGGACTTTGTCTCTCTCTCTCTCTCTCTCTCTCTCTCTCTCTCCCCCCGTATTATCACGTTCGTCCTCATCGTCATCAATCATCTTTATCGTCACAACCTCTTCTTTCACCACTGCAACCAGATCCTCCACCATCATCAATCTGAACCACTACCGTATCTCTCACAAGCATCCTTTCTCTCTCTCTTCTCTCCTCTGGTTTTCTCTCTCTCTCTCTCTCTCTCTCTCCATTGCTCCGATCTGATCCCTAGTTAATGATCCGTAGTCGTTTTCTTCTCATCTCTCTTGTTGAGTTTGGTTTTGATTTTTAATATTCCTATGCAGATTCTTAACAAAATCACAATCATCACATTTCTTTATCCTAAATCATCACATTTCCAGATCTGATGATGAAGATGAAGAAAATAATATGAGGGTATACTTTGGAAATTGATGATGAAGATGAGGGCATTTTAGTCATTTAATTCGGAGGAAAAATTATATTTTCATGCCCATTTGCACATGAGGCGCGTGTTATACACAAGCTGTTATGTTAGATGGAAATGCTAACTGTGCACTTCAATCCATTAACCATAGTGGGCTTATGTGGTGATATTCGAATGTCAGGGGGTAATCCGCACCTACCCTAAACCACAAGGGGGTAAAGTAAAGTTTGCCCTTTATTTTATTTTGTTGACAAATTATAAATTTATTGGTTTGAGGGCATTCAACCCAACATTTGTATCATCTGACATTTTCCTGATCAATGGTTGAGCCTAGGCAGCATCTTGTTTGCACCTTTGGCATACTTTCAGTTGGATTGAGTGATTTGGAGAGAAAAAAAAAAAGAAAAGAAAAGAAAAAATCAATCTTTCTTTTGTTTGTATTACTAAACATGAGAGAAATGGAGAGAAATTGATTTCTCTCGTAACTCACTTTTTGAATCTCTCCAAAATTGGAGAGATTGGGGGAGAAAAAATGGGAAGATTACCAATTTTGTATATTACCAAAATTGCCCGTCTATCTACAAAAGAAATAAAAACATAAAATGCTATTTTGGTAATATAATTGTAAGAGTTTATTTTCTTTTCTTTATGCAGTCTATCCAAACAAGATTGGAGAGAAATCACTACCTTTTCATTTCTTTTCTTTCCAACTTAACCAAACAAAAGGGTGAGAAATCACAATCATTTTTTCTTTTCTTTTCTCTCCTAAATATCCAAACATTAGAGAGTGCAGCCTACTATCTCTGTTGCCTTCAGACGTTTGAGAAGACTTGTGACCATTATGATTTAAAGACATGGAGCATCCCATATAATCGATGGTCTAGGCATTGAGAACTAGATGCCCCTTCTATATGATGAGATGATTTTATGGCCATCGCCTCTAATAGAAACGAATTGATGGTCAATAACACTTTCAATATCTTCATTCAACGGTGGGGATGTCGGGCATCAAGTGATGATAGAATCATGAAAATTTATTTAATGAAGACATTGCTTATGCCTATATCCTCCACTTGCGCCAAGTCATGGATATCGGATTGGCGAATTTTAGAGAGAAGCTTGTATAGACCTATGCTCTTAAATCGAATTTGCTTTTACCAAGTTTCTTTTAATTTTCTATTGAAGTCAACATGTTCTTTATCACCACATGTTGCTAATTGTAATATTTTGTTGAAGTAAGTTATGTATATGCTTTGCAAAAGCATTAGCTTTGATAGTAGGGTGTGCTTTAACCATTAAAAGAACCAATTAAATTAAATTTCTAAGAAGTAAAACTATCACACACGAAGTAGACCTATTTGAGAAATATCAGTGAGGCAGTGAACGGATCTCTGAAATTGTGATTAATACCAAACCAAACCAAACCAAACCAAATCAAATCAAGCCTTAAGTTCCATCAAATGGGGTCGGTTACATGAATCCTTATTCTCCACGCGGCCCTATCAAAGGCCATTTCGTTAGTCAAATTAAGTAGATCCATATCTCTATTTACAACGCTAGCCAACGTTAATCTAGGCCTACCCTATCTCTTAACACTCCCATCTACCATTACAGCATCGCATCTCTTCACTATTGTCTCTATTGGTCTCCGTTAAATGTTACCAAACCATTTCAATCGATTGTCTCTCAACTTATCTTCTATCGGTGCTACTCTTATTCATTCCCGAATACACTCATTCCTAATTCTGTCTTGTCTAGTCTTGTCACACATCCACCTTAGCATCCTCATCTCAGCCGCACTCATCTTATCTACATGTTGTTTCTTGGTTGCCCAACCGTGATTAATGACTTTGTTTAATTGTTGATATATGGACAGAAAGGAAACTGCAGCGTTGTATGGAACAAAAGTAACTCGCAAATTTTGCATAGCATTCTTAAAAATAATTTTGGGCAATGAATGAAAAAAAAGAAAAAAGAAAAGAAAAAAAAGAGCCTTTAGGGAAGATTTTAGCAATGTGGAAGATTATATATATATATATTATTATGTAAGCTGGAAGTGCAAGAATATGTACTTATCAACAAAAAAAAGGAAGTCCAAGAACATGTAATGTTATGTATTGTTTCTCTCTGTATACAGAGTAGTTACAGAAACTGGAGTACATGTTCAAATGAAGGCATTATACAAAGATAGAAATCACAAAAAGAGGGGGGTTCGTGAGGTTGTGTTTTTTCTTCTTTTGTTTTGGTGTGTGCGGTTACCTGCTCCTATGGTTGGAATCTCTCTCTCTCATTTCTTGTTTTAGGATAAGATCCACAACATGTCTCTATCAAGATTTGAACCTTGCACCTTTCTTTTTGTACTGGGTCACATTAGATGTTTGAATCTTATGACCAAATGTGGTGTACCTCCAATACAAAGAAGAGAAGATCACAACTTGGTGACTGCTTTTTTGATCTAACATCTTCCTTCCCTTGCTTTTATACTTTCTGCAGTATTCAAATTTGCAGGGGGTTGTACCTGCGGTAATAGTTAAATATAGCCAATTTTGGACACAGTTATGTTCAATTGATATGCAATTATAATAAATGTACAGATGTTTGAAAGTACTTTAGAAATACACTAGAAAGTCAAATGGCTTAGAAGTTTACACAGTGATGGAGCAATTGCATGAAATTTTTTTTTTTTTTTTTAAAAACATCCTTATTGGATGGAGTTTTCCATGGTCATAAAAAAGACTGAAAAAGGCATGGTTGGTATGCAATGTGATTGACATGGGAATAAATATTGTTTTTTGGTTTTGATTCGTTGGACTGTAATAATTAATCCACATTCATCTATCAATTTAGAATATTTGAGTGCAAAAGCAGGTCTTCTTTTGGGAAATTAGTGTGAAAACAGTTGGACGACATATTTGTTTATTACAGCAGAACAAATAAAATGTCGGATGCTTCTTTTTATTCCAGCCTTCCTTAACTCCTGTAGGAAATTAATGTATTGAGATTATTGATCGATTGTATTCAATATCTTCATTTTTGTGTATATTGTATTTTTACAATGGAGAGAATGATCTCTCTTTTATAGGGAGAATGAGTTACAAATGGAGGAATTAAATTAACCTAAAATGGAGCACTAAACAACTTAATGGAGCATTAGGGTAAATGGAGCACTTGCTTCTTGTGGAGCACTAATGGAGTGGAGTAGGTAATGGAGTGGAGTAGGTAGGTGGTAGTAGGTGGTAGTGGTAGGTGGAGTAAGTTATAGGTTTTTACATTCAACAGCCCCCCTCAAACTCAAGGGGGTTAGGAACTAACCAACTTGAGTTGGAGAGAGTAACAAAACAGGAAAAATAAAATGACAAATAAAATAAAAGAGGATAGGAGACACTGTATGGTCGTGTCAGACCGTTGTAGAAGACAGTTTATGGGGTCATGTCGGACCGTTGTAGAAGATAGTTTATGGGGTCATATCGGACCGATGTAGAAAACAGTTTATGGGGTCATGTCGGACCGTTGTAGAAAACAGTTTACTGGGTCATGTCGGACCGTTGTAGAAAACAGTTTACGGGGTCATGTCGGACCGTTGTAGAAAACAGTTTACTGGGTCATGTCGGACCGTTGTAGAAAACAGTTTACGGGGTCATGTCGGACCGTTGTAGAAAACAGTTTACTGGGTCATGTCGGACCGATATAGGAGCTAACCGGAATCAATGTCGGGACAGTTTACAGAGTCTTGTCGGACCCATATAGAAGCTAACCGGAATCAAAGTCGGGACAATTTACAGAGTCTTGTCGGACCCATATAGAAGCTAACCGGAATCAAAGTCGGGACAGTTTACAGAGTCTTGTCGGACCCACAAAAGGCGTGCCCAATCTTATTAAAAGGCGTGCCATCAAAAGGTGTGCCCGACAGCCATCAAAAGTCGAGCCATCAAAAGGCGCGCCATCAAAAGGCGTGCCATCAAAAGGTGTGCCCGACATCCATCAAAAGTCGAGTCATCAAAAGGCGCGCCATCAAAAGGCGTGCCATCAAAAGGTGTGCCCGACATCCATCAAAAGTCGAGCCATCAAAAGGCGCGCCGCTTTGTCGTCTTGCGCTGAGAGGCGCGTGAGGCGCGTGTCTGCCTTGCCTATTTAAACAAAGGCGAGGCTGAGGCTGAGGCTGAGACAAACCAGTTGAAACCTCTGAAAAAACTCTTCGTTTTCTGAGAGTTGTATTGCTGAAACACTCTGTTGTTTTCTGAGAGTTGTATCACTGAAACACTCTGTTGCCCTGAAAATGGCTTCTTCTTCCCGTCCCGTGACCCAGAACATAGCCTCTTCGTCCCGTGGTCTTACTCTCTTTCCCGACCTCAACGAGGCCACAAGAGAGATAGCCGGGGCAGTTGCCCTTGAACCGCAACCAAGCGTCCTTGGACCAAGCCCCCCTGGTTTTGCGCCGTTGAACTATCCAATGGTGGCAGTTGAGCAGATAATGGCTGCTCAATCTGATATTGAGGCCAATTATTATACTTTGAGGTCTTGTGTTGAGACAATGACGGCGGTCAACAACCTGTCGCACCGGCTTCAGAGTAGAACAACTGAGGTGCAGCAGGTAAAAGCCCAACTGGCTCTGCTCCAGCGCATGTATACGGATGCCCGAGCAGAGATATGTGTGCTGAAGGCAGAAAACAAGGAACTGAAGCGGAAGGCCACCGTGATGCTCAGATTTGGAGGGCCGCCATATGTGACAGTTGAGAAGCAACGGGAAGTGAACGTGCTCGGCGGCGTGGGAAACACGGAGGCAGCACCGGCAAGGGACGCCCAAGACAAAGGCAAAAAGAAGAGAACAGCTGAAGAGGCGAAAAAATGAGGTCGGCGGGTGGCCGTCTGCAGAAAAGAAAACAAAGCCGTCTGCAGAAAGGAAAACAAATCTTTTGTTGTTGTGGGTTTTTTTTTTTTTTTTGGTGTAAAATTGTGATCGGGATTGAGCCCGACATGAAGAAATGGCAAGTTTGTGGAATGAAAAACGAGTTGGTTGTGAATGGATGTTTTTGTTTATTTTTTGTTTATTCTCTCGTTTATTTTATTTTTACTCATCAGAAGTTGGGTCCATGTGTAGTGTGAAAAACAAAATGGTGGAAGATGAGACACACCCAGAGAGAGAGAGGGAGAGAGAGCTGGTGGTGGCTCGGTGCAGAGGTGGTTCCCTTTACACTTGCACCTATACTCCTCTGGTACGTTTTTGCAAACTCATAGTCCACTGCAACAGCAACTTCCCCCTCTTCTATTATTTCCAAGAAAAAACCAAAGCAACGGAATGAACTCTGTTGATCCATATTGCAGCGGGCAGAAAGGAAAAAAACCCCTGCTCACCAAGATGAAAGGTCTGTGAGTAAAGCCGGCCAGATGGAAACAGATGTGCGCACTCTTCCCGCTTCAGGTCCAGGTACACAACACACTGTTGACGAGGCAATTCAAACTCCACAACCTTAACTAGGCGGTACTTGTATGCCCGCTCTACAAACTGACGACCAGAGGCATTGGCCTTCTCTGCAGCAAGAGAATGCTGCCAATAGGGTGCCTCTGCTTTGAAAAATAGAGCCTCAAAGACAACCTTTGAAGCAAGCTCTAGAGTGTATGTAAAGTTGAGCCCACGTGGGTGGACAAATTTAGGCAACTCTTCGAAAAACAGCAATGGAACATCAAGAAACAGGGTCTTCCAACTTTGACATGGTTCGATAAAGACGACATGGTTTCTTAGAAACAGCACCAGCAGTGAGGTGAAGCAAAACCAAGATGAGGTTTGTAAGCAGTCGTTGATTCAAACAGAGTTTCCCCTTGGCATTGCTGCTGTGGAGACCAGGAGAATTGAAGTTAATGCCATGGAAGATGAGCTGGAAAAGCAAAAAAGGATGAATCCCTGTCTCAGCTGAAGGAGAATGAGATGTTAAGAATCAAGTTGAAGCAGCTAGCTGATCAGTATGCTCTTTCTGAACAGCAATATGCACAGAAGCTGAAACAGAAAACACTGGAACTCCAGATTGCTGATTTGAAAACTCAGCAACATGACGAGAAATTGCTCCAGGAACAGTCCCTGCTGAAGTTTTATGCAGAACAGGTGTCAGAATTATTGGCAAATGAAAAGAATTTGCGCTTACAGTTAACAGCTGATGGAGAAAAATTCCAACAATTCCAGGATGCTCTGGTGAAAAGTAACGAGTATCAGTAGAACCCCAAGAATCTGGGGTTTCTGGTTCTGGTGATAAGGTTGTTAATCTGTCATTCTTCACGTCACAGTAGGGACAGGCTTGAGCACAAAGAACGACGTTCTTCTTCCAAGAGCACAGAATCTCGATACCGGCGCAAGCGGGCAGTGGAGGGAAGGTATGTGTAGAGGTCCGGCGGGCGGCCAAGACGAGGCTGCCGCCCGCCGGTGAAGCGAAATTATTAGGTTCTTAAACCCGCTCTGCCGCTGAACCATGGGTCTAATGCCTCTCTCTCCCTAACTCTTGACTTTAGATGGTCCTTCTGAGGAATTTAAAGAATTCTATTTACTGAGTGGTTTTAGCTATGTTTGGCTGTAGAATTTATTTGCTAATTGAAGAATTTGGAAAGGGTTGTCAGCTTTTAGTTGAAAAATGAGAAGGGAAATGTAATGCATGTAGATTTGTGAGATTAGCTTATATGTGGTGTGCTTTTTTACTCTTTCTTTTTTGGGCTAAGATATAATACAATGGGAAGCAGGAATTTTGATTCATTCATCCGGTGCCTATGTGAAACTAATGCGAACCTCATACATATAAGGTCCTCATATTGATAAATTTGCAGAGAGGGGGGAACTCAATTTTTTTGAAATATGTTGTAGTTGTTCAATTGGTGTTTCATTTTCTTTTCTTTTTTTTAGAACTCTCTCTCTACTCTTTTAGTAGGCACATTCCATATTTTGCAGAGTTGACACTTCCATTCCATTTTCCTCTTTAAATAGCCATTGGACGTAATGCTTCAATATGTTACTTGAACGTGGGCTATGGTATAATATTTATTTCAGGTTATTTGTTTTAGCTTTGTTTTGGACTTTTCACTCCACATGTTGGATCCTTCTGAAGTATGATTAATATTAGTCATGTGAAGGAATTTCTGACAATAGTGTTTATTCTTATAGACTTCTGATAGGCCAGCCAATCTCTGCCTATTGGTAGAGATGAATTGTTTTGTAAATATCTATCATACCATATGTGTGTTTAACCCCCTTTTTTGGTGTTTCTATTCTAATTGGTTTGGAACTTCAACTGCAGATGAAGATGAGTAGAACTTGGGCGGTGTGGATTGAAGCATCTTAAGACTTGTTGTTTATTTTCCAGAGAATGTGGCTTCCAAACCAGTTAATGTTTTGGTTGTAGACTCTCATTTGCTTAATCTACTGTTCTTTGTTTCTGAAGTTGTTAGAATCTTGCTGCTCTCAGGTGGCATTTTGTTTCTCATAATGTGATTTGTTCATGCTGTGAATTGGATTGTCTTCAATAATTGCAAGCTTTGAAAGTTATATGCATGCTAGTTTTCATCGCTTTATCGGTGATACTCAAGATGGTGACTAAGTAATTTGATATAATTAAGCTTGACAACCCTTGGATACAATATTTAATATTTCTTTATCGGCCACAAGAAGTTTTATTGATGCAAGGAAGGTCTCTCGATTAATAAACAATGGTGCTACATGCACCAATTGGTATACCAATTAGTGTACTAACAGATGATGTGGCATAATTTTAAAGTTTTTGGGTGTTTGTAATTTGTATAATGGGTGGGGCTATAATTTTTAAGTAATAATATCATAACATATATTGGTACATTAATTGGTATACCAATTGGTGCATATAGCATTATTCATTAATAAATAATGTTAAAAATTCCCTTCTTAGTTAAATTTGCGCCTATTGATTCTTAGAATAGGATTAGCAAATTTGGGTCATGTTAGAGCTTCTCCAATAGCATGAAAACTCAAGACTGAGCTCTCCAATGGCTAGCTAAAAGCCTTGACAAATTTTAGTTTTGCTAAACCTTAGGGGTTGTTTGGGATGATTTAAATAAGTGCACTTTTTGACTTTTTATGAAATATGGGTTGGATTTGGATTGGGTTTGAAGTGATGTGTTAGAGAGGTGATGTGACTTAAATAGGATAATGACTTTTTGATTTTTTAACTGTTGAATGTAAATGTAAAAACTCCACCAACTCCACCAACTTCACCTACCACAAACTCCACCAACTCCACAAGCAAGTGCTCCATTTAGGTTAATGCTCCATTAATTTAGTTTAGTGCTCCATTTAGTTTAGTGCTCCATTAATTTGATTACTCCATTGTACCCATTCTCTCTATAAAAGAGAGTTCATTCTCTCCATTGTAAACATACAAAAGATGTATATTGATATCAAATCAATAAATCAATACATTAATTTCCTACATTAACTTTTTTCAAATATGCCAAACCAGCCCTAAATTTGGCTCAAAATTGGACCTGCTAATATGCTTAGAGAGTGCTGAGAATAGTGAAAAGCTCTTTTGCTGTAGTCTGAGTTTGAGTTGAGGCTTGAATTTCTCTTGCAATGATTGTTTTTTTGGTGTTTATTTGGGCAATCTGATCCTAACCCAAATTCATCAAGTTCATTGAAATGGGATTGGGCAAACTAATTCGGGTTCAGGTTCAGACTCAGGTCGCACTTGGCCAAATGTCTTTGATTTTCGAACCAGGCTTGAACATACCTTCAACCCGACCAAACCTGTGGGTTGCACCCTATTTTTATAGTTGGTGAGACTGAATTACAAATATTAGGTATCGTCTTTAAGAATTTCCTAAAGGAAACCAGAGCATAAAAGACTACCCTATTTGATTATATATAGGGTCTCATTCTCTCAACTCAAGAGAATGATTTTAATTTTTCAGCCTAGTAGTGGGCAAAACAGAGAGGGCTCAGAAGAACAATTTGCAAACCTCTCAATGAAAATGCCTCCCAAAAGCCTCATAAAGCTAGGTGAGTATTGTTCTATCTGTAAAATTTTCAGCATTTTTCGTTATGTCATTGGTTGGGAGCACCATGTGAACAATGCTATATAGTACTCTAGCATTACCTTGTAGGTAGAAGCAATAATGTTGGGATTAAAATTATTTGCCAAAAATGTAGGAAACGAAGATATGGTTTTTGCTGGCTGTTTCTCTTTAATCATATGATAATGCTGGATTTTGATTTCCAAATGCTAATCTGATTTCATTAACTATGCATATGGCTCTGGACTCATCTTCTCGGAATACAACATCCTATCGTTAAATACATGAAGGAGGAGATTGCAAACTTGCCGCAATGATGGTCTCTCTGCAGGGGCAGTTTTTGTACACTGCAGTGCTATTTCAAGAACTTGCAGTGCAGCACATTCTTCATTATGTATCATTGGCTTTAATGCCGGATCTATCAGCTCTTCCCGGGCAGGTCCTTGCATTTCAAGGTGTGTCTCAACCCATCTTACCATATCGATGTCTGTTCCAAAACTCCCATCAGTTGGCATTCTTCCACTCACAAGCTCCATCAATACAATACCCATGCTATAAACATCGCTCTTTTCTGTTGCCTTCAAAGAATAGGCATACTCTGCAAACAAACCACACCATCTGTTAGAACCATCAACTATCAAAAATGGAGAAGTAAATGGTTCAAGGCAGAAATCGGTTTCGTTACCTGGAGCAATGTAGCCATAAGAGCCGGCAAACCATGAGTTTGATTCAGTATTTACCGAGTCATAATTCTCAACGACTGCTTTTGCCAACCCAAAATCCCCCAAATGTGCCTCCATATTGGAGTCGAGCAACACATTGCTGGGCTTAATGTCTCTGTGAATGATCTTAGGCACACAGTCATGGTGGAGGTACTCCACTCCCTGAGCTAGTCCCACCGCTATTCTCAGCCTCGCTTCCCAGTCAAGGGTCTTCTTCTTCTTGCTATTCACCGGCTGCCGGTGCAGCCAATCCCATACACTCCCATTTTCCATGTACTCGTATATCAATAGATTGGAGCCCGAACCTTTGTCGCTGCAATATCCCAATAGCTTTACCAGATGCCTGTGCTTTATCCTCCCGAGTGTCTTAACTTCTCTCGCAAAGCTTTTTTCGAGCATGAGATCATCTTTCCTACGTATCTTCTTAACTGCCACAGTTTCTCCGGTGAGTAACTCAGCTTTGTATATTGTTCCGGACCCTCCTGACCCAATTATGAAGTTATCGCTCAGATTGTTTGTAGCCCCCATAATGTCTTCCCATTTGAAATCTCGCTTGACAGTGCCGTTACGAAAGAATGGTCTTTTCTGTGCGTGGGATGAACTGGAAGAGAAACCACAGTTCACTTCACTGGTTCTCCTAAACGATTCTCGCTTGTGCTTGAAGAACAGGGCAACTCCAATTATCAGCAGAACAATTGCAGCTACAGTTGAAATAGCTGAAATTGCAATCACTGCTGATTCACTTAGGTTGGACTGTTGATTTCTGTCTTTTAAGTTTTCGCAGCGGTCAAGAGGAGATCCACAGAGATGCAAGTTTCCTGCAAATGCCTCGGCTGGCCAGTGTGAGAATTTCTTGTCTAGCTTGCCTTGAAGATCATTGTAGGAAAGGTTGAGGTTGCCCAAACTGCTCATATCACTGACTTGTGGAGGGACTTCCCCAACAAGTTGATTGTGGGATAGGTCAAGCGCTTCGAGTTTGGACAGTGTTCCAATAGAAGAAGGGATTTGGCCTGTGAGATTGTTGTTGCTGAGGTCTAGAATGCTTTGAAGATTCTGGAGTTGTCCGAGCTCAATGGGTATTTCGCCACCAAAATTGTTCCCGGAGAGTCTAAGTTCATAAAGCTTGCTTAACTCACCTATGGCCGGAGGAATGGGGCCAGAGAATTGGTTATGATCGAGGTTGAGGACATTGAGAGACGCTAGTTTACCAATTTCAAGAGGGAGAGTTCCATTGAGCGAATTCTCATCAAGAGAAAGCACAAGAAGATTGGTGGAATTGAACAGTTCAGGGGAAAGAGGCCCGGAAAATTGGTTTGAGGAGAGCTTGAGCTCGCCCAACTGAGGCAAACTTCCTAGCCACAATGGAATTAAACCCGAGAGAAAATTCTTGTTGAGATCAATGTGGGTCAGATTCTTGCACAATGAAAGGGAAGCGGGTATTGATCCGGTGAGTGAATTGTTAGAGAGATCCAATAGATATAGTTCTCGGATTTCTCCCAATGTCCACGGAATTTCCCCGGTGAACTTGTTGTTTCCTAATCGCAGCCTTTCAAGAGAAGTTGAATATCCCAACCGGGGGGGAATTTCATGATCAAATCCATTGTTTGTGACATCGAAAGAAAGAAAAGATCGAGAGCTACACAACGGAGCTATACTACCATTGAATCTGTTGTTGGAGAAATTTATTCTTGTGAAGTTTGCAACATTGGCAAGTTCAATGGGAAGATTACCTTCCAAAGAATTGTTGTAAACCATGAGCTGTTCCAGAGCTGTGAGGTACCCGAATGTGGCAGGAATGCCACTGGAGAGACGGTTATCTGCCAAGTCCAGGATGGTTAGTTGATGACAGTTACCCAAAGTGGCGGGAATTTCGCCCGAGAGATCATTTTCTCGGAGATCAAGAAGATTCAATTCTTGCAGCATTCCTATGGTGATTGGAATTCTTCCTGAGAAATGATTTCCGTAGAAATCGATCATTTTCAAGCTCGAGCAGTTACCGATCTCTATAGGAATTTCCCCTGAGAATTGATTTTCATAGATATACAGAGTCTGGAGCTTCCCAAGCATTCCAATCTCGTTTGGCAGATTTCCACTCAAGTTGTTGTGATACAGAGCCAGTGTCTGCAGATTGCTGAGGTTTGCTATGGATGGAGAGATTGAACCGAACAGGGTGTTATTGTTGAGCAAGAGATCTGTTAAACCAACCAGCTCATAAATCTCCACTGGTATTGACCCATTGAGTGTGTTATTGGACAAATCAAGCTGCAACAGTGACTGGCACTCCCTCAATTCCACCGGAATTTGCCCGGAAAGTTGATTTTCTGAGAGAATCAAGTGCTGCAAGTTGGTTGTGTTTGAGCATACATTTCTCGGTATGACACCAGAAAGATTGTTGCTTGACAAAACCATGTAAACAAGCTGTTCCATATCGCCCAACTCAGCCGGAATTTCATCGGAGAGCTTGTTCGCCGACAAATCAAGATTCTGAAGATTACCCAATTTCCCAAATGACATTGGAATTGGACCTTCCAGCTGATTGCCGAGAAAATTCAGATAAACGAGTTCACTCAGTTCACCAAGCTGGCCTGGAATCTCCCCACAGAGAGAATTGTTGGCGAGGTTGAGAAGTTGGAGATTCTGGAGCCGACCCAATTCCTCCGGGATTGATCCATTGAGACTGTTGACTGCAACGGTGAACACAACAAGGCTTGAACAGTTCCCGAGCTCCACCGGAAGCGGACCCTGTATTTGATTTTGCTGTAAAATCAAATTCTGAAGTTGCTCAAGTTGTCCGAGCTCTGGCGGAATTGGACCGATGAGATTGCACGAGGCTAATCCAAGAGTGACCAAATTGACAAGACCACCAAACGAGGCGGGAATTGGACCAGTGAGGCCATTGTCGCCGATTCGGAGGACTTGTAAAGCTGTAAGTGAGCCAAATTGAGTGGGGATAGGACCAGAGAGTTGGTTAGAAAAGAGAAGCAAAGATAACAAAGACGAAAGGTTAGAGAGGGTAGGTGGAATGGGACCCGAAAGCTGATTAGAAGAAAGATCAAGGTGGAGCAGGTCAGTTAGACGGCCGAGTGCAGGTGAGATCGACCCACCGAGTGACGAGTCGGACAGGTTTAGACCCACCACTCGGACTGAGCCATCAACCGAGTTTGTGTTTGTGTTTGTTTCGCAGGAAACACCTTTCCATGAACAGACACTTGGGTTGGCCTCAGACCAGTCTGCAAGTACATTTTGTGGGTCTTCCACAAACGACTCTCTCACCTCCAAAAGCAACCTTAGAGTTGAGTCTGAGTTTGAATCCGAGTTCGAGACATACCCACATGAAAGGACTATCAAGAGAGGTACAAGAACTGAGATAACTAGCTTTGGCATGGCCATTATGAGAGAGAAAGCTGAAACAAGAATTGGGTTGAGGGTTGTGTGTAGTGAAAATTTCGGATAGATTCTTATGAAGAAGAAGCTCTATGAACCCATTGAATTGGTGATTGTATTGTTCATCTAGTGATGAAGATTTTGGATGGAAATGGAGAGTTGGTGATTTTGTGGGCATTTATGAGACAATTGATGCTGCTATCTTAATCTGATGGTGGTGGTGATGCTAGGTGGAGGTGGAGGTGGTGGTGGTGGTCTTGGGTGGCGAGAAGACGCGTGGATTGAGCCAGTGCATGGAGATATGGTTATTATGTGGAAGAGATAAAGAGAAGAGTGGCGTATAGAGTATGAGAGAGAGCCACTCTGTAAATCACAAGATATGGTATTAATGATCACCGAGCATCTGTTCCATTGAGAGAGAGAGAGAGAGAGAGTGAAGACACAGATAACAGTCTTAAATGGTGGATAAGTGAATAGTTGGAGACAGAGCGGAGAGAGTTAATGAAGGAATCAGGGACAACGGTCAACAAGGGGATAGAGCCCAAAAAGTAGAGGGGGGCTTCCCTCATGTCCGTGATTAGATTGGAGGGTACTGTTAGGCTTGTAAGGATTTATTATGGGTCTCGTTTTAATAATTTGAACCGTTCAATGTATAGAATTCGTCGAGTATTATATGTTTGTAAAAAATCACGTTGATCGGATATTGATAGTTACATGGTCAAATCAATTTTGTATAAAAAAAATAAACAGTGAAAAAATAAACGGCTAACAGAAATCTGATCTGATGAGATAGCTATTAATATCCGATTAATGTGATTTTTTTACAGACATAGTACTTGACGAGTTCTACATATTGAACGGTTCAGATTATCGAAACGGGAACCCGTGTTGGCCCCTCACGGGTTCAACAATACCATCCAATCTGATCATGAACGGAAGGGAAGCTCACCCCCAAAAAATAAAGGATTGGTTTATCTCATGTTTATATTTGGTGGTTAAGAACTTGAGGGGTCTCTTGCGCTCATTACGGTCCGTTGAAAAAGTTTGTAAGGTCGTTAATATATATTATTTATAAAAAAAATAATTTAATTTAATAATTGTAATATTTTTATTTTATTATTTTTTAAAAAGAAAATGGATGATTAATAATTTTTGAAAATAGACCATTCATTTTTTTTATAAACAAATATATTTTTTTAAAACTCTACTGATGCGATATTTTTCCATAAAATATGACAAGAAAAGATAATATGTGTAATATTATTGTTGAGAGAAAAGATTGCAAAATTCTCTATTCTCTATTTTTATCTTTAATTTTTTTTTTGTTCTTGTGTTTCAATGTATACTATCAAATTATGTTTGGAGATTTGTGGGACTAATTACTGAAAGTGTATTAGAAGAGGAAAAAATATATTAAGTGTAATGGTGACATCATTTACGTGGTGCTACCGGTCAATAAAAAGTCACAAATGAGATTAAGTGGAAAGTCTTGTATTTTACTAACTCAACAATGTTATGATTCTTATTGCAAATTAAAATTGCTTATTGAATGGTAAAATCGTCACATGATATTATTGTTACTTTATTATTTATTTAAGGATAGAGTTAGAAATTTGGACACGAAATCTTTAATCGGATATGATAAATGGGAGCAAGGATTCTCTATATTCAAAATTTTATTTTTTTATGTTTTTTTGGCACTCAATTTACTTTTAATTGTATAATATATTAAAAAAAATTTAAATCATAAAAATTTTGAGATAGGATTGTATGACTGAAAGTGGAGACAAGGGATTACATAGGAGTGGTTGAATTGTGCCATTGTTGGTTTGCTTGTCTTTGGGTGTATTAGCTCAAAAATGACTTAAAAATCCCTAATAAGAAAGTGATCGGTTGGAATTCCCATTTTTTGCTCAACTTTTGAAATTGAAAATTGTACTTTGAATTTGAAGAAGAAAGAAGTCTTTGTAAAGTCAACCGGTCCCCCCACACCCCCCACGTATGCAAACTACCTTCCTACTACTAAAAAAATGAATATATAATGTTGTCAAGTTCATAAGTTATATGTATAGTATTTGTATATTGTGATCGTAATTGTAATTGGATTGAGCTACCAAATCTTGATGTCCTGTTGTGGCGTCTCTATTGCCCTACTACTCCATAACCCAAATGACATGCCTTTCAGCTTTGTTACTCAATTATGTGGATTGTGACTTGTGATATTGTTTATACTCTTTCCTTTGTTCTCCACAAATTAGTCCAACCTAATTTTTTAGATAAATTTTTTCATTAAGTCTACCAACATTGAGCCATCCATAAAACAATCATATATTTATATTACCTTAATACATATCATTGATGCAATTGGTGTTGTACAAATTGTGTAATTAAATAAAAATAAATGGATTCACATTTAATAAATTAAATTACAGAACATGAAATCATGGGACTAAATTATACAACTCGATGAACAGAAATACTCAACAAAATAAAATGGTAAAAGAAAGAAAACCGAAATCTTTGTGATACCACAATCTCCTTAAAACACATTTGCCATCTCACTGTGGGTGCTGGAGGTATTTCGGCATTTGTCTCTCAGAATACGACGGTTTAAATCCGCTAACAAAAAAGCATCTTATGTTTAGCTTCGACGAACAAACAATGGTAGCACTGTCTTACAATGGAAGAAGAATATAGGAGCAGACTAACCGTATAGTATGGAAGCCAAAAATTCTATGTAGAAACCAAGAGAGATGGCCTTCTTTTATACACAATAGGGGAGAGAGGAGAAGCCTTCTAGCCATGAAGGCTGGCAATAGATGCAACCAATTACTCCTGTAAAACTGATAGAGTAATGCACAAAATTGATAGGGAATAAGTGTGTGAGTTACACACTTTATGTACACATGCGTGTATACTCGCAGACACCAAACAGATTTGGCCCCAAAAGATTAGGTTGATGGGCCACTAATCCGGCCCTACCCAAACCTAACCCAAGCCTCAAGCCCAAGTCCCAAGATCCATGGCCCATGGATCACGGACCCGGCCCGATTCGGGCGAGTGTTGCGTGCATGTGTGGAAATTTTTGCATAACCAACTTAGACCATAATTTTGGCACAAACCCATCCTTGAAACATCCATAACTCCCTTCGTTTGGAAAATTTGGATGCCCCAAAGGGCTCATGTCCTAATCAAAATCTTGAGGTTTAAATACCCATCAATGCTTTCCTCTACAATAAATGTGGGATTGGTAGTTATACACAATTCTCAATATTTTATTCATAAGGCTAATTTTATGAGATAATTTCTCATTTAATTTTTAATAGTTTTTGGTCATTCTTTTTGTGATGTAAAGATCTTGTTATAAAGAATCTAAACTCATTTAATCCCACCTCAACCAGTGGTTGAAACCTACTTTAATTTCACATTAAAGTCACTATAAAACTATTTTTCTAACAATCCCTCACATGAATAAAAATTGATCGAATAAAGAAAACGAACAACGTTTACAACAAAGACTCGGAGAGAGAGCACACAGACTAAACCTACATTAGAGAAGGTAGCTGTCGGCCTTAAACCTTTCGTAGCGAAAGCCTATTGGATTTACTAGCTGACCAATGAACGTGATGTCATGAACTGTTTTACCGTTTATGTAAACCAAGACAAGAGACCTCACACATGAGTTAGTCCAACCATTCTTTTTCTCATTGGTGTGTCTGGTATGGCCCTAGAACACTAGCCTGATTCAGTAAGTGTTTTTAAAGAATTTAGCCTTAGTAATTCTTAAAAAAGCGGCCCCACTTTGCACTCACATGGGTCTCATTATACCACGGTTAATTCTTCATCTCACTTAGGTCATTAAAAGTATTAGCTTAACCTTCTATCCCTACATGGTACCATTGTATAAAGGAATGGACAAAAGGATTTACCTCTTTAGTGACTCACCCGTTAAACGCAGTTAGGTTGTCCCTTTTAACAGAAATTGAGATTCTTTTTCATTAACTTTCAACTAAAGTCTTATAGATATTTATACTCAACAATTACTAACGGATTCTGTTACACCAGCACATCTAACTAACTCCACTTGCATAACCATATCTATTTTTGCTAACTGATCTTGGTCTAAGTGGCCTAACATAACTGCCTTGCACATGCTTAACCTATGGCTGTGGTGGTGACTTGAGCTGTGGCTTTGGTAACTTGAGCTGTGGCTTGGATTATCATCCCCTCTCAAACCAATGGGGCTAGGAAGCACTATTAGTTTGTCTTTAAGATAGTGAAAACGACAATAGGATAAAGGCTTAGTTAAAATGTTAGCAACTTGATCAGCCGTAGGAATATAAGATAGAGTAATTTGTTTAGAAGAAACTCGCTCGCGAATAAAATTACAATCGATTTCGATATGTTTAGAATGGGCATGAAAAACTGGATTTGAAGCCAAAGCCATAGCAAAGACATTGTCACACCAACGAACAAGAGGAGAAGGACAAGAAATGGACAATTCTTTGAGCAGCTGTTGAAGCCAACATAACTCAGCAGCAGTATGGGCCATGGACCTGTACTCTGATTCAGTAGAGGACCGAGATACAATAGCCTACTTTCTAGCAGACTAGGAGATAAGATTGGGACCAAGAAAAACACAAAACCCAAATGTAGATCTGCGATCCACACAGTCACCAGCTGTGGCTTGCTTTTCGTGCTCCTTTCAGATACGATTAGCCCCATAGTTTGAACTCTCGTGGTTCTGAATCTGATTTCAGAAGTGCAATGTGAAATAGAGAAACACAAATGAGTTCAAATCCGGTAAATCTTTTGGAAAATCGATGTTTGAATCAAATGCCAAAAATGAATTGTTTTGCCAGATTACAGAGTCGTTACTAAATATTTTTGAAAAATTTAGAAAACCCGTGACTCGTGCCAAAGGCCACTTATCCATCATCACCAAAGTGTCTTGGCTTGGGAACTTAGGTATGAGAGGGGAAGATCATGAATTGAGCATCCCTCTCACCCGATCAAAGATCGGCTTCTACTAATCATGATGTGATTTTTATTTACAGTTATATGCTCTTGTTCCAATTTATTTAGCTAACATTACAGCATGATGCACACAAGTATAAATTAATTTGTAAAAGTTGAAATGCTTTGATTTCATGTTTGTTTGAAAATTATTTTTGATACTCGTCACTTGAAAAAGGTGAGTTTGTATGTACATTAATCAACTTATCTCAATTTTAACAATTAGCCTTCATCTACCGGCATTCAAACAAGTATATCATTTAAGCATTTAAGCTCATGGTATTATGCTTGATATGACAACACAAACACTTATACGATATGCTAAAGTAATAAGTGCTCACCTAGTACTCCAAGGTAAGCCAAATAAAGCAAACTGATTAGAAAATATGTATGTTCCTAAACAATGCAATGCGACTAATGCAACACGCATAATTATGCAATTTTTAATAGACTTGGCTATGAGCATGGTATATGATTCAATTTAAGACATGTGAAAAATCATGTATTCAAGCAATGAAATTGAAATTGACATTGGTTAGCATGATGAGCCGAACCCAAATATACATAAAACTAGTGTATGCGAACATGAGAATGCTAAGTAAATATGATGCTCTATACTACCATTATAAGCAAGTAAATAAAAGGGAGAAAGAAATGGGGTTGGAAGACATACACAGTTATTACATATTTTGCCCTCATGCGAGAGGGTTCGAATGTCCAAGCGTCCGGATTAAACTAATTATTATAATATCAAAAAATGAATTAATTGAACTAATTATCAACTAACTTTCTAAGTATTACAACAAGGGTAATACAATAATTACATCAATGTAATATGAACAATAATAATTATAACAAGAATAATTACAACAATGCTAATAAGAATATTAATCCAAGCAACCATGAGACACAATGATCACATGCACAGTGCCCAGAAGCTATTATGTCTGCCCAGATTGCTCTACCTCACCCTCAGCCACTGCCTTCCGTTTTTGCCAAAAGGTCTCTGCTTACCAAACATTGGGAGCCGGCTTGCCCTAAATGAGATCCGACCGGGACAAAAAAGTGTCGGTTGGCTCTAAATTTTATGCCAAAAATGTTTTTGTACTCTGAGGTGAGAACAGTGCAGACAGAGCCTTTCTAGGCCCTATTTGTCCCTTCTGCTCTTCTTTGTCATGGAAAACTCAAGAGAAGAACGATTTCGAGTCCGAAATCACCAACAAGCACAATTTGATGGCTTGATGATTTCGAACACGTTTGGGCAAAATTGAATAAATGTAATGGGAAACCACCCCTCCCTCTTATCATGAAGGCTCAAAGAGGGAAGTAGACACGCTCCAATCTCATCAACATATCATGGATTAACACGTGACAATTCTTGGAACGATGGACCCGGCATAACGTCCGGCCGAATCCAACCAACTCTAAACATTTTCTTTATGTCGGTTTAGTTCATTTTAAGCCGATGTTATTAGTCTTTGCCATTCTTTAATCAATTTGTCCAAAGTGATGATTAAGTCCACTAAATGAGACGAAACTTCAAACGAGAAGTGATCCTAAGCATGAAAGAGAGCCTTTGCCTTGACGATGAACTTCCGTAGAGATTAAGCCATTGAGCAGAGGTTTCTTTCTCATGCTTTGAATCACCGTCGATCGGTTGAAGTGACTCTCAAACAAAAGAAAAGAAGAAAAAGGAAGGTTGCAGAAATGATTACGGGATCAATTATTAGAATGAGACTCTTGACATGACATGAAAATTAACCAAAGAAAAGCTATCAAAGCATGGGTAACACAACACAACAAGCTAGCTATTCAAAGCATACACTAATTAAATAAATTAGGACAGCCTTAAAACAACCCCTAATATGCTAAAACAGTGGCCAAAAATCATGTTAAAAAACATTAAAAAAAAAGTAGAAAGAACAAGGAAATACAAAGCTAGTGAACAAGAGCAAGGAGATATGGCTAACCTCTCCATTTTTAAGACCTCAAACCATGTTTTTTAGCCTTTTTCCAACTCTGAAAATTAGTTTAAAAAAGCAAAGAAAAGAGTGTAAACGAGGGTGTGAGCTATGAAGTAGAGTGCAAGAAAGGGGGTTAACCCTCTCTACCTTTGGTAGCTATTCAAACCCAAGTTGAAACACTTAAAATAGTATCAAAACAATACAAAAATACAAGAAATAGCCAGAGGAAGACAAAAATGAAAGCAATACAAAGGTGGTAAGCTTATACCTCTTGAAGAAGGTAAGCTCTTGTTTGTGAACCAAACTTAGAATGAGACTCTTGACATGACATGAAAATTAACCAAAGAAAAGCTATCAAAGCATGGGTAACACAACACAACAAGCTAGCTATTCAAAGCATACACTAATTAAATAAATTAGGACAGCCTTAAAACACCCCTAATATGCTAAAACAGTGGCCAAAAATCATGTTAAAAAACATTAAAAAAAAAGTAGAAAGAACAAGGAAATACAAAGCTAGTGAACAAGAGCAAGGAGATATGGCTAACCTCTCCATTTTTAAGACCTCAAACCATGTTTTTTAGCCTTTTTCCAACTCTGAAAATTAGTTTAAAAAAGCAAAGAAAAGAGTGTAAAGCGAGGGTGTGAGCTATGAAGTAGAGTGCAAGAAAGGGGGTTAACCCTCTCTACCCTTTGGTAGCTATTCAAACCCAAGTTGAAACACTTAAAATAGTATCAAAACAATACAAAAATACAAGAAATAGCCAGAGGAAGACAAAAATGAAAGCAATACAAAGGTGGTAAGCTTATACCTCTTGAAGAAGGTAAGCTCTTGTTTGTGAACCAAACTTAGAATGAGACTCTTGACATGACATGAAAATTAACCAAAGAAAAGCTATCAAAGCATGGGTAACACAACACAACAAGCTAGTATTCAAAGCATACACTAATTAAATAAATTAGGACAGCCTTAAAACAGCCCCTAATATGCTAAAACAGTGGCCAAAAATCTCATGTTAAAAAACATTAAAAAAAAAAAGTAAGAAAGAACAAGGAAATACAAAGCTAGTGAACAAGAGCAAGGAGATATGGCTAACCTCTCCATTTTTAAGACCTCAAACCATGTTTTTTAGCCTTTTTCCAACTCTGAAAATTAGTTTAAAAAAGCAAAGAAAAGAGTGTAAAACGAGGGTGTGAGCTATGAAGTAGAGTGCAAGAAAGGGGGTTAACCCTCTCTACACTTTGGTAGCTATTCAAACCCAAGTTTCAACACTTAAAATAGTATCAAAACAATACAAAAATACAAGAAATAGCCAGAGGAAGACAAAAATGAAAGCAATACAAAGGTGGTAAGCTTATACCTCTTGAAGAAGGTAAGCTCTTGTTTGTGAACCAAACTTGGTCCAAGCAGACTCTCAAGCTTGAATTGTCATTCACAAAGCTCAACCAAGGTTCTAAGTTATGGCTCCAAGGTTGTGTATGGTATATTGATATAGTATTAGGATGATCAAATATCTCAAAGTTAGATTGCACAAGAAGAAGGTTGGCTGGTTCTCGCCCAGAACAGTGTTTCTCTTTAAAGAGAGCCGGCCGACTCCCAATGGCCACGGCCGACTCCCAATGTGATCCCATGTTCCACTGTTTTAAACTCAGTGTAGGGTGACACAATGTTCAAAAATGAATTTTTGGGGTAAGAATAGTATGAATATGAAAGGTTTGGGATTGGTTTTGGAGCGCGAGCTTACGTTTCTTCGTTGAGAACTCAAACCTCACTCAACTCAACTTTCATTATCGAGTGCGCAGGACAAAGTCTCCAAGTCTTGCGGGCAGTCAAAAATGGGGTGTCTACAGTTGCTCATCTTTGACAAAACTCGAAGTTATAGGATGACGTGAGTGAACGTAAAAGCTCAGAGACGACCTATTTGACGAGGCCATAAGACTTGGGCAAGAAAACAAATCAAAATACAATTGCCAAAGGTTGAACTCGAAGGTTGCCTATGTATCACCTTTGCAAGGAATCGAACCTACGTAGTTTAAGGGTGGAATGCAAAATGATATGCTGGAAACATAACTTATGGTCATATAATGAAACAATGCAATGAAACAAGAATGTAAATAACAAGCGACGAAACAATGCTATATGCAAACGTAGGTATGCAACACCTGAACAAAAGCAAGAAAACTCAAACCGCATCTCACACGGAAAGAGGTGAGTAAACAAACACGGGGACAAAGTGAGTGCAAACCAAACCAAGTCCTGCGTAGGAAAGACACCAGCCTAACTACGTCTCACGCAAGGAAGGTGGAGGGCGATGTAAACACCGAGCGCACCCAAGGAACTCGAGATCCTAACTCGTCTCACGCGAAAAGGAGGAAAGATGGTGTGAACAAACAAACACACCTACTATTTTTAACCGAGTGAAAATGAGGTCTTAACGCGTCTCATGCGAAAGGAAGAGGATGGTGTGAACCAACAGGCGCACCTGTTGTTTTTAACCAAGGAAAACAACAATCCCAACATGTCTCACACGAAAGGAGGAAGATAGTGTGAACAAATAGGCACACCTGCTGTTTTTAACCAAACGAACTATCCTAATGTGTCTCACATGAGAGGAGGAAAGGTGGTGTGAACAAACAGGTGCACCCGCTGTTTTTAACCGGTTTGAACAATCCTAATGCGTCTCACACGAAGGGAGGAGGTGGTGTGAACATCAGGCACACCTGATGTTTTTAATCGATTTGAACAATCCTAGCGTACCTCACGCGAGATGAGAGAAGGTGGTATGAACAAACAGGCACACCTACTATTTTTAACCAATTTGAACAATCCTAACGCGTTTCACGCGAAGGGAGGAGGTGGTATGAACAAACAGGCGCACCTGCCATTTTTAACCGATTTGAACAATCCTAACGCGTCTCACGCGAAGGGAGGAGGAAAGATGGTGGGAACACCGAGCACACTTGATGTTTTTAACCGATTTGAACAATCCTAATGCGTCTCACGCGAAGGGAGGAGGTCAATTCAATGAAGAAGCAGACAAATCAAAATAGAGCAAGATTATCTCATCCCTAGGAAGGCCTCGGAAAACGAAGCAATGAAATCCATGGAGATAACAGTACAAAGCATAAACACGAGTTTCCACAGCTCAAAAAGAAACGCACAAATCCAAAACCAGGCTCAAAATAGCAAAGTTTACGAGCAAGTTTGCCAATTTTGAAAATAGACTTAGCTTGAATAATGGAACACATTACAAATTCCCAAGACAACGATATAATGAACCAAAGCATGAATTAACAACACGAGTGACGAAATAATTATGACTTCGGAATAACTCTAAACCAAACAAATTATGAGCTCAAACTAATTAAGAAATTACCCAACTACGAATTAATAAAGCAAGAGTTAAACAAATTACGGATCTTAAACACCTATGGATTAAACAAATTGAATTGATTAAAACTGAGCAAAGTACAAAACCTTTCCTTTTTTCTCATTTTTTTTCCTTTTTTTTTTCTTCTCTTCTTCTTCTTTTTTCCCGCTCTGTCTTTTCCCTTTTCATATATATTTTCTTAATTCTTCATCTCCTCGTTTTTTTACTTTCTTTTTCTTCACCTTCCTTTTTTTACTTTCTTTTTCTTCTTCGATACCCTCTTCACTGTTTCTACCATTCTCTTTTTATTTTAAACCTTCCTGAAGCCAAATTGAAACCCAACACTAAAACACACTGAAACAAACAAAAACCAAAACTGGGTTTGCATTTGGAGCCGTCCGACTCCCAATGAAGTACGGCCGGGCTCAAATAGAGCCAGCCGACTCGCAATGGCGGCAAGGCCAGATTCGGCAAATGCCACACCCACGGTTGGTTTAAATCAAACCCAACCCTTCTTCCACACAAACCTACATTCGAAAAACCTCCCTCTTTCTCTCTCTAAGCCTCCTCTCTCTCTAGATTTTCCCTATTTTCGCAAAACCAGCAAACCCTCGCGAATATTTTCGTAAAACCACTCACTCCTCTACGTTTTGAACCTAACAAAATTTGATTTCGTTGAGTCTAAGGATTCCCTCTTGGTTTTCTTGCTTTCTCACATCTTTACCCACACTTTCCCCTCTTCCTCTTATTTTTCACTTTCTCTTTATTTTCTCTTACCTAGGGTCTTTTTTTTTTTTACTCCAACTCACTCACCTACTCATTTTTCTCCACTTTCCCACTTTCTCTCCATGGCTAGTGATGAGGTTCCTATCCCCGACCCCATCGTGGGTATTGGTGCTACCCGAGGTGAGGTTATGGAGGCCAAGGATGTCATCCTTCCTATTCTTGGACCGGAGTTGCCTCCCTTGCTGATAGACCATTTGATGTGGCCACCTACCAGCCACGTACACACGCTTTGACCTCGGGTTGTATCTTGCGATTTGAGGGCCTTATTTCGGGGATTGATGAGGACACCTACTACAAGAGCCCATCGAGCACTTGTCTGCCGATGCCTCCACGGTAAGCACAATTCTTCTCTTGTTTGAGCATATTTGAATTTGTTTCAAGGTACTGTAGATACTGACAACATTCCCATACTACAAGTGATGGCCAGGAGGATTAGAGGTTACGGGTCTATTTCTGGCCCTAGGCACTGGTACAAAAGGCTCCTTGCGGAGGTTCGTGCATTAGTCGACGCGGCTGGCTTCGGACCTTTTTGCTTAGGATTTGTGCAGATGATGGCTGACCCATTTCTATACGGGGCCCTAGTGGAGTGATGGTGGGACACCATAGATTTGTTCCACTTCTCGTCGATTGGGGAGCTGACTCTGACCCCGTACGACTTCTCGATGCTCACTGGTCTGCTGGTTGGGGTTGGCGGCCCGATCTATTTTGATCCAGATATGGCGCAGTGGAGAGCTGCCCAGCTCCACCTCCTCAGAGTGATCCCAGACGTTGTCGGTCCTGGGATGGTGAGATATAGTTGGTTCTTGGAGCACTTCTCTGATCTTCAGCCAGCTACTCCGAAGGAGGTCACCCAGTACGTTTGCGGATTTCTTGTGTATCTCCTCAGTACTATCTTGTTTGCAAACAGGGAAAATACCGTGGGGCTTTATCTCTTGGGAGCACTGGTGCATCTGTAGCGAGTGGGGGAGCATGATTGGGGTGGCGCTCGCCTAGCCACCCTGTACTATTACATGAGCTTCGCATCCCGCCGTAAGGTGGAATTACTTGGCGGCTATTGGCGAGTTTGGGAGGTACACCTCACGCTTCTTCTTTTTGTTTTACTTTTTATTTCTTGTTTATGTTATCTGCTTTAATGCTCTGTTCATAATTACTTATCTACTTTCTTGTAGCTATAGGTTTACACATATTTCACCTCCCTTGCCCCGGTCCAGTACGGCCACTTGAGTTGTCAGTACCCCTCTCTCGATACTACAACTCTCAATTTGAACGTCGCTAGCGCGTAGATCGAGATTTTCTTTATTTTTGCTGCTTTTTCGATATCGTAACCGCAGATTAGGTAACAATACTAACCTTTAACTTTCACTGTACTATGTGCATACTACATTGTTTCCATACTATTGTCCCATATTGCATTGTTTCCGTACTGTTGTCCCATACTACACTGTTTCCATACTATTATCCCACACTGCACTGTTTCCATACTATTTAGACCTTTGACATTGGCCACTTGCTTTGCATATTCTGTTCTGTTCACAGGTTGACTGGCACCCTTGGGTGGGCATCCCTCAGGCTTCGAGGGTGATTTATGCTGCTGCATGGGAGGCTTCCACCATGCGGATCCTTTTAGGGCCCTTTCGGCAGGGCATACTATTTGTGGGAGTGATTCATCTGCCAGACCTAAGGCCAGGCTGATCCCAATGTTCCACATCCTCCTCCTCCCGGCATGAGGATTGCCAATGATCTTCATGACGGGCCTCTGATCAATCACCTAATATAGGAAGAGGATGGTGACAAACACCACAAGGCCGACGATTTTACCGCATTCTTACAGACTCGAGTGATGGCGCCTTTTACTAGGGGTGTAGCCCGTGTTCCCAAGGCTGTCACCATTACTGTTGGAGGTGCCCCCGCTGCAACTCCCATTCTTGGGCTTCTTACGATTCCTACTGAGGTCATATACATGTGACCAGACGAGGTGATTGAGCAGATCTCTCTTGAGCGCATCGAGGAGAGGGATCGAAGGTTGGTGATTGATCCTAGTATCGAGCAGGTACATGCTTCTTTATACTTATGTCCACTACACTTTTTCATTTCTTCCCACTGTACTCTATTATTTTTGTCTACTGTTCTCAAATTCTCTTCCTTTTACAGGTACCTGCGGCGTATGCTGATGACCTTCTCCGAACGATTGACCGATTGCTCCTCATGGTGTGAAGAAGACAGATTACGCTGGCTACCCATAAGATTGAGGTATACTCTGTTTATAGTTCACTTTTACTGCAATTTTGTCTACTCTTTTGTTGAGTCTATATTGATATTGGTGTTACTTTCAGCTTGAGCCGACGCCTGCCACACTTGCAGGACCTCCTCCAGTTGGGAGGAAAGGAAGACGGGGCCCAGTGAGAGGCAGACGATGGGCCGACTAGGGAAGAGGTAGTGCGAGGCAGCGCTCTCCTTTTGAGGAGTCTTTTGATGGGTACACGACCCTTGAGGATGAGGGGGATGAGGTCGACATGCAGTCTAGCACCCCAGTGACGACAGCGACGCACTTCCTCCGCACCCGAAGAGGAAGAGGAAGAGGGCGATGATAGTTAATGATTCACTTTTCTTTTCTTTTCTTTTTCTTTGTAGTTAAGAACTAGCTTCAAATAGGCCCTTGTATTTTTTTTTAAAGATTTTTCTTTTGTTTTTGCTTGTGTAAGACAATGATCGGGTTTGGACCCGGAAATTATGAAAAGAAAATTTTGGATGACTTTTCTTGTATTGCATAGCATGTGATGACTGTATGGCACAACCATTGCATGATAATCTTGTACAAGGTGTTAGAACTATGAAAACTTGCTCTTGAATTCATTCTTGAATGGATAACAATTTACAATCGGTCAAAATATAAAATACAACTCGATGACAGAAAAATAAAATGAAAACAACCTAAAAACACTTAACAACACTCGATGCAAACAAGATAAAACATAAAACACAGCTCCGGTACGCCAAGGTGAGAACATGCCCTCCTTGCAACTGTTCTAATCTGGACAATCATTGAGAGCCGGCCGGCTCTAAGTAGGTACGGCCGGTCCCCAATGGGATATGGCCGGCCCTAAAAGTGATGTCGGTCAGTGCAGTCCAGCTATCATACATTGCTCATTCTCAAAGTCCATAAAAAGTGATCCCAAGCTGTTTTCCTGACAGAATAACAAAAATTTGATATTTTACTCTCAAGATGGAGATTCGTCTCAACAATAGGCTTCGAGATTGGATTGCCACTTTAGGCGACTCAAAAAAGGTAAATTTTTGTGGTTTTGGCATAAACGCTATTTTCCCTTTGAGTCGCACTTCGCTTTGCTTTCCGTTTCTCCATGTCGCAGCCCGATGTTGGAACCCAATTATGCATGTGTTTCACTTCGGATCACAAGAAATGTGTCCAACGCTCGAAGAATTTCAAGCATTGATGGAATCCCGGCGGGACGAAAAAATTATGCCTAGCTCCGTTTTAGCCTTGTTCAGGCTTTGGGGCGGATGTGTGGGCTCCCCTTGCATGAGGCTCGATCCTTGGTTCACGACGGGGAGTTGGACATCCCAGGCTTGGTTCATCGGTTTTCTACTATTAAAGACAGGAATGACCTTCTCTGGCAGGGCTACTGGCAACATGCTCTCTGTTTGTGCTGCTTGCGCAATTCCTTCTTGCCCCCAGTTTCGACATGGCCAGCATCCGATTGATCAAAGTGGCCCAGTGTCTAAAAAAATGCAAAAGCTGCATGGGCTTAGCACTAGTCGAAACTTTGATGGGTCTTGATGCTTTCTGTTAGCGAGAAACTACTCGGTTTACAAGGAGCCCGTTGTTTTTCCAGGTATCGTTTCCCACCCCTTTTATTTATAATCCTCACGCCACTCAATACTTATTCTCTATTTTTCTCTTTAGCCTTTTTCTTACTTTTCTCTCAACGTAGATCTCTCTATTCTTTAATCTCTTTTATTTTTCCTCCCTTCCCAGGTATGGTTGATGGATAAGCTGAAAGTGGTGGACCCTTGCCTTGAGTACTCAGCCTAAGCTTACTTCTTTCGCCAACGGCTAATGGATTTCCCTTCAGAGGGGTTGTGGTGTGACTGGATATGCAACAGATCTGCGGCTAACATAGCTTGGCGTTGCTCCTGGCTTAATTTGATTGAGATGAGCTACAACATGTCCCGTTAGCCGGGTATACAGTTGATTGGCCTCACGCACTACATATTCTATTTCCCTTTCCGATTCAGACGCCAGTTTGGGCATGATCAGACATGTCCAGATGAGGAGGTGAAATACCCGGCTTCATTTCTCATTCGTGGTTTACACTTGATTCGGTACCTCACTGCTTAGAAGACAAGGGAGCTTCTGGCCCCTGCCCTTAGCTTCAGTTACGCTGGCGATTGTTTGGCTTGGCTTGAGGGCAAAAAATAGGTTGGGCCATCTTTAACTATAGAAACTTCCACGAGTGCAAGCAGAAGATATAGAGTTACCTGACTTAGTTGTGCCCCTACTTGTACTGCTTTGATCTTTCTTTTCAGTTTTATGATGTAAAAGCAACTTTGATTTAGAGTTAGAGAATGTGTTTGCGTTGAAATCAATAAAATTAAAATTGCGAGCACTGAAAATTTTTCTTTTGGTCCCAAAATGGTTTGAGTTGTAAAAGGTAAAATTTTGAGAAAAATCAACTTTATTAAAACTTTTCAAAACAATTTTCGGAAACGATCACCACCTAACACACATAGAACCATCCTCAAGATGTACAACCCCAAATCAAAAGATCATAACTGCCCATAGCTATATTAACATCGTTGCCTTATCTTGCAACTGACCTTTCTGCCAAATGGAGGCAACCCAACCGAGCCGACAAATTATGGAAACTGGACAGTTGATTTGGAGATGGTTATGGCCGAACTTCGGGATGAAGTTGCCTACGTATCCCAAAAATGAGAATCAGGCCTTACATAGTTCGGTTAGGGTTCACTCGAGTATTAACTCTCTCCTTTTGCGCTCTAACTTTTGCCAAAGCCGCCCTTTCGGGTTTTCGGCCTTGCAAGCTCAGTTTTTCTTTGTTTCTAATTTTTCATGCTCTAAATTTTACCTAGGTCGCCATTTCAGGTTTTCAGCCTAGCGAGCCTCTCAAGGTAATATTTCTTCAATTTGTCCATATTGATCGGCTATGAAAACTCCAAACCATCCAAATCCATGAGAATAATCACCTCTCTTAACCAGATTGACTTGATGATATAAGGACCAATCCAATTGGGTTTGAACTTGCCCCTAGGTGGGAGCTCGGTTGTCTTTCAGCACTATGTCCCCTTCTTTGGGATTTCTGAACTTAACTTTCTTATTAAAAGCCCTAGCAATTCTGCGTTGGTAGCCCTGGATATAATATAATGCCCTCAACCTCCTTTCGTCAAATAGCATCAGTTCTTCAAACCTACTCTGTTACCAATCTGCCTCCGCTATCTGACACTCGGCCATTACTCGTAACGACAATACCTCGATCTCAATCGGCAGAACAGCTTCCATTTCGTACACTAGGGAATAGGGGGTTGCCCTTGTAGATGTTCGAATTGATGTTCTATAACCCCAAAGTGCAAATGGCAGTTTATCTGGCTAGTCCCTATATGTTTCAACCATCTTCTGCAGGATGTTCTTCGCATTCTTGTCTGCGGCCTCAATAGCTCCGTTGGTCTGTGGTCTATACGTTGATGACTTATGAAAAGCCACGTTATATTTCTCAAGCAAATCGACCACATCTTTCTTGAAGTGCGAACCGTTATCTGAGATGATCTTGTTCAGCACCCCACACCGGCAGATGATATTATTCTCGATGAACTTAGCCACATGCGATGCCTTCAATACAGAGTAAGACTGGGCCTCCACTCATTTAGTAAAGTAGTCAATCACCACCAGGACAAACTCATGCCCATTCGAGTCCTTTGGCGAGATTGCCCCAATGACGTCAATTTCCCAGACTGAAAAAGGTTATGGTGAAGTCATGTTGTAGAGCTTTGACGGCAGTATGTTCATACGATTAACATGGACTTGACATTTATGGCATCGCCGAATAAAACCAATATAATCCTCCTCCATAGTTGACCAGTAATAGCTTTGTCTGAGAATCTTTCAGGCCAGCATCACACCATTCATGTGTGCTCCACACTTTCCTCCGTGGATGACTTCCATCAGACGCTTTGATTATTCTTCTTTAACACATAACTTGTGCATTCCCAAATGACCTCTCTTGTACAGCTTACCCTCGTAGATGATAAATTGGACGGCTAAGCACCGTTATCCCCCATTTATCTTTGGTATTTTCCCTTGGTGGATACGTTTTTTTTTCCAGGAAATTCCAAATGTCATAATACTAGGGATTCTTGTCTTGGACTTCATCTATTACGGCGATGGTCTGGTAAGCAGGCGTGTACTTCTGCTCAATGATGATTGGACGCATTTTCACTCCCAACGGGATGTCTACCATGGAAGATAGAGTTGCTAATGCATTAGTGAACTGGTTGCTCTCTCTTAACAAATGTGTAAACGTCAATTTTTCAAATCTAGGAATCAGAATATCCAAGGCCTGATGATACATCTTCGTATTCTCTTCTTTGACCTTCCAATCCCCAATAGCTTAAGAGACAACCAAATTCGAGTCCCCAATACGTCCAACCTAATTGCCCCTAGTTCTAGAGCGGCTTTCAAACCAGCAATGCATGCTTCATATTCTGCTTCATTGTTGGACACTCTGAACCGGAGTTTGAACGTTAAGGGTATATGAGAATCATCGGGTGCTATGAGCAATACAACTATCCCATACCCCGTACTGATTAGCCGCCCCGTTAAAGTACATCGTCCACGTTTCCTCCTCTACATACAGAATTCTTCATCTGGGAACAGGTATTCCACTGCTTCATCTCCTTTTACCGGGTGGTCTGCCAGGAATTTCGCTACAGCTCGCCCTTTTAACAGATTTGCGCGTGATATATTTGAGATCAAATTCAGAGAGAAGAAGCAACCAACGAGCTAGCCTACCCGTAAGCGCTGGTTTCTCAAAGAGATATTTAATGAGATCTAATCTCGAAACCAAGATAATAGAATAAGCTAACAAGTAGTGCCTTAACTTCTTGGTAGCACATACCAAGGCTAGGCAAGCTTTCTCGAGGGAAGTGTAGTGGGTCTCATAGTTAGCATCTTCTTGCTCAAGTAGTAGATGGCCTTCTCTACTTTGGCCTCACATTCTTGAGCTAGCATGCACTCCATAGTCGAACTCATCACTGACTTCTGGTGGTGATAACACAGGCGGATTCTGCAAATACTACTTGACTTGTTCAAAGGCAAACTGACATCGATTGTTCCATTGAAACTTCTTTCCCTTCTTCAAGAGACCAAATAGTGGTTCACAAGTCAAAGTTAGTTTCAAAATAAACCCCCTTATGAATTGCCCTTTACCCAGAAAGCCGCGCACCTCCCTTTCAGTCCTTGGTGGTGGCATTTCTAAGATGGCTCTAATTTTGGGCGGGTCCACTTCAATTCCTCTTTGTGTGATTAGGAAACCCAGCATCTTCCCTGTCATCACTCCAAAGGTGCACTTCTAGGGTTCAACCTTAATCTATACTCTCTGATCCGTTGAAAGAATTTCTCCAATGCGGTGTAGTGGCCTTCTTGCTCTTTGGATTTAACAATCATGTCGTCCACATACACCTCAACTTCTTTGTGGATCATGTCGTATAAGATCGTGGTTATAGCCCTCTGGTAGGTATTCAGAGCATTCTTCAACCCAAATGGCATGACTTGGTAGCAATATGTGCCCCCACGAAGTAGTGAAAGTGGTCTTCTCCCTATCCTTGGGTGCCATCAATATTTGGTTATACCTGGAAAACCCATCCATGAATGATAACAGCGCGTGAAGTCTACTAACTCATCTATGTGTGGAAAATGGAGGTCATCCTTTGGACTGGCCTTATTCAGATCCCTGAAGTCGACACAGACTCTGATTCTGCCATCCTTCTTTGGAACCGGAACAATATTGGCCAACCACGTCGGATACTTAGATACAAGTAAGAACCCCGCCTCGATCCGTTTGGTGACCTCCTCGTTAATCTTCAAAGCCCAATCCAGGCGGACTCTGCGCAGCTTCTGCTTAATTGGTCGGGCCTCAGGGTCAAAAGGGATTCGCTGCTGTACAATCTCAAGATCGATTCCAAGCATGTCTTCGTAAGACCACGGGAAAAGATCTTTGAAATTTTCTAATAAAGCGATTAAATGCTCGCGTTCCTCCAAAGACAACGTGGACCCAATCTGTACAGGGCTTAACACGCCTCTCCTCTTTATGATCAACCAAATTTTTCAAAACCCGAGGAATTTCTTCCTCTTTGTTTAAGTCAAAATTTTGAAAATCAAGATCAATACAATAAACCAAAGACACAGAGAAGTACGAAAAGTCTACTGCATTCCCATTCAAAAAGTTTGGATTTTCGGTTACAGTGGACTCAAAGGAAAAGCTAAAAGATAACCTAGATAGGACTTTGGTATCCGGGTACCACTCTCGGAAGTACCAGACTCAGAGGAACTAGAATCTGACTCCGACTCCACAAACTCAGTGGAATCAGATTCGGACTCTCTATCTAATTCAGAGCTACTGATGATGCCCTGCTCAAATTTCCAAACCAGGCGTGGAGCCTTAGTTGCATCCACGATGAGGATAGTGAAATCTGCAGTCGGTGTATCCCCGATCATTGAGATAGTAAAACTATCCCCCAAGTTGACGGACTCAGCTCCAGCAGTAGAACTCGTCAATAGGTCAGCCAGCGCTTTTCCCGACAGCTCTTCTTCTTCAAAATCCAAGCTTGCAGTTTGCTTTGATTTGTATGGGTGCTCAGGTCCTTTTGCTCATCCTCCTCTTTTGGTAACTGGTGTCTGAAGAAGATCTCGAACCCTGGGTACCTAGTGTTTGTTTCCTTGTCAAACCAAGGCTTTGGAAATTCACAAAAGGCGAAATTTTCCCCTTGGCAGACAAAGCGGCAGTTGAGGGTTCCCTGTATTGGTTTATGGACTAATTCATACTGCCTCCCAGTCCTCTTTACTTTCAGCCTTCCTCGCAACTCTTCCTCCTTCCTTTGCTAATCTGCAACGATAGGTTTGTATCCCAGCCCAAAAGCGTGGGGGTTATGATTCATTTCCTTAGCAACAGTACCCCCCTACCAGCCATTTTTGCCTAGTCTTGATCCAAGAATATGTCTTTGTTTGTTCATCCTGTAGATAGACTGAATGCTCACGTAATTCTCATTGTCCTCCGCTATGATAGTTTGGACCAATCGGGCTTTTGCCAAAAAGAAGCCAGAAAGGAACACGTCCTCTTCTCCATGTATGATTTCCAATAATGGCGCGGTAGTTCCCTGGGGAGGATGGATCGCAAAATTGCTGTATACAGTAGTAATCCATCTTTAAAGGAGTACTTTACCAACTGATGGACCGTTGATGACACAACCCTTATCTGATGTAGCCAGGGCCTTCCCAGTAGTAGATTGAATATGGTCGGAACGTCCATGACATGGAATTCCACCTCATGCTCAGATGGGCCAATTAGAATATGGCTCTTGAACGTTTCCATAATATCCCGGTTATTATTGTCATAAGCTCGGACGGCCTGAGTCGTGGGTGTAAAGTCAGCCGACCTCAAACCAATGGCATAGGCAGTTCTCACTGGACATACATTAATCGCCGATCCAGTATCTACCAGTACCACCAGAATCCACTTTTTCTGGCTTTCTAAGGTTACATATAAGGGTCAGTTGTGGTTGGCACCCTCAGGTGGTAACTCCTTATCTGTAAAAGATATCACCAGCATAACGTCCCCGGATATAATCAACGATACCAATTGGTCAGCAGTAGTGTCGATAGACAGTTTGGTCCGATTCATTGCCTCTAGCTGTGGCTGTCTATGCTCCCAAGAAGCCATGATTAGCCCCTAGATTGATATGTCGGTCTGAATCTTCTTAAGCTATTTTAAGACTAGGTTTTCTTCAACATCATTCTCTTTTGATTTCTCGGTCTCTTTCCCAGAGGTCTCTGACTAATCTAATGCCGCGGGTTTGAAGTACCGACCACTTTGGGTCATGTGGTTAACCTCGTCAGTATACCAGGTGTCATCAAGGGTATCAGCTTACCATCCTTCGTCTGTATACGTATGACTTAAGTCACTATCTTCCCACCATTCTCCTGCAGTCATGGTCGGGCTATTATCTGGCTTTATCCGAAGCATGTTCACATCACGTCCCCCGTCATTTTATCCCTTTTCTTCCACTACAGTCTTGGTTTCTGTGTTCCAGTACTTCCTGAGCTTTCTAACATTCTTTTCCTGTCATTGGGCTCCTAGTTGGTCTTTTCCATATTTTGGACATCTATGGTTTCTTTCCCTTTTCCCTGCTCCAGGGCTATCTTCCTTTGGATCTCTTTTATCATTTCCCGCTAGAATTGCTCCAACACTTGTTCTTTCTCAATTAGAGGTGCAACCTCAGCCTTGCTGCTAGCACAAACTCTCTCTTCTTTCCCAATCTCTTTTATCTGTTCCTCAACATCTGAATCCTCCTTACTCAACCACCCGTTGCTTGTTTCTGGCTGGCTTGTATCCCACCACTTTAGTTGTACACTGCTTGTATCCTCTTCTTCAAAGAAGTAGAGGTTGTCCAGATCCTCTTCTAGCTCGACCAGGTCTTCTTCGAGTTTGGCTAAGTCATTCAGGCCTTGTTCTAGCCAATCGTTCTGATTCTGCCCTAACTGGTCCTCCCTAATAGCATTAATGCTAAGGAATTCCGACAATATGACTATTGGTTTCAGTTAATCGATGGCTACGATGTATAAGCTGGGGTCGTACTCCTCTGCAAGTGAGGCCCCTTTCTCTATGACTTGGGCATCAAGCAAACCCTTCTCTACTGCACTCTATTTCTTTTCCGCCTCTGCTGCCACGAATTCGGGTTGGGTTTGTAATGTTAAGTCTATCATGCACATGTCCGTGCCTTTTGGAATAATCACCTCTGGCTTTGGTAGATGGGATGGGGCAATGTATGCGCTGGGGATAAAGAAGAGTGGTAGTGTATGTATTTGGTTAATGTTTCTGGGTGGGGGGACTTGGTTATGTGGAGGTAGTGGGTTGGTAGTTACGTTCGGTTTGGAGGGTGGGGCGATGACTTTGTTGTCAATGAGATCCTAGATCTCATGACATAAGCAATAGCACATGTCTGTGGGGTGGCCGTGTTGTTGGTAAAAGAGACAGTACTAGGTCAGGTCATGTCTAGGTGGCAGTGGGTTAGGGAGAGGTTACGGATCAAGGGGCTTGAGATGCCCCATTTTCGTTAACATTTTGATGGCGCGAGTTGGGCTTATATGGAGAGGGGTAAAGATTCTTCGATTTCGGGGTGAACTGGTATTTTGTGAAGGTTGCACGGTTGCGACGGCAAAGGGATCGGCCATTTTGGCCGTTGTAATAACTGTACTAATATCTGCAGGCCGCGGAATAGTGCTATTACTAGCATTGGTACTCCAAGAGAATGGTCTTCTGGCAAGTTCACTAGTTCTGTAGATGATGCCCTTCTTGAATGCACTCTCAATTTGGATCCCCAACTCGTGCAGGGAAGCAAAAGTGAATAATGGTGCCACTATCTTTCTTTGCAGCATGTCTGGCTTAAGGTTCTGGACCACCAGTCGGACCTGCTCTCTTTCGGAAGGTTTATTTGTTATTCGGGTTGCCTTGGTTCTCCACCTAGCAACAAAATCAATGAATGATTCTTTGGGATTCTGGGTAGTAGCCTCTAGCTCACTGATGGTTACCTCTATCTGGGTGCTATATGAGTACTGGTTAACAAACGTCTCAAATAACTCCTCCCAATTCCGCTTTGTGGAGTCCTCTAGTTTAGCATTCCAGATGGCCGCTACATCAAATAAGGTTCTCTCAAACAATGATTGCTTTTTGTGCCCGAGACAAGCCTATTGATCTTAGCAAATCTAAAAACAAGCGGACGTACACAATCGGATCCCCACTTCCATCGAATTTGTCGATGTGGGGCATCTTAAATTTCTTCGGTAATCTGACCGAAGCCTTAGTGTACCCATATTTAATATCCGAAATAGAGTTGAAGCTCTGGGATTTTTTCAGCGCTTTCTCTAGCCTGGCAATCTTGATCAAGGCTGGATCGATTTTATTGATATCAAAAGAAAAGATTCCCGCAGGGTGTTGAACCAAAGGCCTATAAGCCGGAGTCGGGGGAAACATTTCTTGAGGATCTGGGATTTGGGGATATTCTACTAGTAGAGGTGGATCCGGGTTTGGTTGAGCAATCAGGATCGAATGCACAGTCAAGACCGATGCCCCAGATGTATGTCGTAGATTAGCGATGATTTCATCCTGAAAGGAATGTTTCTGATACGACATCATTTTTCCCGGCTTGCCCCTTGATTTAGACTGCTCTCATTCTGAATGGCAAAAGTGTCATCCACAGTCTTTGCAACAACTGCCAGCACTTGCTGTTTGTTCAGCCCTTTGGCTTTCAAAGCCTCAATAGCCCACTGAAGGTGTTTATGGGGACCAATGCCTGCCCCTACCTTGTTCTCACCACTTGCCTCCACTTTGCCAAGGGATTGGCCTTCTTCCAATACAACCCGTCTCAAGATTGGGAAGCCTTTTGACGTGAAATTTCTGGCATGTGATGTGGTTGTTGATGGAGCCAAAATCCCAAAGGCCAGATCTGCCACAGTTCTCTGAAGATCTTTAATCATTCTCAACAGCTCAGAAGTAGTGAGTTCACGGGTTTGAGATGATTGGGGTTCAGGTGCACCCATCATGCATAAGTCCATGCTTTCTGGAATGAACACCTCAAGCTTAGGTAGATGGGCTGAGGTGATGTATATGCTAGGGTTGTAAGTGAATGGCAGTGTATGGATTAGATTAAGTACTTGGTCATTGGGGTCTTGAGATGGAGCTATCGTCTGATTGTCGATGAGATTCTGGACCTCATGACGAAGGCAGTAGCAACGATCGGTGCCATGACCGCGCTGCTGATGGATACACGCAGTATTTGGTGGGGTTATGTCGAGCAGGGAGTGAGTCAGGCAGAGGTTAAGGATCAAGGGGTTTGAGATATCCTCTTTCCATCAAGACTTTTAGTGCACTAGTTAGGCTCACATAAAGGGGGGTGAAAGTTCTGCCTTGAGCTTGGGTTAGGCCGGCTGTGGCGACCGTATTGATTTTAGTGGGTTCGGGAATAGTGCTACTACCAGCATTGGTACTCCCAAAAATCACCCTCCTTGTTGGTTCACTTGTTATGGGAATAATCCCTCTGTTGAACGCATTCTCGATCTGAACCCCCAATTCGTGCAAACTTTTGAAAGTAAATAGTGGAGCCACTATTAACTTCTGCAACATATCATGCTCAAGGTTCTGCACCACTATTCGCACTTGGTCCCTCTCAGAAGGGCGATTTGTCATCTATGCTACCTTTGCTCTCCACCTTGCAACAAATTCTACAAAAGACTCTGTGGAATTCTGGTGGGTTGCTTCAAGCTCTTGAGTGGTCATTTCAACTTGGGTGTTGTAAGAGTACTAATTGACAAAGGCCTCAGCCAACTCTTCCCAGTTCAGCTTCACTGTATCCTCCAACTTGGCGTACCAAGTGGCTGCTATGCCCGACAGGGTTCTTCCGTACAGAGAGAGTTTCTGCGGCTTAGTCAGACCCATCAGTTTCAGAATGTCCAAGAAAAGCCAGATATGTATCATAGGATCTCCAGACCCGTCGAAACGGTCAATATGTGGCATTTTGAATGTGTCTGAGAGCCTTACGGCAGCCTCGGTGTACCCATCCTCAATGTCGGGAATGGAGTTAAGGCCCTGTGCCTTTTTGAATTGCTTCTAAAGGTTTGCAATTTTCATTGAGGTCGGTTCGAGATCATTAGTACCAAAGGGATAAAGCCTCTCCTTAGGCTGCACCTGGGGTCTGAAAACCCGAGCTTGAGCCAATCCTTCTCGGGGATCTGAACCATACGAATCTTCAGCTGGTGGAAGTGGGTCAAAGTTCGACTGGGGTCCCGAGGCTGGATGTGTGGTAGATGCCCCAGATGGGCGTTGCATTTCAGCATTGGTCTCATCCTGCATGGCGATTCCCTGGTTTAATGACGCTATCACAGCCACAACTTCTTTCAAACTCTATGCCATCACGGCCTGCTGAGTTGAACAGAGGTGATGTAACTGGTGACTGTCGGATCAGTTGAACCAGTGAGCCCTGATTGGCCTTTCTTTGCCTTGCCTCAGCGAAGGAAACACTGGTTGTCTTTGAACTCAATCTCTGACCTGACAAAGTCTATCAACACAAGTCCAATGTACTCGGGGGATATCGGAGCCTTTTGAAGCTATAGTTCCAGGACTACCTAGCAAAACAGAAAATAGACAACATCTCAGCCTGATTTTACTAGAATAGATATGAGCATAGCTGAATGACTGTGCTCTTTACTAAATTCTGCCCCAAAATTTTCTGCCTCAAAACATCCTCAAACTGATACCTAGACTTGCAACTGATGCATACATCCTGTAGAGGCACACCCTAACAACACATATCAAGCAAGTGAGAGTCAAAACACCCTTATAGTGGGGTAAGATTTCCCTGTCCTAGTTTCGTTAGGAGCTAGGGTTTCACTACGCACGCATGCGGTTCTAAACAATCCTGCATTCGGGTAAGCAACACGTCCTAGTTTGGAACAGTCTCTATGGCTTCTGATATGCAACTAGGCCAAATGGTCAAAAATGGTGCCTCAGCAAGACCACCTAATATACCTCTTGCTCCTAACACCAAAAGGTGAGAGGAGGAAAGCGGTACAGCGGTGATCCAGATCCAAGGTTTGTGTTCCTATCGTGGCAGAGCCCGCAACCAGTCAGCCTTATGGCAAGCTTTTCCAAGCGAGCCTCCGACAAACCGTTCAGGAATAGCAGATGGCAAACACTGTGACTTAGGCGCACCAATGCAAATGCAATGCAAAGAAACACAGAAATGTAGATAAAACAACATATCTTGAGTTTGAGTCAAGTTCTCTAAATCCCCAGCAGAGTCGCCAGAAACTGTAGACTTGACTTTCTTCGCCCGCCCCCCTCTTGGAGAGGCGCGAATTGGTCGTCCTACTACAGTTCGGACTCCTGTCACGGTTCTGAATCTAATCTCACAAAGTGCAATGTGAGACTGATAAACACCAAAGAGTCCAATCCAGCAAATCATTTTGAAAAATCAGATTTTGAATCAAATAATGCCAAAACTGGACTGCTTTGCCAGATTACAAAGTCGCCACCTAAATATTTTGTTTTTGAGAAATTTAGGAAACCATGACTTGTGCCAAAGGCCACGTGTCCGTCATCACCAAAGTTGCCTCGGCTCGGGAACTTGGGTACGAGAGGGGAAGGTCCTGAAATGAGCACCCCCGCTCGCCCGATCAAAGGATCGGCCTCTACTACCATGATATGTTGTTTTATAAACCTCATGTGTTCTTATTCCGGTTATTAGATAACTTTCCTATGTGATGCGCACAGCATATAAGTATAGACTAAATCGCGAGAATTAGAACAAAACAACTCGTGTTTGTTTTTGAAAATGGTTTGAAAGTGCTACTCGCAAGTAGGCTAAAGCGCATATTTGCCACCCTCAGGTGGGCTTGAAAACATGATTTTGCCACTTTGCGAAGTGGGCTTAAAACTCACAATCATCGAGTTGTCCCAATTCAGGCAATCAAGCCTTCACCCATAGGCATTCATGCAGTTTAACAAATAAGCACATAGCCTTATGGCAAGCATGCTAAACATGGCAACACTCACACTCATGCAAGTATGCTAAAGCGTAAATACTCACAGTGTACTCCGAGCCAAAACAAAAGCTAGTTAGAAATATGCATGATCCTAACTATACAAGATGCACATGCAATATTGCAACTAAATAGGCTCGGCTATCTAAGATGGCATATGAATGCAACAATTGATACATATATTCAAATAAGTATTGAAATTGAAATACGATGTAGTTTGAATGATGTGCCGAGCCCGGTGTATGCAATACAAATGAATGATGCACGCATGCAAAGCATAAGGTATACTAATTGAAAATGCCCCTAAACTAACCATCGAAAGCAGTTAAATAAAAGGGAGAAAGAAGTGGGGTTGGAAGACATGCACACACACACGTACGCTTATTACAACATTAAGCCCTCACGAATAAAGGTCTGAATAATTAAGCTAAGCTACACTAAGCTAAGCTAGTTATTACAAACCAACTAATTAACTATTCTAGCTAATTAATTATAGCATAATTGAAATTGAATAACTACCTAATCTAAGCTAATTAATTACAAATCGAATTAATTAATTAAACACTTAACCAATTAATTACAAAACGACTAAGCTAATGAACTAATTAGCTAAGCAATTCAAATGAATGGCCTCGAGATGCGAAGGAGATATGCATGCTCGGTTGGCCTCGCCCTGAAAATCCACCACCTTGCCTCTAAATACCTCTGTTTGCACATCTTTGGACCTTTGAAAATTGTGCCAACCTCCAGATTGCTTCTATTTGATCTCAAGAACACACTAATGGTTGATCGGCCATGATTGGTGGCCATCAGCAGTACTGGTGGCCGGTCGGCTGCTTTGGTGGCCGGTCGGCTAGGACATGTGGCCGATCGGCCACTGCTTCCCTGAAATTCCTCCTTTTGCTGCAACAAAGAGCAAACAGAGGCATGACAGTGTATTTGCAAGGAAATGTGTGTACTACTGCACTCCTTATCATGTCTCAAGCTCAAAGGAGTGTAGCACTTGGCTCTCAAGCCACCAACCGAGCACTTTTAATGCATGGTGTCCAAAGAACCAAGCTTGTATGAGCTTAGTGAATGCGCACATAAGACTCAAAGTGCCACCACCCTATCATGCATGATCAAGGGTGACGACGACCAAGAAATGTGACACGTTTCATCACTTTGAGTATGAAACGTCTCACTTTTCTTGTGTTTGGATTAACGTCCGATCCAAACAAATGCAATGCAACACAAATGCTTATCTTAGCATGTTTTACTTGATTCAATTATTGTTTACACATTTTAGGATTACCAAACCATTCATGAATTGATTTGTCTAAATGTGAAAGTCCTCTAATGAGAGAGAGGTCAACTAAAAGATGACTTAAAACATGAGAGAGACCATGCCTTTGACTAGGAGGAACCCTCAAAAGAAGGTTAAAGCCATTTAAGCATAAGCCTCAATCCCAAGCTTAAACACAACTTTAAGCCTAACCATCCCTCAAAACAAATAGAAAAATGAAGAAATGAGGGAGGTGGCAGAATTTTAGTGCTGACATGGCATGAAACACAAGGCTCTAACATACAAACAACTCATGTACAACATGTTAGGAGACTTAAGCATTAAAACTAGTGAAGAGCATTACACTAGAACCATGAAATACAATGCTCAAACGACCAAACCAGCCCAAAACAGAGCTACATCATGCCAAAACAGTGGCCCAGACATGCTAAGACTAAGGCACAAAAGCAAGAAAAACATGCTCGCATGTTGGCTCACAAACAAGGCATAAGACATAACTCTCAAAAGCAATTAGAGAGCGATATATGTGAGAGTGTGACAGAGGTATATGCTCTGAAATCTCATGCTAAATGATTCCATACCATGCAAACATCACAAATAAGGCATGCTAGAGGGCCTAAAACATAAAGCTAATAAAGGCCAACTACACTACAGCTATACAAAGCAAAGCATTATGACCAAGACCACCCAAAACAGAGTTAAAGCATGACAAAACATGAGCAAAAGCATGCTGAGATGGAGCTAACACAAGCTAAAATGATAGGCTAACTCATTAAGCATATTAAGCTAGTAAGTATGATTACATTACAAGTGTAAGAAGCAAGCAACAAGTGGCCAAACTAGCCAAAAACAGAGTTATAGCAGGTCCAAAAAGTCACAAAAATATGCTGAGATCAAGCCATGAGATGGTAGAAAAACATGCTCATGTGTTGGGCCATCAACACATGCAAACAAGACACAAGGAGGGGAGGCCACTCCCTCCCATTTTAGACCTCAAAACCAACTTTCTACCACTGAAATTTCCCTAGAATTCATTAGTTTAAAGGCCAAAAAAAGATTGTTTTAAAAGCTTTAAAAGATGGTACAACACTTAGCAAACAAGCCTAAAAGGAGGGTGGATCGCCCCTAACTCCAAAAATATCTTAAACCACCATTTTTAAGTCTTAAAAACAGAGGTTTTTGCAGTTGGAAACTAGGCCAAAAACAGCATGCAAAGGTAACCAAGTAATGGATTAAAACAAAGCTTAAAAGAGGGTAAGGCCTTACCCTTGAAGCACAGCAACAAACAGGTACTTTTTGGGCTCAAACAACCTTTCAACAGCTCAAATTAGGCTCCAAGGACCTCAGCCCAAAGATATGCAACTTTGATGAAGGCTGTCTATGCAAACTAGAAGTGTTTCTCTACTTCTATGCACAAAAAGGCAAGAGAGAGAGAACTCTAGAGAGAGAGACAGAGATTTTGCTCTGAAAATTTTGTAAAGAGAGAGGGATTTTAGAGACAGAGGCTCCCAAACTTGCTAAATTGTTCTCAACTTTCAAAATCATAGATATGGCCTTCATATATAGCAAAAATGAGAGTCTTGGTCGAAATATCTGAATATAGAGACAGCTGGAGCATTTGGAAGACAGCTGGAGCAAAAGATCTGCAAATTCTGAGCTTTTTGGACATTTTTGGCCGACCGGCCATCTTGGTGGCCGACCTGCCACTTTGTTGGCCGACCAGCTACTAATGTTGGCCGATAAGGGTCATTTTTGGCTGACCTATGTCCAACAAGCTCCAATTGTGGCCGGCACCCTCCCACAAAGGCCGACGGCAAAAACTAGTCCCAGGCCCCGACTTCAACCAGACATAACTCCTTCATCTGGACCCCTTTTCAAGTCATTCTTGAGCCTAAACTGAAGCCCCGGAAGTCTTATTTCCAATGGTGGCAGCCTCACGTCAAAATTTGAAGCGTGCTAAGAGATATCCCTCTTTTAGTGAAGACTGCTCAGTTTCGGTCCAATCGATTGATGCCTAACTTCAACCGTAACTTCAACCAGCCATATCTCCCTCATTCGGACTCGGCTTTAGGAGATTATTGAGTGCAAAATGAAGCCCCGGAAGTCTAATTTCCAACGGTGGTGGCCTCATAGCTGAAATCCAAGTGTACAAATGGATAGGCCTAATTTAGCGAGTGCCGCTCGACTCTCTCTTAACGATTCATGCCCAACTTCTTCTCCAACTAGGTTTCTTCTCTCTACTCCTCTTTTCTTCAAATCCAAACCTTTAAATAAGATGTTTTAAAGATTTTTTCAAAGAGTTCACCTCTCTTTCATTCATTTCCACTTTGTCTGTACTCGGTTTATCGAAAAGCGCAATATTTAACAAAATGCGAGCCTCGGAACATCGTAGGAACTTTGTTTCAAAAATATTTTGAAAGAGAGGGTTTTAAGGTCTAAAATCTTTGGTCAAAATAGTTTTAGTCCAGAAACGGGGTGTAAGGTTGGGATTTGACTCTCTCATTGTCGAAGAAATCAAACATTTGCACAAGATAGCATGCACCATTAAGTGAGCCATCAGTAGCGCCCAAGTCTTAAGGACGGTCAAAAATGGGATGTCTACACCGGCCATTCTTTGGTTCACAGTATCCATGGTTCTCTAAAAAGTTGCCATCATGTTTGTAAATTCTTCTGCATTTTGTGCCATTACTGGTCTAGGTGAGTTAGATGCTGGTAAAGTGCTTGAGTGAGAATGGATAGGTGTTTGCTGACTACTTTGTATTAGCGCTGCTGACTGTCTGTTCCATCTTCGTCGAACAACTGGCGGAAGTGAGACTAACACTAGTTGACCACCAACAAGGTCTTGAGCTTTGCAAAGCCTTCCAGAGTGAGTCCACACAACTTGGGGAATATCAGGTCTTTCTGAAGCTATGATGGTAAACTACCTAGCAAAAGACAGAAAAGAAAAACTATCGATCAAAATGAGACGGCACTTCGGTCCAATTCACAACAGATAAAAAAACACAGCTGAAGAATCACAATCCCAACTGAATTCTGTTCTCAAACTAATACTGATACGAACCATCTTGTACAGTCTCACTGTAACAGCACATACCAAGTAAAAGAACCAAAAATACCCCTATGAGGGGGTTAGGGTTACCCTGTCCTAGATTTTTTACATGATCTAAGTTGCACTACTTCAATTAATGAGTCTCACAACATCCTGCATATGGGTGGCATCTTGTCCTAATTTGGGATAGTCGTTATGGCTTACTATATGAAGCTAGGCCAAATGGCCAAAAAGGGGGTACCTCAGCAAGACTACCTAATATACCTCTCACACTTAACACCGAGAAGTGAAAGGGGGATCAAACGGTACAACGGTAATCCAGATCCAAGGGTTGTGTTTCCAACATGGCAGAGCCCATAACTGGTCAGCCTTTCGGCAAGCTTTTAGGCAAGCCTTCGGCAAACCGTCTAGGAATAGTAGATGGAAAACATAGTGACTTAAAGTAACAAGGCAAATGCAATGCAAAGAACATATATAGGTAGATAAAATTTCACATCATGAATTTCAAGTTACGTTCTCTAAATCCCTAGCAGAGTTGCCAGAAACTGTGGTTTGCTTTTCGTGCTCTTTTCAAATACGATTAGCCTTACAGTTCGAACTCCTGAGGTTCTGAATCTGATTTCACAAGTGCAATGAGAAATAAAGAAACACAAATGAGTCCAAATTCGACAAATCTTTTAGAAAATCGATGTTTGAATCAAATGCCAAAAATGGACTGCTTTGCCAGATTACAGAGTCGCCACCTAAATATTTTTGAAAAATTTAGGAAACCCACGACTTGTGCCAAAGGCCACTTATCTGTCATCACCAAAGTGTCTCAACTCGAGAACTTAGTTATGAGAGAGGAAGGTCATGAATTGAGCACCCCTCTCACCCGATCAAAGATCGACCACTACTAATCATGATGTGATTTTTCTTTACATTATATGCGCTTGTTCCGATTCATTTAGCTAACATTGCTGCGTGACGCACACAAGTATAGACTAATTTGTAAAAGTTGGAACGCTTTGATTTCATGTTTGTTTGAAAATTATTTTTGATACTCATTACTTAACAAAGGTGAGTTTGTATGTACATTAATCAACTTATCCTAATTTTAGCAATTAGCCTTCATCCACCGGCATTCAAACAAGTATATCATTTAAGCATTTAACCTCATGGTATTATGCTTGATATGGCAACACAAACACTTATGCGATATGCTAATGCGATAAGTGCTCACCTGGTACTCCAAAGTAAGCCAAATAAAGCAAACTGATTAGAAAATATGCATGTCCTAAATAATGCAACGCGACTAATGCAACACACACAATTATGCAATTTTTAATAAGCTCGGCTATGAGCATGGTATGTGATTAAATTCAAGACATGTGATAAATCATGTATTCAAGCAATGAAATTGAAATTGGCATTGGTTAACATGATAAGACGAACCCAAATGTACATGAAACAAATGTATGCGAACATGGGAATGCTAAGTAAATATGATGCTCTATACTAGCATTATAAGCGGGTAAATAAAAGAGAGAAATGAATGGGGTTGGAAGACATACATAGTTGTTACATCTTTTGCCCTCATGCGAGAGGGTTCAAATGTCCAAGCGTCTGAATTAAACTAATTATTATAACATCAAACGAATGAATTAATTGAACTAACTATCAACTAGCTTTCTAAGTATTACAACAAGGGTAATACAATAATTACATCAATGTAATATGAACTATAATAATTATAACAAGAATAATTACAACAATGATAATTATAACAATGCTAATAAGAATATTAATCCAAGCAACCATGAGACACAATGATCGCATACACAATGCCCAACTGTCTACCCAGATTGCTCTGCCTCACCCTCAGCCACTGCCCTCTGTTTCTGCCAAAAGATCTCTGCTTACCAAACATTGGGAGCCGGCCGGCCCCAAATGAGATCGGACCAGGACAAAAAAGTGCCGGCCGACTCTAAATTTTATACCAAAAATGTTTTTGTGCTCTGAGGCAGAGCCTTTTTAGGCCATGTTTGTCTCTTCTGCTCTTCTCTGTCATGGGAAACTCAAGAGAAGAACGATTTCGAGTCCGAAACCACCAACAAGCACAATTTGATGGCTTGATAATTTCGAACATGTTTGGACAAAATTGAATAAATGTAATGGGAAACCACTCCTCCCTCTTATAATGAAGGCTCAAAGAGGGAAGTAGACACGCTTCAAGTCTCATCAACATATCATGGATTGACACGTGACAATTCTCGGAACGATGGACTCGACATAACGTCCGGCCGAATCCAACCAACTCTAAACATTTTCTTTATGTCGGTTTAGTTCATTTTAAGCCGATTTTATTAGTCTTTGCCATTCTTTAATCAATTTGTCCAAAGTAATGATTAAGTCCACTAAATGAGAAGAAACTTAAAGGTGAAGTGATCCTAAGCATGAAAGAGAGCCTATGCCTTGACAATGAACCTCCGTAGAGATTAAGCCATTGAGCATAGGTTTCTTTCTCATGCTTTGAATCACCATCGATCGGTTAAAGTGACTCTCAAACAAAAGAAGAGAATAAAAGAGGAGGTTGCAGAAATGATTGCAGGATCAATTATTAGAATGAAACTCTTGACATAACATAAAAATTAACCAAAGAAAAGCTATCAAAGCATGGGTACCACAACATAACAAGCTAGATATGAGGACTTACAACATAACAAGCTAGATATTCAAAGCATACACTAATTAAATTAATTAGGACAGCCCCAAAAACAACCCCTAATATGCTAAAATAGTGGCCAAAAATCATGTTAAAAAACATTTTTAAAAAAAAGTAGGAAAGAATAAGGAAATACAAAGCTAGTGAACAAGGGCAAGGAGAGGGCTAATCTCTCCATTTTTGAGACCTCAAACCATGTTTTTTAGCCTTTTTCCAACTTTGAAAATCAGTTTAAAAAAACAAAGAAAAGAGTATAAAACGAGGGTGTGAGATATGAAGTAGAGTGCAAGAAAGGGGGTTAACCCTCTCTACCCTTTGGTAGCTATTCAAACCCAAGTTTCAACACTTAAAATAGGATTAAAACAATACAAAAATACAAGAAATAGCCAGAGGAAGACAAGAATGAAAGCAATACAAAGGTGGTAAGCTTATACCTCTTGAAGAAGGTAAGCTCTTGTTTGTGAACCAAACTTTGTCCAAGTACACTCTCAAGCTTGAATTGTCATTCACAAAGCTCAACCAAGGTTCTAAGTTATGGCTCCAAGGTTGTGTATGGTATATAGATATAGTATAAGGATGATCAAATATCTCAAAGTTAGCTTGCACAAGAAGAAGGAGCTCTTAGGGTTATTTTACTTCTTCGAAATTTTTTAACCTCGAACACTGAGATATATGCTCGTATTTATAGAATTTGAGCAAAATAGGTCGAAAATATCTTCAAAAATAGACAGCTGGCTGATTCCCGCCTAGAACAATATTTCTCGCTAAAGAGAGCCGGCCGACTCGCAATGGCCATGGCCAACTCCTAGTGTGGTACGGCCGGCTCCCAATGTGCTTCCCTGTTCCACTATTTTAAACTCAGTGTAGGGTGACATAATGTTCAAAAATGAATTTCTGCAGTAAGAATAGTATGAATATGAAAGGTTTGGGATTGGTTTTGCGCTTACGTTCCTTCGTTGAGAACTCGAACCACACTCAACGTAACTTTCATCATCAAGTGCGCAGTACAAAGCGTCCAAGTCTTGCGGGCAGTCAAAAATGAGGTGTCTACTCCAACCCAATTGGAATCAAAATAGGCATAAAGAGTAAAAGGACCAGGAGTAAAGGAGAGACCTTGAGGAATAGTGCCTTTAATATATCGAAGGAGCCTTTTAACAAGAGCAAAATGAGCATTTACAGGAGATTGCATGTACTGGTTGGCCTAATTAACAGCCAAAGCAATATCAGGCCTGGTAATGGTGAGATACTGCAAGCCACCAACCAAGCTGCTATAAAATGATGGCTGAGAAAAAGGTAAGTCATCAGAAGAAGGAGTAGAGGATTTAAGGGATATAGGAGTGGAGATAGATTTGCAGTCCACCATCCCTGCTTTAAGCAATAATTCCCCAGCATACTTTTGTTGGGACAGAAAAAAGCCATGAGAATAAGATTGAACCGAAATTCCCAAGAAATAAGAGACAAAATCTAATTCCTTCATAGAGAAAGCTTGATGCATGTGATGAATAAAAGTGGCAATGAGAGCAGAATCACTGCTAGTGAGAAGGATATCATCAACATAGATGAGAGCGATGGTAATGCTAGTAGATGTCTTCCGAACAAATAAGAAAGAGTTTGAATGACTGAGGTGAAACCCTTGACCAAGTAAAAAGGTAGCAAAGGTAGAGTACCAAGCACGAGGGGCTTGCTTAAGGCCATAAAGAGCTTTGTTGAGTTTATAAACATGAGAGGGAAAAGAATGATGAATAAAACCTTAAGGTTGATCCATGTAAACTTCCTCGTCTAGAGGACCATGTAAAAAAGCATTGGAGATCTCCAATTTCTTAATAGGCCATTAATGATGAAGAGCCAAGCATAAGAGAATACGAATGGTAGGCTGCTTAGCTACCGGGCTGAAAGTTTCATGATAGTCAATGCCTTCCTATTGAAGATAACCTTTTACGACAAGTCGGGCTTTATATCTGGCTATAGAGCCATTAGAATTCTTTTTAATGCGAAACACCCATTTGCAGCCAATAGAAGATTTATGCAAAGGAAGAGGAACCAAAGTCCAAGTACCTTGTTAGTGCAAGGCCTCAATTTCTACAGACATTGCTCGAAACCAAATTGGGGACTGTAAAGCTTATTTGGTAGAGGTTGGTTCAAAAGTGGTGAGATCATTAAGAAGAGCTACTGTTTTAGATCTGGTAAGCATATGATGAAAATTAGTAATAGGAGAATTAGGAAATGGGAGATCAATAGAGATAGACTAAATTGGGATGACAAGACTAGAAGAAATATGAACTATAGAGGGATCAGGAATAGAGACAGAATTAGAAACAGTAGAGCCAGAAATAGGGACAGAAAGACGAGCAGCAGAAGGAGAAAAAAGAGGATTAGGAGATAAAGGAGAGGGAACAGAAGTAGCAAAAGCTGTAGAAATAGAGGGAGTAAAAGGAGTGGACCAAAAGAAAGAGGAAATAGCAAGTAGAGATGTAAAAACAGAAGGCAGGTGAGCAAAAGGAAAGAAAGACTCGTGAAACACAACATGCCTTGATAAGAAAAAGTGACCAGAAATAGGGTCTAGACACATGTATTCCTTAGTGGAAAGATGATAGCCTACGAAGACACAGGGAGTGGATCTAGGTTGGAGCTTGTTGGAATTATAAGGCCTAAGCCAAGGAAAACACTGACAACCAAAAACTTGAAGAAAAGTATAATCAGGAATATCATGGAACAACAATTGATGTGGAGAGTGATGACCAAGAGAGAGACTAGGCATCTTATTGATGAGAAACACAATTATAGCCATAGCCTCAAACCAGTAATCAAGAGGAACAGAAGATTGAGAGAGAAGAGCTATGGCAATTTCAGTGATATGTTGATGCTTCCTTTCTGCTGTGCCATCTTGCTTAGGTGTATAGGGACAACTAAGTTGATGCACAATGCCATAAGAAACAAGATAATTAGACATTCTATGATTAACAAACTTAGTGCCATTGTCTGTTCTAAACACTTTAAGAGAAAGAGTAAATTGTTTTTCTGCATAAGCTTTGAAAGAAACAAAAGTAGCATACACTTCACTTTAACATGTAATGGGTAAATCCATGTAAATCTGGTGAAATCATCCACAAACAAAAGATAGTATTTATGTCCACTCTTGGAAACATGAAAAGGACCCCATACATCATTGTGTACAAGAGAAAACGGTTAAGACACAGTGGAACTAGAGAGTTTGATAGGAAGTTTATGAATTTTAGCAACATTACATGGAGTACAAGAGAAATCATCACTTTTATTCTTACAACTAACAGGTAAATGTTTAGCTATGTAATGAAATTTCAATGAGGATGGATGTCATAATCTTTGATGCCAAGTAGAAAGAGACACTTGAGACTGAGTAGTAGTGTGATGTGCCTGAGAAGAATGAGGAGCAGATGAAAATGCAAACTGGTATAAACCATGAATGTTAGGACCTTTGTGGAGCACCTGATTGGTATGTTTGTCCTGAATAAAAAATGAATTAACATAAAAAACAACTGAGCAATTATTATCTTGAGTCAATTTATGCACAAACAAGAGATTAGAGGAGATAGCAAGAACATGAAGCATATTATGGAGTTTTAAAGAACATGAAGGTGTTGGCAAAAGACCCTTACCAGTGTGTTAGATAGGTAAAGACTGGCCACTACCAACTATCACTTGATCAGTCCCTTGATAGGGCTAATACATGTGAAAATTACCTAAATCATTGGTAATGTGATTGGTAGCTGCAGAATCAACATACCATGGTGTAGAAGAAGCAGATGAAGATAGAAATGGTGAAAAGCTGGTGCAGTAATAGCAGAATAGGCTCTTGATTGTGTCATACTAGATGAAGATGCAGAAGATTGAGAAGACTAAGAAGCTGAATCCATACGAAACCAACAGTCAAGAGCCATGTGACCATATTTTCCACAAATCTGACAACAATATTGGGAGTAACTTTCTTGAGAGTAGCCTCATTGACCTAGCCTTCCTTCTTGAGAATAGCCTCATTGACCTAGTCTGCCTCTAAAACATCTAGAGGAAAACTTATTTCCGCGGAATCTCTCTCCTCTGCTACGAAATACACATCTACCTCTGTAATTAGAGGATGAATGACCTCTAAAAGCTGCAGAATCAGACTCAATATTTTTAGTTGCAGAGTAGGCAACTGTAGACTCAGTGCTAAGAGCTGGTTTGGTCTTATTTTCTACGTGAATAGACTCTGAGCATAAAAGACAACTCAATTCATCCATATTGATTGGTTCAACTCTAGCACAAACCATTGTTTTCAAAGCATCATATTCGTGTGGTAAACCATTCAAGGTTAACAGAACTAAATCCTCATCATCAATTGAAGATGAGACAAGACTGAGTTGATTTGTAATATCTTTAATCTGAGAAAGATATTCCTCTATGGACAGACCTTTCTTTGAAACAGTTTGCAATTTGTTCTTTAACTGATGAATGTGTGATCGAGATAGAGAGGTATATCTCTTTTCCAAAGCATTCCAGACCTGTGAGCAATGTTGAAGATAAAGAACTGATGAAAACACAGGTGGAGAAAGAGTAGCAGTAATGAAGCTGAGTAGATGAGCATTAATAAGCTTCCAATTTTCAAATTCAGGATTTGATATAGCTTTTCCTAAGGAATCAAGAATTTCTGGTTCTAGAGATGAGATTGAACCAGTTACAAATCCAAGAAGACTAGTCGCACGAAGAACATTTTGAATTTGATTTTTCTAGATAAGAAAATTGGTATAGTCTAATTTGACTGTGATAAGAAAGTTGAAATTTGATAGAAGAAGATTCAGATTTGGTGGCAAAGTAAAGGAAGAAGAAGAACTGAAAGATGGATTCGCCATTGAAGGACCTTCACTCGTGAGAGTTGAAAGGCTCTAATACCATAACAGAAATTGAGATTATTTTTCATTAACTTTTAATTGAAGTCTTACAAACATTTATACTCAACAATTACTAACTGATTCTGTTACACCAATACATCTAATTAACTCCACTTGCATAATCATATCTACTCTTGCTAACTGATCTTGGTCCAAGTGGTCTAACATAACTGCCTTGCATATGTTTAACATGTGGCTGTGATGGTGGCTTGAGCTGTGGCTTTGGTGACTTGAGCTGTAGCTTGGATGTTTCCATAATACTCTTATCACCTTTGAATCTAGATCTTGGGATCTCTAGTCAACTAGGTTGGGCTTTCCGTTCCGATAACATTACTAAAGGCCTTAACCTCATTTCTCTTGACGACGTTTCTACTGACTCTCGAGTTAACCCTTTGGTTAGTGGATCCGTATTGTTGTCCTTAAACTTTACATAGTCTAGAGAAATAACTCCATTAGAAAATAGTTGTCGTATGGAATTATGTCTACGACGGATATGTGTAGACTTTCCATTATACATATTACTCTGTACTCGTTCAATTGCCGATTGGCTATCACAATAAATACAGATAGTTTGCATAGGTTTCGGCCAACGTAGAATATCTTGAACGAATTGGCGAAGCCATTCAGCTTCTTCAGTTGCTTTATCCAAAGTAATAAACTTAGATTCCATCGTTGATCTCGATATACATGTTTGCTTGGGAGATTTCCAAAACACGACTGCCCCTTCGAGGGTAAACACATAACCACTAGTGGATTTGGAGTCTTTTATATCAGATATCCAATTAGCGTCACTATACCTTTCTAGTTCCACTCGGTATCTGGTATAATGTAACCTATAATCCCGAGTGTAGCGTAGATAACCTAACACCCGCATAATGCCCCTCTAATGAGTAACATTCGGATTACTTGTGTATCTACTAAGCCTGCTAACAAAGTAGGCTATATCCGGCCTTGTACAACTCATCAAATACATCAAACTAGATTTGGAGTCTTTTATATAGATATCCAATTAGCATCACTATACCTTTCTAGCTCTGCTGGGTATCTAGTATAATATAGCCTATAATCCTAAGTGTAGCGTAGATAACCTAACACCCGCATAATGCCCCTTCAATGAGTAGCATTCGAATTACTCGTATATCTACTAAGCCTGCTAACAGAGTAGGTTATATCCGGCTTTGTACAACTCATTAAATACATCGAACTCCCAATGACTCGAGAATATTCTAGCTGAGAGACACTTTCACCATTATTCTTGGTCAAATTTAAACTCATGTCTGCTGGTGTCCTAAACACACTCATATCCGATTTACCAAATTTCTCAAGTATCTTCTCAACATAATGAGATTGAGAAAGTATAGTACAACCAAATGTTTTGGTAATCTTAATACCTAGAATCACATCTGCAAGGCCAATATCTTTCATATCAAACTTAGAGTTTAACAATCTCTTCTTAGTTCTAATCATTTTATCAATACTACCAACAATAAGTATGTCATTGACGTATAAACACAAAATGACATAACCTCTATCAGTGTCTTTTCCATATACACATTTGTCAGACTCATTGACAACATAGCGTTGTCAAACTTCTCATGCCATTGCTTAAGAGCTTGCTTCAAAGCATACAATGATTTGACAAGCTTACAGACTTTCTTATTTTGCCTTAGAGCTAAAAACCCCTTGGGTTGCTCCATGTAGATTTCTTCGTCTAAATCTCCATTTAAGAAAGCTGTCTTTATACCCATCTGATGTATCTCCTGACCACGTAAAGCGGCTATCGTAATCACCATGCAAATAGATGTAATCCTTGTCACAGGTGAATACGTATCAAAGTAATCTAAGCCTTCTCGATGCATGTATCCTTTGATAACTAACCTACCTTTACACTTATCAATTGACCCATCAGTCTTCATCTTTCTTCTAAAGATCCACTTACTTCCCAAGGCCTTACTGTCTAGGGGTAAATCAACTAACTCCCAAGTATGGTTCTGTAAGATGGAGTCAATTTCACTCTTAATCGCTTTTTTCAACAAAGAATTTTCAGGTGAAGTCACAGCTTCATGGAAAGTTCGAGGTTCTCCCTTTAACATATAAGTCAAGAAATCCGGACCAAAGGACTTGGAAGTCGTAGCCCTCTTACTCCTTATTGGCTCATCTACTTCCTTATCTTTATCACTTTCACTAGGATCATCTTTAAGTTTCTTTTCATAACTTTGATCTTCTCCTTGGGTTCAGTAAAGAAACACGTCCTCAAAGAAAGACGCATTCCTTGACTCCATAATGGTATTCTTGTGTATATCTGAAATATCAAACTTGTGCACAAGAAACCTATATGTACTATTATTTTGTGCATAGCCAATGAATATACAATCCACGATTTTCGGACCTATCCTAACCCACTTAGGTGTAGGTACTGCCACTGGCAAGACACCCCCACATTCATAAGAAATTATAAGAAGGCTTACGGCCTTTTCCATAATTCATATGGAGTCTTGTCTACCTTCTTCTAAGATATTCTATTCAGAATGTAATTCACATAGAGAATTGCTTTTCTCCACAAGTTTTGCGGCAACCCAAAACTTATCAACATTGCATTCATTATTTCCTTCAACTTCCTATTTTTCCACTCAGCAACACCATTTGACTGAGGAGAATAAGGCGCTGTAGTTTGGTGGATAATTCCAGATTGAGCATAAATTTCAATAAACGGCGATTCATATTCTCCACCACAATCACTTCTTAAAGGCTTGATCTTTCGGCTTAGTTGATTCTCAACTTCATTCTTAAAAAGAATAAATTTATCAATCATCTTATCTTTGCTTTTAAGCAAATACACATAACAGTATTTAGTGCAATCATCAACAAAGTGATGAAGTACTTGTTGCCACCACGTGATTGTACAACTTTCAAGTCACATACATCACTGTGCATTAAATCTAAAGGCTCGGTACTTTTTTCAACAGAATGAAATAAAGTCCTTGTCAATTTAGCTTCTACACAAGTTTCGCACTTATGATTTGGATTAATCATAAAAGATGATATGTGATCTAACTTAATTAATCTATGCAAAAAGTCAAAATTCACATGACCAAGCCTACCATGATATAATTCAAGGGACTCAAGCATATAAGCAGAATAAGAAGCTTTCTCATTAATCTTGAGGATAATAGTCATTACATTGAGCTTAAACATACCACCCAACATATACTCCTTCCCCACATAGACCTTGCTCTTGGTTAACACAACCTTATCAGACTCAAACACCATGTGGAAGCCATGCTTGCTTAATAGCGACCTCGAGATAAGGTTCTTACGAATGTCTGGCACAAATAAGACATCGTTCAGAGTCAACTCTTTTCTTGAAGTCATCTTCAGGACCACATTGTCTTTACCTTCAACAGTTGAGGTTGCAGAATTTCCCATGAACAACTTCTCACCATTTGAAATTGGTTCGAAAGTTGTGAACATCTTCTTCTCAACACAAATGTGGCGAGTGGCCCCAGTGTCCACCCACCATTCTTTTAGGTTGGAAAACACCATGTTCACCTCAAAGACGACAGCTGACAGATGCATGTGGTCCACATCTTGTGACAAATCCTCCATTTCAGCCATATGAGCTCGGTTTTTATTCTGTGGAGGGTACTTCTTGTAAGGCTTTTTTTTCTTGCGGCAACTAACCGTCAATGCCCATCGCTTCCACAGTTGCAGCATTTTTCATTGAACCTAAACGTAGGTTCTTGTGGCTTGTAGACCGGCCTTTTGGAGACACCGTCTCTAGCCCCCAACTTTGAGCTTTTGCCTGTCAGTGGCTTCTTTTTTACCCCTGAGGGCTGACCATGCTCAACCACGCTTTCACAGTGGAGGTACTCCCTCGTTTCTTCATGTTATCCTCTTTAATTCGGAGCTTGACAATGAGCTCCTTGACTGTCATCTCCATTCGCTTGTGCTTCAATTAGTTCTTGAAGTCTTTTCAGCAGTTAGGCAGCTTCTCAATCAAAGTAGCTTCCTGGAATGGTTCACTTAAGAACATGCCCTCTACATGAATCTGATGCAGAATCACTTTGAAATCTTGGACTTGGCTAATGACGGTTTTTGAGTGTATCATTTTGAAGTTTAGAAATTGGTCAACGACAAATTTCTTCGCTCCAACATTCTCAATCTTGTACTTCTTGTCCAAAGCATTCCATAGCTCTTTTGTCGACTTCTTGGTATAAAACATGTTAAACAGTGTATTTGCCAAGCCTTTCAAAATATAGTTCCGGCAAAGGAAGTCTGTGTAATAACCCCGACCTCCGATTAATGCTAAACCATGATTATTTATGCCTAATAGTAATTTAGAAGGAATCCGAAATTAATTTGCATATGTATTGCATTATCTTTGCGTTTCTATCTATTTGCCATAAAATAATCTGTTCATGTTTAGGCTTTGAACTGCGAATTGAAAGCCTTATCGGCACCCGATTTGAAATTGACTTGATATATGTGCTAGTTAGGATTTATAGAATTTTACGGTAGGTTTAATTAAAATTCGGTTCGGAACGATTAAATTTGATTAAAATAATGCTATTTACTTACTTTTTGATCAATTACTACTTATGGACCATTTTAGACTTCACTAGCTCACATTTTCATTTCACTCCTCCATTCCTCTGATGCAAAACGTGAGAGAGAGAGAGAGAGAGAGAGAGTTGAAGAGAAGTTGGATTCAACAAGGGATTTGCTTGGGATTTAGGAGGAATAGAAGGATTTGCATATTAGAGCCTTCACATTGAGGAATTCAAGACTTAAGGTAGGCATTCACCCTATTAATTATGGAATTGATTTGTTAATGTAGGAATTCTAGTGAATTAGATGGACTCATGTTAGGTTTAAGCTAAGATTGGTGAATTGAAGCTCAATACATACATGCATGTGTAATTCATAGCACTTGAGTTGTCCTTCTAAGGAATCCATGCATGCATGCACAAATTTCCATGTTTTGAGTTGGAATTCTTAGATTTCTTCCATGCATGTGTCAATTTCACTCATATTATAGCCATTCAACTTATTTTCCATCAAATTATTAAGTTTGGTTATGTTTTGGAAGGTTTGAATTCAAAGAGGTTCTTGCATGTTGAATTAATAGCATATTCATAAAGTTCATGTCGATTTTGCACAAATTGGTTTATTCTTGGGCCATAATTTCTTGAATTGAAGCTTTAAACATGTTGTTTTATGAGTTACCAAGGGTTTTTCAAAGTTTTGGCCCAGAAAAATGAGTTTTGGTTGGTTGAAGGTTGAGTTTCATGCTTGGAGGTCAATCTGGATTTTCTAGAAATTTGACCCACGCCCGAGCGGGGACTTTCACGCTCGAGCGTGAAGCCTGAGTACATGCACTTCCGCTCGAGCGTCGAGAGTCACGCTCGAGCGTGAAATGCATATACCCAGAAGTTTGTGTGTTTTGCAGTTCGCTCGAGCGGGGGTAGAGCGCCCGTCGAGCGTGAATTTCATGCATCCAGCACTTTTTCATGAGTTTGCAGTCCGCTCGAGCGGGGAAGTTAACGCTCGAGCAGAGATTCATTTTCTGCATGTCCGCTCGAGTGGGAAAAGCCACTTTCGAGCGTGGACCTTATCTTCAGCAAAATTTGAGAAGTGGTTGTCAAGGCATTTTTGCATCCTTATTCCATCCTAGGCATTCCTAGGCCATGTTTAAGACCCCATAATGAGGATAAGAGGTTAGAAACACAATAAGAGCCAACGAAATAAGTTTCGTACAATTAGAACGTGTGTTTCAAGTGTGTATCTGTTATGTGTCGTGTAGGTTACGTGCCACGTCCTGTCTGATCGATCTGCTCTGTCTGTCTGTCTCCAAGCCCACAGTGAGTAATAACTCTGTAAAGTTATGTTTAACTTAAGTATTTTCTGACTGGTATGGTATGATCTGTTTTTTGAAATGCTATCTTACGAATTATGAATGAATGTCCAATTTTCTGAAAAGTATTTGTGGCACCCTTAGTTCACGTGGCCCTCGCCCGGGGGTAACAATACCACGACCAATCTGCATGTGGCCCTTGCTTGGGGGTAACAATACCACGGCTACTTGCGCGCAAGATATGGACCTTTATGGTCGTTGGTACCAACTATATATGTGGGTCTCTGGACCAATTTGATCTGATAGCTAATGGGTGTACCACGTATGATCTTATGCAAAATCTGAATATGAACATGAGTGTGTATCTGAATCTATCTCTGTTTTGAAATCTGAATATTTCTGATTTAATTACCGGATTCTAACTTGTGATGGACATCATTCATTAAACCCTTTTACTCCGTTGTTATTCACTGGGCTTCTGCTCACAGTTTATATTATGTATGTAGGTGAGCCGGCACATGACCAGGGCCAGAGTTGACGGCCTTCTGTACTGTTTTTGTCAACCAACCGTTGTGCCTCCCGAGGAAGTTCCAATCGAAGTCCAATGCCATGGCTGTTTTTGTTTTCATGCTAGTCTCTGTAACTGTTGTAAAGGCAGATCTTAGGAAGTTCACTTTTGTAAATATTTTGTAAATAATGGTGTCCTTGACTAGCATGCTTATATATATATATAATTAAGTTTTAAATGTTCTGTCACATGTATGTTATCACAGCTCATTGGACCTTGTCTATTCGTATTATTGCTTCCACAGCCCCTTATTATTTGCTAATCTGTTCAGAGGCCTTTGGTAATCCACGGATTACTGGCCGGTTACGGTGCTAAACCTACAGGGGCGGGTTTGGGTCGTGACAGTCTGACTGCTTCCAACCATCTAGAGCCATGAGCTTCTGCTTTTCTTGCTCATTCTCTTCCACTGTTGGTGGATCCTCACTCAAAAACCTCGCAAGGCTAAGAATAGTCAGGTAGAACAGCATCTTCTGTTGCCACCTCTTGAAGTTCACTCTAGTGAACTTCTCTGGGCGCTTATGATGGTTGAGTGGTCCTCTCAGAACAACAGGAGTAGTAACGGGGTTGACCAAAGAGGTTACAACAACATGGTTGACCATAGAGGTCACAATAAGGGTTGGCAAGCCAATTGTCCCGGGGTTCTAATCTCCACCAACATTGGCAGCAATAACAGCAACATCAGTCACAATTGTCATTTCTAAAAAATACAACATAATTTCATTATTCTGTGTTTTCAAAAATTAAACTTAACACTAAAAAATCCCAAAGTTGGAGATTTAATTCAAAACTAGTCCACCATTTACCCTAGAATTAAACATGGTTAGGAAAGTTTCTAGGAAAACTGGAGGGGTTACATTGGTCCCACTTAAGACCTAGTTAATCTTAGACAAAACTTTCAAGAGCATTGACTCCTAGTCCATGGAAAATAAATTTAGAAATAAGTTTTCCAGGAGATAAATTAGGTTAAAACAAACCAAGTTCCAAAACTTACAAGCAATTAAAAAATTGCCAACCAAATTACAAGCAATTAAAAATTGTTACAACAATTACAAGCAAATAAAATGCTTTCAAAAAATTACAAGAAAACAAACTTGTTTCAACATATTAGTAAATTAACCACAACTAAAACTCAAGTAAAAAATTGCTTTAAATATAAAGAATATAAACCAATCCAATTAGGATTCTATTTGGTCCAAAAGTTAATAGTCCAAATTGTTGGTTTTACAGTCTCAAATATTATTCATTTGGATTTTTATTTTTTCCATTCCTTTTCGCATAGGTATTCCTATAAAGGAAATTAGCAGAAAAACACAACAAATTACAAAGCAAATAATTGAAAGAAATTGTAAAAGTGATAAATTGATTTAAACCTTCTAGCACCATATTGAATAGCAAAATGCCATACAAGTTACAAAAACCCTATAACTCCAAAAATTAAATTAAAATTAATAGGCAAGAGTTACCTATGAAATTATTACACAATAAACATGTAAATAATTCAAGCAATTAACATGCAAATAATTCTAGAGTAATTAACATGTAAATAATTCTATAGTAATTAACATGTATATAATTCTATTAAACTAAGAATTTAGAAAGCAATTAGCATGCAAATTACACAAAAAATCTAGAAATAAAATCATACAAATAATTTTAGAATTCTAGAAAATAATTAGCATGCAAAGTGAAATAAAAAATCTAAGAAATAATAAACATGTGAATTAAATTAGAATCTAGAAAATAATAAACTTATTGATTATAGTAGAAAATTAATAGTCATGAGCATGTTAATCATGGTAGCAACCTAAAAATGATACTCATAAAATAAATTATACTAAAACATAATACTAGAACCAAATACCATTAAAAAAAAAAAATACATTTATTTACTAAACTTGGAACCAAATAAAGTGCCATGCAGTTTATGAATTGCTATTGTGTGTGTCAATTTCCGACCACACTGCCAATCAAGCACTCAGTTGGAGAATACTGGCAGAATAGATTAAACCCGAACGACTTGTCACAAGAAGAAGAGATTCCGGCGGTGGTTCGTCCACCCGGGGGCACTCCGACGATCAAGTCAGTTATCTCTCAAAGATAGCAAAAGTGCTTAACTCACTATTCAGAGCATAAAAGCATACCTTAATCCATGGGGGTGCCTCTCTTTTATAGCCAACACTTACCTAATCCTAATAGAAGCCTAGCTTCAATGAACTTAGGATTACTGCTAATCTTGAACTCCAGTAGGATTGGGATAAACTCTCTAAGAGTCTTATCTTTATCCAAACTGAAGTCCTCTCCCATTCTAGGACTCTTGTCCCTTATCCGCTTATCCCAGATTTTGGTTTCTTCACAGATAACCTCAGCCTGGCCGAGATCATCTCGGTGTCATGACCAGGACACATGGCACCTCGGCTGGCACTTCGGTGACACCTCGGCCACGTGTTGTCATTCAAAAATTATGTCCCCACAGCTATCATGTAGAGCAGTGTCGTTTTCCAACACGACAGTAGCATACAATCCTAGTCTGTGAACAAAATAAGCAAATATATATGTACAGTGGCAGAGTCAAGAATTTAATATAGAGGGCACCTATTAATTATAATATCAAAATTTTTCTTCCCCAATCAATAACAATAACGTAATAATAATTTTTCAAACTAATATTAAACATTAAAAATTAATATTCATTACAAAAAGTTTTTAATTTTAAATTTTTACAATTGATTTCGATGAGTTTTCATCTTTTGAAATCTTTCCATGATAGTATCATTGTCAATGCCATCAAAAATATCTCTCTCAATATAGACAACCAAGCTATCATTCATCCATTCATCACCCATTCGGTTCCGTAACCAATTCTTCACAATATTCATAGCTGAAAATACCTTCTCAATATTAGCAGTTGCAATAGGTAAGATTAATCCTAAAGTCAAGAGCAAATACATTAATGGATATACTTGTCTCTTCCAGTCTCCACCATTTTCTTAGCAAGATCAGCAATTCCATTCAACATTGAGAACTCACTACTAGATAGCATGTCGATAATATATGTATCAAATTGATCATTAAGTACCATGAGCTCCACTGAAGAAAATCCTTTGGGATAAAATTCAGCAAAATGAATTAACTTTTTCCTATCAAAACTAGAGAAAGAGTTAGATGGATTCAAACATGCCACACAAAGTAACAACTTAGTGTTAGACTCAATGAAATGAGCATTTAGTTCTTAAATTTGCATATCCAAAACAGTGTAGAATAACTCAGCGCGATAGTGATGTAAGTTTGTAATTTCTTGAGCATTGCGCCTTTTTCTCCCTCGAGCTACAAACATATCATCCATTTGGGGGACATCAATTTCATGCTTTTCACAAAAAGACAAAATATCATCAAGTAAAGATGTCCACCCATTCTCCCTTATCTTTTGGAGCCGTACTTTAGAAATTTGAACTAAATTCATGGCATTAACAATATCTTGATCTTTCCTTTATAGTGCTTGCGATAACTCACTTGTAATAGCCTATATCGTTTTCATCAAATGAAGGTTGAATACAAACTCAGTCCAACAATACATTTGCTTCGGCTCGTTGTTCTGAATTTGAACCATCATTCGAAATCATTTCAAGCACATCAATCACTGTTGAAAACATACTAGCCAAGCTGACTAAAGTACCATAGTATGAACCCCAACGTGTATCACCAGAACGTTTAAGATTAGTTTCTTGATTTAAGTCTTGCCCACTGGATAGCTCTCCAGTATTAAGTCTCTCAGCAACTTTTGCAGCTTGCTTCCCCTTAACAATATCTTGGTGTTTACCTGATACTTCAACAGCATTCTCCACATTAGAAACCAAAGTGAAAAGTAAAGCAATTTAATTATGATTCTTTGTCACGGCTACAAGTGCCAATTGCAATTGATGAGCAAAACAATGAACATAATATTTAAGTGTTTTAAGACCATTGAACTCACCTTGCATATTACTGGCCTCATCATATCCTTGACCCCGCAATCTGGAAATACTCAATCCAAGTCTGGAGAATAAATTTTCCACAGTTTGTTTGAATGAGAGAGCAGTTGTATTAGCAACATGCTCAATACCCAAAAAGCGCTTAATCACTTGGCCTTTTTTTGTCAACATATCGTATTACAACTGCCATTTGCTCCTTGATTGATATGTCACGGGCTTCATCAATCAAAATATAAAAAGTGCATCACCAAGATCTCTAATAATCACATTGATGATTTCAAATGCAGCCACATTTACGATGTCTTTTTGAATATCAGGAGATATCAACTTGAGATTTTGTGGACCATTGCTCAATGCAACCACTTTGATATTTTCATTATGATCAGTAAGAAACTTGAGAAGTTCAAGTAAATTTCCTTGGTTACTTGAATTTTCAGATTCATCATGCCCACAAAATGCAAGTTCTTGTCTTAGAAGAAATTTGACACAATCAACTGATGCATTCAAACGGGTTCGATACTCAAGTCAAGCTTGATCAGATTGTTTGAAAAAAATCGTTTGAATATGTTGGTTTTGATTTAACAAGTCTTGACATTTACCCGAAGCTTGATTATGAGCACTATTGAGAGCTCCAACATGAGCCTGAATTTTTTCTTTTTTCTTCTAATTTGAGAAGCCCTCACCAACAAAAGAATCACCACCAGCTTGATCTCCAATATCGGGTTTGAAAAGATAACAACATAAACAAAATGTTGCATCTTTTGCGACGCTATACTCCAACCAATTAGGAAATTTACTAAACCAAGTCTGATTAAATCGCCGAAATTTTTGTCCAAATGATTTTTGTGGAAAATTATAATTCCGAGGTTGACAAAGACCTTCTTGTACATATGACCTACGAATTTGGTCTCGATCATTAGCATTATAGTTCATAATCCGAGGCTGTAGTCCTGGATTTGCAGGAAGGTCTACTAAGTTGATTTTTATGCAACTTTGTTTTGCGGAAGAATAATTATCATTTTCTTCTTGAGGAAGAGATGATTCCATTTTTATTTTCTTTTAAAATATTTCTCCATGACTGTTTAAAAAAAATCAAAATCAAAATCAAAATTCATAATCAAAGTCACAAATCCCCACAAATCAAAATCTCCAATTATAATACAAATCAAAAAATTTAAATTTAGCACAAATCACAACAAATCAAAATTTCTAATTTTAGCACAAATTATAACAAATCAAAATCCCTAATTTAAATATTAATCATTGAAAATTAATATTTTTAATTTTAGCGAAAATCAAATCCCTAATTTTAGCACAAACAACAACAAACCAAAATCCCTAATTTTAATATAAATTACCACCAATTAAGATTCATAATTTTTGCATATCAAAATCTCTTATTTTAACATATATAATAACAAATAAAAAAAAATTGCAAATCAAAACTTAACAAATAAATATAAATTAATACTCATAATTTTTATTTAAAAGTAAAAAAATAACTAAATGAAGTTACCTATAAACAATGAAGAGAAGATACCAATGTTGTAGTGTGGTCCCAAATTTGTGTTGTGTAATCCTAATCTGGTGAATCGCGAGTTAGTAAATTGCAAAGCAACAAATGGAGACAAAGAAAATACGAAGATACTTAACAAGTACTGTGAATAAATTAAAAAAAAAAAAGAATTTCATACACTTTTAGGGTTTTAGGATTTTAGCCTTGCCGTAATTGGAGTTGTGTGCACTCACCCAAAAAAAAAAGTTGTGTGTCGGTGTTTCATTGGGATTGGGATTCCAAAAAAAAAAAAAAAAAAACGTAGGTGCGTGTGGTGTGTCAAAGTGTTTGGGATCCATTTGGGAGGGTTGTGTTACTGTGTATGGCATTTTGGGTAAGCAAGATCCCACCAAAAAAAAAATTTGAAAAGCCAGGGGGCACGTGACCCCCCTTGGCCCCAACGTCCCTCCGCCATTGTATATATATATGTATATAAATTTGCTTACATAAATTAGAAACAAACATTTGTTTCCAAAAAAGGTAGAGATCCCAAAAGTTTTACCAAAATTTCTATCGAATATCTCATATGGGTGTGCAATCCATATAGGATCCATATGATGTGGATCCCACACCCATATAAGACATTTGATAAAAATTTTAATAAAACTTTTAAAAATTTTAACATTATTATTATTTTTTTTTTTTACTATTCTAATCAAGCACCTTATAGACCAAACAGTGGGCCTGGGAAACAGTTGCAAGCATGTATATATTATTCTATCATAAATGAAGCATTAGCACAAAAATCATGAATACAACAGTGGTCTTTCTTATGCCCAACAGTGTACAATTCTAGTATAATACATTAATCTATTACATATTGCATATAAATTTATTTGTCCAATTTCATGAGAAACATAAAATTTATTTTAAGATTGTTGTATAAATTGTGTAATTAAATAAAAACAAACAGACTCATATTTAATAAATTAAATTGTGCCTGTTTGGTGCAGCTTAAAAGCTGCTTGTTTCAGCTTTCAGCTTAATTTAAGCTATTTTAATGTGTTTAGTTTAGCTTATAGCTTTTTGGAAGTCAGAAATCAGTTTATTCTTTGAGTGGGGCAGGAGATGCTTAATTTATAAGTCAAAAATCAGCATATGGTCATAGTTATAAGCTATAAGCTGTTTAGGCATAAGTTATAAGCACTTTCCCACAGCTCTACCAAACAGGGCCATTATAGAACATGAAATCATGGGACTAAATTATACAACTCGATGAATATAAATACTCAACAAAATAAAATGGTAAAAAAAACAAACCGAACCCTGTGTGATATCACAGTCTTCTTAAAGCAGATTCACCACCTCATTGTGGGTGCTGGAGGTATATCGGCGTTAGTCTCCCAAAATATGATGGTATAGACTCGCTAACGCAGAAACACCTTCTGTATAGTCTAGCAATGAACAATGACAGCACTCTCGCACACAGGAAGAAGAATATAGGAGCAGACTGACTGTATGGTATGGAAGCCAAAAATTCTGTGTAGAAGATGGCCTCCTTTTATACACAATGGGGAAGAAAGGAGGAGCCTCCCAGCCATGAAGGCTGGCAACAAATGCAGCCAATTGCTCCTGCAAAACTGATGGAGTAATGCACAAAACTGATGGAGAATTAGTGTGTGAGTTACACACTCTATATATACATGTGTGTATATCTACAGCCACCAAACAACCTGGTCTAAAAAGATTAGGTTGATGGGTCACCAATCCGGCCCAGCCCAAACATAACCCATTCTAGCAGGCCCCAAACCCAAGCCCAAAATCCATGAAAAAGATTAGGTTGATGGGCCACTAATCCGGCCTTGCCAAGCCTCAAGCCTCAAGCCCCAAGGACCTAGTCCGGGTGGGCGAGTGGCGCACGCTTATGGTAATTTTTACATAATTAACTTAGGCCATAGTTTTGGCCCAAGCTCATCCTTAAAACATTCATAACTCCCTTCCTTCAAAAAATTTGAATGCCCTAAAGGTCTTATACCTTTATCAAAATCTTAATATTTAAATGCCCATCAATACTTTCTTCTATAATCAATGTGGGATTGGTAGTTATACACAATTCTCAATACCTCATTCATGAAGTCAACTTTATGAGACAATTTCTCATTCAATTCTTAATGGTTTTAGGTCATTTTTTTTGTGGTGTAAAAATTTTGTTACAAAGAATCTAAATCTATTTGATCCCACCTTAACTGATAGTTGAGACATACTTTAATTTCATATTAAAGTTACCATAAAACTATTTTTTTCAACAGGTAGAACAATCCGAGTGAAATCATTTGTTATGGGTGGAGGGCCCTCTAGAGTATATTAAATTTGGGTGGCTTAAAAATGCGATATGAAATAAATCTCTAATCAGGACGGGGAAATCATTTAATATTTCGGAGTATCACGTGTCCGTATTCTTTAACTGTTCATCATTTAATATGTTCTTAATGTTCTCCAAGCACCTAACATAATATTTCACCTATTCACATTCTCCACCAATCATAATATTATAAAATATTACGTATGTATATTTTAAGGGTACAAAATAATTACTCAATCAGAACACATGGAGTGGTACTACGTGGAGGCTACAAAAATGAGAAAGACCAAAGAAAGCAACAAGAGACCGTCTAAAACTTACTCTGACACCGTGTCAAATTTATTAGAAACATATAGCTCAAAATTAATGAATCATGAGTGAACTCAAAATCAATGAATCGTGAGTGAGTGACTTCTAAGGCTAGTCACTCACAGAATCAATTTACAGGATCAATGTTCTTCAACAACTTTACTATTTTGTCTACAAACGGTAAGACTTGTTTGGTAATTATTTTATTTTTTATTTTATATTTATAAAAATTTTAAAAATTATCATAAAAATTTATTTTTTGGTTTGATTGTCTAAGTTTGTAAATTTAAGAAAAAAAAGTAAACTCAAAAAATGAGTTTACGTTAGTTTTTAAATAGAAATTTAAAAATTTGATTAACAATTTTTTTTAATTAATTTTTTTTTCATATAATTTTCTTTTTTAATTTTTTTTCCAATTAATTTTTTAATTAATTTTTTTCAATTATAATGTATATGATTTCATTGTCATAAACAATAAAAAATAAATATAAATATTTTAGGCCAAAATAAATATAAATATTTTAGGCCTAAATAAACATATTTTTTAGTTTATATTTTTAAAAAATTTCAAACATTTTGTTCAAACCAAATACGTCTGTAATTTATGTTTTTCTAAAAATAAAAATAAAAAACCAATTTATAAATTTTTTATAAATATAAACAAAAAACGTAAATGTTACGGTGTCGTTTGGTAACACTTACGTTTTCAGTTTTTTGTTTATATTTACAAAAATTTTAAAAACTCAAATAAAAACTTGTTTTAGTAAATTTTTGATTTATAAATCAATGGTTTCAGTTTATAAATTTGGCCAAAAAATATAAACTCAAAAAATGTGTTTCCATTTTGAGTTTTGGGTTTTTTTTTTTTTGTACCACCCAACACTAGCCACCACCACCACCATTTTCCACCACCGTCTTCCGCCACCACCACCCACCCCCACCACCACCTGCCACCACCACTCACCACCCCCACCACCACCACCCACCTACCACCCACTCGCACCACCACCCACCTTTCGCCGCCGCCACTACCGCCACCACCACCCATCCACCGCCACCACCCACCACCCGCCACTACATCCACCGCCCGCCACCACTACCGGTCACCTACCACCACCACCACTCACCACCCACCTGCCACCACCATCCACCATCACCCACCACCCACACGCCACCACCTGCCACCACCACCACCACCACTACCCACTCGCTACCACCCACCACTCGCCACCGTCACCCCCACCCACCACCACCACCACTACCACCCACTACCTACCCGCCGCCACCCACCTGCCACCACCCACCTGTCACACCACTTGTCACCACCACCTGCCACACCATCACCACCACCACCACTCACCACCACCACCGCCACCGCCACCTACCGCCACCACTCACCACACCGGTCATCCGCACCCACCTGCCACCACCACCACCACCACCACCCACACCGCCATTGTCGCCCACCCACCATCACCACCCGCCACCACCACCACCACCACCCACCAGCCGCCATCACCCACCACTCGCCACCACCGCCACCACTGCCACCACCACCCACTCGCCACCACCTACCACCCGCCACCGTCACCCACCCACCTACCACCACCACCATCCGCCATTCGCCACCCACTGCACCACCACCCGCCACCGCTGCCGCCACCACCACCACCACCATCCACTCACTGCCACCTACCACCCGCCACCATCACCCACCCACCCACCACTACCACCCACCCGCCACCACCACTACCCACCACCCGCCGTCACCACTTTCCACCACTGTCTTCCGCCGCCACTTGCCATCACTTGTCATTTCTCACTCTTTTTATATTTTAAATTTTTTTAAACATTTGTCAATTACCAAACGCATTTGTAGTTTATATTTTTCTAAAAATAAACAAAAACCAGTTTATAAAATTTTTGTAAATATAAACTGAAAACGTAAACGTTACCAAACAGATTTACCTAAATGTTTTTTTTGTTTGTAAGCCTATCACATCTAACTTATAATCATTTCATTTTTTTCTTATAAAAGTCAAAAAAATCTATCACAAATAAAACTTTTTAATCTTAAACTAAAATACCTAAAAAAATAAAAAATTAAATAGTCATTCTACAATCCAAACGAATTTTAAGTTGAAAATTCAACCAAAGCAATGTACTAGTAGTAATCATTGATAAGACAAGAAGGCAAAGCTAACTGTTGCAACCACAACATATTCCCAACCACAGCAAAATAAATGGGCCATCTACTTAATGGCCTCGTTTGGAAAGTGGCTATTTTAGTAGGTTATTTGGTTTTTTGGTTATTTTAGTGACTATTTTAATTTTTGTGTTTGGAAAGATGAGATGGATTTTATTTGAGTTGTTGTATTGAAAAATGTGTTGAAATGATGTTTAAATTTAAAATGACAAATTTATCCCTAACTTTTTATTTTTTAAATTAATATAAAAGGGCAAAATTGTAATTTTGCTGTTGAAATGAAAGTTGCCGGCTGTGACAGTGTAGGCACAGCCTACACTGTCCAGCGCCAGAACCTATTTTTTTTTTTTTTTTTTTTTTTTTTTGAAAAATCCTCAACAGTGGTGCTTTTTTGCTTTTTTCTTCAAATAGGCTATATTACCCTCTTTAGCCCATTCCCAAACACCCCCATTGTATATATATATATATATATCAACTCTTCTTCGACACAAACAATATCAAATCACTTTTGTCTTATTGGATAATATACTGTTCATGCAGAGAATAAGATGTGATAATTTATTATTAATTTTTATTTGTTAGGAATAAGATGGGAGATCAGAATAATTGAACTGAAACAATATCAAATTTGGTTACTAAATTTTGAATATTAATTAATGTGTCACAACGGTTTTAGTATAAGATTTTAAAGCCACAGATTCAAATGATGTGTGGAGATGTATCATATAAAAGATGTTAGTCTCAATAATTTTCTTATTAGATTTTATTTATTATTTAATGTGACATATTCACAATTATTGATACAATAAATCTTACATGAATCATATTAATATCTATCCACTGTAAATATTCCACATCAAATAATAAATTAAATATGATAAAAATATATATAACAAGAATTACTATATTACTTTAGGTAGGGTTTGTTTCGGGAGATTTTTTTTATAAAGAGGCAAAGAAATATCAAAGACATTTACTGTTCATCCAAAACTGTATATCCTCATATAGGATACTATTAAGTGGTGAGATATAAAATAGGAGATTAAGAGGGGTTTGAATTAGAAGTATTAAAAGATCAAAATATCCAAAAACTAATTATTTATTTATTTATTTTGCATGGAAGGTTGACAATAATGTAATTGGATATGAGGATCATAAAGTGAATATTATGCTTTTGGTGGATCCATTTGGTAAACAACCCCTCTCATTCATTCTATTTCCTACTCCAAAGGACAAATTCTCTTTGTATATTGTGTGAGATCAGGCCATCTCCAACGGTGCATCAAATTGTGCATCAGATTTGAAATTTGATGAAAAAGTCACTTTTTCTCCCTCTAATAGTTTCACCAAATTGATATCAAATTAAGAATTAAGCAAAAATTTCACCAAACTGAGAATGCACCAGGTCTTTCACCAAAACACTATTTATTACCGTTGTATTTTCACTACCGGATGATCAATTTTGCGCAAAATTTTGTATAGATTTTACACTGGGAGGTCGACGTCGACCTCACAGATGACCCTCAAGCTTGAAAATTCAATTACAGAATTGTACAAATTTTGCTCTTTCCGGTCGACCAGCTGATCGACCGGCCGGTCCTCTCCCCGGACGTCCGGTACGTTTTGATGAATGTTACAGTATACCGTTGGAGTGACTGATATCAGATTGAGCCAAATGCCTTTTTTTTACTCAAATTTAATGAAAATTTTGTTCAACATGCTCTCACTTTTTTATTGCAATATCCAAATCACTCCCAAGAATAATTGACTTGTTTTGTCTCATCCATAGTGGTTTTTCTGTTCACGCCTCATATGTTATTTCTTCTACAATTAAAATAATCTCACAAGTCCAATCCAACAAATAAGCCTTATAACCATAGGTAATTAATTATTATGTTCTTTTTTTAATATTTTTTAATATCCCAATTATCATTTATTGAGATTCAAATTCAAGACTAATTCAAATGGTGATCTTATGAATTGTTTGGTCTTTTTTTTTTCTTTTTTTTTTATGGACTCAAATGTCTCATTCTAGTATTAATTACATAAATGGCCAAACATAAATGCGCGTGTGTTATGCATTGAGAGACAAATCTAAACTTTCTCATAATGTTGAAATTACTAAACGTAACAATTCAAAAAAAAAACTATTTAGTATATTTTTTTCAAGCATAATACTTTAAAAACGTAACACTCAAATATAATAGATTAAAAAATTTCTTAATGTATTTTTTACAAATGTAAAAACGTAGCATTTCAAAAAAATTCTTTAGTGTATTTTTTTCAAACATAACACTCCAATCAATGTAACACACAAATATTTCTTAGTGTACTTTTTTAAACGTAACACTCTAATATAACACTCCAATATAACACTAAAAAACTATACTAACAGAAATGTAAATTTTCACGCTCGACAACCAATACTTTAGCCACCAATTCCCCTCAAAAATAATATTCTACACCTCGCCTTTCCATTCTCATCCCAAAAGCGAATCAAAAAATTAAAAAAATTGATCACAAAAGAACATTCACTTAAACACAAATGACACCAAATCAAATAAATATAATTTTTAAAACAAAAATGACTAATTACTTCAAAAGAAAATTCTTAAGATTAAATGAATAAACATCTCCGTACATGTGATTTATGAATAAATTTCACTTATAAATTTTAAATATTCTCCGGAAAAAACTTTTGGCTTATACTTCACCAATTGTGATTGGAAGATGCAAAGTTCAGGGTTTGGTGCTTTTTTTTGTACAACCTTTCAAATGATGCTCTCATCTTCTAATTATTTGTTTTTGTGCCCTAGTTGTCATCTTGTTGACCAATGGGTCACGGAGTCTCCAACAAGATACTGTTATATTGTATAACAACAATACATCGCTCATTCCATCATACATCAAAACAAAATTATTTGTTTTTTTAAAAAAATAAATATTACATTATAAATAAGATTCCCAAGAGAATTAGTTTATGTGGTTTTCAATAATGTAAGCAAATAATAATTAGACACAACAATGGATTCTCTATAGTTGGGCCTATCTCAGTTATACAATTTGTTCATCTTGTAAGATTTAATAAGCAGATCATTCATATGAAAAATCAATTTGAGCTTAAATCAATAGCTACATAATCTAAACATATTTTTCATTAGTCTATTCTCAAAATTATAATTGATATCTATTTTTCTAAGATAAATCTGATATGTACGTTTAGTTATTGATATTCGATCATTTTAATTTTTTACATAGATGTTTTACTGGGCAGGTTTTACAAAATAAATTATTTAAATCAATAAAATGAATCACTAATCTAAATCCATTAAACACATGGCTTTAAGATGGATGGTTAGGGTTAGAGAATTATATATAGATGGATGGTTAGGGTTAGAGAATTATATATAGGTGGTGGGATAAGAAGAGTCAAACAAGATGCAAGTCCAAATGGAATGGGACAAAAAATACCATATTTAATCTTTGAATTAAGTTGACGTACCACCATCATCACCCAATTCACAATAATCATAAGGTCTTCCAAGATTGAATGAATTGGGTACAATAACATCAAATATCGCCAATTTTCTTAATTTATCTTCAGTATCTTGTTTGTTTGTTTTTCGGAACGCAAAAATAAAAAATAAAAAAAAAAAAAAAAAAAAAACTCTCCCATTTGGGTATGGACTAAAGAGGTGCATTTCGGTTTGAGTTGTTTATTTTTTAGGATTCTAGGCCCAGTGACGGAAATAGAAAACTAAATCAAAAGGGCCATTTATTAATTATAATTTCAATTTTTTTTCATAACCAACAATAAGAAGATAATAATAATTTTTGAATTAATATTGAGGACAAATGCTTAAATAAATTATTACAAAAGTATTTCAGAAAAAAATTTATAATTAACTTTCAATAAAATCGAAAATAAAGTATTGTGTGTATAATTAGTATATCATGGACAATATAAAAAAAATCATATATTTAAGTCTTAAATAAATTATATAATGGTAAGATAAATTAATTTTTTACAAAATTTAAGTGAAAATTTTATCTAATAGTGATATCATGTCATCATTGACATATGATATCACCAACCAATAATAAAGCAACATATGAAGGGTGAATTTCACATGCAAATATAACTAACGTTCTCGTAACTTTTACATATATATAGTGAGATTAATTATATTTACATATCAATAATGATGGATATTACTTTTATATTGATTGACTAACAAAATGACCTTTGATAGAGCCGCTTCGAGAAGAATGATTCATGTAGCCGATCCCATCTGATGGGACTTAAGGTTTCGTTTGGTTTGGTTTGGTTTACCTTTATATTGAGACTTTTTCAAAAAAAAAGTTCATACATAAAAACATAATTTGTTGTCGTCCCTTTATTTTCAATAAAACAATCATTATTGTTCTCATAAATTTAGAAATGCCATTGACATTTTATTCTAAATATTATTTTTTTTTTAAATTTATTTATATACATATGTAAAAAAAAAAATTCCAAAACTAAGAGGGGCACGTGACCCCCTGGCCTCCATGTGACTCCACCACTGCCTGTGCAAGTTATTTATGAGAAAAATCAAATCAATCAAATAATTATAGTCACATGATTTTATCATGAAATTTCTATTACTCGTCCCTCACTATTGTGAATTCCTTACTCTTATGGCTGCAACACCCTATCCCCTTTGCAAATCAAAATCAAGAGAGAGATTTAGGGCTTTTAGAAGTCGGGTTGGGATTTGAAGATCTAGGTTTTCAATGAATTGAGGGTGGTCGAGGAGGCCTGAGGAAGGGTTTGGGTGGTTGCATCAGGAAAGGTGAGGGAAATAATGGATGATGTTAAGGAGGAGATGAGATGAGAGTGGTTGGAGGGAAAACAAAAGGAGTGAAGGAAAAGAGAAGATATTGTTAATGTTGGATTTGTTGTATGTATTGTTAAACTTGTGTTGGATTTGTTGTATGTATTGTTAAACCTTCTCAAATGTAATGTTAGAGGTTTCAAAAATTTTATTAAAATTTTTATCAAATATCTCATATATAGATGTGGGATCCATATTATTACACACCCGTATGAGACATTTTATAAAAATTTTGATAAAATTTTTGAGATCTTTAACAAGTTTATTAATCGTCTAATTTAACATAATTATCTTTCACAATTGTAAAATGTAATACTAAATAAATAAATAAATAATTCCTTTTCCCCTCTCTCATACACACACAAAGCTGACTGTTGGGCCAAGTGACAACACGTAACTAAGGACTGATGATGGATAATTCCACATGCCTTCTTTTGCTGTTGGGCCGAGCTTTTAGCACAAATATGGGGGCATTCTATTAGAACCCAAAAAATATCTTAGTACCCTCAATTTAAATTTATAAATTTTAATTGTTATTATATATTAATGTGAATTTACTAATAAGGACAATCCATATTAAACCCTAAAATAATCTCTTTTTTTCTTCATGGTACACCCTAATCTATTATTTCTATTCAAATCTCTACATCTTCTTCTCCAAGAGATCAAAGTGAGTTTGTCTTCTTCTTCTTCTTCTTTTTCACTCCAAAACTCCAATCCATCTTACCGAAACATAGGTTTTTTTTTTTTTTGAACCAGATGAGCAAAGAACATTAATAATTGTGTTTTTTCGCACCATCTTCTTTGAATAAATTATTTTAAAAAAAAAACCAATTAGCTAGAACTAAAATTGAATAATATCCTATTTGTCGATTTTTTTTTGAAAAAAATCCTATTCGTTTTTTTCCTTTCCCGAGCTCTCAGGAAAAATACAGATCTACTCCAACAAAAATAATCCAATCTATTCCTTGAAAAAGCACAATCTTCAAAATACAACCCTAGTTTGAAATTTATCTTTTAAAACACATGCTTTATTTCTCAAAACTCTGTTCATTTTGACAAAGACTTAAAAGCTAACTTTTAATTGATCTAAGGGTTGTTGGGGCCGTAACTGTGCAATGCAGTTTCTTTTAATTGATTTTTGTAATTCATAAAGAAAATGTTCAACCAGGGATTATCACTAGACGTACTTGTGTGTATATTTGAGGGATTTTCTTGTTTATTAAAGCGTTTATGAGCCTAGGCTTAAATAATGGTAGAGAGTGTGTGGTTCTGAAAGTTGTTTGTGTGTTTCATGTTTTTTTGTTTGATGGTGTTCATCATTCTGTGTGTTTGATGATAATGGTGAGTTTCGGTAAGATGGATTGGAGTTTTGGAGTGAAGAAGAAGACAAACTCACTTTGATCTCTTGGAAAAGAAGATGTAGAGATTTGAATAGAAATAATTGATTAGGATGTACCATGAGGAAAAAAAAAAGATTATTTTAAGGTTTAATATGGATTATCCTTATTAGTAAATTCACATTAATATATAATAACAATTAAAATTTATAAATTTAAATTGAAAATACTAAGATATTTTTTGAGTTCAAATAGAATGCCACCAAATATGGCATCTTCAAATAAACCAAAATTTAATGCTACGAAGTCCCAAAAGTTGTGAGACAATAAAATATACGGACTTGATTCATTCTATTTGCAATCAATCTATACTATAATATATATATATATATTTTCGAATAATTTTCAAACTAATTAATTTTTTGAGCTCCCTATAGGGATGGCAATGGATAACTTAGGTATTCATGGAGACCCAACCCAAATATATGGATTTTCCCCTTTTTTTCTTATTCATTGGGTAGGGTAAGTAATATTCTTTAAATATCCACAAGGGATAGGTTGGGGATGGGTACCCACTAATTTTTCCTTTTTTTTTTTTTTTTTTTTTTTTAAGATTCACAACCAAAACTAAATATACATTCAATCTTTTTTCTTTTATTTATTTATTTTTTTTTTAGGTTCACAACCAAATTTTTTATTTTTTATTTTTTTTGTAAGATCCACAACCAAAACTAAATATATACATCCAATCTTTCTTTTTTTTTTTTTTTTTTTTTTAAGGTTCACAACCTTTTTTTTTTTTTTTTTTAATTTTTAAGATTCACAACCAAAGCTAAATATACATTCAATCTTTTTTCTTTTCTTTTTTTTTATTTTATTTTTTTTAAGGTTCACAACCTTTTTTTTTTTTTTTTTAAATTCACAACCAAAGCTAAATATACATTCAATCTTATTTTATTTTATTTGGCTCAACAATAAAATCAAATACACATTAATTAATATTGTCACATTATTCTTGTCAAATTTTATGCATATCTAGAATTTTTTAATTTATTTAAAAAAATTAAGGACACTGTCTAGTGCAGGTTTCGGTTTACTTTTCTATGTTATTTTATTTTGTTATGTATTGTAATTTTCAGAATGGTTTGCTTGTTCTGAAATTTCAATTACCGAGTATGAATCTATTTGTTTTATGTTATCACACAATTTATACAACATATATATATATATATATATATGAATGTATTTGAAAATAAGGAAATTGTAGAGAATCGAAACAAGCATAAGTCGTGATTGGTTAGAAAGTATGGGTACAAAGACTTATTTGCTTGAAAAACAAAAAGGGATACAAAGTCTTACTAAATAATTTTTTTTAAAATAAAAGAATTTTTCTTAGTTATGAACAGATTTAACTGAAATCAGCTTGTTTCCCAATATTATGCTTCATTTATTTAGATAGAAAATATTTTTTAATGAAAAATATTTTTTATAAAAAAAATTAAAAATATATTTTTTTTTATATTTGGTGGTGGTGGTGGTGATGGAACGAAAGTGAAAGTAGCGATTGTGACATAGTGGTAGGGTGATAGCGGCAGTGATGATGGTAGTGGCTATGGTGATGATAGTGTGATAGTGCAGGTGAGAATAGTGGTGATGGTGTTGTGAAATGAGTAAAAATTTAATTGAAAAAATATTTTTTGTTTTTTAAAAGTAATAAACAACAAAATTCGTGGAAGACTAAAGGAAGAAGATGGATGATGGATTGGGTGTTGTAAGGCATAGATATCTTAAAATGAGTGGTTCAGATTTGTTAAAAGGTATAATTAGATTTTGGATAAATTAAAATGAATGGTTTAAATTTGCTAAGAGAAAGATGGTTTAATGTCTAAAATGTCCGTGGCTAAGAGATCAACAAACAATTCCTTGTTTATGCCCTGATGTAATTTAATATGGGTCTTATAACACTTTCTTCAAACAGGTTCTTTCACATTTTATTTCTTCAAACAGGCTCTTATAACATTGTAAACAGGTTCTTATAACATGTAGGGGAGAGAGTAAGAGAGAGAGAGAGAGAGATGGTTGTAATTTTTTTTTTAATCTTCCACGTTCTTCCATATTTTTTTTTCCAATTACTAAAACTTATTTAATTGTCTCAAAATTATATATTTGATTATTATAAAACAAACTTTTTAATTAATTAATTAATGTGTATTTGATTTTGTTGTTGAACCAAATAAAATAAAATAAGATTGAGGCCTCGTTTGGCAAGAGACTATTTTAGTCAAAAAGCTAAAAAGTTACTAAAAAAGTCAAAAAGCCAACAATCCATACCAAAAAGTCAAAGATTCCCTTTTCTCTTTATTTTTTGCACATCTTTTCGTAAAAAGCCAAAAAGTCATCCCAAACATACTAGTTTTTTTTACATCACATTTTAGCCAAATAGCCAAAAAGTTACTAAATTAGCCTGTTCCCAAACGAGGCCTGAATGTATATTTAGATTTTGTTGTGAACCTTAAAAAAAAATAATAAATAAATAAATAAATAAGTTGTTAACATTAAATATATTAAAAAATAAAGAAAAAAGATTGAAGGTATATTTAGCTAAAACCTTCAACAAAAAAAAAAAAAAGTTGTAAACATTAAATATATTAAAAAAGAAAGAAAAAAGATTGAAGGTATATTTAGCTTTTGTTGTGAACTTTAAAAATAAAAATAAAAAAAGATTGTTAACATTAAATATATTAAAAAAGAAAGAAAAAAGATTGAAGGTATATTTAACTTTTGTTGTGAACCTTTCAAAGAAAAAAAATTGTTGTTAACATTAAATATAAAAAATAAAAATAAAAATAAAAAGGGATTAAAGTGGGTTGGGGAAAATCCAAACCCATTAAAAAATAGGGAGGGTGGTACCCATGGGGAATGGGAAAAATTTATTATAGAGGAATGGGAATGGAAAATTAATATCCACCCCATTAACCCCCATTGCCATTCCTATTTTAAAATTAAAAATTAAAAAAATTCTTATCATTCCCAACCAAACTTGAGTTTATTCGTCCAATTTATTTTCACACATCCCCCTTACCCCTACCAAAAAAGGTAATAATAACAAAATAAAAAAGATATAGGAAAGCCCTTGAGTTTGTAATTTCTTTCAAAAATAATATGTATATTATTGAGTCATATCATAAGGCCTTACAATCATTGAATTAGTGAGATTCCACAATCATAATCCACACTAATCACATGGTATAACTCGATGTATCTTTAGTATTACTGAAAGGAAAACGTTAGGGTAAACTATCAATAGGTCCTATTTTGGAGACTTATTACTTAATAGGTCCTATTTTGGAGACTTATTATCCATTAAATCCTATTTGATAAATTTATTAAGTGATAAAGATAAATTTATCAGTCTTTTATTTTTATGAATAAATTTATAGTGATAAATTTATCAGTCTCTTTGTTTTTATGAATAAATTTTAGTGATAAATTTATCACTCTCTTATTTTTATAATATTAAATTTATTAATTAGGACCTGTAGATAAATAAGTCTAGTTAATAGAACTAATTGATAAGTTCTCCAAAACGCTAATGTTAGTCATTTAAATTGTCAATAATCTCGATAAATATGAATAAAAATATGTTGGAATGTGTAGAAATCATATTGAAATTCCAACGATTTTGGCATCTTCCCCCCTTTTATTGACAACCCATTAAATTGTCGTTGGCAGGACTCCTACTCAAATACAACTTTGCACTAATACAGGTTGGGTTGATAGAAACATAAGCAAAATGTCATTGTATCTCATTTGCATGGTTCAAGTTCATTTTTTTGGGTAGTTCCTTGGTTGATTTGTAGTTGTAATAGATCATACATTAGGGGTGAGTATGGTCCGGATTGAATCGGATTGGAGTAAAACGAGGACCAATCCATTATCTACGAATTCTGAAAAATTAGAACCAATCCAATCCGTTTAAATTGTGGAACCAATCCGAACCAATCCATTTAAACACGGATTAGATCGGTTTAGGACCACGTATTTATATAATTAAATAACAAAAATATATATATAACACTTTATTTTCATAAAAATATAAATATAGCACCATATTAGTTTCACAATAGCAACATGTCTTTTCATAATAGCGACAAACTGTTCTAGAATTTAAACAACCATAAGGAAACTAATTCCATCATAAGTATTTAGACCATTACAAATTAACACTAAAAATTAGCAAACAAAAGTAATAAAAAAAGATACTATGTAAGTTTATATTTGGATTTAAGTTTTATATGAAATAAGAGAAGATACTATGCAAGAGGGTGTATAATAAAAATATAAACTATTTATATACGATCCGGATCGGTTCCAATCCGGAACCGTGAGGTTCAATCCGGAACCAATCCGTGAATTACAGATTTTTAATTTTTCAATCCAGAACCGAACCACAGATTCAAAAAACCAATCCAAACCTATTGGATTGAACTGGACTGGATTGGATTACGGATTTCACGGATTCCTTGTTCAGCCCTATCATACATAGGCAAATTACAAATGCACAAGTTGTGACTCTAAAAATTGTGCAAATGCTTCACTCTTATCCTTCTAATAATTTCATTTTTATTTTTTTTTGGTCTTTCTTGTCCTTTGCTAGCTCATGCATTTGTCTGAGAACTCTTGTGTCCATATATATATACATGAACATTTTGCAAGAAGCCAAGTCTTAAATTTGACTCCATCTGTATGTCTCTTCTATAAACCCATCCTTTTCATGGGCTCCATTTGGTCCTCATCCCGGGAGACTATGCCCACTTAAAGCCCCCCCTCCCCTCCTCTCAATGCGAGATTTTTTGTTTTTAAATTTGTTTATTTTTTTAAATATTCACATCTAATGAAATTATAATTTTTGTCTCAACTATTAAATTATATCTCAAAATTTTTACATAATTTGATGACTATAAGTATTCCGAAACAAGAGGACATAAAAATTTGATGACTGAGAATCTTGACCCTCACTTTTTCATAATTTTATTAAAAGTAATGACATATAAAAAAAAAAAATTATACAAAAAAACTCACAAAATTATGTGAACACCCATCATTATGCTTTAAAATTAGAAAAATAATGCTATCACATTATTTTGTAAGAATTTTATGTATAAATTTTTTGTTTATATGTCATTTTTATTTTCTTAAATCCCTACTTTCTTTCACCTTCACCACCGCCCTCACAACAACACATAGCTAAAGCAACCTATCTCCTTCCCTCACTTTATCTTTCATGACTCTCTCTCTCTCTCTCTCTCTCTAGCTAGCTCCACAAGGTGTCCATCTCCATACTCGTTACCTCTACTTGCTTGCTAGGGTTTTCCCATTCTTAGCTCTCAAGTTGACAAACCTAGCTAGGGTTATAAGTACTCAAATCTTGTATGTTTGATTCATTTTGGATGACCTTTGTGCCTCAATTTGCATGGCTATTGATGGCAGTACTCCTAGTAAAATGACCTCCAGCTCCTCCATCTCTCCATATATTGCCTCTCTCACCCTTCTCTTCATACTTCTTCTTTTCACACCAGTTACTTCAAGAGGTGAAGTTTTCAAGAAAAACAGCACAGGATTGAGTACTCAAAGACGCGTCGCGAGTGAAAATCTAAAGAGGAATGAATTCAAAGTTCTTCAAGCAGATCGAAAAACAAGAGGGAGTTCTAGGGTTCACTCATCGCCATTACCGGCACGGGGAGGAGGAGTGTTTAATGCCAGTGCCCACGAAGTTCCAAGTGGTCCAAATCCCATTTCAAATAGGTGAGTGATGAGCAATTTTTTCTCTTTTTACCAAAAAAAAAAAAAAGATAGAAAAAAACGTTCAATCGTGTTCTTGTTTGTAGTTTGTGTTTTTTTCTCGTGATCAAACCTACATATACAGGGAGTTGGTTAAACATATCATTCTGATTATTGTTGTTATTATTGGTTTCCAATCATTTAGCCTTGAGAATGTACATATATATGAGATTCATGTAATGATATATTTGGTTCCTATCTTTTCAGAACAGTCATGATTTGGATATATCTATATATTTATATATTGCTCAATTGTTAAATGTCCAAATCGCCACACAGCCCAAATTGGTAATTTGTGGCATGCTAATGGGATAATTATTTAGTAATCTTGGATCATTATATGGCACTGTCTTTAAGAAGAAGAAGAAAATTTACTTGTGAAATAATACTGGCTCATTTTTGTGAAATAGTCCAAAGACAAAAAATAACGCATCTACTAATATATTTTACAATTATTCATTTATTGTGAGTATCACATAATCAATTCCCAGCCCACAAGAACTAAAAACTATCCACTATTTTAGCATTAAGATTAAAGGATAGGATAATTCAGCAAAATGGGGTTATACAAACAAAAAAAAAATTTGATAAACTTTTGTTCTAAAACCAATGTGATATTATCATGTTTGCATTTCTAAATTTTATTAACGTATATATCTATTCAATTTATAAAATAAAAATAAAAAATCATAGAAAATCGTTTAATATAGCATTTTTGGGCTTATGACAACAATAACAAAAGAAGAAGAAAGAAAAAAAAAAAAAAAAAAGCTGGGGAACATAATGATGAAAATATGTATGTGGGTTTTGAGCTTTATGTGTTCAGACTAAGACTGCATGCAATTATAAAAAGCAAAAGGAAGAACTACAAAATCCATTGTTCTGCGTGTAAAAGTCATATACACTTTTATTTATTATTTATTGGTCCTTATAATTGTAACAAAATTTCGTTTTGATCCCTAGAATATAGATTTCATCAATTTTAACCTTATACTTTTATTTTCGTTTTAAAATAGTCCCATGGTCATTGTCCGTTACTATTTCAAAAGGAAAAAAGATAAGTATAAAAATAGAAAATCAAAGTAGTGTCAAATGAAACTATAAAAATCACTAAAATGCTGACATGAATCGTACATGACATTTTTTATGACAATTAAAAAGGTAAACTACATTAAATTCTCTTGAGATTTAAATAAAATATAGTAAATTCTATAAGTTTGACATATTTATATTAGGCTCCCTTAATCTCTTAATTCACATAACACTAACCTATATTTTCATCAAAAATTCATTAATCATATGGATGAAAAAAAATATTATCATTCCTTTTAAACTAAAATGTATATTTTATCTTATTTATCTTATATATTCACATCATCTACCTTGGTTTTGGTCCCTTTAACCTTAAAAAATAAATAAATAAATAAAAATAAAAATCAATATAACTATATCAAAATTATAAGGCTCGTTGTATTTTCTCTAAATCTCCAAGAAGGTCAATGTAATTTATCCGAATTAAAACTACAAGAGGCCAAATTGAAGTATCAATAAAAATAGAGATACCATCGATTTAATATACAATAAATATATCTATTCTATTATATAAAATGCAACTTATTTCATTAAATTTTGTCATCCAATTTCAATTTCTAAAAAACTGCACAACAACATGATTTTTTCAAATATTTTACTTTGTCTAGCAATTACTTCAAGTATCAAAAAGTAAAATCAACAAGTCAAAAATCGACCAAGATGGTCCTTTAAAATTTTGTCATGATTTTCTTATATCCAAAATATCAATTTCAGATCAAACTGCTTTAAGCTTGATAAATGCCATATAGGTAATCCAAAAAAGGGTTCCTTTCCTTCATCTGAATTTGCAAAATGATCCTTATATTATTCTGAAAATAGCAGTTGTGCCCCTACCTTCTTCATTGAAAAGCTGTGTAGCCATTAAAAGGGTGGTATGTGTCGTCTTGTGCCCTGGTAGTCAGTGTTTTTTATCCTCTTCTTGATGTTTGGTACTATCTCTCTTTGTTTGTTCATTCATGGAAGGACTTGACAACTTTGGTTTGCAGACCATGTGTTTTTCAAAATTTTGGACAAGCATTGAATGCAATTCTGAAAGAAATTGGACCTTTATTCCATTGTTGCTTTCATCAACTAACAATTAACCCCCCTCCTATTCTATACATTTCTTACTTTTTGGTTATTTACATTTGAATTGGTTGTGATTTTTAATTAATAAAAATGTGAAGCATACACAATTTTTGTATAAAAAACTAATATATAAAAATAATGTGACAGTGATATTTTTTGATGAACAAATTATATTTTACAACAAATTTTAATTTGATCTTTCATTTTTTAATTGTAACAATCAATCACTTCCACTTTTGAAATAAAAAGCAATATAGTCATCGTGTTAGTCTAAATGCTAAATCTGTCAATAAAAATTAATGCTTGAATGTTAATTTTCTTATTCTTTTTTCTTCTTTATTATATTTTCTTTTTACTTTATTTTATATTTGTGGGTAGGAAAGGGAAGGTGGCAACAAAGGAGGTGGTGGCCATGGATGGTGGGGAAGTGTCAAACAAGGGGTAGTCAGTGGTAGTGGATTTAAAAAATACAATAGAGAAAGAAAATACAATGAATATATAAGAAGAGGAAAGAAAATTATAAGTTTACCCTAAAAATGTCTTGTATTAGAGTCACATTATTTTGTTAGCAAATCTAACACTAATAAATTAACGGAACAATCACATTGCAACTTGAGTAAAAGTATAAAGGGTTAATTAGTACAATTAAAAAACGAGAGACTGAAGTGAGATTTGAAATTTGACGTAATTTACAAAATGCAATGTTTTAATTTACACATCTATAATTATTAATCACAATAATTTGAAAATGGATCTCATTAACTTATGAGATAAAAATTGTTTAAATAATTTAAAAGAAATTGATATTTTTTACTTATAAACCTTTAACTTGAAGAAAAAAAATTATACTAAAAGATCGCAAAGTATAGTGTTCAATGAAGGTGACAGGTTAAAAAGTGTTTTGGAATGGGAATTGTTGGTGAAATAGTGTTCTTAAGGATGATATTAAAAGCTAATTTAGTGTTTTCATATCATTAGTCAAAGGCTCAAAGCCAATCTAAGCTATAGTTGTTGTCCAAAGAAGACAATAAAAAGATCAGGATTAAGACAAAGTTTTGTGTTATTTCTTGAACTTTCTTTCTTTTTTCCCCCCTTTCCTCAACATATTCTAATCAAGATCAATCTAAATAATTCTATCATCCTACTTGGTTTGCATGCATGCCACGTGCCCCTCCAATATATATATACATATAAATAATTAAATACACTTGTGATATCACGACATTACTGATATATCATCATTCAAAGCATTCCAATTGTTTAAATATGTATATATTTCAAATAAATACAAAACACAAAGGTGAAGAAGTCAAAAATATGTGAAAAATATAGATCAATATGGAAAATTATAGATACTGTCCAAACATCATGTGACATTGTGTACGTGATATTCTAGATCAATGAGAGACACAACACAAACTAAGGTTGCTGTGTTTCGATGTCATGAATTTAGATATAGATTTAAAGAGGAGAAAAGAAGAAAAAAAAAAAAAAGAAAGATGGATGAAACTTGACTACAATTCATTCACATTTCACACACCTTTTCTTTTTCCTTCTCTAATTTTTTTATCCAAAATCATAATTCAAAAACAATCTAAGTGAATTATTCTGTCTCCTAACTTCCTAATAAATATTTGTTAACATATTTCATACAAATTTTCACTTTATGATTAATTTAAAACACCATATAAATAATATCACGTAATATTCCAATAGTAGTAGGAGTGAGATGGAATACAACAGGCATGCAGAGCGGTTAAACCCAAGTTCACTTTTGTGTGTTAAAAAGCAAAGCAAAGCAAAATGTCACTTCAATTACTTTAATTAAAGGAGACAGACAATCCTTTCTATTCTTTCTAAAATAAAAATGAAATTGACTGCTGATGTTTTTCATGGTTTGTTCTACTTTTTCTGAGTTTTGTTGCCACTGTTTCCTAATCCTTGAAAAGGTTACAGAGAGAGAGAGATATGCAAGGTTGAGTCTTCGTTACAAAAGTTTAACAAGGGTCAAATGAAAACTCAAAAATCAAAATAGTGAGATGATTTTCACTCCCAAAACCCAAAAGCAAACCAAAACATGATTGAAATCCTCTAATGACTCAAAAATATCTATATCAAGATAACCCTATTTTAAAGCAAAAAATTACCAAGAAATTTTTTGGAACTTAAATGATATGATAATTATAAATCACTGATTTTGAATTTTGATTAAGTGCTACAACCATATGAAACCATGAAATGGACAAGATCAGACATCCAAGCTACAAGTAAAAACATTACATGTTTTGCTAACAAAAGCATATCCTATGCCATTAACACAAAATATTTTCTAACATTGGAATCAATTCTTCGCCTGAACAAATTAAATAAAAAAAGAAACTAGGGAAAACAGAAAAGGCATTTACAATTCTGAAGATTGCAGTTTGCAGCCCTACTTTAGCCTAAAGATGTTGATAGTGTTTAATGTGGGTGATAAATGACTTACAGTTGACACGTCTGTGATTATCAGCATGCGGTGTACTTCAATTCCAAGCCAACCGCCAGAAAACGTTACTTTACAGAAGTCAGTGAGGATTAGCCCTGAAAGGCATTTGCATTGTGAGTATTCAATAACACAAGCGACTTAAATCATGGAAAAGTATAACGATCAACCATACACCAGACCTTATACCTGTATTTTGCTATCGTTCACAAGTCATGGCCAGCACATGTAAAATAGTCCTCCTTGGGATCCGAGCCAAGCTCCCAGACTATAATCCTGGCCGTATACTTCTCTTTGATTTTGCATTTCATCGTGAACTCTTGGAAGTTCTGTAGAGAAGTTGAAGGATATTATTGTTGAAGAGGGAAAGAGAAATGAATCAAATATCATCTAAACAAACGGAGGGTGAGAGTCAATGAGAGGATGTACCTTTCGGCCAGCACACAATTGAGGGGACAGAATCCATAAAATTATCCTCAAATAGCAGTTCACCAGACTTAATACTCCATAATCGTAAATTGCAGTCCTCTCCACCTAAGGGAAATATATTGATACACAAGTTCAAATTTCTAAGAACTGGCATCAACAAAAGTGCATGCATTATTAGCATGGAATGCTGGAACAGACCTGACATGAAAAATCTTTCATATGGGTCAACTCCAAGCTGTATACGAGTATGGGAATTCACGTTCCCTTCATAAGATTGTAAGGGCCCTCTCCGGATGAGGCGATGATCATAAAGTCTGATCTGCAGACATGAACACCCAACCCAAGCATTAGCTACCCTATCATTGCTACTTTGCACCTTAAGCAGAACTCAGGTGAGTGTGCAACTAATTGGAGAAAACAAGTAATGCAATCCAACCAAGAACACATAACAGGGGGACTCATGTAGTGGAAAAGGGTTTCAATTTTAGTTAGAAGCATCAGAAACATTTAACTATAAGTCAACTTAATCAGCATATTAGACTGTAACTAGAAGCTTTAGCAAAGAGAGCAGTAATGAATGCATTCTCTATTGAACTTAGTTTCTCAACAGCAAACAGATTTGTACCAGGCATAAAATAAAGAAGAAAGAAAAGACAGCCTGGGATATGATTTTTTTTTTCCCCTTCTTTTTTCCTTTCCACATGGAAGAGGAGGAACCGCCCGTGGCGAATGAGGGGGAAGATGTGTAAATGAGGTTACCAACATAACTAGACAAATAAACTTGCCATCAATTTTATACTATGCAGAAACATGTTTTCTTAATATAATCTTCTTCATGAACTAAAGGCAATAACAAAGACTTACTGATCCATCCATGGAGCTTGACAAGAAGTATTGATCATACAACTGAAGTGATGCCAAACTACGATTTCAGAATAGCCGCATTTTAATAAAAGAATTATAAAAAAAAAATAAAGGAATGAAAAACAACAAAGTGGTACCAAAACTCACTAACCAGGAGATAGATGAAGGCATATATATGATATCAGAGTGAAGTATGTTGCCTTTCAGCTGCACAACATGAGATTTCAGAGTCATCAATATGCAGAATTCCATCAAAAGACTGATGTGCATTCACAACTAAGATGGGTATTAAAAATTTTAAAAATGCTCAGGAGAAGGAACAGGGTTATGCAAACATTTTATCTGTGCCCTTGAATATAGGAAAACTTATGTGTTAAAAGATTTCAGCAGTTAACTCATCATCAGACATGAACATGCAAAAAAGAAATTAATAGCCAGAAGAGAATTGTCATCTCCATTTAAATATTGATAATTATTCCAAGAATTCAAGATTCAAGATTTAAATTTTATCATATAAAAACCTTCAATTGAAGTACATAACCATTCTTCTAAAATCATGTTTTAGTCCGGTGCGTTGGACTTCTCAAAATAAATTTTATATACTAAGAACCAAAAAAATCAGAAAAAGAACAAAAGTAACTTTTGTAATAGAAAAAAAGTACCTCGAACCACTGTTTAGTAAAATTTTGAGTGATTCTACTTGAAGGCTTACAAGTTCCACGAGAAGGGTAAGGAATTCGGTGCCTAGTAAGTCTAGCAGAAAACTCTTCTGATTTTTGGCGAGTATCAACTGTCACAATTGCTCCATTTCTTAAACCACATAAAACAATCCGTCCCTGCAACAAGAGATGAGTTTGTTACATTGAAATCATATAGTGATAGTCGTTCACCACAGACAAAGGTCATGTAATGATGATAAAAATTATCGAATAAAAAATGTAATGATAACATATAAAAGTGCAGTAATGCCATTTATAAATCTTGAGATGAGGCCAATATCTCCCAAGGAAAAAGTTGGTGACTTGATTATGCAAAGCCTGTTAACTGTTGATGTGTAAATTCTGAATTACATATGGTGCCACATGGAACCTAATGGAATTAAGATTTTAGTCGAATAGGTTTTATGTCAAGTTTTCTTTAGGTTAATGTGTTGCAAATACTTTAATATGAAGTTTGTGTAACTTCAGAATTCTTAACTAGACAAAACCAAAAGGAAACAAAGAGTGATCCACTTAGTAATCCAAAAAAATAAGGAAGCAGACGTGAAAAATAGACAATTTAGAAACATTTGTATGGAATCTTAAATGTGGATAATTACCGAATGATCAAGTTGTAGTGACAAAACATCACTTTTACAACGAAACACCCATGATTGCACACCAGTTTCCAGATTTACCAAGGCAGCTCCAAGATCGGTACCTAAACCAACCAAAAGTAAGAACCAAACAAACAGGAGCAAAACATGAAATATTAGTCATTTAACACAGTCCTGATTGTCATTTTCAATAGGACCACAACCTGTTAATGTCATTACTACTTATGAACTAATGAAGCATGCTAATAAAGGTAAAACAAAACCTATAGTAAAAATAATAATCAATAGATAAAAGTGCAAAGCTCAAACAGGAGTCTTTTAGCCAAGAATGAACACGTAAATCTTGGGTAACTTAAACCCACCACCCATGCCAAATGAATTTTGACATGGATTTCCAGTACAGGGAAATGTGACAATGTTGTATTTGTATCCTCTTAGATATGGAGCTTGTGTGTGAGCTATGGGTGTTGGGTGTAAGTATGAGGGTCTTAAGTGTCGCATCCAACTCAACATGTTGGACATATATAGCATACCTTTACCCTAAGTTATGGAATTTATGTCTTTAATTCTAATTAGTGTTATGTCATAGAAGTATTTGTGCTTCTTAGCCCTTACCCAATTGTGAGTGCGGGACAAGGGTACTTTACAAATTTAGAAGAGGTCGTGTAACATAAGGCATGGGCATTAAAACTTTGACAATTTCAACAGTACAAGAAGAAGATGCTTTCAAACTAATGAAGGGAAGACAGAGACTATAATTTCATAATAATAAAATCAGATGAAGACAGAGAATATTATAATTTCATAATGATATTACAAAATCAGATGAAGGGGATGGTAAAGAACTTGCCAACGACGGCTTGACTCCCATCAGAGCTGCAATCAGCAGTCCAAACTGTACAATTGAACGAAGTAACCTTGGATACTCTTCTCCTCAACACAGGGAGATCATAATCTAAGGGATCACTGAGGTTCAATACATTGACAGATCCACCAGATGTTTCTGATCCCAGAGTGGTTATTCTGTTCTTTAGTTAAAGTCAGTCAAATGTCACAAGAAAAACATAATTTGCATAATAATGTATGTCACATTGACTTGGGTAGTGTCTGGTGTGGTGGAGTCCAGAGGTCACACCTATCAAACTTCAAATTTAAAGGTACATGACTCAGCAAAAAGGGATCATATAATTTTTATATTTTTAATATATTATGTGAAAAACATATAGAGTCAAAAATGCATTTTACTCATTTTATAGAAATTATACAATATTATATACATATAATGAAAGTGATAACTACAAATAGAAGAAGTGTCCGATGGAGTGTATCCCACACTCTTGTCCAAGTGTCAGTGTGTCCGACATGGTTATTTGATTTATTTGAAGAGTCTATGTAACATTGATAATAACTTGTACTACTATAAAGACAAAAGCCACAATAAGTATAGTAGGTACACCATTTTTTTTTCCAAAATCTACCCTACGGAGACTTTATGAACCAATTAACATGCCAAAAATCTAGAGAAACCAAACCTAGACTTGGAATCCAAACAACCTTTGGCTTATAACACCAAAAAACAACACAAGAGGCTTTAATTGCCACAAGGGAAGCTTCTACAGCTTAAATTTCTGTACACCCTATAAAAACCTTGAATATTGAGGCAAAATGAAACATATGACCTTTGGGTTTCCAGGCCTAAAGTATGATAATATACACAACATCGACTGTCTATCTTGTTTCCGCACGACATACATGCTGAGGACCCTCCAATATCTAGAGATGAGATGATCAAAACATATAGTTACTGCATCAAGCAATTAAGAAACTCAATTTCATTACAAACAGTAACACAAGTGCTGATGAACATCTAATATCACTGAAGGATACAGAACATGTTGCATGGATGAACTCTCAGTATTAGAATGTTTCCCGCACATCTTTATACAAGATATATTTGAAGACATAAGCATTGAAGCTCCTGGAGGCCTCCAAAGATGTACAGGTACTTCCACACACACTTCTCGTTTTCTTGTATTGAGAGGCCATACACAATCTGGCATGAATTTGTCCCCATAATCAAATTGTTGCCCAACTTTTCCGACTTCACAAAGACTGCAAGAGCAAGGTTGTTAAAATCGGGATCCCATGTTAGATCATTGGAGGTGTTTACAGGATCGGATATTAAAATCGGATCGAGGATCGTAAGATCCTACCGAAAAAGACAAATTACGTAATAATTTAATTTAAATAAACATTTCTTAAAAAATATACACAAAATGAGCCTATATTTTATTAAAAAGAAGTGAAGATATTGTGAAAAATATAATACTCCATGTAAAATGTACATATAATATTATACAATAAAAAACTCGATGGTAAAAGTTTTGTGTTTCATCAAAAAAGAAGGTGAAAAAGAAGAATTATATAACAAAATACTTTACAATCTACAATAATGCATAAAAAGTGAAGAAAAAAATATTTAACAAAGTTGGATATGAAAATAGATTAAGAACTCAAAAGATCGACTTAATCGGATGATAAGGTTTGTCGTTATTATCCTTGGTAGAGTGGATTCGAGTCACAAAAATAGTCTTTCCACAAATTAGGATAAAGTTACAAGCATCTTGCCCTCCTCAGACTCCGTTAAAGCTAAGTTTATTTTTCTGACTACTTAATTTTCTTAAATTACCGCAATAATCTTGCCCTCCTCAGACTCCGTTAAAGCTAAGTTTGTTTTTCTGACTACTTAATTTTCTTAAATTACAGCAATATTTAAATGTTTGTTTCCTAGTTTGTTTTTCTTAGTCTATTTGATTCAATACTACTTCATTTTTATTACTTATTTTGACAGCATAAATTGGTAGTTAGACAACAAACAAAAAATTTACACTAAAATGTCATACAATACAAAACAAAGCTTGTAAATTGGATCGGATCGGATCGGATTCGGATCGGGATTCCATGATCCTATAAGATCCTATTACCAAGATCAAAATATCCTACCTATAAAGAATTTTTTACACGATCCGAATCGATTGTGCCTAAATGGATCGTAAAATTGTAGGATCATAAGATCCGGATCGGGATTCTGATAACCATGTGCAAGACCACCAAACTTGAAAGATGATAACTTATAAAAGACACCACGAAAATATGAAGTCTGGTTACAACGTATTGTCAATGAAAACATTCTGACAGTGATAGCAACAAGGATATCATCAGTAAGCAATCACATAGTAACCAATAAGACAAATAAGAACAGAAATGCTATCTTCAGAGAATGAGAACAGAAGTAGAAATCTATAGGGAGTGGAAGTACTCCACATAAATGGTTTTAAAAATATGATAAGAAACGTAAAAACTTCCCACCGACATTAAACATACCTCAAGTAGCCACTTGCACTGCCTGCTAACAGGATGTCTGTTCCAATTAGGCCATGAGGCATGCCTATATTAACATGTATCTGTTCCAAAGCACCATCACCAATACTTTTTGTCCCATGGTACTTCCAAATCTGTTATGCTTAAAATATCAATAACCAAAAAAAAAAAAAAATCTCATAGGAGGAGAAACTTATAATGAAACAGACAACAAAATAACAATTATCTATGTCACTTTCTCTAAAATAAAATACGACATAAGGTTAAGCAATGAAGACAAAAGATGAAAGACACCTCTGAAGCAAAAATAAGAACAAATAAATACAGAAAAGATAATAGCAAGTAGAAACATTACACTACATGTTAATGTCAAATCACATGGGTTACAACACAGTCAAAATCACTTAAAAACATTAGGATTCGTTTCCTAAAAGCATACCCACATAGGAAAAGAATGAATTTGGAAGAGAAAAAAAAATAATCATATCTCTCTCCCAAAAATTTAAAACACAAAATAGAAAGGTTAAACAACCAAAATAGATGAGAGATGTAATGTAAACTTCTACCCTTCATCTTCCAAGAAATAGAATATTCCAACGAACTTGAAGCGCATAATACACAATTGGAAAAGGCTACAATAGAGGAGCACAGTACAGTGGTTCATGTTTGATCGCAATTCATGAATACATTTTCAAATCACTTTGCCCCATCTATTGATTTTGTCATTCCAAAGAAATTTGATGGCACAATTGGAACGATCAATCTGCTAATCTCTTCTTTACTTCCCTAACTCGAGAAGCAAGGAAGACCTCATCTTAAGACTTCTCAAAGAAAGCTACAAATGCAAGCTCTAAGCTTAAGGAATTCTATACTTCAACACTTTAAAACTTAAGGTCAAGTTTTTTGAATGCGGAGGAGAAAATGACAAGTATGAAAAGAAGAAAAAAGACAAATCTATACTGGCTTTATGTAACGATGTTATGATTAATATGAGTTTTTTATTTATTTATTTAGGTATTTTATAGATTCAAATGTTGTTTGACATATTTAATAGCCTTTTGTTTAGCTTTAGTAGTTATGGTATTTGGGATCTATAGAAACTACAGAAACCTTTCTGGAAATTGAGCTATACATACCAAACCTTAAGTTTATGCAAGATATTATAATGAGACTTAGATGCAATGATAATAACTGGCTAATTAATCAAAGAACTGGAAAAATAGTATATTTAAGATTACAAAATTAATCTACTACAGACGTACCATAGGTTTAGATGCATGTGTTTTTCGGTATTCCTCCTGAAAGTTGCACTTCCCTTTACTGGAAGTGATTACTTTACCATGCAACTCTCTGACCCGGAGTAGCTTGGCTGTTTTTATTCCAATTCTTCTACATGGCTTGTTTACCTGCAATAAAATGAGTAAGAAAAAAGCCAAACTTTTCAACAACCCAACTAAGGCATAACCTCAAGTCAAAGTGGGACTCAAAGAAGGAATAAAAGCAGCTACTATAATAGATGATCATCAGGACTCAAATTCATTTACAAACACCATGAGATCAAAGACCTGGGTTTTGTATTACTTATATTTGAAAGTGGAATAGACGATTTGTTCAGATCAATGGACAGTACCTTCAAAGGTGGCACTCACGATTTTCCTTCGTGTTATCTTTCTCTCATCTCCAATGGTTCAATAGCAAAATGGCTAGCTATTGTTATATTTTAGCAATGAATAATGACAAAATGCCATATTTCAACAATGTTGCCCAAATGGTGACTTTGCTATTTTTTGGCACAACACTCTCCCTCAATTTACTCTCCCATTTCAAAATAACATACTACATACTATACTACACAATCAAACTTTATTGACTTAATTTAAAATTACATACCGCAAAATAAAATAACATAAGACAAAATCATCGAGAAAGTATAAACGGAACATAATAATCTGAGTTGTTGGACGCTTGTTCATTCAATTTTTTTTTTAATGATTCTTGCACTTAATCCGTTCTATACACAAAATTCTAGAGTTTCTATATGAGGAACATGGAGGTACAACAATAGGGAAGAAATAGCCAGTAATACAATAAACCAATACTATAGGTTCTATAGCAAGATTAAGAACTTTGAAGTGGAGATTGCACTTAAAAAGATGAAATCAAATAAGGCTTTAGGACCTGAGGATATCCCTATTGAAGCTGGAAGGGTTTGGGTAAAAGGGGGTTGCTTGGTTGACTATGTTGTTTAGCAAAATTTTGTTAACTAGGAATATGCCAAATGAGTGGAGGAAGAATATTTTAGTGCCAATCCACAAAAATAAAGGAGATGTCCAGAATTACAACAATTATAGAGGAATCAAGCTAATGTGTCATATAATGAAAGTGTAGGAGAGGGTGACGGAACGCCGATTGCGAGATATAACAGAGGTGTCAGAGAATCACTTTAGGTTTATGCCTGGCAGGTCAACAATGGAAGCGATCTATCTTTTGAGGAGAGTAATAGAAAAGTATAGAGAAAAGAAAAAAGACATTCATATGGCATTTATCGACTTTAAGAATGATAGAGTGTCCCGGGATATAATATGGTGGGTATTAGAGAAGAAAGGGTGACAAAAGGTTACATTGATGTGATTAGGGACATGTATGAAGGGGTGGTGACCACTATTAGATTGCCTGCTGGAGAAACAAATGAATTTTCTATCACTGTAGAGTTGCACCAAGGATATTAGAGAAGAAAGGGTGACAAAAGGTTACATTGATGTGATTAGGGACATGTATGAAGGGGTGGTAACCACTATTAGATTGTTTGCTGGAGAGACAAATGAATTTCCTATCACTGTAGAGTTACACCAAGGATCTACCTTGAGTCCTTATCTTTTTGCTTTAATTATAGATGAGTTGACGAGAAATATTCAGGATGACATATCATGGTGTATGCTTTTTGCAGACGATATCGTGCTAGTGGATGAGATTAGAGAAGGAATTAACACAAAGTTGGAGATTTGGAAAAAAACTCTTGAATCTAAAGGATTCCGAATAAGCAGAACTAAAACAGAGTACATGGAGTGTAAATTTAGTAACAGTAACAATGAATGCAGAGGAGAAGTGAAGATTGAGAACCAAGAACTGCCTAAGAGTGAACATTTTCGTTATTTATGGTCAATTATCACAACAGCGGGAGAGATTGACACGAATGTGGCCCATAGGATTAAGGCGGAATGGTGTAAGTAGAGAAGTGCGTCTGGGGTATGTGCGATAAACGAATACCCACTAGACTAAAAGGTAAATTCTATAGAACGGCTATTAGACCAGCGATATTATATGGGACAGAGTGTTGGGCAACCAAGAAACAACATGTAGATAAAATGAGTATGGCTGAGATAAGGATGCTAAGGTGGATGTGTGGCAAGACTAGACAAGACAGAATTAGGAATGAGTGTATTCGGAAATGGATAGAAGTAGCACCGATAGAAGATAAGTTAAGAGAAAATCAATTGAAATGGTTTGGTCATATTCAACGGAAACCAACAAAGACAGTAGGAAAGAGATGTGACACTGTAACGGTAGATGAAAGTGTCGGGGGCGGGATAGGCCAAGATTAACTTTGGCTAGCACTGTAAATATAAATATGGATCTACTTAATTTGACTAATAAAATGGCCTTTCATAGGCCCGCGTGGAGAAGAAGGATTAGCCGACCCCATTTGATGGGACTTAAGGCTTTCTTTGGTTTGATTTGGTAAATTTCTGCCATTTTTTAGGAGATATGAGCAGTGTTTCTCAAATACAGTTGGGAAGAAAAATAATGATTCTGACCAACTTTGTTGAGCTATTTAGCTAGCAATTGAAGAGGAAAAATTTGAACTTTTGCTATTTTTTAACAGTCTATCACAAAACAGACATATATATATAGGCAAATTGGTATCATGATTAAGTACAAAAATACAAGTATGAAAGTGGGTAATTAATGAAATTACCAGATTGGACTTGGATAGAGACTTTGGAGCAGTGGTAGAAGAATATGAAGTCGAAGCAGACGAAGAATTGCGAGAAGAACCCGGAATTGGGCCTTTGATAGGGAAGTACCTGTTCTTCTCCGCATCAAAATAGAACCCTGGAAGATCTACACCCACATACATACATAAATATATATATATATATATGAAATTATTTTTTGAAAAAATCACATACACACGGAGGGAAGATAGATGGAGAGAGAGAAAACCTTGTGGCATCTTTGGAGAGAGATAGAATGATGATAAAGCAGAACGGAGACACAGAAACACACAGAGAGAGAGAGAGAGAGAGAGAGAAGCTTCGGAGAAAGAACGCGGTCGAAGGCGGTGCCGTGGCGGCGATTTTTGTAAAACAGGCGTCACCCGGCCCGTCCAAAAAACCTTCCTCTTTTTAATTTGAGAAAAATAAGGGTAACTAGCACTTTTCCTTGTAATTGTAACAATTACACTAACCTCTTTTATTTTTATAATTATTATCAAAATTCTTTTATTGTTAAGATATTTAACAAAATTTATTGATACCATATAAAAATTAATGAAATTACTCATTAATTATTTTATTTATTTAAATAAGAAATTTCACTCACCTCCCGTAAAATTTTGCATATATATATAGGAATATAAAAATGGCTCGCAACCCATGGGCGACTCGAAATCTACTTGCAGCCCAAGATAGGCCCGGCCAGTTTGGGCCTGGACCCGAGTCTAGTCCAAGCCCCTGAGCTTGGGCCATCATTTTGAAGCTCAACCCGTAGGCCAGCACATCGGCTCGCTTAAGGCCCTCTTAAAACCCAACCCGAGACCTAGTGTCTTTTTTAATGAAAAATAATAAAAGTTTAGTAGAAAAAATTTATAAAAAAAAACAAAAAAAATGATCAGACTCGCCCAAGCCCGAGGCCAAGTCCACCAGGCCCCCAAGGCCTAAATACCCCTGGGCTTAGGGCTGAGTTGGGCCTAATTTTTTGGCTAGTGGGCCGGTCCGACCTTGCCCGAATTTTGGCGGGAGCCCACGAGGCCTAACATAGGCCAGGTCAGGCTAGATTTACACCCCTATATATATATTATCAAAATTTTAAACATATTTTATCATTATTTAATAAAATCATTAAATTTCATGCAATATTAAATAAAATCTTTAAATTGTTAAGACATTGTTAAATCATTTATAAAATTTAAAAATAAAATAAAAAAAATTTATTGATAAAATACTTAAAAATAAATAATTTCTCTAAAATTAATGTTAGATAATATCTTAATAATTTAGAATAATGTTATATGCACCAATTAATATATCAATTAGTGTACTAACCGATAATATAGGGCCAGTGTTAATGTCATAACATGTAGTGACCCTAATTTTTTTCAAGTCATTATTTATTATTATTATTACTATTATTATTATTATTATTACTTCTTTTTTTTTTACTTTATTCATTGTGTGGTTACATGATAATTTAATGTGATATTTAGTTAATTTAATGTTTTAGTTAATTATATATAATTAATCTGAATATTTATATTTTTATATTTATATATATATATATATATATTATTTATATACATTTTAGGAAAATTTACCCATAAATCCTATTTTCTGAAAAGTTTATTTGCAGGTTACAATAGTACCCCTTTTGTGGAATGTTTGTTTCTTAAAATCTGCAACATCATAAAAACATATACATCAAACATCACTAAAAAAATATACATCAAACATCAACATATACATTATACATCACTAAACAAACAACCATTTCTGAATGATAATGGGTCGCCATTGATGGTCAATGTGTACCCATTTTTCAGGGGAAGGAATAGAGAGATTGATCAGACATAGTCTCAAACATTAACAACATTGACATCAACAAAAAAAAATATACAACTTATTACATATTTTTATAGACTATTTCTAAAAAATATATTGATTGGTGTATATTTACAGACTATATTTTTACAAACATCATCAAAAAAATATTGTGAACATCATCAACATTCGAACATCATCGCCAATATATTCGAACATTATCACCATCAACTGCGTTTGTTGGCTGCTTTTTCTCAGAAACCCTAACCCTAACGCTAAGGTCTGCAACAATGGTGGTGAAAGCTTCCAAGACCGAGAAGAAGACAATCACCGTCGATCTCTACCGTCATCTTCAAAACTACATAGTTTTCAATTACTCAGAATGCGAAGCCTAGAACCTCAAAGACGATCTCCAAACCCTAAAGCAACTGCGATCCGATCTTGAACGCGAACCACGAAGGCAGAGAGGTCACGATCTCACGGCGGTGGTACTGGATCGGTGTTGATCGGCGCTGATGTTGACGATGTTGATCATGGCGTTGATGTCGCTGATGTTGATGATGGAACTAATGTTGATGATGTTGATCATGGCGCTGAGGTTGATGATGTTGATCATAACACTGATGTTGATGATGGATCGGCCTTCCAAAAATGCTTCCACTTGAACACATCACCATTACACCTCATGCTTGCAAATAGCAGCCTAAACACACAAAGTTACGGAACATTAACATTGGGGTTACATTGCCCCAATCATTTCCACCCTTTCCGCTTTCAAATGTATGTTTCCTTTCGACATAATCTCGATGTTACTCATCGTCACATTGAAACCCCAAATTTTCCATCTTTGCAACTTCACCACTGCCGAAGATGTCCCAATTCTGTAATTTTACAGAGTGTCAAATTACCAAATTTGCCCACTAACGTCTAGATTCACGCCCGTGATGTATATGCCATCTATGGTCAATTTCCCTATAATGGGACCTTTCAGTCTATAAGAAAACTTTTAGGACTAAACAGTGTATAAGTTGTTAATTTGGGATTTATTGGTACATCACCCTAGATTTTATATAAGATATTATATTTATATATGTTGTATTTAGGTTGTATTTGGAAAATATAGTATAATAGTAGGTTTAAGTGTGCTGCCCTTTAGAAAAGAAAAGAAAAAAGAAAAAAAAGAGAGGGCTTGCTATGTACGGCGGCAACAAACTGAGAGAGAGAGAGGGGGAAAGAGAGGTGAGAAAGAGAGACAAAAATAAAAAGGGTTTTATTTTGGTGGTTCCATTAATTCTTTAAGTGATTCTTTGATCTTTAAAAATAATTATGAGTTCAAAACCTACTTCTGTTGATTTATGTTTATTTCGTTATTTTTATTTATTTATTTATTTATTTGATATTGTATTTGCATGAAGATGATGGGTTGATTTTAATTATTTTGATTAGTTGTGTATACAAGATTTAGGGTTTTTATACGTATTTATTTTATGGTTGTAATCTCACTCATGGTTATATGAAATTAAAATAAATTAGGAACCCATAGATAAATTATGAATACTCCACTATGACTCCATGGATGATTGTTTTATTTGAGTGCTGGTGAGAAAAAGTGTATAAAAAAAAGTGAGAATTATGAGATTATTTAAATGCCTTAGACTCGGCATTTGTTATGTTTGTTCTCATAAGTAGATGAGATGTTATGTATATATATTGTTGACTCGTTCTCAGGAGTAGACGAGTGCTTTGATTTACACGCTTACGTATATGCTAATCATCCGGAGAGTGTAGGTCAAACTCGGAACGATATCCCGTGCAAGTTTGGCTTCGGAGCGGTGTTAGGTATACGCAAGGCACATGAGATATATGTGTAGGGCGGAAGTGATGGCCAAAGTGGTGGAGTTAAGATATAAAGAATTAAATATGAACTTATTGGTATAGTTTGAATTGTATTGATTTGTACATCTTGAAAAATAGTAAACAACTTCAATAAATTATGAAATTTGGGCAAGGACATGTATACATAATTTTAGACAACTTTTGTATTTTAATTTTTTTATTAAAAATATCGATTAGAACTTATAATCGGATGATCTTGGTTATAATAATTTTTATTCATTTTAGCAATACAGATTTTAGATGTTGTTTTAACCCACGAAACAAGTTTATTTTTATTGATTTCGCGTAAACTGAAGTAAAACATTATTCTGAACACTTTTTATGTTTTGAACTTTTTCGGAAAAAAAATCATCTTAGGGCAGTTTCTTTTCGTTTTCAGCTTAAGATTTTTTGGTTAAATTTCGTCTAAGTTCTTATATCAAGTTTTTCTCTCAGTTGTTCAGTTTCTACTAAATTTGTTCGCAATGACTTTTAGAAAATTTGATTCTGTACAACTTTTATTTTTTGAGTTTTGGTCAATTCGAATGATTTAAGCATTAAGCGGTACATTTTTACACTTCTTTAGCAATTTACTTACGATTAAATTATATTAATCTTATTTTTGTAGAATGGTGGGTCTTACTAATTTTTTTTGCAGGGTTGACCCACCATATATTTTATTTTTATTTTGTTTATTTTTTTGTATACTCAATTTATATTTAGTTGTGTACGGGTAAGAAACTAAATGTCATCGTATCTCGGGAAACTATCCATTCGTCTCAGTGTGGGTGGAACTACTTGTCTTATCCCGTAACAAGAATTAAATGTACTTTTGTTTGTATCTGGTGGACACGTGGGTGTCAAATATTTGTACTCATACCAATATACTTGTATACTGACCTGTTTTGTCTCTTGACATCTCGAGTGTGTTCTATTTGAGCGTAGCCGAGCTTCCTTTACAGGATTAGTTGGGGCTACGGTGGTGACAAAAAATAACTATAGTTGTTGGACATGTCTCTTGGACTTCTTTAGTTTTCTTGAGCTTATAGTTAATATTAGTTTATGTATTTATTATTTTTTTATGACCTTAGTATTTTCATAATTTGACATTGTGGGTTATTTTCCAACTTTACATTATTTAAGTTGTTTTAACTAGTTGTTGCTACTTTAATGTTGGAAGTATTTGATAGTTATGAATCTATGACGGATAGTTTGGGTTGGCGTTTTGTTAGTTTTTTTTTTTTATCTCTTGTACTATTCTGAGCATGGAAATTTACTTAAACCTTATGGGAGGAGAACTGTTAGATTTTGTTTCATCCCTAGAATGATGGAATATTGATTGCGATTTAGTCCTAAGTTAATATTTAGGCCAAGTTTGGGAAGACTAAATAAGTGCACTTTTTGTCTTTTTGGACTAAAAAATTGAGGTTGAAAATATGGATGTTTGGGTTAACTTTTTGACTTTTTATGAAAAATGTGTAATAAAAAATTATAAAATTGGTTTGTAGAGGAAAATTTGAATTGGGAGTTGTGCAGCCGTAATTGTTGACTTTTGGTGAATAGTGTTAACTTTTTAACTTTTTGAGTAACTTTTTGACTTTTTGGATTATTTTGCACATCCCAAACTTAGCCTTAATTGTCTAAATTTTGGGGTGTGACAGTTTGATATCAGAGCTCTAGGTTACCCTAGACTTATGAGAGTTTAGGTGATTCTCGAATTGTGGAAACATGGGTTAGCTGGTTTAGTTGGTGGTTGAATTTATTCTAAGTATTTATGAACGAATTATTTTTGCATGTTTAACTTGAAGGTGATGGTTGGAAGGTATAATTTGAGAAATGCTGAGCCTAGTGACACAGGGGGAGAAACAGCTGCTAACATCGCGGCGGTGGCAGTGGCAGTGGCAGTGGCGGCAGCAACTACCAGGGCGACCAATACTGTACAGGTTAATGTAGGGAGAGAAGATGGCTCAGTTACTTCATGTAGTGCAGAACAATAATCAAGGTCAGGAATGAGATCCCTTTGTGAAGAGAAACAAAGACTTTGGTTCTTTAGGAGGTCAGAAATTCTCTGGAGATTGAGGACCCACTGCAGCTAACTCTTGGGTCCAGAAATATGAGATGGCGTTTGGTCGTATGCAACTCATCGAGTTCAAAAAACAGGAGTTGGCTACACATCAGCTTGAGGGAGCAACCTTATTTGGTGGAACTCGTGGAATGAGGGTCTAGATTTGACAACTTTGACTTGGCCAGATTTCAAGACCCGTTTTGACCAAAAATTTGTTCATGCTGCTATTCGGTCTCAACTGAGTGATGAATTTTCGAAGTTGACTCAAGAGTGTAAAACAGTCATAGAGTATGTCACCAAGTTTAATGAGTTGTCTCGTTATGACCTTTACTTGGTTGATATGCAAGAGAAGAAGAATGAGAAGTTTATTAAGAGATTAAATCATTACCTGTCTAAGTCCCGTATTCCCTTTAATACTGAACCGTTTGACAGAGTTCTTGACTTGGCATTGAAGTATGAGGAAAAAAAGAAGCAGTTTAAATAAGGGAAGGCCAGGGTCGGAGAGACTTCCAGGGGAAGTCACTTCCAGCAGCGTGATGGGAACAGATACTGACCCTACGATCAAAGACATAGAGGTCAGCAGTTTCAGAGGCCATAGCAACAAGGTAGTCAAGGAAATTTCAGACCTTAGGAAAATTTCAGACCTCAGGGCAATGTCCAGCCATAGGGGCACTATTATAGGGTGGTCTGTGCCCACAGGGTTATCAAGGACAGCGGCAACAAGTGCCACAATTGGGTTATCGTCCTCCCGTACCTCAGTTGAAGGGGCCCCCACCTATCAGAGCAGTAGCACCTTAACCAATCAATAGGAAGTGTTTTGGGTGTCAGTAGTTGGGACATGTAGTCAAGGATTGCCCTAAAAAACAGCAAGCACGATAGGGTCTGGCAGCTCCAGCTAGGGCATTTGCAGTGATGCCAAAAAAAGACAAAGTGTAAGGTACTTTTAATCTTTTTCAAGAACCTATTAAAGAACTTTTTGATACTGGTGCCTTTTATTCTTTTATATCTAGACAATTTGTAGAAAGAGAACATCTTGTAACTACCTCATTGTCTATACTTATTCGTGTTGAGACCTCTTTAGGAGGGACAGTTACTCTTTATGAGATGTGTAAAGATTTTGAGATTGACTTTATGGGTAGAGTCTTGTATGTGGACCTAATTGTTTTAAGATTTGAGGGGTTTGTAATTATTTTGGGTATGGATTGGCTGCGAAAACACTTTGTGACTCTAAATTGTGCTGGAAGGACTGTAAATATAAATATTCCCGGTATGCCACGACTTATCCACACTTATGGCGATGGAGAAGAGTCGGTGATGACGAGTTTTCTATGCTCGGTAGAAATCCCTAAATAGGATATTAGTGAGGTAGATGTGGTACGTGAGTTTGAGGATGTATTTCAAGAAATACCTGGACCTCCACATCGACGGGTAGTTGAATTTCGCATTGACTTAATGGTAGGAACTGCACCAATTTCTAAGGCGGCATATAGAATGGCGCCTAAAGAGCTTGTGGAGATAAAGAAACAGCTAGAAGAGATGTTTCAAAAAGGGTTTATTCATTCAAGTAACTCCCCGTAAAGAGCACCCACGATCTTTGTTTCCAAGAAAGATGGCACTCTTTGCATATGCATAGATTACAGAGAGCTTAACAAAGTGACTATCAAGAACAAATATCTGCTACCTAGAATTAATGACTTGTTTGATCAGTTGAAGGGGGCAGCCGTGTCCTCTCAGTTTGATCTCAAAACGGGTTACCATCAAATGGGTGTGACAGATGAAAGTATACTACTTACTACTTTTCGAACTGGGTATGGATTGTACAAATTTCCTGTAATGCTTTTTGGTTTGACAAATACTCCTGTCTATTTCATGGACTTGATGAACATAATTTTTCAACCGTATCTAGATAAGTTTGTGATTATCTTCATAGATGATATCCTAGTGTATTCTAAGAATAAGGAAGAACAGAGAGAACACATGAAAGTTATATTGCAGACTTCGAGGTAGCAACAGTTATACGCTAAGTTTAGTAAGTGTCACTTTTGGGAGAAAGAAATTTGATTTTTGGGACATGTTGTGTCCAATCAGGGGATAGCGGTAGATCTTGAGAAAGTTGTTACTGTCAAATAATAGAAGCAACCCACAAACCCTTCAGATGTGAGGAGTTTTTTAGGATTAGCTGGTTATTACAGGAGATTTATAGAGAAGTTTTACACTATTGCAGCACTCATGATCAAGTTAACCTGCAAGAATGTGAAGTTCTTATGGACAGATGATTGTGAGAGAGCTTTCCAGGAGTTAAAGCAGCGGTTGACTACAACTCCGGTGTTAACTATACTGTGATGACCTGAATAAAAAAAAATAATAATAAATAAAAAAATAAAAAGGGAATATTTGCATGATGATTCGTGTGGGTAGACAGCTTTAAACACACATGGGTGGAGCTATAAAAAAAATAATAATTAAAAGAGCATGATGAAATAGAGGGCATCTTGTGGAGGGACTTACACAACAGAAAAATAAAGATTTGTTTTATATTTATATATATGAAACTCTGAGTGGTTTACCAAGAGTTTAATCTTTCGGTGGGAAAGGGATGAAAATTTGTGGAGAAAAGGGAGGTGTGGTATACTCAAAGAAAAGAAGAGGTGCTGGAATGGAGTTTAAAAAGTGTAAGGAATATTTTTGGGACAAGAGTGAGTGGAAAGTTTTGTTTATATTATCTCTCTCTTTTCTCTCTCTCTCTCTCTCTTCTCTGCAAGATCACCCCTGTCAGGCAAGATGTTGGTGAATGGTTTTGAGGTAATGGAGATGCGAAGATTTCCAGTATTACGAAGGTGTTTGGATGAAGTCATGGGAAAATTTTGCGTGATGATGTAAAACCAGCTGAAAGAATGTTAGGAAACATTATTGAATTGGAGATGGGCTACATATATTCTTCACAGTCCAATCTTGTCAAGCCTCCGAGTCATGTATCCAGTGAAGCCAACATACTGGTTTGGCATATATTAGAATATTGATAAAATACCATTGGTGGGCTGTCATGTTTTAGTGCTTCATGTGAGTATTCTAAATTTTCAATACGTGTTGTTAAAGATAATGGTATTATCGGATTTAGTAGTGATCAATCCAGTTAAAGTGCAGAGAGCGAAAAAGGCATCATTTGGCTCTAAGAAAATTTAATTTATGTTGCCGAAGAATTTGAAAGCTTCTAGCTTGAGGTAGGGATATCCTACTCCTCTTTATGAGCTTTGTCTTTAAATTTTAACATTTTGATATGTTGGGGATTGTTGGGTAATTTTGAGAAAGTTTAGGCCTTTGTGTAATTTTACAAAAGTTGGGGTTTTAAATATATAAAACATATATGCATGTTTAGCATGAAGAAATGGAATTAATGTTGAAACATTGATGAAAATGGAACCTTAGGGTTGTAATGTTAATTATGGAAAAATGCCCTAATTACATTGGTTAATTAATTGGTATAATTAATTGTGAGAAATGAGGAATTGAAATGGGAATGTTAGAATTGGGAATGTATGGGATTAAAGGGTGTAGTTGAATTTATTTATCGCTCACCTAATTGAAATGTTGATATATTATCCATGTTGTGCATTTATTTTCTGTTTAGAAATAACTGCTTTGGGCTATCGGTGGAGGATAGTCTTGATTGTTGTAGACAATGCATGATGATTAGGCAAATTAAAACTAATCACTGGAATGTGTCATTGAGTATGACGATTGAAAGAATACATTAACTTTATGTATTGATTGATGATGTGTATAATAATTGTTTATATGCATTGTGTGGTGTTGGAGGAGATAGGGGATGTACTCCACGGTTTAGGGGAAGATAGGGGATGGACCTCTAAACCGGGTGTTGTGTGGGAGGAGATAGGGGATGGACTCCGTAGATACAGCTTGTATGCTTATCTTTGGAAGTGTGATATAGTTTTTATACTTATCTGTTGATGTGTTGATATAGCTAGTATGCTTATCTATTGTGAAATGAGGAAATGTTTAATATGAGGTTCTGGACTATGGTTATGAATTGAGAATTGAAAAGGAATGGAAAAAGAAACTGTAATGTGTTATGAAAGAATGTAAAAGTGTTAACCATCTATCAAACTGTTAATCTTTTAGTCATTGTTCATAGCTGGTTTAGTGTATTTCTACTGGGCTGTTAGCTCACCCTATACGGGAATATCATTTTCAGGTACAGGTAGCATGCCACCTCCAAGGACATAGCTTGGGAGGCTAGAGGCGGACAGACTTTTGTTGTCTTTCCTTGTTTTGATGTATTACTTGTAGATTCAAGCCAAGGGCTTAATGTGTAATTGAGTTAGTACTCTCTTTTTGTAACCAAGTGATAACTTGGAAAGCTGTAAGCCCTTAGGGCATTTGCTATGTTGTTAACATGTAATATTTTTTGTAATGAATTACTCTGATGAATAGAAGGATGTTGATCTTTTATATATCAATGCATGTCAATATTGTGGGTTTAATGCTATTATTTTGAAGGCGTGACATATACCAGTACAAGGGGAAAAGTTAGTAGTGTTTATTGATGCGAGTGGAACTAGTTTGGGATGTGTGTCGATGCAGTATTAGAAGGTTGTATCTTATACCTCATGACAGTTAAAACCTCATGAGAGACGATACCCTACTCATTTTTGCGTTGAAAATGTGGCAACACTACTTGTTTGGGGAGCGCTTTGAGTTATATACAGATCACAAGAGTCTCAAATATCTTTTTTCTCAAAAAGAGTTGAACATGAGGCAATAGAGGTGGGTTGAATTCGTTAGTAGTTATGATTTGAGATCCTTTACTACCAGGGAAAAGGAAATGTGGTTGTAGATGCACTTAGTCGACAACATAGGATTATAGCTTCTTTGATGATTCAGGAATGGAAGTCCTTGGAGTTCGTTTCGATGCATGATGTTCAACCAATAGAGAATGTCAATAGGGCATACATTAGTAGTTTGACCGTGCAGCCGATGTTACTTGGTAAAGTTCGTTAGATGCAATATTTAGATGGGTTCCTCGTCAGTAAGCTCAATGACCTTGTAGTGGATTTGATCGATGATTGTCTTATTGATTGGTCTGTGGACTCAGATCGGGGATTGCAATTCAAGGGCAGGTTGTGTGTACCTAACATTGTTGAATTGAGGAAAGAGATTATAGATGATGCTAATAGGTCTCAATATACCATTCACCCTGATGGGACTAAGATGTATCACCACCTGAAGAAGACTTTTTGGTGGGAAGGTATGAAAAAAGACATATGAGAGTATGTTTCTCGATGCTATGTGTGTCAACAGGTTAAGGCGGAACACCAACGACCTTTTGGATTTTTGCAGCCTCTCGAGATCCCTACTTAGAAATGGAAGTACATCTCTATGTATTTCGTGGATGGATTGTCGCGGTCTAAGCGTGGCAATGAATCTATTTGGGTGATAATGGATCGACTCACCAAGTCTGCTCATTTTATTTCTATTAGTGTTCACCGAACTATGGAGAAACTGGCTAGGCTATATATTCAGGAGGTGGTGCGACTTCATGGCGCGCCAGTTTCTATAGTTTTGGATCGTGATCCATTGTTTGTAGGAGAGTTTTAGGAGAGTTTTCAACATGCTTTGGGTGCTAGGTTAGACCTGAGCATTGCTTATCATTCACAGACAGATGGACAAACTAAGCGGGTAAATCAGATCTTGGAAGATATGTTGAGAGTTTGTGTCCTCAATCTTGGTGGTAATTGGGAAGAACACTTGCCATTGGTGGAGTTTGCTTATAATAATAGTTATCACTCCAGTATCGGGATGGCACTGTTTGAGGCTTTGTATGGAAGGCCATGTCGATCACCTGCTTGTTGGATAGAAGTAGGAGATACGCCATTGTTAGGGCCAGAGTTGGTGAGATAAACCAAAGAGAATGTGAACATTATTCGGGAACGAATTAAGACTGCACAGAGTTGTCAGAAGAGTTACATTGATAGACAACATGAGGGGATTGAGTTAAATGTTAGAGATTTTGTGTTTTTGAAGGTCTCGTTGATGAAGGGTATAATGCGGTTCTGAAAGAAGGGAAAGTTGACACCTAGATTTGTGGGACCATACAAGATCACTGAGAAAATTAGTAATGTGGCTTACAAATTAGCTTTACCACCTACTTTAGCTATGATTCACAATATGTTCTATATATCTTTATTGCGGAAGTGTATGCAAGACCCTTTCCAAGTAGTATTTGTCACGACCCAACCCTAGAAGCTTAGGGTTGGAATCACAACTTACTAACTTATTCTATTCGTAGTAAATTAAAATGCGCAAGCGGAAATAAAAATAATTAAACAGGAAATTACTCCATTTTACTATTTTAATAAGAGAAAATACATTTATAGGGCTTTTATTGTTTTATTATTCAGTGATCAGCCCCGTGTAGAAACAAAATGGAGCAAAAATATATATATATATAAAAAAAAAAGACAAAATAGTGGTTTAACATCAATCCTCGTGCGGGTTCCATTACGTGAGGTTATGGGTTTCCCCTATATCTCGTCACCTGAAATGGTAACAGCTATAAGCACACAGCAGAGTGAGAAATATTATGCCAAGAGTATAGGGAATACAAAATAATCATGGATAGTTAATTAGGCCAAAACATTTACATAACTTAATTTGGTGAATAAATCATTTAAGTGACAGAAACTTAAATACATAAATTATATAAATAAATAACCATAATCACGGTACAAAATATAACAGAACAGTGGTCACAGAAGTGACAGTCAGAACAGAGGTCAATGGATCCATGACAAACAGTGGACCATAAAGTGGCCAAACAGAGACCAATGATTATTTAAGTCCCCCAAGGCGTGGGACTCCCATGGTGGTACTTACAAAACATCATTGTTTATAAGGTTATAGTCAAATATATACTAAAATTTAAACAAACATATCCATAGGTTTCATTTTAAACAAATAGAGTTTAGAAAATAACCCACGTAATTGAAATATTAATATAATTTATAAAACATAACTTGTATAAAATAAATTATGGTAAATCAAAACATTCGTAAAATATATTATGGTAACTCAATGTATAATATAACTCACCTTAATATTGACCCTTAACCTTACTTTCCACTATCACAACCTTCTTACTATAAGTTTCCTACTTTCAGTAACTTACGTACCCCTCTATCTTTTTTCCCTTCCATTTTCTTCCCACAAATTTGATCAACTCCTCCCCATAAATAGGGAGGTAAAAACATCATCAGGCCAACATGTGACCAGCTCAAATCCTTCTTTGGATTTGCTCATAACTCACCTTGGATTTGCTCATTGCTAACCATAGATTTATACTTATCTTAGTAAATGTTTATGGTAATTACACTTTTGCCCTATAGTAATTATACTTTTGCCCAGTTTTATGGCATAACTATATAAATAAATTAATCCATAATTAAATTACACTTTATCGTATATCAACAAAAAATTAATTATTTATTTTACTACCACACCCACTATTATTATTATTTTTATTATTGTATTATTATTATTGTTGTTATCAATATTATTATTTATACTCTTACTTTTATATTTATTTATTTACTAGCTTTAACTCTAATTTGGTCCAACTAGTATTATAATTTCATATTTTGTTAATTTGGCTTCAAATAATAATCCTTAATTAATCCCATATTTGATAATCCAATGCCAAATTAGATTTTATATTTATTATTATTTATTTAATAATATATTATTACATACACCTACAATTATATATAACTATAAATATTTTTAAGTAAACGCTTAGGGTGTCACAGTATCACCAGAAATGTTGGAGATTAGTGACGATTTAACATATGTGGTGCGACCGGTTACTATTTTAGACGGGATGTAAAGCAGTTGCGACGCAAGAAAGTGAACTTGGTGAAAGTGCAATGGAGCGATGATGAAAATGATATCACTTGGGAATTGTATGCACCCGGAATTTTTTGCTTAGTACTCACTCCTATCGAATCTCGGGACGAGATTTTTTCAGGTGTGTATATTATAGTGATCCTAATTTTTCTTAAGTCATTATTTATTATTATTATTATTATTACTTCTTTTTTTTTTGGCTTTATTCATTGTGCGATTTCATGAGAATTTAATGTGATATTTAGTTAATTCAATGTGTTAGTTAATTATATATAATTAATCTGAACATTTATATTTATATATTTTTATGTATATATATATAAAAAGAAAATAATTCATATAGATTTTATATAAGATATTTATATTTATATATGTTGTATTTAGAATGTATTTGGAAAATATAGTATAATAATATATATTAGGTTTAAGTGTGCAGCCCTTTAGGAAAAGAAAAAGAAAAAGAAAAAGAAAAAAGGCTTGCTGTGTGCGGTGGCAACAAGTCGAGAGAGGTAGACAGGAAAGAGAGGTGAGGAAGAGAGACAAAAATAAAAGGGGTTAGGGTTTTATTTTGGTAACTTCATTAATTTTTTGAATGATTCTTTGATCTTCAAAAATAATTATGAGTGTAAAACCTACTTTCCTTAATTTATGTTTATTTTGTTGTTTTTATTTATTTATTTATTTGATATTGGTTTGATATTGTATTTATATGAAGATGACGGGTTAATTTTAATATTTTGATTAGTTGTGTATGCAAGGTTTAGGGTTTTTATTTGTGCTTATTTTATGATTGTAATTACGCTCATGATTATATGAAATTAAAATAAATTAAGAACTTATAGATAAATTCCGAATACTATACTATGACTCTACGGATTATTGTTTTATTTGAGTGTTGGTGAGAAAGAGTGTATAAAAAAAAAGAGTGAGGATTATGAGATTATTTGAATGCCTTAGACTCGATATTGTTATGTTTGTTCTCATGAGTAGATGAGATGTTGTGTATATATATATTGTTGTCTCGTTCTTAGGAGTAGACGAGTGTTTTGATTTACGCGCATACATATATGTTAACCGTCCGGGGAGTGTAGGTCAAACTTGGGACGATATCCCCGTGCAATTTTGGTTTCCGAGCGATGTTAGGTATACAAAAGGCACATGAGATATATGTGTAGGTCAGAAGTGAAAGGCCGAAGTGGTGGAGTTAAGGTACAATAATTAAATATGAACTTATTGGTATAGTTTGAATTGTATTGATTTGTACATCTTGAAAAATAGTAAACGGCTTTGATAATTTGATAAATTATGAAATTTGGACAGAGACATGTATACGTAATTTTAGACAACTTTTGTATTTTAACTTTTTTATTAAAATGATTGATTAGAACTTATAATCGGATGATTTTGGTTATAATAGTTTTTATTCATTTTAGTAATACAGATTTTAGGTGTTGTTTTAACCCACAAAACGAACTCATTTTTATTGATTTTGCGTAAAATGAAGTAAAACATTATTCTGAACATTTTTTGTGTTTTAAACTTTTCCAAAAAGAAATCAGTTTAGAGCAGTTTCTTTTCGTTTTCAGTTTAAGAATTTTCGGTTAAATTCCGTCTAGGTTCTTCTATTAAGTTTTTCTCCCAACCTGTTCAGTTTTTACTAAATTCGTTCACATTGACTTTTAGAAAAATTGATTCTGTACAACTTTTATTCTTTGAGTTTTGATCAATTTGAATGATTTCATCATTAAGCGGTACGTTTTTATACTTATTTAGCAATTTACTTATAGTTAAATTATATTAACTTTATTTTTCCAGAATGGTGAGTCTTATTAATTTTTTTTGCAGGGCTGACCCACCATATTTTATTTTTTATTTTTTTGTATACTCAATTTATATTTAGTTGTGTATGGGCAAGAAACTAAATGCCACTGTATCTCGGGAAACTACCAATTTGTCTCGGTGCGGGTGGAACTATTTGTCTTGTCCCGTAACAAGAATTAAACGTATTTTTGTTTGTGTCTTGTGGACACGTGGGTATTAAATATTTGTACTCATACTAGTATATTTGTATACTGACCCGTTTTGTCTTTTGGCATCTTGGGTGCGTTCTATTTAAGCACAGCTGAGCTTCCTTTGCAGGATTAGTTGGAGCTACGGTGATGACGAAAAATAACTATAATTGTTGGACCTATCTCTTAGACTTCTTTGGTTTTCTTGAGTTTAGGATTAATATTAGTTTATACATTTATTATTTTTTTACGACCTTAGTATTTTAATAATTTGACATTGTGGGTTATTTTCTAATTTTATATTATTCACTATAAGAAAAAAACACTTTTAGTAATCAGCTTTCACATGCTCATAAATAGTTTACTTTCTACGACTAATTTTTTTTTGGTTGCGACTGAGTTACATTTTCGCGACCAACTATTATTTGGTAGCTAATAAATAACTTTTTGTGACCAGATCTGTATTATGGTCGCAAAAGGTAATATCGGGAGGGTGAAAACATTTTAGCGGGATCCCAAAACCTTTCGCGACCAGTAAATTGTGGTCACAAAAACGCAAAAGGGCATATTCTATAATGAAATTAGGTCATTTTGAATGTCTCTAAAGCTTTGCTTCCTCTCCTCCATCGTTGGCCCTCTTCCTCCCAATAGCCAGAGTTACTCTCTCTCTCTCTCTCTCTCGTCACTCTCTCACTCCCAACTGGCAACAAAACCCTAGCTTCCATCTCCATTCAATTTGTCCCTTGTTCTGCCTCCGCCACCAGTTCCGGTGCCTTGCCACTCTTGACCTCCAGTCTAGGTATGATTTGTGTGCTTTTAATTATTTTTTTTTCTTTTCCCCCAAAAGGCAGAGAGGGAGAGAGAAAGCAGAGAAAGAAAAATCAGACATTTGAAAGAGAGAGAGAAACCGTGTGGAAAAGTGAAGGATCTGAGTGATGGAGGCCTGATAGATTAGAAGGTGAGAGTGCTCACACTTCTTTGATCTTAACTCTGATTTCATTTTCTATATCTATATATATACATGTATGTATCTACATGTTTGTTTGTGTGTATATCAATGGTTGAGTCCCCATGGAGCTTTCCCAAAATGTTAGCTTTTTCTCTCTGATTACTATGTTTCAAGCTTTCTTCCAATCTTCTTTGAATTTTCAATCATGAATCCCTTCCCAACCCTTTTATGTCTCCTTCTTTCACCTCTTTGCATACTATTTTGGAATGGTGTAGTAGCTGCTCTCACCTCTAGAAAAGTTTTACTCTTTGTTTCTCTATATATACATATTTCTATACCTACATACATGGTGTTTGTATTGTAACTGATAAATGCTAGGATTCTAGAAAAAAATTTGTTTAATTTTGGGGTTTTTGTAAACTATTTAGTTTCTGCCTCTTAACTAGACAAATTGTAAAAATTTCAATTGAAATGCTTGATCTAAAAATTTCAATTTCAAAGTAACAATTTCACCAAATGTAATATACATGAAATGCCTTTCTTTCTCTTGCAAAGTAGCAATTGCAAGAGGAATTAGATAAGAACAAAATTGGCAATTGCAATTTGCTTAGGGTTGAATTGATATCTTGAAGAGGAATTAGATAAGTATTTTATGAACCCATTGTATTTTATAATTGTTTTACATAAACACTACTTCAATTTATCATAGAATTGGAGTGACCCCTGATTTTTTTTTATTTTTTATTTTTCTCCCCAGATGAGTTGGAAGGAAGGAATGACCCCTGATTGTATTGTTTTTTTTTCCCAACTGCAATTTATCTATGTTCCATAATTACTTTGTGTTTGATAGACGATGGTCTTGCTGGGCATACAAAACTTGTGCATAGAAGCTGTTTGAGGATTTGTCAAAGAGACTAATACTTTATTGGCTCCAAGGTTTGACATAGATATATATTTTGTTGTGGTATATGATTTGTTAGTAATTCTCCATATGACATAGATATAAGTTTTTAATTTTTTTGTTCTAATACTGCCTCACCTATAATAATTTTAATTAATTAATTTATTTTTTGGTGTAGAACTTTGTTTTTCTCCTTGAGTATTTGTTTTTTCCCTTTTATTTAGCTTTTCTCTTTGCTTTGCCAGACTGAGAAAGTATATGTTAATGTATATATGTTCTTTTCATGGACATCATTGATACTTTGCTGCTAGGTTTCTTTTATTTTTGTTAGTACTCCAAAATTTGTACATCTTGCCATGAATCGAATTGTTTTGTACTATTCTTACTACTTGAATTGATTTTTATTTAACTATATGATGTGCAAAATGCAGGAATGATGGGCTCTGAGAAAACAATTATTGGTAGAAAATTGATCACTTTTTTACTACTCTCAATTAGGAAATAACCTCCATTAATTCATGTACCATGCAATGTCCAAAAAAGAAAGAAAAACAAATGAATTCATGCACCTACAACTTATTTTTATTGCACTTTCAACTTTGGCATTGTTGCTTTTTATTGTAGTTGGTAGGCATTGGTCTTCATTGTACATGACCAATTTATTTGCCTACCCCCTATTGTCTTATATCTGTTGTTTTGTTCCGTTTCTGTTTCTTTTCTGGATTATTTTCTTATTTGACTGGAATTTATAAATTAATATTGAATTTATATTTGGCTGGCATTTTCTTGTTTTGTGACTTGATCTTCTACCAACTCATTAATATTGAATTCATACCTTTGAATGCTGACAATTTTCTGAAATAATGTTGGGTTTGAAGAAACTAAATTATGAGTTAATATTGATTAGTCTAGAATATTCTGATAACTGAGTTATTATTACAGGATTTCTTTTCATTGGTGCTAGAAGCCCCAGTTGTGAATGGAGACCTTTTGTCATGGGTTTGTATTCTAGACTTTTCTCTCTATGCTTCACTTTGAGTAGATTATTTTTCTTAATTTAAAAATTGTTTCAAATCTATAAAGAATATGAACTCTCTTGTCTATTCTTCTTTGATGAATGTTAAACAACCATATCCTAGGAAAATTAAAACTTTCTGGGTTAACCTTTTTTTTGGATAAATAACTTTCTGGGTAACTTTACTTGAAGTAGATTCTAGAAAGACATAGTGTAGATTATATAATCAAAGATACATATACACCTAAGGGAAAAGTAAAACTTACAATCATCCACCTTTTTTTTTTTTCCCCTTAAGGTAGTAAACATCATCCCTTATAATGTGGAGCAAAGTATTTGTTTTTAAAGCTTGTTTAATATATACTTGAGTGAGTTAGGCACCATGTTGAGTTGAGAAACATAACCAAATATGATCTATATTGTGTTTCATATTTTCTTAGGATACTTCGCATTTATAAATAATTATAACTAACCAAATTGAAGTCATGTTTATAGAATAAAACTTAAAAAGAATAAAAATGAAATAAAGAAATATTTACATAATGAATATTGCCTCTATTCAATGTTTAATTTGGTTGCCAAATCATGATGTGTAGATGGTATTTTAACTGTGAATTTTCCTAATTTGCTAGCATATTTTGCTGAAATGATTCCTGCACTTGAAAATTTGTTAGTATTGAAGTATGACCTTGTTATGTGTGGTTGTGTTCTAGTCAATCAGTCTTCTTCTTTCCAATTTTGTTTATTGACTTTTTCATTCACATATGTTATTTAAATAGATGTTCAAATCTGTTGTCTGTTACTAGGAGTATGTGGTTTGAAATGGTTAAAAGTGTATAAACAACAGCAGCCTATATAGCAGCAGCATATAAATAGCTCTTTAATTGTCCTTATTCTTGTAGAGTGTGGACATTACATTGTTTATAACATATGGATTGAAAGAAAAAACTACTATGGACTGGTTTTAATCTATTTAATGTATTGCTTTCCATGAATTGGTGAGGTTGAATTCATGGTTCCCACCACACAGGCACATACACAAAATGATAAAGCAATAAGCCAGATTTGTTGGTTCGTTTAATTTAAATTTTTTTTTTTTTTCCCATAATCAAATCCCATACAATGATAAGAAACATTTCAAAGTACTAGGAATCAAGCTATTGTGATCATATGATGTTCTAATCATATAATTCTAGGTACAATAGGTATCTGTCAAAAACACACACGAAAGGTAAGGAAAAAAATGATTTTAGGACTATTCAGGTGGCTTGTTTTTCTTGATACCTACTCTCACAAAGTATTCAAGGTTCTTTGAACATTTTTGAACTATACTTTTAGGTCATTGATTTCTATGAATTAGTGTTTGGTTGTTAGTTTTGAAAATTTTAAGACAAAAATGCAAAGCCACGCACTTATAGCTACTTAGTTTAAGCTGACTGACATATTGTCACTAATGGTTAATAGATCCCTTAATGTTCTTGAATTTTCAACTTTTAGTTATACTTAAAATAATTGAGGCCTAACTCTCTGTGTCTCACAACATAGGAAGAATAATAAATAGAGTATTAAATTCCAATAACCAGTGCTGTGAAAAGCGCGCCTAGGCACCAGGCGAGGCGAGGCGCACTGTTTGCGCCTGTACAGGTCCCAGGCGAGGCGACTTGAGGTAGGCTCACGCCTTAGCCGCGACTTGAGCCAGGCGATAGAGGTGCAAGGCACACGACTAGGCGCGCTTGATTTATTAGCAGCTAGATCTGATCTAATGGCTACGGGGGTGTGTTCGAATGGCTCTTAACCACAGAGGATAACAACTCATGTACAATATGACCAAATACGACTGAAATGAACCCTAATTTATGTCGTTTTTCCTCTCTCGCCTCCCCTTGGACTTCGACTTCGACTGGGCTGCTCGATTCGACTTCGACTTCGCATCGACTTCGACTTCGCAGGTATGCTTCGCCATCTTCTTCTTCTTCTCCTCTTCTGGTCTTCGACGGGGCTGTTTTTTTTGTTTTTTTTTTTTGCTTCGACCTCTTCTGGTCTTTTGATCTCACTCTCTCTCTCTCTCTCACTGTCCTCTTCTTCTTCTTCTCTTCTGGTCTTCGATTGGTTTTTTTTTTTTGCTTCGACCTCTTATGGTCTCACTCTCTCTCTCTCCTCTTCCCTTCTTCTTCTTTTTCTTCTTCTTATTCTTATGGCTTCGACTTTGACTCTTTTTTTTATTATTATTATTATTATTTTTTCAATTATGCATTTGAGTCTCTGTTAGGAAAAAAATAAAAAATAAATACAAATACAAAATAAAAAATAAATAAATACAAATACAAAATAAGGTGCTACTGGTCTGATTAATTAGGACAAAATAAGGTGCTACTGGTTTGAGTCTCTGATTCTGATTAATTAACTAAGAAAAATATACTGAAAAAAATTTATAAATAATTAATTATTCACAAATAATTAATTAATACAATGCTACTGGTCTTTTTTTTCCCTTTATCTGTTAGGGGAAAAAAATAAATTCTGATTCTAATTAATTAACTAAAAAAAATACAAATAATTAATTATTCACAAATAATTAATTAATACAATGTGCTGCTGGTCTTTTTTTTTTCTTTTATCTGTTAGGGGAAAAAAATGGATTCTGATTCTGATTAATTAACTAAAAAAAATACACTGAAAAAAAATTACAAATAATTAATTATTCACAAATAATTAATTAATACAATGTGCTATTGGTCTTTTTTTTCCTTTATCTTTTTTTTTTTTTCCTTTATGAATGATTAGTCTATGTTAATTTTCTTATTTTTTTACTAAGACTGTGTGCCTTACTTCAATAAAGCTCGCGCCTAGGCCCCGAGAGACTTTCAGCGCCTTAGTGCGCCTTGAGCCTTTAAAAACACTGCCAATAACATCCTAGGCACTCTTATAGTTTGCTTCTCAACTATTGTATGCAGTTAACAAATTGTCAAATAATTTGATAAATTACTTCAAAAAATATATTTTGCTTAAAGAAAAAGAAACTATTTGAGTTAGTTGATATTATTTGAATTTAGGAGTTTTGAAAATTAACTGTACCTGTTTCAGAGGGTCGCGAAATCTAAATCATGGCCTTAACAGACACAAAGAAATCATAAATGTTGTGACAATTCATTATGGCACAACAGAGAGATAAGTTTCAGTTTTTTCTTATAGTCTCTTCAGTCGCATTGGTGACAAACCACCCAAATTTGAACTAGTTGATATTATTTAAATATCTTTATTTATTTGTATATTCAATTCTCATAAGACTAATAAAGATTTGAATACATACATATATACCCACTCATAAAGATTGCATACATATATGTATACCCAGACTTAATGCATTTTTGCAAGCTTAACTTGTTCTATATTTTTTAAATGTTGATTAATTTTATTGAATGTAATTAGTAGGTTGAGTTAATTTATACGTAGTCAAGAGGATTACAACCAAATTTATAATGGTAGAGAAACCCTAGTTCTACTAGGAAATAACTATAATAACCCAATCCTAAGTGTAAGAACTCCAGTTAGAATTGACATTGGGAAAAATGCCTTCTAGCTTTTTAAGTTTCTTGTGACTCATTTGAATATTTCTACATGTTTTCTGTCATGAAAATTAATAATTGTTTCTAAAAACTTTGATGATAGTTGCCACCATCAATGAAGCATTCTCTAGTTAGATTAATTCCCTATTTTCTTTGGTGGTTTTTTTTTTTTTTTTCTTTTAATTGTGCAATAAGACTGTGTGATTGCTAGTTTTGGAGTGGAGTTCGATCCATAGATTTTTACAAAATTAAAATAGAAATGTAAGCAAAAATATTATTATTAACAACGCTTTCTTCATTTATTTATTTATTTTTATTTTTTTTATTGCAGATAGCTAGAGCGTAGTCATGCGTATTTATGGACCTGAGTTTGTCGGTGCATTAATTCTAAGTTGTGCTTATACATGGAGTTTTTGCTATACTTTGCATCGGACAAATATGACATACATTTGAAATCTTTGATAGTTTTGTTAAATATGTTTTTGATGTGGTGAATTCATTGTAAACTAAAAAGATGGATGGTTATTTTGGGCATGTTCATGTTGACAGGTGGTAGTAATTAGATAGATTAACTACTATTTTGACTTTATAATTGATGATTTTTTGTTTTTAGATTGGATTGTTGATGGATTGGTTTGTTGAAATTGATTGGCATTAATTGTAAATGTATTACAGGCAAGGTTCTAAAATGCGGTTGCGGTGGCTGTAACGGTAGCGGTGGTGCGGTTGTGGTTGCAGGGTGTAATGGTCATAGCGTAACGGTTGCGGTAACCGAAATCGTGAATTTTTTTATTTTTCGCACAATTTGAAAAAAAAACATACCGATACACATTTTTTTTTTTTTCATAATCATATTTATTGGGTTATAAATAAATATTGATCAATTTTTGTAAATTTTTAGTATAATCTAATATATTTCACATTTTTAAATAACTATAAACTGAGTTTTTTACATTTTATTTTAATAATTAATGATTTTATATGTCATAAATCCATATTACGTTTGTAGCAAATTTTTTTTTTATTGGAGTTAGATGTATAAAATTATTTTTTTAATTAATATGCTTTGTGGAAGTATATGCAAATTTTAATTTGAATAGTTTTAAAAAATAAATTATATATTTTAACAAATCAATAACATGTTCTTCATCGTCCTTCTTTTCTCTCTATTTCTTACTCTTCCATCTTCCTTTTCATCTTCCCTCTTCTCTCTCTATTCCTCTTCCCCCATTTTTAGTTTTTATTTTTTTTTAAAAGAACAGTTTGGAACCGTTATGTTACGGTGCATAACAAGCCGATACGACACCATTACGACCGTTATGGCAGCCACTACGACCAACACACCTGTAAATCTCAATCACATCGCAAAAGCAGCCGTAACGGATGGCGGTAACCACCATAACCTTTACATAACAGCGTTACGTAATGGTTGTGACCGTTTTTTTAAAACCTTGATTACAGGCATTCAAAAAAATTAGCATTACATTTAAATTTTTTTTTTTTGAAATTAAAAGCTTTTTTGCGACCAATAACATTTTAGTCGCTGTAGGTCATTGAGAAAGGTTCTAGGAATAACTATTGGTGATCACTACTATGGTCACTAAAACATAGACTCTCAGCGACCAACTTAATTTGTGGTCGCCAAAAATATCAATTTTTGTAACCAGTTTTTTTTGTTACAAATGATCAATCTTTAACAAATTTTATCCTTTTTGCAATCAAAATATATGGTTGCTAATGGTAAGTTTCAGCGACCAACTTCAATTATGGTCACCAAAAACCTTATGTGACGGGACTTTTGGCGACGAAATGGTGACCAACTTTTTTTGGTCGCTAAAAACTATTAATGACCGGATATCAATTTTCTGCGATCAAAAAGTTGGTCGCTAAAAGTGTTATTTCTTGTAGTGATTTAAGTTATTTTTGCTAGTTGTTATTACTTTAATGTTGGAGGTATTGGATAATTATGAATCTATGATGGATAGTTTGGGTTGGCGTTTTGTTAGTTTTTATTTTATTTTATCTCTTGTACTCTTTTGAGCATGAAAATTTACTTAAATCTTATGGGACAAGAACTGTTAGATTTTGTTTCACCCCTAAGATTTGGATGATAAAATATAGATTGAGATTTAGTCTTAATTTAATATTTAATTGTCCAAATTTTGGAGCGTGACAGCCCTGTTGGTAAAGCTGTGGGAAATTGCTTATAGCTTATGCCTAAACAGCTTATAGCTTATAACTTTCAGGTTAAGCTGATTTCTAGCTTATTCTTAAAGCATCTCCTGCCTCACTCAAAGAATAAGCTAATTTTTGACTTTCAAAAAGCTATAAGTTATAAGCTATAAGCTAAACCAAACACATCAAAATAGCTTAAATTAAGCTGAAAGCTGGAATAAGCTGATTATAAGCTGTGCCAAACAGGCACATAACATACATTGGTATACTAGTTAGTATACCAATTGGTGCATGTAGCATCACTGCTAAAATATGCTACTTATTTCATACCACATAAATAACTTAAAATTTATCATTTTAAGTAATGCATTTATTATTTTATTTTTTAAAAAGTTAAATTAAATAGATTTATTTTTTTCGAGCAATTTGCATTACTTATTTATTCATATGTAAAAAATTATTATTTTATCTTTTCTCAATCATATATTATTCTTAAATTTTTGTTTTTATTTTTGAGTCATTAAACTTCTAATCGCCTCACAACAAATTAAAATTAGTTAATAGGGAATGAAAGATCAAGAAATCATTTAAGAATAATAAACAATTCAAATAATTTGTCATTTCTTACACTTAAAATTAAAATTAATCTTTACTTGAATGGAGAAATTATTTTAGAATAATAAAATATTCATTAATTTATTATGTATGATACTTAAAATCTATTTCTCTATCTTTATTTATCTCATTTAAACTATTTTTATTAAATAAGATCTTAAAATTTATTTATCACCTTCATCAATGGTTGCATTTTTATTTTATTTTTTGTTTATAAAAGTTCAAAAACTTGTTATGGAAAAAAATAGTCAGAAAATTACATTTATATTCTTAAAAAATTATGAAAAATAAATAATAATTTCATATATATTTGGTAAATTAAATTAAATTTATATATTTTTTCTTTAGAAAGTGTTTTAATTTGTTGTGCGTTTAAATTAGTATTAGAGTATGATTTCTTAGTCTTATTAATAAAATTATATGAGTGTTAGATATACAGAAGAAATAAAATTAGATAATTTAAATAATAATACTTCTCTATAAATAATAATAGAACAAAATAAAGGTGAGAAATTAAAAAATAAAGTAAAAATTTAACCATTAATGAATGTGATAAATTAATTTTAAGATTTATTTTAATAAAAATAGTTTAAATGAGAAAAATAAAGATGAAGGAATATATTTTAAGTATCATATAACAAATTAATTGAGTATTTTAGTATTCTAAAATAATTTCTCCATTTAAGTAAAAATTAATTTTATTTTTAGGTGTAAGAAATGAGAAATTGTTTGAATTGTTTATTATTCTCAAATGATTTCTTGGTCTTTCATTCCCCATTAACTAATTTTAATTTATTGTAAAGCGATTAATTTTTTTTTTTTACTTCTATATTTTTTTTTAATCATGTAAGAATAACTTGTGTTTTTTTTTTTTTTTTTTTTTTTTTTAAATATGCATCGACTAGAAATTTAATGACTCAAAGATAAAAATTAAAAAGTGTTAATAATATCTTAACAATTTATGGATAAATAATTTTCTTACATATGAATAGATAAGTAGGACAAATTGCTAAGAAAAAATATTAATCCATTTGTTTCAACTTATAAAAAATAAAAAATAAATTTAAATAACCAACACATTAATTAAAATTAATAAATATTTCGTTATTTTTATAGTGTGAAATAAGTCTTATAAGTATTGTATTAATTATTAGGGTCTTATATTAAACTATTAGGGTGTTAAGTTGAAATATACATGGATTTTTAATAATATAATGCAAAATGTCAAGGAGGTGAGGGGAAATTTTCATTAAAATAGCTTATTAGTTCAAAGGGGCAATAGTCATTTTGGATAGAAAAGTAACGGCATTTGTGCTAATTAACGGATTGGGGAAATCTTAATATTATCAGCAAAATTAGGGGAGGAGATCCCTGTATTTGTTAAAAATTTCAAAGGAGGTAAGTGTAATTTATCCAAAAAAAATAATTAACCCTACCTATGGCCTCGTTTGGAAACTTGATTATTTTACTTGGCTTTTTAGTTATTTTATGGGATGAAAAAAATTGTGTTTTGAATGATTTGTGAATTTTTTTTTATAATTAAATAGATGGTGTGAGAGAAAAAATAATTAATTAATTTGTAAAATGTGGTATTTCGTTTTATTGGCTATTTTAACATTTTTTTTATTTTTATTGACTATTTTAGCCAAAATCTAAGTTGCCAAACAACTTACACCAATCTTCATTTAATTAGTCCTACGGATGGAAAAAAAAAATGATGTTATCCTATCTTTCAAAATTTATTTCGTTTCATGGATTATTCTTATAATTTTTCTTTTTTACTTTCTTTATTCTATTTTTTTTTTCATTTTCATTTTTTCAAAGACTTTATTTTTTTCTTTTTTTTTTTCTCTTTTAAGTAGGTTTTTCTAAGCAAAAACCTATTTTATTATGTTCTTGTTTTCGTTTTTCATTTTTATTTTGTGTTTTCGAAAACAAAATGAGAAGTTTAAAATTACTTCTCGTTTTAATTATAGAATAAAACATTTGGCATATGGGGCTAGTGCTCATTTGGACGCATCCATTCTACAACTATTAATTATATATTCTTTTGTAAATAATAAATTATAGTTTTACCAATAGATATCCTGGGTTTTCGTAAAAATATACTCCTTCCACCTCAAAATATTAATTCTTTTTGAAAAATTTAACTTTTTTTTTATAGTACAATTATTACACTTCAAAAATATTAACTTTTCAAAACTACCCTTTGGTATTACAATAGTCGTAATTATACATTATGCATATTAAGGTTGATGAATTTAAAAAAAAAAAAAGATAAAATAGAAAATTCATGTTATTTTAGTCATTGATTTTTGAAAATGGATTAATATTTTGAGACAACAAAAAAGGGAATAAGGGATTAATATTTTGGAACGGATGGAGTAATAATTATTGGAATTTGGATCAAAATAGTAAAAATTTGAATTTTAAAGACTAAAATAAGAAAATAAAATTCTCTAAAGATAAAAAAAATAAAAATAAAAAAGAAGAAGAAAAGAAATCATGATTTAGGAGGTAATGTAATTTACACAATAGATTATTAGACAGGTGTATGCATTTCGTGCCAAAAAAAAAATAAAAAATGATCGGTATAAATTATCAAAATAAGATTTATAACGAGCCCAATGGATCAAATTGAACTATTCAATCTAAACTAAAGATAATGAGAAATTTAGTCAAAATCCTTTCATTAGACCCTTATTTGGTGAAAAAGACAACTCAATTTATTTTCTTCATAAACCCCCAAGGAGAAAACACATAATTGAGTAAAATATATTTTTTCTTTCTTGAATAATATTGCCAGAGTAACATGTTACTGTGAGACATAGTAACATATTACTGTCAAATAAAATAATTGTCAAACAGAGTAACATATTACTGTTACTATTTACATCAATTTCAACGGTGATAATTTTTTTTAAAAAAAAATTCATAGTAAAGATGGATCTTATTTGATAGATCTTAATGAGAGAATTCTAAAAATATTAATTTTATTAAAAACTGACATCTACATCAAAAGTTATATTATTTTTAAGTTTAATATTTTAATAATAGTGATATTTGTTGAACTTTTAAAAAAAAAAAAAATTATACTTATCCTTAATGCATTAAAATTTTATTATGAGAGGGTTTGATCAAATCCCCTAACTTAATCTCTTTTTTAAATAAAGAATAATAACAGAGATATTCATTTTTATTACATTTTCTATTCTCTATTCACAATGACACCATTATGATGGGTGGACTTCACTCTTATTATGAGTAAATAGTAAAAAATGCTCCTAATATTTTATAGTCGAACTTAAAAATAAAAAAAAAATAAAAAAATAATGTGCCCAAAAAAGTAGTTAATTTACAGAGTTTAAGTAGGCTTCCAATAATGTTGTCTCCCCCGCCAATTGCGACCTACTTCTTCCCCAACTTATTACTTCCCCATGTCTATATGCTGTGGCTCAAAGAGGCAAAAAAAGGTTTTTAGCTTTTTTATTTTATTTTTTGCTTTACAAAGGAAAAGAAAAAGGAGGAAGAAGAAGAAGAGTCATTTGTAACCGACAACATCCACTTTTGCTTCTTGAATAGTAAGGTGGTTAACTTAAATCCATTGCAACAATTTAAAGTAGAACTTCTAGAAGGTTAATAGTTTCAATCTTTTAATGTCTATGAATCTTATTTTTCGTATATTTATTATGACTTTTCTTTCGCACTTCAAAAATTTATTTGTATTAATTAATTATATGTTGTATCTTGGTCATTATAATTATAATTATAATTCATTAAATTTTATTCTAATATATATATATTTAAAAACAAAATATTTTAATTGTCAAGACTGTTATTATTTTATTTTTAACATTCAAATTTGACATTTAAATTGCTATAATTTTAGGACCAAAATTTTGATCTTATGGCACGATTATTTTTTTATTTTTTATAAAATACATATTAGTCGTATTTTCAAACTTTTGTCCCTTAAAAGATCTTTTTTTTCTTTACTGTTTTTTACTTTTCCGGATAGGCCATTTTGTGAAAAATTGACCTCTTAATTTTTTTCAACAAACTTTTGGAAACAAAAAAATTAAATCTCTAAAACCCTTAATATATTGTAGTGATAACTTGTGTTGTGACATTCTTATATACCTTCATTTGTTCAGAAAACCATTAGATACTCAAAGTATAATGTAACATTGTAATTGGATTATTGTTTACTTAATAAAAAATGAGTCCACATGTCTTACTTGGGCAATTTTTCATTATATAATTAGTTCAAAACAATGTTATATGAGACTTCAGACTACTAAATTAACTACTCATTCATTCTTGTATCACGGAGGTTTACCCGGTTGTTAAATTCAGAACCCCAAAATTAATTAAAATGCATACAAATTAGCCCTAACATCCAATTTAAAAATTTTGAAAGAAAAAAAAAGAAAAAAAGTTGACTAAGGTGGGAGAGTGTCAAATTTGAACTCCATACAAACGTTTGCACGTGATTACGTACAAACTTCAACAAATTTGTGACATTATTTTATATATAGTGTTATCAATCAATAAAATAATATAAATTAAATAAAATAGACATTTCTTATTTTCTATTGATTCATTCATGTAGCACAGAATAAAAAAATTTATCACTAATTGATGAAACTGGTGTTACACCTAATGGCTTCGTTTGAGAAGTAGGTTGATTTTTTGCTTTTTAAATTTTTTGAATATTTTAATTTATGGTTAAAAACTCTTGTTTGGATTGGATTTTTTGATTTTTTTAATTTTTGTGAGAGAAAGAATGAAATAATTATAATTTAAATGTGATATTTTATTTTATTAATTTTTTAACTTAATTTGTTTTTTTGACTATTTTAAACTGCTAGTCCCATGCCACAAGGGCAATATTTACTAGTAATTTATTTTTGTATCTGTAACATTTCACAACCAAAAACTAACCTTTCGCCACCTCAATGAAATCAACAACACGCAAATTAAATAAATAAATAAATACTGCAAAACTGGATTCTTGTACAGAATTTCGTTTTTCTTTCCTTTTGTAAGTTACATAAATAAATTCATCTTTTGAGACTTGTTTTCATTGACTCCACCTCAATATAAAACAAAAAAAATAAAATAAAATAAAAAACAAAACCAAAAACAAAGAATATATATAGATATATATGGATGTGAAATTAACAATCCCATGCAAGTGGATCCATAGGATTCACATTGCAATACATTCCACAAGGCAAAAGTGCAGACTCCACAAACTCAAAATCAAAGTTAGAACTCTCCATCAATGAAGTACCCATGTTTTGGCCACTGCTTATTGATTCATTCACTTTATCAGCTTCCCCTTCACAACCCTTTTCTTGCTGTGGATGTTGTTGCTCTTGTAGTTGCATTACCATCTCTCCTCTTGTCGGATCGAAGTGTTCTAAATCACTACCCCACATGGAATTCTCATCAATGCACCCGAACCCATATAGATTATTCATCGAAGAAGATGGACCAGTTGTCGTTTCCATTGAAGATCGAGTACCAAATGGCATGGGACCATCTGTCTCGCTTCCTGTGCAACCCTTTGTCCCGTATTGACGTGATAGCATGAGAAAGGTATGAGACAGATGATCCGTGCTATTAGCAAACTCCATCAAAGAATGCCCGCTTTGATTTCTTGTTGTCGGAGCGAAACTAGGGCTTTGGTATTCATGCAATGAGATTGGAATATGGTTGATAGAGTTAGTATCAGAAGGTGGTACTAGGGTTACAAGAGGTGTTTTCATATCATTGGTCTGTGAAGTAGTTATGGAGAAAACTGAGGTGTTTTGTTGGTGGTGGGTATGAGGGAGTACTTTGTTTGCTGTTCTGTTGCTTGAAGAGAGGAGATTGTGAGTGTTTGGATCTAAGCCTTGTGCAATGAGCTTTTTCTTGATGCATGAGTTCCAAAAGTTCTTCACTTCATTGTCTGTTCTTCCAGGCAAGTGTTTGGCAATCTGAGCCCATCTGTTGCCTAGGATCCTATGAACATCAATGATGATTCTCTCTTCTTGTTCAGTAAAAGTACCCCTCTTGAGATCTGGCCTCAAGTAATTTATCCACCTTAATCTACAACTCTTTCCACACCTTTGCAAGCCTGCAATTAATATCTCAAGATCAAAACGAAAAAAAAAAAAAAAATTTTGATTTAAAAGCAACGAGGAGAAAATTATCTGGGTAAGTCCAATTCTACTATGAACATAAAATATATATATGAATGGACAATATCTTATAAAATTTGCTGGTGATATCTGCATCTAAACAATCTTGTCCATTCATATATATTTTGTGATCTATTCTGTAACTAATTTTTACAACTTTTTTCCACACTCTTAAAGACCTGCAATATATCTCAGGATCGACAAAACTCATATTGATTTAAAAGTAAGAAAACCATCATATTTAGTCTCTACTGCTACAAACAAAGAAACTAACCAAGACTTTACATAATTTGTTGGCGAAGCTCACATCTAAACAATCTTGTCTATTCATATGCATTCTGTGATCATAGATATGTTGTGTGATTGACTTTTGTATGTTTAGAGTTATTCGGGTTAGTCCGCCTCCCATTTTCCTTCCAATGCATGGTGTGAAGGCAGCAGAGTTCTTGGAAGGACAATGAAGTGTGTGTATATATACATATAGATAGATAATAAGAGAAGAATTAAAATTGAAATTGTACAAACCTGCTAGTTTAGGAACAGAACTCCAACAGCCATGCCCATGAGTGGTGATATGTCTGATGAGCTTCTCATCTTCCTCAGGAGACCACAGACCTCTCTTAACTTTCTGTTTGCTGCAACAATGGTGGCCCATCTCATCAGTCCTCCACTGCCCACTTGCTTAATACCACAACTCATTGTTTATATATTGTGTCCCTTTTATTTCCTTCTCCAATTAATCATAGGAAAATATTACACCTCTTTTTCTACATACATAAAAGTCTTTCTAAATTTCCAGCTTTGTTATACGTGTGCCATAGATGAAGTGTACTTATTTTATACTATCAGCATAGTTACAAACATTAAGAGAGAGAGAGAGAGATATGTCGGAAATTAACTTGGGGTGTACTCATGAGAGGACCACAGTTCCATTGAGTGTTCTGGCAGCTTCCAACCCTTTGTCTTGGTAAAATTATTAGGTAGTCCGGGTATCACATGATATTATTTTTGTGATATTTTTGACGAATGAAAAATTATAAAATATATTAGGTGTATCATCTCTTATCGTTCAATTATCTGATGAAGACCGATCAATACCGTTTCACTTGTAAAATTTTCAATTATGTTATTGTTTGAAAGTACACAAAAACAATAAAACATACTGGTCCAATTAACTTTGTCTTTAACCATTGTTCTCAACTTGATTAACACTCTTCTCTAATCAAAAGAAGAAAAAATATCTCAAATCATAGTCTATTGACATATTTGCACAAAATCAGACCATTTCAATAAGCTAACATCTTTAAGCTATCTTGAAAACACATAAAAATCAACAAATTAAAAAGTATTATATGTTTTTCACAGCTTTAGACCCAAATATCCTAGCAGCAAATAGCCAATGGTCATCTACTACACCATACTCACATGAGCTTATACTTGGTCTAAAAGAGTATTGAATACACCACTACTAGTGGGTAATGCTTAAAAGAGTCTTGAATACACTATTATTTGTGAATAATGCTTAAAAAGAGTCTTGAATACACTAATATCATATGATGTATATGTAATGCATGTGTGCGCTTTTGTATATATTGATGCGATATAAGGCAATTATTAAGGGTTATTTTGGGAAGATGATTAAAAAATTATCTTTCAATTTTTAACCCTTTTTGAATCATATCATCTCTCATAACTTTTACACGCTTTTTTTAAAAAAAGTTCAAAAAAATCAAAAAGTCAACTTTTAACTATCTTTCCAAAACAACGTTAAGTTGTCGTTTGGCCAAAAAAATGTAGTTGACTTTTTAGATTTGAGATTTTTTATTAGCTGGGGACTAAAAAGTTCGTTTGGATTGGCTTTTTTGATTTTTTTGACTTTTGTGAGAGAAAAAGTGCGATAATTATAGTTTGAATGTAACATTTTGTCTTATTGACTGTTTAGCCTATTTTTTCTTTTAGTAGCTAATTTAATTTTGGCAATTAGATTAAAAGTCAGCTTATTAACTTTTGGTTTTTTTAAGTTATATCACTTCTCTACTTTTTGTATATTTTTTTTTAAAAAAAAATAAAGCTAAAAAAAGTCAAAAATATAACTTTTAACCTATTTTTCAAAATAGGCTATAGCCAAACAAAGCATAAGGGTTTGTTTGGGAAGTGCTAAATTAGTATATGTTTTTGGCTTTTTATAAATAAAAAAAAAATATTTGTGAAATGTGAGTTGGGGTTGAGGTTGAGGTGATGTGACCCAAATAAGATGATGTGTTAAAATAACATGTGCTATTTTTGCACATGCCAAACAACACCTAAAGCTATGTTTGGGAAGTTTGTTTGCAACTAAATAAGCACAAAAAGATCAAATAAATTAAATAAGCCAATAAGATAAAATGTTACATCTAAACCGTAATCATTTCACTTTTTCTCTCATAACCATCACATCTAAACCAAAAAAAGTCAAAAGTTCTTTCCAAACGAATCTTCTCAAACGAAGGCTAAGCATGTTCATCATATAAATACATAAGTGACTCAAATCATTAAGTCGATTTGGGGTTTAATTCAAATAGTCATAAGAGACGCTTAAGTATCAACAATGTGTTAACAGAGAAGTCTGCTGTAGTAATCTAACTCTACTAATCGGCTAACATCTTACAACAAAATAATAATAATAATAAATAAATAAATAGAGACACCCTATTTTAAAATGGTAAGTTTAATTGCAACTACTAATTTTGTATATTTTTTTCTTCTACATCATTACTCTAGTTTGTAGTATGTAGGCAATGTAATCATTCATTTACATTTGAGGGAAAGACATATCTTTAGGGTTGGAGATTTGAACAATAACTTGGCCTTTTAGGGGAAGACCTAATGATTTTGCAGACAACCCCACCATATCATTTGTATCCAAATTGAAAACACTACACCTTATGCTCACATATATCTCTCACTCCAAATATTCATGAAATCGTTAGTATCTTGTCGGTCGCCCAATATGTGAATTGTTTTTGGTGTATGAAAAATTGAATTCCTCAATGCTAGATCTTGTTAAGCATTATCTAATAAGTGATCGTTTTGTTTTCTTTGAGATTATGATGCACCTTTAACTGTAGTGTGCGATAATAATGAAAGATTATGATAAAAGCTATAATAAAGTCCATGATGGAAAGGACTCCTAAAAATAACAAACTATTTTGTTTAGAAAATTGATTATTTTAATAGGTTATTATGATTTTTGGCAATTTTAATAGATTAAAGTTTTTGTATTTAGAGAGATGGTGGAATTGTTTTGTTTTGTAGTTGGATGTGATGTTTATGAGAGAAAAAATGAAATGATTATAAATTTGATATAATATTTTGTTTTTTTAATTATTTTAACTTATTTGATCTTTTTGTAAATTTTAACCTAAAAAATGCTAAAACTCAACTTGCCAAACAGGGCCATATAGTGGCTAAACTCGCTGCTCTCACACATATTCTACAATTAATATAGCTTCCAAGTTCGTTTTCCGAATTGATATGTCATAGATTTCAAGCTTCAATTACACACTAGCTTCTACAGATTTCTAGAGTCTTGAACAAATGGAAATAGAAATTTCCCATTAACTTGTATGAATCACACTACGACGAATTTTGACTTTTATGATGAATTACTATCTTTTTGGAATCAAAATTTTCATCAAAATAAATTTTTTTGGTACTAAATTGTTCTATTTTTTAGTGACATTTTAAAATTTTATCTTTTTTTTTACTTATACTTTTCAAGACGTCCTTTTGGCGACGACTCTCGTGATAGTAAGTATTAATTCCATAATATTTTTTGAACAAAATTTATTTTTAAGAATAAAAAAAAGATTAATCTTTAAAATTCTTTATTGGTGATGATTGGTTGAACATTAGTGATTAATTATTATCTTTTTGGTATCAAATTTTTTGTCTCAAACAATAAACCATGTTGAGATCAAATAATTTTATCCCTAAAAATCTATTTGTTATTGACATTTTCAAAATTTTATCGCTAAAAGCCTTATTTTTAACATTTCAGGGCGACCTTTTGGCTACTATCCTCACGACGATAGAAATTAGTCCCTAAATATCTTTTGCAACAAAATTTTCACTTTTAGAGATCAAAAAAATTTGTCTCTAAAACTCTTATATGTTGTACTGTCAGATGGTGAAAATATCATAAAATTAACAAATAATTAAATAAGTTAAAAACACAAGAAATTGTTTGTCAAAAAATTCTTTGAATATGTTTGGTTTGATTTTTAGAAATTTATTTTTAATTTTTTTTAAAAATTAAAAATTAATTTGGTTAAGAAATAAAAACTAAAAAATAATTATTATTTTTATATAATTTTATCTTTTGAGTGGTTAGAAATAATTTTTACAAATTAAATATATTTTTTCATATTTATTTTTATTAAATTAGTTTTTTTTTTTTTTTAATTCTGAATTTTTTTTTCTAAACAACAAATTAAACATGGTTCCAAAAACTTAATTTTTTTTCCATTTAACATAATTCTTTTGTAAATTTTGTTGATTTATCAAAGGGATTTCAGCAGGGGTAATATCGTCTATCAATTTATATTTTGGTGATGTCAGCTAACCATTCTTAACGTTTAGTTAACGGTAGGGGTTAAATTGTTATGCGAATATAAACCTCGGGAGGCAGGATGTAATTTCTGAAACTTCAGGAGAGAATCTGTAATTTAGTTAAATTTCAAGAGAGGTGTAGGTAATTTGCCTAAATTATATGAATCACACTATGACGAATTTTGACTTTTATGATGAATTACTATCTTTTTGAAATCAAAATTTTCATCATTAAAATAAATTTTTTGGTACCAAATTGTTCTATTTTTTAGTGACATTTTCAAAATTTTATCTCTGTTTTTACTTATGCTTTTCAAGACGGCTTTTTAGCGACGACTCTCACGATGGTAAGTATTAGTTCCATAATATTTTTTGAACAAAATTTATCTTTAAAATTCTTATATATTGTAATGTTATTTATATTTATTCATTAAAATTAAAAAAATTCATGACCATAAATCAAAATTACATAAATATTATTACCATGCCATTCTATATGATTTTTTCTGTGAAAACAACTATACATGAATGGTGCCACATCTTTACTTTACTTCACTCAACCGTTGCTTGAGAGAGTCAATTTCTTGGTGTCAACGAAGATGGTGATGATTGGTTGTGTCTACTTTCTTGATTTCCACCTTCCCATTTCCTCCTATTCTTTCTTTCTTTCTGTTTAAAAAATAAAAAAATTACTACACTACTTTTCATTGAATTTTCTAGGCAACTTTCTTTTCCTTTCTTTTTGTTTCTTTTGGAGGAAATCACGTATAAAAGCAAATTAATAAAGCCTCAAAGGGACACACACATAATTAAAACAAACCAAATCTTTCCCAAATGTCAATTTGATTTCCCTCCCCCAATCATCACTTTTTGCTTTGTGCAAATTGAAATATTTTTTTCTCGTCAACTCGACTCTTAAAGCATTTCCTGTGATTGATGTCAAAATTAACTTTTTATAACTTTAATAGTATAAATATTATTTGATGTATTTTCTCACAAAATATCAAATGAAAATGTTATTTATAACCCCGTCATGAGATAGGTATAGGTAGACAACACAAAATTGTCGAAATTTAGCAAGAGCTTTGGCACGCCGTTGAATTTAATTTTTTTTTTAATTGCAAAAATTTAAATTTACAAGCATTAGACAATGCTATTGAATAAATGAGTGAGTTTTTACATTTTTTTTCCCCAAAAGATTCAAAGGTAGTAAAGTTTACATTAATGAATGTATATGAGATTTATACCTTTATATCTAATGATAAAAAAGAAAAAAGAAAAAATCTATTTCTGCATAATATTTTTCTTTAAAAAATATCACTTGGATTTGATGGATTTCATCCATCATGTGTTGCATTTTCTCTTGACTAAAATTTTTTCTTGGGAATGAGTTTTTTTACCAAATATAGATAGATTTCTTTCAATTTGTGTGGCCTAAATTAATGAACATTATTAGATTGTTTTAATTTTTTTTTTCAAAAGTTGAGGTGGTGGTGTGGTGGGGGGCATATATTATGTTTTGAAAGAATAAAATGTGTCATGATTATCTCGTGTTTCTAATATATATTATTAATGTTGCCGACGATTTAATGATTATCTCTTTTAATCTCTTTTATCATTTTCTATATTTCAAAAGCCAAACAAGCTTGATTATCCCCACTTGTCAAGTTACCTATATGCACTAATAGCTCATTCTTACCTCTCTCTTTCTCTCCTCTCTCTCCCATATATGTTTGTGTCCTATGTTGAGATTACTTGAGTAGCTTCCTTCCATATTGAATAGGAGAATTGCAAATAAGTAAAATAAAATATAAAAAAAATTAAATAAATGTGCAGTTTAAATTTAGAGTTGAGCTGCCCGAATTGGAGGTTCAATCTCCTAGAACTGGATGCTCTCCATTTCGATACTTTTTTGTATATCAATGGTTTAAATTTGTCCACGTACTTACAAATTCAATATTAGATTAAAAAGGATAAATTACAAATGTATCTCTTGAGATTTGATTAAAATACAAATTGCCCTCTGCAGTTCTGGAAATTACATTCCACCTTCTGAGATTTTTAATTTCATAACAAATCGCTCATTTTATTAATAAATCATAAAGTCAATTAACAGTTTTTAATGATGTGATAAATATGTTTCAATTAATAATTTAGGTAATTTTATTATTGTATAGGAGAGCAATTATGAATTTCTTTTTTTTAGATAATTCTGTTAGATAAAAAATTTTAACAATAATGTATTTATAATTTTTCAAACTATAAAGGGCAATCTGTACTTTAAACAAATTTCAGGGGATGTATTTGTAATTTACCAGATTAAAAAATATTTTAAAAAATGGATCCAATATTTAATGGGTAAATAAGTACTCCCTCCGTCCCAAAATATTAGTCCCTTATTCTATTTTTCATTGTCCCAAAATATTAGTTCCTCTTCAAAAATCAAGTACAAAAATAATATAAATTTCTTATTTTGCCATTCTTTTAAATTAATAAACAATATAAAAAGTACAATTATGACATTAATATTCTCAAAAAATGTACTATCAAAAGGATAATTTTGGAAAATCAACTTTTTTCAAATGCAATAATTGTACTACAAAAAAAGTTGGATTCTCCAAAAGGGACCATTATTTTGGGACGGAGGGAGTAGATAAAATCTGACTGTTGATTTACAAAAATGTTGAGGTGACGCACACCCATTGCTCGAACTGTTGCCCAATCCAAATCTAGATTAAAAAGATACTATTTTCTAAATTTATTCTCATGTGATACACACTACACCAAATTTAAATTCAAGTCATTTTTTATTCTCAAGTTCTTTTCAAATTATTTTCAGTTAGGTAGTAGCATTATCAAAAAGAAAAAAAAATAAAAATGTGTGTATATATACATATCACATCTGCCCTTCAATTCAATCTGATTTTGACAATTAGTGATCAATTAACTTTCTCTGCGTGCATGCATGTTGTTTGTTTCTAATTATATTAATAATAATTAGAGATCAATTCTTGTGAAAATGGGTCATTAAGTATTTCAAGCAAAGATTACAGGTCATAACCCCCAACAAGTAGAAATTTTGTTACATGCTACACCACTTTCTGACCCCATCTCTCCAAAATTTAGATTAAAAAATAAATAAATAAAAAGAATAACCAAAATCCAACACAGAATTTTATACTTTAAATTTTATGTTTTTTCAGTTAATTATTACCCCTCTCAGTTATCACTGAATATCATTTTATCTTCTCAATTTCAAAATCGTACATTTAAATCTCTCAATTATTAAAAATTGTACAAATACTCCCCCTCTTCTGAAGGTGTAAAAATGAAATAATTTTGATAATTGAGAGATTCAAATACACCATTATAAAATTGAGGGGTAATTGTTAAATTTTTAGTTAAAAAACAGATGAAAATGATACTTTAATTCAAACGGAAAATTATTTTTTAAATACGATATTTTTTTTGAGCCTAACAAGACAACAATAAGCTCTACACCTATGACGTTTGTAAGACCAAGTCCAACTTTAAGGATAATTAAATAAATAAATAAATGGTGATTTTCAAATTTGAAGCCTCTACAGAAATTAAATGAGGTGAAGTGTGCCTATGGATAACTTAAGTTTATACTTCAAATAAATGAATGTAATATACACATTACTATCATAAATAAGACTACTGCTGTTAGGTTGACTAAGCATAATTGTATAGTTTTACTACAAACACACAAGTTGAACACAACAAAATAAAACAAAAAAATTATAAAATTATATACGAATCAATAACATTTTACATGATATTTTAGTCGGTCTACTTCTAAAAGGTAGTGTCCATCCAAAAACTTTTTGTGTCTGATTTTATAATATGTTTTTGCTATATAGAACTAGTATGTATTTAAGTAATTTACATAATTGTCCTCAAGCCATTGTCACAAGAAGGAATTCCATTGTGAGAGACTTCAAATGAAAAAGTTTTATCTAATATCAAAACAAAAATGATATGAACACAAAATCGACTTATTAGAATTAGCGACGTCAAAAATGAATGCTATATTGACTCACAACTTGGCTTCAAATTGTCATATATGAGTAGTGTTACATATCATTTATTTACATCACTATTTTATTTCACTATATGCATATATAGCAAGAGATTATTGTTTTAAAATCTATATATAAAATCCTCTCCATTTCTTTTACTTACAAGTTTGAATATGGCTTAGTCATATAGTCCATACTTTACCATATAAATTTTAATATGCAGCCAATCAAATTTTGATGCATTGCAGATTTCTTGTGAGTTTTTCAGACTTCTTCTAGTATCCAATTTTTTTATATTTTATTTTATTGTAAGTAGAGGACATGTCTTGTGAAAATTATCGTTAAGGATTTCAAGCAAATGAAAAAAATAAAATAAAACAAAACTACAGCTCATGACCCCAATTGGTTGCAATGGTACAGTTACTTTCTGTCCCTGTTCCTTGAAAGCTAGACTCATAATTTAACTAAACATGAAATATAGAATTTGAAACTTTGTTTTCAAACTGGTTACATAAATTAAGAAAGATATTTTTCACAAGAGTCATATGCTGGGCAAACTATTGTACCCCAACAACTTCAAAGGACAAAACAATCTTCTGAAGATGTCTTCAATCAATTCTTCGGACATTAAAATTGTGTTTGAATCATAAATTTAAATAAAAAGAAAAAAAGAAAAAAAGTGTATAAAATACAGTTATATTTAATTAACATTTTATCCATTTTTTTCTCTTCTTTTCCAAATCCCTACCCAAATCTATGATCCAAACATAGCCTAAGGTTGTGTTTGGATTATGGATTTAGATAGGAATTTGAAAAGAAAAAACGTAAATGAAATAAAAGTTAAATTTTTTTTTTCTTCATTTCACTTTTTCTTTTTAAATTTTTATCTAAATTCATGATTTAAACCCAATGTAAGATTGACTCTCAAAAGCTACCATAGCTCCTATCTAATCCCTCAGTTTGTAAGGGAGAGACAAGAGGAAGGGTGTATGCCAGTCGATTTGGGTAGAGTCATTACTTAGGCTAGGTTTGGCATAATCTATATAATCCATTTTTTTATCTTTTTATCTTTTTTCCATCACATCACCTCTCTACTTTTTTGCACATCTTTTCGTAAAAAGACAAAAAGTGCACTTTTTTTAGGACACCCCAAACCAACCCTTAATTAAAATCGAATTAATCATGATTGGTTTTAACTTTTTGAACTCACGATTGATCCAATCTTCTATTGAAACAGAACCAAACCAACCCAATATAGCTTGGATTGGTTCAAGTTGAAACATAGTTTTATTATATTTATCCAAAATAGTTGTTACTTTGAATTGGGCTTATATTGGCCCTCTGATGTTAGGATTGGGCTCAATTGGGTTGGCCAGGCCCATTTACATCCCTAATTTTGGTATACTGGGATTTCCAAACAGCCTTTACATATCCCCCCTACAGAACCTTTTATCTTCCCTTATCCACAAACTTCTCTGTTTGGGTGGAAATGAGCATGAACACATTGCCATTTTCCCTTGGGTCTCACACTCCCACAAAGTTCACTACATCAAGAAAGCTCAGTTCACTCATAACCAATCATCCAAACACAACTTCAGAACAAGCTTCTTCAACTGTCAAATTCTCAACCAATCAACACAATGATAACCCAATTGTATTAATCAAAAGAAGAGAAGCAATTGGTGGTATTGGCTTATGTTGTGGCTTTCTTCTTGATGTTCTTTCACAGTCACAGCTTGCATCAGCAGCAGATGGAGCTAGTCTGTGTGAGCTAACGGTGGCTCCGTCGGGGCTTGCATACTGTGATAAAATGGTTGGGACTGGTCCTGAGGCTGTCAAAGGACAATTGATTAAGGTATAATTCAGATTTTCTCTCATTACAACAAATTATGATATTAAAAACACAAAAATTTAAGTACAAAATCATTTTTTGGAAATGAAATATTTTACTTGCTAAAAGTGTCGTCGTATTTTTAGTGATGAAATTAGAAATTTAGTAATAAATTGTTATCTTTTTAAGATCAAAATCTCTGTCAGATAATGTGGCATGAACAATAAATAAGGTACAAACAATGTGACATGAACAGTATATATTTAGCTTTTATGTACATGCACTGCACAGGCACATTATGTTGGGAAATTGGACACTGGGACAGTTTTTGACAGCAGCTACAATCGCGGGAAGCCTCTTACTTTTCGTGTTGGCGTTGGCGAGGTATCTGTATGCTTTCTTACTTGTATTATGAACACTAATAGGAATATGGTATACTGCTTAAATGATCAAAGGATGGGTTTTTTGGAAAGTATTTGATCATGAAGTTAAACATTTTGATAGAAAACTTTTGATTACCAAGTGGGAAATTAATAAACTTGTGGATCTACCGGAAGCCAATTTGTCTAATAAAAGAAATAACCCCTCTTGAATCATAGTGTGACATTTCAGATGACTAATTATTGTAGGGTTATAAGTTTCAAGAAACCAAGATTGATCTTTGAGCGCATTAATTCACAGGTTATTAAAGGTTGGGATGCAGGTATTCTAGGCGGCGATGGAGTTCCTCCCATGCTTGCTGGTATTAAAAAAAAAAAAAACACTATTATTGTGTTTAAATATGATAAAATTGAACATAATGATAGAAAAATGATACGGACATAAAAATTGGACATAAAATTCACTTAGATTGACAACTTATTTCTAAAAAACTCATGTCTGTCCATGTGAATTCTATGTTCGGTTTTGTGTTTATAAATTTGTTCAAATTGATTCATTTGACTTATCCTTAGGAGGAAAACGAACATTAAAGCTTCCTCCAGAACTCGGATATGGCATGAGAGGAGCCGGGTGTAAAGGAGGTGAGCAATCCTCAAACTATCATACATCTATTTAAAATCATGATATGCTTAACTCACCCAAATTTTCTTATCTACTGTCAATTCTTCATCAACTATAATTTCCTTCAATCTTCCTTTTTGTTTTTTTTCTAATGGAATGTGTTTGCATAATGTAGGTTCATGCATTATTCCTCCAAATTCAGTTCTTTTCTTTGATGTGGAGTTCATTGGCAAGGCATGACAAGTTGATTTGTCATTTCTAACCAGAGAGTTTAAAATAATTATTAAGGGAAAAAATATTTGTATTAATTGCTCTGCCTTCTGTTTGTGTTTCAGTAGAGAAGAGCAAAAATTTATTTACTTATTTATGGTTTTTTTGGAGGCCATCATATTGTAGTAAATATGAAACATAAAAGAAAGCTTAATTACACCGACCTCCTTTGAAGTATTTAACAATTATAGGACCTCCACTCTAGTTTCTTAAATTATAATGCCTTCCCCTGTCAAATAGTGCACTAACAAAAGATGTAATTTTACATTTTTGTCCTTGTACTTTTTGCTATATAACCAAACAACCTTATAACTTCAAAACATTTCATCTGACTAATTAATTAAAAATGAAAATGTTATAATTATTGGATCCATTTAAATTTTTTTTTTCTCTGAATGATATACACAAAAAACATGCAAAATAAATAGTTCGTATTATTGGAACATGATTCATGGTGGATCCTATGAGCCCAAACATAATGATCAAATTTAAATTTGAAATTGAGAAAAACTCAACCCTTTAAAATTTACTTTGCAATGAATGAGCATGGTTTTCTAACTTTTTACCTAAAAGAATTAACTAAAACAAGAAAAGAAAAAATTAAGGACTCATTTAACTTCTCCAGTAACCACAAAAAAAAAAAGGTTTGTAAAAAATATAGGCAGTTTCACAATTTTAGAATAATTACACCATTTTTTTTAATAAGACTAATGGACTATAATTAATGTAAATAGTGTTAAGACACAATGATAAATAAAAAATAAAATATCAATGTAAAAGATAGGATATCATTCACTCAGCTTGTTTTCAGTTTTCAGAATTCACTTTTCAAAAAATTATACTTTTTCGTTTTTCGTATTTTTTGTTTTAAGCATTTTTTTTTAATTTTAAACACACTTAACATAAATACACTTTGAAAGTATAATAGTTGTGAAAAAAATCTTTAAAAAATACACTAAATATCAAATATACAAAAAATACAAAAATTCAGTACATTTTTCATATTTTTGTGTATTTATTAATTTTTAAAAATATTTTTTCACAAATAATTTACTATTTAGATACATTTAAGTAAGGTACATCTAAAAAAGTAAAACTATTGCTTAAAATTTAAAAAATATTCACTAAAAACAAAAAAATACGAAAAATAAAACACTCAATTTTTAAAAAACTGAAACCAAACACAGTGATTATTTTTTGGTGCACCAATATATACTATGGCATTGTCATTTCAAAATTATGAGTCCATCCATTATACAAATTATAAAAATTCAAAACCTATAAAATTATGCTACATCATCGATTAGTATACTAATTAGTATACCAATTTGTGCATGCAGTATTATTCAACAACTATTAATGAAAATAGATTAAGTGTCATAAATTAAAATTTTAAATGAATTCAATGTTGTTATTGTCAAAATTAAGGGATTTGTTTTATTTTTCAAAAAATTCAAGGACAGTTAATCAAAAAAGAATAAATTATAAATACACCCTTAAGATTTGTTTAAAATACGAATTATCTCTTATGGTTCTAAAAATTATATCACGCTCCTTCAAATTTATAGTAGCATAACAAATTATCCATTTTATTAATACATTATTAAATCAATTAATAAGTTTTAATGATATTAGAAATATATTTTAATTAACAATTCAAGTAATTTAGTCATTGTATAGGAAAGTAGTTAGAAATTTCATTTTTTTTTGTTAAATAAAAAATTTTAGCAATGGAGTATTTGTAATTTTTAAAATTATATGAGACAATCTATATTTAAATCTCAAGTTATGTATTTATAATTTATTCAATAAATTTTTTTAAGAGAATTCAATGTTAATACTGTCAAAATTAAGGGACCTGTATATTTGTAAAAATTCAAGAAAGAGAGTGTAATTAAAATTTTAACAAAGGCATTTATTGTAACAATCAGATTTTTAATTATTCTGTAGAATTATACTAATATTATTTAATCACAGTTAAGAAAATAAATAATTTATTATATATTATTATGTGTAATTTTGTAAAACAATATAATTAGTATAAGTTTAAGGGTCAAAATATAAATAATAATAATATAGATAATATTAATAATAATAATAATAGGTGTGGTAGTAAAATAAATAATTTATTTTCTGTTGGTATATGATAAAATGTAATTTAATTAAGAATTAAATTATTTATATAATTATATTAAAATAATGAACCAAAACGTAATTATCTTAAATATCTATTAAGGGTAAGAACGAATTTATGAATTTGTTATTGAATCTGCCACTTAGGCACCTTATTCCCTATAAATAAAGAGGCGCTGATCTGGCCGAAGAAAGAGGAAAGAAAAAGAAGAAAGGAAAAAGAAAGAGGAAATAAAGAAAAGGAAAGAAGAAAGAAAAGAAAAGAAAAAAGGAAAAAATGATGTAAATTAAAAAGGTTTTATATAGTGTAAAGAAAGAGTAAGGTATTAAAATTAAGGTGAGTTATATTATACTTTGAGTCATCATAATTTATTTTACGTATGTTTTGACTTACCATACTTATTTTATACAAGTTATATTTTATAAATTATATTAAGTTATATTATTATTTCAGTTATGTGGATTATTTTCTGAACCTTATTTGCTTAAAAGGAAACCTATGGATATGTTTGTTTTACTTTTAAAGAATATTTGACTATGACCTTATATACAATTATGTTTTATAAGTACCACCACAGGAGTCCCATGCCTTGAGGGACTTAAATAATCATTGGTCTCTGTTTGATCACTTTGTGATCCTCTGTTTGTCATGAATCCATTGACCTCTGTTCTGTGCGGAGCTAAGTGTTACACTATTATGGGAGCCACCTCTAGAATCCGTACGAGCCACTTTTTGAATCCGTACCTCTGTTATGATTGTCACTTCTGTGACCTCTGTCTGTTCTGTTCTGTACCGTGGTTATGGTCATGTACTTACATAATTTCTGTATTTCAGTTTCTGCCACTTAAATGATTTGTTTACCAAATTACCGTTGTTATGGTTTTTTATTTACAAAATCTCAGTTTTGCTACTTAAAGGATTATTTATTTCGACTAAGTTATCTTAAATGTTTTGGCCTAACTAACTATCCATGGTTATTTCGTGTCCCTTACACTCTTGGTATAATATTTCTCACTCTGCCATGTGCTTATAGTTGTTTACCAATTTTCAGGAAACAATGTAATTCAGAAATAGCCTTTGGAAAGTCTAAGATGTGGGGCTGCGGAATAGACACACACAGCACTTTATTGATATTTTTATATGTAAATGTCGGCCTTTTGGTCAATACATTTTTTAATAAAAATAGAAGCTCCAATGATTATTTTGGTGCCCTCATTTAAATATTACTTCCGCTTGCGTTTATTAATTTGTTTAAGAATTGGCCGGAGGTAACTTCAGTTACTGGTCATCACGATGCTTAACCCTTGGGTACGGGGAGCGGGTCGTGACATTTATGAAGTCCAATGAAACTCTAACACCCCCAAACGGCCCAAGTGGAATTGAGAGCGATATGGCGAAATCATTGAGATGGAGGAGTAGTTATGATAATTTTATTATTTTATAGAAAAATAATTAATGATCTTATTTTTTCTATTAAATAAAAAATTAAAACAATAAGTTATTTATAATTTTTAAAATCATAAGGAACAATTTGTATTTATTTGTAAGTTTGGGAAGACTAAATAAGTGTACTTTTTGACTTTTCTTGTATTATGTGTAGAAAAAGTAGAGAGGAGATGTTGATTGATGTGACTCAAAAAAGATAAAAAGATGAAATAAGTGCACTTTTTTAGTTTAGCCAAACTTGGCCTTACACTAGGCGCTGTTTGGGAACCTCGTTTTGAGGCTAATATAGCCTGTTTGGGAAAAATAGCCTAAAAGCCTCCAAGTCAAAAGGATTTCAAAAAAAAAAAAAATAATAAATAAATAAATACAGCCAGCAGTGGCTGTCACTGTGACAGTGGTAGGCTGTCACAGTGACAGGTGATAGAATTACAATTATGCCCCTTTTGATTTACTTTGAAAAATGTGAGGATAGGGATAAAATTGTCATTTTAATTACAAATATCATTTCAACACATTTTCCAATACAACAACTCAACTAAAAATTCATCTTATCTTCCCAAACACAAAACTAAAATAGTCAAAAAGCCAAATAGCCTACTAAATTAGCCACTTCCCAAACGAAGCCTAAGTGTTATAAATTAAAATCTTAAGACAATTCAATGTTATTACTCAAAATTGAGGTACTTGTTGTATTTTTGTAAAAATTCAAGGACGACCGTGTAATTAATTTTGTTTCAAAAGAAGCCATTTATGAAGTCCAACGAAACCCTAACGCCCCCAGACAGCCCGAGTGGAGTTGCAGCTCAGAGAGAGAGAGAGATGGCGAAATCGTTGAGATCGAAGAGAGAGAAGAGGCTGAGAGCTATAAGGAGAGAGATTGTAGAGCCCCTCTACGACAAGAAGGAAGCCGCTAAGCTCGCTGCTCAAGAAGCCGCCCTAGCCGCCCCCAGACTCCCCGTTCGTTCCCACAACTCTAACGATGCCTCCGCCGCCGCCATGGACCTGACCACCTCAACCGCCGCCGCCGCCACCGGAGGGAACATGGGTACTTCGTTTTCTTGATTTCTTTGAAACCCATTTGTTTTTTATTACAAATTAATGCTTTATTCAGAGTGTCTTTGTGTTGTGCCTTTAAATTTCTGATATAAACATAATCCAACAATGGATGAGCATTTTCTGAATTCAATCTTATGATTTTCTAACTCTTTTTCCTTTAAATGTCCCAACTTTTTGGCAAAATATGATTAAAAAATGGTGAAGAAGAAGGTAGTTAAGCAAGCTCTCGGCTAAGAAGATGTCTTTGTTGTTACATCCTGCATAATACATCTGCTATCACAACAATGGATTTAACAAATGGGTGTTCTCTTTGTTTCTTTAAAACCCAGTTGAACATATGACAAATTTACTTGCAAAAGATTCTAGATTTTAGTGTAGTATTGGAAATTGGTGTAGAAATTTGACGAATAGGTTTCAGGAGTAAGGTAAAAGGTTTTTGTTATGAAGGAGACAAATGTTGGAAACATAACTGGAAAAGTGTTAGAGTGAAGAGTTGTCCTTGTCTTGTTAACTGGGGATTTCTTGAACATGTGACGGTGTATACAGGGTTTGGGTGGAAATGGAGGAAATAGATGATTTGCAACTTTCTTTACAGTGGGTTGGGACTTTGGAGAAGAATGTAAGTAACATTTGGTGAACCAGGAGAGGGTATCTTTTGGAGAGGGGAGATTGGGGATTTTTTGCTGGATTTTGATTTTCAACCAAGCCCTTTTATGTAACTAATTTTGAAGATTCTCTTTTGAACACGATACATATTGGAGAAGGCTAGTGGTAGCAAAGTATGGTTCTATATGGGATGATTCATCTTTGATGGAGGTTACTGGTCTTAGGGAAAGGCCCTTTGAAGGTATTCATCTAAGTTGAAATGTTTTTGTGTTCATACTAGTTTTGTTGTTTGGAATGGTGAAGAGGGTGTGGTTTGGGGTCATCTTTGTGTAGGAAGGGAAAGCTTGAAGAGCTATTTCTCCTTCTTTCTTGAATTGTGGTTTATAAAGAGGCCTAGATGGGTGATTATCTCAAAATTATAAGTGCTCAAGTTTGTTTTGGATATTGATGTTTGTAGAGAGTTGAATGATTGGGAGTTAGTGGAGCTCCCTGAAAGAAAGATTCTTAAACAAAAAAGGTCAAGAATCATCAAGGTGGAGGAGATCCAATAATCAGAAGTTTTTAGGTGAAATATTTTTATGAAGCTTTGGTGGGTGGTCAAGGATCTTCCTTTCCTTGGAAAGTGATTTGGGCATCTGAGATGCCTACAAAGGTTGCCTTTGTTTGGTGGACACAGCACATGGAAAAATTCTTACCACTAATAATCTGTAAAATAATAATTGAAAAAAGTAGACATAGAACGTTATACACAACTAGAAGTATGGTTGTTTTGTAAACCAAACCAAGCCAAACCAAGTTTTAAATCCCATCAAATGGGATCGGCTGCATGAATTTTTCTTCTCCACTCGATTGAAATTAAGGAGATTCATATCTCTATTTACTACACTAGTCCACGTCAATCTAGGTCTACCCATTTCCCTAACACGATCACCTACCGTCACTGTATTACATCTCTTCGCTACTATCTTTATTGGTTTCCGTTATATATGACCAAACCATCTCAATCTATTCTTTCTCACTTATCTTCTATCGGTACTACTTCTGTCCATTCTCAAATATATTCATTTCTAACTCTATCTTTTCTAGTCTTGCCACACATCCACCTTAGTATCCTCATCTCAGCAATACTCATCTTATCTACATGGTGTTTTGTGCCGAATAAAAAGAAGTATGGTTAAGTGTTGAGCGTAGAAGGTGAGAGACCAAGTAGTTAGTTGTTGTCCTTGTTTAGGGAGGAAAATATGTTCTAATTTTCTAGTTCAGTTTGTGCTAATGTGTGCTCCTATCCTATCCTCATGAACCCAGTATTGTTCTCACTTCAAAACAAAACACCCATGAAGATGAGTTTTATTTAAAAAAATAGCATTGCCACATCGTTCTATATGAAAATTTTATATAAATTCTCTATTTGTATGTCATTACTCTTTAGTCAAAAGGTTATTTACTTTAAACTGTTAATCCTTATTTCTGATGAATTTATTAATTAGATGATTTTATGTTATACCTAGCAAGGTAATATAGTTTTTTGGAAACCATAATCGAGTTTTTAATTGCCACGTGGTTTTCAGTTGTTCATTATCTTTCCTGAAGTGGTGTTATATTTACAGTCTGTCATCTGTCACATTTGATTAATATATTGATTTTTACTGCTATTTTTACACAGATGTGGAGATGGAGGACGACAACCCAAGCATGCAGTCCTTAAAACCTACCCGTAAAATAGGAAAGAAGTTGAGTAAGAAGATCAAGTTGGCTAAAAAGAAGCATCGCGGCGGTTTTGGTAAGGGCAAGATCAGGAGGAAGCACAACGTTTAGTCGTCGAAAACAGTTTATGGCAATGACTTTTTCCTTTTTGCCTTTTTCCTATAGCTATTGTCTTTACGGTTGCAGTAGTTGCTAAGCTAAATATACATTGTGACAACAGCAGTTTGTTGGCTATGAGGTTCCCATCTTTATTTTGATTTTGATTTTGATTTTGTACTTTTTTCTTCTTCTTTTCTTTTTAAGATTTGTGAGCATTATGTTAGTTTCTGAGCATGAATTGTGAATGGCACTTGATGCAACTCAGTGGCCTTTTGATCGAAACAGTTCTTTATTGCTATATGCATGTAGCAATCAATTTCTTTAGGGTAAAGTTATGGAAGGAGGCCAAATGTGGTGTTAGAGTGTCTCCAACCTTTTATCTTTTAATTTGATGAAAAATTTACAAATCTAGTACTCCAACGTTAACATCAAATTAAATTTGATGAAAAACGTACAAATCTAGTGCTCCAACGCTAACATCAAATTAGTATTAAATTGAGGATATTTTAAATTTTTCATCAAATTGAGGATGGTGGAACTTTTTATCAAATTATTGTAGATAATCGTTAGCTTTACAGGTGGTGGGTGTTAGACAATGCATGAGCACTTTCCCTGGTTGACTACCTCTTTGCAAAATTGCTTATAAATTTACACTAGCCTATCGGTTGGACATTTCCTTCGTTATTATTCCAATAAACTGGTGGTTTGATGAAATTTCAAATTTTTCTGTTAGATCATGTCATATCAAATGAAGTTTTTACTCAAATTTAATGGGAAAAAAAGAAAAGAAAAGAAAAAAAAAGGAATGAATTTTGGAAACGTGCTTAAGTGGTGATGGTAAAAGTGTTTTTAGTGGTGGTGTTGTGGTTATGATATGTGCCGTTGTAGGGACTTATTAGTAGTAGGATTGCAACATAATTAGATATCGATAATTGTATGTTCGAATAATATTATCTTAAAAGTTAAGTCGGTTTTTCTTAAACTTGTATTTGGCCTATTTTGGAAAGTGTGTTAAGAGTCACTTTTCAATTTTTAACCACTTTCTTCTCTCACAAAAAAGTTAAAAAAAAGTCAAAAAATAGCTTTTAACTATCTTTTCAAAACACTCCTTAATCTAATGGAGTACTTACGTGTAGGTCCTAATAAGTAAAGTTATTGTCTAGTAAGTCCTATGAAAAAAATTTGTCATAAAAAAAAGTTACTAATTGTAAGTTTTAACGACAATTTATAAAAATCATGGCAAAAAAAAGTCACTAATTGTTAATTTTTAGCGACATATATAAAAATTTGTCACAAAAAATATTTTTAACGACAATTTTATCAAGACTTATTTTCAATAGGACTTGATAGGAATTAAGTCTAACTATTATGACCTATTGATAGTTTGCCCTAATATGAATTTCTTAAAATTGTACCTGTCTATTTTTTAAACAAATGTGATCCAATTATATAGTTTGTATTTTTGAGGCATATATGACCTGTTTAATAGACTTTACTTCTAATTAGTTTGAATTATCCAAGTGAACTTTGAAATGAGAATCCAACAACACTTTCATAATCCATTTTCATTGAAAAAATTGTGGTGTCGAATCAATATTGAAATCCTTTTTCCAATATTGACGCAGTAGGTGCGTTGGATCTTAATTAGTTTATTATTAATAATTGATACGTAGCCGCTAACGTTTTTTTCCTTACGAATCTTGTGAGTTAGGTTTAAATCAGATCTTGTTTATTTTTTGAGAGTTCTGTCCAATTCGTTATATAAAAAACGCATCATGTTTCATTTGTTGCTTCTACACTATAGCAGTTATTATTGTCATTAGTATTTAAATAACATGATGTTACAGCAATCATCCTCGTACGTATCAATAAAAAGAATAAAATATTCTTACTTATATAAAAATTAAGAAGACGTTTCTCTTCTTTTCACATGCTGAATTAGAGCGTATTGTTGAATTTGTAGGATTTATCATGAGTTTTGTTTCGATAATCTAAATCGTTCAATATATAGAGTTTGTTGAGTACTTTATGTCTGTAAAAAATTACGTTGATTGAACATCAGTAGTCTCTTGATCAAAATGTATTTTTGTTAACAATTTATTTTTAAAATCATATTTACCATTGACAAAAATGTGTTTTGACCAAAAGACTACCGATATCCGATCAACGTAATTTTTTACAGATATAAAATACTTAATAAGTAAACAATTTAAATTATCAAAACGAGCCATGTGATAGACTCTACGAACCTAAAAGCACACTCTAGTTCACTGTGTAGACAGGAGAGGAGAGGAGCTTCTGCCTAAAAATTATTCTATACTTGTTTGGTAATACCACACTCAATTCATATCATTGATGTCAGTAATGGATGGTGTGGATTGAGTGTGTCGCATTGCCATAAGCAATGCATACGTCTCGAAAATGACACTCACTAACCTTGCTAGTTGACCCAATAGAACTTTAAATTTACAAAAGTAAATATATAAATCCACAAGTTGCACACATAAACTTGCAATTAAGTAGTCCAATGAGATTGATCAAAAAATAAAAAATAAAAAGTAGTTCAATGAGAATCTGAGAGTGAGCTTAAATTACGTAATTAGTGTGTTTTGTTTCAATTTTTTAGATTCAATTTTTTGGAAATAAATTTTTTTGCTTTTGTGTATTTTTTTATTTTTACTGAATATTTTTAAATTTTTCAGCCATTTTTTTTTACTTTTTTAGATATACCTTATTTAAGTGTATCTAAAAAGTAAAATATTTGTACAAAATCAATAAATATATAAGAATACGAAAAATATACTAAATTCTCATATATATATATATATATATTTATAGTTTTGGTATTTAGTGAATTTTAAAAAATTCACAAATATTATACTTTTTACATGTATTTATATTAGGTATATTTAAAAATTAAAAAATTATTTAGAATATTAAAAAAATTCATCGAAAACAAAAAAAAAATATATGAAAAATAAATAAAAAAATTAATTTTTTAAAAAGTGAATCTTGAAAATCCATACCAAACAATATAATCCAAAAATAAAATAAGGTTGCCTTTGTTTGGTGGACACCACACATGGAAAAAATCTTACTATTAATAATTTGTTAAATAATAATTGAAAAAAATAGACATAAAATGTTACACACACAACTAGAAGTCTGGTTATTTTGTAAACCAAACCAAACCAAGCTAAACCTTAAGTTTCCTTAAATGGGATCTGCTGCGTGAATCATTCTTCTCCACTCAAATCTATTCAATGCCATTTCGTTAGTCAAATTAAGGAGATTCATATTTCTATTTACTACACTAGTCTACGTCAATCTAAGTTTACCCTTTCCCTAACACTACCATCCACCATCACTGTATTGAATCTATTTACTACTGCTTTTGTTGATCTCCATTATATATGACCAAACTATCTCAATCTATTCTTTCTCTACTTATCATCTATCAGTACTACTCCTACCCATTCTCAAATATATTCATTTCTAACTATGTCTTTTGTAGTCTTGTCACACATTCACCTTAACATTCCCATTTTAGCAACACTCATTTTATTTATATGTTGTTTTGTGTCGAATAAAAAGAAGTATGGTTAAGTATGAAGTATGGTCAACTGTTGAGCATAGAAGGAATTGGTTGTTGTCCTTGTTTATGGAGGAAAATATGTTCTAATTTTCTAGTTCAGTTTGTGCTAATGTGTGCTCCTATCCTATCCTCATGAACCTGGTATTGCTATCACTTATGGAGGAAAATATGTTCTAATTTTCTAGTTCAGTTTGTGCTAATGTGTGCTCCTATCCTATCCTCATGAACCTGGTATTGCTATCACTTCAAAACAAAACACGCAGGAAAATGAGTTTTATTTAAGAAAACAGTATTGTCACATCGTTTTGTATGAAAATTTTATATAAATTTTCTATTTATATATCATCAGTCTTTGGTCAAAAAGTTATTTACTTTAAACTGTTAATCCTTATTTCTGATGTATTTATTAATTAGATGATTTTATGTTATACCTAGCAAGGTAATATATTTTGTGGAAATCATAATCGAGTTTTTTAATTGCCACGTGGTTTTCAGTTGCTCATTGTCTTTCCTGCAGTGGTGTTATATTAACAGTATGTTATCTGTCACATTTGATTAATAAATTGATTTTTACTGCTATTTTTATATAGACGTGGAGATGGAAGACGACAATCCAAGCATGCAGTCCTTAAGCGCTCTTAAGGTTATGTTTGGTATGTTAGTTTCAGGCTATTTTAGTCAAAAAAGATAAAATAAGTTAAAAAGTCAATGAGATAAAATGTCATATCTAAACCATAATTATTTTATTTTTTCTTTCATAAATGTCTAAAAAGCCCAAAAGTCCATCCCAAATGAGATTTTTTAACTCCGGGTTAAAATAATTAAAAAGTTAAAAAGTCAATTCACATCCTAAATGAAAGCTAAGAGGTGATGGTAAAAATGTTCTTGGTGCTGTTGTTGTGGTTATGATATGTGCAATTGTAGGGGCTTATTAGTGGTAGGATTGCAACATAATCAGATATTGGTAATTGCATATTCAAATAATATTATCTTAAAAGTTAAGACTTTTTTTTTTTTGCCTACTTTCTTAAAACTGTAGCTATTTATTTTTTAAATAAATGTGATCTGATTATATAATTTGTATTTTGGGGCATATATAGCCCGTTTAATAGACTTTATCTTTTAACTAATTTGAATTATCAAGTTGAATTTTGAAATGAGAACCCAACAACACTTGCATAATCCATTTTCATTGAAAAAATGTGGTGTCGAGTCAATATTGAAATCCTTTTTGGAATAGAGCTATGATGGAGACCCTCTTAAAACTCCCGCCCCCACCACCGCCCACACACACGTGGTGGTTGGGGATTGAGAGAGAAGAAAAAAAAAAGAAAAAAAAAGAAAAATGGACCAATCAAAAGCAAAGGGGGTCAAAGGGAGTGGGAGGAAAGGAGGTCTTAAACATTTTTGTTTGGAATACTGGTAGTGAGTTGGATGTTAATTAGTTTATTATTAATAATTGATATGTAGGCTCTAACGTTATTAATTAGAAATGAAGTAAAGAAGAGTTTTCGGGAGAGATATTAAGGTTGTATTTGATTTAGTTTTAAAGTCATGATTTGATAATAGGGTTATATTTTAAATTTATGAGTTATTCAATCATGATTTGAAAAGAAAAAATTTGTTTGGTTATGAGTTTTGAAAAAAAAAATTGAATTGAATTTTTAATTTTTGAAATAAAAAAATTTGTTTGATTAGGAGTTTTAAAACTTAATTCAAAAACTTATAACTCATAATCAAACACATAACTCAAAACTCTATTGAAAATTATATTCAAAATTCATAACCAAACTCTTTTCAAAATTCAATTCAAGAAAATAAATTTTTTATTTAAAAAATTAAAAAATTCCGAAAATCTTTTTTATTTAAAATATTAAAAATATATATTATTTTTTTTTAAAAAAATATTCAACTAGTACTTTAAAATTACTTTTGATTGTATATTTGGTTGGAATTTTTTTTTAATTGTTTTGTTTAAAAATATTTTTTTATTTTTTAAAAATTACTGTCATAAATTAATTTTCATTTAAATTTTTTTTGTTACTTTTAAATAAATAGTCAAATAATTTGTCATTTTGGTCTAAAAAAATAATTTTTATATTTAAAAAATATCAAAAATATATATATATTTTTCAAATAATAGGTGACAATTGCAACAAAAGAAAACACTGTTCTTGTCAACCGGTTAGACGTTAGGGATGATGTCCGGGCATACGACTGGGTAAACTCAAAAATTCAAAAACTATTTGGGAGGATGTCCGGAGTTTTGAAATAAAAAAATTTGTTTGGTTAAAAGTTTTCAAAACTTAATTCAAAAACTTATAACTCATAACCAAATATATAACTCAAAATTCTATTGAAAATTCTATTAAAAAATTATAACCAAACTCTTTTTAAAATTCTATTCAAAAAAATAATTAGTGAAAAAAAATAATTTTTTTATTTAAAAAATCAAAAAATTCCGAAAATCTTTTTTTATTTAAAATATTAAAAAATATATATTATTTTTTGTTAAAAAAATATTCAGCTAATGTTTTAAAATTATTTTTGATTGTATATTTAGTTGGAATTTTTTTTTAATTATTTTGTTTAAAAATATTTTTTTATTTTTTAAAAGTTACTGTGACAAATTAATTTTTATTTAATTTTTTTTGTTAATTTTAAATAAATGGTCAAATAATTTGTCATTTTGGTCTTAAAAAATAATTTCTATATTTAAAAAATATCAAAAACAAATATATATATATTTTTCAAATAATAGGTGGCAATTGCCAAAAAAAAAAAAAAAAGAAAGAAAGAAAACACTGTTCCGGTCAACCGGCTGGACGTCAAGGAGGATGTTCGGGAAGACGACCGGGTAGATCCAAAAAATCAAAAACGCTCTGGATTACCAAACATTTATCAAATTGATAAATCTTTTACACATTTATTTATTTATTTATTTTACCAAATTAATTTTTATTATATGTTTGGATGATGATCATGTAATGGTGGTTGTTACGTTTTTAATGTGTAATCGATATATTTAATATATGAAATGTTTGTCTTTTTGGATTTTTTGATTTAATAGATTGGTTTAATAATGGTATCAAAGTTGTCGTCATATTTGACTTTTGGAAATATAGAAACTAACTTAATGAAAATAAAAACATGATCATCATCTAAACATATACTAAAAATTAATTTGGTAAAAATAAATAAATATGTAAAAGATTTATCAATTTGATATAATGTTATCTTAAGTGGGTATAAATAATTTTCAAAAATTCAAAAATTCGTTTTTGATATTTATTTTTGTTAAACTAATTTATATTTTGTCAAATTAACAAGTTTGCCCTTGAAATTGAGTAATGGTATCTTCAATTATCCCTATTAGAAACGAAATTTAAAATTAAGAATAAAATGTATTATAATTAAAAAATCAATAATCAAAGTGATACAAATCTCAAAATATAGGGACCTTTAATGTAATTCTTCCTATAAAAAATGCATCATGTTTCATTTGTTGCTTCTACATTATGGCCTCATTTGTTTAGGGAGTTAGAGTTGGGATTAGGATTAAAATGGAGATGGGACCCATTACATGTTATGTTTGTTTTGAGAGATAGGGAGAGGACTGTTAATCTCTTGGTATTAGGATAGGTCTTAGAAGGAGGATTGGGATGGAAGAGGTGAAGGTGGAGGTAGAGGTGATATTAGAAAAAATGTCTGGCGGACTATTTTTTTTTTTATTTTTTACATGTTGGACATTTTTTTTGAACATCAATGTTTAATTTTTTGTATTTTTTGGTAAGTAAAAATCATTGTTTTATTTGTTTTATTTTATTTTATTTTTTTTTACATGTTGGGCATTTTTTTTTTAATATTAATGTTTAATGTTTTTGTATTTTTTTATTTGTTTTATTATTTTATATAAAAATAATTTAATAATCCAATTATCATCGAAACAAACATAATTTTACTTAATCTCTTCATTATCAATCTCCTCACTATTCATTCATTCCATTCTACATCTAAAAACAAACGGGCCTATAGTAGCTATTATTTTCATTAGCATTTAAGGGTAAATTACAAATACACCTTCTAAGATTTGATTAAAATACATATTACCCCCTGTGATTTGAAAAATTACAAATACCCCTTTATTAGAATTTTTTATTTAACATAATTAATTAAAAAAATAAAATTCATAATTGCTCTCCTATTTAATAATAAAATTACCTAAATTATTAATTGAAACATATTTTTAACATCATTAAAAATAGTTAATTGATTTGATAATTTATTAATAAAATGGGCGATTTGTTATGAAATTATAAATCTCAGGAAGTATAATGTAATTTTCAAAACTACAGAAGATGATTCGTATTTTAATTAAATCTCAAAATGTGTATTTAGGCCTGGTTTGGCGTGTCTTAAAAAAGACAAAAAGTCAAAAAATTACTAAAAAAAAGCTAAAAAGTTATCACTATTCACAAATTAAAAATATATAAAAAATAAATTTACATTGATGCAAAGTACAAGTCATGAATGTATGACACAGTGATGTTTGTCCCGGTACAAATTACACACAGGTGCACAACAAATTTACACAGGACAGTGTTGTTCGGTCTGTAGGAGCCTATCACGGGTCCCGGTTTGATAATCTGAACCGTTCAATTTGTAGAACTCATCGAGTACTATATGTCTTTAAACAATTACGTTGATCGGTTATCGTTAACTACATGATCAAATCAGTTTTGTATAAAAAAAAGGATGGTGTTATAGTTAACGGTTGAAGAAAAACAATCTGATTAGATAGCTATTGATTTTCAATCAACATGATTTTTTATAGGCATATAGTATTCGACGAGTTCTACATATTGAATGATCCACATTATCAAAACGGGACTCGTGATGGCCCCCACGAGCCGAACAACACTGTCGAATGCAATATCCGAAAAGTAGGCAAGTATTTCTTAGCATCAATTTAGCCTGCGCAGACAGTATGGCTGTACAACACACCATCCTTATCTTCTCCTGCACACTAATTTATATAATTTTTTAATACATATTTTTTCGTAAAAATTCAAAAAGTTAACCCAAACAACCATATTTTTTTCCTAATTTTTTTAATTCAAAAAGTCAAAAAGTACACTTAATTATGACATCCCAAACAACCCCTTATAATTTATTCAGCATTTAAATAACATAATATTATTTCGTAAGTATTAATAAAAAGAATAAAATATTCTTGCTTCTATAACAATTAGAGAGAGGCTTATCTCTCGTCTTCACAGTAGACTAGAGTGTACTATTAGACTTGTAAGATTCTTCCCGAGTTCTATTTTGATAATCTGAATCGTTCAATGTATAAAATTCGTCGAGTACCTCATACTTGTAAAAAATTACGTTGATCGAATATCGGTAACCCCTTGACTGAAATATATTTTTGTTAACAATTTATTTTAAAAATCATATTTACCATTGACAAAAATATGTTTCGATGAAGAGATTATTGATATCCGATCAATGTGATGTTTTTGCAGGTATGAAGTATTCGACAAGCTCTACACATTGAACAGTTCGAATTATCAAAACATGACCTATGATAGACTTTACAGACCTAACACTACGCTCTAGTCTACTGTGTGGATCGGAGAAAAGTCCCTCCTTAAAAAATTATTCTATACTTGTGTGGTAATACCACACTCAATTCATATCATTGATGTCAGTAATGGATGGTGTGGATTGAGTGTAGCCAATAGATAGTGTGGATTGAGTCTGTCGCATTGCTTATGGCAATGCATACTACTCGAAAATGACACTCACTAACCTTGCTAGTTGACCCAAATAGAACTTGAAATTTACAAAAGTAAATAAATAAATCCACAAGTTAGACACACAAACTTGCAATTAAGTAGTCCAATGAGATTGTTCAAAAAAAAAAAAATACTCCAATGAGAATTTGAGAGTGAGCTTAAATTAAGCAAGTGTGTTTGGTTTCAATTTTTTAAATTGAATTTTTTATTTTTCATATTTTTTTTATTTTATTGAATATTTTTGAAATTTCAAATAATTTTTTTACTTTTTTAGATGCACATGTATCTAAAAAAGTAAAATATTTATAAAATCAATAAATACATAAGAATATAAAAAATATACTGAATTATTGTATTTTTTTATATTTTTGGTATTTAGTGAATTTAAATTTTTTTTTTTTATAAATATTATACTTTTTAAGTGTATTTATGTTATGTATATCTAAAAATTTTAAAATTGTTTAGAATATTAAAAAAAAGTGTGAAAATAATAAAATACGAAAAATAAAAAAATTTAATTTTTTAAAAATGAATCCTAAAAATCCAAACCAAACAATATAATATTGGGAATATTATTTTTTTAAATCTTATTTTATTTATTATTTTTATATGTCACCATTATATTTGTTTAATGAGCCACATCATTCATATTTATTATCAATTCAATGGGGACACAAAATATGATAAGAATATTGGGGAAATTACAAAAAAAAAATTCTAAGGTTTCGCGTGTTTTTCAAATTAAACCCCATAGTTTCAATTTTGACAAATTAAATCCTGGAGTTTCTTCCGTGTTTCAATGTAAATCCTCCATCTATATCCGTTTAATTGGATTAACGAAATCTAGGCAAAATTCTCAGATTCAAGCACACATGTTCAAACACTTGTATCTCTCTCATCGTAACTCCGTTTCACCTCATTTTTGGGTTTTTAAATTCATCTCATTGCCTAGTTTTCATTCCATCCCTCATGCCCCTTGTTCCACCTCTTTTTGTGTGCCGATGGAAATCCAAAAGTTGGAAAAAAAAAAAGAAAAAAAGATTTTTCTCTTAGGAAAATTTTCAGATTTAAACACACATGTTCAAGCATTTGTATCTCCTTCGTCTTAACCCCGTTTTGCCTCATTTTTGCATCTTTGGATTCACCTCATGGCCTAGTTTTCGTTCCACCCCTCATAAGCCTTGTTCCATCTCTTTTTGTATACTTTCAGAGCTTCAAAAGTTGGCCAAAAATCAGATTTTTTTTTTTTTAGTCGTATATCTTATATCTCCATACTTCTTCCTTCCTCCTTCCTTTCCACAATTATTTTCTCTTTTCCTCTTCCTTCATGGCCCTCCCCTCACTCTTATGTTTCTTTCCGTTCTTGTAAATCATATGCATTCATACTTGACAACACCGCCACCGTCAGAGGTTCGGTGGCCACCACGAGCTCGGTGGAAGGGCCATGAAGGAAAAAGGAAAAAAGAGAATAATTGTGGAAAGAAAGTAGAAAGGAAGAAGCATGAAAAAAAAAAAATTATTTTTTGTCAACTTTTGGAGCTTTGACGGCACACAAAAAGAGGTGGAATAAGGTGCATGAGGGGTGAAATGAAAATTAGGCCATGAGGTGAATTCAACAAAGCGAAAATGAGGCAAAACGGAGTTACGATGAGGGAGATACAAGTGCTTGAATATGTGGGTTTGAATATGAAAATTTTGCCTAAAGAAAGAAAAATCTTATTTTTGATCAACTTTCAGAGCTCCGACAGTATGCAAAAAGAGGTGGAACGAGGCTTATATGGGGTGGAACGAAAATTAGGTCATGAGGTGAATCCAAAGACCCAAAAATGAGGCAAAACGGAGTTACGACGAAAGAGATACAAGTGCTTGAACATGTGTGTTTAAATCTTAAAATTTTCCTAAGAGATAAAAAACTTATTTTTTTTCCAACTTTTAGAGTTCCAACGGCACACAAAAAAAGGTGGAACAAAGCATATAAGGGATGGAATGAAAACCAGGCAATGAGGTGAATCCAACGATGCAAAAATGAGGCGAAACGGAGTTACGACGAGGGAGATATAAGTGTTTGAACATGTGTATCTGATAATTTTGCCCAGATTTAGTTAGTTAAATCAAATGGATATAAACGGATGGTTCACATTGTAACACGAAAGAAACTCTAGAGTTTAATTTGTCAAAATTAAAACTATGAGATTTAATTTGAAAAACACGCGAAATTTTAAGGCTCCGTTTGATAAGCCTCTCAAAATATAATTCTACCCATTGATTTGAGTGTGTTGTTTGTTTGGAGCTTTCAAATCATAATTCTACACCCATTTCTCAAAACTCAATTCAAAACATAATCATTACTTTTCAAAACTCATAATCAAACATATAATTTAAAACTCTTTTCAAAACTCAATTCAAATAAATATTTTAATTTTGTTAAGATTTTAAATATTTTAATATTTAAATATGTTATGATTTTTTTAATTTTTTGAATATTTTTAATATTTTAATTTCAAAATATATATTACGATTTTAATTTTTTAAATTTTAAATATTTTATAAAAATAAATTCAAACTCTATTTTATAAAAATATTTTTAAATATTTTAATTTTTTTTGTTATGTATTTGGTTACGATTTGAGTGTAAAGTTGTGAAAGTAGTATGAAGTTTCGAGTTATGTGTTTGGTTATGAGTTTTAAAAATAATTTATTAATTGAGTTTTTTTTTATGTGTTTGGTTACGATTTGAGTCTAAAGTTGTTTTTAAATATTAACATTTTAAATTATTTAAAATTTTTGAATATTTAAATTATTTAAAATTTTTTGAATATTTATTTTAATTTTTTACTTATTAATTTTTTTAGATTATTTAAATTATTTAAATATTTATGATTTAAATTTTTTGAATATTTATTTTGAAAAAAAATTATTTCCTTTGTAGTATTTTCAATCAAAAATTGATTAATGTTATTTTCTGTTAATAATAATTTTTTTTAATTGAATTTTAAAAAGAGTTTGGCGTGTTGAACAGAATTTTCAATAGTGTGAAAATAGTGTGTTTTGTTATGAGTTATAATAATTTGAATTAAGTTTTGAAAACTCTTTCCAAAACTCATAACCAAACAAATTTTCTTACTTCACATGTCAAATCAAACTTTCAAAATTTAATTTCACACTCAATTCATCACTATATTCAAAAACCATAACCAAAATAATTTTCTACACTCAAATCATAAATTCGCAACTCACAAACTCAAAATATAACTCATACTCTCAAATCATATTTACAAAACTCTACTAAACACAACCTAAGTTTTTTTTTGTAATTTCCCCAGGAATATATTCGTATTGGAGTAAAATTAGTATAATTATCTTCCATAAATTTAGTTTGCCCTTTAAAATTAGTTTTTGGACTTTTTTTTAATTAAAAAAATATATAAAAAATAGAGAGATAATACAACTTAAATAAAAATTAAAAATTTACTTTTAACCAAGTACTAAAACAACCCACAATCTCTGCCATGGATTTTCCTGGATTGAATCCATCGGCCACACTAGATGGATATTAAATCCAATTAAATTTTTTAAAAATCAATTTTTTTTATACTTATTTTTCAGTCTTCCTAATCGAATAAAATCTAAAAATATATTTTTACTAAAAAAAAAAGATAAAAGTTAGGGATCATGAAAATAATTATGAAAGATTTATGACCCTTAGATTAGCTTGATTAGTATGTTGTGCTTTATTCTAAGTATTAAAAAAAAATAACAAAAAAAATTATTAAAAAAGAAAAAAACTAAACACAGTCCTTCCACTTTGCCTCTCTCTCTCTCTCTCTCTCTCTCTCACAGAAAGTCGTAGCATAAGTGATTAGAAAATTCCGTTGGCGGTAGTTACGCTGACTCCGCCCACTTCCACCGAATCTGGATCCTCTCCTTGAGCTTGGTCCTTGAGCTCGGTCATTGAGGGCCTTCGGGTCCACTTTGAGGTCCGATTTTGATAATCTGAACCGTTCATATTTTAATATTTACTCAGTATAACATACCTGTAAAAAATCAAGTTGATCGGATATCAGAAAGTATGTGTTCGAAAAACTGGGACTACAAACTATTTTTTAATAAACAGTTTTTCGAACATATACTTTCTGATATCCGATCAACTTGATTTTTTACAGGTATATTATACTGAGTAAATATTAAAATATGAACGATTCAGATTATCAAAATCGGGTCTCAAAGTAGACCCGAAGGTCCTCAAGGACCGAGCTCAAGGACCAAGCTCAAGGAGAGGATCCAAATTCACTTCCACCACCATCCTCGTCGCTCTCACCAATCCTTTTTTTTTACATCACACACACACATTTATTCAAACACGTACACTACACTCCAAAACTAAACCAAAACTCCACACATAAACAGAGAGACTCAGACTGTTAGAGTGAGAAAACACACACTCACTCTCTCTCTCTCTCTCTCTCTCTCTATATATATATATATATATGTAAATTGTAATCCTCCTCCTCTCTCCACCTGGAAACCGTTTGTTTGCATTGGTCACCTATTTTTCTTCTCTACTTTCTCAGTCACCAAACAGAGTTAGAAGAAACAGAGCATTAATAGTGATGACTCGCATGGCATTGTTTATGATGGCTTTGTTGGTTGTATCAATGGTATTGGTGAGCTGTGTGAACGCTCGATTCGTGGTGCAGAAGAGCAACATCAGAATTCTATCTCCTCATAATCTTCGCTCTTCCAACCACGTCGGTGCCATGGCGAACTTCGGAGTGCCTAACTATGGAGGATCCATGGTGGGCTCTATTGTTTACCCTGAAAAGGGCTATCTTGGTTGTAATCCCTTCGATGGTCATGAACCCTTCAAGTCAAAGTCTCATCGTCCCACTATTCTTCTTCTCGATCGTGGAGGTAAAAATACTAATGCATATTGAATTGATGGGCTGTTGTTTTTGATTGTTTTGTTTGATCTCTGAATTACTATGAAGCATGTTGTTTCTAGAAATGGGTTGTGGCTAGTTTTTCTTGTTTAACTTGGTTTTGGATGATATTGGCATTGATGGGTATTCATTAGTTCAGGAAGTTGTCTTTTAGACATAGTGGTTGATTCCTAGATTTCGCTCTGCTGGCTTCGACTCTGTTTTACACTTCGTATGTGAGTGGAAAAGAAAAGTTTATGTTTTCTCTCTTGGCCTTTTGTTTGGATAAATAGGAATGAAATAGAAGAGAAAGATTTCTCGCCTATCTTATTTGGTTTATATTAAATAACCTTTTTCGAGCATCTCTAACAATACATTAAATTTTTCATCAAATTTGAGTAAAAATTCTATTTGATATCAAGTGTTCTAACAGAGGTTTTTGAAGCTGCATCAGAACATTGGTCGACCGAGCGGACGACCGGACAGATGTCCGGCAAGTCGACCGGTCAGTATAATTTTTTTATAAATTTTTGCCTTAAGATGGTCATCCGGAGGGACATATGGAGAGACATCCGGTGGTAAAAATCAAACAACTATGAACAGTGATTTGATGAAAGGCACATTGGTCCTCAGTTTGATGAAAGAAAAGTAAAATCCTAGATTTGATATCTATTTGATGAAACTGTTGGAGTAGAAAAAGGAGCCATTTTTCATCAAATTCAAATTTGATGAAAGGTTTAAGTAACCATTGGATGGTCTTAGGAGTTTGTTTTTTATTTCTTCTATATTTAAAGGGGCAATTTTGATTTTTTTTTTCCTTTCCCAATTTATTCACTTTTGGAGATATTCAAAATAAAAGTTGATGAGGACAACGTCCCATATCGTTAGGAAGGACTCCCACTTCCACCTTATAAGCGTGCTGGCCCCCTCTACCTTGTATGAAACATTTTCCCCCAAGGAGGAACAAAACCCTAGGGGGGGGGGACGAGATCCGTCCCTCAACCCCAAAGCGAACAATGTCTGCAAGGGCATGAGAGGACAAGCACGCAAATTTGGTGCTAGAAAAAGGGCTTTCCAGCAAACTCTCCCATTGTTGCAGCCCAGTACGGTGGGGGTTATGATGAGGACAATGTCCCACATCACCTGGGAGGGACTCTCACTTCCACCTTATAAGCGTACTAGTCCCTCCACCTTGTATGAGGCCTTTTCCCCCGAGGAGGAACAAAACCGTGAGGAGGGGACGACAAGATCCATTCCTAAACCCCAAAGCGGACAATATCTGCAGGGGCATGAGAGGACATGCGCGCAAATTTAAGAGAAAATGCCTCATACAAGGTGGAGGGGGCCCTTATGCTTATAAGGTGGAAGTGGGAATCCCTTCCAGGCAATGTGAGACATTGTCCTCATCAAAAGTTATAAGAGAAATGAGTTTGTTTCAATTTTTTCCCCATTTCTCTCATCTTTACTAATCCAAGCAGGTTATATGAACCAGAGAAATGTTAATTTTCTTTCCTTCCCAAACCTCTCTCACTTTCAGTTATCATAGATTCATGGGTGGATATCCCCATGTGATTTATCAAGTGCTTTTGTGTATCTTTGATTCACACTCTGGCTTCTTCCATGCAAACACTGTTCAGTTGATGTAAAACAGTTTCTGGGTTTGTTTGTCTTTTGTGGGGGTCTTCATTCCTCCACCCAATTAATTGGCACAAAAGTCATTTTTTCTTTTCTTTTTCAATCACCACCCCTTCCTTTCTTTTTGACGTCACGATGTATCTGCTTATGCATTAATCAGTTTGTTAAGCTAGTTTAATGAGGACTTGACAGTAGTATTCAGAAGGGGCTCAAGTGCTAGACAAATAAGACTTGTGCCCAAGGCCCTGTACAGTAAGAGGCCCCACTTTTATGTATTTTAATAATGTAAATATAAGCTTGCTCTATCTAATATATATATATATATATAAATTTGCAATCACACTAACAGTTAAAAAGATGGGCAGGGCTGTCTTAATCTTGAATGTTTTTTAAAGGATTATATTAGTAATATCTCATGTTCATATCTCTCTCTCTCTCTCTCTCTCTCTCTCTATCCTTTTCTCAGGGGTGGTTTGGAATGTTCTAAATAAGTGCACTTTTTGACTTTTTATAAAAAAAATGTGTAGAAAAGTAGAGAAAGTGGGTAGAAAAATAGAGAGGAGATGTTGATAAATGTGACCCAAATAAGTGTATGTATGCAAAAAAGTGCACTTTTTTAGTGCATGCCATACACCTACTCAGTTTGTGCTCTTGACTCTTTTTTTTCCCCTTTTTTTTTATTTTTTATTATTTTTTTATTTTTTATGGGATAGAGTTGCTCATTTTAGAATAATCTGCTTTGTTGGAATTTAAATGTATAATGAAGCTAGGAGATCATATTCTGTAATGGCTTGTTATAAGGTTTTTAACTTTGTGCTAAATTTCTAACTTTGACTTTTCAGATGAGTATAAATTAATCTCTTGTTCCTTTCACTGTTCATTGTAAAAATAAGATTTAGAGATAATAGAGAGAAATAAAATGTTTCCAAACTGAGTTTCATTTTCCCCAGCTGGTTTAGGAAGAATCATTGGAAAGAAAGGAACTACAAAAAGGTGGAATTAGAGTTTTAACATAAATGTTTTTATTTTTTCTTTCGTAAAGGAGAAATTAGAAGAAAGTGTTGTTTGTTTGTTTTTTTTTTTGCTCTTGGTTAATTTTTTACACATTCTTCATATTTCAAAATGAAGAATGTAATGAAATGGTCTACGTTTTGCAACTGCAGCCTCAGTTCCTTAATTTTTTTCCCATCTTATTTTGTTTTGCTGCATGAATAATCCATATAATTTTCTTGTTCTTTTGAATGGATGATATTATGGGTTAATTATTGTGTCAGTCCCTATTGTTTTCTTGGTTAATTATTGTTGTGGCTCATATTACAATCTTCTTGGTGGAGTGGGTAGATACGGTGGGTTGTTTTCTTTTGGAAAATTCAGAAGCATGGCAAGTTGATGATATCATGGGTTTTTGTTTCGAGGCAGACCTGTTTGTTCTTAGAAGTGGATTGAATAGGCCAAATTATTGATCCAATTACCAATTATATTTTTCAATGGATTATTCAATTAAGTAGCCAATTCAATTTATATTAATCAATCAATTGTGTATATGACATTGACATCCACATAACATCGAATAATAAAGTAAATAACAAGTACAAGCGAGGTATGTGGAAAATCTTAGGAACAACAATCCTCATGGGAAAAACCACGGGCATTCATGCCAGTGTAAACAATCAACTAAATTAAGACTTAATATGAAGACTCAACCATATGACTTACAACCTAACCCTGGATGCAATTAGCCATCACGTTTTTACTGATTGAACTAATTGCAAGCTCTATCTTCACTTGCTAGTGACTTACTCCTTGATTTTTTTTTTTTTTGTGATTTCAATTATTTAACGACACTTTAACAATCACTTTTTCATATTCTTCCCGTCTTTCTTTCTTCTCCTTAATGGCTTATATTACCAGCTTCATATTAGAAAGGACTGCTATTATGCTCCCTGTCCCATTTTTGGAAATCTAGAAGCATGGAAAGTTGGTAAATATTCATAGATGTCAACTTATATTTCATTGCCTTCTGGATCTATTACAATTTTGCAAGTTTTACGGGATGTAGTAGTACATGTACTTCTGTTTATGCTTGACAAACAGGTGGCCATAAATTTGATGTGGTTTTGTGTGAAGTATTCTTTTTATTAATACCATAATTGGCATAATCTGGCTAAGTTTCTCACATATAAGTTTTATCTTTCATCAAGATAGGAGACGTGATTTTTTTTTTTTTTGGGGGGGGTTCACTACATGACTTTTCCTTTTGCCCCTTGCGCTGCTAGATTGCTACTTTGCCTTAAAGGTATGGAATGGGGAACAGGCAGGTGCTGCAGCAGTTTTGGTGGCTGATAGCACAAACGAGCCCCTAATAACTATGGATTCTCCGAGGAGAGCTCTCATGCAGTCGGATACATAGAGAAGATTGGAATTCCATCAGCTTTAATAGAAAAGTCCTTTGCTGAGACCTTAAAAACTGCATTGACGAAAGGTGAAGATGTTACGATAAAATTAGACTGGTCAGAGTCAATGCCCCACCCAGATGAGAGGGTCGAGTATGAGTTGTGGACTAACAGCAACGATGAATGTGGAAGTCTTTGTGATAAGCAGATGAATTTCATTAAAAATTTTAAAGGCCATGCTCAGATTCTGGAGAAGGGTGGTTATACCCAGTTCACACCACGCTATATAACTTGGTTTTGTCCTCGGCCTTTCTTGCTTAGCAGTCAGTGCAAGTCACAATGCATAAACCGTGGAAGGTACTGTGCATCTGATCCAGAGCAGGATTTTAAAGAGGGCTATCAAGGGAAGGATGTGGTAATTGAGAACTTGAGGCAGCTTTGTGTGCATAGAGTTGCCAATGAGAGCAACAACTCATGGGTTTGGTGGGATTATGTGACAGATTTCCATATCAGGTGTTCCATGAAGAAGAAGAGATACAGCAAAGAATGTGCTGAAGAAGTCATGAAATCGCTTGGTAAGTGCTACCTCCAGAAATCTTTTTGTACACAATTAAGTTGATTGTGTGATCCAATAAGTACATTTTCATATTTGATTTTGATCCACAAGATCTGCCAATTGAGAAGATAAAGAAATGCATGGGCGATCCAGAAGCTGATGTAGAAAACCACGTCCTAAAAATGGAGCAAGATCTCCAGGTTCATGCTTTCTCTGTTCATCCATATTTAGTCAAATAATTTCATTTGCTGCTTTAAATGAACTTATTGCATTATACTTCAATTTGTGAAATCTAGGTTGGCCGAGGATCTCGTGGTGACATTACGTTCTTGCCAACATTGGTTATAAATAATGTTCAGTACCGAGGTTTGTAAGATAATGCATGGTTATGATCTATTATAGATTTATGCTATGGCATCTCCAGTAGCTCCATTAAGTCATAGTTTTACACCGTTAGCTTACTATGTTAGTAATATATGAAAGATCTTACAACCAAGTATACTTTCTGTTTATGTGAAAGCTAAATTGAATGGGATATGGGGAGATCAAATGAGGAACGCTTTTCTTCTTTTGATTATTTTGTGTTATGTTGTTTAAGTGGTTGATGGAATCAGTTGTCCTAGTCAACTGGGCTTGCTATAAATGTAATTAAATCATTGAGTAACCACAATCTCGTTCCCTAGTTTAGTCTGTTAGGTGCATTCTATAAACTTAACTTTGCCACTGGAAATTGAATTTCTCATTATCACTCACATTTTACAGATTCCTTTTCATTTATATTCCTTCCCTTTTTACTCTCCTAAAGGGGCTTTGGAATCCATTCTGTTGTACGTTTTTATCAACTACATGTCTTGATTGATTAATCTGCTGTTTCTTAGTGATTTTAATATAATTTATGTTTCAATTTGTACCTGTTGGGCACCTAAAGCACTTGATCTTCCATTTCTGAAGGAAAATTGGACAGGACTGCTGTTCTGAAGGGCATATGTGCTGGATTCAAGGAGACTACTGAGCCTTCAATTTGTTTGAGTAGAGGTTTGACATCATTCTTTCTTCTGTAATCTGTACCGATATGAATTGTGCATGAAATTTGTGAAATGTACTGATACCCATCCTTATCCTCAATTTGTTATTTTCACAGATCTTGAGACCAATGAGTGCCTCAAAAGGAATGGTGGCTGTTGGCAGGACAAACAACATAATATAACTGCGTGTAAGGTATACTGAGTGTCATCAAAGCTCTTTAATAAAAACTGTATTTTACAAAATATGACTGATGGGCTTTTACAAGCATTTTTAGATTTGTTTATTACTTATACCAGGATATTGTCTTTCTCTAGGACACATTTAGGGGAAGAGTTTGTGAGTGCCCTTTGCTGAATGGTGTGCAGTATAAAGGAGATGGTTACACATCTTGTCAAGGTACATAGTTTCGCCTCAAGAAAACTTTTCATCCGTACCTTAATACCAATGCTGGATATTCTTTTTGTATTGAAAATGGTTTCTAAATAACCTGGACAAGGTTTAGTTGTTTTGTTTGTAATTTTTTATATTTTTATATTTTTCATAGAAATAATAAATTGAATGAAGCTCAATCTATAACTCCATTCCGTTAATTGTCTATCTTATGATAAATTGATCACCAGGATAAATATTTTATTATGCTATGTTGTTTCTGCAGTTAAAATTTTTCAACTGTGTAATATGGACAATACTCACATTTTCTTCTTATTTGACAGCTGTGGGACCTGGAAGGTGCACAATAAACAACGGAGGTTGCTGGTCAGAAACTAGAAATGGAAAAACATTCTCAGCTTGCTCAGTTCCGTAATCTTATCCCTTCACTCACTTCCTTCTGCATTTTATTTCATGCCTTTAAAACTCTCCCTATTTTATCCTTTTTTCCTTTGGGCTTTGTTTGATTAGAAAGAAAAAATGGTGGAAAGTGAAAGTGAAGTGAAAGAAAAGAGACAGAAGGAAAATGTATTTTTTGCAAGCATTTGATTAGGATGAAAATTTTTCAATAAAAAATAGAGAAATTTGGAATTTTAATTATAAGTAACCTCATTTATCGACAAATTTAAATGTTTTTTGTGTTTTCTTGTGTTTTTTTCCAAGAAATTAGAAAGTTTGTTACCATGCTAATATGGGTTTTCCACCACTTTCATGCTAAAGAAGTTCAAAAAAAGTTCCATTTTTCTCTTTCACTCACTTTCCACCATTTTCATCTTAATCAAACTGAGCCTTTGGGGTTTCCAATCTTGCTAAAATATACCACATTTATGCAAAATAGGAATCTCATCTAACCGGCTGTCAATGTCCGCATGGTTTTCGTGGGGATGGTCATACATGTAAAGGTGATTTTCTTTTTTTCCTTGAAAGAATCTAAGAACAGCATACAATCATAGATATACACAATTATAGATTTTTTGGAGTTCTAAATCCGAAAGTGAGTTTTCATGTTCCTTTGTACACCAGATATTGATGAATGCAAGGAAGGTCTAGCCTGCAAGTGTCATGGCTGCACATGTAAGGACACATGGGGTGGATATGACTGCAAGTGTAAGGGGAGCAAGCTGTATATAACGAATCATGACACATGTATCGGTAAGATAGCACATTTTATTTTAGCTCTGATAGATTATTTGCACAAAATTTTGATGGCATATATTTCTTTCATCCAATGAACATTCTTAGTCACGTGCATCATTTTAATCCTTCAATTCATTGGTCAAAGTGAAGGTTTCCCATTTCATTCTCATCTCCGTCCTATTGTTTTGTTTCTTCTTTTAACTATTCTAGAGCCCTGAACTTTCAGCTCTGTTTTTAAGTCTCACTATAGACACAATAGACTATTCAGATGATGACAATGTACTTTGCAAATGTTCATGAGAGATAATAAATACATGTCATACTAAAATGTAGGAACCATTTACATCATATTTTAGAAAGGAAAGTAATCAATCCTAGTTCATCCGTTGTATAAAAAGAAACACAAACGAAACAAAGAAAACCAATTCCCTGGCTAACTAAGCCACAAAAATTCTATTTTCTAGACTTAAAATGTTCATGAGAGAGAACAAATACATGTCACACTAAAATGTAGGAACCATTTACTTTATATTTTAGAAAGAAAAGTCAGCAATCAACCCTTGTTCATCCGTTGTACAGAACGAAACTCATCGAAATTTGGATTGTTCCTTACCTTCTTGGTCCTGACGGTTGTCATGAGTGGTGGTATTGCTGGTTATATATTCTACAAGTACAGGCTCCGGGTATGTCTCATGAAGATTCGCCGATCAAATTTTTGTTCAGTTCATCCTTGTGTGATCATCAATAACATATTTATCTAAAATCTTTTTTTCTTATTTGCAGTCTTATATGGACTCGGAGATCATGGCTATTATGTCACAGTACATGCCACTTGACAGCCATCAAAATAGTCGTGTCGTCCACCATGAAGCTGAACCTCTACGACAAGGTTGAACAGTGTAAGGTAGTTATTGCTGTCTTGTTTTTAACACAACTCAGCAGGTTTAACTTTTTATGAAGAAAAATTTTAATTGCACGGAACTAGCAGAACTCTCTCACATGAGGTGAGATTCATTAAGTGTGTGAGTCCTATTCATGTAAGAGAATTGTGTCTGATTCCGTGATCGGATTTTGTGCACATAAAAGAACTATTTTATGAAACAGTGATTAGTTGGTTAATTTTTGCACAAGCAGAGGTCTGCTGGAGGAAAAGCTTCCACAAGAGGGAGGGATTTTGCCAGTTGTGAATTTTCTGATCTATCTAAAATCTCTGGCAACGAAGACATTGTGACATATCCATATAAAGAAATCTCTTCAGAAGAAACATCTTTTCTTTCTTTCCTTTTTAATTTATTTTTTAAAATTTTATTATTAGTATTTTTTTTTTTTTTGCTTTTGTAAATGAAATGACTCAGATGTAAATAAAAGAATGTTTGAGGATCCATATATATGACTATCAATACAAAGCTATGTAGAAAGTGAAAGAGGATATGTCAATGCTACTTTCCCCCAGGCAGATGGTTTTTGGTTCATTTTGTCTGAATTTTGGGGGTATATAATCTTGTAAATTTTCATTTAATTTTAGTTTTCCTAATGTGAATCTTGGATTTATAAAGGAAAAGAAAATGAAATGAGTACATTTGACTTATTTCACTCCATTTTATTTTTTAACATAGCTCAAATGTCCTCTGGCCTATAATTAACTCAATTGTTATGTGCAACATTATTCACAATTTAACAAACGACAATGTGCCATTATTTTTGTCAAAATGCTATAGCACGGAGAGAGAGAGAGAGAGAGAGAGAGAGAGAGAGAGAAGAGAATAAAGAATGGCTTAGTTCCAATTGGTGTTGTTTATTTTGTAAATCTTTGTATAAATTATTTAGGGGCACTTTTTCATAAATCATTTTTCACCTACTTATGTTTCATTTAGTTCATATTATTTTCTTATGTTCTAATGAGTTCTATGGGTGACATAATTACCAAATTATCTCTAATAATATTCACATTTACAGTGTGAATATTCGGTGATGTGAATGTTTACACTATCAATGTGAATGTTGACACGTCAATGTGAACATTCACACGTCAATGTGAATATTCATATTGTAAAATACAAATGTTCACACTACCAAATTGTTAACCGTTCAAAAAATATTTGTAAGAGTAAAAATGTTCATAAAATACCTTAAATATGAGAATTAGGATTTGATAGATCAAATGTCCAAATAATAGGACCTGTTAGAATATAAGAATATCTTATGAATTAATTAGGATACAAACACTTGAGAAATGATTTTCTAATAAATTTTCCAATTATTTATACATAAAATATATATAAAAAAAGAAGATGAATCAATAATTGTAATCACATAATTTTATTATATTTGTCATAAAAAAAAAAAAAAAAAAAAACCTGATCTATTTTTTTGTACCAATGTGTGTTTGAGGGGAATTTTTAAATACACCCACCCACCACTTGTACAAGTAGTTCTAAAAAAAAATAGATTTGATTTTTTTGATAATCGGGGGTTCAAACTAAACGTTCAATAATCTATTGAAATTTGAAGTTTTATTCACGAGTCTTTATCGCTGTGGAATCCCATGAGATTGTAAAAAAAGAAAGTAGATTGATGTATTTAGATGAGAGGAGCTTTGCTTAGTTGGTAATTTAATTTGAGATCGGTATGTTTGGTTTGGATTTGTTGGGTGATTTTGGGAAAAAAATTTAAAAAAATTTGTTTGGTTTGAAAAATTTTCAAAATAATTTTCAAAATCACTTTCTCTCTCTTACTTATCAATCAATTACTTTTTCTCTCTCCTTTCTTCTTCTCAATCACTTTTTCTCTCACACATATCTATTCAATTATAATAAAATATCAAATCATTCTAAACTCTCAAACTCCAAAATTACTTTTAAAATATACAACCAAACAAACCAAAAAAATTTCTAAACTCTCTCCCCAAAACAATTTTTAAAAACTACTCTCCCAAAACTAAATCAAACATACCTTAGAGGGTGTTTGTTTTGGAAGGATTGGACATGGGATTGGACTATCAGTCTGTTGTTTGTTTCAAAAGTTTTTCTCCAGACTATTAGTTCTATATTTGTGGGAATATGGTATCCCATGGGAGGGGTGGGATAGAAACCATAGGATAACTCATCCCATGGGATTAGCTAATAAAATTACATTTTTGTCATCTGGTATTTAATTATGTATTATATTTAGTAAAATTCAATAAAATTTAAATGTCTCAATTTAAAAATAAAATAATTTTATTTAATTTTTATTTTTTTTTTGTTTTTGTTTTATTTTATTTAATTTTTTAAAATAATTTTTTATTGATATTTTATTTTAAAATTTTGTTTATATTTTATTTAATTTCATTATTTAAATTTTAATAGATGTTTTATTTTATTTAATTATTATTATTATTTAAAATAAATTTATTTAAAATTTTAATTAAAAAATAACATATATTTTTATTGATATTTAATTTATTTAATTTTTTAAAAATAAATTTATTTAATTGTGCAAAAAATAAAATAAAATAAATTTTTATTTAATCTACCTAAAAATAATTAAAATATTAAGGTATGTTTAATATTACTATTACTTAGTAAATAATTGAAAAGGATAAAATAGTCATTTGAGTATTTATCCTTCTCCATAATATCCCAAATAAACATTGGATTTAGTCCAATCCAGATATCTAATCTCATGACTAAACAAACATAGGATACAAATCCAGTCTAACCAATAGTCCGGGGACAATGTATCTCAAAATTAATAGTCTGATAAATTACAATTCCTTTATTCAGTCCGCTCAAACAAACACACCCTTAGTGTTTTAGCCACATTCATTTTGTGGGAGCAGAAGAAAAATATGGTATGTGTACAAGCACGAAATAATGTTCTCGTATAATCCTGTTGATCTAGTTTGCGCTCCTCCAAACGTCGTCGCTTTATTCCCTGAAAACACAAACGTGAGCTAGCCAGCGGGTGTGTGCCGGATACCTCTCCGATGTCTAAGTTAGCAAAATAGACAAATAGACAAAAACTCTATATATTTCGAGAATCAAAGTTGTGTTACCCGTACATAGGTTCTGTTGTGAGCTTTTTATAGTTTTTGCCTGGCACAATCCTAGTAGGACTCTTATTTCTCCATGTAGAGTCCTCCTAGGAATCACACTCCTGAAATATAATACTTATCCTTCAACATCCCCCTCATTGCTTAAACCAAGTGAGATGGTTTTTACCACGGTTGGATAACAAAGCAACCAGGCTAACACTAGCCCTTTGTCATAATCAAATTTGATGCTTTTATACGCAACACCTAGCTCGGCCCTTATTCTCTCGTACCTCGGTTTTGTTTGTTTAAACGAGCTAACTGCAGCCGTCTCTGACCAAGCTAACAAGGACGAGGTCTAACTTGCGAAGCCCATATACTTCGGCCTACAGCTCGGTCCGAACTTCATCTGGCCCAACTTTGTTAGTTTTTCTACCGAGCTACAGCAGCTCTTACCTCAGTCCAACGTGTGGCCTAACTTCCAAAGAAGCCTTTAGCTCGGCCCAATTCCCTTATAAATTACCCTCTCAATTGTCCCTTAATTCCATCTGCACAGCATGATTTGGGATTACTCTTCTCTAGCAGAGCTAAAAACATTCAAGCAAACCGAGGTCACCTCCTACCAGGCTACAGATTAGTCTGGTTCATAAACGTCCTTTCACTTCTGTACATCTGAATCCTTTCCTATTCGTGTGGACACGTGGCTGGCTCCTACTGGTCAAGTATAACTGCCGCTGCCGCCCTCGTACTCCGAAAATTTTGAACAGTCCCGCCTTTTCTCTGCCTTATATGAAAACTCTAGCTTTTTGAACTCGGCACTTCTACTGTTCACCTTCACTCTCTTCCTCTGAACCTCCATTTTCACAACCACAGCACCTGCAACGCTCGTGATCTAACCTGGCATCTTCACTGTTTTGGTCTTCATCCCTTGATCTTAAAACTGTAAGTACTCTAATCTTGTTTCCTTCTCGTTTATTCTGTATAGTGTTGCAGTACATAGCATGGTACATATATGTTTTTCAAAACACATATTAGTATAGTTTTCATAACAATGGGAAAGAACCTCCTGGTCCCAGAAACCATGCGATAGATCTTTCACCAAATTCACAATCTGTTATGAAAATCGTTTTGATCCAAAATAATACTTCAACCGAACTAGGAACTTGTTTGTATTTAGGTGTGCACCCAGCGAAACTAGATAACTCCCCCAATAACCGAACTAAAACTTCACGCCACACCTTAAGTTTCAACCGGTCTAAGAACCTTTCGTTTCATTTAGCCGAGCTAAAGTCCTTCGCTCTAACCGAACTAAGAATAGTTAGTATCCCATGTAGCCGAGCTAGGCTTACATTTTATTTTGCCTTTGTACTTAGCACGGTCCAACGATCTGGGCTTAACACTTTTCATCTCCACTTTGCAGACTCTGACTAGGTTGGCCAGGCACTCATTTGCACGCTCAACCGAGATACTCAACGTCATCTCAACACCGAGCTAGTACTCCGAGCTAATTTATACATAATTTAAGTCCACATGGGCAAATACCGATTTTTAGTAAACTCACCCAGGGCCATAGCTGAGTTCCGAAAGGATTACCAAATTCCAGACGACGTCCATCTTTACCTAGCCGAACTAGATACCACACCCTGGGGAAAACAAGGTTTTGTTCCATTTACCGTGCTATCCATTGTTGAAGCCGGCCTCCAATTCCCAGTTCAACCACTCCTTGAATTCCTTAGGCACACTAGAATATGCCCAACCCAACTTAGCACTAATTCATACAGAATAATAAACGGTATCGCCGAGCTAAATCGCTGGCTTGGCCTTAACCTCAGTTTAGCCGAGCTTTGTCACCAATATTCACTTGGCCAAAATGAAGATGGCTGGGTATACTATTTAAGAATAAGAAGACGCCGAGAGAAAATAATCAAAAATACACCGGACAAAGATGTAAATGACGAGGACTTTTTTTGGGTCTCGGACAACTTCGAAGACCAGGAAACCCGGATATTGGGCGACTGAATTAACTGGAATAAGGAAGTAGCCGGTATGAATACCTTGGCTTAGCTTTGTGCATTCTTTACTCTGTTTATAATTTTTACACCGTACTAACCGTTTTCTTCTTCTTTATGCAGACTTGAACCAACTAAAGCTGCAGTACCAATACCCCAATCTTGAAGCACTCCGCGCCGCACTCCGGTACCGCGATCGAGGTTGGGCCGAGCTACTCAATTTTGAACCGATATATAGATACAGCAGTAGAAGGAAAACCAGGGTGACAGATTTCCTCCTGGAATCTTCACCAGAACCAGATCCAACACTACCTCAGATAAATCTGATCCCATTAACAAAGGAGCAAGAAATGGCTAAGAAGAGAGCAGTTAGAGCACTCATCACCGAAACAACGGCTCCAGCCGTCGGAGACCAGGCCGAAATACCACGAGCTGGAAAACACATGAAGCCGTGGTAGCTCTTCTAACAGTGTAACAACCCTCGTCACTGTTTACTGATTACTTACTGATTACTGCTAAACCGAGACCGATTATGATTGATAATTGGATTGATTAAAATATTGAACTGACTAACTGAGATTCGAGACTGATTGATTGACTGTGACCGTTTAAATGCATAATCTATCTGTTTGACTGTCAAATTATCTGTTCTTGTCTTATACATTAAACTGCAAATTGAAGGCCTTATCGGCGGCCAAATCGAAAATTTATTGATGTTCTGTAATCATCATAATTTATGTTTTATGGTATATTTAATTGAAAATCGATTTGGTATGATTAAATTAGATAAAATAAGCTAAATCAAGAGTTGGTCTTATTTACCGTTTTGCCACCTAGTGGCCCTTTTCATATAAAACATTCTTGAGCCTTTTTCATCCAAACAAAACATTTTGCTCAGCCATTTCTTACTCCCAACCGACCAAGAGAGAGAGGAAGTGAGAGAATTGAGTTCCTTCTTGAGTTTTGCTTGGAGAATTGAAGAAATTGAAGGATAATTGTCTAATTGAGCTTCTAGTCTTGTGATTGAAGACCTAAGGTAGATCATTGACCTTCTTTATTGTGCATTTGAGTTTATTCTTGCATGATTCATGGGTCTTTAGTAATCTAAGGCATGAATTGGTTCAATAGTGTTGAGTTGAAGCTCATTCCATGCATGCATGCTTGTATTGATAAGTTTGAAGTTGTTTTTCATGGCAATGTTACATGCATGCTCATATTTATGTTTAAGTCCATGATTTCATCTTGTTTTGAAAAGAATTGGCTCATTAGAGCATGAATTTGAGGCTTGAGGGTTGTTGTAGTACATGCATGTTCAATTGGAATCATGTTCATGAAATTGATTTGAAAATGGTGTTTAATGGAACTACCTTGGGCTTTGATTTCTCAAATTGATCTTTGAAACATGTTGTACATTGAGTTTTAAAGTGTTTTCTGGAAAATTAGCCCAAAAGGATCGAATTTGATACATTGAAAGTTGATTTTGATCTTGGAGTTCAAATATGGAATTTCCAGATTTTGGTCGTCCGCTCGAGCGGAGGATGCCGCTCGAGCGGGGAAATCGAGCTCCCAGCATCTCTCACTGCTTTACAGTCCGCTCGAGCGGGGTATTGTACGCTCGAGCAGAGGCTTGTGTCACACGCTCGAGCGGGGGAGTTGACGCTCGAGCGGGGACCTTTGTTGCATGTCCGCTCGAGCGGGGAAACCTGCGCTCGAGCGGAACTGTTTTTTCTGAAATTCTGAAACTGTTTTCTGAGTGCATCTTTGCATCCTCATTCCCTCTAGGCATTCTTAGGCCTAGTTTAAGGCATCTTATTGAGGATATAGTGTAGAACACACCGAGGCAAATTATGGATTAAGTTATTATCTTTCCCAACTGTGTAGCTTAGTGTGTGTTCAATCTGTTAACTGTGTAGGTTTGGCTTACCGAGGAGACGCTCTAGCTTACTGTAGCCCCGAACTCTGTGAGTAACAATTGTGTAAAGATATGTTCAAAATGATTACCTATTGAATACTGAACTGTACTGCTTTCTGAACTGATACTATTAACTGAATGAATGTATGTCCTATATTCTGAACTGTATTGTGGCATCCTTAGCAATTACTGTTACTGACTGTTACTGTTACAGAGATCTCCGTCGGTTCCCTCGTTGGAACCACTACTGTTTTACTGATTGATGACCATCAATTGACTGTTCGGTCTTTTAAGACCTACTGTTTACTGTACTGCTACTGTCACGGATATCTCTGGAGCAAAGTGCTGCTGCACAGACCTAAGTGCTACAGTGTGAGCCACCTCTAGAATCGTGCTAGACACCTCTTGAGTCCATACTGGGCTTTAAGCCAATCTGTGAAATCTGGAGCAAAGTGTTGCACGGACCTAAGTGCTACAGTGTGAGCCCCTCTAGAATCGTGCGAGACCCTCTTGAGTCCATAAGAACTGTACTGTTACTGTTACTGTTATTGTTACCGTTACTGTTACTGTACTGTTACTGTCACTGCTACTGCTACTGCACTGTAACTGTTACTGTTATTGTTACCGTTACTGTTACTATACTGTTACTGTTACCGTTACTGCACTGTTACTGTTACTGTACTATTACCATTACTACTACTGTACTGACACTGTACTGACACTGCTACTACCACCGTACTGTTCGGCTATCGGATGTGCCACGTACGATTACTATGATTTCTAAATGACTGATATGACATGAAGTATAAGCCACCGACTGTATAACTGATCTACCGAAGCAAACGACTGTTTAAAATACTGAAAGGACATTCTTCTTAACCCCCTTTACGCATTGTGTTATTCACTGGGCTTTAGCTCACTGCTCATATATATATATAGGTGTACAGCACCAGACCGCGGCTAGGAGCATCAGGCAAGCTTTAGTTTCGTCGAGCCAACCACTGTGCCTCACTGCGAGGTCCGAGCCTTCAAAGCTACGGCTTAGGGGTGTTTTAATCTCCCATCTGTCCCTGTATCTGATTGGTATTACTATATAGACTGACAGCACTGTACTGTACTGTTAATAGGGATTAAGTCCCTTACTGAATGATTGTAAATATTGTGCATACTGCTCTGTACTGAATGTCTATATGTATGAAAAATCTTTTTGCATACAGACTGTCACAGCTCATTGGACATTGTTTATTTACTGTTCTGGCTTCCGCCATGCCCCTGTACTCTGTACTACTGTATTACTGTTAAGCAGGCCTTCGTAACTGTATAGACTGAACGTTTGCACTGTACTGTTTATCAGGGATTAAGTCCCTGTTCTGACTGGTTGTATGTATATGATATGCATACTTTTGTTCGTACTTGTATAAATGTATGAAAATCTTTTTGGCATACAGACTGTCACAGCTCATTGGACATTGTTTTTATTACTGTAGTGGCTTTCACCATGCCCCTGTACTCTGTTTACTGTCTTACTGTTAAGTAGGCCTTCGGTAATCCGGATACTGGCCGGTTATAGTGCTAAACCCATAGGGGGGGTTTGGGTGTGACATACTCAAACCCCATTAAACACAAATTCAGGTAAACCAGGTGGACGGAAAACAACTTGTTTTGTCACACAGTCAATGGTGGCACATGATTTTTGTAACCAGTCCATCCCCAATTATTACATCAAAATAATCAATGTTCAATGACAGTAAATCATAAACAGATGCATGTCCCCAACAATAATCTCACAAGCAGGATACATATAAGCACATGTCATGGATCCTCCTACGGGTGATGATACAGCTAACAGATAGTTCATAGGTTCTAAGGGTCTATTCAATTTCCGTGAAAAAGCATGCGACACATAAGAATGTGTAGACCCCGAATCAATCAGTACATATGCATTTTGAGCACAAATAGAGAGGATACCTGACACAACGGTTTCAGTATTTTGCACGTCTCCCGGTACTAGGGAAAACACTCGGCCCTGCCTCATCGGCTCTTTCCCGGTAGCTTTGGGGTTAGGCTTTGGTGCTACAGTTGATGCTGCGGCGCTGCCTGCAGCTTTACTATTGCCCGGAGCAGTGGAAGGGCAATCTTTCACCATGTGGCCTACCTTGCCACACTTGTAAACAAGCACCAGATAATTTATAAAACAAACTCCCTTATGGTTCTTACCACATTCGGAACAGGGCGGAGGAAAGGGACGGTTTCCTTGACTAGAAGTAGTCGTTGACCCCGTATTTTGCTTTTTGTTCATTTGATTATGTTGCCTTTCTTGAATTTGAAATTCTGTCTTTTACCATGCCATTCAGACGCCGGTGTTTCAGATTGTTTCAGCTTCGATGTTCGACTCGGCCATCAAACTGTGTCACGGAAGAACCTACATAAGTCGGTAATTCAGTACATTTATTCGATCCAGTATCGCAACATTCAGGCCGCCTTCAAACCTCCTGGCCTTGTTGTAATCAGTGTCCATCCATGTGTGGTGCAATATCTAGCAAAGTCCCCGGTGAAACTTCGTTTTTCATATTCGGCAAGGACATTGTGCCCTGTTTTAACTGTTCAAATTCTGTAACCTTCCTGTCCCTGACATACTGAGGGAAGTACTTTTCGAAGAAGGCTACTTTAAACTGAGCCCAAGTCATAACAGTATTGTCATCATGAGTAAGCATCCACCACCTGCCTCTTGCTCTTGCTTCTTGCGCAAAGTGAAGGTGGCCAACAGTACCTTATGTGCCTCCGAACAGGAAACACTTCAAACAGTTTCTCAGTCTCTAGAACCCACGTTTCAGCCTTCAATGGTTCAAGGCCTCCCTGAAAGGATGGCGATTTCAATTTGCTGAACTTCTGGGTAAGAGCAATAATATCCCCATCATTAGCATTCACATTTGTAAATTCACATTCTGGTCCGGCTGTACCGGAGGAGGAGGTGGGGGTGTTGATTCTGTTGTTGGTCTAGTCTAGCAGTTATCAGTTCCATCATTCGTTCCAGTCTGGCCATTCTGGCCTCAGAGGATGAGGATTCAGTTTCATTTGCAGTTGCTTGCATTATCCATTTTTCTATAAACAGTTATAACAGTTCAATCATAAGCAGTTATAACAGTTATCAACATAGGCAGTCATTCATGTAATAGTTTAACACATTAGCATATATTCAGTTCATATCATAACCACACACTTATCATGTCTATGAATGCCCTAATCGCTTTTCTAGGACACCCTATAGCTCATTTGGACACGTGTGTGCGGTATAACTCGTGGTTAAGCATCGCTCTAATACCACTCTGTCACGACCCAAACCCGCCCCTATGGGGTTTAGCACCGTAACCGGCCAGTAATCCGAGATTACCAAAGGCCTTCTTAACAGTAAGACAGTATAACAGAGTATAGGGGCATGGCGGAAGCCACTACAGTAATAAAAACAATGTCCAATGAGCTGTGACAGTCTGTATGCCAAAAGATTTTTCATACATTCACATATATATATATATGTACAGAACAGTATGCAGAACATTTACAAACATTCAGAACAGGGATCAAGTCCCTATTAACCAGTACAGTGCAGTCTATAGTCTATACAGTTACAGAACAGTGCAGGGGAAAAAAACTAAAACACCCTTAAGCTTAGCTTGGCAGGCTCGGAGCATCGCAGTGAGGCACATGGTTGGCTTGACAAAACTGGAAATCTACCCCGACGCCTCTAGCATTGGTCCGGTGCCTGTACACCTACAATATATATATGAGCAGTGAGCTAAAGCCCAGTAATAACATAAAGCGTAAAGAGGTTGAGAATGATTGTCCTTACAGTAACGAAAACAGTTCATTTCAATCAATATAACAGTTTGTTCAGTACCAGTAAACAGTCATATGTGTACATCCATTAGCATAACAGTAACAGTAGGCTCTTAAAAAGACCGAACAGTAATGATGGCCATCAGTCAGTAACAGTAGTGGTTCCACGAGGAAACCGACAGAGATCTCTGTAACAGTAACAGTAAACAGTAGGTGCTAAGGATGCCACAGTACGGTTCAGAAATAAAGGACATACATTCATTCAGTAATCAATATCAGTTCAGTAAACAGTTCAGTTCAGTATTCGGAAGATAATCATTTTGAACATATCTTTACACAATTGTTACTCACAGAGTTCTGGGCTACAGTGATCTAGAGCGTCCTCTCGAAAGCCAACCCTACACAGTTACAGATTGAACACACACTAAGCTACACAGTGGAAAGATAATAAACTTAATCCCTAAATTTGCCTCGGTGTGGTTCTACATCTATATCACCTCTATAAGATGCCTTAAATATGCCTAGGGAATGCCTAGGATGGAAAGAGGATGCAAAGATGCACTTTTGAACACTTTACAAAATTTTCAAAAACAGGGGTCTCGCTCGAGCGAGGCTTTCTTCGCTCGAGCGGACATGCAGATAAAGGAGCTCCACTCGAGCGCCAATTCCTTCGCTCGAGCGGACTGTGTGCTACAGTAAAAAATGCTGGATGCTCCAATTTTGNTAAGTAAAACAGTACAGTAAGGGGAACACTAAAAACACCCCTAAGCCTTAGCTTGGCAGGCTCGGAACCTCGCAGTGAGGCACATTGGTTGGCTTGACAAAACTAGGAATCTACCCGATGCCTCTAGCATTGGTTCGGTGCTGCACACCTACATATATATATGAGCAGTGAGAGTAAAGCCCAGTGAATAACTAAAGCGTAGAAGAGGTTTAGAATGAATGTCCTTACAGTAATGAAAACAGTTCATTTCATTTAGTATAACAGTTGTTCAGTGCAGTAAACAGTCATATGTGTTACATCCATTAGCATATCAGAACAGTAGGTTCTTAAAAGACCGAACAGTTATGATGGCCATCAGTCAGTAAACAGTAGTGGTTCCACAAGGAAACCGACAGAGATCTCTGTAACAGTAACAGTAAACAGTAGGTGCTAAGGATGCCATAGTACAGTTCAGAAATAAAGGAATACATTCATTCAGTAATCCTATCAGTTCAGTAAGTAATTCAGTTCAGTATTCAAAAGGTAATCATTTTGAACATATCGTTACACAATTGTTACTCACAGAGTTCTGGGCTACGGTGAACTAGAGCGTCTCCTCGGGAAGCCAACTCTACACAGTTTACAGATTGAACACACACTAAGCTACACAGTTGGGAAAGATAATAACTTAATCCCTAATTTGCCTCGGTGTGGTTCTACATCTATATCCTCTTTAAGATGCCTTAAACTAGGCCTAAGAATGCCTAGGATGGGATGAGGATGCGAAGATGTATTCAGAAAACATTCTCCGAAATTTCAGTGAAACAGGGTCCCGCTCGAGCGCAGGTTTCCCCGCTCGAGCGTACAAGCAAACAAAGGTCCCCGCTCGAGCGGTCCACTTCACCGCTCGAGCGGACCAAAAAGTACTGGATAGGTGAAATCTCCGCTCGACGCCCGCTCGAGTGTGTCACCCAGTCCTCCGCTCGAGCGCAACTTTCTCCGCTCGAGCGGACTTATGTACAGTGCAAGATGCTAGGAGCTTGTTTTTCCCGCTCCAGCGGACGACTAAAATCTGGAAATTCCAGATTCGAGTCCCAAGCTCAAAATCAAGTTTAAAAGCCAAATTTTTGATCCTCTTGGGCTAAAACCTGAAAAACACTTGTAAACATGTAACCTTATGTATTTCAAAGATCAATTTGGTAAATCAAAGCCCAAGGGTGTTTAATTAAACTCAATTTCAAACCAATATTTCAAGAACATAAAGAACATGCAAACATGCATGGATTCAAACCATTTCAAAACTTCAAAACATGCTCTAATGAGCTCATCCTTTTCAAAACAAGTTAAAAACATGGACTTAAGCTTAATTATGAACATGCATGTGACAATTTGCCATGGAATCAACTCAAAATTCATCAATACACACATGCATGCATGAAATGAGTTCTAATTCAACATTATTTGACTAAGACATGACTTAGCTCTCTAAAGGCTCAAGAATCATGCATGAACAAGCTTAAACACAACAATGAGAAGGTGAAATCCTTACCTAGGTCCTCAATTACAAGGTTTAGGAGCTCAATTGGCAACTACACTTCAATTTCCAAACCAAATCAAGCCAAATGAGATGAAAACTAACTCTCTCTTATCTCTCTCTCTCTAGTCGGTTGTGAGGCAACAAAGGGCTGATAAAATGTTTGATCAAGTGTATCACAATGCTCCATATGTGTAAGGTAGTGGGCCACTAAGTGGCGAGATTGTAAATAAGTCGAACTCATGAATTTAGCTCATTTTAATCCGATTTAATCGTACCGAATCACATTTTAATAAATACACCATAAAATCACATAAATTCTACTAATCATGGAACATCAATCAATTTTGGATTCGGTCGCCGATAAGGGCTTCAATTAACAAGTTTAAACATAGAAATTGAAACAGATAACCATTACAGTCAAACAGATAGATTACAATTCAAACAGATACAGGCAATTAAACTGATACGTTAATCGATTTCAGTTTCAAATTTCAATCGGTCAGTTCAGTAAGTCAGTCAGTTCATTTACTTTCCATAATCGGTATTAATCAATGATCAGTAACGAGGGTTATTACAGAGTAGTACCTCCACCGTATTTGATTTCTTCTGTGAAAGCCGTTAGATTGATTAGAAAGGGGTGTAAAGGATATCTGTGTTCCGTGTTAACTGTACCTACTGATGATAATGTTAAAACTGATGTGAACTGTATTCTTATAGTCAGAGAATTCCAGATGTTTTTCCAGATGATCTGCCAGGGGATTTGATTGACAGGGAGATGAATTCACCGTTGATATGATTCCGGGAACACAGCCTGTATCGAAAGCTCCTTACAGAATGGCTCTAACTGAATTGAAAGAATTGAAAGTGCAATTGCAAGAACTACTAGACAAGAAATTTATCAGGCCTAGTACTTCACCGTGGGGTGCACCGGTTTTGTTTGTGAAAAAGAAAGACGGCTCATTGAGACTGTGCATTGACTACCGTGAACTGAATAAGGTAACTGTGAAAAACAAATATCCATTACCGCGTATTGATGACTTATTTGATCAGTTACAAGGTGCTCAAGTGTTTTCCAAGATTGATCTCAGATCGGGGTACCATCAACTGAAAGTTAAACCGGGAGACATTGATAAAACTGCTTTTAGAACGAGGTATGGACATTACGAATTTTTAGTTATGCCTTTTGGAGTTACCAATGCACCTGCAGCATTTATGGACCTCATGAATAGAATCTTTAAACCGTACCTTGATGACTTTATTGTGGTATTTATTGATGACATATTGATTTACTCCAAAAGTATAGAACAACATGAACATCATCTGAGACTTGCCCTGCAGACCTAAGAGAACAGAAACTGTATGCTAAACTATCTAAATGTGAGTTTTGGCTTGATCATGTTATGTTTTTGGGGCATGTTGTTAGCAAAGATGGAATTTCTGTTGATCCGCAGAAAATTGAAGCTGTAGTGAACTGGCCTAGACCAACAAATGTGACAGAAGTCCGAAGCTTTTTGGGATTGGCTGGATATTACAGAAGATTTGTCAAAGATTTCTCCAAAATTGCCTTACTGTTGACTCAACTGACACAGAAGGGGACATCATTTGACTGGACCAACCAGAGGGAATCAGCATTTCAGGAATTGAAAACTCGACTTGTGACTGCACCTGTTCTTACCTTACCCTCAGGTAAGGATGGTTATACTGTATTTAGTGATGCTTCTCATAAGGGTTTGGGATGTGTTTTAATGCAGAATGGGAGAGTAATTGCCTATGCTTCCCGACAATTGAGACCTCATGAAAAGAACTACCCGACCCATGATCTGGAACTGGCTGCAGTAGTGTTTGCACTAAAAATCTGGCGTCACTCCCTGTATGGGGCAACATGTGAAGTATATACCGACCACAAGAGTTTGAAGTACTTCTTCACTCAGAAAGAACTGAACATGAGACAGCGGAGATGGCTAGAACTGATTAAAGATTATGACCTACAGATTCTGTATCACCCGGGAAAAGTCAATACCGTTGCCGATGCACTGAGCCGGAAATCGATTGCAAATTTAGCTTGTTTATTCACTGAACAGAAAGAGTTGCTTTGTGACCTTGAAAAATCTGAAATTGAAGTTGTTTTGAGAGAACAAGGTGGAACAATAGCTGCTATTTCTGCTCAACCGGCATTGATCGAAGAAATTAAAGAGAAACAGCAAACGGATGACCTCTTGAAGAAGATCATCGAAGAAAGGGAAGTTAAACCGAGACCGGGGTTCAAATTTGAAAATAATGTACTGAAATTTTAGGGAAGACTGTGTGTACCAAATGATTCTGAATTGAAAAAGAAGAGTTCTGCAAGAGGGCCACAATTCAAAATTTTCTATCCATCCAGGGAATACGAAAATGTATCAAGATCTGAAACAGAATTTCTGGTGGCCGGGAATGAAGAAAGAAATTGCCGACTTTGTGTCAAAATGTCTTCATTACCAATAAGTTAAAGCGGAACATCAGCGACTCGCAGGCTTATTGCAGCCCTTACCAATACCGGAGTGGAAATGGGAACATATTACCATGGATTTTATCGTTGGTTTGCCCCGCTCCAGTAAAGGTATGGACTCAATTTGGGTTATTGTAGATAGACTGACTAAATCTGCTCACTTCTTACCTGTTAAGACAATTTATAATGCGAACAAATTGGCTATACTCTATATTGATGAAATTGTTAGACTGCATGGAGTGCCTGTGTCCATTGTTTCTGACAGGGATTCGAAGTTTACATCCAGATTTTGGCAAAGCCTACAGACTGCATTGGGAACTGAACTGAGACTGAGTAGTGCCTACCATCCTCAGACAGATGGCCAATCAGAAAGGACCATCCAAACTCTGGAGGATTTACTGAGAATGTGTGTCCTTGATTTTCAGGGAAACTGGGAAAGCCATTTACCATTGGCTGAATTCGCCTACAATAACAGTTATCATTCGAGTATTGGTATGGCGCCTTTCGAGGAATTGTATGGCAGGAAATGTAGATCTCCGATTTGCTGGGCAGAAGTTGGAGATGGGCCTTTGCTTGGGCCCGAGATTGTGTATGAAACGACTGAGAAAGTGAAACTGATGCAGCAGAGACTGAAAACTGCACAGAGTAGACAGAAAAGTTATGCAGATGTTAGAAGACGGGACAGAGAATATGAAGTGGGTGATCACGTGTTTGTGAAAGTGACACCGATGAAAGGCCAGACTCGTTTTGGGGTCAAAGGCAAGTTAGCGCCGAGGTATGTCGGACCGTATCAGATTATTGAGAAAATCAATCCGGTGGCATATCAAGTTGCGCTTCCTCCTGAAATGGAGCATATGCACAACGTCTTCCACATTTCGATGTTGAGAGATTATCTCCGGGATCCTTTCCACGTAATTGAGCCTGCTCGGATAGTGTTGAGTGATGACTACACTTACGAGGAACGGCCTATACAGATTGTAAACAGACGGATCAAGAAGTTGAGGAACAAAGAGATCCCGTTAGTGAATGTTGACTGGCAAAACCATGGTGGCGTATATGCCACTTGGGAAAGGGAAGATGACATGGCCAAGAGATATCCTGATTTTTTCCCATTGAATCCTGTCTTCTTCCAGAATGAAGGTAACTCGAGTTTAGAGGACTAAACTCTTTTTAAGGAGGGGAGACTATAATGACCCTCACCACTGTTTATCGAATAACCACTGATTACCGTTAAACTGAATTGATTATGACTGATAGTTGAGCTGGATAAAATACTGAATTGACTGATTGAAAACTGGAACTGGATTGATTGAATATATATATGTTAATTTGCATTTTATCTGTTTGTTATCTGTTTGATTATTTAAATATCTGTTCAGTCTGTTTTGTTTAAACTGTTAATTGAAGGCCTTATCGGCGGCCGAACCGGGAATTGATTAGTGTTTTATGATCATTGTAATTTATGTGATTTTATGGTGCATTTAATTGAAATGTGATTTTGTATGATTAAATTAGATTAAAATAGCTAATTGACTAAGTTGGACTTATTTACCAAAAAGCCATGTAGTGGCCCACTATCTTCAACCATTTTGAGCCTTATTACACTCTAAGCAAACATTTCATCAGTCCCATTTCCCTTGTTTTTGCCGAAGTAGAGGGAGAGAGGGAGAGAAATTGGCTTCATCTTGTTGAATTGCTTGGTCTTGCTTGGATATTGAGAAGAGTGAAATATAGAATTCATGTTTAAGCTCCTAGACCTTGAATTACAAGACTTAAGGTAGAAATCCATCTCCTTGATTGTGCATTTATGTTGATTCTTGCTTGGCTAGAGCTAAGTTGAAGTCTAGAGCCAATTTATGGCTTGTAATGTTGTATTGTAGCTCATCTCATGCATGCATGTGTGTATTGATGAATTTTGAGTTGATTTCATGGCAAATTGTCACATGCATGTTCATAATTAAGCTTAAGTCCATGTTTTCAACTTGTTTTGAAAAGAATGAGCTCAATAGAGCATGTTTTGAAAGCTTTGATTTGATTTAATCTCATGCATGTCACCTTGTAGCATGTTCATGCATGTTCATGAAAAATTGGGTTTGAATTGGAGTTTAATTAAACACCCTTGGGCTTTGATTTACCAAATTGATCTTTGAAATACGTAATGTTACATGTTTACAAGTGTTTTTCCAAGTTTTTAGCCCAAGAGGATCAAAAATTTGGCTTTTAAACTTGATTTTGAGCTTGGGACTCAAATCTGGAATTTCCAGAATTTGGGCCTACGCTCGAGCGAGGAAGTCCACGCTCGAGCGTACACTCTGTGATTCTGCCCTCCGCTCGAGCGAGAAAAGTTACGCTCGAGCGGGGAATGCGAGTATCCAGTACTTTGCATGTGTTCACAGTCTGCTCGAGCGAGTAAACTCACGCTCGAGCGAGGACTTGTGTCTTACGCTCGAGCGAGGGTCGAGCGTCCATCGGGCGTAAAATTGGAGCATCCAGCATTTTTACTGTAGCACACAGTCCACTCGAGCGAAGGAATTGGCGCTCGAGTGGAGCTCCTTTGTCTGCATTTCCGCTCGAGCGAAGAAAGCCTCGCTCGAGCGAGACCCCTGTTTTCTGAAAATTTTGTAAAGTGTTCAAAAGTGCATCTTTGCATCCTCTTTCCATCCTAGGCATTCCTAGGGCATATTTAAGGCATCTTAAAGAGGATATAGATGTAGAACCACACCGAGGCAAATTAGGGATTAAGTTATTATCTTTCCCACTGTGTAGCTTAGTGTGTGTTCAATCTGTAAACTGTGTAGGGTTGGCTTTCTGAGGAGACGCTCTCATTCACTGTAGCCCAGAACTCTGTGAGTAACAATTGTGTAAAGATATGTTCAAAATGATTATCTTCCGAATACTGAACTGAACTATTTACTGAACTGATATTGATTACTGAATGAATGTATGTCCTTTATTTCTGAACCGTACTGTGGCATCCTTAGCACCTACTGTTTACTGTTACTGTTACAGAGATCTCTGTCGGTTTCCTCGTGGAACCACCACTGTTTACTGACTGATGGCCATCATTACTGTTCGGTCTTTTCAAACCTACTGTTACTGTTATGCTAATGGATGTACCACATATGACTGTTTACTATACTGAACAACTGTTATATTGATTGAAATGAACTGTTTTCGTTATTGTAAGGACATTCATTCTCAACCTCTTTACGCTTTATGTTATTCACTGGGCTTTAGCTCACTGCTCATATATATATGTAGGTGTACAAGCACCGGACCAATGCTAGAGGCGTCGGGGTAGATTCCCAGTTTTGTCAAGCCAACCAATGTGCCTCACTGCGAGGCTCCGAGCCTGCCAAGCTAAGGCTTAGGGGTGTTTTAGTTTTTCCCCTGCACTGTTCTGGAACTGTATAGACTATAGACTGCACTGTACTGGTTAATAGGGACTTGATCTCTGTTCTGAATGTTTGTAAATGTTCTGCATACTGTTCTGTACCGTATATATATATGTGAATGTATGAAAAATCTTTTGGCATACAGACTGTCACAGCTCATTGGACATTGTTTTTATTACTGTAGTGGCTTCCGCCATGCCCCTGTACTCTGTTATACTGTCTTACTGTTAAACAGGCCTTCGGTAATCTCGGATTACTGGCCGGTTACGGTGCTAAACCCATAGGGACGGGTTTGGGTCGTGACAGCCAGATACAGAGTCGCCACCTAAATATTTTATTTTGAGAAATTTAGGAAACCCTGACTCGTTGCCTAAGGCCACGTGTCCGTCATCACCAAAGTTGCCTCGGCTCGAGAACTTGGGTACGATTGGGGAAGGTCACTTCGTGAGTACCCCCACTCGCCCGATCAAAGATCGGCCTCTACTAACCATGATATTGAGTTTTGAAAACATTATGTGCTCTTATTCCGGTTATTAGCCTAGATTTACTACGTGATGCGCACAACATACAAATATAGACCGGATCGCCTGAATTGGAACAAAACATCTCATGTTTGTTTTTGAAAACGGTTTGCTACTCGCAAGTAGGCTAAAATGCGGATTTGCCACCCTCAGGTGGGCTTAGAAAACAAGATGATTTGCCACTCTCAAGTAGGCTTAAAACTCACAGTCAATGCATTATTCCAATTCAGATAATCCAACCTTCACCCACAGGCATTCAAGCAGGTATATCACATAAGCAGTTAGCCTCATGGTAAACATGCTATCATGGCAGTCACTCACACGCATGCAAGGATGCTAAAGCATAAACACTTACCGAGTACTCCGAGCCAAAACAGAAATTAGTTAGTAATCAATGCATGATCCTAGTTCATGTTAAGATGTCTAATGCAACACATGCAAAATGCAACTAGAAATAGGCTCGGCTATACTAAGAATGGCATATGAGATGCTACAGCTAACACGTATTCAACTTGGAATTGGAATATAATGCAGTTAGTATGATGCGCCGAGCCTGGTACATGCAAGACAAATGAATGGATGCAAACATGCAAGCATAAGTATACTAATTGAAACGTGCCCTAAACTAACCATCATAAGCTGGTAAATAAAAGGGAGAAAGACGTGGGGTTGGAAGACATACATCACACACACGCACACTTATTACAATATTACCCGTTCTCGGAGGGTCCGAATAAATATTACACAACCAAAATGAATAATGAATTACAGCTAATTATTACACAACATTGATTAATTAACAAATTAACGAAGAAAGCGAATAAACTAGCATGCAATGTTACATGAAATGGACTGCCTCAGCTCTGCTCGGAATGATGAATGATGCATACATGCTCGAGTTGCCTTGTCGGGAAATCCATCGCGATGCCCCGATTTGCCTCTGTTTGCAATTGATCCCGGAATGCTGTGCAAGGCTTTAGAAAGTTGCTGATTTCTGGTTTGCTGCAACAGAGAGCAAGAAAGGGGCATGGCAAAGTATTTTCACATATGTATGCACACCTCGATCCTCGTGCCACCAATTACGCATCTCGATGCATGATGGCCGAGGAGTCGAATTGCACGACTCGATGTGAAATGAATGCACATATGAACACAACAAGGCCTAGACTCCATCATGGGTAATCCGAAGTGTTGGCGATTGGGAATTGAGACACGTTTCGTCACTTGGAGTACGAAACGTCCATCATTTCCCATGCTTGGGCTAACTCCTATCCCAAACACAATGCAAATGAGATGGCATACACAATGCGACTAACATGTAACCTAGCATACGCAATGCTATGGACTAAAATGGCATGCACAATGCTCTAACATGCAACCTAGCATACGCAATGCTATGGACTAAAATGGCATACACAATGCAAGATGGACTTACACCAAGATGAGTAGACCTCAGCCACACTCACATCAGTGGCCATATGATGAAAATGAGACAACCTAAACACACGCAAACATGCACGATGCAAGGGACCGATCCTAAGGCATCAAATGTCACTCTACCAAAGCATGGCAAGGGATGAAAGATGGCATACAAACATGCAATTTCCAGCTCTAAAATAATATGCTCAATGGTCCCGAATCATGGAAACATGTCACCCAATGCATGAAATAGGCCCCGAAACTCAAAACTAGGCAAATGCATTGAACCACAAGTATGCAAAGCAAGCATTATTTGATCATGAGGCATGAATACAGAGCCAAGGTAGTCCTAAACATGCACCAAATCAGTTTCAAGCATGGCCAAAAAGTGCTAATATGAAGGGCTAAAACAACATGCGACATAGGCTAGTAAGCATGGTTTACATGGCATGTATATGAAGCACAAGAGAGGTCACCAAACCAGCCACAAATAGGAACATGGTGTGCTAAAATATGCCCAAATAACCACTGAAATGTATCCAATGCATGCAAAAATGATGGGCTCCTTTGGAGGGCCATGAAGTGGATTACTCAACACATACAAGATAGACATGTAAAATGGAAAAAAACAAGACAAGGAGAGAGGGGGTCACCCCCCTCTGATTTTGGCTCTCAAAATAGTGTGTTAGCCACTAAAAATTCATTGGATTTCAGTGGCTAGAAGGTCAAACAAAGCATGTAACAAAGGCCTAGATGCAAGGCTCAAAACAAGAGGCAAACAAGCATACAAGGAAGCAAATGATCTCAAACAGAAAAATGCCCTTAATCAAACATCAAGAGGGGCTCAAAATAAGACTCTTTTCAGTTTATGACAAATCTCGAAAATGCTCACAAGTAGGGCTAAGATATGAAGCAAAATAAGCCTACAAAGAGGGATAGAGCATACAATGAGGTATATGACCTCAAACAGAAAAGTGTCCTTATACAATCTTCAAGAGGAGCTCAAAAGAAGACACTTTTCAGTTTATAACAAAACCCAGAAATGCTTGCAAATAGGGCTAAGTTATGAAGCAGAATAATGCAAAAATGGGGGAAATGAGGACTTACCCTTGTAGCACAGCAATGCAGCAAGTTCTGGACCAAGAAGGTGAGTCTTCAACCTCTGAAAAACAGCTCCAAGATGATTGAATGGATGGTGGAGGTGGTAGGCTATGAGGTGTGGTGTAATGGCCAAGAACAATGGGGTATTTGAGCTTGGATGAGAGAGATATGGAGGGTGGAGTGTATATGCCTTGGCTGGTTTTTCTAACCCTTGCAAATGGAGGGGGAGTGTTGGTTTTATAGAGGAGAAGAGCCAAGACTTCTTGGAGAAGCCTTAAGAGAGGGTCAAAGCTTCTCAAACAAGCTAAGCAAAAGGGTCAAAACCACCTTAAAAAGACCAAAAAGAGGGTCAAAATCCCGGAGGAAGGGTCAAGTGCTTCACAGCTGGCACAGCTGTGTTGCACTCAAAAAGAGCAAAAAACAGAAAGCTGACCGACCAACTTAAGTGGTCGGCCGGCCACTCCCCCTGGTCGGCCGACCAGGGGTCAAAAGGTTCAAGGTGAAATGCTGGTCGGCCATACCAGAAAGGTGGCCTCCCAGATGAGTATAATACAGCTGTATGGTGGAAAACCAGAAAATGTGACCCAGGAGATAGGAAAACCAGCTTTCTAGCAAGGTTCAAAAGGGTCAAGAAGAGATACTGGTCGGCCTACCCATATTGGTGGCCTCCCAGGTGTGCACAACACAATGGTGGTATGAAAAACCAGAAATTATGGCTCAAAAGTGAGAAAAACCAGCTTTCTGTCAAGAAAATCATAAAATCGGCTGGAGGAGAGAGAAAATGGTTTTCAAAAGCATTGCTAGTCTCCCACTATCCTACCACCTTCCTAGCAATGAAACAAAGGTCCATACCAAAAATAAACCTTAACCGATGCAAAACGAGGGTTCGGGGGGCCAAAACGCGCGGCCCGGGGTCCCGAAAATAGGCTGTTAAGCACCGGAGGTGGCGTACGATCACGAAGGTGGTCTCCCGGGCCACAGTGTCCCTCTAAAGAGAGGAAACAAGGTGTGTGCCAAAAACTGGAGTAAACGGAGGTAGTTAAGCGGTCCCGAACCAAGGCACACGGTCGACGGCTCCGAAAACCGAAAACTGACCTCCAAACGGGAAAAGTGGCCTACGAACACGAAACGTAGCCTACGGCCATTGAGAGATGGTCTACGAGACCTCTCCCTCCCTTCGGGAAGAAAAAATAGAGAAAACAGGACCTGGTTCGCAAACCGAGGCAAAACACAAAAGAGCCTCGAAATCCGGAGGCAAGGCTCACAACCGAGACTCTGAAACCTCAGAACGAGCACAATATGCATCATCACCGAGCGCTCAATCGGTGACGTCTGAGTCTTAAGGTCGGTCAAAAATGGGGTGTCTACACATACACTCGCTTTTAACTTGGCTAGGAGCGTGTGCTTGCCTTCTGACATGGAACATCATGACCATTTGACCGAGCTGAAGGCCATCCGGTTGGCGACGAAGTCAATGGTGCTGGTAAGTGCTCTTTCCAATCGTCTTTCATTTTATATCATCTGTTTGCTTGGCGTTTATTCATAATTGCTATCTCTCCTTTTGCAGGCTATGCAGAAGAACCACGTTGCTCACAAGCGCGTGTTAGAGCTGCGCAAGACAACACGGCAGGCTGTGGTCGAGGCCAATGCTAAGACGGCCGAACTAGAAGAAGCCCAACGAAAGACCACCGAGCTACAGGCCGAAATCGCTCGTCTTACCGAGCTAGTCAAATCGGTGAAAGCGGACAAGAAGAAGGCTTTGGCCGAACGGAAAGACAAATATCTGCACGAGCTTGTCAAGCTTGAGAAAAAGAAAGACGCCGAAATAGCTGAACTGAAGAAGAGTGCGGAAGAAGCTGAGGACCGTGGCTACAAGGATGGGAAAGCCACCTACATCCAACAGTGCGAGGCTGCGAAAGATATATTTTCAAATGCGGATGGAAGGCGGCTGCAATAAATCTCGGTTTTGGCCAAGAAACCGAGGTCTTCCAGAACCCTCCTCCCCACTTTATTCCGAGCTATATGGCGGACTACGCCAATGCTATCCAAGAGAAATTGCTCTAAGTAAGGGAAGAGGATGAGGCATCCCCAGAACCGGAAAGACGCCCCAGCTGTTACTAGGGACCCCGGTCTCCAGACTGCTCAGCCAGCTCGGGTGGATCCAACGGTGTCCGTTATGGTTGAAGATGTGGTAGTGACCAACCTACCCGTCAACACCGGGCTACCGAGTGGTGAAGCTCGGGTTGACTTGGATGCTGATTTGGATGATCTTTTTGCTTGATCATGTAATTTTTTCTTTTTACTTTTGGAAAGAATTTGTAACCGGACTAAAGTCCCACTTCTTGTAACTTTGTTTTGAATCTTGAATGAAATCTGCTTCTTTTTGCTCGGTTTATTCCATACCTGCATTTGTTTTTCAACTTTGATTTGTATGAAGCCAAGCATTTTCTGGCCAAGATACCTATCTCGGTCTTAACCTTGTAATCTGTTTGGTCATATCTGCCAACTCTCTTTAGCCTAGATCCTTATCTCGGCTGAAGAGAGATAAATGTTTGGTTATTCCTGCCAACCTCTTCAGCCAAGATCCTTATCTCGGCTGAAGAGAGACAAAATGTTGGTTATTCCTGCCAACCTCTTCAGCCTAGATCCTTATCTCGGCTGAAGAGAAATAAATGTTGGTTATTCTTGCCAACCTCTTCAGCCTAGATCCTTATCTCGACTGAAGAGAAATAAGTGTTGGTTATTCCTGCCAACCTCTTCAGCCTAGATCTTTATCTCGGCTGAAGAGAGATAAATGTTGGTTATTCCTGCCAACCTCTTCAGTCTAGATCCTTATCTTGGCTAAAGAGAGCTCAAAGTTGGTTATTCCTACCAACCTAGAGCCAAGTGTTTGGTTATTCCTGCCAAACTTCTTCAGCTTAGATCCTGATCTCGGCTGAAGAGAGCTCAAAGTTGGTTATTCCTACCAACCTAGAGCGAAGTGTTGGTTATTCCGGTCAACCTCTTCAGCCTAGATCCTGATCTCGGCTAAAGAGAGCTCAAAGTTATTCCTGCCAACCTAGAGCCAAGTGTTTGGTTATTCCTGCCAAACTTCTTCAGCCTAGATCTTGATCTCGGTTGAAGAGAGCTCAAAGTTGGTAATTCCTGCCAACCTAGAGCCAAGTGTTTGGTTATTCCTGCCAAACTTCTGCAGCCTGGATCCTGATCTCGGCTGAAGAGAGCTCAAAGTTGGTTATTCCTGCCAACTTAGAGCGAAGTGTTGGTTATTCCGGCCAACTCTGCTTTCATTGCCCCTACCTCACTAACCTTTACAGAAGAAAAGAATTATGCTAAAAAGGGAACTACTTGTTTTATTGAAAAAAGAAAAATTACAAGTACTTTAATGAAAAGCTAAAAATAAAATAGTTTGAGATTGACAGTGTTCCATGGCCTAGGAATGGCCTTGCTATCTCCATCTTCCAAGTGATATGCCCCTTTTCCTACTAAGCCAACCACTTTGTATGGTCCTTCCCAATTAGGCCCTAACTTGCCATCTCCGAGTACCAAAGTGTTTCCCATTACTTTGCGCAGCACCCAATCTCCAATCTTGAATTGCCTCGGATGTACTGTCTTGTTATATTTTTTGGATAACTCTTACTGGTATGAGGCGATGTGAACTAGTACTCTTTCTCTTCTCTCTTCTGCAAGGTCGAGTTCCAAGGCTATGGCTTCTCCATTTAAATCTGGGTGAAAATTTTCACTTCTAATAGTGGGAGGCCTACTTCCAGTGGGATTACTGCTTCCATGCCATAGGCCAAAGAAAAGGTGTTTCTCCAGTTGACCGCCGAGGTGTGGTACGGTAAGCCCATAAAACATGAGGAAGCTCCTCAGCCCACTTGCCTTTTGTTTTCTCCAGCCTTTTCTTTAATCCATCTAAGACGACTTTGTTTGATGCTTCCGCCTGGCCATTTGCTTGGGGGTATGCTGGTGTAGAATTGTAGAATTCTATCTTGTACTCCTCACAAAAGCCTCTAAAAATTTTGCCATTGAACTGAGTGTCGTTGTCAGATATTAAAGCCTTGGGTATGCCGAACCAAGCGATAATATTCTGCCAGACAAACTTGTTCACATCTTTCTCCTTTATTAAGGCGAGTGCTTCTACTTCCACCCACTTTGTGAAGTAGTCTGTTGCTGCAAGAAAGAACTTTCTGTTGCCGAGTGCCGTTAGAAGTGGTCCTACTATGTCCAAACCCCACATTGCGAAGGGCCATGGGCTAGTTAATGGTAGAAGCTCTCTGGCTGGCAGATGTATTTGGTGTGCGAATGTTTGGCATTTCTCGCACCTCTTAACATACTTTTCTGAATCTGCTTGCATGTATGGCCACCAATATCCTTGTGAAATTGCTTTGTAGGCCAATGATCTTCCCCTTGGTGGCTTCCGCATACGCCTTCGTGTATCTCGAACAAGAATGCTTCAACCTTACTGGGGTGAACACATTTCAGGTAAGGTCTTGTGAATGATTTTTTGTACAAGGCCATTGATGAGGAGAGCCAAAATCGCTGTGATTTTGCTCTTATTTTGTTGGTCTCTTTCTTCTCTTCGGGTAAGACGCCGTCTTTTAAGAATACTATAATGGGATCCATCCATGAAGGGCCTAGTTCGGCGCAACATACCTCAGCTACTTCGGGTTCTTCAATGCTTGGTCTTGGTAGGAAGTCGATCAGTAATGGATGTGGAATGGATGTATCTGCCATCGAAGCAAAGCCTGCTAGTTCGTCAGCTCTACTGTTTTCTTCTCGGTCGATCTGCTCTATCCGCACTACGTCGAATTTCATGATTTCCTTTCTGACTAACTCTTGGTACTTAGCCATCCTCTCATCTTTCGCTTCGTAGTCGCCTGAAATCTGATTTACTACTAGTTGGGAGTCACTGTAAACCATTAGCTCGGTGGCCTTCATGAAGAGTGCTGATTTTAGGCCTGCTAAAAGCGCTTCATACTCTGCTTCATTGTTTGATGCTGGGAAGCCAAGGTTGACTGCTTGTTCTACTATTAGTCCATCTGGTGAGATGAGGACTATGCCAAGTCCTGCACCGTTGTAACATGCCCGGGGGGGTACCCGCGCGCGTTAAATAGTTCGGACTCCCGAGATCTCTTTGATCTAGCCTCACGAGTGCAATGTGAAACATAGATGAGAGTTCAGATTTGAAAACTTTTATTGAAAATCCATTTTATTGCAATTTTGTCAAAAATGGACTGCGTCATCAGATCTCAGAGTCGCCACCTAATATTTTGGGAAATTAGAAAACCCATGACTCGTGCCAAGGCCATTGTTCGTCGTAACCAAGGATGCTTGGCTCGGAACCTTAGGTATGAGAGGGGAAGGTCAATAATGAGCACCCCCGCTCACCCGATCAAAAGATCGGCCTCTACTAAACCATGATATGAATTTTATTTTTTTTATATGTTTATGTTCTGATTATTTAATAAATCCTAAAATTTACTATGTGAAACATACAAGTATAGACTATGTCACCCATTTTGGAACAACTTGATTTCATGTAGTTTTGAAAGAGTTTTGAAAATGTATAACCCAAATAAATTGAGTTTACAAACATGAAAATCAACATCATTCCAAATTAAGCGACACAACCTCCATCCACTGGCATTCATACAATTATATCGCATAAGCAAATAGCCACATGGTAGGATGCTTAAACATAGTAAGAAAAACACACACAAACGGGATGCTAAAGCATAAAAACTTACATGTTTGACGACCCGTGAACAAGCTACAAAACAAAGTTAGTAAAACATGCATGATCTTATATACAAAATCCTAATGCAATTCACTCATAAGATGCAACTAAAGATTCGGCCTCTAAGATATGACATGTGAATCATCTCAAGAACATGAGGTAGCGCACATAATCACATAGGAATTGGTTAAATCCACAAATGCAGACTTAGCCGAACCAAGATGCATAAAACATGGATGCAAAGCATGAATATAATGAAAAATAAATATGATGTTTATGTACAAATAAGGAAAGCAAGTAAAAGAATGGGATAGAAAGAAGTGGGGCGGGGAATTATTACAACGCTTTGAATAAATTATTACAAACCAGATAAGAGAGAGAGAAGGGAATATTACAACAAAATAAAAACCTCACAAACTCTCAAAATAAAATAAAATAAAGAAACTTCATGTGCGCTAGAAAATATTTTGCTTGACGTAGGAAGACTGCTCCGTTCTGTTCAGGGAGACTTATTTTTGCGGGAGCACTATTCATCCCGAGATACTATTCACTGCCGGAAGTTACTATTCATCATGACAATTACTATTCACCTTTCTTGATCGTTATTCATCTTACCGGGCATTTTTCATCCGCAGTTACTATTCATCGCCGGAGGTACTATTCATCGACGGGGCTATTATTCATCGTCGGGGTTACTATTCACCGCCGGAAGTTACTATTTACCGCCGGAGATTACTATTCACCACCGATCACTATTCATTTGGCGGGGTCACATCTTTTAACAAATTAAGTGGTTCGACCAACCATTTAAAGTGGTAAAATTACAACAATTTATAAATAGTAAACTACAACATTTTATGTAAATTACAACAATTTATATACAACAGTAAATTACAGCAGATAAAGTAGTAAAATTAGGTGGTTCGACCGACCATTTAAAGTGGTAAAATTGCAACAATTTACAAATAGTAAACTACAACATTTTATATAAATTACAATATTTTATATACAACAGTAAATTACAGCAGATAAAGTAGTAAAATTAGGTGGTTCGACCAACCATTAAAGCGATAAAAAAAAAGTTATGAAAAGCAATAAATAAAGTACTTAAACAAATTATATCACATTTTGGAATTAAATGAAAGTTTGCGAAAACTCACCTTTCGGGGAAATGATGAATTTTCTGATTCACAAACTTTCTTTTGATTACCCTCAAGTCTGTGAAATGTATTCTCAATTCTCAGTCCAAAATTTGAAATTACAACTTTAGGGGTTCCTTCTTTCTGATTCTTTTTCTCTCAAAACTCTCTCGCACTACTTCTTTTTTTTTTTATTCTCTCTCTCAATTTTCTCAAACTTTTCTGATCTCTCCCCCGCCAAAATTTTTTTTTTTTTTCTTCCTTCTCTAATCTTCCCCCTTTTATAGAAAATCATTGTAAGAAAAAGACAAAAGAAGAAACGGTGGTGGAAGAAGTTGATTTCAAAAGATGCACAGTGATTTTACTGTGCATTGCACAGTAAAATTACTATGCACTTTACAATATAATAATATAAAAAAGGGATTATTAGCATAAATACATGTACAAATACCCAAAAAAATATATAAAAACACACAAATACGTAAAATTAAAATACATGGACTAATAAAATATATTTTAGTAGGCCAAATATGCAACATAATTTGACCAAAGCGGGTCTAAAGGCACAGAAAATAAAAAGACGCACGATGGGAGTGTAGTGAATTTTTTTTCAAAGGAGGAATAATACCCTTATATAATATAATATTATATATATACAAAAGTATGGTGCGTGGGTGAAACCAGGGTACCGAATAAATTTAATAAAATATTATATAATAATATAACATAATATATATATAATACATAATAAAGGGAAAGAGAATGGAGAAAGAGTCTAAAATAATTTGGCAAAAACAGGTGTAAGACTAGGATTAAAGTTTACATTCCATCTTTTTACTGAGAATTTTTGTGAGATAGCATATTCCTGTTTTCATCATTGAGTAATCAAAAGAAAGCGCCCAAGTCTTAGGGCTGGTCAAAATGGGGTGTCTACAACCGTGCATATTGGATGCTCCATCCACGAAGAGTTTCCACATCTCTCCAACGAATAGTTTCCAGCAAGTAGATGGATCGGATAATGTTTTGGGATCATGAATGTTACTAGTGTTTTCCCCCAAGTCCACGCCGGCTGTAGGTGTTGTATCTTTACTGTCAAACTGCCTCAAATCTCTGTTTTTTGATGAGTCCTCACTGGGAGTGGCTTGGTTTGCCTCTTCCTCCCTTTCTTCAATCCGGTATGCCTTGGGATGTGGCTGGGCATCTTGTTTTGGGGGCTGCGTAATTCCTACGGCACTTTACATCCCCTTTTCTGTTGTACTAGTCAAGTCAACTGGGCAGATGTAATGACTTCCTGGTGTGAACTCTGCCACAAAGTCTGCCAAAGCTTGGGCTTTTATTGCGGTTCTGGGTTGAAAATTGATATCAAATTGTCCAAATTCCACTGCCCACTTCAAGATTCGCCCAGAAAAGTCCGTCCTCTCAAACAAAGCTTTTAATGGAAAAGTTGTTATGACGATTATGGTGTAGGCGTGGAAGTAATGCGACAGCTTCCTTGAGGCCATCATCAAGGCTAAGGCCAGTTTCTCCAATGGTAGGTACCTGGTTTCTGCGCTGAGCAAGGTTTTGCTAACATAAAAGATGGGCAGGTATTGGATTCCTTCCGCTCTGACCAACACTGCGTTGATTGCGTACTGTGAAACTGCTAAGTACAAAAAGAGCTCTTCTCCAGGTATTGGAGTTACTAGCAACAGTGGAGAAGACATGTACTCTTTCAAGCTTTCTAGGGCGTGGTCGCACTCTTCATCCCACTTAAACTTGGCCTTTAATGCTTGAAAGAATGGTCGACATCTGTCTGACGACCGACTTATGAACCGGTTGAGCGTGGCTGCTAGGCCAATGAGATGCTGTACCTCTTTGACTGTGTTGGGCCTCTCAAGATCCTGGATTGCTTTGATCTGAGAAGGGTCTGCTTCTATACCTCGATTGGTCACCAGAAAGCCTAAGATTTTGCCTGATCCTACGCCGAATGCGCACTTGGATGCATTTAGGCGCAACTTATTCTTCTTCAGAATCTGGAACATTTCACCTAGGTCCCTAAGATGGTCCTTCTCATCTTTGCTTTTGACCACTATGTTATCTATGTAAGCCTCCATCGTCTTCCCTAACAATGGTTCAAATATTTTGGTGACCATCTGCTGGAATATAGCCCCTGCGTTTTTTAGGCCAAAGGGTATGACCTTGTAACAATACAATCCTCTTGGTGTTGTAAATGACGTGACCTCCTGGTCTGGTTTGTACATAGCAATCTGATGGTAACCTTTGTACGCATCCAGAAAGCTAAGTCGGTTATGTCCTGCCGTCAGGTCCACTAGTTGGTTTATCTGTGGTAGGGGAAAACTATCTTTTGGGCATGCCTTGTTGACTGTTTTGTAGTCCACACAGACACGCCATTTTTCGTTCTTCTTTGGTACTACTACGGTATTGGAGATTCACCTGGGATAGTGTACTTCTCTGATAGCTCCTGCCTCTAGCAAGTTTCCCACTTTTTCCGCCACTATCTCGGCATAGTGGAGTGCTGATTTGCGAGTGCGCTGTATAATTGGTCTGGTAGTTGGGTGGACGTTCAGTTGGTGACAGATGAAGTTTAGGTCAATGTAGGCATGTCATACGGCGTCCAGGAAAACACTTCGATATTAGAGGTTAAGAATTCCATGACCTCTATTCTCTCAGTGCTGGACAAAGACGAGCCGAGCAAAAAGAACTTTTCTGGGTCTTTTTCATCTATCCTTACCTGTACTAAGTCTTCCACTGCCTTCTGTTCAGCTGCCTTGCCAACATCCGCAAATAGTTCATTGCTCTCAGGCTCTTCCACCATCTGTACATACCTTTTGGCAGCGCGGCTGCCATTTACTGTGACGAAGCACTGTTTGGACATAATTTGGTCTCCAAAGACCTCTTCAATTACTCCGGCTTCGTTGGGGAACCGCAATACTTGATGGTAGGTTGACGCTACCGATCGCATGGCGTGCAACCATGTCCTTCCCAAGATTATGTTGTAAGTGGAAGGGACTTTTAATACCCAGAATTCCACCTATTTCGTCATGGTTCCTGCCTTGACTGGGAGGATTATCTTACCCACTGGCCACTCTAGCATTGAGTTGAATTCGATTAGGGGAGATGTTGCAGGTGCCAAGTCTTTGTCCTCCAGTTTCAGTTGTTTGAAGGTTTCGTAATACATTATCTCACATGAGCTTCTTGGTCGATCAAAATCCGTTTGATGTCGAAATTCTTGACGCGTAGAGTGACAACCAGTGCATCATTGTGAGGGCAATATATCCTTGCTAAATCTTTATCTGAAAAGGATATGATATTTGTGGCCTCTGTTCTCCACTTTTTGATGATAGGTTGTGCACTTAATACCTCCCTTAAGTGCTCAGCCTTTTTGATCATCCCCCTGAGCTCACATACCCACTCAGGTTCGAATATCCCATGTATTACATTAATTACACCTTGAGATGGAGCGTTGATCGGCATCCCGTTTGGGTTGTTGTGGTTCTGGGGGGCTGGCTGTGTTCCTCCTTCTATGTACTGGTCCAGGTGCCCAGCTACCACTAATTCCTCCAAATGCTGCCTCAACGGCGTACAATTTCAGTGCGGTGCCCCTTTTCATCATGGAAGGTGCACCGGGACCTCTCGTCATAGTCTTTTTGTGCTTCTCCCAACTTAGCTGCCCATCAAACGAAAGGTTCATTGCGTATTTCACTGAGAATTCGGTAGATTGATTTTTTGAGCACTATGGTAATGGCAGTGCGAACTCTTAACCTCCTTTTGTCTGGGTCCTCTCTGTTGGCCTGCCTGCCTCGCCCATTCCTGTTTGGTTATTCTACCGTGTTGACTTTTGCTGTAGTCTTTTTATCTGGTATTGCTGTTATGTCGGATTTTGCCTTGGCACGGGCGTTATCTTCCTCCACGCGAATATGTTTGTGCACTCTCTCCATTAAGGCCTCCATCGTGAGGGGTGGCATCATGGTAATTAAGTCCCTTAATTTGTTACCAACTGGCAGGCCCCGTTTGTATTGTGCAATGGAGAGGTTTATAGGGCAATCCCCAATCTGGTTGAATGTTTCCCAGTAGCGATTGTTGTAGGACCTCAACGTCTCTTTTTCGCCCATGTCAATGGAGAGTAGCTAGTCGATCTCCACTGGTGTCTTGGTGTTCATCCTGAATCTAGTCACGAACGCTTCTGCTAGCTGCGCCCATGAGGCAATGCTGCCCTCTGGTAACCTTTCGAACCAGGTTAAACCTAGGTCGCCAAGGTTGGATGGAAATAGGATGCACATTAAAGCCTCGTTTCGTCGGTATACTGCCATAACCTGGTGGAAGTAGCTCAGGTGCATGTAGGTGTAATAACCCTCACCACTGTTTACCGATAAGCTACCGATTACTGCTAAACTGAGATTGATTATGATAAGTAATTGAACTGATTAAAATACTAAACTGACTGATTGAAATCTGAAACTGATTGATTGAGTATATCTGTTTGAATTGCATTCTATCCTTTCGATCGTTAAAATATCTGTTCATGTCTTTGTGTTTAAACTGCTAATTGAAGGCCTTATCGGCGGCCGGATCCGAAATTGATTGATGTTTTGAGATCATTGGAATTTATATGATTTTATGGTATATTTAATTGAAAACTGATTTAGTATGATTAAACTAGATTAAAATAAGCTAAACTAAATGAGCTAGGTTTATTTACAACTTTGCCATTGTGAGTGGCCTACTATCTAGGCATATTTGAGCCTACACTTGATCTCATAACCCATCTTCCTCAGCCAATTTCCTTGTTCCAACCGACCATGAGTGAGAGAATGAGAGAATATATGTGATTTCAACTTGATTTTGTGATTTGGCTTAAAGGACTTGAAGACTTGAAGTGTAGATTGCTAAATCAAGCTTCCTTGCCTATAATTCAAGACTTAAGGTTGAAGACTCACCTTCTTAATTGTGTCTTTAAGTTGATTCATGCATGGTTCATGTCTAATTAAGGAACTAAGTCATGTTTTAGTTCTAACATGTTGAATTATAGCTTAGTTATTGCATGCATGTTTATGTATTGAAGTTTTGAGGTTGTAGTTCATAATTCCTCACATGCATGTCCATGTTTTGAGAATAGATCATGAATTCATCTTGATTTTGTAAGATTTGGCTCTTTAGAGCATGAAATTGAAGCTTGAAAGTGGTTTAAACTCATGCATGTCATGTTTGTAGCATGTTCATGAAAATTGGTTTGAAATTGGGTTTGAATTAAACACCCTTGGGCTTTGATTTCTCAAATTGAGCTTTGAATCATGTTGTTCTATGTGTTTACAAGTGTTTTCTAGAAAATTAGCCCTAGAGGATTGATTTTGATACATTGGAACTTGTTTTGAGCTTGGAAGTTCAAATCTGGAAATTCCAGATTTTGAACTCCCGCTCGAGTAGGGAAAGTGGCGCTCGAGCGGGAAATTCGTGCTCCCAGTACTTTGCACTGTTTTGAAGTCCGCTCGAGCGGAATAATTGACGCTCGAGCGGGACCTTGTGTCTTAAGCTCGAGCGGGTGTCGAGCGCCCATCGAGCGTAATTTTCGAGCATCCAGTACTTTTGACTATTTCGCAGTCCGCTCGAGCGTGGGAAGTGACGCTCGAACGGGAACTATTGCCTGCATGTACGCTCGAGCGGAGTAATCTACGCTCGAGCGGGACCCCTGTTTTCTGAAAATTCTGAAAATGCTTTTAAAGTGCATCTTTGCGTCCTCATTTCATCCTAGGCATTCTTAGGCCTAGTTTAAGGCATCTTAATGAGGATATAGATGTAGAACACACCGAGGCAATTAGGGATTAAGTTATTATCTTTCCCAACTGTGTAGCTTAGTGTGTGTTCGTTCTGTAAACTGTGTAGGGTTAACATCGGGAGACGCGCTCTAGCTTACTGTAGCCCAGAACTCTGTGAGTAACAACTGTGTAAAGATATGTTCAAAAATGATTATCTTCTGAACAATTGAACTGTACTGTTTTCTGAACTGATACTGTTAATTGAATGAATGTATGTCCTATATTCTGAACTGTATTGTGGCATCCTTAGCAATTACTGTTTACTGTTACTGTTACAGAGATCTCTGTCGGTTCCCTTGTTGGAACCACTACTGTTTACTGATTGATGGCCATCATTGACTGTTCGGTCTTTTAAGACCTACTGTTTACTGTACTGTTATGCTAATGGATGTACCACATATGACTGTACTGACTGAACAACTGATATACTGAATTAATGAACTGATTTCATTACTGTAAGGACATTCATTCTTAACCTCTTTACGCATTATGTTATTCACTAGGCTTTAGCTCACTGTTTATATATATATATATATATGTAGGTGTTCAGGCACCAGACCGGAGCTAGGAGCGTGGATTAGACTCCCCTTTTTGTCAAGCCAACTACTGTGCCTCACTGCGAGGTTCCGAGCCTGCCAAGCTATGGCTTAGGGGTGTTTTAACTTCCCCTGTCTGTTTCCGTGTCTGTTTGTATAATTGTGTTGACGGATAGCACTGTACTGTACTGTTAATAGGGATTTGGTCCCTGTTCTGAATGACTGTAAATATTGTGCATACTGTTCTGTACTGTGTATACATATATGTATGAAAAGTCTTTTTGCATACAGACTGTCACAGCTCATTGAACATTGTTTATTCACTGTTTTGGCTTCCGCCATGCCCCTGTACTCTGTATTACTGTCTTACTGTTAAGCAGGCCTTCGGTAATCTCGGATTACTGGCCGGTTACGGTGCTAAACCCATAGGGGCAGGTTTGGGTCGTGACAGTAGGGGTCGGACTTCCCCTCATAAGTGGTGAATTTGGGCTGGTGGAAGCCTGAGGGTAGTGGTGCGTTCTCAATTGCCGGAACGAACGGCGAGCTCTGTAACCTCGCTAATGCTTTGTCTGTTGGTTCGTAAGCAAGGCGCGGCATTGGCATTCCTACCTCGACGCTCCCATGCGTCCGAGGCGCCAACCGCTGAAGGGCCGAAACTCTACGCGGGTCACGAACCCTGGTGTCCTCATTCCATCGGGCCCTTTCTTCAAGCACCGTTCGCAAGTCAGATGATCTAGGCAACTCCGTGTGCCTAGATGACGTCTGGTGTGTGTGCGAGGGCCGATAGGTGCTTCCCTTAGTACACAACCTCTCAGTTCTCGTTCTCTTAGACCTGGAGTAACGAGTCCTGGAAGTCCGCGATTGAGTGTCGCCTGTTCTAAGACTCCTACTTTCAGTTTGTGATGGTGTGGTATGCCTGTCACGATCTTCTAAGCGGCGAGGGGGCGTATTGCCTTTGCGCCCCTCTCCTGCCGCCACTCATTTTCCCTTTATCTGGCGTTTCATTAACTCCATGTTTGCTGCCATCCTCCTTATTAATTCGTCCTGCTCCTTCACGCGATCCTCCAGAACTTGAGGGTCCATCCTCCGCCTCTGTCTTTCAGGACTTTGAGAGCGACAGGGGCTGCCAACCCGTCTCCCTCTTGCATCCCTCCGGGGGTTCTGTCGCTGGGGTTCTAAATCCGCCATAGGAGGGATAGAAGGTAAACCTTCGCGCCTTCCACCCCCCTCCGGGGTTTGCCCATCAATAGCTGATTGCGACAAGTCTTCATTGTGCGCCATTGCTTCCAACTAGAGAGGAAAGCTTAATCAAGAGGTTTTGTTCTTTGTGGAATTCCCACATACGACGCCAATTGTACGAGCATGAAATAATGTTCTCGTATAATCCTGTTGATCAAGTCTGCGCTCCTCCAAACGTCGTCGCTTTATTCCCTGAAAACACAAACATGAGCTAGCCGGCGGGTGTGTGCTGGATACCTCTCTGATGCCTAAGTCAGCAAAATAGACAAATAGAAAAAAGCTCTATGTATTATGAGAATCAAAGTTGTGTTACCCGTACATAGGTTCTGTTGTGAGCTTTTTATAGTTTTTGCCTGGCACAATCCTAGTAGGACTCTTATTTCTCCATGTAGAGTCCTCCTAGGAATCACACTCCTGAAAGATAATGCTTATCCTTCAACACCCCCCTCACTGCTTAAACCAAGTGAGATGGTTTTTACCACGGTTGGATAACAAAGCAACCGGGCTAACACTAGCCCTTTGTCATAATCAAATCTGATGCTTTTATACGCAACACCTAGCTCGGCCCTTATTCTCTCGTACCTCGGTTTTGTTTGTTTAAACCGAGCTAACTGCAGCCATCTCTGACCGAGCTAACAAGGACGAGGTCTAACTTGTGAAGCCCATATACTTCGGCCTACAGCTCGGTCCGAACTTCATCTGGCCCAACTTTGTTAGTTTTTCTACCGAGCTACAGCAGCTCTTACCTCGGTCCAACGTGTGGCCTAACTTCCAAAGAAGCCTTTAGCTCAGCCCAATTCCCTTATAAATTACCCTCTCAGTACGTCATCAGAAAGAAAGTTGAGAAGAGGAAATGAATGCCAAGCAAGGTTAGGCCTCTACATCAAGCTTTGTGCAAGGGTTTGATGTGAGGAGAGACGATTCCTAAAAAGAGTAAGAGAAGTACTAAAAGGGCAAAGAGTAGATGAGCTAGTTCCATCTTAGGTAAACAGTAGATAACATCACCAATAATTCCAATCAATGTGTTTGGTTTGAGTTTTTTTAATTAAATTTTTTGAAAATTGAATTTTTTGAATTTTGTATTTTTTTTTTATTTTTAGTGAATATTTGTAAAATTTTAAACATTTTTTTAAAAAATTTTTAGATGCATTCTACTTAGATGCATCTAAAAAGTAAAAAAAAATATAAAAAAAATATTTTAAAAAATTAATAAATACATAAAAATACAAAAACTGTACAGAATTCTCATATTTTTTTTTTATATTTTTAGTATTTAGTGAATTTTTAAAAGATTTTTTTTACAAATTTTTTACTTTTTAAATACATCTAAGTTAAGTATATCTAAAAAATTTAAAAATTGCTTAAAATTATTAAAAAATTTAAGTAAAAACAAAAAAAATATGAAAAATAAAAAAGTAAAATTTTTTGAAAAGTGTTTTTAGAAAATAAAAACCAAGCAAAGTGGTTCTTCATAATAATGATTATGAAAGGACAAGTATAATTGTATAAATAGATGAGGGAACTCAAGGATAAAGTTATGTAATAATGTAATACCAATTCACACAAACACAATTTTCATCCATCTCCTTTAAGACTAACCCAATCATCAGAGTGCTCATCTGGCAGTACAATCCTGCCGGACTCTGTTGTCTCTGTATTGTGCAAGAAAGATTCACCATCCATTGACATCAACTCTAGGGAAAGTAAGAATACACTTCCTTACCCCAGGAGTGTAAAATTGACCCGTGGTCTGTGGGCAGCCCAAAACTCGCCTATGGCCCGGGGCGGGCCCGGACCGTTTAGGTCCGTTTGGGCCCAAGCCTAAGCCTAGACTGAGTCTTTGGGCCAAGGCCTGGGCCATCGTTTTGAAGCCTGGCTCGGTCCAACCCGTGGGCTCATCCATCGGCCCGGTCAAGGCCCATTCAAAAGCCCCGCCCGAGGCCCAGTTTTATTTTTAATGGAAAATAATAAATTTTTTGTAGAAAAAATTTAAAAAAAAAATAAAATAAAATATTTAGGCCAGCCCAAAGCTCGAGGCTAGGCCCAGGCCCAGGGGCCCCGCCCATTGGCCGCTCAAAACCCGAATACCCCTAGGTCTGGGCTTGGGCTTGGGCCTAGTTTTTTGGCCCGTGGACCGGCGTGGTCTGACCCTTCTTCTTCTTCTTGTTTTTTTTTGCAGGAACTCGCAAGACCCGACATAGGTCGAGCCCGGATGAGTCGGGCCGGGCCAAAATTACACCCCTACTTACCACACATTTTATTAGATATGTTTAACAAATATTTATGTAAAAGTTTATATTAGTTTGATATCGATAATTATATAATCATGACAAATATAATTTTAAAATAAAACATATATATATATATATATTTAAGACAAATATAATTGGATTAAATTGTTGCATTTTTAACAAAAATGATTCGTAGCTTGAAATTACTGAGGTCGAATGGCCCGAAATTTCAAAACGACGTCGTTCTGATTTTTTTTTTCCTCGCTTTTCTTTGAAACTAGGAGGAGGAGGGAGAAAGAAGAAGAACAAAAACAAAGGGAGAACAGAGAAGGAACAGTATAGAGAAAGAGAGGATGCCGAGAGAAAAGAGAGAATAAAGAGGAATAGAGGACGCCGGAGATGGGAAGCCGTCGGAATGGGGAGCAAATTTGAAGCAAACCCAGTTTCTCTCTCTAAGTTTTTTGAACATTACACTATCCAAATTTTATGCATTTTCTTTCTGGGTTTGTTGTGTCTGTGTAAATTCTTGCTTCCTATATCTAGATCTGGGTTAGAGGCAAATAATTTGATGATTTGTAACTTCAGTGTTCATGGGCATTCTTTGGAAAAGAGAATGAAGTGCAAAAAGGGTTTGTTAATCACCTCTATTAGTCAAAATCACAAACACTTGGAATGCAAAAGGTTGAAACTTGAAATATCCCTGCAAAAATGGACAATTGAGTTGGGAAGTAGAAAAGGAAATGAAATTGAGTTGGAAAAGTTGTGAGTAAGCTTGAAAACCTTGCAATGGCTACTCAAATCCGTAGATTTTTTGGGCAACCAAACACAATGATCTGTCTCTCTTGCTCGGTGCTCCTCTCTCTCTACTCTGTTCTATTTTTTTTCTCCCTTTTCTCTTTCTCCTCCTAGTTTCAGAGAGAGAGAAAAAAAAAAAAAACTAAAACGACGTCATTTTAAAATTTCAGGCCATTCGACCCTCAACAATTTCGAGCAAGTGGGGCTGCATTTTTAATTAAATTACTAATTAGAGATTAGTTCATCATTAGTATTTCCCTTAGAAGGGGAGGGAGAGAGAGAGAGGGAGGGGGTTTAGAGTTTAACCCCAGAGAAAGGGTGCGTATTTGTGTTCTCGTGAAGTGGATAACGTCTTCTTCAACTATCAGCTACTATTTCTCTGGCCTTGCTTTTTCTTCAAACTTCCAGCTTCAGATTTCATAAGAAAAACTATGAATCAACAATCCTTCAAATTTGAATTCTAATACACATACATATATATATATATATATGCATGCAATGGCTTCCTCGATTCTTCTTCAACAACCCACTCACTGTTTCTTCTCCAATTTCCAGGTACCCCCCATCTCTCTCTCTCTCTCTCTCTCTCTCTGTGTTATATTTTCACTTCTAAATTTTGCTTCTCATGCCAAGCAGTTGTTGAAATCTTGCCGATATGGATGGGCAACAATCATGTGTGACACAGAGAACAGCAAAAGAATTCGACACATCAGAGCTTCTACGGCTGTTGAGACCATTCCTTCTGCTCCATTCCCTATCTTTGAATCCCCTTCACAGCCCGAAGATTCACTTGCCGCTGAGGTACATACATAAAACCCACTATTCTATCATCCAATTTCTCCAATTTCTCACTTCTCTTGTCATCATTTTTGTTTATTTGTGTTTTTAGGAATACCCTTTGAACTGCAATTGAAGGTCTTTGAGCATGAGTAAAACCCACTATCCTATCATCCATTTTCCACACTTCTCCTGTCATCATTTGCATTTATATGTGTTTTTTAGAATACCCTTTGAATTGCAATTGAAGTTCTTTGAGCATGAATAAAACCCACCATCCTATCATCCATTTTTCACACTTCTCTTGTCATCATTTGCATTCTTGTGTGTTTTGAGGAATACCCTTTGAATTTCAATTGAAGTTCTTTGAGCATGTTTGGTTGTGTTTCTGTTTTTCAGAAACAAAAACAATGGAAAGTTTAAAACAACCACCCTTTTCATGCCATTTTTATTTTTTTGTCAAAAAAAAATTGAGGGTTATTTTCCGAAAATTTACCCAAAACATAATTTTTTCTGTGTTTTCTAAGAAATGAAAAATAAAATAAAAACACAACCACACGTGCCCTTTGTTTTTGGTTTTATTTTTTTGCACTTTATCTATTCTTAAGGTGTAAGAGTTGAATTGCATAACAGTTGGAGCCAGCAGACCCTGATTTCTACAAGATAGGATATGTTCGAAGTGTTAGGGCTTATGGAATTGAATTCAAGGAAGGTCCTGATGGTTTTGGAGTCTACGCGTCCAAGGATGTCGAACCAACTCGTCGTGCCAGGGTCAGTTGCTTTTTTATTTGAGCTCATGTAATTAAAATCATTGCAATTCGATTCGTTACTTAATTTTTTCAATGTTGGTATTGGGTTTTACTCAAATGGTAGTGATTATGGGTTTCGTAATAACTGCTTAAATATGAATTGTAATTGACCTAGTAGATTCCATTGTAATGTCCTCTTTTGTAATTGACTGCATAGGTGATCATGGAAATTCCGTTAGAATTGATGTTAACCATAAGCCAGAAGCTCCCATGGATGTTTTTCCCAGATATAATACCTATTGGGCATCCAATATTTGACATTATTAACTCAACCAATCCAGAGGTAATCATGTTCCTATTTCTTTTTTATTATCTTATTCTCAAATAAAATGGTTATTGAATTTTGATTGTGAAAACTTTGTTGAATTGTAGAATAAGCTTCATATTTTTCTGTGTCTCAAACTTGTTTTGCATGAGTTTTTACAACAACCTATTAAGATGCTAAATGAGTATCTCTTTTTCTTTTTCTTTCTTTCTTTCTTTTATTTTTTCTCTATTTATTTTTTCCTTTTTTCAGTTTTTTATTTGATTTTGTTATCTTGCTAGTCTCTTACAATTTGTACTTTGCCGTGGCAGACAGATTGGGACCTGAGGTTAGCGTGTCTTCTTTATTTTCATTTGATGTCGAGGGTAACTTTTGGCAGCTATATGGTGACTTTTTGCCTAGTGCTGATGAGTGCACTAGCTTGCTTCTAGCCACAGAGGTGTGTAAAAAACTAAAGTTTCAATGTCTTGTAAAATGTTTATAATTTGCTTTTGCTCTTCAGAATTTTTTGAGTTCTAGTTTATTTCATCAAATTGGCTTTGAATCTGGTGAATTATTCATATAAGGGTGTGCCATATATTACGTTATTGTATAAAGCAACATTTTTTCAAATGCCTTTGATGCTCATGTTTTGAGTTTTGTCACTTGCCTCATCCCAGGATACAGAAAAAATGCATTGAGAATCATATCAAAGCTCATGATGCAAATAAATAACAGTTATGGCTCATCCCCTTGAGTCCTGCTTGCTGCCTTGAATAGTTAAACTTAATTACATAAGCGCAAAAGAGGATGTCTTCCTTGTAAACTACATTTTATATACTGTTAAGTACATCTCATAGTTATATATATATATATATATCACAAGCTAATAATTTACTTTTTCTATTTTATAGTTGTCGAAACTTTTAGATGCTCTGATACATAATAATTCCTCCAGTAGGTATAGAGGTGAACATAGAGCCTGCAAATTATGTTAAGTTAATTTGTTTCTTAGGATTGCATATGCTACCAAATTTTTCACATTGTTTTTGCATCATCATTCTCCCACATGCTTCAGTTTTGCCTCTATTTTTACTGATTTCTGAGTGGAGAAAAAACTGCTGAAGTGTTGAGCTGAACCCTGTGCTTCAAGGCTTTTGAAAGGCATCAATATATCACCATTTGGAGTTCCCTTGATCGCTCTCATCTATTGGTTAATGAATTCATAGCCTATCAAAACTGAACCTTTGGCTTGTTCAATCGTGACAAGGTAAAAATATTCACATCCAAATAAAAGGTCCGCAATGCATAAATTGAGTGCCTAGGCATCACTTACTTCATGCTATTGGAAGGGATTTCTTGGTAATCCTGTCTACAAATCAAATTATTTCCTGTGTTCCAGGATCCTTGGTTTACTGCCTAACTAAGCATGCCTTTTTTTTTTCTCTATTGTTGTTTATTACCTTGCAGGAGGACCTTTTGGAGCTGCAGGACCAGAATCTTGCTTCGACTATGAGAGAACAGCAACGGAGAGCTTTAGAATTTTGGGAAAAGAATTGGGTATGAGCAATCTGTTTGTCCTATTTAAGTCTTGAGCAATCCTTATACCCTCTGTTAAAAGGTTTACTGTTGTAATCGGTTGTTACTTACTACATTAGTACATTGTCTGTCTGGTCAGCACTCTGCCGTACCCCTTAAAATAAGGCGCCTTGCTCGTGAACCAGAAAGATTCATTTGGGCAGTGAGTATGGCACAATCTCGATGCATTAACCTGCAAACAAGGATTGGTGCACTTGTTCAAGATTCAAATATGCTAATCCCTTATGCCGGTGAGCTTCTTCCACCATTTTTTTGTTGCCTTATCGTCTAATATTTTGCTATTGGATGTATATTTTTCCCCCTCATAGTGGGGCCCTGGATAGCTTATAAAGATTAAATCTGTCTCGTGTCGTGCCATACTTCTAATACAATTGAATTTGAGTTTACACCCAATTTCTTTAAAAGGTGAAAATTTAGTTTTATTTTAGTAGAATGATTAAGGAAGGAAAGAGTGCATCAGGAGTATGTGTTCAATTGGAGATAATGGATCCATGTAGCTGACCTCAAGTAATTGGGACAAAGGTTCATTGAGTAGAGTTGAGTTGTGGCATTGTTTGCCACCAAATTTTGGTAGCATGGAATTTCATCAGGATGTCATATAGTCGGCCCAGTTATTTTTGACTTTCTAATGCAATTTTAAAAAATTAAGGTTTAGTAGTTCTTCAATTTCTCCAACATTAATACATGAAATTTGTACACTTGTCAAGCAACTGGTAAAATGACTGTAGTGAGCTACAAGCCTGAAAGTGCATGATAATCTTGTCGGCTCATGTTAGAATTTAAAGCCCCTACTTCCCTATACACCTTGATTTGTTGTAATATCAATAAATCCCTTTTATTTGTAAACTATTTATCTCAATTTCCTCAAATTTGTTGGTATACAAGTCATTTGGCTATTTTCTTACTGTCATTAACTGACTAAATTTAATCATATTTCACAGACATGCTAAACCATTCTTTTCGGCCAAATTGTTTTTTCCATTGGCGCTTCAAGGACCGAATGCTTGAGGTGATGATAAATGCAAGCCAACGGATTAAAAAAGGAGAGGAGGTACTCAAGTACTCCATCCCATTTTATATGTCCTACTTTCCACTTTTGGCAATCCCACTTTATGTTCACTGGCAAGTCAATATAGCCCCCCTCGTGTGTTATTGTCTGTGTGTATTGGTCTGCTCATCTTCATAAAGTTTGTATACAACATGAGATGATCTACTAATGGTTTCATAGAATCTATACAGATGACAGTCAATTACATGAGTCCACAAAAGAATGACATGTTCATGCAAAGATATGGATTTTCATCATCCGTGGTAATTTCCTTTCAGCTCCACTCTTTGCTAGAAAATTATTCAATTTTGTCTTACGTTGATGTTGTTAAATTGTGCAGATAATCCAGGTAGTGAAATAACTTAATATAGAAATGCTCTCTCTTTTCAAAGTCAACTGAAAAGAGTTTATTCTTATAGCTATTTATATGAAATTTGAACAAAAGCCAATCAGGTTATGTGGATGTACACAGTATACATACTTGTGCCACTAGCAAAAAAACAAACAAACTTGTGCCATGTTCTAACAGGATATTTTTGCAACTTCAATTCTATTGAATTATCATGTAAATAATAATGTCGAAAATACTTACCCAAAAGCAAATAACATAAAAAATAAACATGATGAAATATAAAGTTGCCATTTTTATTAATTAAATGATAATTATATTACAAGATATCCCAAACCATGTCTCCTTATCACCAACAGCTAGAGCCACAAGAAGAAACCTTTTTATTTTTTGAATTTTTTGGGCACTTTAGGTTTGATGTTTTTATTAGTTGAATTTACTCTGATTAACACTGCTGTAATCTTGTTTTGACAAATGCAGAATCCATGGGATGTTATCCAGTTCTCTGGCAATTCACAGATTCATCTGGATTCCTTCTTGTCTGTCTTCAATATATCTGGCCTTCCTGAAGAATATTATCATAATAGTACGGGTCATATAAATCTTCTGTTCACAAAGTTGGACTTTTAGTCTACGACTTTATATCTGACACTCATCAGTAACCAGGTTTAGTTTTCTTATACAATCCATATATTACTTATGGCAGGTCAGTTATCAAGTGATGGAGAGACTTTTGTTGATGGAGCAGTCATAGCAGCAGCAAGAACTTTGCCTACTTGGTCAGACGGGGATATGCCTCCAATCCCAAGTGCAGAAAGGAAAGCTGTGAAGGAGTTAAAGGAAGAATGCTTACGGATGCTTGCAGAATTCCCCACAACTTCCGAGCAAGACCAACAAATCCTAGGTTAAGTTCGCTAGGCCAAATCCTCTCACTATCATGCATAGATTGTCTGAGATATGGTGGCTAATGCCTCAAACCTAAGAAGAGGGGACACTTTTAAGAAGGTGCATGTCTGTGTCCGACACTTCTTGACATCCTTCGGATGCACATCCATGTTGGATTTAACATGATATTAAAGCTCTGGTTGGAAGAGATTTTTGAATTCAAGTCTCTCCTTTTGCATTATTTCTGTCATTGACATTCTTTCTTCGCTCTATGTATGGATGCTTGCTCCACGAGCAAGACAGGATTGCACGTTTTTGGCATTTTGTTCTTGACCATCAAGTCATCAACATTTGTAAGAGTTTGAATAGGGTTAGGTGCTCGTTAACATTTCACTTTCTTCATTCAAGTGGTTTTGAACAACTTCATTTAAACAACAACGCCCTAAGCACAACCTGAATAATTTAGTTGGGTCTAAATAGACCTATATTGAGAAATTTCTCGTATTTAATATGTTTGTTTTTGTTTTTTCTTGTTGCACAGACTCTATGCCTGAAGCTAGAAGGACGCTTGAAGCTGCAATCAAGTGAGTACTCGTGTCTTTTTCTGCTAAACTACAATCCTCTCGTTGGCTTACTATTCCATACATAGCCTCTTAATGCAGTGAAATATGAGATTCGATATATTAACAGAGTTTGCATTTGCAGGTATAGATTACACAGAAAATTGTTCGTTGAGAAGGTCATCCAGGCATTGGATATTTATCAAGAGCAGATATTGTTCTAATCACAGCAAATTTTTATGGGTCCGAGACAAATCTGTTTTTGTTGCCTAAACAGGCACTGGTTTCGACTGTACATGATTACTGCAGTAATTTCCATGTCGAATTTGGTAACAAATAATAGTAATTTCCATGTTCAAGCGTGTGATAGCATGTATTGATTTTTTTTTTTTTTGGTTTCATTTATATTTCAGTTCTTCCCATTTTATTTATTTATTTTATTTATGTGGTGAAGCAGCACCTCAAAGGAAATGATTATTGATGGTGCCTGATTTGTTTGTTGAAAGCAGAAATTAGCTTCTATATGATATACCATGACAGATCCATTACAAACATAAAATTTAAGAAAAATTACAAATCATGTGTATTTTTCAAAAATAATTATTTACACATGAAAAAGTTTGTGATTTTAATAACTAAAATTTATGTACCTTACACCATTACTTTGAATTTTTTTCAACCACTACATTGATTTGTTATTTTTCCTAAAATTTATACAAAAAAATCAATACATGATGTGTAAAAAATTTTCACTTCATAATAAATAAACTATTAAAAAATTTTCACATTTGTGAAAGTGAAATTCTTTCGTCTATAGATTTAGACTCATTCTCTTCAAATCAACTATTGAGGTTATGAAGGTTTGTTCAGTTGTTAATTTTAGAATCTAATCAAGGTATGCGCAAGTTGATCCGAATACCTAATTTAAAAAAAAAAGAAAGTAAATTACATTTGTCTCTTTATATTTGGCCATTTTATCACTATGATCCTCAAAAAAAAAAATTTCCCTACTTTGACCGTTTGTATTTTAATTTTCTCTTAGATAAATTATACTTTAACCTCTTGTGATTTGTCCAAAAACACATGAAAAATTTTAACCTCTTGTGATTTGTCTAAAAGAACATGGAACATCTAGAGTATAATTTGGAATGGAACTATTTATTTAAACAAAACGTATGTTGCACGGTGTGAAGCAATTTTTTCTGCCCAAAAATATATGACAAAGGACTAAACGCCATAATATACATACAGATCAAGACCAAACAACATAGAACTTTAAACTCGAATTTGCCCAAATGTTCCGAAAGTTGCCCAGATTGGGTTTGAAGAGTTGGGCGTGGCGATATCTCAGAGAACCAGGACAAAAAACACAGGAAGAGCGAGCGAGCGAGAGAGAGAGAGAAATAGATATACACACCTATCTCTATTCTCACTTCTTGTGGGTTGTATTAATTTGTTTACCCTAACCCCCCTTCTTCTCTCTCTCCTCTCTCTCTCTCTCTCTACACCATCATCACAGCCTTCATCTCTCTCTTCCTGGTAAGCACTCTCTGCCTCTCTTTCTCTGTGTATTCTATGTGTTCCTATATATATATATATATATATATATGTTTCTATAATCGCCTTCGTTTTTCTTGAAAAAATGAGGATTTTAGGGTTTGGGACGCAAGAAGATGAAAATAAGAAAATTGAAGAGATTTTGTTTCCTTATATGTGTTTAATATAAGAATAAGGATATATTCATTTGATTTTGAACAGATGAACAATTTTATTTTATTTTTATATTTTTTTGATACTAGAACTGCTCATTAGCTTGTTTGATTGGTTCTTGTAATGCTTTTAGAAAATAAATTTGATTTTATTCTGTTTTGTTGAATGTTAGCTAGTGTTTGGTTAATCTATATACTTACACTATTATATGGGAAAAAAGAGTCAGGCTTGAAGCTCCTTCACATTTTCATTTGGTAAAATATGACCATAAAAACAACACATTTTGTAAACCTATTATTGCATTTGAACTAATCAAGAATAAAATCACACGACCCAACTCTTGTTTTCTGTATCATCTTCCTTGCCCAAACCTTATTTGCTTGTCCAGCCTTTACGGGTACCCGTGTGTCTCTACCATCTTAAAATGGTTGCTTTCAGATTTTGATTTATGATTCCTATTTGTGTTTTACATGATACAAATTTGGGGACTCTGCCTCTATGCCTTCTGATCCGCCTCTATGGATTACCCGAAATCTATCTGCTAACATATAGAAATTTGTTCAGTTCTTCACTCTTCCTTTTCTTCTGATAGTGAAATTTTTAAGTTTCGTGTTTTGTGGGTTCTCAACATTAGACTGTATTAGTCAAATGAAAGGAAACGACTCAGGGATGTAAAATATCTTGGGGTATTTATGACTTTTTACAACTTCTGTTACGTCCGTCGCAAATTTCATTCTGGTATGAAGTATAGGGGGTTTAAGTGTTACAAATGAAACTATAGAGGGGGTTTTAGGCAAATCATAGGGTGTTAAAGTATAATTTATCCTTTTTTTTTTTTAATTTACTCTTAAAACTAACTTATGTTTAACATTAGATAGAAAATGTGACGTTAATGGAAAAAAGCCGTGGATCTCAACTATTGGGCTTAGCCTACAATTTAGTGGGTTAACCCGAATATACTAAGCCCATTAAGCAGCGCTTGGGTTTATGGTTGTTAGCCTTGTAGTTGAAGCACATTTCTCTGCACTGTCAAAAGAGGTTTTGGGCAGAGGATTCAAATGGAGTGGTGACTGACACTTCCGATCGAAACCACTGACAATCTTTCTGTACGCTTCTCTCATTTTCGATTTTCACAAGTTTTTGTGTTTTGAAATCACTATATACTGTTTTCACCTTTTAATCTCAGTTTTTTGTTATCAATCGTATGTACTATGCAAACTGATCGTGACACATCTGTAACATATAAATTGGGAGCTCTTTGATGAATATATTCCACTTGAAAAGAAGAAAAATGGATGGGTCTTTGTTAGTTGCGATTAGGGTGTTGGAACTTTTTGTGTAGTTTTTCGAAGCTACTTTAGGTGCACACCAACTATTTGATGATTTGTTGATGTGGCCAATTGGGGTTGGAGATCTTTGTAAATTGCTATTGTCTTGTTGTGGTCATTTATGCATATTTATGTATGTAAGTGAAAGTGAAAGGACTGAAAGGCGAACACTTGATATGATACTAGCACACGCAATACGTGTGCAATTCGAAAACATGTAATAGTATAAGAATAATGATAAAGAAAAATGCACATATAGTGTGTTGCTCATTTGCCAAACCCATAATCTTAGTTTCAATTCAAGTCTTGTCCTCTTCTTTTTTACATAAACATCAACTACAGGGGTATTTTGGAAAAACCCAAAATATGAGACAAATGTGTCAACACCACCAGCAGCCTTCATTTTATATATTAGAATAGGCAGATATTTTTTTTCATTCATTTGTGATTTTTGATATCAATGGTTTACAATCTACCAGAAGAATCTTTATTCTCTGAACCTGTCTCATCCAATTGATACATTGTTGAATTTAGTAACTCTGCATTCTAGTGCTTTACCAGTAGGTTCTGATGATAAAAAACAACCATTGTTTGAATTAGATACAGAAAGGATGAGCCTTGGCAGCTTGAAGAGCTTGTTGGCTGAAGCAGCCATCAAAGGAGTGACTGAGGCAAGGGCAAGGATATTTGGTCATGTACTTAACCCAACAGGGCAAAGATCTCCACACAAGATTTTACGCAAGAAGCTTATTGGTGAGAAAGTTGCACAATGGTATCCATATGACATCAATAAAGATGATCCCCTTGTCATGGCCCGACAAGAACAAGAGTACTCCCTAATCTTCTCTCTTTTGCTCTCTCTCCCTACACACACACACACACAGATATGCGTAGGCGTACCAATTCTTCTTTGTTTTTGCTGTTTGCCCATATTTTCCTATTCGCTTTTGTGGCTTCCCATTGAAAATATAATGTTCCTCTTGTGGAGTAGCTTCGTGTGGATTAAAAGAGGATATCTTAGTAGATAAACCAATCATTTAGATTCGATCACTTCATTGTGGTGAAATTTTAACTTGTGTACGCTATATCTTTCTCTCAGATGACGCTATGTACTAGTATGTTTGTCTCTGGTACGATTGCTTATAATTTTATGTAGTTCCGTGCATTACTGATGCATTTTTCTTCTTGTTTATAACGGTATCTCATCTCTTCCTTTGTTTGCATTCACACTTACATGATCACTGCTACCATATTCTTTAGATTGGCACAGCCTCTGGTCATGCATTTGGTCAAGGCTAGTTTGTTGTGAGTCTTTGTTATAACAACACTTAACAGCCGTTTGGTTGTCTTTTCCTTCGTTTACTTCCTACGATTATTAGGGTCCTAGTACACATCCCATAATTCGTTAAAGAGTAGAACTGATGAACTGTCATGGTGTATGTAGTTGTGTGTGGACTAAAGCCATGTCTTCTATATTCTTATTCGAAAAGATAACCCCTGGAGTATACGTACATTGAGCTTCATCAGCACATTTTGTGAATACCTCTTAACTTCTTAGATATACTTTAATCTTTAGTATATGTTTGCTTCTTTATTTCATGCAGTAATGTCTATCTTGATCATTTTGCAGTATTGACCCTGCTTTTACATACGTCTAACCACCATTCTGCATTCATATACACTATGAAAAAGGGGTTTACTCTGGTCTATTTCTTCAGAAAATACTCCCAGTAGATACTGGTAGGTGCCCCACTGTACAACCTTCCAACCATAATGGCACTAAATCTAGGATGGATGAGAAAAGCAGTGAGAGTGAAAAACTGGGAATTATTATTCAGTTTGACGACAGTGGCCCACAAATCTACCATTTTAAAAATTATAAGGATGATCTGGTCAATTAGTCTCCATGGGATTTTGTTTCCTCTATTTGCCCAGTATATTCACAATTTGACTTTGTGCATGTTGTGAATGCTTTGAGTACTTGCTCACTTGTCCCTTACTAGCCAATGGGAAATGGTAAAATGCCAGTCTTGATGTTCCTTTAATATCTTTGTTGCTTCTCTTTGTCAGGGATCCTCCTCTCCCACACCTCTCTCTCTCTCTCTCTCTCTCTCTCTCTCTCTCTCACACACACACACACACACACACACACAGAGCTATGGTTCTACTGCTGGAGCGAGCAAGCCATCATTTTGTCTTGGATTCTTTTACAACTGATTATAGAGATGAATCATGTGAAGAGATGGAACGAGGAAGAAGGGAATAAATTGATTCGTCACCAGTCTATTCCTGTGGAAATATATTGAATTTGTGTGTGTTTGGAGAAACTGCTAACGTCTTTAGGGTGTGACACATTGCAAAATAACATGTGCAGAAGCCAAATATGTGACAGGATTCTCATTTTGTACGTATGCTTTGTGCAGGCGCTTATACATTGCAAAATAACATGTGCAGAAGCAAAATATGTGACATGATTCTCATTTTGTATGTATGCTTTGTGCAGGCGCTTATCCAAGCTTGAAATGTTGAAGCGTCGTGGAAAGGGACCCCCTAAGAAGGGCCAAGGAAAGCGTGCAGCCAAACGTAACAAATAGATCTCTGCAAATGGCATTGGAAAAACAGGATCATGAGTTAAACTTTTTGTAGAACACAGCTGCTTTTGGTTGTTGACTGATTTTAATGACTTTCAGATTTAATGTTTCATTGATTGCACTACATCTCATCTTTCTTTTTTTCTTTTTCTTTTTGATTGTCTGTACATGTTACAGACCATTATTCATGGTACTGCTCACTTCAGCGTGTTGTTCACCGCTTGAGCAATGAAATTATCTTGCAGATTTCTCATTTATTTTTTGGCTCAAAAACTTTATTCATTTGATGACTAGTCCTCCCACATGTTTTCTGACCAGATAACCTGACTTGAGAGAACAGAAACTATTCATAGACAAGGATCCCACATGTGGGTCCTGTTGAAATGTGTCATACATCGTCTAGAATCTGTCACATCTGTGCTGATTATAAGGCTCCAGTTTCTCTTTTCTTGATACCTTGGTTTTAAAGAGAAGTGTCGGTTGTGTTTTTTAATTTGGTATCAAAACTTGGTTGAGCTTGTTACTGAAGTACCATTTGTCCAACTGTTGTTTGTTGTGGTCCAGGAGAGTGTGTTGAAATGTGTCCTACTTGGCCTGGAGTTTGCCTCATTTGTGCTGGTTATAAGGCTCCAGTTTCTCTTTCCTTAATACCAGAGTTTTAAGAAGTGTAGATTGGACTTTTCAATTGGTCCCATCTTGTCTCTTCCCTGTGAATTATTCTATGAATGATTCCTTGTACGTGTAGCATAGCTGGGAAATCAAGTAGTCCTCAACATATCTCATGTCCCATAATTCAACAATAATTTTGGGCACTATTTTACGTGTTTGACTTGTGTTTGAGTGTCTCTGTTCTAGACTGTTCAACATTAATATGTCGGTCTCGGAGAGGTGTTCATGCTTCCTAGCACACAATTGTTACTCACAAATGCAAGTTAATTTAGATTTGCTCCTTCCTTGCTAATTTATTATGCTTTCTTTTAAATAGAAGGTTCAAGGTGGAGTCTTGAGAAATGCTCTTTTCCTTCAATGCAATATTGCAAATTTGAACGAAATAAGCAGACAAAGAGAACAAATGAAACCGAGATTTTGCTCATAAATATGAAATTAATTCAAGGTCCTAAGAAACAATAATAAGATCATGAACACCAAGATACCAGAAATTGAAAGCACCACAAGTTGGTGAGGTCGACTAATCTGAAATCGAAGTTTGAGATGCTTGCCGGTCTAGATTTTGCAGAAGGAAAATAAAAATCGCTAGCGAAGTTGACCAGATGCAAACCACAAATTTTTTTTTTCCCTTCTAAATTTCCTTTATACTTGGTAACTCGAAGCTTGAAATCTATTTACTGATCCATGAAGATATATAACATTAGTATTACAAGTTACAATCATTGAGATGTTACAAATGGTATTTGAATATAAACAAGACTTCTCATAAATGCCGCAGGAATTTGGATGATTTTCACCAATAATCCCCACAAGAACAATTTCCATCCTTGAAATGATGGAACCTCCTCACATCCCTTACAATAATCTCCCTCCCCACAACCTTTGAGATTAACTTGGTCGCAACATGACAATCATTACAAACTCTGAGGTTCTTGGCAACTCTAATGGTAGTACCCTTACAATAATCTCCCTCCCCACAATCTTTGAGATAAACTTGGTTGCAACATGACAATCATTACAAACTCTGAGGTTCTTGGCAACTCTAATGGTAGTACCCTTACAATAATCTCCCTCCCCACAATCTTTGAGATAAACTTGGTCGCAACATGACAATCATTACAAACTCTGAGGTTCTTGGCAACTCTAATGGTAGTACCAGGAGGGGTATTGAGTATACCAAACGCTATAGCTAGTTTCTCGCTGTGTCCACACAGTAGATTCTCTTTTTCCTCTTCATTGACATTGTGAAGAACACAAGAAGTATCTAGAACATAACCCTCTTTTCTTATTCTCTCTGCCAATGTCTCGAGGAAGCCATGGAGCTTCTCACTTTAAGGGTGCAAAGAATCCCCGGCCGTGAATTTATGAACTTCATCATCAAACTCAATCCAACTACAACCGGGTTCTTTTCTTACCCCCATTTCCTTCATGTTTTTCCGTACTTCTGTTGCTTTATCCTAAAGCCTTGCAGATGAATATATATTAGATAGTAGAACGTAGTGGCTAACGACATCTAGCTCCAAGCGAAGGAGATTCTTGGCTGCTATTTCTCCAAATTCAAAATTTTGGTGGATCCGGCAAGCACCAAGCAAGCTACTCCAAGCTCCTATCTTGTCAAATTCACAAGGCATGGCATTGACCAGTTCATGCACTTCCTCTAGTTGACCGGCTCGACCAAGCAAGTCAACGACACAAGCATAGTGATCTGATGTGGGTTCTATTCCATAGTCGTCTTTCATTCTATAGAACAAGTTTACATCTTCATTTAGCATCCCAGAGTGACTGCATGAGGCAAAAATTGCAATAAATGTTACTTCATTAGGTTCAACTTCCTCACCCCTATGTTCTTTTCCCACCATACTCTTGAAAAGTTCAAAGGCTTCCTCTCCCTTCCCGTGCATTCCATAAGCCATAATGATAACATTCCATGTGATGATGTTTCTAACGGGCATGTAATCAAATATTCTCCTGCATAAGTTCAAGCAACCACATTTTGCATACATGTCCACTAATGCGCTTCCCACCGCAACATCTGATGCCAATGCATTTCTAATAGCATAAGCATGGATCTCTTTTCCCTTTCCTAGTGCTGCCAAGGCAACACAACCAGGAAGGATTGTCATGAGTGTTATTGCATTTGGCTTGTAAGGAATGTTTCTTTCATCATCACGTTCATCATTCTTTTCTTTGAATCTTTGCATCTCATTTAGCGTCACAAGTGCAGTCTCATGGCATCCGCAAAGTACATAAGCTGTGATCATTGTATTCCAAGAAACTATATCTCTAATCTCCATGCTGTTGAATATATTTCGATACTTCTATCTTCCCCATCCTACAATACATGTCCATAAGTGCATTTTGCACATACCTATCAGTCCCAAAACCCAGCTTCACTACATATCCATGCATACCTTCTTTGTCAGAGAAAGCTTCACAATCCACACAAGCTGGCAACGTGCTTGCCATTGTGGTGGTGTTAGGAAAAAGCCCCGAGACCTCTACCATTTGCATGAAGAGAATTAAGGCCTTGTCATTGAAACTGTTTTGTGCATAACCTGCAATCATAGCATTCCAGAGCCCAAGTCGCCTCTCTAAGATACTATCAAAAATGTTACGTCCACTGTCAACTTCTTTGCAATTGCAATACATGTCAACTAAAGCACTACCCATGAAAGAATTCCCAATCAATTCATCGTTTCTCAAGGCATATGCATGAATTTCCTTCCCCAAATATAACAACTCCAAATGGGAGCACGCAGGAAGAACACTTGCAATTGCGACCCCATCAGGCTTAATTCCTTCAAGAACCATAAGGAGCAAAAATGTCAATGCTTCATTAAACCGGTCACTTTGTGAGAACGAACTTATCATGGTGTTCCAAGAAACCATGTCTCGATCTCCATACAACTCAAATATAGCTTTGGAGTCATCAACTCTTCCTAGTTTGGCATACATGGCCATCAAAGCATTGTTCGTAAACGTTTTTCAATCATCAACCCTCAAACCATACCCATGAACTTGCTTGCCAAGACGCAACCCATCATGCAATTGGAACATGCTAATGCCACGCTCACCAATGTAAACGAGCTAAGCTCCACTCTCTCTGATTGCATCATTCGAAATGCTTCTAATGCGATCTCCCACTCCTCAAACTGACACAAAGCCGATATCATCGAGTTCCAAGAAACTTGATCTCTTTGAGGAATTCTATCAAACACCTTGAACACATCCCTAATATCTCTGCATTTTCCATACATATTGATAAGGGTATTAGCCACAGTCACCGACGATTTGCTGTACCCAAGTTTCACAGAAGCAGCATGAATCTTTTCGCCACAATTCAAGTCTGAATGCCAGTGACTGCTTTCAGAACGGTCGGGAAAGCGAAATTGTTGGGTTTTTCGCCCGCCATTGTGTTTTCGATGTACGTAGAAATGGCTTTGCGGAAGTGATTTGATCGGGTTTGGGATCGAAGAGCTTCGATCCATGAAGCTGTGGAGCGCGATTCAGACCAGGGTTTTGGTGGAGATGGGAGTGAAAGCAATAACTGTGGTTGTGGTGGTGGGTTGTGGACTCTGTTTTTGGAAAGTGGCTTGTTGGGTTTGGAGGGAAGAGACAGTGAGAGAGAGAGAGAGAGGAGAGAGAAGCTGTGTCAATGAAGACATTGGTAATTATTGCAGTTAGATTTAGGCTTTGAAGCCTCTATCTGAAATAAAGACACAGTTTATGATTTTTCAGAGAAAGGATGTTACGGTGCTTCCACTCATATTTTAAGGTTTAATATAATTGTATTGATTTATTTTAAAATTTTAATTCAAATAACTCTAAACGCTTTTTTTACAAGTATTTTATTAGTTATAGAAATGAATATATTTGTCATATCTTTTAACGGGATGGCTAAAAACTAAACTCAATTATGTGTGTAAAATGATTATTAATTTAGAGAAATAAATGGGTATTCCAATAATGTAACTAAATGTGTTACATAGTGTATACATATTATATATATATATATATATATTTGATAACAAGATGTCTTATACTTGAATTAATTTCGGAACTCACGTAAAGTGTCACATTTACATAAATCGAGTAAATCTCAGGCAGAGTTTGTGGGCATGGCTCCAAGAAGTTGATGGCGCTTAGTGGGAGTTAAATTTGAGATGTGGAGAAAGTACACCCCTAAACTCCAAACTACATCTACTAAGGTAATTCCTTAGAGTTTATATATATTTTAGTTAAACAAAATGGATATGTAGATAAGTTGCTCCATATACCCGCCAAGGATTATTATTCTTTAGCATCCACAACGCATCTGCAAGGAATTTCACCTCACTTACATCGAGACCAAAGGTAAGACCTCCGATTACCCCTTAACACTTACAGCTCATCTGTAGGGAATCATACCACACCTACGTCAGGGCTAAAACTAAGGCCGCTGCGTATTCTAAGCGCTAAAAAATATGTTTAATCTTAATAAAGAGTTATAGAAATTCAAACCCAAACTTGTTGCTATATATATACCTAGAGAAGGAATTAAAGAATATAAAAAGTATTTTGGTCCTCACCCATTTTTTTCCTTTCTCTTCCTTTCTTTCTCTTCACCTCTCCCCTCATTTCTCTCTCTTCTAAACTTTCTTCCATGCGATAAAGTTGTTCTTCACTCCCTTTCTCTTTCGATTATTTTAGAAAGTTGGTTAAAAAATTTTTTATAATTTTTTAAAACTTTTTTTAAAAAAAACCTATAAAAAAATAAATTAACAACAATTTTAATTACTGACACGAGAGAGAAGAAGAAAAGAAAATTAAATAAATAAAAAAATAAGTGGATTTGCTAACTGTAATATTAATTGGCATTAATAAATATTCAAAAAGTATGGTCAAATATATAGAAATTAAAACTAATTATTGACAAGAATTTAAGACCAGTCATGAATGACGATAAAAAAAAAAATCATGACAATTCTGATTCCATTTTATCTTTTGGGACCTCATATATGGTAGATGTAGATATAAAATGTTCATAATAATTCATATTCCATTGTTTCTGATTCCATTTTATCTTTTGGGTCCTCATAAATGGTAGATGTAGATATAAAATGTTCATAAAATAATTCATATTCCATTGTTTATCCTTTTTGGGCTTATTGTTCTCCACCTTTGTGAACTGTGTGCAAGAGAGAAAGAGAGATATGTATGCCTTCCTTGTAAAAGAATCTTCATTTTTGTTTGAAAAGTACAAAGTTGATTGGACCAACAAAAAAAAAAAAGGTACAAAGTTGATTAGAAAGTGAAATTGGAATCCTTTTTCATTTACAGCGGATAAAAATGACAGAGTGAGTTCCGATACTCTTGCATAGAGTAGTTGTAAATTATTAAGTGTGAGACCGTGTGACCGTTATTAACTTCAAACTATTATATATAGAGTAAAATTTATTGTGAGATTGAGATTGTATGCAAATAAAAATTTTAAACAATCAGAGATTGTTTGGGATTTTTTTTTTAAAATACTCAAATTACTTGTTAGACTAGAAATTGATTAGAATTAGCTAAAAGATGTCAATTTTAGTTGAAATACTCAAACTACTTGTTTGACAAAAAATTGGTTAGAATTACTTCCAATTTGACATTCTAATTGAAAACTGATGTTAGCTTTTGTGGGTTCATCTCGATGATTCAAATCATTGCTTTTGTAAGATTTTTTTAATAAATTATTTATGCAAATTTAATGAGGAAAAAGATTGAAACCTCATTTTTTCTTAACTCCCACCACCCCCATTGTATTGGGATTGACCAACTTTTTACTTTTTGTTTTTTATTTTTTTTTCTTTCTCCTATACATGTGTCTGTGGGGGTTGTGGGGGTCAAAGAAAAAAGGAATCTCTATCATTTCTGAAATAATGATTATGAAATAGTTACATTAATATATTATTATTTTAAATTTCAAAACACTCGAGAAATATTTTAAAATTTATATTAACTTAGAAATTTTAGACTATTAACTCTTATTAAAAGGAGAAATTTGTTTGGTGAAAATGATATTCTAATTTATTTTGTTTCATAAACTCCATAAGGGGAAAACACATAATTAAGTAAGGACAAAATAAAATATTTTATCTCTTTTTTTTGTGGACAATATTGCGAGAGTAACATGTTACTGTGAACTAGAGTAACATGTTATTGTCAAATAAATAACATGTTACTATGAGATAAAGTAACATCTTACTGTCAAATAAAGTAACTATCAAATAGAGTAATATGTTATTGTTAAACAGAGTAACATGTTACTATATATATTAATTTCGACAGTAATATATATATATATATATATATTTAAAAAATTTTATAATCAACATGAATTTTATTTAATAGATCTTAATGAAATAATTTTAAAAATACTAATTTTATTAAAAATCAACATGTATATCAAAAGTTATATTATTTTAAAATTTAATATTATGATAACAATAGTGTATGTTAGATTTTTTAAGAAATTTTATTTATACTTAATGCATAAAAATTTTATTACAAGAGAATTTTGACTAAAATTTCCTATTGAAAATTTATTTATCAGCAATGCTATGAATCGCCGTCCGAGAAAAAGATACACTATGAATCACAAATTTTTATAGGAAATGGCTTCTTTCCAATCTGGATTAGACTAGAGGGTATTATTGGTTCCCGTTTTGATATGTGTAGAACTCGTCGAGTACTATATGCTGATAAAAAATTATATTGATAAGATATTGATAGCTGTGTGATCAAATCAGATTTTTGATAGTGATTTATTTTTCACCGTTCATTTTTTTCATGCAAAACTAATTTGATCATATAACTATCTATATCAGATCAATATGATTTTTTACATACATATAGTACTTAACGAGCTCTATACATTCAGCGATTCAAATTATCGAAACGAGACTCATGATGAACTTCTACAAGACCAACAATATCCTCAGTCCGTAATTGGTCTGGAGAGAGCCATTCCCTTTTTATATCCGTGAAAAGCGTGGTACATGTTCGGGAATTGGCGTGTGGATCCTCTAGAGTAACTTTCTAGAGTGATCTCCTAAAGTGGATGATCAGACTCTCCTTAAGCCTCACCAAAACGACGTCGTTTTGGTGAGTACTTAAAAAAATAAAAAAAATAAAAAAATAAAAAAAAAAACATTTTTCTCGATTTCAAAATTCATTATCGACCCATTCCTCTCCATCTCTCTCATCATCCACTTCTCCCTCTCTGGCGACTTCTCACGCGCCACCCAACTCCTCCGTGACACCCACCAACCCGACACAGTCGTCTACAACTCTCTCATTTCTGGGTTCGCCCGTTTTAGCCGCCCCGACCCTGTTTTCAAGCTCTTCAATTGGTTGAGACAATTGGGTCTGAACCCGGATGTCTATACACTTAGTTCTTTGATCAAAGCCTGTGATGATTTGGAGCACAATGAGATTGCTCATGGAGTTTCCATCAAAATGGGTTTGGTCTCGGGTGTGTTCTTAGTCAGTGGGCTGATCTGGATTAACGATTGTCTCTGGGAGATTGTTGGTTGCTGATATGGATTAACGATTGTCCTAGAGAGAGATAGATAGAGAGAGATCTAGATGGTGTCGCAGTGGTTGCGATCTAATTGCAGTGGTGGTTGAGTTCGATGGTGGTGATATGTTGAAGAGAAGATGCGAGGCGAGAGGACGGTGCTACGGTGGTGTCGCCGAACCTACGGATAAGGAGATTTTCAGTTGTAAATCTGGATGGGTTGATCTGAGATCCCTCTACTGTTTGTAAATCTGGGTGGCGACGGAGATCGTCCACGGTGATAACAAATTTCAAATGCTGTTTACAGATCGTTGATGGCTCCGCCCAACCAAAGAATGCAAGAGCACTTGAAGATGGATTTTGATTCAACTGGATTTTGGGGAAAGAAAAAGAAGAGAACAAATCTGAGAATTTTTTTTTTATTTCTTCAAATTACACGCCAAAACGACGTCGTTTTGGCGAGGAAGAATCTCAGCCCTTCGATTGTTCACTCTAGGAGATCACTGTAGAGAAGGCACTCTAGAGGATCCTCACGCCGGGAATTGTCCTTATGTCCAACAGCGTTCGGGGGGACTCTTTTGGACACCACAGGAGAAACTCGTGCCTCCAAACACTAATTTTAGAATATAGACAAAAACAATTTGGGTTATCTTTGAGAGTTTAGTAAAAAACTAATTTATTAGCTAAAAAAAATTTAAAAAGTTAATATTATAAAAAGAAAAAATTACAAATAAATAAGACAGTTTTAAAATAATAACATTACAAGTGAATTTTTTATAATGCAAGTCTCACACACAGAGCGCCCAATCAATTTATACTCATTTCGACTAATTTTACGGTCTTAAAATTAAGGATCAGATGAGCTTCTAATAGTTCAGTTTCAAAATTTAAAATATTTGACTTTCGTAATATTTAACCTTGAAACTTCTTGAATGATAAATTCTTTAGTTGCCAAACCCTTTCTTTACATTTTTTTTCCCTCCAAATCTCATCCATCTAAAATCTTTTTTTTTTTAATTATTATTTTTTTATTATTTTTAGAGAGCATCTAAACACATCCTTAAAATAGAAAATTTTAAAGAAACACGCTTCTAATACTTTCTTCAATTTTTCATGTTCCCAAATTTTATTTTTCAACAATAATATATAATTCCGATCTAGAAAACACAATAATATATAATTTTCAAATAAAATTCAATTATATTTGTGTCCATCATTATTTTATTTTTTTTAATCAATGGTTCTAAAGTTCTTTTATTAAAATTACTTAGCATTAATATTCCATGTAAATAATTTATATTTCCATTCTTGAAATTCTCAATAATTTTTTAACCATATCTTTGAGCATTGCTAATCAGGTTTAAAAATTAGATTCCAGTAATGTGTCAAGAAAATAATTAATTAATAATTAAATTTTATTTAATTCTCAACTAATTATTTTCCTAACAAATCGCTAAATCTATAAAATAGATATGAAAAGTGTACTTATATATCATTTTTTATATTTTTCATTTACGTAATCCACTTTTATTTCTCATATTGGCATTTATTGCATGAATACATCCAAGTGGAGAAATATATAATTCCCAAGTGTCAACACAAAGGACAAAAACATTTTGCCCTATAAATTTACCAAAGATGATGAAATGAGAGCATAGTGAAGTGAAATTTGAGAGAGAGAGAGAGAGAGTAAAAAAAAACAATTTGGAGAGAAAAAGAGAGAAGAATGGGTTCAGAAGCAGCTAAGGTGAAATCAATCTTCATATATCCGATCAAATCATGCCGTGGAATCTCTGTTTCTGAAGCACCCCTCTCTTCCACTGGTAACACAACAAAACTCTCTTCTTCGATCTCTTCATTTTTTTAGGAAAATTACGGATTAATTTTAGAAATTTATTACATATTCATGAAAAATTTTATGTTTTTAATTATTAATATTTATAAAGTTTACCCATTATTTACAATTATTTTTCAAAATTACCTGAAGTGAAATTTTTTCTTCTTCTTCTTCTTCTTTTTTTTTTTTTTTTTTTTTTGAGTTTTAATTTTTCATGTATATATATATTGTTGGAGTTAACGTTAAGCTCTCTTGCATGATTTTATACTTGTGATTATTTATTTATTTGTTTTTTATGATTTTATTTTTTATTTTTTTTTGCGGGTTTGGGGATGAATCAATGGGTTGAATCGAGTGAACACGTGCTTAGATTACAGATAGCACATAATGAAAAATAATAATAATAAATCACGGTGACCTCCTTGAAGTATGACAAAATTACAGATAGCCCCTTAGTTTTTATATAATTGCACTGACTTCCCCATTTTTTGTGTCCTTACATATTTTGGCCTTGTTTGTTTTGTTTTTCAAAAAAAATTTTGAGAAAAATTCTCTACAAACAAATTTTTAAGAGTAATCAAACTAAACAAATTTTTTCAAAAAAAATTTCAAAATTTTGTTTGGTTACCTACTTTCCAAAATCATTCTTTCTCTTATCCACATCAAATCAATCACTTTTTTTAAAACTCTCTTCCCAAAATAATTTTCCAAAACCATTTCTAAAAAAAGACAAACCAAATAAGTTTTCGTACTTTTTATCTCAAAAACTACTCTACAAACACAAACCAATTGTTTTTGAAAAAAATTTAGCTTAAATGTAAAATGACGGAAATACCCTTATGACAAATAAGGGTATTTGCTGTCTACTCCTCTCTCTCTCTCCCTCTAGCTCACTCTCACTTTGACACTCTTTGTTTGCAGTGGGTTGAGGAAAGTGGCGGAGCCACACCTGCTCCGGGGGTCACGTGACCACCTTGGTTTTGGATTTTTTTTTTTGTTGCAAATATAAAGAAAAAATTTTAATAAAAAAATTATAAAATATTATTTAGATTGAAATATCAATGACATTTTTAAAATTATGAGAATAATAATGGTTGTTTTTTTTATTGAAAATAAAGATATTACGATAAATTATATTATTATTTATGAAAATTTCAATACAATGGTGATGTCCATCATTATTAACATGCAATTATAATTAAACTCAATGAAGATATGAAATTTATTAAATTATTAGTTATATTTGACATGTGGGATTCATCTTCTATGTGTTTCTTTATTATTGGTTGGTGATATCATAAGTCAATGATGACGTAGTATGACTATTATATTGGATTTTTACTGAAATTTTGTATAAAAAAATAGTTTATCATTATATGATTTATTTTAAAACTTATATCCATAACTTTTTTTTTATATTGTCCATGATATACTAGTTACAAATAATATATATATATATATAACTTTCTTGAAGTAAATCATAAAAATTTATGTGAAATATTTTTGTAAAAATTTTTAATATTGTGATTAATAAGTGCCCCCTCTGATTTAATTTCTTGGCTCCGCCACTAGTTGAGGAGGGGAGGACAGGTGGGGGATGAGAAGGTTTTTTGATTTTTCTATGTTTGTTTGATTTTATTGTTGCGACTTTGTGTTGATTCCTAGGTTTTATTGTAATTACTTGAATGAGGGGTTGGCCGAGTGGTAAAGATTTAAAAATAAGATTTAAGATTTTAAGTTCGAGTCACCCAATGTCTCAATCGAGACACCCCAGGGGCCACTGTCTAATCGATATATTCAGTTACTTCAAAGGCAAAATAGGTATACTAATACAAAATTAACAGTTCTGTCTAATTGATTAATGGCTAACTAACAGCAATTGGGGTTAAGTGCAATGCAAATTTAACAATGAGGGAGGTCGGCATAATTATGTCAAAAGTGTAGAGTGCACCTTAATTGCTCCAAAACTTAGGGGAGGTCAATACAATTTGCTCATATTTATTATTATTATTATTATTATTGCTTTCAGAAGTATGGTAATGGATTAGAAAGTTGGGTTAGATGCACAACCCTCAAATTCCATACCTTTCTTTAAAAACTTAGAGATACAACGACTTGAATTTTGCTCAAGTTTGAGATGCTTATGTTTATACAGTAGTAAATCAGTATCTTATAACCATTAGAATTTCTCATGGTGGTTCTTCATAAATGAAATTGGTGATTTTACTTCTTTGTTAATATATTGTTATATGATATTGTGGTGTTGCCATCATAAATTGAGGAATTAAGACAAAGATTGCCAACTGAATCAAAGAATGTCTGTATTCTGTTTAAGTGTTTTTTTTTTTCTTTTTTAAGATTCAATTGACACGAAACACTTGGTAATTGTTATGGCCAAAAAATAACTTACAGTGTTTCCATTTGCAAACATAATTCAGTTTCTTCTATGTTTGGAAAATACAGGATTTCGGTGGGATCGACAATGGTTAGTTGTGAATTCCAAAGGTAGGGCAATTACACAACGAGTTGAACCAAAGCTTGCTCTGGTTCAAGTAGAGCTGCCAAGTGAGGCATTCTCCGAGGGTTGGCAACCTACTAAGAGCTCATATTTAGGTAAAATCATTACTCAATCTCTGCTTTCCTGTCAATTAGAGTGTCAACAAGCATAGGCATGTGACCTCCGATGCCCTGCTAGTTTTTTTTAGGATTCTAGATTACCATATGTTTACTTCATTTTTGGTCCATAAATGTCTTCCAATATTTGTCTTTTCAGTTTGGAAATTTAAATTTAAATTTTCTTTTTCTTTTTTTAGACATACATCTTGATTCGAAGTAGCTTCGTAGATGCGATTTTATCGTGACTAATAATTCACATTCTTTTACAGTGATAAGGGCTCCTGGTATGGATGAGCTAAAGGTTCCCTTGACTAAACCTCGTGAAATCTCTGATGGTGTCTCGGTGTGGGAATGGTCTGGCTCTGCATTTGATGAGGGAACTGAAGCATCAAAATGGTTCTCCAATTTTCTTGCAAAGCCTAGTCGGCTAGTGCGTTTTAATGAAGGTATTGCTCAATTTAAAAATGTTCATAGAACATTATGCATGTCAGTATGTATGAAAAATCAATCTAGGTCCTATTTGTTGCTTAGAAATAGCTAGTTACTGGACAGGCTGATTTAAATCTGCAATATAGAAACTATTACGCCTTTTTTTTTCTTTCTTTTAAAGAAAGTTCCAAAGCATTTTTTTTTTTTTTCCCAAAAAGAAAAATTATTATTGTAAATTCATGTAGTGGAGAAATTTTCGTAAAATCTCCAGCATGAACTATTTCTTAGGCTAAGTTTGGCATCTACTAAATAATACAAAAAGTCAAAAAGTCACTATCCTATTTAAGTCACATCATCTTATTTAAATCACATCACCTCTCTAACACATCACATCAAACCCAACCCAAACCCAACCCATATAAGCCAATAAGTCAAAAAGTACACTTTTTTAGAACATCCCAAACCAATCCTTACTCTTTCCTAACTTGAAGTTTAGCATATTAGAACCTAAATTCTCTTCCTCACCCTGAAAAGTTCTCAGCCTTTATCCAGTAGTTCTAGCAATCTTCAAATGTAAAATGATCATAGCAATATTATGGTCCTGTTTGGTGTAGCTGTTAAAACAGATTATAAATTATAACTTAACAGATTATAGATTATGATTTTAATCAGAAGCTGTTAATCTGTTTGGTATGGCTGTTGAATTATAGATTTAAGTTACTGAGTAGTGTTTGTTAAATAAACTGTGAAGTAACTTTTTTAATTAACTTTTATTTTTTATTATTCACTATTTGTCTACATTTCTCAAAAAAAATAATAATAATATTTTATAGTCCATTTGTGTCTTTTTCTATTTTTAAAAAAATAAAAAATAAAAAAATCTAAGAGTATAATCGTGAATTAACATATCCACAGCAGAAGCTGATAATCAGAAGTAAGGGGTGAGCAGCTTCTCAAAATCAACTTTTTTGACTTAGAATAAGTTGTTAGAATCAGAAACTGTTTGAAATAAGTTTAACCAAACAGTCTAAAATAACTTTTTAAAAGCCAGAAGCCATAAGTTGGCTTAAAAAAGCCCCACCAAACACCCTCTATATCAGGCTCATATCTCCTTGAGTTGGATTTCCACAATTTTTGAATTGCTATAATGGAACTCTAGTAGCTGACTTCTATCTTTTCTGATAGAATGTTCTAGTAACATGTCACGACCCAAACCCGCCTCTAAAAGTTTGGCATCGTAACCGACCAGTAATCCTAGATTACCACAGGCCTTACCGTACAAAACATAATTAATCGGGGCTCGCGGAAGCGAAAACAGAAACTACAATAGTCCAAAGAGCTGTGCATTTATATGAACAAATATATACATGCCAAAGATGAGTTAATTACCCACTAACTTTACATCACATATATCAAAAATCCATATACAAACACAAAACATATAGGCACATGCCACAATTACATTACAAAACCAAAACTCACTATACGGCCTTCCAGGCCTAGCCCAGCTCGGGGCACCAACTCAGGTAGGCTTTCAAAACGGCGGCTCGGTACGGACTCCGCCTAGGCTTGGCTCCCCGACTGCTCACCTAAAAAAATACATATATACGGGGGGTGAGCTAAAGCCCAGCAAGTAACATTAACGTAAAGGGGTGGTGAACGAACTCCAATATAACATGTATCCGTAAAACAAAACGTCATAGACATATTCAATCCGTATCAGAACATAATAATGGCATACTCCACAGAACATAAACATAACAGAACGTCTTCCGACTAGAGTAATCAGTTCTGGATACTGATTAAACACATATCGTCACAATGAAGTGACTCACGAGATCTCGCAACTAGTCATGGACCCGCATTTTCATGCCGTCCCCCATGACTTGGGACTTTCTATGGATGCCATACTAGATTCGCAAATAGGACATTCGTTCACAGAAAGCATTATCATTTCAGAAAACATAACTTAACGTAGCATTTTCAGAACATACATAATAAGAACATAACTTTACAGAAATGTTACTTACAGTGGTTTTCCAGAACCGGTTGTACGGTCTTCACGTTTTGACCTGCAAATATCCACAGTATCGCATGATCCTTTAACACATATCATTATCAAATCAAGTCCACGTATGCTCTTAATGATGTTTCAATCTCATAACTTCATTATCATGACTTAATTAAGCCTCAAAAATGCTAAAATGCAATGAGGATGCCAAAATCATGCATTAAAACACTTTTTGAAATTCTCTGAAAAACAGGTCCCCGCTCGAGCGGCAAAACCCCCGCTCGAGCGGACTAAAAACTGTGGTAAAATACTGGAAGTGCGAAATCTCCGCTCGAGCGGCCAAACCTACGCTCGAGCGGACTGTGAAAATCTGGGTAGAAAAACCAGTCCATTTTCTGTCAAACCGTGGCCTCCACTTTTGCAAAATCAACTTCCAAAATCATAAAATTCAAGGCCAAAACACTGGAAAACAACTTACTCTAAGCTTTAAAACCAAACTCATATGAATCATATAAAGGATTAACCATGAATTGAGTTGAAAAATTATGAACATGCACATAAGAGCTTCACTTTTCAAATCCATGGAGGTTCTCCCTCAATTGAAAATCATGCAAGAAAACCATAATGTTAAAACATAAATTTCATGATAGGATGCCATGGATGCTCAAATATGCAACTTAGATGAAAATACAACATGATACCATCCACTTTACTTCAAGTATATAGAGAGAAATCCTTACCTTGATCACTTAATTGAAGACAATTAACTTGAATCCCCTTTCTTTCCTCTTCTTTCTCTTGATTCTCCCCCTTGCTCCCTCTCTCTTCCTCTCACGAATTCTCTTCTCTCTCTCTCCCTTAGATATTTTCTTTCTTTTATTTTTGAGTCAACAATGGTCAAATATCCTTATCCATAAACATATATATATCTCATATGTTGAATTGTACCAAAAACGCAAGCCAAACGGAGCCTAGCGAATCAGACGAACTTCAGTCCCCAATTTATTTTCCCAAATGGTTCTAAAAATTCCCGGTATCACATAGGCGTGTTCAATTTCATTTTCTGAATCCGTTACGGTCGTCAATTTCAGATCCGAAGTCGTAAGTCCAACAGATATTTTTCTAATTCAAACAGATATTCTTCCATTAATTCATCTAAACACATAATTAATTACCGATAATTATAACATGCAGTTCGGGGTCATTACATAACAAGATGCCCAAAACAGAGAAATAATAAAACTAACTTGGCTGGTTTATTCATTATGCAGTAAGGGAGACCAGGCCTGTCAACCCTGAGTATGCTCACGGATACAAAGTTATGTTTTCTGACCAGTTTCCATTCCTCCTGATATCCCAGGTTAGTAAAGTTATATATGAACATGTATAATGTTTTTTTTTTTTTTTTGTGAGAAAAAAAAAAAAAAAAAACTTGTAAATGTTATCAAACATAACTTAAGTAATTCTTGTTGTTGAGTAAAATCTCAAACTTGAATCCTGTTGTTTTATTTTTTCACAGGGATCGTTGAATGCTCTGAATACGCTTCTCAAGGAACCTGTATCAATCAACCGTTTCAGACCCAAGTATATGTTTGGACCATATCTCAATACTTTATTGAAAGCATTTTGTTTCCAACAGCATGCATAACACTTTGCTTGAATGCATTAAGTAGGCTTCTCGTGAAATGCAGCCAATTTCGTTCAGTTGTTAGGAATACTGTACGGAAAAATGTTTCTTGAGAAAAATGGATTGAAGGAAAGGGAAGGAAAAGAAAATAGAAATGATTTATTATCCCATTAATTGTTTCGTTTACTGGAAAGTTTATGTAAAAAACAATGTAAAACTTTCCCATGATGCATAATCTTGTACTTGTTAAAGGATTTGGTCAGTTATGGTGGGACTTACATTTTCTTGTAACAATTAAACACATACATAAGGAAATTTATTTTTGTTTTCCTTTCCTTTCCTGTCAATTGAATGCATTGTAAAAGGCTGATACAACTTGTTAGCAACAAAAAGGGATACAAGAAAAGGAATTCAAGAGCATTCTGTTTGTTTTCCCTTTTCTCTCTTGGTCGTCTTCATATGCAAATATGGATCATGGACTACTTTTTATGGTCATAATTTTAAAATTTTTCACGTGAATGTCACAGTATCTTTGTTGATGGTTGTGAACCATTTGCTGAAGACTTATGGAAGGAGATCATGATAAACAAGTTCACATTTCATAGTGTCAGGTTATGCAGCCGCTGCAAGGTAAAAAAGCTATCCTGATGCCCTCTGCAAGATATAACTGACATATTTTCTTTAGCATATTAGTGTATCACCATATATATATACACATCATAAATGTTCAGTTGGATTAGTTCATACCTGGATGATTCAATTTATCCATTTGTTCCATCTAGATGTGTGTGCAGCCCTTCGTTGTATGGGGACTATTTAAACACAAATTAGACAAGTTGATGATCGAATTGACACATTTTGAAATGTCAAGGATCAAAATGACTCAATGCATACTTTGAGGACCAATAATGTATTTAATGCTAAGATTACAAGCTTCATTGTGGTTGTATAATAAGTGAGAATTTGCTGTTAATTTTTTTTTTTTAGGTGCCCACAATTAATCAAGAAACTGCGATCGGAAGCTCTGAGCCAACTGAAACTCTTGTGAAATTCCGGTCGGATAAAGTTCTGCGTCCAACCAAGAAACAGCATGGCAAGGTGAGACCCAAATATAAAAACTTCCATATGTTTTTATTTCATTCACTTGAAAGATTTATTAAAATTTAGATTCTAAATGATTTTTTTTTTTATCAGCAGGTCTACTTTGGACAAAATTTGGTGTGCATGGACTCCACTGAAGGAAAAGGAAAGATCATCAAAGTGGGAGACCCTGTCTATGTCCACAAGGTGGTTCCTTCCTGTGCTGATGCAGTTGCTTAAACTTCTTTTCTTTTCTTTTTTCCCTTTTTCTTTTTTCTTTTTGGTCGGAGGACCAAAATACAATAACAAGTAGCAGGTGGTACAAATATGAACCTTTGAAACTTTTTACACCCAACCTCTCATATGAGAGTATTTGGGTGATGTCATCTGAACTACAAGTCAATGGCTTGTATGCTGTGTTAACAAGAAAACATGCATCTATGTTGCAGTAAATAAAAGAACTAGTGGGTTGATTGCTAATTTGTGTTGTCATATATACTTGCCATTGCTTGAAAACCAAGAGTCCTGAGGAGGCTTCTAAGACATCCAGATGCATATGGTACAAGTTTATGTTCAAGAAACTCAAGCTTCTTGCTATTTAGTAGCCTAGTGGGTGAGAGCCCTTGCAGGGTTGGTGAGCAAAAGAGGTTCCATGGAGGTGATGCGGTTTTCATTCTCCTCTGATATCTTGTTCTGCTTGCTAGGACCTGGGTCTTTGCTATCGGCTTCTGCCTGCTAGGACCTGGGTCAGGCTATGGCGCTAGCTCATCTGAAAGAGCATTTGTAGTTTCCCCATGTGCAGTACCCTAAATTTGTTGGGCCCGTTGTCTAGCTCCCCAATTGGTAGCGATTTCTTTGATCACGCATTGCTATAGTTGGTTAGCCTGATCCCAATCCCACCATCAAAGGTCCCAATGAGCAAAAACCGAAAGCAGTTTCCATTCATGTCTGCTATCGGCTTCTGTCTGCTAGGACTTGGGTCAGACTATGGCACTAGCTCATCTTGAAAGAGCACCTGCAGTTCCCTCTGTGCAATACCCGAGATTTGTTGGGCTGCCCATTTAGTAGGGAATTCTTTGGTCATGCATTGCTATTGTTGGTTGCTCCAGCCTGAGCCCAATCCCACCATCAAAGGTCCCAATGAGCAAAAACTAAGAGCCGATGGATGAGAACCGCATCACCCCTAACTCAAACCCAAAGCCACTTGCTCATCAAACCAAGTGGGAGTGAACTCCCATCCGCTAGGCTCAAGAAAGGCTTATGCCTTTGGTAGGGAAAGTTTCCATCTCCTTTGAAAGTTCGTACATCTGTATACATTTTTGTTCGTAATAGATTCACTTACCGAAGAATAAAAAATAGAACATTTTCTTGAAGGTTTTCTTAACATAAATATCTGTGTTTCTTCTTTCAAACCTCAATATCACTGTTGGCAATAATATCTTCTCCCTTTATAGAGAACAATGTAATAGGAAAACCATGGAGGTATCTTCAGGGATGCACTGATTATTAATCCAACATTACATCCAATTGCTCACTGAATTGAAATGACACGTACTAAGAGGAAAAGGAAAAAGGTAAAAATTAAAATTATTTTATGCTCGGAATCTTAAAATCTACAAAAGAAAGAAATAAATAAAAAGCAAAAGAAAAAAGAGATATGCATTCCTATATCAAAGTCACAAAACTTCTTCTACAGCCTCGAGAGATCAATGTTTCATCCCCTCCTAGATTTTCTTTCAAGAAACACTCGCTTTGCAAAGGAAAACTGCTCTAGTTCTACAAAAGAAGTATGTAAAAGTTAAATACTAGAAAGATCATATCCAGGATTTCCAAGCCTTGTGCATTTTATTTGAAAGATATCTAACTCCACGAACAGCACCAGCCGTCAGTAGACCAGAGACGGCTTGCCTGGCACTTGAAACCATTACCCTGTGCCTCACAATCTTCCGCATGCATTCTGCAGCTTCCTTTCTCGAACTGATTACAACTTCACGTGTAACTTGACCTGCAACGCAACAATGAAATAACTGCAATCATCTCATTGCTTGAATTGGAAACAGAAACAAACTCATTGCATCAATACTCTTTTGGACTTCCACTCATGAGTTTCAAGGTATAATATTAGTAGTACGAAGACTACCAATGCATAGGATAGTGTTTTCTATTAATTTGCTCCTTATGACTAGAATACTATTCTATTCAATGAATATTTGCTGGATCAATCTTATATAGGTCAAGGATCATACCAGATTCACTACGTTTTTTCTTTTCTCCCAACTTCAACGCCATCTCGCCTCTGACAGTCGGAGGAAGACAAGAAACAAGGGAGGAAGCTGCAGATAAACCACAATCCTGGTGTTGAGAGGTTGAAACATATCAGATATTTTGGAACCATTTTTTATAATGAACTTGATATGTCAGATACCATTTGAATGCTATAGTATGTAATTTTTCATTTAGGATAACTTATGCCCTAGTATTAAAAAAATAATAATAAAACCATCCTAGAGGTCAAAAAAAAGTCATCCTAGATGTAATAAAATACATTTAATTGCCAACATAATCTAGGCTTAATTAGTGTGGTCCTACCACATTAACTTGTATAATCTAGGCTTCTTTCTCATGTCCAAGACTGGTCAAAGTGGGGTAACCCAAGAGGCAAAACTGGGGCAACTTTGATGATCCCTCAACTTTAGCCACCAATCCACAAATACCTGGTGATCCCGCCCAGGGTCATGAGTCGCTGGGGCATCCATGATTGAGGCACCAACCCCAGGGGTACCTAGGCCCTGCTCCCAACCTAGGCAGTCTATGTAGCATTAGGGTGCTAGTCTTAAGTTGAATGGCGAGGGTATGATTTGTGGGGCCCAACCCTTAGTGCATGCTGGCATGGCAGGTCATGTGGGACACATGTACCTACATCTTTATATAATAAACTAAGTGCTAGCTAAAAACATCTCCAATATAAATCATATAATACTGATGTTCATGCTAGCATTGCTTCATTATTAGTGGCAGATTGGACCGAAGGAATCAAAGGTTCTTACTTTCCTATACTTGCATTATAATTTATGGCCAATTTAATATGTCTATTAACAAGGAAATGAGAAAAGTAGCTTTGGTTTGAGAACTTGTAGGTATCCGAACAAACCTGAGAAAAATTTACTTGGTTACCAGCAGAAGAAGAGAATGTCAACAAATCCTTGGCTGCATATTCTTCTAGAAATGGCTCATACATTGTCTGGAACAATTCAAATTGCCCTTGTAACAATCTTCTCCACCTGTAGTAAGTAATGTAGATGACAAACAGAAACTATAAGAACTGTAGAACTAATTATGGCCATTGGATCTCCTAAGGAGAGGTGATCATATGAGATGTTACATCAAAATAATGCCTCTAAAACAAAGAAAGCTACGAATTGAGACAAAAAATAGATGTGAAATCTAGACCTTACAACCATTTTGTTGCAATTGTTAAAATTATCCAAGTTAACTTAAGAAAGGCACATGTTTGTAATACAAACATATAATTGGTCGGCTGCCAGGCTGGAGAGTTTTCTTTATAAGCAGTCTACAAGTTCAGGCTGTTCAGCCTTTTGATTTCTAGAAATGAAAGCAACCTGTCTTCCATGATATTCACCACTTATATTCTAGTATCGGAAAGCATGAAACCTGACTATCTAAAGCCACAATTTATCTCTGCTCCTTAAATGTATGTATGCTGTGATAATGCTACAATTTACTTCCCCCTCCTAAGATCTATGCAAGTTGTAATAGACTCACCTTATTTTTGTCCTCTGCAAAAAGCATACGCAAGTCCCCCATGTATGAGAGACTACATATCTTGGCATATAGATTTTCCTGCATAAACTATCAAACATTATGTAAAAGTAATATATGTATATATATTGTAATTCTAAAATCATTGAGAAAGGCAAAGAAGCAAACCTCGGAGAATTTGGACGGAGAAAGCAGCAGAGCAGCAGAGGTTGCAGCCCTCAAATTAACAGAGTTTAAATTTCCCATTGCCAAGTTATCCACGAGTATATGAACCTCGAGGAAGGGAAAAGAGAAGGAAAAAAGAAGATTTGAGATGTTTATGGAGCTAGACATGAAAGCAATGAATGAAACTGCTACCACACTTGTGGATACAGGACACTGTTATTAACTGGCTCAGAAACGAAGTGTTAAAGAGTATAGGTTAGGGTTTTTGTTTGGCAATAGCTAAAAACATCACATTTTTTTACGATTTTTTTTTTTTTTGGGTCTTTAGTGATTTTTTTTTTCTTTTTTTTTAAAATTTTGGGTCAAATTTTATTTTTCAAGTCCGCCTAAGAATCTAAAATGCTTATTTTTTTAAATCCAAAAAAGTTCACTAAAGACAAACTTCGTTGGTCTTTTTTTTTTTTTCCCCCTCTTGGTGGACTTTCTGCACAAAAAAATATATGTATATACTAGGTAGGTAGGCCCGTGCAAGGCATGGGCGAATCAGCCATTTATTTATTTATTTTTATTAAAAATTTTATTTTATTTTATTTTAAGGTAGTGTTTGTTTGATGGAAGAAAAATATAGTGGAACAATCATTTGGTAGAGGTTAAAGAAGAATGATTTTATTTTAATTCAATGATAGAGGTTAAAAAATAATGATTATTTGGTGTGTACTATGGCATTATCCATATGTATACATTTATCTCCCTCCGTCTCAATTTGTTGGTCCCTTTTGGAGATTCCAACTTTGTAAGGAGGGCATGCAATCATTACATTTAAATCTAAATTTCAAAATATTTTTCCTCTAATGTCCTTATCTTTTCAAATTTTTAGTATATTTACAATTACTCAAAAGGGGTAGTTTTGGAAAATCAAATGTTTTTTTACTTTGACATTTTTTTCTTAATATGTTTTTTTTTTTTTCCCCAAGAGTTTGTATGATGTCACGGGTAAATAAAATTTCCCATATCTTTTCCTTTTTTTCTCCAATTGTTGGATAAAAAGGCCTCTTATTTTTCAAAAATGGCATGAAATTCTTTTGAACAATTCAAAACATATCCGATTAATTTGAATTTTTTTTTTTATAAATGATATGCTCAACAAACCCTACAATATGAACGTTTGATTTGTTTAATCTTCTACTCTATTCAATTCCGAAAAGAAAAATCTTATTTTGAGATAATAATCTCAAATAATACTTAATTAATTGAAATAAAGGGCAAATATCATTAAATTTAGTGAAATAGAACAAAATTATTAATTTTTAAAAGTTTATATCCGAACACCATTTGTTATGTGTACTAAGAGTTTGTACGGTATGTAAATATAATTACCTAAAAATGATACCTCTATGAAAGTTGATTTTCCAAAATAACCCTCAAAACTCCACCCAATAAAAAAAAATAAAAATAAAAAAAGAAAGAAAGAAAGGGGAAAAAGAAAATGGCAAAATGGAGAATTAAAAAACAAGCCAAGGACAAAATAGGAAATTCAAAACCCGTACATAATTGACCTAAAACCCTTCACTCAAGGTCATTCCACCAACTAATAAAGGACAAAATAGAAAATAGAAATACAAGTTAAGGGCAAAATAGGAAAAAAAGGGTACATGCCACCAAAATGAAAGAGATTCTTATGTATATATATAGATATACTTTTCAAGTCTATCTAATCTAGAAGAACCTAAAGTGGAAAAAAAAAAAAAAAAAAAAAAAAAAAAAAAACAACAACAACAACAACAACAAAAATACTGCTATAAAAGCAATTCTCAAACCCACTAAGGAGAATTGAGCATGTTGGTGTCTGGAGACCATTTTATGATTGATGCAAAGTTTTGTTCTGTTATCTTTAAAGATTTAGGACTAGAATAGATAAATATAAACTATAAAAATATAATAAACGTAAAGATGAGAAAAAGCACTCATAGGGAAGACTTACAGGTTTTTGTAAACGACCACTCAAATAGAACCTCTCCCAATTCAGTACATCCCGAACCAAGTCATCCATTCGAACAACTCCGTACTTGAACATCTGTCAAACAATGCTTAAAGGTGAAAGATTTCCAAGAGATACTCCGCATTCATACATGAGCACCATGAATAGAAATGGTTAATTGCTCAGCACCTTGTCCTTCCAAGTAACAAATGGGTTGAAGTGCACTCCAACACCAATTTCATCCGCAACTTCAGTAATCTGACATAACCAACCAAATAAAAAAATATTAGCAAAACATTTTCTTTTACTAGGGGAAAAAAATGAAAGAAAGTGAAACATCAAAGGGGAGGATGGGAGAGAAAGAAAGGCACCAGCTTTGCCCCACCGAGGTGTACCATCCATGAGGCATAGTGATCACGGTTCATTTTCAGATTCTTGGTTGCAAAAGAAAGGAAATTAAAATGTATGAGAATCTTCTCTTCTCTGCAGAAGAGGTAAAACATAAAACACTGAAAAAAAAATAAAACAGAAAAGTAAAGGAAAGGAAATGGAAGGGGTTGCAATTCAACACTTACCTCAGTATGCCATTGCAGAGGATTAGACACACCAAGAATGTAATCTACCATTGATGACTACAGTTTTTATTTTTTTTTTAAATTTTTTTTTGAAAAAAAAAAAAAAAAAGACAACAAAATGCAAGCAGTAGAAAGATAAACAAATCAATCTAAAACCCAAAGAAAAACAAATCTCAATAACAACTTTAAAAAGGGTGAAGAAAAATATCAACCTTGTCGCTATTATTTGGATGGAGGGCTGAGCCATAAACACAGCAGAACTCTACAGGGGGAAGAACTTTGAGCAGACTTACAAACTCAGCTTTCTTTTCCGTTTCCATTGCTACACTTGCATCCAAACAGGTTATAATTACACACAGCAAAATTAGTTGGTGCAGTGAAAGTTCTGTAGCTGAAATATTTGCACACAATTAATCAACACTAGAAGCACATTTTGGACGACACCAGCACAGACAAGCAAATGTGGAACTCTAGCAACACCTTAAGATCAGAATAAATAATATCAAAAAATGCATAAAGTAAACAACATGTAACTTTGAAACTAAAAGTAGCAATATAGAACCTATACATCTCACCAAGAAGCATGGACGTGGAAACAGGTAGGGACACGGGAAACTGCAATTTTGAAAAATTTAAGACACAAATACGGTGGGGTGGGGATACGAAAAAAAAAATATTTTTATATATTGTTAAATTTAGGACACAGAGATGCAAGAGGTATCAAAGTATATGTGGGTGTATTTTATTTTTTATCCCCTTTTCCTACCTCTTTGTTTTCAAATATTTTACTTTACCCTAAATCAGCTTTCTAAAATTATTAAAAAGGAAAACTCACATAAGTGTCCAAGATATGTGTGTCGGTGAAGTCCCCAAAGTGTCATGCAAAGTAATGACTAAGAAAATTGACACGCGTGTCTCCTTGTGTTGGTGTCTCCGTCTCGTACATGTCCAACACAAACACGGAGACGACACCCATTTTGAAGTGTTGGTGCTTCATAGCATCTCACTATACTGAAGAATATCAAAATGATTTTTTGTGTACTGAAAAAATTGTAATTAACCAAATCTATCAAAGCCAGATAATCAAAAGGTTCATAGCACCACAACATTCCAGAGCTCTAAACCCAAATGGGCTTATGGGACAAACTACCATTCAAATCTTTGGTAGAAATGAACAAGCTCATCAATGATAATAAATCAAACAATATTCCAACATTAGTGTCTTCTACTTTCTCTCTTCTACAACCTTTTCCATCACTAAAATCCTTTATTCTAATAAATTTGATAAGCCTAATCTATAATGGGCAAAAGCAAATCTTTAGTTTGAATATGTTCCTGAATTCTATTCAAGCAAAAAAAAAAAAATATTAAAAAATAGAGTCTTTGAAACATTTCATCAAACAACTAGTAGGCATCAAATTAATTGAAAGTTTGAAACATAAAAGAGAGTTCCAAGTAATGTGAATACTGTAAAAGCTGCTTCAAAGTACCTGAGTTATGTCTACCGTAGTCTTCAGCTTCGAGAGAGAGAGAGAGAGAGGGCTTCTGTTGATTCAGCGGAGAGAGAGCCGAGAAGGTTTTGTCGAGAGGAAAGGCCACCGTATTAACAAAGGGTTAATTACACAATACTCCTCAATTATTCTCTTATTTATGAATTATACATATTGATGAGCATGGTAAATCAATACCAAACTACTACTTTCGCTTTTATGAAATTTAAAATCAAACTGAGTTATAAAAACTTTGGAATTAAAATGAAAATGTATTTTGGTTCGGTTTGAAATTACAATTTTTATAAATATTGTTAGGGGGATGCACCAATAAATCCCAAATTAATAACTTATATACTGTTTAGTCCTAAAAGTTTTCTTATAGACTGAAAGGTCCCATTACAATGTTTCAAACATCAGATTAATGTTTCGAACATTAGATTTCAAACATCAGATTAATGTTTCGAACATTAGATTGATATGCAAATGGGACTAAATGGCGCATAAGAAAACTTTTAGGACTAAATGGTTCAACTTTTCAAAAATTAGGACTTATGGGTAAATTTTCCATATTGTTATCACTCATAATATAATCACAATATACTCAAACGTCAAATAATATGTCATCATTTTATAAACAATGAAGTATATCTGCCTGGCCTTATTTAGGGAGTGGTTAAAATAAGAAGTTATTAATTGATTCAGGAATAGCGCCACATGACACTTTACATACATTGTAATTGGTAAAGAGAATGGGACTCACGATTTGTGTTGGGTGATTGTTGATACCATATTTTCTATCGATTTTGGCTTGTCAATAAGCCAAAACTAATCTAATTAGTTGTGGCCTGCCAATTATGGCCAAATGCAATTTTATTGATTGTGGCTTATTGATCATGGCCAAATCTAATCTCGTTGATTGTGGCCTGTTAATTTTGGTCTGTTGATTTAGATTATAAATTATTTTTAACATAAAATTATGGCCACAAATATTTATATTTTATATTATTATTATTTTTATGTAGGTAAATCTCATTCAAACCATCAGGTGGGTCATGGCATCACAAAAGGAGAAATAGTAATGCGTATCAAAAATTATGGCTAACATGGATTAATCGAAGTAAGTTCGAATCCTCTGCTACCTTATCCTGCAGTGGTCCCTGCGGCGGTCCAAAACGACGTCGTTTTGGGGCAAAATTTAAAAAAAAACCACAGAATCAGAGAAGAGAAAGAGAGGAAGAAGAAAGAACAGAAGAAGAGAGAGAGAGAGGAGAAGAAGAAGAACCTCTTTAGGATCCATGATGTTCTTTCTTATTATTTATCCCAACAAAAAATACACACACACATATATATATGGATTGGTTGACAGGAATTTATACTCTCTCATTTTCACTCTCTTTTTGCTTTGAAGGTGGACTATGTATTACAACAGCAAAACTTTTGTATAACAAAGAGAGAAAGTTATAGAGAGACATAGAGAAAGGAAAAAAATGGAAGGATAATAATTGAGATCCAATGTGGAAATTAGAGGTGAGTAGGGAAGGCCAATATAAAAATGAGGGATTATTTCAGATCTGGGAATGGATTCGTGAAACGCCGTAAGGGTCACCGTTGTTGTTCTTCGTCACCACTCTTGGTCGCCGGTTTCCATCTATTGTTGTCTTCCACTCTCTGTCATTGTCTCTCATATTTGGGTTTCAGATTTGGGAATAGAGGGGCAAGAGAGAAATGTGAAAAGGATTATAAAAAATAAAAAATAAAAAGCAAACAAAGGACCAAAACAACTCTGGTCCTGTGTTTTTATTTCGTTGACAAGAGAGAAAGAATAAGGGCTCTGTTTGAAGAGGTGCTCTTCTTCTCCTCTCTCTCTTCCTCTGTGCTTTCTTCTTCTCTTCTTTCTCTTATCTGATTCTATGTTTTTTTTTTTTTTTTTGAACTTTTGCCCCATAGGGACTGTCGCAGCATAAGGCGGCCGAGGATCCGGACTCTGATGGAAGTTACACAAGAAAGTGGTGTAAAAGTTAATGGAGGTTACACTTGATCCTCTCTCTCATGTGCCACATTACATGCATAGAAGAAGAAAACTGCCCAGAGCAGTTATTGAACGTAAACAATGGGTTTGACCTATAAAAAGGTCAAGGAAATACAAGCAGAAGGGACCCAAACATCAAACTCATCAGAGTCCTTTATTTAGGAGTAGTCTACCTTAATTTAGGAGTAGATTAACAGTTAGTACTTGTAACCCTTTTAGTACCTGTCGATTGTGTAACAAAGATTGTGCTTGTTGTTTGATTAATGCAATTGAGTGACAAATTTCAATTTTATTATCAATTTCAGTATGTCTATGCTTTGTTTCTTTACATTATAACCTCCAAAGAAGTCCTTAAATCTGTCAAAGCATAACACACCAACCACAATTGCTTAATCTATTGTTGTGTGTGAAATTTTGATTATTCTATCGAATCTCCTTTGTCGATTTGACCCAAAACAAATTTTTGCTAATAGTGATTGAGGAACCTAAGGAGATATAATGATTTGTGAACCTAAGGAGATATAATGATTTGTGATTGGTTAACAGCAGTGCCACGTAGCACCCCAAGACCAACCAATAATTTTTTGGTTAAAATAGTCAAAAAATCACTACAACTTGTCGCATTATTCTCTTTATTTTTTTTAATATCTTTTCATGAAAAACTAAAAAAATAACTAAAATAATCAATTCCCAAACAAATAATTTCAAACTTTTAGTTTTACTAAAAAGAAGTTCGTGTAATTATGTGAAAATGTGTGAAACCAATTATATTTTTCCAAATCCCAAAAAAAATAAGTTTAATTTGTCGTAATATTTGTTTAGTATTTTCCAAAAGCATAAACTGTTTTTTCAATAATTTCATGCTAAAAGAATTTGGGCTTAAGTTTATTACGAGTCCTATTTCAATTCAATTAGTTAAATTTTTAGGAATTCACATGTAGATCATTATGAAAAAACTTACATTGTTTTAATAAATGTAATAACATAATTTTATCACATTTATTTTCATCTATTTTTTTGAAGACATATAATTGAATCATTAATTTGATTTTTAATACATAACCAGCACATTAAAATTTAAATAATTAACTAATTGAATTATTGAAATAAAGCCCATTATGAACGGGAAGATCCTACTGTCGCGAGGACTTGATTGAAAACATTAAGATGAATAACAATAATAATTATCACAGAAACTTGTATGGAGGTGTAGAAAAAACATTCCATCAATCTATTAATCAACATATTAAAATATAATTTTTAAAAAAAATCTATTGACTTTAATTCAACGAATAAAAGAGCATGAAAAACCTACATAATCTATTACCACTCTCTGTTCCTCCACCCCACCCCAAAAAAAAAAAAACCCACCTAAATATTTGTAATTTTAAAAGATTGGTACCAACGGTTGTAATGACAATTAACTTTCCTCCGGACATTCAATCTTCTCAGAGCCTTTGGGACTACTTTCATTCGTCGCGCCCCTTCTACTCAGTACATGTTTTTTCTCTAGTAATTTTTTAAATAACATATCCACCGTTAAATTTGTAACCTTCTTTTCTTTACCGAATTTTTCATGCTCGCCTTCGTCTACATCAAAATCCGAGATAATAGCATAAAGCTCCATCCCTATACATTGAGCCGGTGTCATTGAGAAATCTGGATCGCGAATGAAATCTTCACTTGGTACCAACTTAGAAGCCATGAAAATTAAGTTCAATATTTTGTTAGAAACAGTTTTGTAACTCTCTGTATGAAATATGTTTAATATATAGTAGTAATCAATTTACCTACTAACACTTCCATAGGATTTGGAGATCTAATCCAAGTTGAACAGGAATTAGATTTAATCAAATTTTTTATTTTTAATTTAACCACACAAAATAAAAAAGGAAAAAAAAAAAAAGAAGAAGAAAAAGTAGGACATTAGGAATTGTATTTAGTTTGGAATAGTATTGGAGAAAGATTTAATAAAAACATTTTTTATATGGGGTTGAATTGAGGACTCCCACTTCAAAACAAAAAGTCATTCAACATGGTTCTTAATTACAAAAAATAAAATAAATCATCATATTATTATAAGAAAATAAATTCCATATATTTTGTAAGATTACAATGTTCCTTTAATTCGCTAGTTTAGAATTTTTTTGTCATATTTTTAATTTTTAAAAATTGAGTAATAAATTTCTATTAAAATAAATATTGCAAGATTTTGACTTGCACCCACTCAAAGTTAGGATATTTAATTTTTGATCATTTGTTTGTTTGGTATTTATCTCATCATGAATATTGCCTTTGTAAAAAATATTTCAACCAGTGTTGGATTTATTTTTACGGCAATGCTACGTAGTTCAAATTTTGTGGCTCAAAAGTGGCTCAAATGGCCAAAACGACGTCGTTTTGAGTACAGAACAACATAAAAATGGCCAAAACGACATCGTTTTGGCCATTTGAGCCACTTTTGAGCCACAAAATTTGAGATACGAGACATTTTCCTTATTTTTAGCATCATCCAGACTTAATTTTGTTATTTTCGAGCGCGTTAAGTTTTTTGTTTTTTATTTTTTAGGTGATTTTCTTGTTTGATTTTGTCTTATTTAAAAGGAATTTGATAATAAAATCTCACTTTGATCATTTTATCTTTAATTTTTATCAGTCTCATTAATAATAAATAAATGAAATAACAACATTATAAAAACTTGAAGTATAGTGCCTCAATAATAGTAGATAAACGAAAAGATGACATTATAATTTGAATTAAGATGTAAAGATTTCACTAGCCTTGTTAATATCATATAGACACTAGAATGATATTGCAATTTGACTTAAGTTGTATCTGAATCATGTATTTTGATAGAATTCGAAAAAGAAAAAAAAAAAATATGAATGAAATGTAATTATATTGTATTCATATTTTATCTACCTTTTCTATTTTCCTTTCCAAATCTCTACCCGAATCAATAATCCAAACACAACCTTAAAGTGGATGAAGTTGACTCGTTCAAGTGAAAATAAAAAGGCCAAAACTACATTTTAGTTAAATTACAAAGATACTAAGTGTAATTAACCCATTTGTAATTGACTTAAGCATCATATCATATGCAATTAATTTCTCATTTGCTCACAATTGATCTTTTTAGGAACTTTCTTATTTGACTGCAAGAATGTGGAACATAAATTACAGACAGAACATCTAATGTTAAATGTCTTGTGAACCAAACTCAATAACATTGCTTAGAATGTCACAGAATGAATATCTTTCTTTTCTTTCCAACATCATCATATCAGTAAGTATTGAGCAGCATTACAGAAAATACAAGGTTATTAGCAAATCAAATTTTCAGAAGCCAGCCATGCCTGTGCAGCCACAAGGTCAGGGAGAACAGGCGCGCCGGACTTCCTCCAATTATCGGCATCAGGAGTCTTAAATCTGTCCAACAACAGAGCGTGCATCCCCAAGCTCTTTGCAGGCAAATAGTCCTTGCGCATGCTGTCTCCGATGTGTAATGCCTCTTCTGGTGCAATATTTCCAGCCCTCTCCAATGCAATCTCGTATAACCTTGGGTCCGGCTTTTCTACACCTTCAAGGCCAGAGAACACGCCAAAATCCCACTCCGAACCCTGAATACATAAATCATGAATTTATGGTCACTAATGAAACATTGACACCACTCTAGAGGTCATGTACTGGTGTTTGACATAGGGCCTACTGTGAGTTTTTCAGAGCCTAAAGCAAACTCCCAATATGGGAATTTTCATACATATTATAAAATAAAAAAACTGTGATCAAAATAATATGTATCCATTTTATATATTTATTTATTTATTGTATTTGACAATGCTCACAAAAAGGTCTAGTTCCATATATATATCCATTAAAATTTACTTAAATATGTAACAAAGTTTACAATAAGAAAAATGACCAAAATAATCCAAATTCTGAAGTACCAAATAAAAAGAAAACAAACTGTAAGAAAATATCACTTAAACATCACCCTTCTCATATATTTAGCTGCAAAATTACTAATCAAATTTTCCATTATATACTTGAATATTTACCTCATTCAAACCCAATGCTGGTAGAATCACATCCTTGTACCGATACTCGGCGTTGCTAACTAACCCCACTTTGAGACCGTTCTCATGAACCCATCTTAGGAATGGTTGAGAATCTGGAAAGACTGTATAAGGTGCAGCTGAACCGAAGGTTGAGTATATGCGCCTGAATATCTTCTCAAATGTCTCCTCATCATAATCATACCCTGCCTGTCCACAAATAAGATCAATAATAATAAGAAATTTTAAGGGATTCATGAACCCCACCAACAAACCCTGTAAAATTTTGTCTATTCATGTGTATCCAGTGTTCAGTTCTATGATCAATTTTTATGTTTATAGCAGAACTGAAATCAGTTTGAATGCTTCCTATAATGTGACATAATATCCAAATAACTGGGGAAAAGGTGAGAATAAAAGAAGCCACTGCCAAATAATGCATGATGAAGTAATATATCTCACCCTGACAAAGGAGTCTCTCACACAAGTCTTCCACCACACAATATTGGGCATTTTGGCTGCATGACCAAAACATGGATACTTCTTTGCCATGTCTGAGTATGCAAGTTTAAAGCCCTCATGAACACGTTTATAATCAGGACAAGGCAATCCAACAGATTTGGCTGCCATGCAATAGTAGTCTCCAAGCTCGCCTTTGTAAGCAATGAGTGTACCGGTAACATCCAATGTGATACAACGTAACTTTGATAATAGAGCCATCTCTGAAGATGATTTCACTGCAGTTTCTAGGCGTACAAGTACACAAATACCACTTCGATATCACTTAATTTAAGTTCTTGAGGAGGATCACAAGCGCACTAACCGATCTGCATTTAAATATTTCAATCATCCTAGTCATAAAAATACATTGCATTTTCTGGAATAAAAGTAGAAGCCTATAATGGCACAACTGCATTTGTATGCATCTTAAAACAATTACATAAGCAACACAAACCCAAAAAAATATGCTCCACAAATCTATTGCACGGTGGTGTGAGCAGTCAAATTAACTCAACATTTTACAGTTCCAAAAAAAATCAACCTATTCCATCCAATAAGGAAAAAGGAAAAGAGGAAAAAGAGAAGGCGTAGTTTGATGGATTGAAGGTAACAAAAATATTAGGATTGAACCCTTACCTAATATCAAGTTCTGAACCCATTTTTATTTCAAAAACCAATTAGTTCTCCCATTTCAAATTCTTAGCACTCCTTGTAATTTTACAGAAGGCAACTTTCACTTTACGCCGTTGTGGTATAGGCCGTGTGCACATTATACCCCTCTCATTGGAAATAGTAATCCCATGTAGTTCACGAACCTAGGTCAAGTGGTAGGGCATAGGTATGCTAAAGCATTCAGTGTGCATTGCGAGACTCAGATCATGTGGCTCAGAATGGAGGCTTTGTCATGGAACTATGCCCCGTGTGGGTCAAAGATGCCTCAAGCCAGTTCTAAGGAGAGGGAGAAAGAGACCTTGCAATTGAACCCACCAAAATCAAGACATAATCCAAACAGCCTTACTAAGTTATGCCAAACCCTGAAAAATTCCCTGACATTTCAAAATCAAGGGTAGTTTGATGAATGATTTACATTTCAATTGAAATGAGCCATGTAAAAATTGAGTTTCATGATAAATCTAATTATTATTTGCGTGAAAGTAACTGAGATGAGAGAGTAACATAAATTCTAGAGCTAATCCACAGAAATGTCAAACTTCAGGGATTAGAAGCTCTCAACATTACTCCATTTATTAACTAAAATCACCACTAATCTTTGACAAATCTTTCCCACCAAATTCATTTACAAGCTGCTGACAACTAAATAAAGCATGCCCAACAGCCAAAATTGCTCATAAAACATCAAATCTAATTTCAAGAAAAAATTCATGACCTCTTTGGCAAAGGTAAATCAGAAGTCAATATCAAATAGACCAATCAATCAGAAGCCAATAACATGAAATTAATTAATCTCAATACATGTGAGATCACAATGTAGAAAGTCACAAAAATAAGAAAATGGAATTTATAGAAATCTGTTCATTTCACAACAAAACTAGCAGAAGATTTAAGCAGTCAAAGAAAGGGCAAAATATCAGATTGAAAGCATTTGAAAACAGACAGAGAAAGAGTGAAAAACAAAATGAGGGCTGTCTGATCAGATTCTTGCTTGAATGAAGTTGAATTCTAACAATTCCAAACAGGAGAAAAGATCAACAAAAAAAGAAAAGAAAAAAAAAACCATTAAAGAAAAGAGGGATTAAGAACATACCCAGAAGCTCAAAGTGGTGGGAATCTGGTTTGCATCGGCAAAATCGACATTGGAGTAGATGATGTTAGCTTGAGCTACACATTTTATGGGAACCCAAACTCGTGTAAATTCTTCAACTTGCAGTCCCTTTCCCATTAATATTACTTGCGGATTATTGTTTGCCCTAAGGTCCTTATACTTGCAATGATTCGAGTTTTTCTCCCCCATTTTTCAACTTTATCTTCTTTTCTTTTTTGTTTAAAAAAAAAAACTTATCTAAAACCCACTTTAAATATAAATTTGTTTATTTTAAACATAAAACAAATAAATTAAAATTTAGTTTTAAGTATAATATAAATTAAATTATATTTTATACATTGTATAAAATATAGAAGTTTAGTTTGAATCATCTTGAGCCCTTTGTCAAAGTTGAACTTAAATTTTAATTTAATCAGATTATTTTAGATTTATCTATGTATTTCCATATACATTTCATAAGTCTAAAATTTTTATGGGTACTCATGGTACATGGTAGGCCTGGTATAATATCCCGCAAATTTTAAGTCAAATATTATTTTGCATTAAAAAAAAATTGAGCATAAGACTTGTAAGAATGATTCATAATGGAGCTACCAGCTGACTTTTAAAATAATGAACGAGAAATGCTAGAACTCAACAAATTTAAACTTACAAATTTGTATGACAAATCAAATAAACATTTTCTATAAAGAACATGATTGACAATAACACAGAAGGAACGGGGAAGAGAGAAATTCAAAGTTTATACAAGGACATAGTAGCAATAAACCCGAAGCTGAAGGGTGAAAAAGAAAAAAGAAAAATGAAAGAAAACCGTGGACCCTTTGCCTGTGGTTTCAAGAGTAGATGGGTTTGCATTGTATTACATACTTCACTTTTTATGAAGCCCACAGAAGAGAGAGGAGTGTGGATTGCGTGGGCCCACAAATCTCGGCCCGTTTACATCTCTTCCTTCTTTCCGGTTCTCTTGTTAACGTTGTTGTCATGTGATGATGTAGATTCAACAACACATACCAAATGTCGAAGCATTTAAATTTCAAAGTCAAATCAAATCATCCCCGTAAATAAATAAAATAAACATCTCGATTTTTATATAATTAAAAAAAATTATTCTCAAAATATTTACCTTCTTTTCCTCTAACAATAAAAAAATTAAAAATTAAAAAAATACTACTAAAAAAAGTTAATTCTTAAATGAGGTCCTAGGCTCCTTGGAGTTCTGATATGTGGAGTCACCATTGGTATTTAGAGTTAGGCTACGTCCCATTATGAAGAATTTTGTGTGAAAATTTTGTTCAAAAGAAAAAGGTACTAAAGCGAAGTAAAGGAAAAGAAAAGTGTATTGTCGAGATTTTTGTAAAATCTTGTATATATTTTTTTGGTAAGATATTCCTGAGATTGAGCCTAAGAATCTGTCAACCGAGTACGAAACTTCCTTTTTTAAGAATTTGCTTTCCTTTCCCTGGTGTACCTCTTGTGGGATGAATTGTTTTAGTCCCAGCTCCCAGATGAGAAGAAGGAAACCCAAAGAACTTCCTATTTTTTTAATTTCCTCACCGGGCTTAGGAAAGTCGTGGAGTGCATAAGCCCCTGAACTGAAGACTCTTCCCATTTCCTCACCGGGCTTGGGAAAGTCGTGGAATGCATAAGCCCCTGAACTGAAGACTCTTCCCATGGCGGAGTCACTATTGACTCTATTTATTATTATGGTAAATCGGTGTATCAAGATGTCAATCTGCGATCTTTTTTTGGTTTTGTTTTAAAAGAAAACTTGTCCTGATGAAAAAGTAATTGGCTTTTGTATCTGTTAGCAGACAATTTTTAAGTAATTGATTTGTCCAATTTAATCTAGATTGAAAATTTAGGCTAAAGAATATGTACAATCTTGTTTGCTTTTTAGCACATTAAAAATTCAGTACGAGTTAAAAAATGACTCGAATAATGTCTGGGAAAATGAAGCATAACTTGATTTTTAAGCAAAAATTCTCAAAATCATTGAAAGATAAAGCATGTCAACAGAAGAATTGGCCCAAACAGATAATCTAAGAAAGCTGCAAATAAACCATAAAGGGTTTCAATACATGAATAAGAAAAGTTCACTGCTTCTAACATAAAAATAACAATTGTATCAGATCAACACAACACATCATATGTCTTTGTAAGATCTCAAACTAGTCCAGAAACATAGGTCTGAATCAAGATAGCAGTAATTCATGATGCCTCCGCGGCGGGCTGGGTCAACCCAAAGCTCACCAACAACTTACTAAGAGATTCTGGGGAGCTAACCTGGTACTTCACTTTCCCCGATGAGAGGAAAACCTCAGCCAGTTCAAGCTTATCCGAAGTAAGACTCGTGCTGTCCATAGTCTTACTGAGCACCTTCAGCACAAGCTGTACCGCCTCTTCTCTTGTGATATCATCCTTGTAATCCTGCTTAAGCATCGACTGCGCAGCCTGGTTGTTAGCACCGATCGCCGCAGCCTTCCAACCGCCATAGTTTCCACTCGGGTCGCTCATGTAAAGCTGAAACCCATAGTTCTTATCCCATCCTGCAAACAAAAATGATACACCAAATGGTCGAAGCCCACCGAATTGTGTGTATCCTTGTTTGGTGTCACATAGAGATTGAACCAGCTGTTCAACTGGCATTGGTTCTTGGTAAGCATATGTGTAGCGCTGAGCTTGGACCCGGGCTGTGTTGATGAGGATGTTGGCATCAGACATGATTCCAGCCACGGCACATGCAACATGGTCGTCGATCTTGTACATTTTTTCGGTGGATGTTGAGGTCTGTAGGAGTTTGGAAGTGACTTTCTTTTCTCCAACCAGTACGACCCCATCTTTTGATAGTATCCCTATGGCAGTCCCAGCATTTCCAATTGCTTCCATTGCATATTCAACCTGGTACAGACGACCTTCTGGAGAGAAGATTGTTGTGCGGCTGTCATACCTTCGAGACATCTGACATATAATACAAGAGTGGAATCTCAATAGATTAGTCAGACAGAAAAAAAATGGTGTGTCGTTGAAGATTTATTTTATAGATGCAGGATAATATGGATTCCATGTACTGAATTCCATAGCAACCAAGCAGAAATGAAGGGTGGGAAGAACTATCATTTAAAATTCCATAGCCACTCAGTAAGTAGAGTTATGGTTTTTTGTGCAGAAAGAGAAGACCGAACTTCTAAACTAAACATATGTTTTTGTCTCTTTTGTATAGTTGGTTGAAAGAGTTGGTTTCTCCATCCTTGGACCAAATTTTGGATTTTGTAGAGGCTTTTAAATAGGTTTTTGATGTATAGCTTGTGATATATTTTATTTTGTAAACAATTTACATTCCTTTTGTCCTATACATATCACCTTTATTTATCCCAAAAAAAAAAATAGCCACTCAATGAGTAGAAACATTCTCGCCAGAATTCAATTCTCCAAAGTAAATGAAATTCCTCCAAATATATAAAATCTTTTGTAACTAGCCTACACTATTTCATTTTGAGGCCAACAAGTTTCTCACATAAAAGGGCATAATCATCCATTTTTTCAGATCAACCAGTCTTACCCTACTGATCAAAGGAAAAAAAGACAAATCTTTAGCTTATCATTACAATCCATGATTCCCAATTGTCATCTCATCAAAAAGAATACTCAAGCTGCCACTGTGGACATCTTTTTATGTCATCCTGCTCTCTGCAGAGTCCATTTTTTAAGTCTACCAACAGTAGGGGAGGATAAAAGTTGGAAAGTGAGTTTATAACCAAAAACAGAGAAGTACACAAGCAAGAAAGGCGTACCTTCCATTACAAGAGAAGGAAAAACTACACAATCATTAAATCTAAGAGTTAATACTCAAAAACATGTAAGGGGATTGTCTAAATTCTACAAATCGAAATATTAGAAGCAGAAGGCCTGACTCCATGAAGCAGAGAAGATTTAGGGGTTGTTTGGGATGTCCTAAATAAATACACTTTTTGTCTTTTTGGACTAAAAAGTTGAGGGAAAAAATATGGATGTTTGGGGTTAACTTTTTGACTTTTTATGGAAAAATGTGTATTAAAAAATTGTGTAAATTAGTGTGTAAGGGAAAGGGAAAATTAGGATTGAGAGTTATGCAGCCGTACTTTTTGACTTTTGATGAATAGTGATAACTTTTTGGCTTTTTAGATTTTTTTCAACTTGCCAAACTTGGCCTTAATCCTAACATCATATTTGATTTGTTGCAAAACTTAGGCTGGGGAGGATGAAAGTTGAAAAAAGGTAGTTGGCAAGGGCATATGTTTTAACAGATGGAAAATTAAAGGAAATAAAAGTGACCATTGAAGGATAAATATAGAACTGGAAAACACAATTTTGTTCCATTCTTTATCATCTCCATTTTGAGATCATATACAAAGAATCCAATTGAAAATACAAAAACCAGATTTCTAGTTATTCCTTAAAGTGGCAATGATATGAATGATTTTACTAAGGAAAAAATAGCCTTAGCAGGATGAAAAAGAGGAAGAAAAAAAGAAAAAGAAAGAAAGAAACAAAGGGGTTAAGCAGCTTCTATACTGACTGAAAACACCAGGAGAAAAAAAAAATGAAAAATCCGATAAAATTATAATGATTAAACTCATAAAGCAAACTTTTAAACCTCAATTGAAGCTAATGGCTAATAACACTTAATATCATTAGCCAATTTAGAACTATTTGACAGGACAACTAAATACTATAAGATATGTTCCGATAGGAATGAAAATCCTGATCTAGTATTTGAAAGTTTGGTTCTTTTAAGCACATTTCTTTATCTATTTATTTATTTTGTGGACACAAACAGAAACTAGTGACAATTTTTTTAGAAATAATAATTCGTATCATGTAATCTTAACAAATTTATTTATTTATTATAAAAAGAAGAAAATTACAACAATATCCTCTAGCAATGATCTTTACCCAACGCTACCCAAAAAAAAAAACTCTCGACTATGTCGTTGGGCCAATCATAGTCAATTTTCAACAAATTTAAGAGAAGATCTCAAAAGGGTTTTAAACCCAAAAAAAAAAAACTATAGGGCAAATTTCACTTTAGTTACTCCCTTGTGGTTTGGCCCATGCGCACATAACTGTTGTCATTTGAAAATAAGCACATAATCCTGTGTAATTTGTAAAATAAGGTCCTTTGTTAAGTCCGTTAATGGCTTAAGCAAAATAACTAAAATACCTTGTAGATAAGTAGCTTCATTATATAAACCAGAGACATTTTTGTTATTTTTAAGAGGCAAAATTCACTTTGCTTCATGTGTGGGGTTTATCCCAGACATTTGGAAATGAACACATAATTCCTTTTAAGTCCTGGCATGCACTTTACTGGTGCCGTTAACTAGGACGAAATGCCTATTGGTGTGCTCTTTGGTGCATAAACTCCAAAGTATTATATGCTTATGGAGTAAACTGCAAGCACAATAGGTAAAGAAGTATGCCCAAAACTATATTATGGTTCGTGTTTATGAAAAATCAACAAAACGTGGAAAATAAAATATAAATCAACAAATTTCCCATAAAAGCATTAGGCTTTTTGTTTCATTTTTTCGGGGAACAAATAATAAATAAAAAAAATCCTAGTTTCCATAATCACGCGGAATTCCAATTAACAAACATTGAAAAGAAACAATCACATCACATATATACATACATATATATATATATATATATATTTAATTTCTCATTGATCCGGAGACATTATCGAAAATCATAAATGAATTACCTTTTGGATTGAAGCGAAAGAAAGATCTGGAAATAGAAGCACAGAATCTGACAAAACAATAAATAGAAAATCACGAGAGGTTGGATACAAAATTGAAGATACAATCGCATATTAGAGAGTGAGAGAGAAGGATATACATACCTGGGGAGATATGGAGAATTATCGCCAAGCAAATTGAATAGAAGAAGTAACGAAGGAGGAAGTGTGGTTTTAGGGAAGGATACCTACTGGTGGTGTGTTTCTTGTGTAGGGGGAAAGTTACCGGCTCAAGAGAATTATTCGCCCAGAGCGGTTCAATCCGGTCTAACATGTTTTTTTTTTTTTTTTCTTGGATTACGTGGTAGGAGATCCGATCCAACTTACGTCCATCTCAATTAATTCTTTTTTTAATTCATGTCGGGATTAAAAAATTTATAAAAAATTATTTTCACATAGTTTGGTCCTAGGAGTTAAATTCCAAGTAATTATGTGGACAGTATACCTATCAATTTGGTTAAGTCCCTGCTATCTAATTTCTATTAAAGCTAAAATATCTGGGAAAAATATATATTAAAACTTTTTTGAAATCCTTAGATTTTAGTTAAAAAGTAATTACAAGTTATCAAATAATTTTTTTTACTTTTATGCACATTTTAATTTTTCTAAAAATTAAAAAAATATTCCTAGAATACAGAGAGAGGTATCTGTATACGAAGATTTTCATACGATTACTCAATATACGAAGATTTTCATACGATCAACTCAATATATATTATATACAGAGAGAGGTACTGTAAATCTTCTATCTAGAGAGAGAGAGAGAGAGAGAGAGAGAGAGATACCTCAGTGTAGTAGATCGATCGCCGTTCAGAAGTGTAGATCGTCGGTCGTTCAGTGTAGATCGTCGGCCGGAGGTTACTGTCGGACGATGGGTAGGGTAGGGTAGGGTAGGGTAGGGTAGAGAGAGAGAGAGAGAGAGAGAGAGAGAGAGAGAGAGTCTCAGCGTGTTGGGTCTCTGAAGAAATGTTGGGTCTCTGAAGAAATTAGGGCCAACTCAACTCTAAACAGAAGGGGCCTGAAGGCATGTAATAAAATTGGGAAAAAAAGGAAAGAAAAAACAAGAGTCACGGGTGGGTCGGGTTTGCGGGTAAAATGGAGGATCACCTGCCACCCGACCCGAACCCGAGAACCTTTGAAAATATTGGGCCCGCACCTGTCCACCACACACCACAAATCCATTCATTTTGGATCGGATCGGGTCAATCTGGCGGGCCGACGGATTTGCTGCACAACCCTACCTCCAATGTAATAGTAACACTACGTAACTTCAAATCAAGATTGTTTGAGTTGTGAGACGGCAGGCCCCTAAACTTCTTAAAATTAGTTAATTAATCTTGCATTTATAAATTATTTTGGGTTAATTATATTAATAATCCCTATAGTTTGGGACTTGTGTCACTTTGATCCCCAACTTTTCAATTGTAATACATTTGACCCTGAATTTTGAATCTTGTTCCAAATAAGGACAATTGAAAATATCATTAGATTTTTCCAGGGTAAAATCGTTAATTTGATAAAATATAAACTAATTTTACAAAAATAAATGTCAAAAAAATATTTTTTATTTTTTAAAAATTATTTTTATCCACCAATGATAAAATTATGTAAAATTAATAAAAATTACATGATTAATTTTTTTAAATTAATTTTACATGAACATCATCCAAACGCATAATAAAAATTAATTTGGTAAAAATAAAAATAAATGTCTAAAAGATTTATCAATTTTACATAATTTTATTTTTAGTGGGTAGAAATAATTTTTAAAAATTCAAAAATATTTGTTTGACATTTATTTTTGTCAAATTAGTTTATATTTTATAAAATTGATAATTTTACCCTTGAAAAATCTAATGATATCTTCAATTGTCCTTATTTGGAACAAGATTCAAAATTTAGGGTCAAATGTGTCACAATTGAAAAGTGAGGGACCAAAGTGACACAAGCCTCAAACTATAGGGATTATTTGTATAATTTGACTTTTTTTTTTTTTCGTTCAAAAGTAGTAAAAAGGGGAACATTTTTTACTTTTAAATCTATATACATTCTCTTCTCTCTTTTTTTTTTTTTTCTCTTTTTTTTTTTAAGAGTAAATTACAAATATATCCCTGAAATTTGTTTAAAATACGAATTAACCCTGTAATTTGAAAAATTACAAATACCTCATTATTAGAATTTTTTATTTACAAAATTAATTGAAAAAGTAAAATTTCTAACCGTTTACTTATACAATAATAAAATTATTTTAATTATTAATTGAAATAAAATTTTAACATTATTAAAAACTGTAGATTAACTTGATAATTTATTAATAGAAAGCCTATTTGTTATGAAATTAGAAATTCTGGGACATAATGTAATTTTTAAAATCACAAAGGATAATTTATAATTTAAATAAACCCCGAGGTATGTATTTGTAATTTACCATTTCTTTTCTATGATTGCTAATACTAATTTTATAAAGAAACACTAAAAATCATATTTTAAAAATCATTCTTTATTAAAAAAATTATATAAAAATGATGTGTATTTTTTTATTTTTACCAATTTAAATTTAAAAAATCAAAATAAATTCTGAAAATTCGAAAAAAAAAAAAAAAAAAAACCCAGAGAAAATGTCATGCCTTTCCTTCTTGTCCCACATTGATTGTATCACCTGAAATTGGAGGGAAAAAGAAAGAGAGAGAGAAGATGCCAGTGGCGCGACTCGAATCATCTGGTGCAAGGGTCATCGCTCACCTCGACATGGACTGTTTCTACGTTCAAGGTTTCCTCTCTCTCTCTCTCTCTCTCTCTCTCTGTTTTGATTAATTGTCGGGGTTTTTAGGGTACTTTTATTCTGGAGAATGAAGTGTTCTGTTTCAACGAATTCAATGGCGAAACCCAACATTTTCCCTTTGATTTTCTACATTTATTGGGTTACAAACATACTGCTTCAATTTTGTTTTCTGTTTATTTATTGAAATTATTAAGTACCTGATGACTGTTATTCATAATCAAACTATTTTTCATATTATAACCCAATTAAGCAATTTTACAAGCATGTAACATGCAAAACCATAAGAACCCAATTCTGTAATTTTATAAAGATGCTATACATGACCATTGTCTTTAATTCTTGACACTATTATGCTCTATTGGTTCACTTGTAAGTGAGATGGAAATTGGAATATAATAGAATGATCATTCCGTTACATTGGTAAATGATGATTCTATTTGTAGTGTAATTTTTTATTTTTATTTTTAGTCAACCAAACATGCATGGAAATGGATATTTTGATGGAATGATCATTCTATTCTAGTGAACCGAACATTACCTTGGAGTCTTGTGGAACTAAAACATGTATGCTTCGGAGCAGGCTGTGCAGTTCATGATGCTATTTTTTGTTCATTTCTTCAAATTATTATTTAACTGATCGCTGTTATTCATTATCAAACTCTTGCATTATAATCCAATTAAGCAATTTCACAAGCATGTAACATTTGAAACCATAAAACCCAATTTTGCATCATGATTTTAATTGTAAATAATACACGTGGGTTAAAAATGCATATCAAACAGAAATTGACTTCGGTTTCATTACATCATATATGGGATATAGTTTAGTTTAGATGAAGAGACAATCTTTTTATCATTAACTGAAATCAAATATGATTTTGCAAACCCTTGCCAATTATCATATGTTTTCCCTATTTTTGTTTGCATGCCACACTGCAGTCGAGTGCAAGAACACCATTCTGGCAGAGCTCCCATTTCATTGTTTTCAGTTTTCTTTAAATAATGATGGGCAAAGGCTCACCAAAAGAGAAAATAACATAAATTTTCATTGTGGACTTTCTTACGTTGTGATATGGGATCCTTGATTTGGTCAGGCTAATTGGTATTTGTTTTGCCTATGTAGTGGAGCAACGTAAGCAGCCCCATTTAAGGGGTCAGCCCACTGCTGTGGTACAGTACAACTCCTGGAAAAGTGGGGGTTTGATTGTTGTCAGCTATGAGGCCCGTAAATATGGGGTGAAGCGGTAAGTATTCGTTACTTATATTTTCTGAGTACTTCATGTATGACTGGATCTTCTTTGACTGGTGAAATCTATTATGTGGGGTTTTTAAGTTCAATGCGAGGTGATGAAGCGAAGCAAGTTTGCCCACAAATCCAACTTGTCCAAGTCCCTATTGCTCGTGGTAAAGCTGACTTGAGCATATACCGAAATGCGGGTTCAGAGGTTTAAAGAATTCATAGGCGATCTTGACAGTTTTAGGATTGTTATATGTAGAAATTCACTTTGAAAAGGAACTCATGGTTGAGTAAGCTTCAACTTGCAGGTGGTTTCTATTCTTGCAAGGAAGGGTAGATGTGAGCATGCTTCAATTGATGAAGTGTATCTTGATCTCACTGATGCTGCTGAAGCAATATTAGCAGAAAATCCTCCAGAGAGCTTGGAAAAAATTGATGAAGAAGCTCTAAAATCTCATATCTTGAGTCTTAATGAGGTAATTAATGGGGCTTCTTTGACAAACAGCACTGCTCAGAACATAAATGTTCAGAGTTTGAGAAGATTTTGAAACTGTTGATGTTAAAGATATTAATCATTATATCATGTTTAAGTAATGTATTTCAGGGCAAGTCAACAGAAATGCACGATAGGATGTTTGATAAAGAAATTCTTCTAAATTGTCTGCAATTTTCTCCTTTGGCCCACCAAATTGCATAGATGTTAATATCATTTGAATATTCTACTATTTTTGAGGTTTTTGTATGTTTTTATGCATAAAACTCAATAGTTCAGAAATAACTTAGAAAACACATAAGTGAAATTTAAATAATTTGACAAATTTTGGTTTTTCACTCCTTCATTTTTTTTATTTTTTATTTTTTATAGTCAAGGAGCACACATACACCAAAATTTTTTTGGTAGGCTTTCTCTGGGACATTTAAGTTGGAGTATGACATGGAATTGTCAATTGATGTCGAATGAGTACTATATTTGCGGGTTGGAAGTTCAAGAAGGTTCAATCTTTTAAGTTTTAAGCATATGATAGGCTTTACCTGGCAGTTGAAGTTCTTTTGGCATTCTAGGTTGGTGATTTTCATGCTATTTAGTATGTTACAAATCCGAGAATTTTATTTTGTATATATTTTTTCGTAATATTAATTAGATAATCAAAGAAACATTGCATTGGTTTATAAAGTATATGCAATGTTACTAGATTTCAGTATTGGCTATTGCTATACATACGTTAAAATTGTTCTTTGTTGAGGAATGTATACCAAATGGTCGATGACACATTGAACCTTTCATCTGAAAAATTGAGATAATAGATAATCAATATTTTCAGATAATTAATTTATAGCATGTAATCACGTTGGATTAGATTCTATTGTATTAGAATATTTTCAGATAATTAATGTAAATCTCTCTACCAAGAAACTAATTGGTGAGGGAATAATTGAAGAAGTTCTTTTCTTGAATGACTTAATTCCATGCCTGTTCATTTTGCATTTCCAACAGCTGTTATTCTAATATTGGTGTTGGATCTAGGATGGAAGTGATCACAGAGACAATGTGAAGGAGTGGCTCTACAGGAGTGATGCCGATCACCATGATAAGTTGTTAGCTTGTGGGGCCCTTATTGTTGCAGAACTTAGGATGCAAGTTTTGAAGGAAACTGAGTTCACATGTTCTGCCGGAATCGCTTATAACAAGGTGGGATCCAGTGTGCAATTTCGTTGTTTGTCTTTTATATTGCATCATCTTATGTAAGGGCAACTATCTTCATTTGCAGATGCTGGCCAAACTAGTAAGTGGTATGAATAAACCTGCACAACAAACTGTTGTGCCCTTCACATCTGTTAAAGGATTGCTTGAACATTTACCTATTAAGAAAATGTAAGATTTTGCTTCAGATAGTCATATTACTTGTTATTTCAATTCTTAAACTTCAATTTTCTCGTTGTTTTAGCAGTATTTTTAGCATTTCTTTTTACAGTGGATGAAGTGGCGAGCTAGTATGGTCTCCTAAAAAGCAATGCAGCACTGAATATGCTTTGACACAAAATTTACTTGCAGGAAACAGCTTGGGGGAAAGCTTGGGAGTTCCTTACAAATTGACCTTGGTGTGAATACTGTTGGGGAGCTATTGCAGTTTTCAGAAGAGAAGCTACAAGAACGCTATGGCGTAAATACCAGGTCCTTATCTATCTCTAAGCACAGTGTTAGAATGTTTACAGTTCCCAGCTAGTTAGCAAAATTCATTTGAACAAATCTAACTGGATTTTTCAAAAAAAATCACTATTATCTTGCCCTTTAAATAATTTTAAATTAGTCCAACTCCACTTTGACTGACATGATTTCTTTCCTGGTTTGATTCTCCTTTTTAACTTCTTTCAAATCTTGGCCAGTTCATGTCACCTCTCTTCCCAAAATTTTCATTGGATTTATCCATTTTTCCTGAGTTTCATTTTTCTATGTGCGATTATTTCTAGATTTCAAAATGATATCGGTAGCTATACATTTTTCCTTTTAATTTTTGGCCCACTAATCATAACAGGATTTGACCACACAATTTTATGTGACCTTTCTTTGACGTGGTCAAAACTCTTATAGGATTATTGTTTAGCATATAAGGTTTATTTGAACTCTAAAGGATGATGGTTTTGAGCTAGATGCTTATTTGGATGTTACTTCTGATTCCATCTTTTTCTTGCAATTTAGAACTTGGTTATGGAACATTGCCAAGGGAATTAGCGGGGAAGAGGTAGAGGGTCGCCTTCTTCCCAAAAGTCATGGTTCTGGGAAGACATTTCCTGGCCCTCGGGCTTTGAAAAAGATTGCTTCAGTATGTATTTGTTACCTATTAGTCTTTCTACAGAATCATGCTGCTTCTGTTCTTCTTATTCATTTTAATATTTATTATATTTATCTAAATGTATTAGTGAATCTACATAATCAATTGTGCAGTTGAAGTTTCTTCATTAATTCATTTTCCTTTCTCTGCATTAATTTAGATAGCACTGCAGTTTCTTGATGATATTGTGGTTCTGTTATGTTGATCTGATGTGGTCAGTTTATACTTGGGATTGATGCTAGATGTGGCTTTTTAACCATTTTGTCTAGTTTATCAAAGTTAAAATGATGCAAACAAGGAGAGGACCGAGAAAAAGGAAATTTAAACAGAGAGAAATTTGGAAGGAAAAAAAGGGGGGCTTAGTTTCAAGGTGAGATCCACTAGGGACATAGATATCTTTGCAGATATCTGATTTTTGTTTGTTTGTGATAACTTCTCTTTTCATGGTCCTATAACAGTCACAATTTCAGCCACCTAACTCTACTCAATGAAGCCCAAGTTGTTCCAAACCTTTTCCCCTACCCTTTAACCTTTGATTTAACTCCAAAAACCCATAAAATTATTGCTCTCTAGAAACTTTCAGCACCTATTTGCTGAAAATCCTGTGACCTGTACCATTGAAAAGCAAACCAATTATGATTATCACCCATTTCTAGCTAGAAAACCTAGACGTTGTCTTCTACTCTCTAAAACCTCAACCTTGTAAGTTCTTGCCCTAAACCCTCCACAACATAATTGTAGGAGCATTATTACAAGTTTTCTTGAGGTATCCTACATCCGTGTCACCTTCAAAGTCTGGCCACTTATTAGCCCTTCTCCATCCATCGCTCTTGGCACATTTACTATGCCTTTTAGATCCCTAACCTACTAGCTATTCATGATATGAGGCCACTAAGTAATCAATTTTAGGTTGTTCTTTTCTTAGGTTGCAAGTGCCATCAAACATTCAAAAAGCTAGTTTTTATTTGGTAAATACTGTATCAGAACTCTACATTAGCCTATTAAGATGTATCATGTTTATTTTTCGTAGTTTTTTATACGGGCTGCACCCCCTTGATGCCTTTTTTTATATAATTATCTTTATCATCTTTATTCGTAAAAAATGTTTATTTTTCATAGTTTTATTATTCAAAATAACTGTGGCATGTGCATGTCCAAAATTATGCCTTGGCGATCACCTTTTATTGGGATTTGGGATTTGATTTGTTTATATCGAAGTGCCAGTAATGCCATGTCTTTATTCATAAAAAATTCTTTGGAGAGATCTTATGATGATGGTTTGGTCATTCTCTGTCTGTTACTCTGTTTCAGGTTGAACACTGGCTTAATAAACTTTGTGAAGAACTAAGTGAACGTCTTCATTCTGACCTGGAGCAGAATAAGCGAATTGCACATACACTCACTTTGCATGCTAGATCTTTCAAGGTAGTTACTTTTTCTTCTGATTCTCTCTTTCACATCTTAGATAAGCTTTCCATCTCTGGGCAATCGAAATGTTTGCAAATATTTTGAATACCTCAACTCCAACACCTAGTTCTGTTGATTATGTCATCCTGCAGTCCAGTGACTCTGAGTCGTAGAAAAATTTTCCTTCTAAGTCATGTCCATTGAGGTATGGCTCTGCCAAGATCAAACAAGATGCCCTGTACCTACTTCAAGCGGGGTTACGTGAATACCTTGGCTCACACAGAATCAAGGCTCAGGGAAGTCACTACAATGGATGGGGAATAACTTCTCTTTCCGTTACGGCCAGCAAAATAGTTGCTATTCCATCTGTAAGTTCAAATTTTTTTGTTGTCTCATATTTTATTATCATGCAATGTCCATTTTTGAACAACATATTTATACTTGTTTGGATATGTAATTTTTAGTAGTAGGAGTTTGCCTTGCCATTAACATGGTATGATGTCATTAAGCCTAAACCTAACAACTCTGCAAGGATCATACTAATTGACCTGGGTTAAAGAAGCTTCAAAGACCTTATTTATCCAAAAAATTAACCTGGGTTAAAGAAGCTTCAGAGACCTTATTTATCCAAAAAAAAAGAAAGAAGAAGAAGAAGCTTTCGAGACCTTGATAAAACTATTGACACCTTCTTACTGTTGCTTCACATTTGCTCTGTACTTTTGTGGATGTCCAATGAGCATTGCTTAAGTGAGCTTTTACTGACAGGAATTGAAGTTGGGTTGGTGACAAGTGGAGCTAAGTTTGGTATGACATAGGCTATGCAACTTTGAACAGTTTTAACTTAAGAATTGGACCAAGCAGACTTAAATTGGTTAGTTTGGTTTCATTCCTTATGGGACTTAGTTCAGTCGACTCAATAATTTAAAAATTAGGGATGATCAGTTTGGTTTTGATTGATGGATGGGGTAAATATTTTGTCCTTATATACTAATGCTTTCTCACCTTTTAGATTTCATCATTTAGTTCTTGGGTTTTTAATATCTTTCCTGGTTTGATATTGCCCTTTATTGTATATTTCTAATAATGATAGCCTATGTTGAGGCATTAAACTCTCTGAAATAACCTTGCAATCTTTACATATTAGGCAACATGCTCTTCTTACAAGAAAATCATCTATTTGACTCTTATTTGACCTACTTTTAAAAGTTATTTAGTGTTCTTCTCCAGCCTCATTTCGGTCTCCAAAAACTATATCCACCATGTATTCTCTCATACCCTTAGTTATCTTTTTTTACATTACTGTTGAAATCTCCAACTATAATTATCTTCTCTCCAACAGATATTTCTTGCATTAGTTCATCTAATTGATTCCAAAATTGTCCTTTAATATATTCCTCCAATCATATTTGGTTGATACTCTCGAAACTGTTGTGGTGGCTGATACTGATATCGCGATCTAAGACCATTCTTCTAACGAAAACTTTCATGAGATGAGCATATTGCAGTACATGTAGTGCCTTCAAATTATCTTGTTTCCCACTCATTTAAATATGGAAACATAATTTCTTCTTCTTTTATTATTATATTTAATACTAGCTCTTGCATACGTTTGACAGGGGACATGTTCAATCATGAAATACTTTCATGGCCAAGATCAGTCCAACTGTTCGTCCAAGCAAGTGAATGACAGATTTGTCGCAAAGGCTGTACCATTGTCACCCTCCAGTACTGTTCTCATACTGTATGCTGCTTTTTGTTTCTTTTTACTTTAGTTTTGCCATTAGTTTTGCAATTTTGGTAAAGTATGGCATTCTTTCAGGAACTGAAAGATATTCAGAGTTGCATACAACTGAACTGCCCATAGAATTCCGTGAGGAAGAAACAAGGATTAGGTATGCCATGCCAAGTCTGGATCAACAGGAAAACAATGGAGAAGTATCTACGAGAGAGGTTTGCATTTATGTTGGCTTAAATTTAGTTTATTGATTAATTGTTTTAATAGGTACCAATATATTGTTACAAGAAAGCTAAGGCAGTTACGATGCTTTTACATCTGTCAGTCTAAGGTTTTAACAACCAACCACTCTAGAAGCTTAACCTGTTAGAAAGCAGTGTAACTTGTTATTTATATCATCACAACCCTTCAGTAAGCTGTGGAAGTAATAATTGGTTTAGCTTGATCACATGACATTATAGCTGCATAACCTTCAACAGTAGCTCTGATGCATCATATCTGATTGTATTATTTGCAAATGGTTTTGTCTTTGTAGGATACATGTGAAACCATGCAATCTGCTGATGACCAGGTGATATCTTGTTCTTTGTCCAAGCAGGCACATGATGCGTTCATCCAAGAAACTTCAGCATTGTCATCCTCAGGTAGTGATCTTGCTTCTTGGCTTTGGATCCGGTCATTCTTTTCTTTCTACCTTCTTTGTTGTTACTTTCTTTTGTTTTCATTATATCTTCCTTTTGCATTATTAGCTCGTGGATTTGCATTAGCATATCATATAGTCAGTTTTATCTATGTTAGTCTTTTGGGTCTGTTTCTTATTGAGATTATGATCATAGTTAGTTTAGTTTTGGACTATTGGCTAGATTAGTTATTTGGTTTGGCTTTTAAAATCCATAGACTTATTGGACTTGTGCTTCTGGATAGTCACGTTATGTGCACATCACAGCAGAGCTTTGTGCATTTGAACACAAAGGTCTTTGGTTTGAACGACAATGAGTTGATGCCTATGTAACTGGATACTAAAGTGATCACTGTTCGAATGCAAGGTGGTTCGTTTAAATGCAGTGCCTTTTGTTTGGACATATATGCCACTTGTATGGCAATATTGTGTGCGTTTCCTTGCATATGCGGAACAGAGTTTTGGTAACTTCTAAGTACTTGTTCCCTTAGTTTTTCATTTTTTCTTCTTTCTATATATACATGCCTTGACTTGTTTGTTAGGGTAACAAAGAGTTGAGTATTCATTGATCATTGGGAGAACTTGAGAGAGCTTTTCATATGGTCAATATTCCTTCAAGTTTTTTAGTGATTTTTGAGTGTGCAAAGGTCTTGGAGATCTTTGTGTTGAATCTAAAACTTGTGAGTGCGTGTTGGAATTGGTTCCTTGGGTAGCTCTGCATTTATATGGTTTTAGGGCGTACATTGATCAACGTATGTAGCTGATTGCCTTCATTTAGATTGACGTGACTAGTGGAGATTTGAAGGTATACGTGGAAGCAGATTGGACTATGAAACTACCCTTGGTGTTTAGTAAGTAGGATCTATGTGTCTGATTTTGGTGAAACTCGTACTCGATATTGATTACTAGTAGTTTTTTGCATCTGTGGTTTTTTCCTGGGTTTGGGTTTCCTCATAAATCCTATCTCTTCAAATTGTTTAAATAACTTAGACTAATTTGAATTAAATATGTTGGATTAAAAGATTCCTGTTAGTTCTGTTTAAACTGAAAAAATAAATGCAGCTGTGTGGCATGTTCATTTTTTAAAACCCACCTCACAGGGACTGAAAGCTGTTTGGCACTGAATCCAATTGAGCCACACAGAGAATTCCGTAAGGAGGAAATTGGGATCAAGAATTTAATGATGGTATGAGACCACAGGATCACAAAAGAAAGATGGTGAAAGACAAGGTTTGAATAAAATCTTCCCTTTTTGTTTCACAGTTTTATTGTTGTTTTCTTCTATTAAGATCTGTATTTATCTGTTCACAAATGAAAAAAAAAAAAAAAAAAGGAAAGAAAGAAAAAAGCCTTAGCGACAATTTGTGACTTATCCTTGTTATCTATGATTCATTTTCTAAACTGCCCCTTGTGGCAGGGATCATCTATAATCTTGAGATTTTTTCAGAGTTGCAACAACCCCCTTCCTCTTCCCCCAAGCAAGAGCATGTTAGAACTATTGATGAAACTAAAACATCTTCATCCTCAAGTAATTCTCAGATCTACCTTTAAATCCAAATTCGTGCCAAGTCTCTCTCTCTCTCTCTCTCTCTCTCTCTCTCTCATGTTTGATTTTGGTGCAGGCTTTCAGTCAGTAATTGGCAGTTCTGAACTGATTGAAGTTGAGCTATGCAAAGATAACTTGCTTACACCGACGGAACATAGTGGCATGTCAATTTTGGGTCGAGATGATATGAGAAGGGATGCATGGGATTACAAGATTGATGAGATTGACCCTACCGTGGTTAAAGAGTTACCACCTGAAATCCAGGAAGAGTTGCAAGTGTGGCTCCGACTTCAGAAGCGGGTAGCTAATATTGGCAAACGTGGGTCTAGTATTGCTCATTTTTTCTTGCCCACGAAAAATACATAAGCAAGTCAAAAGTAATCAGAACTATCATTTTCTCTGTTATATGTATTTATTTTTTATGAGCTGCTTCCTTGTAATTCACATGAAAATGGAGTCTCAAAAACCCAAAATCCTTTCGATCCATCAAGATTTACATCTCAGGTCTTCGTGTTTGCACACGTAGTGTTTTTAGTTGGTAAATCCTTTCTTGTATGTAATCTTTATACCTGTGTGTAAATGCTCCCTTTTTTCTTTCCCTTGTGCAATGCATTTCGATGCCTGTAAACATTTTCATATCGCTCTCTCAAATATTTGTTAGAATTTGGAGTTTAGATCGATGTAATCTTTTTTATTTTTTATATATATATTTATATTTTTCATTTTCGTTCTCTCTCTACTCAATTGGGCTACATATAAAACCAAATTACTGGAAATTAATACCGAGGGGGTGAGGTGGGAGTAGGGTCCTCGACCCATACTATTACTCACCTATTGTAATTGCTACTGATAAATGTAAAATAAAAAAAATTATATAATGTTATCACTATAACAATAATGGGAGCACTTTAATTTAATAGTAGACATAATGATTAAATAGGTGTAGAATTATGATAATTTAATAATAAAAAATAATGGGTAAATTACATGTCTTTCTTTATTTTAGTTTTTGTAGTTTCAATTTGAACAATTTTAATTTACACTTTCATTTTTGTTGTAATGTAACCATAACAAACAATTAAGAGCCATCTTATATGCATCTCTTATATGCATTGCAAGAATACTTATGCAGTATAGGGATTATTAATAGATAAATTTTAAAAAATTTAGGAAGTCATTCTATGTATAATATAAAATAATTTGGCAAATTACACAAATAGTCCCTATAGTTTGAGACTTGTGTCACTTTGGTCCCTGACTTTTCAATTGTGACACATTTGACTCTAAATTTTAAATCTTGTTCCAAATAAGGACAATTGAAGATATCATTAGATTTTTCAATGGTAAAATTGTCAATTTTATAAAATATAAACTAATTTGACAAAAATAAATGTCAAACAAATATTTTTGAATTTTTAAAAATTATTTCTACCCACTAAAAATAAAATTATGTAAAATTGATAAATCTTTTAGACATTTATTTATTTTTTTTACCAAATTTTTTTTTATGTGTTTGGATGATGATCATGTAAAATTAATTTTAAAAAATTAATCATGCAATTTTTATTAATTTTACATAATTTTATCATTGGTGGATAAAAATAATTTTTAAAAAATTAAAAATATTTTTTTGACATTTATTTTTATCAAATTAGTTTATATTTTATCAAATAGACGATTTTACCCTTGAAAAATCTAATGATATTTTCAATTGTCCTTATTTGGAACAAGATTCAAAATTCAGGATCAAATGTATCACAATTGAAAAATCGGGGACCAAAGTGACATAAGTCCAAAACTATAGGGACTATTAATGTAATTAACAAAAAATAAAAATAAAATTGTACACACATTTTACTACTTGCACACACATTTTTTCTCTTATGAGTATACTTACTATTTTAAAAACAAATATATATATATATATATATCTATTTTATTATTAAAAGGGAACATCAATTTTGGTATCATGAAACTTGGCTTAGAAATTTTATTTTATTTTATTTTATTTTTTTTCTAAAATGACCATAACTTCTTAAATAATTTATTATTTTAAAACTTATATCAATTTGTAATTAAGGATCAAATTGTAAATTACTAACTTACTAAATAACTTCAACTTTTCCACTTTTCTACTTCCATATTTCACAAACTGCTGTGCAGTTTCACGTTTCACCATCTTCTCTTTTCTTTTTTCTTTTCTTTTTTTAAATTTATAACAAACTGCTTTGTAAGTTCCACATTTCACCATCTTCACTCTATTCAAAACCTTTTTCTTTTTCTTTTTTTTTTTTGGAGAAAGGCTATTCAAGTATTCAAGAGCTTTTTTCTTTCTTTCTTTCTATTTTTATTTTTTTATTTTTTATTTTTATTTTTTTGTTTTTGTGGTGTGGAGGAAGACTATTCAAGAACATTACAATCTTATAGTTTTGTTGCAAGTTGATAGAGTAGTTGTTCAAAATATATATGTACTGCTCATCTTGCACGGCAAGTGTAATATTGTTAATTATAATTTTTATTTTCTTCATTAAAAAGTTTCATTATGTAATTAGGTTTTTTGGGAGAAAAAAAGCAGAGTATTAAAAATTTGTTTGTTTGTTTTCTTAATTTTGTATGTGTGTGTGCGCGTGTTGTTTAAAAAAATTAATGTTCTTAAAATTTTTATTATGTTATCAGGTTCTATAGCTTTTTTTTTTTTTTTTTGGGGGGGGGTTCTTTAATCTTAAATTTGTGTATGTGTGTGTGTTTAAAAAAAAAAAAAAAACTGTGTTCTTAAATTTTCCATTATGTTATCAAGTTCTTTGGAAAAAAAATACAGAATAAGAAATAAAATTTGTTTATTTATTTATTTATTGTGTTTTTTGTAAAGAAAGAATTCATTGTTCTTAATTTTTTTTTTTTTTAAAAATTTGTTTAAAAAAATATATATTTTATTATTATAAAATGAAAATCTATATGGTACCAAATGCAGCACAACGGCAGCAGAAGGGCATGAAAGGAGCGATGACTCACAATGTCGTCCATGATTTTGTCCACTTTCTTTAAAACAGAGCATATTTTTCCATTTCTTTTTCAATCTCTTATACATATAATCACCCTATTTAAACCCATTTGCACCATTTTCTTTCTTTCAAAATTTTTTTTAACTAAAACTTTTTTCTCTCTCAATTTTCTTTTGGAAAATTTATCCATAAGTCCTAATTTTTGAAACGTTGAACCATTTAGTCCTAAAAGTTTTCTTATACTCTATTTAGTCCCATTTTACATCAGCATGATGTAAATGATGTAAATGATCTGATGTTTCATTCTATAATTTCAAAATTTATTGAAATCTGATGAACATTAGATGTTTTTCATCCTATATTTTCAAACATTATTGAAATTTAATGAACATTAGATGTTTGAAATCTAATGTTTGTAACATGACTCTGATGTTATTAACATTGTATCTGATGTTATTAACATTGTAATGGGACCTTTCAGTCTATAAGAAAACTTTTAGGACTAAACAGTGCATAAGTTATTAATTTGGGATTTATTGGTGCATCCCCCTTTTCTTTTTATTTTATTTATTATTTGAGTTCTAGCGTTGGTTTTTTTTTTTTTTTTTTTAAAAAAAAAAAACTGAAATAGTTTTTTCATTTTTTCCTCTTAATTTTTTAACTGAAACTTTTTTTTCCTCATTTTTATTTTATTTTTTTATTATGATATATTAATTATGATCAATCAATTCTCCATGGTTTTTCCCGTCCTTTATCTCAACTTTTTTTTGACTGAATTTTTTTTTCTCTTTCTCAAATTATTTTTATTTTACTGATGGATTATTGTAGACTCTTCCCCCCCCCCCCACCCAAAAATTATAGAGTTGAGTATGCTTTATTTTCGCCCAAACTTTCTCTCTCAAATTTTTTATTTTTTTTGTTATGATATATCAATTGTGATGAATCAATTTTTCATTGTTTTGTCCAATTCTTTCTCTCAATTTTTTTTGATAGAAACTTTTTTCTTTCTCAATTTCTTTTTATTTTATTTTATTTATTTATTATGATATATCAATTGTGATGAATCAATTCTCTCCTGTTTTTTTCAATTCTTTCTCTCAAATTCTTTGGACTCATACTCTAAAAAATATAAAAATTAAAAAACAAAAATAAGATACCTTGACAAATTACGTACAGATGTAGTTTTAAATTTAATTAAGCAAATAAATTTATAGATAATAAATTTATAAATTTATATAGTTTTTTTTTTCCTCAAAAAATAAAGAAAAACCCAAATAAGAAATCCAAAGTAAGTGTTACCTTTTAATAATAGAATAGACAATAGATAGATAAGGAGGACACCAAAAGTTATTAAAATTAAAAATAGATATATATTTTTTTTATGATCTTTCTCATAACATTATTTGAATTGTTCTTAAAAAAAATTAGAAAACAAAACGTACAAATATACTTGAAGAAAAATTACAATTATTTTAATATTATAATTTTTTTTTAGTTGCATAAATATGTGCAACATTGTTACAAGGTAATTTACTTATAGGTTTGTATATATAACAAAAGTTACGTACTTCATTTTTTGTCAATTCCATCTTATTTTTTGTAGTTTAATGTTGTCATATATTGAGAGGGTAGTTTATGTGCGTAAACTCGACCGAGCTAGGTCCATTTGGTTAAAGTACTTGGGCCGAGCTGAGTAAAAGTGTCAGTTTGTGTGGGCATGCTTCTGGGCGAGCTGGGGGCTTTGAATAGCTCGGTCTTGAGGTCCAAGGACTGGAACAGCCGGACTAGATGTAAATAGTAGCTCGAATCGAGGTATGATTTGTAACAACCCGAAAATTTAAGTTGTCTCTTCAATTTTTATTATAAATGAGAAAAATCCTAAATGTTTAATTAAATATTCTGTAAGAGTAAAATAAAATATTAAATATTATGGGTGTATGTGATAAAGTGTAATTTAATTTATATTGTTATTGTGTAATTATTCTATTAATTAGGATTAATGTAAAATTATTTGTGTTAATTTGGTTCCAAATTAAAGTAAAAAATAATAAATAAACAAATACTAATAATGAATCTAATAGTAATAAAAACAAATCAATCAAGAATCAATCTGTGTATTTGCTGGACGACTAAAACTTAGACATCTGGGCTGCCTAGGAATTAGGGAGGATGAATAATCAAATTCGGGCCATTAATGCCCCTAGGTTGTGTATACATATATATATATATATATATATGGGTTGTGATTAGTGCCCCGAATTTGGGGCACTAATAGCACTAATTTTCATATAAGGCAAAAAAAGAAGAAAAAAAAAAAAAATTACCCAGATTAGAAATTAGGGACATTAGTGCCCATCTTTTTAGTGCCACAAATCATTTTTGTATATATATATATATAAAGGGAGATGGGTGTGGCTGTAAAGTGTCTGGAGAGAAAGGGAAAGAAAATAGAAAGGAAAAGGAGAGCGAAGGAACATTCGTGAGAAGGTAGTAAAAATAAGAAGAAAATAATAAAGATCAATATTAAGGTGAGTTATATTATATCTTGAGTTACCATATATATTTTAAGTATGTTTTGGGTTACCATGAATTATTTTACGCAATCTATATTTTATAAATTATATTAATACTTTGATTACGTTAATTATTTTCTGAACTCTATTTGCTTAAATTGAAACAAATGGATATGTTTGTTTAACTTTTAATAATTATTTGACTATGACCTTATATATAATTATGTTTTGTAAGTACCACCATGGGAGTCCCATGCATTGAGGGACTTAAATAACCATTAGCCTCTACTTGGTCACTTTGTAGCCCTCTGTTGTCATGGATCTATTGACCTCTGTTCTGTGTGGAGCAAAGTGTTGTGCGGAAATAAGTGCTATACTATTGTGGGAGCCATCTCTATAATCCGTACGAGCCACCTCTTGAATCTATACCTTTGTATTGTTATGAATCCATTGACCTCTGTTTTGACTGTCACTCCTGTGACCTCTATTCTGTTCTGTTCGGTACCGTGGTTATGGTTATTTATTTACATAATCTTAGTTTTGCTACTTAAATGATTATTTGTTTAGACTAAGGCCAAGTTTGGCATATAGTCAAAAAGTCAAAAAGTTACTCAAAAAGTCAAAAAGTTAACACTATTCACCAAAAGTCAACAATTACAGCTGCACAACTCCCAAGTTGAATTTTTCCCTACAAATCAATTTTTACAATTTTTATAACACATTTTTCCATAAAAAGTCAAAAAGTTAACCCAAACATCCATATTTTCAATCTCCATTTTTTAGTCCAAAAAGACAAAAAGTGCATTTATTTAGGACACCCCAAACAACCCCTAAGTGATTTTAAATATTTTAGTTACATAACTTCCATGGTTATTTTGTGTCTCTTATACTCTTGTCATAATATTTCTCATTCTGCCATGTACTTATAGCTGTTTATCAATTTTTAGGAAACAGTGCAATTCAGAAATAGCTTTTGGAAAGTCTTAGACGCGGAGCTGCGGAATAGACACACACAACACTTTATGATATTTTTCTATGCAAATTTCGGCCTTTTGGTTAATAAATTTTATAATAAAAATAGAAACTCCAATGATTATTTTGGTACTCTCACTTAAATATTATTTCCGCTCGCGTTTATTAATTTGTTCAAGAATTCGCCGGAGGTAACTTCAGTTACTGGCTATCACGATGCTTAACCCTTGGGTATGGGGAGCGGGTCGTGACATGATTTGTAGTGTACCGTACTGAAGTTTGTCTCGGTCGAATACCACTTTGGTATTGCTCAGTGCAGAGCAGGGTTATGGTAGCTCGGTCGAGTGTGCTACTAAGCCAATGTATGAGGTTTGAACCATCTCATTTGGTTAGCAGTGAGTAGGGCGTTATCAGGATAGGCATGTATCATTGAGAGTGTGATTCCTGGAAGGACTCTTATAGGGGGAATTGGAGTCCTACTAGAATTATGCCAGGTGGAAACTACAAAGGTTAATAACAAGACCTGTGTATAGGTATCACAATTCCGATTCTCAAAGATACAGAGCTTTTGTGTCTATTGTCTATTTTGCTGACTTATGCATTGGACAGGTTTCCGGCACACCCCCGCCGGCTAGCTCACGTTTGTGTTTTCAGGTGATAAAGCGACAACGTTTGGAGGAGTGTAAACTTGATCAACAGGATTATACGAAAAGATTATTTATGTGCTCGTACATACATGTATGTCCAAAATTGCATCAAAACAATTTGAAGAGATTGTTGAGCGTGACGTTTGATTTGGACTATGACGATCTATGTCAAAATGAAAGTTTTGAATTTTTGAATTTCGTTGATAATAAAATTTTCACAATATTTACATTTTGTGTCTTTATACATAATAAGCCAATTTGAAAACCAAAGTTATTATTGTACACTATTAGTTAAAGTACGCATGTGAACAATTTTGGCTCACTTTAAGAACGTAAAATTGTAATTTAATCAATGTACATTATTAACAAACTAATTTTTACATATATCTTATATATTTTTTGCAGCAATTGCAAGATCTTCAGCCTCATGTTACCAAATTAAGATTTTATATGAATTTTTGTTGTAAATTTTGTTTAGTTAAGATTAGTAAATATTATATTTTTTTAAAAGATTTGTACATCTTTTAATGTACGTGTATTTTATTTATCAAATACGTTAATATCAAATGTTACATTGTACATAATTATTCATATGATTTATATGTATATTATTAGAAAAAATAATATCAAAATCATAATTATAATTTTAAACGACGTGTGCTCAGCCGCTAGTATATATATATAGATCTATTATGATTTTTTACCTTTAAAATGATCATTTACAACAAAATGAATGATAATTATATGTGAGGATACAATAAAATTCTGGATTGCAATTGGGCTCCTTCAAAAATTGGGCCAGCTTGGCCTACCCATTTCCAAATTCCTAAGCCCTTCCCTAAGCCCAAATATTCAAGGACCAAGGGCCTGAGATTGGGCTTTAGGCTTGAACCTGAGGGGTTTTTCTTTTTCTTTTTTTTTTTTTTGGAAATTTTCAAATTTTAGTGTAAATTATAAATTCAAAATATAAAAAAATTATATTAATTCTGTTAACTTTCTAGTTACTCATTTATTAATTTTTGTGCGGCTTATTATGTTAATTTTAGTATCATTACCACCCTTATCACCACTACACTATCATCACCATCGATAGAGATCGTCACAGGTCGGATTTTGGGTGGGCTTATAGAAATTTGCCCCCGGCCCGTATCATATCGAGAGCGAGGCAAATCAGGAAGTAACGGAAGGGGATTGGCGCTAAACGAGAGGCAAGTAAATTTTGTAAGTTGAAAAATAAAAATATTACTATATTACAAATAATAATTTATACTTAATAAGAACATTACAACAAAATGCACCTTTGGCGACCAAAAAAAATTTAGTCACCAAAAGTTGTGGAATTGACGACCAAAATTTTTTTTAGTCGGCAAAAGTACAATATTTAGCTACTAATTTTTTTTAGTTGAGATATATTGATTATTGGTGACTAAAAAAAAATTTAATCACTAAAAATACCAGAATTGACGACAAAAAAATATTTTAATCGCTGTATATTGAGTTTTGGCTACTAAAACCATTAAGTCGCCGAATGTAAAATAGAAAATTATTTTTTATTTTTGGCAACCACTCTTTTGGTCACCAAAAAAATATTTTTAGTGACAAAAAAATATTTTAGTTGCCGTATATTGAGTTTTGGCTACTAAAACCATTTAGTCGCCGAATGTAAAATAAAAAATTATTTTTTATCTTTGGTGACCAAATTTTTGGTCGCCAAAAATATATTTTCAGTGATAAAAAAAATATTTTAGTCACCGTATATTGAGTTTTGGCTACTAAAACCATTTAGTTACCGAATGTAAAATAAAAAATTATTTTTTATCTTTGGTCGTCAAAAACTTATTTCAGCGACAAAAATATTTTAGTCGTCAAAAAACTAAAATATTTGGAGGGAGACATTTTAATTTTTAAAAGGATTTATAAAATTAATTGGCGACTAAAAATATTTAGTCACTAATGGTGTTATATATATATATATATTTGGTTTCCAAACCACAACCAGTGCCTCTGTCTCTCTCTCTTCAGCGTCCTTCTCCCTCTCTCTCACTACAAGAAATTACACTTTTGGCGACCAAATTTGGTGACTAAAAAAATTTAGTTACCAAAAGTTGTGGAATTGGTGACCAAACATTATATTAGTTGGCAAAAATACAATATTTAGCTACTATTTTTTTTTTAGTCGGGGTACAATGATTATTGGCTACTAAAAAAAATGTAGTCGCTAAAAATGTCACAATTGGCAACGAAAACAATTTTTAGTCACTAAATATGCCACAATCAGCGACAAAACAAACACTTTAGTTGCTGTATAGTTACTTTTGGCTACTAAAATTATTTAGTTGCCGAATGAAAAATAAAAATTTACTTTTTATTTTTGGCGATCAAAAGTTTGGTCGGCAAATATTTATTTTCAACGATTAAATAAATATTTTAGTCGTTGTATAATTAGTTTTGACTACTAAATTTATTAAGTTGCCGAATGAAAAATAAAAATTTACTTTCTATTTTTGGCGACCAAAAGTTTGGTCGGCAAATATTTATTTTCAGTGACTGCATAAATTTTAGTCGTCATATACTAACTTTTGCCGACTAAAAGAAATTTGGTCGCCAAATATCTAGTATAATTTTATTTTTAATCTTTGGTGACTACCTCATTTGGTCAGCAAATATATATTTTTTGTGACCAAAACACATTTAGTCAGCAATAAAACTCAATTTTTTACTTTTTTCTTTGGCGACCAAACATTTAGTTGGTAAATATTTATTTTTGATGACTAAAATTATTTAGTTAGCAATATTTAGCTGCCAAAAAAAATTTAGTCACCTTTAACTAACTTTTCCGGACTAAAGTTTTAAGTCTGCAATTGTAATTAAAATTGTGGAGGTAGGATTTTGAATTTTTGGCCGGTTCCTTAATTAATTGGTGACCAAACTATGTTTTTGTCGGGAAAATAAGTAAAGAAAGCCGGGAAAATAAAATATTAAGGCTTTGTTTGGTACAGCTCTGAAACTAACGTTCCAGAGCTTATTTTGTACATAATGTTTGTTTACAAGTTTCAAAATTTAATTTCACTCACTTTTGAAAACTATGTTTAATATAGGAAAATTTGGACTAACTGATCGTCCCACTGGTTGTCCGGCCAGTTGACTGGAACAGTGAATTTTTTTATTTTTATTTTTACAACTGACACATGTTAATTTTTATATATTCAACAAAAAATATTTTTCGAATTTTTAAAATTTTTTTATGAATTTTGATAAAATTTTGAGTTGTGTGTTTGATTATGAGTTGTAAGTTTTTATATTAAATATCATATGTCCCATTAAAATTTTCTTACTCAATTCAAAACTCTTTTTAAAACTCATTCACCAAACAAATTTCTCACAATCAAATTATAATTTCAAAACTCATAAAGTCAAAATATAACTTCTATTCTCAAATCATATTTAGAAACCTCTAACAAAGACTGCGTAAGATTCTCTCTTCATTTCAGACGGCAGAAAGAGAGAGAGAAGAGAAGATGAAGGGTTGAGGAGTCCCGCTGCGTCACCCGCCCGCCGCCGCTCCTTTTCGCGTTCGCCAGCAACTGGGGCACCTCCTCCTCGTCCGCCATCGCCGTCGTGACTACTGCGACCACCTCCGTCGCTGCCCTCTCGCTCTCTCTTCTCCTCTTATGTTCACCTTTCGTCGCCGCCGATCTTCATATATCTGAGCACCGCCGATGTTTTCACTCCACCGCTTCCTTCTCCTCCGCCGATCTTCACAGATCCACCGCCACCACCGCAAGATCCAGAGGCTTCATCGCTGAGAAGAACTCTGCTCCATTGATGCTCCGTCTCGCGTATGTTTTTTTTTTTTTTTTCTCTCTCTCTCTATATATATATATACATATAAGTATATATGTGTATCTGTGTACTACAAAAACAAAATTACATTACCTTCCATATTCAGAGAGAGAGAAACAGTGGAGTCAATCTGAAATAGGAGCAATCTTGCCCACCAACTGTTGGATAAAAGTGATGTGAGATAGAGGTGCTAAATTTAGACGTCATTAATGTGTACTACAATAATGCTCCAAACGATTTGTACTACAAACCCAGGTTAGTACTACACAGGAATAGTACACATTAACCCTTATTTTCCATGTTGGTAAGGTTTTCTTGATTCAACACCTATAAATCTGGTAATTTGGTGATTTGTTTGAAATACCCAATTGAGGGTTTATTGGGTTTTGTGAGCAAATGCAGAGGAAGTCAATAACCGATCTGATGATTTGGCTGTTTTGTGGAGTTTTGGGGGTCGGCATTTCTGGGTTTTGGCAAAGATTTATTTGTTGATACATTTGAAGAATACAGACTTCAATTTTGAGACTTTGTGAGCTTTTCATACTCTCAGACCTTCCTATGCTAAGGAAAAGAACTATCCAGGTGAGATCACTCATGTTTACTAGTTTGCTTCCTTTTAAAGTTTTTAATTCTTATTTTTAGTCAATTTGGAGGAGAATATTTACAAAATATATTAGAAAATTACATTAAATAGAACAAGTAATTACGTAAGAAAGTCCAATTACATATACCTGCAAGGAAAATGCTAATATGCACACACTACAAGAAAAAACACTTTCGGCGACTAAAGTTTTAGTCGCCAAAAGCCCCTTTTTTAGTCGCCAATACTAATTTTTTCATTTTCCCCGACTAAAATCTTTAGTCGCTGCTGTGGTCGCCGAAAAATTGTCGCGAAAAGCTTTGGCGACTAAACATTTGTTAGTCGGCAATACATATGTCTTCGACGACTAAATAATTAGTCGCCAATACTCCATTCCATTTTGGGAAATTATACTTTTAGCGACTAAACCTTTTAGTCGCCAATACTAAATTTTTTTTTTTATTTATCTTTCGGCGACCAACTACTTTAGTCGCCAATACTAGTTTTTCAAAAAAAAAAAAATGGCCTCCGCTGGATGTCCCAGGGCTCGAACCTGCAACGTGCAAGACTAGCACGCCCCTATACCTTCAGCAACACTTGGTCCCCACTACGCCACTCACAGATCTCATGATTATTAATGCAACATTTATTATTTATATACTATATTCACTGGTATATATAAAAATTGTATATATAAAAATAAATTATTTTATTTAATATATTTCATGTAAAAAAATAAAATATTTACAAAAAAAAATTGGGTAGCACTTTTGGCGACTAAACCTCAATTTTAGTCGCCAATTCTCCCTTTTTTGGCTACTAATTTGTTTTCTGTCGCTAAAACAAATGAGTCCCGCCTAAGGATTACACATTTGGCGACTAAACACAACTTTTGTCGCCAAAACCTCAACTTTGGGCGACTAAAATGCATTTTAGTCGGCAAAACACCTATAATGGGCGACTAAATTGAACTTTTGTCGCCAAAACCATCACTTTTTGGCTACTAAATTATTTTAGTCGCCAAAAACCGTCCCTTTCGGCTACTAAACAACCTTTAGTCGCTAAAAACTCTATATTCCGCGACTAAAGTGCGTTTTAGTCGCTAAAACCATTATTTTCGGCGACTAACCTATTTTAGTCGGCAAAAGGGAGCAACTTTGGCGACTAATTGCATTTTAGTCGCCAAAAATTATACTTTTAGCGACGAAAAAGTAATTTTTAGTCGCCGATTGTGTTTTTTGTTGTAGTGACACTCCTATCATAAGAAATTTATGAATTTTTTTTGGTAAAAGTTATGAATGGAGAATTTATGGTGTGCACCTATAGTGAAAGTTCTAAACCATTGTGATTATGTTGATTAGTTATGAACGATGTGGTGAAAATGTTATGAACCATTTGTAGTGACAAATCATTTTGGTGAGAAAAGTTACATGTTAAGGTATTTGGTACGAAGTATTGTGGTTGTGTTAAGTTTGTTTTGGTAATACAATATGCCATTTTTAGAATATGCACCATATAACTCACCCACAAACCCAAGCCAAGTTTGGGAAGTGTAAAAAAAGTCAAAAAGTCAAAAAGTTAAAAAATTATCACTATTCACCAAAAGTAAAAAATTATGACTGCACAACTCCCAATCTTAATTTTCTCCTACACACTAATTTATACAATTTTTTAATACACATTTTTCCATAAAAAGTCAAAAAGTTAACCCAAACAACCATATTTTTTTTCTCAACTTTTTAGTCCAAAAAGACAAAAAGTGCACTTATTTAGGACACCCCAAACAACCCCTCAATATCACAACTACTATATATTAATATATGACAGAGTTTAAAGGAAAAAAATAACATCTAAAGAAAAACCTAATATGAAATAAATAATTAGTCTCTACTTTGACTAGAAATTGACCCTAACCTCTCTTAATATATGAAAAGAGCCCATAAAGGGAAGAATAACAACTAAAGAAAAAGCTAATATGAAAGAAATAATCAGTCTTTACCTTCACAAGAATTGAAGGTGATGTAATTTTGTTTTTGATTGGTGCAATTTAGTTCTTGAATGGACTTTCAGACTATAATTGATCAAAGTGATACACTATGATTCTTATGTGTTATTTTTAAAATTATCTTCTCTCAATATTTTACTTACTTTCTCGGTTACAATGCATATTCTGAACCTTTTTATAGACAGAATTTAGGACAAAATCTTGCCTTCAAAGAGGTATTTGATGTGTCGGTGGGAGAGCAGTTGCTGAACTGAGAATTTTAGGTAATCACTAAAACATAATAATATGGTTTCTTTATGTAGCATCTACTGTTTCATCACACCATCAGGTGGTTCTTATATTCTTTTGATTTCAATCTGAGTACTGTCTTCCTCTGGTATGCATTCATTATCTTCATTTGGAACTTAAATTATGTGTTATCAAATTTGCTTTTCATGAGAATCCCATGTAGCATATTGCTGTGACGCATTGTGTTTTGGTTATAGTAAAGAAAATTTTGATTTATATATAATATATGTAAGAGGTTTGGTGATTTTTTACATTTTATATTGGCAAGTTTTCTCCATAAAAATTTTTTTTTGAGTCATTACATGCTTCTAGGTCTCCTAACTCTTTAGTGCTGCATTCATGAAGAAAAGGGAATTTTTACTATAGAATTACAGTTTTTCTACACTAGTCCAGTGTGTGTTTCTTCTGGGGCATTTTCTCAGCACACAAACTGTAATGTTTCACATGATTGGTAGGGGTCTAGTTGGGTATTCTATGCAGTTTTTAGTCCTACTGTCATAAAGGTTAAAATGTTGCTCATTCTTGATATTGTTCCATGCAATAACAAAACCATTTTGTTTAAAAATTTCAATTTTTATGTGAGAATGATGCATCATAGGCCCATAAAGATATGTGATGTGTTGTTTGTTGAAGAGCTAGGGTCCTAATGAAGCTACCACCATACAGTTTCTAAGTTTGCATGCGGATAATCAACCCAGATGGAATCTTTTCAATCTAAGCAAGAAATGGACTTATTTGAAGTAACTAAAAATAATAATTCTTTTGAAATGCTTTCCAATAGAATATGGAATTATTTCCATCTAACGGGATATGCAAATACTAGTACGAAACTTTTTTTTATCTTCTCAAATGCATCTGATAACATGATAAACGACAGTGATATGCCGTTCTTCTAATACTTTTTGTAGATAAAAACTAGCTTTCCTAGTTATATATGCTGACAGGAGGAAGTTAGAAGAGCAGAATGAGCAATTCATTTGATGGGTGCTTCTGTGTTGCAAATGTACATTGGTATGCCCTCTCATTTCTACTCTATATAATTATTTTGTACTTGGTTTGAGAATAAAATGAGAAAAGTTGATCAGTGAATTGATGATGGATTAAAATGGCAACAGATATTCATTATAACATATACTAATAAACCAAACATATTACATATTCTGCTGTATTTTTTTATCTTATGAAACAAGGTACTTTTTCCACTTTATCAATGCTATGCAATTTAGCCACTCTAACCTGGAAGAACAAAGCCAAGGCTTCATCTAAATCTTGAGAAATGTTGAGTCCTGCATATCAAACTCCAATCTTATGATGTCTCACAGATCATTTGGTATTGGATGGCTGAGTTTACAAGATTTATTCTAACTGCCTGGACAATGTTCTTATTGCCCCAGCTTTGCTTTTAAAACTTTGCAAATATATAGTATCTTATGTAGCTGGCTTATTTGGGAATGTGATTAGTCTCTATTTTTGGCTATAATAAAGCATAGGCTCCATAATGCAATCTGCTTTGTTGGATAGGTGGGGTTTAGGTGGGGAATTTTCAAGAATTTACTTGCTGCTGCAAAATGATTAAGAATCAGTTATTGTGATGTAACACTTGTTACTTAGCAACTGATGTTGTCCAAAAACTATGTATCCGTTTGTGCTTGTTAGCAACTGTTTGTGATCTGTGTTACTTATTTGTATTAATTTATGTATGCAGCTTTCAGTTTTGCTTCAGTAATTGCTTTGAAGGTTGGACTGCAGTCGGCTTCATCACTATTTTTTTTATTTTCTTTATTTTATGGCCTTTACTTTTTTATGTGTTTGGTGTTTTTGTTAGTTGGTTTCTTGCCAAATTAACAATTGGATATTAATTTTGTTTAATCCTCTGTTATGTATGGAATTATATTTTTTAGATTGGATTATACTTGGTTTGTATGGAATTTTTATTGGAAATATTAATTTGATGTTAAATATGATTATTATTATTATTATTATTATTATTATTATTATTATTATTATTATTATTATTATTATTATTATTATTATTTATTTATTTATTTATTTTTTTTGGTTGAAAGTGAAATGTGTACAAGTTGTGGAATGGTTGCTAATTTTATCAGTATATGGATAATTTTATTTATATACAGGGTACAGATTGTATTAATAATGAAATAAATACAAGTGGTTGAGAAATTAATTAAAAAAAATTACAAAATTTGTGGCAACTAAATATTTTGGTAGCCAAAAATGCAAACAATGGTTTTTCTTGACTAAATATTTAGTAGTAAAAAGAAACAAAAGACTTTTGGCGACCAAATAGTTAGTAGTTAAAATAAATCAAGATGAGGGAAGAAACTTTTGCTGACTAAAGATTTTAGTCACGAAAGGACATGGCATCCTTTGCTGACTAAAATGTTTGGTTGTAAATTTCCATGAAATGAAAATATCTAATCTTTTGGCGACTAAAATGTTTCGTCGTGAAAACTAACAGCGACTAAATATTTTGGTCGCTAAATGTATTATTATTAGTGACTAAATATTTTAGTCACTGAAAGAGAATTTCATTAACATTATGTTTGGCCACTAAGTTCGTTTTAGTAGCTAAAGATAAGATTATTAGCGATTAAAATGTTTTAGCGACTAAATATTTTAGTTGTTGAAAGAGAATTTTATTTTGATTTAATTACTTTTGACGACTAAATATTTGGTCGTCAAAACGTTATGTTTGGCGACTAAGTCCATTTTAGTAGCCAAAGATAAGATAATTAGCAACCAACGTAAATTTAGTCGCCATTGACTGTTGCTGACTAGGCTTTGGCGACCGAAAGGGCGACGAATAAATTTAGTTGCCACTGACTTTCGTCGACTAAAAATTTGGTTGCCAAAAGTGTAATTTCTTGTAGTGCCTCTCCCTCTTCGCTACTCCTTTTCCCTCCCTCTCTCACCGTTGCTCCTTCTCGCGTTCGCCGGCAGCCGGAGCACCGATTCACTGTGACTCTCTGCATCTCCCTCTCTTTCACGCCTCTGTTCGGCTCTGTTTCTCTCGCTCTGTGTCTATCTGCGTTGTGTGCAGGAGCATCACCTCCATCGCACACAGCACCTCCGTTGATCCGCGATTGACTTTACCCCAAGTATGTGTCTATTGTGCCCCCTCTCTGTCTCTGTCCTTGCTTCCCTCACTTCTTTCATTTATTCTTTCTTTATTTTCTTTTTCTGCTCAAGAAATTGAGATCTTTTTTTTAAGCTTCAATTCCATATCTTTTTTAGTCTATTGTTTGAACCTATTGTTTGCCTGAAAAATAAGCCTTTTGGAGCTTAAATCTATTGTTTTTATTGCTATTAAAAAATGGGGATTGCTTGATTCCCGGTGAATTTATCATTGTGGATTGTTTACATTCAACCCTAGATTGATTATAGTTACTTGTATTTGGTGGCTTTGCGTACAATTCATTACTTCTGTGGTCTATTGCTAGTTTGTTTATCTCAATTTTCTTTTTTCAATTAACAAGTTTGTAGATTTATAAGCGATTTATATTGCTACAAAGTATCTGTTTGATAGGTTGTCTCTATAAGTTTATGGCTGTGTAATCTTATGGTTGAGTTTATGTTTTGATCCAATTTTGTGTGTCTATACAAAGGGTTTTCTGAGGTACTAAACAAGATTTATGACCAAATTTATAATCCGAACTGGAATGCTTAATATTTTTATTTTCTTCTGTGGTTTTGGTAATTGACTATTATGTGTTCGATTATTTTCCTTAGAGAATGGACTCTTTGCCTGATGCCATTATCCAATACATTTGATGTTTATGGTTATTAAACTTACATACAATGTAAGTTTATACAAAAATATGAATAGCATATTGTATACATCCCATTTTTGACCGCCCTTAAGGTTTGGCCTCAGGTTGATCACTTGATGATGAAAAGATACGCTCTACAAACGTTCGATTTTTTCAGCACCTTACACCCTATTTTCGACCAAAACTATTTGAGACCTTAAAACACTCTTTTTCAAAAGTTTCTACGATGTCCAGAGGCTCACATTTCATTAAATATTGCACTTTTAGGTAAACCGAGTAATGACAAAGTGGAAATAAGTGGAATGGAGGTGAAATCTTTGAAAAATCTTTAAAAACATCTTGTTTATAGGTTTGAAGTTGAAGAAAATAGGAGGGGAGGGAAGAAAACTAGTTGGGGAAATGGTTGAGCATGAAACAGTTAAGAGAGAACTACGTAGCCTTCACTAAAATAGACATATCTTTTTGTACACTTAGACTTTAGTTGTGAGACCACCACCATTGGAAAGTGGACTTCTGGGGCTTCAATTTAGACCCAAGAATCTCCTAAATCCGAGTCTGAATGAGGGAGACATGACCATTTGAAGTTAGGCATCAATCTGATTAAGATAGAAATGAGCAACCTTCACTAAAATAGGCATATCTCTTTCACACTTAGAATTTAGATGTGAGGCCACCTCCATTGGAAAGTAGACTTCCAGGTCAATTTAGATTCAAGAATGACCTAAAACCAAATCCGGATGAGGGAGATATGCCCGTTTGAAGTCGAACCTAGAAACAGATTTTTGTGGCCGGCCGCCCACTGATAGTGGCTTGTCGGCCACTTGTGTAAAACGTAGATATTTGTTGCCAACTGTCTCCCAAAAGCTCCAGCTGTTCCTATATAGATATTTCCGACCTGAGAGGCTGTTTTTCTATTTATAGTTGGCCAACCCTCTTGGTTTTAGGTTACAAAAAATTCCAAAAGTCCCAGAACTTGAAATTCTCTCTCTATCTCTATCTTGTAACACACACATCTTGCCCAAACACTTCCTAAACCAATATTGGAGCTCTCCTTGTTGAGATTATTGAGTCCAAATTTCAGCCCTTGAGAGTGAGAATTCGTGGGTTTGTTAACAAAAGAGTTGCCTTGCTTCAAGAGGTATAATTTTGAGCATCTTTACACTACTTGTTTTTTATCTTTTCTTAATGATTTTGAACTGTCTTTACACTTATTTTAGAGGCTGAAACTTGTGGTTTAAAGCTACTAAAGGTGGAGGGGTTAACCACCCTTCTTTGAACCTTGTTCTCTAAGCTTTTGTCCTTGTGTTTTTCATTCTTTTCTCAACTTTTTTTGAGTTTTTTACCACTAGTTTTTAGAGTTTTCCAAAGGCTAAAAATTATGTTTTGAAATCCCAAAAATAGAGGGGGTTAGCCTCTTCTCCTTGTGCTTGTTTCCTAGCTTAATTGCTCTATGTTTTTAGCTTACTCTTTTAGTTGTTTTTCCTTTAATTCCAATACTGTTTTAGTGTAAGTTAGGACTGTTGTTAAGAGTTAGCTTCATTTATGCTTTGTATAGTATGCTTGTAGTGTAATGGTCCTCATAGGCTTAGTGGTTTAGGCCTTAACCACCAACCTATTTGAATTTATAGCCTTTATTTTTTGCTTTCTATACTTGTGTTCACCTCTAAGCATCCTTTAACCACTAACCTATTTTTTGCTTTCCTTTATTTTTTAGGCCTTACCTTTATTTTTTGATTCAAAATCAATTTTCCAAAAGATTTGTCGGATTTGGACTCTTGGGTGTTTATCTATTTCACATTGCACTTGTGAGATTAGATTCAGAATCACGGGAGTCCGAACTATAAGGCTAGTCGTATCCGAAAGGAGCACAAAAAGTTGAGCTACAGTTTCTGGCGACTTTACTGGGGACTTAGAGAACTTGACTTGAAATTTATGATGTGAAATTTTATCTACATTTATATATTCTTTGCATTGCATTTGCATTGGTGCGTGTAAGTCACTATATTTGCCATCTGCTATTCTTGGACGGTTTGCCAGAGGCTTGCCCAAAAGCTTGCCAAAAGGCTAATCGGTCGTGGGCTCTGCCATGTTGGGAACACAACCCTTGGATCTGGACTACCGTTATACCGTTTGATCCTCCTTTCACTTCTCAGTGTTAGGTAGGGATGTAAGAAAAACCGAAAAAACCGACCAAACCAATTGAATCGAACCAAATCGGCTATATTTGGTCTGTTTTTTAACAAGAATCGGTCTGTGCGGTTTTTTAATTTGATTTTTTTCGGTTTTCGGTTCGGTATCGGTTTAAGCACCTTGTGCACCGATCTAAACCGAAACCGACCGTTTCAACATATATTGTATTTATAATATATATATATATAATCTAATAATATAATGATATTAATAAATATAATTAACCTTATCATCTTTATAACCTAAGTTTGTAAACTCTTATTATATTAATTTTAACTCTAACTCATTATTCTTGAAACCTTAGTATTTTTAAACTTTTTTTTGTTTTTATTTTTGTTAATTTAGAAATTGAAATGTATTAAATGGATGTATTGGATATGTTTGAATGGTAGACAAATAACTAATTTAATATTTTTATAAAGATTAATGATTTTATTTAAAAGTGACTCAAGTTTGAAAAATCCTAAACCGATTAAATCACACCAAACCGAACCGTTTCAATCGGTTCGGGTCGGTGCGGTTTGATGGGAGAAGCGGTCTGTATCGGTGTTCAAAATAATAAAACCGACATTATCGGTTCGGTGTAATTTTTTACCTATATACCGACCGTACCGAACCGATTACATCCCTAGTGTTAGGTGTGAGGGGTATATTAGGTAGTCTTGCTGAGGTACCCTTTTTGACTATTTGGCCTAGTTGCATATAGAAAAGCCATAGAGACTGTTCCAAACTAGGATAGAGCGCTCACCTGAATGTAGGATTGTGTGAAACCGCTTGATTGAAGTAATGAAACCCTAGTTCATACCAAAACTAGGACAGGGCAATCTTACCCCCTCATAGGGGTGTTTTGGATCTCTTTACTTGGTATGTGCTTTACAGTGAAACTGTACAAAGAATGTTCATATCAGTGGTACAGTTGGTATCTGTTTTGGGGCAGAATTCAGCGGGGAGTACATTGACTCAGTTGTGATCATATCTGTTCTTGTGAAATTGGGCTGAGGTACTGTCTGTTTTCTCTTTTGCTAGGTAGTCCTGGAACCATAGCTTCAGAGGGCTCTAATATCCCCCAAGTACTCTGGACTAGTATCGATAGACTTTGTAAGGTCGAGGACCTAGTTCAGGGGCAGTTTGCTTCACTACCACCAGTTACAAGGCGAATGAGGATTAAACAGAATTCACCAGTCCAGTTCCTACAGCCGTTACCCCTCGGCTCACCTGTGTCCAGTCCAATTCAGGAACAATCATCTACTTCCAGTCCAGCATAAGACCAGTCACCTATTCCAATGGCACAGTATCCTCCAGCTAGTATGGAGGAACTGATACACCATCTGCAACAGACAGTCGAGACACTGCAGCATGACGCGGTCCGTCAAGCTGAGGTTACGGCCCGTCAGGCTGAGGTTATAACCAGGCTGCAACAATAGCAACCGCAGCCAGCAGCGACTTCTGCATCACATGTACCCATCGCAGTTATCCCTGTGCCCGGTGCCACTGCTAATACTGCCAATGTCCAAGAATGTCGGGCAATCCAATAGAGTCAATCCCAGCACAAGCTTCCAAAGCACAAGTTTATTAGACTAAGGCACCATTTGAATTCGAAGTCGATCCAATTGCGCTCAAAGTCAACAAGTTGGAGAAGCTGTTCAAAAGAGCACAAGGGGTTAACTCCATCTTGGACATAGAGGATGGATACACTGATTTTGCGGTTACATTGTCGGATCGGTTTAAGATGCCGCACATTGATCGTTTTGACAGCTCCGGGGATTCAATGGTCCACTTGCGATTGTTTTCTGATATCTTGCGGTCGATAGGCTTAACTAAACCATAGAAGCTATCTCTCTTTGGTTACACCATGTCGGGTATAGCAGCCATTTGGTATGTTAAGTTGGAAGATTCCATCAAACAGAATTGGGAAGATATGGCCGAAGCCTTCATTGCTCAGTACTCTTACAATACACAGATTGAGGTCACAACTCGTGATCTCGAGGCAACCCGTCAAGAGCCGAAGGAGGGTTTCTCTGATTTTGTGATTAGATGGAAGGCTAAAGCCTTGATGATGACCACGAGACCTTCTAAAAAGGATCAGATAAGAATGGTTGTTCAGAATCTACATGGCAAGTTGCTGCAGAAGATGATTGTTCTACCTCTATTTACCTTTACAAAGCTTCATGAAATGGGGGTTCAAATCGAGGATGCCATCAGACAAGAGATCATTGTGGAAGATAATAAGCCTTTGAAGAAGAATGTTGTTCGCAGTTCCAATGCTACTACCAGTGGTAGCTGTAGACACCCCATTTTTGACCGACCTTAAGACTCAGACGTCACCGATTGAGCGCTCGGTGATGTTGCATACTGTGCTCGTTCAGAAGTCTCAGAGTCGCGGCCGTGCGCCCCGCCTCCGGACTTCCGAACCTTCTTCTGTGCCTTGTCTCGGTTTGCGAACCAGACTCGGTTTTCTCTGTTTTCTTTCCTGAGGGAAGGGAGTGGTCCTGTAGACCATCTCTCGGTGGCCGTGCGCTACTTTTCGTGGCCGTAGGCCATTTTTCCCATTTTGGAGCCCGGTTCCCGGTTTTCGGAGCCGTTAGGCCGTGTGCCTCGGTTCGGGACCGCCCAACCATCTCCGATTTCTCCGGTTTTTGGCATGCATCTCATTTACTCCCATTTAAGGGACACTGGGGGCTCAGAAACCCACTTCGCAGCCGAACACCACTTCCGGTGCCCGGCAGCCCATTTTCGGGATCCCGAACCACGCGGTTTTGGCCCCGAGCATTCATTTTGCATCGATGTCTGTTCATTTTTGGCAGACACCTCTGTTTGGTCCTTCCGAGGGACACTGGGGTCTCTGAGACCCAGTTCGCAGCCGAACACCACTTCCGGTGCCCGGCAGCCCTTTTTCGGGATCCCGAACCGCGCGGTTTTGGCCCCGAGCATTCATTTTGCATCGATGTCTGTTCATTTTTGGCAGACACCTCTGTTTGGTCCTTCCGAGGGACACTGGGGTCTCTGAGACCCACTTCGCAGCCGAACACCACTTCCGGTGCCCGGCAGCCCATTTTCGGGATCCCGAACCGCGCGGTTTTGGCCCCGAGCATTCATTTTGCATCGATGTCTATTCATTTTTGGCAGACACTTCTGTTTGGTCCTTCTGAGGGACACTGGGGTCTCTGAGACCCACTTCGCAGCCGAACACCACTTCCGGTGCCCGGCAGCCCTTTTTCGGGATCCCGAACCGCGCGGTTTTGGCCCCGAGCATTCATTTTGCATCGATGTCTGTTCATTTTTGGCAGACACCTCTGTTTGGTCCTTCCAAGGGACACTGGGATCTCCGAGACCCACTTCGCAGCCGAACACCACTTCCGGTGCCCGGCAGCCCATTTTCGGGACCCCGCGCGGTTTTGGTCCCCGAGCTTTCGTTTTGCATCGGTTTTTGTTCAATTTTGGCAGGTACCTCTTTTTCATCATTCCGAGGAACACTGCGGTCTCAGATGCCCACTTCGTGGCCGAACAAAATATCTTTTTTGTTTGCCCTCAAAATATCTAGATATTTTGCCCTCAAAATATCTAGATATTTGAGGCAAGATATTTTCCATCTTTTTGGCCTTAAAACCAGCAACTTCCAGCTGGGGGAAGGGTGAGAGAAATCCTTTGAAGAGCTCCTCTTCCAATTCCTCCATTTCCATAGCAAAAAAGCTCCAAATTTCTTCAAGTCTTGCATTATTTCTTCACCAACACCAAGTCTCACCATCTCCACTACCATTCCAGCAGCAAGGAAGGGTTTTTCAGAGGTCAAGAAGCTACAAATTCAAGTCAAGAAGCAAAGAAAGAAAGGTCTTCAAGGGTAAGTCTCCAAATCCAACTTTTGTAGCATAATCTTGAGTCAAATTTTTACCCTATTTCCTTTTGTTTTTGGGGCTCCGACCCCTACTGGTTTTGTGCTTATTTTGAGCCCCTCTACAACATTGTAGAAGGGCTCAACCTCATTTGGCCATTCTATATACCACCTCTCTTGGAAATTCACTTTAGGCCCTAAATCTTGCTCATTTTGTAGCCTTTTGTGCTTATGGTTTTGGCTCTTGGTCAGAGCTAAGAGGGGTCTTATTTTGACCCCCTCTACATGTTTCATGAAGAAAATTTTGTCATTTGGTGTGTGCTTTGCATGTCTCTTGTTATAGCCTTTTTTTGAGCTCCATTTTGCATGGAATTGTTAGCATGATTTTATTCTGATTTTGGGGTTGCCATAAACTGAACATATGCTTATCTTTGGGCCCTCTTCAGTGTTGTAGAAGAAAATTTTTCTATTTGAATTTTCTATATACTACTTGCTTTGAAAATCCTCTCTTTTACCGTATTCTTGCGAGCTATTGTTGCCATATCTATGCTTGCATTTTGGCCATGTTTATTACTGAAAAAATGCCATATTTGGGACTGCCTTGCTACTGTTATTGCTTCCATGATCATATTTTGCATGTATAGCATGGCTATAGGCCATCTCGGGGCTTAATTTCACATTTTCGGGATGATTGCATGCTTCGGTTGTCATTTCGTATCATTTCGGGGCTATTTTACATCATTTGTGAGTGCTGAAATCTGATTTGCATGCTTGCATATCATTTCCCATGTCATTTCATGCCTTATTGCATTGCCTCGGTTTGCGTGCCCGTCGGGCACGAACTTCGAGGCACTCCGTTTTCGCCACCGGCATCTTATGTGAGCGCGGCTGAGGCCCTCTCATGTTAGTGTAAGCCCAATCTACATTTTTCATGCCTGTATGTCATCGCCTCGGTGTGCGTGCCTGTGGGCACACATCTCGAGGCACTTCGGTTTTATCCGATCCTTCATATCATCGCCTCGGTGTGCGTGCCTGTGGGCACACATTTTGAGGCACTTCGGTTTTATCCGATTTCTCATTTTCATCATCGCCTCGGTTTGCATGCCTGTGGGCGCGCGTTTCGAGGCACTTCGGTTGTATCCGATTTCCCATTTCATCATCGCCTCGGTTTGCGTGCCTGTGGGCGCGCGTTTCGAGGCACTTCGGTTGTATCCGATTTCCCATTTCATCATCGCCTCGGTTTGCGTGCCCGTGTGCACGCATTTCGAGGCACTTCGGTTTTATCCAATTTGCATTTTCATACCATCGCCTCGGTTTGCGTGCCCGTGTGCACGCATTTTGAGGCACTTCGGTTTTATCCGATTTGCATTTTCATATCATCGCCTCGGTTTGTGTGCCCGTGTGTACGTATTTCGAGACACTTCGGTTTTATCCGATTTGCACTTCACATCTCTGCCTCGGTTTGCGTGCCCGTGTGCACGCATTTCGAGGCACTCTGTTTTATCTGCTTGGCATTGCGTATGCCTCCGCCTCGGTTTGCGTGCCCGTGTGCACGCATTTCGAGACATTCTGTTTTATTCGATTGGCATTGCGTATGCCTCCGCCTCGGTTTGCGTGCCCGTGTGCACGCATTTCGAGACATTCTGTTTTATTCGATTGGCATTGCGGATGCCTCCGCCTCGGTTTGCGTGCCCGTGTGCACGCATTTCGAGACACTCTGTTTTATTCGATTTGTATTTCATCATCGTCTCAGTTTGCGTGCCCGTGAGCACGCACTTCGAGGCACCTCATTTTTATCATTCCGGCATCCCGTATGAGTGTGGCTGAGGCCTTCTCATGTTGGTGTAAGCCCATCATTGCATTTCGTGCCTTTATGTCATCACCTCGGTTCGCGTGCCAGTGGGCACGCATTTCGAGGCATCTCATTCTCATAGCATCGTGCATGCTAGGTTGTATGTTAGTTGCATTTCATGCATATCATGCATATTGCACGGGAAACGAGGCACATTTCGTACTCCGCGTACCGGAACATGTCTCAATTCCCCAGTCACCGACACTCCGGATTATCCATGATGGGGCTAGGTTTTGTTGTAGCATTCATTTGCATTCATCCTACATTGAATTGTGCAATTCGGTTCCTCGGCCATCATGCATCGGTATGCGTGATTGGTGGCACGAGGATCGAGGCATGCATATATTTGTGAAATACATTGCTATGCCCTTTCCTGCTCTCTGTTGCAGCAAAATCCAAACTCAACCACTTTTCGGAGTCCGGCGCGCATTTCGAGAAATATTGCAAACAGAGGCTAAATCGGGCATCTCAGTGGATTTCTGCGCAACACAGTCCAGCATACATTGTATCAGAAGCGAGGCAGCCCCTGGCTTGCATGCCAGTTTTACTGCTTTCCTAGTTTAATTTATTAATTAATTAGAAATCTGTACATTATTTTGGACTGTATATTTCGGACTGTATATTTATTCGGACCCTCTGCGCGAGGGCACAAATGTAATAAGTGTGCGTGTGTGTGTATATGTCTTCCAACCCCCATTTCTTTCTCCCTTTTATTTACCTGCTTACGATGGTTAGATATAGGGCATATTTCAATTAGCATAACGGTATGACAGCATGTTTGCATCATTCATCTGTTTTGCACGCACCGGGCTCGGCGCATCATACAAACTGCATTTGTATTTCAATTCCAAATTGAATACATGTTAGCTGTAGCATTTCACATGCCATCTTTAGAATAGCCGAGCCTGTTATAGTTGCATTTTGCATGTGTTGCATTAGGCATTTCAGCATATTTAGGATCATGCATGATTTCTAATAAGCTTCGGTTTTGGCTTGGAGTACTCGGTGAGTTTTATGCTTTAGCATACTTGCATGCGTGTGAGTGTTGCCGTGACAGCATGCTTGCCATGAGGCTATGTGCTTATATGATATAACTGCCTTGAATGCCTGTGGGTGGAGGTTGAGTTATCCGAATTGGGACAATTCATTGACTGTTTGTTTTAAGCCCACTAGATAGTGGCAACATCATGTTTTTCTAAGCCCACCCGAGGGTGGCAAATCCGCATTTTAGCCTACCTGCGGGTAGCACCATCACACAATTTTCAAACAAACAAACATGAAATGTTTTGTTCCAATTCAGACGGCCCAATCTATACTTGTTTGCTGCGAGCATCACATAGTAATCCTAGGCTAATAATCGGAATAAGAACTCACAAAGTTTTCAAAAACAGATATCATGGTTAGTAGAGGCCGGTCTTTGACCGGGCGAGCGGGGGTGCTCACGATGTGACCTTCCCCAATCGTACCCAAGTTCCCGAGCCAACTTTGGTGATGACGGACACGTGGCCTTTGGCACCGAGTTAGGGTTTCCTAAATTTCCCATTTAAAAAATATTTAGGTGGCGACTCTGTTATCTGGCAAAGCAGTCCATGTTTGGCACTTCTTTCAAAAAAATCGGTTTTTCTCAAAACGATTTGCCGGATTTGGACTCTTTGGTTCGAGATTTAGAACCGCAACAAAATCGAGTCCGAACTGTAGCGAGGTCCCTCGCGGGCTTGTTACAGTAGCATAGCTGTGAAATGCTTCGAAGTAAACACTGTCACTACTCCCATCAATAGCCAAAAACCAACTACTTCAACTTAGCCCCAAGCCCTAAATTTCCATCCTCTTTACATGAGTCTCTCTCAAGCCTTGAAAACGCTGCTAGAAAAAGGGCACCTAGAGCTCCTAGAACCCCGACCTCTTCCACCAAGACATGACCCTGTTAAATACTGTACTTATCATCAATAACACGGTCATGATACAAACCGCTGCATTCGCCTCCGTCATAAGATTCAGGATCTTATTAACGAAGAGGTCATAACTCCACCAAAAAGACCTCAGGATAACACTAACCCATTACCTTCACACCTCAACCTAATCCATACACTGCCATCCACCTACAACCCCAGCATATACATCACCCCAACCCATTTACCCAAGCCTGAGGTGTTCATTCCAAAAAGCACCAACTTGTGTATGATGGATGCACTTGAACCCCAATCATCTCAAACCCATGAACCAACTACTTCTGAACTGATGAGCATGATTGAAGATTTACAGAAAACAGTGGTAGATTTAGCCTTTGGGATTTTGGCTCCATCATCGACCACATCACATGCTAGAAATTTCATGCCAAAAGGCTCCCCAATCTTGGGGCGAGCTGCAATTGAAAAGGGCCAACCTAAAGCTATCTTGAGTCTGGGTGATCACATGGCAACAATGAATGGCCTCACTTCAATATAGCCACCCAATCTCTTGGCAAAACTGAAACAAGTGGCAAGAATAAGGTCGGAGCAAGCATTGATTCCTATGAACATCTTCAGTGGGCTATTGAGGCTTTGAAGGGCAAAGGGTTGAACAAGCAGCAAGTGCTTGCAGTTGTTGCAAAAACTATGGATGACACTTTCGTCGCTCAGGTTGGGAGCATTCTGAATCAAAGGAAAAGCCATGGAAAAAGATGTCGTACTAGAAACACCCCTTTCAGCTCCAATCCTACATCCGTTGGAGATCTCCAAACCCAGGCAACACTTGCCAAGCCTTCCATCAATCTTGTCAGGATTAGTAATCGCACCTTTAATCCCCTTTTCATGACCTTATCCAAAGCTCTCCAAATCCTTATAGGACAAGGCTATCTCAAATCCCTTGACTTTCGGCCTCTCCCTAATCCCCTTCCAGCCAAGTACTGCGCCTTCCATCAACAAACTGGCCATGACATTGACGGTTATTTTCTTCTTCACCATGAAGTTCAAGATCTGATTGACAAAAAGATCATCACTTCACCAGGTCCTACAAAGTCTATCGGCACTGGATTGATGAACTTGGGGGATAATGTGACTATGTGATCGGGTATGAACCATCTGCTGATGGCGCTTATTTTACTCTAGATGTAGTGGATGTCACACACTGTTTAGCACTTTGAAAATGTTGTTTATTGTACTTTCAGACTTGAGAATTGAGTCAGTCTTGTTGTATTATATTGAGTTAGTCTTGTTGTGTCGGAGGTTGGTGATTTCGGGGATGTTAACTCGGACATCACTTTTTTTGTTTTGTGTTTGTCTTTTATACTCTTTCTTTTGCGTTTGTTTCTACCATTGAGCCAGTTGAGCCAGAAGATCTAAATGAAATGGCAGTAATTTCCACGTACTTCTTTGTGCCTTTAAATCATTGCATTGACCCAAGGTTTTTCAAAACCGTTTCCAAAATTGTGATGAAAACAAAGAGGGAGGAGTTCCTCGGGATTTGTAAAAATTTGATCAACTGAGAGGAAGAAAGGCGTGCTAAGCCCTTAATGAATGAGATCATATCTGTTAATGTGAGTACTGAGAAGGATCCTGGTTTGGTTTAGATTAGTTCTGCATTGTCTTCAAAAGAGCACGAACGACTAGTCGCTTTATTAAAAGATTTCAAAAAATGTTTTGCGTGGTCTTATGAAGACATGCCTGGAATTGATCTTGAGATTGTACATCATAGGATCACTCTCGGCTTCAAGACTCGACCCTTTTACTTTCAAACTTTGATTCAGAATGTTCAACGATCAACCAAAATATGAGACTTGCATGGTCGAATTGGAAGCAACCCTTGAACTAGGGGCAAGAAGGTCAGATGTGCAAGAAGGTTAGATGCGATCGAATGAAGCTTACATAGCTAGATGAGAAGCAGCCTTCGAACTAGGGGCAAAAAATATCAGATATGATCGAAGATTCAAAAAACAGGTCATTTCTCAAGCCAATAGAGATTGGCAAGAAAGCCAAATCCTAGAATCTGAGAGAAGAAAATTTATTGCTGAAAGGACAATGGAGTTCCTATCCACAACACTAGGGGGCAAATTCAGACCTAATTGGATAAGCTCCTACATCATCAGTGAACAGTAGCCTTTCTCGTGGATCTAGATGGCTTAGAGATCTTATGGCCAATCAACATGGACAAGTTAAACTTTTCTATCCTTGAGAGGCTTGCTGGGCTAAAAACCTGGAAAGGCAACCCAGGTAAAAGTTAGAGCGAGAAAAAGAGAAAAGAGAAAAGAGAAAAAAAGAAATGAGATCAAAGAAAAAAGAAAAGAAAAGAAAAAGAAGAAGAAAGGAAAAAAAAAAAAAAAGAGAAAGAGAAAGAAAAATAGCTCGCAAGGTTGAAAACCCGAAAGGGCGGCCTTGGCAAAAGTTAGAGCGTAAAAGGAGAGTATTAATACTTGAGTGCACCTTAACCCCAAGAACTATGTACGACCTCATTTCCATCTTTGGTATACGTAGGCAACTTCATCCTAAAGTTCGGCCCCAACCATTTTCAACATGCTTGTCTCATCCATATTGGTTGGCTTATCTTTATTCAAACTCGGCTATCTTATCCATGTGCAAATTGGCTCATCTTCATGCTCATCTTCGTTCAAAATTGATTGTCCTATTCCGTTAGAAGATTCAGCTGCAAGATAAATCAAGTTCAGATCTAAGGTTGTGCATCTCAAGAGTTAATTTCTCGTTGGTCGGGTAGTGGCCATTTGCAAAATAGTTTTGAAGATTTTTAGTGAAGTTAAAAATTATTCTATTTTTCCAAAACTGGACCATTTCTTGGACCCAAAAAAGGAAAATTTTCAGTGCTCATAGCTTGACTTACATGATTTCAAAGCAGAAAGTCAAACAAGCATGTTAATCTAACTCTCATGTTGGTCAAAATTGTTTTAGCAGAAGCCAAAAACACAAAAAATGGTCAAAGTGATGAATTATGGGTACAGTCGAGTCAGGTTTTCTGTCTTTTTCCCTTTGTCAACGTACTCGCCAGAAAGAGCATAACTGAAGACAGCCACAGAGGCCAAAAGTTCTCTTATTCTCCAAGCAACGAGGTATCAAGCCAAGTGTGAAGCACGGACTAGAAATAAAGCTGGATATTCCACCCCCTCATCTGGACAGGTTTGCTCACGCTTGAACTGGCGTCTGAACCGGAACGAGAAGTACCAATTAATTATATACCTAGTTGGCGAGACATGTTGTAACTCATCTCGGCTAAGTTAAACCAGGGGCAACGCCAATCAATGTCAATTGCAGATCTGCTGTACATCCAGCCACACCACAACCCCGTTGTGGGAGAAACTCACTAGTTGTGAGCGACAAGAGCTCACAACTTTTAGCTTATCCATTTACCACACCTGGGGAGGGTGTAGACACCCCATTTTTGACTGTCCTCAAGACTTAGACGTCATCACTTGTGCATATGGTTATTGTAATTGCATGTGTTCGTTTTGAGTGCTCGAAGTCCTTGGCAGAGCACCCTGTCTTTTGAGCCTTTAAACCTTATCTGTTTTGTGCCTTGTTTTGGGCCAAAACCTTGTTTTTTTCTTGCCTGAAACTTTTAGTGACCTGTCGGCCACCACCATAGGCTGTCGGCCATAGATAATGGTTGCCGGCCAAGGGTGTGGCAGGTCAGCCATCAGTGGTGGCCGGTCGGCTGCCAGTGTTGGCCGACGGCCACCAATGTCTTTTTCCAAATATTTGTTGACAGTTGTGCCAGTTGTTAGCACAATGAGCTGCATCTCCCTACACATGTATGGTGGGATGTTTCTAAGCTCAAAGAGTGTTTTTCTATATATAGGGGGGTTCTTCCCCCATTTTGGGAGGTTAGCAATTTTGGAATAAAATTCTCTCTCTTTCTCTCTCTCTCTCTAGATTTCTCTCTCTCTCTTACAATTTTGTGCTTTGTAGCTAGTTTTCTCTACACTTTTACATACACTACCTTGATCAAAGTTACTTCTCTTTGAGCTGAGGTTCCTTGAGACTTTTTTTGAGCTCTAGCAAGTGGTTTTAGCTTGGATTTGTGCCTAGAGTTGCTCTTTGCTTCAAGAGGTAGTTTACTTGCTTTGTTCATTTGTTTAGTATACTAGTTTTCTCATCTTTTTAAATTGTTTTGGGGCTGTTTTGAACCATAAGAAGCTCTATTTCTGTGACTTAAAAGTGGTGGTTTGAGCCCTTTTTTAGTTAGGGGTGGTTCACCATTCTTGCTTCTTTGCTTGTATAGCTTTTGTGCTTTTCATTCATCACTTTCAAATCAATTTTTTTGGGCCTTTTAACCACTGAATTTCAAAGTATTTTCAGTGGCCAAAAACTTATTTTGAAGTCCAAAATTGGAGGGGTTAGCCTCCTCTCCTCATGTCTTGTTTGCATGCCTAGTCAGTTTCACATATTAGCATGTTTTTCTAGCCTAACTTAGCATGAGTCCAGCATGTTTTACACTCTATTTTGAACTGTTTTGGCTGTTTGGTGTTTTTTGAGTCTTGTTTTGCATGCCTCTAGTGTAATAGTTGGTGTTTTAAGGCTTTAAGCGTCATTGGTTTGAGTTGACTGCATGTTTTTAGTGCTTTTATCACTCAATTTCAGCACATACAATCTCTGCAACCTTCCTCATTTCTTCACTTTTTCATTTGTTTTGAGGGTTGTTTCAACCTTAGGGTTGTTTAAGCTTGAGGTTGAGACTCATGCTTAATGGTTTAATCCTCCTTTGAGGGTTCATTACCAACGACATGAAGCTTCTCTCATGCCTTAAACTACCCATTGGTTGACACTTCTTTCATTTAAAATGACACTCACCAATGGACTTAATTGATTAATGAATGGTTTGGTAATTAAAATAAGTAGACAAAATTGGCAGAGTTATTGTCATGACCTAAACCCATGGCAGAGTTAGGTTCATTACCTTTTATCCTGCCCATGGCAGAGTTAGTGTCACGACCCAAACCCACCCCTATAGGTTTAGCGCCGTAATCGGCCAGTAATCCTTGGATTACCAAAGGGCTCTTAACAGAATAACATATAGTTAGGGGCTGCGGAAGCAAATATACAAAATATACGTAGTCCATTGAGTTGTAAAAACATATATGGGACATATAATTTTTAAAAAAAAACTTTTATAACTTGTGAGTGACATCAAAAGATACAATATTTACACATCATGCCATGAACATATCATCCAAAAATCTTGCCCGAAATTCAAAAGAAACAAAGTCTACTACATTCACAAGAACAACCACTAAACTTGACTTAATCCGGAACCTCCTCGGGAGGCACAAAGGTTGGCTAACAAAAACTGAGATGCTAGGTCCTTAACTCTGAGCCTGGTCATGTGCCTGATCACCTACATACATAATATAAATAGTGAGTGGAAGCCTAGTGAATAATAACAGAGTAAAGGATTTAATGAATGAAGTCGATACCAAATTCAGAAATCATAATTCAGATTCATAAACAGATTCATGTTCATATCCTTGTTCAAATCATACACAGAAGTCAGAGTTCATGCTTAATTATACGTGGTACATCCATTAGCGCTAACAGAGCAGATACAAAACAGATGCAGAACATATGGTGGTTATGAGTAACCAGTTCCATAAAGGAACCTCTGGATCTGGGTAACAGACAGATATGTTGAGCTCCATGGTGGAGCCTTTGGTACGAGTAACAGATTGCAGACATATTAAGTTCCATAATGGAACCTCCAATACCGGGTAACAGCTAATAGATATCACATAATGCCAAGGATGCATCGAATACATTGCCAGAAATTGGACAACCATTCATTGTATAGAACATAGCATTTCAGAAAATATATCTTATTTTATCATACAGAAAGTAAATAAAGTTAAACATAGCTTTACTAAGTTATTACTTATAGTTGGCTTTGGGTACAGACAGATAGAGCTGGATATTCCACTCCCTCATCTGGATGGGTTTGCTCACGCTTGAACTGGCATCTGAACCCGAACGAGAAGTACCAATTAATTGTATACCTAGTTGGCGAGACATGTTGTAACTCATCTCGGCCAAGTTAAACTAGGGGCAACGCCAAGCCATGTCAATTGCAGATCTGCTGTACATCCAGCCACACCACAACCCCTTTGTGGGAGAAACTCACTAGTTGTGAGCGACAAGAGCTCACAGCTTTTAGCTTATCCATCAACCACACCTGGGGAGGGTGTAGACACCCCATTTTTGATTGTCCTCAAGACTTGGACGTCATCACTTGTGCATATGGTGATTGTAATTGCATGTGTTCGTTTTAACTGCTCAAAGTCCTTGGCGGAGCGCCCCGTCTTTTGAGCCTTTAAACCTTATCTGTTTTGTGTCTTGTTTTGGGCCAAAACCTTATTTTTTTCTTGCCTGGAACTTTTAATGACTTGTCAGCCACCACCATAGGTTGTCGGCCATGGATAATGGTTGTCGGCCAGGGGCGTGGCCGGTCAGGCACCAGTGGTGGCCGGTCGGCTGCCAATGGTGGCCGACGGCCACCAATGTCTTTCCAGATATTTGTTGACAGCTGTGCCAGCTGTTAGCACAATGAGCTGCATCTCCCTACACGTGTATGGTGGGATATTTCTAAGCTCAAAGAGTGTTTTTCTATATATAGAGGGGTTCCTCCCCCATTTTGGGAGGTTAGCAATTTTGGAACAAAATTCTCTCTCTCTAGATTTCTCTCTCTTTCTCTCTCTCTTACAATTTTGTGCTTTGTAGCTAGTTTTCTCTACACTTTTACATACACTACCTTGATCAAAGTTACTTCTCTTTGAGCTGAGGTTCCTTAAGACTTGTTTTGAGCTCTAGCAAGTGGTTTTAGCTTGGATTTGCGCCTAGAGTTGTTCTTTACTTCAAGAGGTAGTTTACTTACTTTATTCACTTATTTAGTATACTAGTTTTCTCATCTTTTTAAACTGTTTTGGGGCTGTTTTGAACCATAAGAAGCTCTATTTCTGTGACTTAAAAGTGGTGGTTTGAGCCCTTTTTTAGTTAGGGGTGGTTCACCCTTCTTACTTTTTTGTTTGTATAGCTTTTGTGCTTTTCATTTATCACTTTCAAATCAATTTTTTTGGGCCTTTTAACCACTGAATTTCAGAGTATTTTCAGTGGCCAAAAACTTATTTTGAAGTCTAAAATTGGAGGGGTTAGCCTCCCATCCTCATGTCTTGTTTGCATGCCTAGTTAACTTCACATATTAGCATGTTTTTCTAGCTTAACTTAGCTTGAGTCCAACATGTTTTAAACTCTATTTTGAACTGTTTTGCCACTGTTTTGGCTATTTAGTGCTTTTTGAGTCTTGTTTTGCATGCCTCTAGTGTAATAGTTGGTGTTTTAAGGCTTTAAGCGTCATTGGTTTAAGTTGATTGCATGTTTTTAATGCTTTTATCACTCAATTTCAGCACATACAATCTCTGCAACCTCCTTCATTTCTTCACTTTTTCATTTGTTTTGAGGGTTGTTTCAACCTTAGGGTTGTTTAAGCTTGAGGTTGAGGCTCATGCTTAATGGTTTAATCCTCCTTTGAGGGTTCATTACCAACGGCATGTAGCTTCTCTCATGCCTTAAACTACCCCTTGGTTGACACTTCTTTCACTTTAGAAGACACTCACCAATGGACTTAATTAATTAATGAATAGTTTGGTAATTAAAATGAGTAGACAAAATTGGCAAGTAAAAGTGTGCAAGATAAGCATTCTTTGTGTTGCATTGCTTGTGTTCAAATCGGACGTTAATTTGAACACAAGGAAAATGGAACATTTCATACTCAAAGTGATGAAATGTGCCATTTTCCTAGGTCACCATTACCCTTGATCATGCATGATAGGGTGATGGTCATTTTGGTCTTATTTGTGCATTTATTGAACTTGTACAAACTTGGTCCCTTAGCCATCATGCATGGAAATTGTTTGATTGATGGTTTGAGGGCCCATAGTTTCTCTCCTTTGAGCTTGTGTGATGATAAGTAGGGTAAATAGTACAAACAACCTGTGAGAATACACTGTTTTGCTCTCTGTTGCAGCATGGAAGTATGAACCAGCAGTGGCCGACAGCCACCATCAATAGCCGATCGGCTACCATTGGTAGCCAACCAGGCCCTTGTCCCTCTTGTCGGCCATCAGTGACTTTTGCACAATGTGATGGTAAGATGAAGCAGAGGTGTTCTGGAAGTTGGCAGAATTTTCAGTGATCCAATGTGCAAACAGAGGCTTGCAACAGCAAGGCAGTGGCTTTTCGGATGTAGAGTCGAGCATGCGTATGCATATCCATCACTTTCCAAGGCTAAGTAGTTGATTGCTTAGTTTACTTGTAGTTGACTTGTAATCCATTAATTAGTTAAGTTGTTAATTAGATGTGATGTAATTATTTAATTAGTTAGCTAGAATAGTTAATTAGTTTTCGGTTTGTAATAATTAGTTAGCTTAATTAGCGTAGCTAGTTGGTTAGCTTATTCATTTGGACCCTCCTTCGCGATGGCGTAATGTTGTAATAAGTGTGCGTGTGTGTGTGTATGTTTTTCAACCCCTCGTCTTTCTCCTTTTTATTTAATCGCTTTTGATGGTTAGATTAGGGACATGTTTCAATTAGCATATCGCATGTTTGCATTCATTCATTCGTATTGCATACACCGAGACTCGGCGCATCATTCAAACTGCATTGTTATTTCAATACTTATTTGAATACGTGTTTAATCGCATGTTGTTCAAATCGATCCATATGCCATATTAGTAGCCGAGCCTATTAATTGCATTCCTTGCATGCGTTGCATTAGACATCTTGTATAGTTAGGATCATGCATCTTTCTAACTAGTTTTTGTTTTGGCTCGGAGTACTAGGTAAGTTTTTATGCTTTAACATACTTGCATAAGTGTGAATGTTGTCATGATTAGCATTCTTGCCATGAGACTATATGCTTAAATGCTAAAACGACATGAATGCCTGTGGATGAAGGCTTGTTATTTGAATTAGAATTATTCAACGAATGTGCATTTTAAGCCCACTTTGTTGAGTGAAAATCATGTTTTAAGCCCACTATGTTTGATGGCAAATCCGCATCTTTAAGCCCACTTGAGGTGGCAAATTCAAACCATTTTCGCAAACAAACATGAGTTGAATTGTTTCAAATTGAGCAAACTAGTCTATACTTGCTTGTGCGCATCACATAGTAAAGCTAGTTTAATAATCAACAAGAACACACAATGTTTATAAAATATCATATTATGATTAGTTAAGGCCGATCTTTGATCGGGCGAGCGGGGGTGCTCAATTTATGACCTTTCCCCCTCGTATCCAAGTTCTTGAGCCGAGGCAACTTTGGTGATGATGGACACGTGGCCTTCGGCATGAGTCAGGGTTTCCTAAATTTCTCAAAAATAAAATATTTAGGTGGCGACTCTGTATCTGGCAAAACAGTCCAATTTTGACATTATTTGACTTAAAATCGATTTTTCAAAAGGTTTGTCAGATTTGGACTCTTTGGTGTTTATCAGTTTCACATTGCACTTGTGAGACTAGAATTAGAACCGCGGGAGTCCGAACTGTGAGGCCTTCTTTTCAAACCTTTCCCAAAGAGGGGGCGGAAAAAGGCGAGTTCATATAGGGTTAAAAAAATAAGAGAGATTAAAGAATAAAGAGATGTACACTAAGAGAAAAAGTGAGGAAAGGGCTTTTCATAGAAATAGAGATTTAGGGCCAAAGTGATGTGAGCATCATAAATAAGAAAGGGTAGGAAACAATACTTAGAGAAACAGGTTCCTCGTGAACCGAGAGGTCTCCCGCCGATGGAAAGCAAATATCCGAGTGTTGTGTTTGTTGTTTTTGTTTGTCTCGATTCTTGTTTTTCCTTTGTTGAGTCGTGGTGTACTGTGGTTAGTCATAGGCTCAATACCTGGTTAAGAACTCATTCTCAGTTTCAATTTCAAAAATAAATTATTTTGTGCTCAGAGTGTCATGTCATTCCCAACATGTCATGCAAAACAGAATTCCTTCTTTCATAAAACTACAGGGTCCAACCTTGATCAAAAGAGGAAGCAATAGAACAAGGACCTATCTGAAGCTACATAGGTTCCGGACTGCAAAGAAAAAGAAAAAGAGGAAAAATTGGAACATCTAAGTTTGTTTCAACTTTCGAAAATTCTGAGATTGCATTCCGGATGCACCTTCTCAGGCCTTGTCATTTCTCCGAAGTGTGAGTGTACCTCGACCTCAAGTTCAAGCCTGCTTCAAGTCAGAATGACGATCAAAGCGCTCTTCCTGAACACCATTCCCCACTAGATGTCTTGGTTGTGTTTCTAATGAGTTCCTAGGAGACCAACTGCAACGGTGGAAACTAGAGTTCAAATGGCGATGCCTAGAACATAAAGGTTTGGAATTTCCGAGACTAAAGTCTGGTTAAAATACCCAGGTATGTATCCTCGGCTTGAAATCTGTATGGCAGGCCCATAGATTGAGGTAGCGTGTATGTGCCTCAATTCTGGATACTGAACCAACCTAGTCTATCACCCCGTTAGAGAATAGGAAAAGTTGTGATTATGATTAGGGAAAAGCGACATCTGTGGCTTCTACATGTAGAGGTTACCCTTTGTTAGCGTTTGAGGGCCTTTGAACTATGAGTTGAAGGTAAGAGTTCGAAGAACAAAAGAGGGAGATCCCCGTTAGAGTAAAGCGGTTCATCGCTACTCGCCCCATAAGGTTCTTTCTAAAGAACCGCTTTGTTTGTTTATTTCTCTAAACATCATGCACTACATTGCTTGTCACACATATCATGTGCATCTATCGCATAAACTCATCATACTCTGTGCATCTATTACATCTTTTTAGGACCTCTTCTTACGATTTCAGCGTGGTTTGAGTGTTCCTTTCCTCATACGATTTCAGCGTGTTTGAAATTTATCTTAGGACGTGATGAACGCGACCCTGAGCAGTTTTCTCAGAACATCTTCTCACGATTTCAGTGTGGTTAGAGTGTTCATTTCCTCACACGATTTCAGTAAGTTTGGAATTTATCTTAGGATGCGTGAAACGTGACCTTGAGCAGTTTTTCTTTCCTCTTCCGACGATTTCAGCGTGGTTAGAGTATTCTTTTCCTCACACGATTTCAGCGTGTTTGGGATTTGTTCTTCTTGTTCTCACGATTTTAGCGTGGTTAGAGTGTTCTTTTCCTCACACGATTTCTGCGTGTTTAGGATTTGTTCTTCCTCTTCTCACGATTTTAGCATAGTTAGAGTGTTCCTTTCTTTACACGATTTCAGCGTGTTTTGGATTTATTCTTCCTCCTCTCACGATTCCAGTGTGGTTGGAGTATGTTACCCTATTCATCTACTATAATATCCATCACATCCACTGCATCATACCATTTTATTGCCTGCATCTTTTCCATGTTAAGCTTAGTCTGGCATGTGCCCATACCTTTCCCTCGTTGAAACATGGTTCTGTTATGTGTAAGTACCCATGCTATGCTGAGGCCAGTATTAAGGATGTCAATACCTTTTCTGTGTTAGACGTGGTCTGTTTGTGTCCATGCCTTTTCTAGATAAGATGTAGTTCGACCTTATTTGCTTCATCCATTGCATCCATTGCATCGTACTTTGTTTTGTTGCATTCAAGATTTAGGATCATTATTTTTTCCCAGTAGATCATTCTTCACTGGTATCATATCACCCAATTACTTGTACTTTTTTCGCGAAAAACATAGTTTTGCATGTGCTCGCACCCCTTTCATGTTGAAACATAGTTTGTTATGTGTAAGCATCTATGCTGCAACGAGGCCAGTATTGAGGATGTAAGCACTTATCCTGTGTTAGGCATCGTTTGGCTGTGCCCACTTCTTTTCTATATAAAACGTAGTTTGATTTTGCATCTCCGTCCCTTTATGGTATTTGTATGGTAAGCATTGCTTGTGGTTTGATTATATTATTGCATTGCACTGCATATCATTTGTATTATTGTATTACATTGTGTATCATTTTGTATTCTGCCCCTGAACTACGCTAGTTTGATTCCTTACAACGGGATACGTAGGCAACCCTCGGGTTCAACCAACTGTATTTACATTTTGTTTGTTTGCCCAAGTCTTACGGCCTTGCCAAAATGGGTCGTCTTCGGGCTTTGACATTCACTCAAGTCATTTCATGACACTGAGCTCTGTCAATGAGGGGCAACTGTAGACACCCTATTTTTGACCACCTTTAAGACTTGGGCGCCTCAGGTTTATCACTCGATGATGAAAAGACACGCTGTACAAACGTTCAATTTCTTCAGTAAGAATAGCTTCTAAATCCCAAGCTTACATCCTATTTTCGACCAAAACTATTTAAGACCTTAAAACCCTCTTTCCAAAATATTTTTTTCAAATGTTTCTAAGCATCTCTACAACCTCCCCCATTTCTTGGTTTTTCCTTTGCTTTGAGGGTGGTTTCAAACCGATTGTTTGTTTAAGTTTGAGATTGAGGTTGTGCTGCTTAATGGTTTAATCCCTTTGGGGGTTCATTACCAACGACATGACATCTCTCTCATGCCTAAAACAATATTTGGTTTGGTATTTCTCTCCATTAGTGGACTTAATGCTCATTTTTGGACTTAATTGACTAATGAATGGAAGGTAATTTAAAAGAGGCAAAAAATTTGGGGTTAAAATGGACCAAGATAATAAAATAATTTGGTATTCAATTGGATGTTAATTGAACACATGGAGACATGAGCCATTTCATACTTGTTAGTGATGAAATAATTCAAGTTTCCAAGGTCAACCACTTCCTTTGATCAATCCATGATAGAGAGGAGGTTTTGTTAGTCTTTCTTTACCATTTTTTGAAATTGTGTCCCTTGATTCATAAGTCATCATGCAATGCAATTGCATCGATTGATGGCTTGCGAATCGAGCCTATCTCTTCTTTAAGCTATTTGAGAATAAGGAGAGGCATGGTGGACAAACATCCCTTGAGAATGCTCTGTTTGTGTTCTGTTTGTTTTTTGCTGCACTAGAAAAGAACCAATATTAGTGGCCGGCAGGCCACTTTTACTAGACGGCAAGCCACTATTGGTGATCGGCTGGCCACTACTTCTGGGTTGTCGGCCACTTTTTCCAAGCAAGCAGTGTCCTTTTTCCAGTAGAGTAGAGCAGAGGCTGAGGTGGAAAAATAGAGCAATTTTTAACTATGCAACAGTGGCATTTCAGTAGCAAAACGAGGGCATTTTCAGGTGGAAATCCACATCCATGCATGAACTATCCCTTGATTCTTAGGATCCGTTGAAATGATGTTGTAATATTAGTATGTTGTACTTAGAGTGGCGAACTTATAACTAATTAGTTAATTTAGTTAGAATAGCTCATTAGTTTTGTGTTGTACTTAATTAATTAGTTAAAGTAGTTAGTTAATTTGTGGTGTTGTAATAATTAGCTAGTATAGTTAATTTATTTCATTTGGTTTGTAATAGTTAATTAATTAGGTAATTAATTAGCTAGGACATTCATTCAGACCCTCCTGCGCGAGGGCTAATATGTAATAATGTGTATGTCTTTCAATTCCACGTCTTTCTCCCTTTTATTTACTTGCTTATGATGGGTAGTTTAGAATATCATGTTTCATTTAGCATATTCCATGTTTGCATCCACTTGTCTTGCATGTATCAAGGCTTGGTTCATCATTCTAACAAAACATTGTCGTTTATTACTTCATTGAATATGTGTTTAAACCACATGCTATCAAATTGATTTACATGTCATAATTAGTAGCCAAGCCTATTAGTTACATATCGCATGTGTTGCATTAGTCATGTTGCATTAGTTAGGAGCACACATGTTTTCTAACTCTTTCGTTTCTTTTGGCTTGCCTTGGAGTGTTAGGTGAGCTTTTATTTACTTTAGCATATCGCATGCATGTGATTGTCGTTATGTTTAGCATGCTTACCATGAGACTAAGTGCTTAATTGATATACTTGCTTGAATGCCTGTGGATGATGGCTAATTGTTTGAATTGGAATGATTTGAGTAATGTAAATATGAGATCACTTTTTCAAATGATACATATTCAAACACTTTTCAAAACAAACATGAAATCAAAGTGTTCCAATTTTTACAAATTAGTCTATACTTGTGTGCAACACATAGTAATGTTAGCCTAATAACCGGAACAAGAGCATATAATGTAAATATGATTCATATCATGATTAGTAGAGGCCGATCTTTGATCGGGTAAGTAGGGTGCTTAATTCATGACATTCCCCTCTCGTACCTAAGTTCCCGAGCCGAGATAATCTTGGTGATGACGGACACGTGGCCTTTGGCACGAGTCATGGGTTTCCTAAATTTCTCAAAAATATTTAGATGGCGACTCAGTATCTGGCAAAGTAGTCCATTTTTGACATTTTGATTCAAAATCGATTTTCTAAAAATTTGTCAGATTTGGACTCTTTGGTGTTTATCTATTTCACATTGCACTTGTGAGATCAGATTCAGAATCACGGGAGTTCGAACTGTAGGGCTAGTCGTATCTGAAAGGAACATGAAAGGTCGAGCTACACATATATAATAATAGCATATATAATATGGATGCTAATATATGTGAGATGTGTTAAATTGGTTTTGGGATTTTGGATGAAGTTTGAGAGGTTAGGAGACTTGGTGTCATATTGTGCTGAAGAAGGGTTAGAATTCTTGGGGAAGGGAAGTTTCTGCTTTCTGATAGTTTCCTTGGAAATGAAAGGAACAAATATTGCCTTACTTCCAAGGTACTTTTATTTTCTTCACCTTTTCCTTTTGTTTTTTTTTCCTTCTTCTTTATGCATTTGTTTTGAGTAGGCTGTTTTATTTATTTTGTTATGACATTGATTTGCATTTCTGTTAATGATATATTGGAATCTTGGATTTGCAAACAGAAAAGAAAAGAAAGGAAAATGGAGTAAAAATAGTTAAGTTCCAGAGCTCGATTTGAACATGATGTTTGTTTACGATTTTTCAAAATTAATTCCACGCTTGCTTTTAAAAACGTGATCAAAGGCGGGAAAATTTGGGCTAACCGGTCGTTCGGTTGGTTGACCGGAATAGTGCAATTTTTTTTTTTGTTTTTTTTGACAATTGACACATGTTAATTTTTATACATTCAATGAAAAATATTTTCTGAATTTTTTAAAAAAATTTATGAGTTTTAATAGAATTTTGAATTGTTTGTTTGGTTACGAGCTGTAAGTTTTTGTATCAAGTATCATATGTCACATCAAAAATTTCTTACTCAATTCAAAACTCTTTTCAAAACTCATTCACTAATCAAATTTTTCACACTCAAATCATAATTTTAAAACTCACAAATTCAAAATATAACTCTATTCTCAAATCATATATAGAAAATTTTACCAAATATAACTTAAGTTTTCCAGCTTTTCTGGTTGGGTTAAGAAATCAAGAAGAAAATGAATGGACGGTAGTCAAAAACAAAGAGGCAACATTTTTTTTTAGGGTTTAATTACCCATAAAAAGATATATATGTATAAATAATTTCTTTTCCCTTGCATTGTCCTTTCCTTGGTAAATCCAAGATCAAAAATAGTCTTAAGAACGCTGCCCTCATTATTTCTAGTCTCCCCTCGTTAAAAGTGAGAAAAAAAATCTCATTTGATGGGTTGCCAATTGTAAATTTGGTTAATTGCTTAAAGAGAGGTTGACTGTCATATAGCGATGTGCAGCAAAGACAAATGACTACGCCATTAATTTTTTTTTTTTTTATCAGTAAAGAAAATTTTTATTTAACAGCATGAAATTAAAAGTACAGGAAGATGACATGCATTGAGAGAGATTCGGAAGTATAAAAAGTACAAATGACTACGCCATTAATTTAAGTTAATGGCATTACAAGATCATGTTGAAGTCGCTTATACAAATGTTCTAATATGGATATTTACCAAATAATATGGGTCTGGAAGTGCTTCTCCTAGATTTTCAAATTTGGACAATCCAAATCAAGCACAAAATGCATAGTGCGAACTAAGTAAAAGTGACCTTTCCAAAAGTTCGTTTACATCCATTGGAACAATTTAATAGCAATTGTTATTTACTCAAAAAGCCAATGAAACCATTTGACTATGTTTGTCTGCTTAATTTGTTTAATTATTATTTGAGTCCTATGAAGTTCTTATTCTTAAAAAAATTTATTTCCTAATTGTTTCAATTCATATTCCACTTGGTGTTGTTTTAGCCATCCCACTCTTCAACTATCCTGTCAATCTTGCTGTCTCAAAAATTGCTCCTGCACTAATTGCTGGAAACTCCCTCGTCCTCAAGCCTCCGACCCAGGTATCAAATATGACATCCTTTGAAAATGCTTTTTTTACCACTCTGTCTTCACTCTGTATAAAAATGGTTGTATGTGATAGCATGTTTCATATTTTTGTATATACTTACTTTGTTTATGGTTATTATGGCTATTAAACTTACTTTTGACTTATTAGATTTCCTTTCTCATTTAATTGATGTTTTGTATTGTCATTTTGTTTTTCTTTAATTAAAAGGATCTCTTTGTTTATGGTTGTTGTTTTTTTATCTCTTCATATATTTGTGCAGAAGAATTAATTAATTCTCTATATATATTAATTCATATCTATAGTTCATCGAAATAATAATTCAGAAAATGAGACTACAATAACATTAAAATGATCTTTATGAGATTATATGCAGAATATAATATATTTAAATTATTAATTTTAATTTTAGAATTGTTATAATTTGCGGAGTATAATATATTTAAATTATTAATTTTATAATTGTTATAATTTAAAACATCAATTTTATTGAATAAGTGTTAATGGTTAATTTTTTTTTTCTTTTCTTACATATTGCTTTTGCATGGGCTATTGTGGATATTTATTTTTGTGTACAAAGAGCATTTGTTCTGTATATGAAAGACATTTATTTTCGAACAATGCTTTGTTTCGAAAATCCAGTGTTTTTGTATGTAATATTTAATTTAGATGGATTATACTTGGTTCGTATGGATTTATATGATATTTGGAATATGATATTACAAGTTAAAGTTTTTGAATAGTTGATAATGAAATGGGTATTATTGATAATAGATTTAGATTATAATTGATAAATGTATTATTCGGTATACGTACAGGTTATAGGTTGCATTAATAATAGAATGCATATAATTTAGAAATTAATGAAAAATATTCAATTTGTGTATTTTAAAAAAATTAATAAATAGAGCTTGAGCTTTTGGCGACTAAACATTTAGTAGCCAAAAAATAAAAAAGGAACTTATTGGCGACTAAACAGTTAGTAGCCAAAGAAAAAAATGAAACTTTTTAGCGACTAAAACATTGGTAGTCAAAAAGAAGTGTCATGTTTTTAGCAACTAAAAAATTGGTAGCTAAAAAATTAAAGATGGAAAATATTTTCTTTTTGGTGACTAAATATTTTCTTTTGGGCGACTAAATTTTTAGTCGCCAAATGGTGACTTTCGACGACTAAAAAAAAATTAGTTGCCAATATATTTTCCGACAATCATCTAGTGACAAAGCTGACGACCAAAAAATTTAGTCGACAAAAATCTTTGGCGACTAAAAATTTAGTAGCCAAAAGTGTAATTTGTTGTAGTGGAATTGTATTATATAAAATAGAAAATAAATGAATAAAAATTAATATTAAGTATAATTCAATGTTTTAACTTTATTATAATGAAAAATAAATAACTAATATATATTATATACATATAAATATATTTAATAAATATAATTGGGACAGGGTTCCGGTGGAACGAGGCGGGGGAAGCAAAATCCGTCCCCACCCCACTTCTTAATCAGGGCAGGGAAAATTCGTGCGGACAAGGCAACGGATGTAAGTACGGAGGAGCAAGGCAGGGGAAAATGTAAGGGAAAGAAATACACGTTCTCGTATAATCCTGTTGACCAAGTCTGCGTTCCTCCGTACGACGTCGTTCAACTACCTGAAAATACACACGTGAGCTAGCCGGCGGGTGTGTGCCGGAAACCTCTCCGATGCCTAAGTCAGTAACCTTGACAAATAGACAAAAGCTCTGTGTATTCAGAAAACAAAGTTGTGTTACCTCTCCAAAGGTGATGTCTGTGAGCTTATATAGGTTTCGTGTGGCACAATTCTGGTAGGACTCTTATTCCTCCATGTGCAGAGTCCTTCTAGGATTACTCCTCCTTGCGCAGAGTCCTCCTTGGATTCATACTCCTGGAAGACAATGCTTATCCTCCAACACCCCCCTCACTGCTTAAACCAAGTGAGATGGTTCTTCTTATGGCTGGACTACTTCAGGACCGAAGTAACTATTAATTTGGCCCTCACTTTACTCTCCCTTACCTCGGCCTTCCCATACTAAGACCGAGCTATCCATAAGGGAGTTAAAGCCGAGCTATCTTTAGAACCACAGATTACTTCGGTTCTCACATGCTATAACCGAAGTAACTATCGAAGACCGAAACCTTCGTGTTACTTCACTCAACCGGAGTAGAACTAGTCCCTCGGAGACCGGGCTAACCACCACGGCTGTGTGACCGATCTATCTCCAAAGTTACTTCTCCAAACCGGAGTAACCTTCATGGCCTTTCTACTCGGCCCTTGTCATTTCGGCCCTAAGGCCCAATACCCAGCTCGGCCTACTTCGGTTATAAATTACCCTCTCATTATATACATATAAATATATTTAATAAATATAATTGGGACAGGGTTCCGGTGGAACGAGGCGGGGGAAGCAAAATCCGTCCCCACCCCACTTCTTAATCAGGGCAAGGAAAATTCGTGCGGACAAGGCAACGGATGTAAGTACGGAAGAGCAAGGCAGGGGAAAATGACGATCAAAAACCGCTGTCATTAGTCCGTTACCTTTGCCTTCACCAAGTCTATTCTACCTCACATAGGTAACACCACGGCTATCTTCCCACTATACAACCATTATCGTCACTACCATAACTCACACTCCACCACATCACCACCATCACAATGTGCCTGTTAGACCATCATTACATATATAAAAAAATATAAGAAAAAAACTAAAAAGTTGATAAATTTGAAACTTTTGTTTTTTTTTTTTTAATCAAATAACTTGATTAAATTTCAATAAATAGATTTTTTAATTTTAAATTTTAATTATTCAATTTTCAATACTCAAATTTTCACATTTTATATTTTAGTTTTATCAAATAGAATCCAAATCCCTTTTCCAGAATTTATTTGAAATAATTAAAATTGATATGATATGTTTGGATTTACTTTTATTAGCTACTCTCAAGGGGGCCACATAGGCACAGATGCATTACTTCTAAAGGATATCACTATATACAGTGAAGGATATTTACAAGAGGGGAGGGGCAATAATAGAAGTTAAAATTTTTGAAACAGAATTCATTTTAATAACACAATTATATATATATAGGGAGTTTTTTTGATAAATCATCTTTTTAAGAGTTTTATTTCATCCAATTCATATTCTTTTTTACTATTCCATTAGATCCTATTTGAGGTAAAAAGACCAAAACACCCTTAATCTCTCATGCCCTCTATTAATGTTGATTGTCATTATGTTTTGGTAGTTCCCATGTATGAGGATGTTGACTGTCATTATATTCATATTAATTTGAAATGAATTTTTGTCATTGTATTGTCAATTACATGATGTGAATAATCACATCATATAATTGAAATGAATATTCACATTAATTTGAAATAATTTTTTGTCATTATATTATCAATTACATTATATGAATATTCATACTAAAACATATGAATGTGAACATTCATATCACTATATTAGATGAGAGAGAATGTTCACATGTTGTAAACATTCACATCACTACATGTTGTGAATTATAGGGTTGTTTGGGATTAACTAAATAAGTGCACTTTTTGACTTTTTGGATAAAAAAGTAGAGAAAAAAAATATGGTTGTTTGGGATAACTTTTTACGAAGAAATGTGCATTAAAATATTGTCTAAAATAGCAAAATTACCATATTACCCCTAAATATATAAATGCGTATTGACATCCCTTGTACCATGAAGCCAGTACTATATGCTGCATACTTCATAACTGGACGGTGTCTCCAGCCCGAGCACAACATAGGACGGTGTTGTTCGGCTTGTGAGGGCCCACCATGGGTCCCGTTTTGATAATCGGAACCGTTCAATGTGTAGAACGCATTGAGTACTATATGTTTATAAAAAATCACGTAGATCGGATATCGATAGCTATCTAATCGGATTAGTTTTTTGTCAACCGTTAATTTGTTCAACATCTATTTTTTATACAAAACTGATTTGATCATATAGTTATTGATATCCGATCAACGTGATTTTTTGTAAACATATAGTACTCGACAACTTCTACACATTCAACGGTTCAGAATATCAAAACGGGGCCCATGATGGGCCCCCACTGGCCGAACAACACCGTCCTGTGTTGTACACCACCTATGTAATTTGTACTATCATTTGAGACTTTTTTTTTTTTTGAGCAGACATCACTTCAGACTGTACCATTGTCATATAACAGAAAGTTAGCTTTATTTTTTATTTTTTTTTGTGTAAATTTATTTTTTTTATATATTTTTTGTGAATAGTGATAACTTTTTGACTTTTTTAGTAATTTTTGACTTTTTTTTTCTTTTTCATAACATGCCAAACCAGTGTGTTGTCAATTAAAAATATAATGAACGTTATTTTTAATGTGTCGTCAATTAAAAATAAGAAGGTTCACATCACTACATTAGATGAGAGAAAAATTTTCGGAGAGGTGTTGTGAACATTCACATTAGATGAGAGAGAATATTCACATTATTTTTAATGTGTTGCCAATTAAAAATATATTCACATTATATAATAATATAAAACAATAACATCAATGTTATTTAATTTGTGTATGAAATTTCTTATGTCCTTTCCCTTCTCTCTCCTCCCTCCAACATAAATATCAATATTAAATATAAGGGTATAAGAGTCTAAGAAAATAGTGTAAATCAAGAAAAAAGACTTTATGAAATAAAAGTATAAATACATGGGACGGTTAAAAAATTCCTTCATGGATTTCTTGAGTTAGAACACTTCTAAATGAGATTTATCAATGAAAATCTCATATATATATATATATATTATTAAAAGTAATATTTTTATCATGTTTAGGTGGCTCATTATAAGAGTTTATTTTTTTTAAGAGTCACCTCAGCATGTATTTTCTTAATTACATGTAGAGTTCTACACAAACCCAAACCTAATTTAAATTATACTAACTTTACCTATTCTATATGGACTCTATTTGACAAATATTTCTTTTCCATATATTTTTCATGGCAAATTGAGATAATTCACAAACCTAATACCAATTTTACGTTTCACGCTTTTCTTCTTAATTCTTTCAAAGATATTAGGATTTTTTTTAATGCTAAATTGCTTCCCTTTTTTTTTTCTTCTTATTTTTCCATGCATTATTCTATACACAATATTGATTCTATGTTATTCTATATTATGAATTTGTTGTTTAAATTTTATAGTGATTCTATATATGAAATTATACTTTATTTCCTACATTATTTTATATAATCACAATTCAGATGAGGAAAAACCTTAACAATAATGATACTCTTGAGAAATTTCTAAAATTTGGATTTACTGCTTAAGTTATTTTTTCAATTGTTGAACGGTAAATTCTTTTATGTTTTAACATCATATACACTTTCACACTGAGATATATCAATCGTATGGATGTTTTCATTATTTTTTCTTTTTGGGTTTAGATATTGTTATGTAATTCTTTCTTAATTAGTCGTCGTTGAATTTTTTTTATATAATTGATATTTTAATTTAATTAAAAGTGTTTATTTTACAATCTTATAATTTAATATATATATATATATATATCATATAAAATCATTATATGATAATCCAACTACAAAATATTTATATTTAAATGTTTTAATAAATTTTATATAATTTTTATTTCTACATATTTTTATTTTCCAAATGAATATAAAAGAAAATTAAATAATTAGAATTACTTTTAATTTCATGTTACTAATTCTTTTTCTAATTTAACTATTATTTTTAATATCAAAATGAGTATTTATTTTACTATTTTATAATTTAATATATATCATACAAAATTATTATATGATAATTACACTTTTATAATATGATAGAACTAAAAATATCAAAATACACAAATAATTTAACTAAAATTAATATATATATATATAAGTATTCAAGTAACAATTTTATAGAAGGGGAATTTGGTTATAGCCCCCTCATTATCTAATTTCTCTTTCAAAAGGACAAGAATTATATAAGTACTTTCAAAACTCCTGATATTTTAAAACTTGTTTCTTTTACTATATTACCCTCATATCTATCAGCTCTCCTATTAAGACATTTTCACTATCTATCAGTCTCCAAAAATTTTACTCTGTATAAAAGTAAAATTTTACTCTGAATGAGAGTAAAATTTTACACTCTGAAACTAAAAGTAAAATTTTACTCTGTATAAAAGTAAAATTTTACTCTGAAAAATAAGTAAACTGTAAGACTCTGAAGCTAAAAGTAAAATTTTACTCTGGTTCTATCAAATGAAATTTGATGTTTACTCTGAAAAATCGATGGAACTTTGAGCTTTGAGCTTTGAATCAGGCCTATAATCCTTGAATCAATCAATGTTTATTTTGAAAAACATTGAATCATGCCTATAATCCTTGAATCAGGCCTATAATCTGAAAATTTTAGAGAAATCTCAATTTTTCATACCCCGATTCTTCAGATTTTACAGATTTTTCATATTTTTAAAACTTTGAGCTTTCAAAAATCTATATATTCAAATTCAAATATCAAAACACAAAACACACACATATATAGATATATATATATATATATATTCGAATTCAAATCTCAAAACACATATATATTCGAATTCAAATCTCAAAACACACAAACACACACATATATATAGATATATATATATATATATATATGTATCAGCGCGATTTGCAAGTTCTCCACAGCTCCGGCCATGGAGGAAGCTAGGATTAGAAGAGAGAGACGAGATAGAAGATGAACAGTTGAAGGAGAGTTGAAGGAGGAGAGTTGAGAAGATGCAGAGAGAGATCGTCGGAGCTTAGGAATGACACAGCTCCGGCCATGGAGGAAGCTAGGGTTAGAAGTGAGAGACGAGAGAGAAGATAAATTTTGTATCTGGATTGTGTATATGTGAGGGTATAATAGTCTGATAAAATATTTAAATAATAAATTTTGTCCTTTATGCAAGACTTTATAATTATGAGGGGGTTTAAAAAATATAATTTTTTTCTTAGTCCTTCTAACAATGAAAGAAAGATAAAGGAGGTTTATAGCCAAATTTCCTTTATAGAACGATAGCGTCAATATCATTAAAATAAATAATTAAAATCCTACTTTAATATTATTTTATAATACACATTGTACCATCAAATATTTTAAAAAAATAACACGTATACTGCATGAATCAATTGCTTATAATGCTATTATAATAATCATATTTATGTATCACAATTTGTTTGTTAAATTGTGTGTCATAGTAATGTTGATTATGCCATCGTTACTCAGAAAAAGGCTATCGTACATGCCTCTCAAAAAAAATATGTAGTATGTTCTTTTATAATCACATTATAAAAATGTGTAACATGAATCATAAAATAATATAATTTTTATCGTCACAAAAAAAAATATATATATATAATCTTTTACTTATTAAAAATAAAATAAAATAATAATAATAATAATAATAATAATAATAATAATAATAATAATAATAATATAATGTTAAAAAGTGATAACTAGGAGTTTTTACCACAATGATTTATTAACTCCGTTTGGCAAGGGAATGTGGCTAAAATTTTAGCCACAAAAGACAAAATAGGCTATTTTAGCCATAACAAACAAAACATCATATCCAACCCATAATCATTACTCTTCTCTCACAAAAAAAGCTAAAAAAATTAAAAAGTCAAAAAGTCCTTCCCAAACCAAGCTTTTTAGCCCAGGCTAAAATAGTCAAAAAAGTCAAAAAACCAACCTACTTCCCAAACGGAGGCTAACATTGTAAAAATTTGTAACTTTCTCCACAAATTTTTTTCACTTTCTTGTGATTGAGAGGTGTTCATATAAAAATTTGTTTAATTCATAGATTTATGTAGAGATTTGAAAATAGAAGGAAAAAAAAGAAAAAAAAAAGTAGGTAAAATATTAATAAAATATAACTAAGTCACTTATATTTCACACACCGTTTTTCTTTTTCTTTCCAAATTCCTTTTTGAATCCATGAACCAAACACAATCTTAGAGTAAATTACACTCACCTCTCTTGAGATTTAAAAAAAATACAGTTAGTCCTACAAGTTTGACATAATTACACTAATCTTTTTTTTAATAAGATTGAAGTGATTAAGACTAATGGAGATATTGAATAAATATTAAAATAAACATAGATAAATATACATTTATATAGAAAAGAGATGACAACATCATCTTTTTATCTATACGATTCACGAACTATTGATAAAAAATGACCTACGTATTATTTGAATTAAATCTTTAAGAGATACTTTGATAATTATATCAAAAATGTAAAACTAATTATATATATATATATATATTTTAATTTCAAGAATGGTACATATAATTTACCCTTTTCCTTATTACTAATTTAATAGTTTCACATTACATGAGCAATCTATGAATAAACTCGGTTAGATTATAACTCTGTACGTCAAAATATGCAAGAATTATTTTAAATGTATAGAATTTGTAATCCAATACATACAAATAAAATCAAAAAATTACAATTCAATGAAACAGACGTTAAGAAAACTTATATAAACATAGCGAGTGCACCTTGCCTTTTTGTATTACACACCTGTTTTACTAATTGTTAAAAATCCCATGTCTCGAATTAAAATTTCCTCAATAAAACCAAATAAAGGACAATGATGTGAGTGTCCATAGCGCAACACATGCACATGCCGAGGCACAGAACGTGGGAAAATTATTTGGTCGTGGTCTCAAGGCAAATACACGTGATGTAGTAACAAAATTTTGATCAGTTAAAATTAAGGTTATATCATACTTTCCTTTCTTGAAATTTAAATTTAATACATATTATTTATTGGCGTTTGAAAAATTATATCAACTCTTCTGTAATTATAATTATTTAGACGGAATGAATATATTGAATTTATGCGTTCTCTTTTTTTACTTTGCTTTACTTTTCTTATATTTTTTTCCTTTCCTTTGCTTTATTTTTTTTTAAAATATAATTTCTTCTATTTTTTTTTACTAAAAGTTGTAGCATTTTATGTAAGTAAGAAGATTTGTGAAATGTGACTATTAATTACAGGAATGAAAATAAAATTTTTAAAACATCAAGGGATAAAATATAATTAGACTAAACTTTAATAGTGTCAATATAATTTATCCGTAAAATAATAAAAACTTGATATTTTTTGTAATTTTAAAAAATAATTTAACAAGTATGATATAATGAATGATGCGAAACGTGGATAGAAGACCACCCCACTAACTTCTTTTTCATTGGGATTTGGGATCAACTTGAGCCTTACGAATTATTTTGGGAAGAAGAGCCTTTTAACTATTATTTTGAAAAAATGGTTAAAAATTAATTTTTTAGTTTTTTTTTTTTTTGAAAAAAAGTGTAAAAAATATGAGAGATTATGTGACAAAAAAATGAGTTAAAAACTAGAAGATGACTTTTAATTATTTTCTCAAAAATTTTAGTAGGTTAAAATTATTTTATATTTAGAAAGATAGTTGAATTTTTTTATAATTAGATGTGATATTTATGAGAGAAAAAGTGAAACAATTATAAATTTGATGTGATATTTTGTCTTATTAATTATTTTAATCTATTTTATCTTTTTATGAATTTTAACTCAAAAAATAAGGGGGGGAAAAAAAAAACCTTTGCCAAACTGTAGATAGGGGTGTGCGCGACGCGATGCGGCGTGGGCAGTTTGAGAGTAAAATTATAAATTGAATTGGACGGTTGGCGGATTGACAAATTACAATTTGGACGGTTTTTGAAGGATTGGCGGATTGAAGAATATTCTAACTAATTATCATATATTTGCATAATATATAACACTAATTTGTATAATATTTTTTAGATATATAGCACAAAGTAATTTTACATAATATGTTTCATATATATAACCACTAATTTGTAAAAAATTTCATATCTTAAATCTGTCTCACACTCATTTTTACATTGATATTTCATTGGAGGTTGAAAAATATATATGTATTAACTATAGCGGAGCGGAGCGGTTTGGTTGGCAGATTATAAATTTTAAAATTTAAACCGCTGTTAACGATTAGAGCGGTGCAGATCGATGTAGATCTGTGCGGTTTTAGCGAATTTGGCGATATTTTGCACAGCCCTAATTGTAGATAGGAGTGTAAAAATGACCCGCGACCCATGGGCGGCCCGAAGCCCGCCCGCGACTCGAGGTGGACTCGAGCCAATTATGCCCGAGCCCGAGCCAAGCCTAGGACCCTGGGCCTAGGCCATCATTTTGAAACCCAGTCTGTGGGCTTGGTCCGCCTGGGCCGACCCGTGACCCAACTCATCGGTTTCCACAAGGCTTGGCCCAAGGATTGACCCGCACCGAGGCCTAGTGTCATTTTTGGTGAAAAAAAAAAAAAATTTGGTGAAAAAAATATAAAAAATTATTCAAGCCCTGCTCAGGCCTAGGTCCATGCTTAGGTTCACCAGTCCGCCTAAGGCTCGAATACCCCATGGATCTAATTTTCTGACCTGCAGGCCCACCCGAATTTTGGCGAGAGTTCGCGAGGCTCAACATGGGCTGGCCCTAGCTCAGGCTCAGGTGACTGGACCAAATTTACACCCCTATCTGTAGAGTTTGCAACCTTTGAAAGGACAGGTGGTACTACATAATGTTTTGAGAAAAAATACACTGTATTAAGAATTGTAATTTCCAACATTTGAAGAGACAGGTGGTACTACCTAATGTTCTGAGGAAAAACACACTGTATTAAGAATTGCAATTTGCAACCTTTGAAAGGACAGGTGGTACTACCTAGTGTTCCGAGGAAAAACACACTGTATTAAGAATCGCATTTACTTTAAGGTCAAATTGAAAACATGGTTAAAAATTAAATTTTAACTTTTAATTTATTTTGAATTACATTATTTTTTTTTTATTTTTTTACACATTCTTTTAAAAATAAAATCAATTTTTTTTTTTTAAAAGTTAATTTTAAACCAATTTTTCAAAATAACCCTATTCCAAGACAAACCCAAAGGAAAGGAAAGTTTCACGTTTTTGTTTGGTTGCCAAAAAAACATTCTAGAAGGTGGAGAAAGGAATAGTGCTGCATTATGATGTGGGTTATAACAACTTCTTGCAATTTTATGTCTATACCTTAGTAATCTTGAAATTTTATTCAAATGTAATATGCCAATAATAGTGAATGTTATAAGATTTTAACAACAAAAATAACAAGATTCAGTTATGTGTCTTTACAATAAATACCAAAAAAGAAAAAACTTGAAACATAGAAAAAACTAGATGAAATTTAAGAGTTTTCATACATAAAAGATGGAGAAGGATTAAAATGATAAATACAATCAAATTGTTAAATTCGTGATAAGAATATGAGTGGTGATGTGCATATATAAAAAAAATTCATATGCAAAATTGATATTACCATATTATCCTTATGGTGTTATTTATCTCTATATACATATTTTATGTATGTATAGAGTTTTTTTAAATATATATATATAATACAAACACTATGGTTAGATTAATTTGGAAGGGGCTAAGTACAATAAATTTACATAAACACCATCTGATAGGATAGCTCAGTTTGTATTTTGGTGCGTAAGATTAATATGTTAAAATAACTTGGACTGTTAGATCATATTCACAACATAACATTGACACGATTAAAATAATACAAAATCTCACTCCTTAATTTTTTCACTCAAAAATGGTTTCTCTTTTTTGGCCTATTTTGGCAAGCTAGTTAAAAGTTAATTTTTTAGTTTTTTGGCTTTTTGGGATCACATCACCTTTTTATTTTTTTACACTTTTTTTCAAAAAAAAAAAAAAAGTCAACTTTTAACCAATTTTCCAAAACAATCCAACGACACATTGGTTCATCGATTTTCATCTCTCTTTGACTTCGTCTCTTTTATTTAAGCAATATATTGGGGGTATTTGTTACAACTTAAAAAATGTGATTGTAGTTTATTTTAATTTTAGAGTATACATCAGATTGTTTTAGTACAACTTCTAGTTATAATAGCTTATTAGGCAAAAATAAAAAGTTGATTATGTGGAAGCTCAAGGATATGTGTTTTTAACTTCTACTTTATGATAATCAACTTTTAACTTCTAATAAGTTGCACTAAATCATGGCCATGAATGGGGTTTACCACTGGGTTGCAAGTTAAGTTTGAGCAACTCTCAACACAATTCGATATCTCAATCTTTCAATTCAAAATCTCCCCCCCCCAAAAAAAAAAAAAAAACTTATTAACCATAGTTATAAAAAAGGGTTTTAAATTACACTATACATTGAATTTTGTAAATTTGACATAATTATGTTGTGCGCTTTTGAGATCTTAATTAATGTAAATACTTATCTCATTTCCATTAGTCATATATTAAGTATTTTAATCTTTTTATATTAAAAAAAAATTAATTTTTTTTAATTATTCATGTATTTTCATACTTCTGGTATGAATTTTAATCATTCTAATTTACAAATAATTTAGCATAATTATATTTATAAAATTTATTGTATATAAAAGAAAGATATATTTTTGTGGTTAAAATGTCATTTCTTGCACTTATGTAACCTGTGATGTTTTACTGTTCCATCTGAAAGATGCAATCTCAAAGGGTCTATTTGGTATCGTTTACGTTTTCAGTTTATATTTACAAAAATTTTATAAACTGGTTTTTGTTTATTTTTAGAAAACCATAAACTACAAACGCATTTGGTAATTGACAAAATCTTTAAAAAAATTTAAAAATATAAAAAAGAGTTGGAAATGGCAAGTGGTGGCAAGTAGCGGTGGAAGACGGTGGTAGAAAGTGGTGACGGTGGTTGGTGGGTAGCGGATGGTGGTGGGTGGTGGCGGGTGGGTGGTGGTGGGTGGGTGGGTGACAGTGGCGAGTGGTGGGTGGTAGCGAGTAGGTGGTGGTGGTGGTGGTGGCGGGTGGTGGTGGTAGGTGGGTGGCGGATGGCGGGTGAGTGGTGGTGGCGGGTAGGTGGTGGTAGGAGGTGGGTGGTGGTGGCGGATAGGTGGTGGTGGATGGGTGGGTGGATGACGGTGGCGGGTGGTAGCGAGTTGGTAGTGGCAGGTGGGTGGTGGTGGGTGGTGACGGGTCGTGATGGTGGGTAGGTGGGTGACGGTGGTGGGTAGTGGGTGGTAGTGAGTAGGTAGTGGTGATGGTGGTGGCGGGTGGTGGTAGCAAGTGGGTGGCGAATGACAGATAGGTGGCGGGTGGTAGTGATGGTGGGTGGGTGGGTGGCGGTGGCGGGTGGTAGTGGTGGGTGGCGGGTGGATGGCAGGTGGCTGGTGGGTGGTGAGTGGTGGTGGCGGGCGGTGGATGGTAGTGGCGGGTGGTGGCAGGTGGATGGCAGGTGAGTGGTGGCTGGTGGGTGGCAGGTGGGTGGTGGTGGCGGGTGACGGGTGGTGGTGGCAGGTGGGTGGTGAGTGGTGGTGGCAGGTGGTGGTGGCAGGTGGGTGGTAATGGCAGAAGATGGTGGTGGAAAATGGTGGCGAGTGGTGGCTAACGTTGGGTGGTAAAAAAAAAAACTCAAAACTCAAAACTCAAAACGGAAATACATTTTTTGAGTTTACATTTTTGGGCCAAATTTATAGACTGAGACCATTGATTTATAAATCAAAAATTTACCAAACAAGTTTTTATTTGAGTTTTAAAATTTTTGTAAATATAAATAGAAAACTGAAAACGTAAGTGTTACCAAACGGCACTAAAGCAATCGAAAAACATTAAAATACAAAAAAATAAGAATAAATTACATTGACATTTTTTGAGATTTAGAAAAGATATAATAAGTCTCATAATTTTAATATAATTATATTAATCTTTCTTTTAATAAGATTAAATAAATCAAAACTAAATTAGATGATGTAAAAATACAAAAATAAACAACATAAATTATACATTTTTGTTTAAAATATATGATAATATCATTTTTTTTCATTCATATAACAAATAAGTTATTGGTAAAAAAAGAAATTAATGTTATATGAATTAAAATATTAAAAAAATACTAAATAAAATTATGTTAAAATCATAGAATTTGATGTATTCTATTTAAACTTTAAAAGAGATCGTGTAATTTAAAAAAGGTAAATTATAAATACATCATCTGATATTTTATTAAAATACGAGAAATTCTATTTTCACACATCAAATTATCTCTGTGTACATCTTTTCTCAATCCACACATTTAGTAATTTGATTTTTACTCTTTTATCTCAGTCCACACACTTCACATTCCAAATATACCATCACCTTCTCTATGCACATCCTCTCTTATGATAGTTGATTTCCTGAATAGGCGTGATATTTCATATACGATATTATAATGAGTATGAACTGAAATGTCAAGTGAAATAAGGATTGTGATACTCAATGGGTTGATTGAGCTTAGTTCAAGATTTTTGATAATCCTAGCTTTGGTAACAGGAAGAGGTTTGAGTGCACCAGCACTTGAGTTGTGAGACCATTTATGCTGTGTTTGGTTGGGGGATTTGGGGAGGGATTTGGAAAGAGAAAGAGAAAAGGTGTGTGAAACTATGTGAAATGTAGGTATATTTTTTTCACAATTCACTTACCTTTTCCATTTTCCTTTCCAAATCTCTCCTCAAATCTCTCAACCAAACAAAGCATTAGAGAATAACATTGAGAACAAGAGAAATATTGAAAAAAGATATGACTGTGTGTGACCTAACCAAGGTTCGAACTCTTGATAGAGTTGAATACTGACATAAGATTAATACTTTGTTTAGTTTGATTGTATAGCAATAATTTATTACTTTAACAGATCCAGAGGTTTAGTTTTTGCTTGATTTAGCTGTTTAAAATGATCCAATCCTTTTGGATTCACTCTCGATATGCCTTGTAGTTTGTTCATACTTGTATATCAGATGTTGTTTTCTTCGGGAATCTTCACAACATTTTCATCATAGTAATCTCTTTGATTTAAGCATTGCATCATTTTTTTTTTTTTTGCTGCGTCTCGACAGTGATTCAACAGCAGCGAGTTATAATACAGAGCAACCATGGGGACAAGCTTGTAGGGATATTGCATGAAACAGGTTCTAAAGAACTTGTAATCTTGTGCCATGGACTTAGATCCTCAAAGGTTGGTAATTGTAATTGGAGTTATGTTTTGATTTGGCAGATAATATGAATAGCAACTGTTGGTGGTGTTGTTTTATTTTTATTTTTGATGATTGTCCTTTGTTATGATTTTCAAGATTGCATTCCTATGGTAATTCTTGTTGCTGTTCTAGGGAAAGCAGGAATTAGTGCCTTTCGCTTTGACTTTGCTGGCCAGTTGTTGGGAGTGAAATCTAGTAAAATTATGGAGAAATTGTGAGATGTGTGGGTGAGATGGTAATTTTGTTAAAGGATAAAATTGTGATTTTGAAAAAATTCATTAAGTGTGTGGAATAAGGAAACTTAGTATGTGGAAATAGAATTTCTCTTAAAATACGAATCGCCCTCTGTGATTTTGAAAATTACATTATATTCCCTGAGGTTTCTAGTTTTATAACAAATTGCCCTTTTATTAATAAATCATCAAGTCAATTAATAGTTTTTAATGATGCTAAAAATATATTTCAATTAATAATTTAGGTAATTTTATTATTTTATAGAAGAACAATTATGAATTTCATTTTTTTAGTTAATTATGTTAAATAAAAAATTCTAATGAGGGAATATTTGTAATTTTTTAAATTATAGGAGGCAATTTGTATTTTAAGTAAATCTCAGGAAGTATATTTGTAATTTATCCAAAAAAAAATTAATGATGTCCAAATAGTGAGAAATTTTTTTGTGCAGATAAGATGCCAAGTTGGCACTCATATGTGGTACTCCATAGTCAATCACAAGTCAACAACACATAAATGGTGTAAATAGAGGTGTACATCGTGTCGTGTTGAGTCGTGTTATCTTGAGTTTATGTTAGAATTATTTCAACACTAATCTGACTCGTTTATTATTTTATGTTATTGTGTCATGTCATTTTTTGGTCCATGTCCGATTCGTGTCTTGTTAACATGTCATGTTAAAAAATTTCACTATTAACTAAAAATGTCAAATGTATGAAAAAAAAATTGAAAATTTCTTCCCAAGATAAATTTAATGAAACTAATCTCTATTAATTGAAATTATTTATAAAAATATTTGATTTTAACTTAACTTGATTTTCTTAATTTATAAAAATTATATTTTATTATTACATGTTTTACTAAATTAACTCAAATAATAGACAAAAATACATTAAATTCAGTTAAAAGTAAAAACAAAACCTATAGTATTAACCTTAAAATTGTGTTTTACATACTTTTCAATAAATTGGATGTAATACGTAAGAGATTAAAAAATATCATAATACTCTTTAGTGGAAATAATATTAAAATGTGTAACTAATTTTTCATTATACGAGTTATCCGTGTCAATTTTGTGTTATATAGATTTGATATTAATCTGACCTGTTTAATATTCGTGTTATCAAGTTGTATCATATACGTATTCGTGTCAAGAAATGATCAATCTTAACTTGCTAATTTCATGTACAGTTCGAGTCGTATTATCGTGTCATGTCATAAATTCTCACACTTGTGTAAGACATCCCACTAATTTCGTGTACAATTCGAATCCTGTTGTCGTGTCTTATCGCAAATTTCTAGCCTCTTGTGTAAGATATTTGCCACATAAGAAAAACACCAATCAAACTTAACTGTTGTTTGGCAAGTGGGTTAGGTTTGGATTGGGACTAAAAAACACATAAAAAGGTAAAATAGGCTAAGTAGGTGTTTGGCATGCAACATCTCAAACCATCCCTAAATAAGTCAATAAAATAAAACGACCCCGCTACGTAGCTCGAAAATCTCTGACTCGAACTTGGCTCGACACCAAAACGATGTCGTTTTGGTGTCGATTTTTTTTTTTTTTTTTCCTGTGTTTCAGAAGCAGAGAAGGAAGGAAGGAAGGAAGGAAGAGGAGGGGGAGGAAGAGGAGGAGGGAGGTGGAAGGAGGACTGGAGGGGGCAAATCACAGGGGGAGGAGGAGGCGGTGGCGGGGCCGGAGGCGACGGCGGTGAGCTGCGGCGGGACTGCGACGGAGGAGGAAGTAGAGGCGGAGGCCGGGGCAGGGAGCTACGACGACGCCGGGGCGGGGAGCTGCGACGCCGGGGAGCTGCGACGACGCCGGGGCGGGGAGCTGCGACGCCGACCTCTCCTCTCTCTTTCTCCCTCTCTCCTCCTCTTCTCCTCTCTTCTCTTCGAGCCAGTTTTCGAGCCAAATGTGTCGAGCTCTCAAACATTTCCCAAAATAAAATGTTACATTCAAATTATAATCATTTTACTTTCTCTCTCATAAAAAAGTTAAAAATTTTTTTTAAACAAAACTAATTTAATTAAGTTAAATTAATTAAAAAGTCAAAAAATTAAGCTAAAAAAATTCTTCGAAACAAACCCTTAAAGTAACGGAGAAAAAACTTTACTTTCCCTCTCTCTTCATTAATTATGAGTCAACCTGTCTCACTTGTATTTTCATCAAGATTGACGTTTTTTTGTTTATTTGTCTACTCTTTCTATGTGCTAAAACTTTTTAATATTTCAAATACATTTTTGTTGAACAAAAATGGTTTAGAGTTTTAATGAAGGAGCTTTGGAGAGTTTAAATGGGAGTGGTCTTATGATGTTTTGGCATTATTTTTTTTTTCTTTTTTATTTTTGATTTGCCACATCCCCAAAGTTGAGTTTAGCTCTATAATTCTGAATCATTACTCTTTGTTGAATTTGACTAGCCAAGTAACTCAAAATAAATGTGGTTGGATTGAATTTTTCTAAATAATATAAACATATTCATTCCATCGGTTTAGTTTGATTTTCATGATTTTTTTTTAAAATTTAAAACTAATTTAAAAAAATCATAAATATTTATCATTTTCATATAATTTTAATTTTTTTTAAATGAAAAAAATCCTCTATCACTATTGTACGGGGAGCAAATATTCCGACGAGCTCGTACTCCTTTCTTCCAAGTTTCGTTTTTGTCCGATCACCTGAAAGCACAACGGTGGTGAGCTACCCGGCGGTGTGTGGCCAGAAAACCCTTCCGACGATCAAGTTAGCACACACCTTGGGATAGAGAGAGAGGGAAGAGAGTGTTTGAGTGTAGGAATGTCTTACAAAGTGTTCGTCCGCCCGCGCATAGAGGGCGCAAACATGCTTATATACCCTTTGCGCCCCAAATCTACTGTCAGTAATCTCTCGACACGTGGCTCTGCCATCCCATTCGTCAGCACAAATCTTGCTGAGCATCACCTAATCTCAACTGCCAGCCAACTCTGTTGGGAGCTCGGCAGCCGAGCAACGTCACCTCGGCTACCGACGGCCATTCTATGCTACATGCACAAGTGCTCCAAGCACCGAGCTCCTTTCCAGCTGTGCTCAGTTGCATTCCGGCGAAGCCGAGCTCGCAATCGGTCAACCTGGTCAACCTAAGGCCTTCCTGCCTGCTTTGGAGCATGAGGTCCTCAGCCGGGCTAACGGTGCGCGCCTTTGATCGGGTAGCGCAAGCTGCACGGTTGCCCCTACGGAGCCCCAAGTAGCTCGGACCATGACTTGGCAGCCTAACTCTGGGCGTATCCAAAGTCATCTCGGCCCAATGCTCCATTGGACTCCCAACCTGCTCGGCCATTACCTCGGCCCAACTCCAGATCATAAATCTCCCTCTCAACTATTTTAGTCCAAATGTATATTCAAAACAGAACCTAACTTTAATTGGTATATTTAGGGGTTGTTTGGAATGATCAAAATAAGTACATTTTTTATTTTTTTACGAAAAGATATGTAAAAAAATAAAGAAATGATGTGATAAAAAAAAATAAAAAAATAAATTATTTTTAAATTGCCAAACTTAATCTTATGACGTGGTTAATATGTGACCCGATTAATAAAGAAGTGTGTGGTTGAGTTGTGATTAGTAATGACTGCACGCATGGTACCTTCTTTTTTTTCAGTTTTTTGGGACCAGAAGCATGGTACATATCTCCATACAAAAATTTCTCGTAAGTACTACTCTACACATTTATCTCATGCACATGTAACATATGTACGCATTTTCAAGCGACAAGACCTCAGGAAAAAATTTATTTAATTATGAGTTTTGAATTTTTGATGTGACATATGAAATGAAAAAATTTGTTTGGTTATGAGTTTTAAAAAGAATTTTCAAAACTTAATCGACAAATTTATAACTTATAATCAAACACACAACTCAAAACTCTATTGAAAATGCTATTCAAAACTCATACCAAACTCTTTTTAAAATTCAATTCAAAAAAATAATGTCATTTTAGTCTAAAAAAATAATTTATATATTTAAAAAATATCAAAAATAAATATAATTTTTTTTTTCTAAATAATAGGTGGCGATTGACAATTGTAAAAAAAAAAAGTATTGTTCCGGTCAACTGGTCGGACGTTCGGAAAGACGTCCGGGAGGATGACCGGGTAGACTCAAAATTTAAAAAATTCTTTGCTCTCCAAACATAATCTAAAATGAATTTTGAAATGTGACATTAAAATTAATTTTTAAAAACTTAAACCAAACGAAATATTGAAATATGCACTGCTATCATATTTCTTTAGCTCTGCTAAATACATGTGTTTCTAGACATGGTTAGATAGCCTTGGTGTTTTTCTAGACATATAGTTAGACAGTGTCTCAAAAATATTTTGATAGATGAAAAGAGTAAAACCCATCATTTGATGTTGGGTGATGAATGAACGATAAGCCTTCATTGGGGAAGAGCTAATTTAAGGTTCGTTTGGCATGTGAGTTGATTTTTTAATTTTTTGATTATTTTACCTAAGTTCAAAAGTTTCGTTTGGAATGAACTTTTTGATTTTTTTAACTTTTGTGAGAAAAAAATAAAATAATTATGATTTGAATGTGACATTTTATCTTATTAGTTTTTTAGCCTATTTTGTCATTTTGTAACTATTTTAACCCAAGATTGGGAGGCCAAACGAAAGCTTAGCAAGATGTTTTGACTTTTTAATTAATTTGCATAGCTAAATTAGTTTTGCTTGAAATGAATTTTTAACTTTTTTATTTGGATGTAATATTTTATTTTATTGGTTAAATTAATCTATTTTTTTTTTTGGGGTACTAATTTAGCTATTTTAACCCTTTTCAAATAAGGTCTAAGTAATGGGTTGTTTGGAAAGGTAGGTTCAAGCTAAAATAGTTAATAAAGATGAAATAAAAATAATCAATAAAATAAAATTATATATTTAAACTGTAATCATTTTATTTTTTCTCTCCCAACCATCAAATTAACTATGAAAAAAAAATCAATTATCATTTTAAGCATAACTTTTTAGATAGGTTAAAATAGTCAAAAGTTAACTAGTAAAATAAAAAAAATGTTATAAGCTCCATATTTTTTATCAAATGAATAACTAAATGTCTCATATAGATATGGAGTGCACAAAATTGGGGGCCCATACCTATATGAGACATTGAGACATTTAATTATTTATTTAGTAGAAAATTTGATATTCCTAACATTACTTAATAAAATAATCTATTCTCAAATGGGTTAATATGATATGAAAAATGTTTCATACTATTAATTCAACACAACTAATACATTACTAATAATGTGGCACTATGTAGACCCCACCAATGATGTAATAATTTGATTTTTATTAATTTATTTATTTTTGTACTGCCAGCTCATGAACTGACATTAGTGTTACGAAAAATGCTTCGTACCACTAATTTAGTACCACTAATGCACCACTAATGATGTGGCATCATGTGGATCTCACCACTGATGTGATAATTTGGCCTTTGTTTTGTTTTATTTTTTTTTTCTTTACATTGCCACCTCATTAATGGTATTTTTAAAGCTTCAAATTTAGTGCTATAAATCACCACTCTTAGGGTTGGTTTGGGATGTTCTAAAAAAGTACACTTTTTGACTTATTGGCTTATATGGGTTGGATTTGATATGATGTGTTAGAAAGGTAATGTGATTTAAATAAGATAATATGACTTAAATAGGATAGTAACTTTTTGACTTTTTATATTAGTAGATGCCCCAACTGGACCTTAGTGTTACTATGTTAAAGTACAGAGATATGGGGTATGTTTGGTTTGTGTTTGAGAGATGTGTTTTAGAGATAAAAAGTACGAAAACATGTTTGGTTTGGTTTTTTGGGAAATTTGTTTTGGAAAATTGTTTTGAGAGAGAGTTTTGGAAAAAGTGATTGATTTGATGTGTATGTGAGAGAGAGTTGTTTGGAAAACTTGTTTGGTTTGTGTGTTTTGGGAAATTTTTTTAAAAAAATTTGTTTAGTAGAAAAAATTTCTGAAATTTGTTTATTGAGAAAATTTCTGAAATTTTTTCAGAAACACAAACCAAACCTACCCATGATATTTTGTGATCGTTGAAAATCTTGCCACGTGATGCGAAAACGACATTTTTTCCCATTACTACAGCTGTAACTTTTTACATTGAAAACGAGAATCTCAAATCATATCTTCTGCAAGGCACGTTAAAGTAGGTCCGTACACGTCAATTCACTTGTTTTGTTTTAGGAAAAATAATTTTTAAAAATGGTCAAAAAAATTATAAATATTAATAATTAAAAGAAAATATTGCACCCTCCGTCCCAAAATAATGGTTCCTTTTGGGGAATTCAACTTTTTTTAATAGTACAATTATTACATTTGAAAAAAATTGATTTTCCAAAACTATCCTTTTGATAGTACATTTTTTGGGAATATCAATGTCATAATTATACTTTTTATATTGTTTATTAATTTAAAAGAAGAGCAAAATATGAAATTTATATTATTTTTGTACTTGATTTTTGAAGAGGGACTAATATTTTGGGATAATAAAAAATAGAATAAGGGACTAATATTTTAGGACGGAGGGAGTATAATATACACCCACAAAATGTATCTATCATATACACTTTACAAGTTAAAATTAAAAAAAAATGAAATAATTTTATACTCTTTAAGTTATAACGAAAAAAAAATTATAACCAAACATTACATGAGATATAATAAAATGATATTATGAGTTATAATTAAAAAAAAAATTAGTCATAATTAAAGAGTAAAATAATATAATTATAAATACATATGATACATCCCTTTAAAGCGGTGTATATAGTAGAATTTCTCATAATTAAAAGAGAGAATTATATTTAAGTTGTTGTTAAGAAAAACAATTACAAAAAAGAGGTAAACTATATAAATATTAATAATTAAAGCCATAAATTTGCTCAAGGTTGGTTTGGGAAGTGTGTTGGCTTTTTGGCTTTTTTGGTTATTTTAGCCTGGGTTAAAAAGCTTGGTTTGGGAAGGACTTTTTGGCTTTTTGACTTTTTTGACTTTTTTTTATGAGAGAAGAGTATAATGATTATGGGTTGGATGTGATGTTTTGTTTGTTGTGACTAAAATAGCCTATTTTGTTCCCAAACGGACCCACTAATATGTAATAATTTTTCAAAAAACTTTTTGAATTGTAATATCTCCTAATTAAAATCATAAATTTTTCCACCATTTTATAAAAAAATTTCAAAACCTGCCTCGAATGGTAATTTCCTCTTTGTTTTAAAATTAATTATACTAACTTCTCTTATATTTTAAAAAAATGCAATAAGTCCCATAATTTTAATATAATTATATAAATTTTCTTTTAATTAATGTTAAAATGATTGAAAATTGATGCACAAAGACATCACAACAAATAAAGTTTGGGAACTAAACTTTTTTGTCACCAAAAGTGAAAATTTTATTATAAAAATATTTAGAAATTCATTCACGTCCTCACAAATATAGTCTAAAAAGTCTTTTTGAAAAGTCAAAAAAAAAAAAAAAAAATTAGCAAGATTTTTAAAAATATCACTAATAAATTTACAAATAATTTGGTCCCAAAAGATATATGACAATAATTTTAGTCAAAAAAATGTAGTAATTCATCACTAAATGTCTGATTTTATCGCGAAAAATACAATAATAACAAAAGTATTTTATCTCTAAAAAGTGATTTTGTCTCTAGGTTTTTGTCTTTGAAACCTTAATTTGTTGTAGTGGTAAACAACGTAAAATATGCATTTCAGTATAAAAATGTAATTTTTTTTCATCCCTACAAATAAGGAATTATTGATGAATTGTCATGTGAATTAAAATTTTAAGACAACCAAATATAATTATATCAAATTTGAGAAATTCAAGGTATTTTCTTCAAATCTAAAAGAATGTAAAGTGTAAAAGTATATCTTTTTATATTTTTTCCAAGTAAAATTTGAATGATGGTATTTTGGACGGTCAATAATAATGATAAATGTATTAAAAAAATAGGAAATGTGTAAATTATTTTTGGGGTAAATTACGCTCACTTTCTCTGAAATTTAGGGAACATATAATCAAACTCAAACTTTTATATAAAGGGGAGTTACCTGTAAGTCATAATATGTGGACTTATAATAAGTCCTATGAGAATTAACAATATTTTTTATCAAAAAATTATTAAAAAAACATTATTAATTGTAAATTTTCAACGACAGTTTGAAAATTTTCATAAAAATTGTGGGTATGTTTGGTTTGAGTTTGAGAAATGAGTTTTAGAAAAAAATTTCTCAAAATTTGTTTGGTTTGAATTTTTTCTCAAAAAATTTCCAAAATCACTTTCTCTCTCTTACACATCAATCAATCACTTTTTCTCTTTCCTCTTCATTCTCAATCACTTTTTCTCTCACACACATTACTCAATTATCCCAAAATATCAAATCATCCCAAACTCCCAAAAAAAATTTGTCTCTCAAAATATACAACCAAACAAACAAAAAAAATTTCTAAAACAACTCTCCCAAATTTTTTTCAAAAACAACTCTCCTAAAAACAAACCAAACAAGCCCTGTAACTACTTATAAGTTTTAGCAACAATTTAAAAAATTGTTACAAAAAAAGTTACTAATTTCTAACTTTCAGCGACAATTTGAAAAATTCTTCATAAAAAAATGTCACTAATTATAAGTTTTAACCATAATTTATAAAAATCGTGATAAAAAAATTCACTAATTGCCAATTTTTAACGACATATATAAAAAATCGTCATAAAAAAATTATTTTTAACGACGATTTTACTATACCTTATTTTTAATAGGACTTGATGAAAATTAAGTCTAACTATTAAGACCTATTGGTAGTTTATCCTTTATATTTATAATTACACTGACATCTTTTTTTTGTCAAGTTAAAGTAGTCGAAACTAATACTGATGGTAGGTACACACTAAAATAAATAAAGAAAAAAATATATTTTAATTAAAAAATATGATAATATTATTTTTTATTCATAAATAAATTATTGGTAAAAAATATATTTACCTGTTATGTGAATTAAAACTCATAAGTAACTATTATACTTATGTAAAAAATATGAGATTAATAATATTTATTTTAAATTTCAAGTGAGATCGAGTATGATTTATTATTATTTTTTAATTTGAAATTTTATATTATTTGATTTTTAACAAAAATTACGAAGAGTGTTTTGCAGAGCCTTTTGCAATGCAAACAGAGAAAAGTCATGCAAAGTGGCAGCCTTTGGGTACACATGATGTGATGAGATGATGGGTTGGCCAGAAAGATACTTTTATGGTACACAACTTGAAATGACACCAGGAAGTCGACTCGCGGGAGGCCAAGCCATTTAATGGAAAATAGAGTAAAGAGTGGTGATTCAGAGCATTAAATTTGAAGCTTTAAAAGTATCACTAATGAGGTAGTAATATAAAGAAAAAAAAAATAAAACAAAATAAATGTCAAATTATCACATCAGTGGTAGGGTCCACATGATGCCACATCATTAGTGGTGCATTAGTGGTGCTAAATTAGTAGTATGAAGCATTTTTTATAGAGTAAAATATAGTGGTACTTCTTATATTTTATTTTACAACAATGCTACAGACTACTAAATTCCTACCACTAACATCACCACTAATGATGTGGAAAGCAAAAAAAAAAAACAAAAAAAACAAAACTAAGACACAAAATACATGTGGCAGTGGGTGGGACCCACTGCCACATAATTAGAGCAACCACTAATTAGTGGTCTGCATCATTTTTCTTTATTTTATGTATTATTTTGATTCTTTTCCTTTTAATTGATTCATTATTAAGGCCTCGTTAGTGGCTGTTTTAGTTTAAAAGTCAAAAAATTATTAAAAAAATTAAAAAACCAACAACTTATATCAAAAAGTTAAAAATTTTATTTTCTCTCTATTTTTTGCACATATTTTCGTAAAAAGTTAAAAAGTCATCCTAAACATATTAATTTTTTTTACCTCATATTTTAGCAAAAAAGTTACTAAATAGCCTGTTCCCAAACGAGGCCTAAGTTTTGATTTTATGTTAGTTTGATTTAATTCATAATGTTAAAATGTTTAATAAAAAATTATTACTAAATTAATTGAGCCATGGTTTGGGAAGACTAATAAGTCCACACTTTTTATTTTTTTATCTTTTTTGAGTCACATCAATTAATATATTCTTTTAATTTTTTTACACATCTTTTTATAAAAAGTCAAAAAGTACACTTATTTAGAACATTTAAAAAAACCCTTTTAAATTAATCAAATTTATAATTTTATTCCTAAAAAATAAATCAACAAGTTTCACCTATAAAATTTTTTACTACATGATTACTTTAATATGGAGTGTTTTGAGAAGATAGTTAAAAGTCAACTTTTTAACTTTTTTAAATATTTTATATGAAAGGTGATGTGATTCAAAATAAAGGTTGGTTTGGAATGTTCTAAAAAAGTACATTTTTTGACTTATTAACTTATATGGGTTGGGTTTGGGTTAGGTTTGATGTGATGTGTTAGAGAGGTGATGTGATTTAAATAAGATGATGTGACTTAAATAGGATAGTGACTTTTTAACTTTTTGTATTATTTAAATTATGCCAAATTTGACCTAAATTAAAAATTGACTTTTAATTTTTTTAATGTGTTGTTAAAACACCCCTACATACATAAATAATACACATGATGTTCCGGAATTAAATTGTAATGAAAGGGGACATCCTATATAGTGGTCACATGGAGTGAAAAGTGTATTATTGGCCCATGAAACAAGTATCATAGAAGCACAACTCATCACTTCAACAGGGGCCACGGTCAGTGGCGGAGCCACATCTAGGCAAGGGGTCACGTGGCCCTTGGTTCTAGATTTATAAAAAAATTTATATATATAAATAAAATTGTTAAAAAAATAATATTTAGAATAAAATGTTAATAATATTTCTAAATTTATAAGAACAATAGTGATTGATTTTATTAAAAATGAAGGGATTACAGCAAATTATATTTTTATGTATGAAAATTTTGTAAAAAAATTTCAATATAAAGGTGATATCTATCATTACTGATATGTAAATATAATTAATCTCACTATATGTAAAAGTTACTAGAGTGTTAGTTATATTTACATATGAAGTTTACCTTTCATATATTGCTTTACTATTGGTTAGTAATATTATATGTCAATGATGACGTAATATCACTATTATATGAAATTTTTACTTAAATTTTGTAAAAATTTAATTTATCTTACTATTGTATAATTTATTTTAAGACTTAAATATATAACTTTTTTACATTGTCTATAATATACTAATTATATATAATACTTTTTTTTTATTTTACTCGAAATTAATTGTAAAAATTTATGTGAAATACTTTCATAATAATTTATTTAAGTTTTTGTACTTAATATTAATTCAAAAATTATTATTATCTTCTTATTGTTAGTTATGAAAAAAATTAAAATTGTAGTAATTAATAAGTACCCTTCTGATTTAGTTTTCTGTCTCTGCCACTGGCCACGGCCACTCATTATCTACACATTGTTCCGTCTGTGCTCAAAAGGTGTGTGCTATATGTATTTTATAATTATAAAAAAAAATGATATAATTTTATTCTTTCTAAATTATAACTAATTAAACATAAAAAAGTCATAACAAACACAAAAAAATCATAACCAAATATCTCAAAATAAAACTATAATTTAATTTTTTTTATTACAATTAAAAAAATGACATAATTAAAAATATATATAAATATGAGGTATATAATAAATTTTCCAGGAATAAAAACAACCTAGGATTATACTTGTGTACAATATTACTACTCCGTTGCAAAATATCAGTCATTTTAAAAGAATTTACTTAATTTTTTTTAGTAGTATAGTTATTAGCAATATAACAGTGAAAAGCCATGCGAAAGTACACCACGATGATGGACATGTAATTATTATTTTGTAAAATATTGTCAAATTCATTTAAATTGTATTGATTCACATTAATTTATACTGTTTTATTCGTTAATCACAGTTTATACTTTAAAATTTATAATCTACATTCAAAATCATTCCGCTCTGCTATAATTAATACATATATATTTTTAATCCTTGTTGGCTGTATAAATTGTATAAGCCAATCACAATTCAATACGTGGCATGAGAAAGGTAATTTGGGAAGATAATATAAATTGCCAACTATAGTCAGACACGTGTCGACCCATACTAGTAATAATGGGTCTGTGTAGCACTTGAATGATCGAGGGGAGCTGACTGTGAGAGAGCATGATCAGCGATCATGGAGGGATATTTCGATGGTTAGGAGCCCACTTCGACGGTTATCATTGAGAAGTATAAATAGCAGAGAAGGCTCCAGAACGGAAGATCTAGACTCAGATCAAAAAACTAGTTTTATCTACATTATTTTCCTTCCATTTTTTACAGTTCTTTATATTTCTGTACTTCAAATTTCTGTATTGCACTTCATTCATAGGAGTAGTTTTAAATAGCTTGTTGCTGTAAACCTCTACGAGGCTGGGTCAGATCATTGTAAGTTTTTCATTTTTATTTAATGAAATGCTACAATTATTCTTCACTTAATTGTTGTTTACTAAATTCTCCTAAACAAGCCACCAGTAAAAGTCCCCTTCATTGAGGCTGAAAGAACTAAAACACAATCGTCTGATAATTGGTTGGCAATTAATCTTCTGTAAGGACTGATTGATCTTTGTTGGCACGCTTAAAATTATAATATTAACTTTCGAAAGCTAAAAAGCCAACATATATTTTTGGCACGCCCGGTAGGACTAATTGAAATGGCTAGATGTAGGAGACAAGAAGAAAATGAACGCCTAGAAGAAGGTGTGAAAGGAGAGGTAGAGGTACCTGATCTAGAGGATAATGTGATAACACATCTTATGGAAGCACCTATCTCATCAGAACCTATGGTCGAACAGACCAGTAATGCAGAACATGCACCACGTGTCCAGAATAGTGAACGAGACCATGGAATTGGACCATCTACTGTTCCATCCGTCCAGCCAATGAATCCATGGGGAGGCCTAGTAGATACCATGGGACAATAGTTAATGAACACAATGGAAAGATGGACAATATCCTTTATGGATCGGATGAATACCCATCAACCAACTAACACAAGGCATATGGAAGAAATTTCAAACGTCCCTCAACAGAGATTGGCTAGAGATAAACAGCCTATGCAAAGTAATGGACATACTAATGGTCAAACTAGTAATCAAAATTATGAAAGACCATTACCTCAGTCTTGGTATGAGCCTCTTTCGAGGCCTATGGTAAATCAATGTGCCTCATTACTTAACGGTGAAGCCATGCAAATTGGTGGATCTGGGCCAACACAAGAAAATGGCATGAGAATATTTCCAAATCTCATGTTCGAAACCATACCTGGCACAAGGGGGTTCACTAATCCTTTGTTCGAATTTGCACCCGGGAGGTTGGAAGGGCTTCCTGTAGCTAGAAGAGAAACAACACTTGTTCCTCCTATTATAGCACTTTTCGCAGGTCCTTTTGCAGGACATGCTCAGAGAGGTCAACCCTCAACAGCAGCCAGTACCACAGGGACAACCAGTCCCAAATATGCCTTTCTACAGACCAAGAGGACCTCAGACACAAGGGTTTTCACAAAATCCCGTGTTTGTTCCTCTAGTGGTAGTCCAACAAGTACAAAATATGGTTCCTAGGGACCAAATTGCTGATATTGTTAGAGAAATGTGTGGACCTATGGCTCGGGGGGTTCAAACTCCTGTGTATAAGAAATCATACCCAGAATAGGTAGATAGGGTACATGAATACCCAAGAGAGTTTAGAATACCAGACTTTGCTCTTTTTTATGGGAATGGAAACCAGTCAACAGTAGAACACATTGCTAGGTTTGCTGCCCAATGTGGTGAATTTACCAATAATATGAAGTTAAGACTTTTTCCAAATTCTCTAACTGGGGCAGCTTTTATATGGTATATTAACCTTACATCTGGCTCTATCCAAACTTGACAACAAATGGAAGAGATATTTCATGCCCAATTATTCCAAATGGAGCTAGAAGTTTCTATGGCGGATTTAGCAAGGTTGAGTCAAAGGCCTGATGAGAAGGCTGTTTAATTTATTGCTAGATTCAAAAGAGCACGAAACAAATGTAGAGTCATTCTACTAGAGCCTGAATTTGTGAGATTGGCTTAAAATGGTTTAGAGTTTAGACTTCAAAAGAAGTTTGACTCAACTGAATTTCGAGACTTACTGGAATTAACCTATAAGGTGTCTAGATATGAATCATTACTTGAGGAAGAACAAGATCGAAGTAATGCATCATACAAGACTTATTATAGAGATCCTAATTATGAGATTGATGCAGCAGTGATCGTAGGGAAAGAGCCTATGATCTGTGAGGCGTTGATTCATAAAGACACCACAATAGATCAACAGTTTAAAAAGAAAGACCTTCATAGGAAATACTCTTTTGATTTAACAAAGGCAGATGACATTTTTGATTATTTGCTTGCAGCGAATTTCCTAAAGTTACCAAAAGGAGTTAAAATTCCTTCTCCAAAAGAACTTAAAGGAAAAATGTATTATAAATGGCACAATTCTTGGTCTCACTCAACTAAAAACTGTATTGTTTTTCGGGACAGGATCCAAGAATAGATTCGAAAAGGGAGTTTAAAATTCCCAGCCAAAACAGAGAAAGCTATGGGGATTGACACTAATCCATTCCCAGAAATTGGAGAAGTTACAGCCAATGTTATTGTGCTAGACTTCCAGAACTTATCCCTGAAGGAATTGGAAGATGTTAATATGCAGATGCATGTTGCCAGCCAAACTACTGTTAAGAAAGATACCAGGAGTTCACCAGCGAATGGGCAGGGCTTTGCAGACCAAATGAAGGATTCTAGTGAGGAGGCACTGAATGATAACTCTTTAAAGGCAGCTATCATGCAGAGGATGTGTCCCAGATGCAGGTTAAGTTACAAATGGTTGAAAGAGCTCCCAATTAATGGGAATCAGTACTACAAGGATGTGCAGAGGCGCCCTAAACCAACCAGTGCCTACAACAAAAGGCCATACCCAACTGGCCCCAGACAGCAGCCATTCTTGGCTGGACCAACAGCCACTAGAATGCATTCCAAGGACAAGAGACCTCTACATGAGTTCAGACCACCCAACTACTACAGGATGTAGGGCAATCATCCTGAGAGAAGGCTTGAAGTGGGCTTAAGTTATGGGATCAGAGCCAGAGATTGGCCTCTTAGACCAGCCTCACATAAGATGGAAAGTAGCCACCTTGATGGAAGGCCTGAATTTGGCTCAAGATAGGGGATCAGGGCCAAGCAGTGGCCTCTACAGACAGCTTCGAAGCTGGCTTCAAAGGCAAAAAAAGATAGTTCAACAACTGAGCTAGTGAGTTCATGGGTACCTAGGGTGCCAGATTGGTTTGTCATGCAGAACAAGCCTAAGGAAATGCCTACCCAGAGAAGTGTTGTTGGAGACTAGGGTAAGATGGTTAAACCTCCCTTGGTAGCTCCAAATAATTGGGTGTTACTGAAACATCAACAAACAAAGAAACCAAATATGATTCCAGTAATTTCTAAGTCCCAAAGGAAGAAGATCTAGCGAAGGTACACTCAGTACCAAAAGGATCTGAAGGAAAGCGGGGAGAGTTCTTCATTGGCCCAGCCAAAAGGCCAGACAGAGGAAAGAGAAAGTCCAAAATTAGTCCATAGTCCAAAATCGACTCCTCAGAGCAGAAGGAGTTTCAACAAAGAGCAGTTAGCTAAAGTTCACTCTGAACTGAAAGCCAAGAAGAGATCCAGCTTAGCAGGTCTTGAAAAGGCTTTGATGGAAAGCGACAGTGAGACAAAAGGAGAAGTTGATCTAGGCCAAAAAAAAGAGATGGTTTAGGAGGAGATGTTTGAAGTCTTCATGGCTGAACAGACATTTGTGGTCGAAAAACCAGCAGGAACAGACCAGTCGAAGGAAGTCAATAGTACTGAAGTGCCAGAATGCAGCATGGAAGATGCCTCTGAAGTAACTGAACAAGTTAGCCTGAAAAAGAAGCAAGTGCAGCCAGTAGTTCAATTTGACTCATTTCCTCCAATATCAGTGAATATGGTGCATATACTACCGCAGAGTTCCAGGCTGAAGATGGAAACCAAGAAGGTCGAGAGATTGACCCTACTCCAGTTTCTAGTGAAGATTCACAGGTTAGTATGGTTCAAGATGAATCCGAAGTGGCCACACCGATGGAAACTGAGGACGAGAGTGAGGAAGAAGTGAGTATTAATATCTCATATCCTTTTGAGTATCCTACAATATCCATGACACAGCATGTCAAGCTATTGTATATCAAGGCTTTTTTCGATGGAATACAGATGAATAGAGTATTGATGGATAATGGGCAACGGTGAACCTGCTTCCGAAATCTTCTTTGAAGAAACTAAGGAAAAGGAACCCCAGATTAATTCCAACCAGTACAACCATTGCTGGTTTTGCTGGAGATAAACAGATGGCTCAGGGTATTTTGCCCATCAACCTAAGTGTAGGAACCAGAGATTGCATGACGGCATTCTTTGTTATTGACAGCAATGCTAAGTATAATGCTTTACTTGGCAGGGATTGGATTCACACCAACAAATGTGTGCATTCTTCTCTACATCAGAAGATAATGATGGCCTTGTGCAATGGAGAGACGAGGACATCAATGCAGATCCTCAACCCTTTGTCGCTTGTGCTGACTTTGCAGAGACCAAGTTGTATACTGAAGGAGTGACACCACTCAGCATATTGAGAAAACCTGATGGTTCAGCCGAAATGACGGCTGATGAGGAAGTAGCACACCTAAAGCACTTGGTACAGGAGAGTGCTGATGAAGAATTCATCGTCAAAGATGATAATGATGCCTAGTTGTAGGCAAAAAGATGAAGCCTAAGAAGCCAGACCTTTGGCTTTAGTCAAGTTCACAGCATTGGACTTAAAATCAATAGTCCAAAAGGTTCAGGAACAAGAGAAGAAAGCCATGGTAGTTGGCTGTAAGCATAAACAACAACAGGTCAGACCTTTGACCTTTGATAAATACTGTGCATTGAACATCGAAACAAAAGTCCAGGAAATACAGGAGGAAGAAGCCTTATGGACAGACTTTGTCTATGAGGAGGAGGGCAAAGATGTTAAATCAAAGAAAATGGGAGCAGAACAAAGTAAAGAAATTGCTTCGAAGATAGAAGAAATAAAAAAAGAAGCATTAGTGAGTTCTCAGATACAAGATCCCTTGGAAGAGATTAATTTAAGGAAAGGTTCTACACAACAACCAACCTACATCAGTGCTTGGTTAAGTGCTCTTGACAGGGACCAGTTGTTGATGGTCTTAAAGAGATATAAAGATTGTTTTGCATGGTCTTATAATAAACTGTCAGGATTGGATAGGTCATTAGTGGAACATAGGCTCCCTATGAAGCCTAATTTCAAGCCATACAAGCAAAAACCAAGAAGGATGAGTCCTGAAGTGATTTAGAAGGTCAAGGAGGAAATTCTTAGGCTCCTTAAGGCAGGCTTTATTAGAACAGCCAGATATGTTGAATAGCTATCCAATATTGTGCCTGTAGTTAAAAAGAATGGTAAAATGAGGATATGCATCGATTTTAGAAACCTGAATTTAGCAACTCCAAAAGATAAGTACCCCATGCCCATAGTAGATTTATTGGTGGATAGTTCAGCAGGGCACAAGATTTTATCAATGATGGATGGGCATTCTAGTTATAACCAAATCTGCATTGCAGAAGAGGATATCCATAAGACAACATTCAGATGTCCTAGGAACATTTGCACCTTCGAATGGGTTAAAATGCCATTTGCCCTAAAGAATGCTGGGGCTACATATCAAAGGCGTATGAACACTATCTTTCATGATCTTATTGGAGGATATTTAGAGTGTTACATTGATGACATTGTAGTGAAGTCCCAATCCATGGAGGAACATTTGTTTCACTTAGAAGCAGCTTTCGAAAGAATGAGAAAGTTCAAGTTGAAGCTTAATCCTCTCAAATGTGCTTTTGGTGTATCAGCTGGAAACTTTTTGGGCTATTTAGTACACAAGAAGGGAATACAGATTGATCAAAATAAAGCCAAAGTCATCATTGAAGCCAAGCCTCCATCAAGTAAGAAAGAAGTACAAAAATTCCTTGGACAGGTTAATTTTCTTCGAAGATTTATTTCTAACACTGCAAGGAAAACTAAAGTATTTTCTTCCTTATTAAGGTTGAAAGATGAAGAGGAGTTTGTGTGGACGACAGAGCATCAAACTGATTTCGAAGGAATCAAAGCCTACTTGGTCAAGCCTCCAGTACTAATGCTACTAAAGAGTGATAAGCCCTTGAAGTTGTACATTGCTGCAGCAGAAGATTCATTGGGAGTTTTCTTAGCCCAAGACAATGAAGAAGGCAAAGAGCAAGCAGTTTATTACCTTAGTATGTTCTTAAGTTCTTGTGAATGTAAATATTCAACTGTAGAAAAACTATGCCTTGCATTGTATTTTGCTGCAATGAAACTAAGATACTATCTTTTGCCTACAACTGTCTTGGTAATTGCAACCACAGATTTGATTAAGTATATGTTATCTAGACCTATGTTGAGAAGAGGAATTGACAAATGGATACTAGCTTTATTAGAATTTCATCTAGAATATGTCCCCCAAAAAGCAGTAAAGGGATAAGTTTTAGCTAATTTCTTGGCAGATCATCCATGTCAGACAGAAAGCCAAGAGATAATGGATCTTGGTATGGTTAATATTGAGCCATGGCAAATGTGGTTCGATGGATCAAAAGCCAATGGTCTAACTGGAATTGGTGTGGTGATTAAGTCACCAAAGGGGGTAGAAACCACACATGGTTTCAGAGTTGATGAAATTACTTGTTTCAATAATCAAGCTGAATATGAAGCTTTAATAATGGGACTAGAAATATTTATTGGATTACAAGCCCATGCAGTTGATATATTTGGGGATTCTCAATTGGTGGTTAACCAAGTGAAAGGAATTTTCAAATGTCAAAGTGCAAGCATGTTGCCATACTATGTTGTTGCATTACATTTGCTTTCACAGTTTCAGATAGCAAATGTGACTTATATCCCAAGATTCATAAATAACAAAGCCAATGATGTGGCTCAGAAAGTTTCGAATTTCAGGAGAAGGGATGACACTCAAATGAACATAAGTCAAGCAACATATCAAAAAGTAATACCATCCTTAAATGAAAGGAATGTGGTGTTAGAGGTCAATCATAATAACTTACAGGACCAAGATTAGAGGTATCCAATAATGTAGTACCTAACTGGCCCATCTTTGAAAGCCAGCAGAAAAATCAAATTACAATCTATGCAATACATAGTGTATGGTAATGCTCTTTACAAAAGAGGAGCAGATGGGTTATTATTGGAATATTTAGGGCCAAAGGAGGCATTGATAACCATGGCTGAAGTTCATGAAGGCATCTGTGGTGCTCATCAGCCTGGTGTAAAGATGAGATGGCTACTTCGAAGACATTCCTACTATTGGCCAATCATCCTTAAAGATTGTATAGAGTATGCTAGAGGTTGCCAGGCATGCCAAAAGCATGGCACGATAAGACATGTACCAATAACTGATTTGCATGCAGTGGTGAAACCTTGGCCATTTAGAGAATGGGCTATGGATATGATAGGAAAAATACATCCACCCTCTTCGAAGCATCATTGTTTCATTTTAGTGGCCACAGATTACTTCACTAAGTGGGTCGAAGCTAAACCATATAAGGTTGTACACCAAACTGAAGTTATTGGATTCATTAAAGATCTGATTCACAGGTTTGGAATCCCACAGACCATAACTATGGATAATGGGACTGTGTTTGATGGGAAGATGGTAAAGTCTTTTGTGGCAGAGTTTGGAATTATCCTTGTTAATTCTACCCCCTATTATGCACAAGCAAATGGTCAGGCAAAATCATCCAACAAGTCTTTGAAAAAAGAAATACAGAGGGTTGTAGAGGACAATCCTAGAGATTGGCATAACTTACTGTTGGATGTATTATGGGCTTATAGGACTTCTCCAAAATCAAGTACAGGAGTTATTTCTTATGCCTTAGTGTATGGGCATGATGCAGTGTTACCTGTAGAAATTAACATCAAGTCTTTGAGGGTGAGATGCCAGGATCAGTTAGTTCCTGAGCAGCACCATCAGAGTATGTTCTTGGAATTAGAGAATGTGGATGAAGCTAGAATTTTGGCATTAAATAGCATTCTTTTCCAAAACAAGAAAGCAGCAAAAAACTATAATAAGAAAGTCAAGCACATTAGCTTTGATGAAGGTGATTTGGTATGGAAGACAATACTTTCAATAGGAATTAAAAGCCATAAGTTTGGCAAATGGTCACTTAATTGGGAAGGACCATATCAAGTTCATAGAGTTTTGCCTTGGGGAGCATATCATTTGAGAAATTTGAATGGGTATGTACACCCTAAGAAAATTAATGACAGATATTTGAAGCCTTATTATCCAACTGTATGGGAAACACAGGGAGTATAGTAAGTGTTAAACAAAAGAAGCATGAAAACACTCAAATAATAAATAAAGAATTCATTTCATAAGGAATTAAATACATGCAGCCATAGATTGCCCCAAAAGTCAGCACAATGTTTCATTTGTTCATTTACAATTGATTCTCTACTTTTAAGAGATGGGAACAACTAGATGGCTGTAGTCATCTCCTGCCTTCCATTAGCCAGTCCTTGGTTGGTGATTTGCAGCTTGGTGGCAATTCGATCCAAAGCCAGGTTAACTGCTGATAATTCTTCTTCTAATTGAGCTTTCTTCTCCAAAAGTTGGGCTCGAAATTGGGAGACAGAGGAATGTTGTTCTTTCAGTTCAGACACCTCAGCATGTGTATGGGAAACAAATTCTTGGTCTCTCAACAATTGCTCCTCTGCAGCTTTGGCACCATGCAGATGTTGATATAAAATTCAATAGTAGCCGTTGCCTGAGACAAGTGACTCGAAATGGTCATGTTGGATTGCTCAATGACCTTGTAGCGTTGGAGGAAACCATTCTTGATAATAGGTCTTTGCAAGGCTTCGAATGGGATCCTCGAGAACAATGTCAGCAACTCCAAACAGATGTCCAAATCCAGTAAAGGTGAGGAAGCCCAACTGATGGTTGAAGAGCTCTCAAAAATTTCCAAGAGAGAATCAGCTAGAACCAATGGCTCAGTTTCATTGTTGGCTGTTGGAATGGCTGAATCATGTCAAAAAGGCTAGCCAGTCTAGCTTTGAAAATGTCCATCTCTTCCATTGACATTGTTGGTACAAAAAGGGCTCTAGTAGAAGGAAGAGATGGCCGCATAGGGGTAGGAGAGGAGGATGAAGTGTCCCTAGCAGTTTCCATAGTCCTGGCCACCAGTAGGTCAAGAGAAGAAGGACTAGAGTTGGATAGGGATAGTGGACGAAGAATTGGTGAGCTACCAGTGTCTTCTCTGAGAGAATCAGCTATCACTGGAGATGAAGTAATAACTGGAATTTTCTCAGGAGGAGAAGGAGCAGCAAGGATGGTAGGGAGAATAAATTGAGCTAAGTTGAAGGAAAAAAGAGGAAGGTATGGAGTTAAGCCGAAGGATAAGGATATAGGAATGCTTTGCCTCAAAAAAGGTAAGAAAAGTGTAGAGCTAAGGAGTGGGAGTATTTGCCTGAATGGGCTCTACACTTTGAGGCACTTTAGTGCCAGTCTTCTTTTTCCTTCTTGAGGATGCTTCTGATGGTCTTTCAACTTCAGATGAAACTAAAGAAGTCCTTATTGAAGGAGAAGGTAGAGTAGTTGTTGCTGCAAAAGGAGAAATACAAAGCAATGTCAAGTTTCAGTATCAAAACTTTGAGAAAGGAAATTAGAGACACAAAAGGAAATTACTAGTTTCAGAAATGGTAGCAATGGTTGGAGAACTGCAAAGGGTGTAATGTTCGGCAGTTAGTTGTCTCATTGCAGTTTCTCTTTGGAGTGCATTAGCAGCAGCAGCTTCATCCCTAAGCATTTGTTGTTGTCTCCTCTTCTCATACCTCTGAAATACAATGATTTCTTTGAAGTGTTCTGTTTCCACTACTTTAGCAGATACTTCATGAATGGGGTCCCCAATGAAATCAGAGAGAGAGATCGTCATTTTCTTCTTTCTTTTAAATGGTGTCTCTTGCTCTTTTTTTGCTTCCTCTTTTTCCACGTGACTCTCAGGTACCTCTTCTTCAGGATCAAGCAAGAGCTTTCTTTTCTTTTGTTGTTGCTGCTTACTCTTGAGGAGATTTAAAGTTTGAGCTCTTTGAGGAGAGTCACCCTGTGAGGCATCTACACCACCTACACCAAAGAAGGAATTATAAGTAAAAAGCAAAAGTATCATAAAGAAGGAGAAAAGAAAAGAAACAGCAGTGCATACTTTTCTTCGAGGTAGCTCAAGTAACTCTAGGAAGAGGTGAGGTAGCAGGAGCAGACTTTGTAATAGTAGGGGTAAGAACTGGGGTAGCATGAGTAGTGGAGGAAGTAACAACTCCAGTCCCTTTGGACTTGGCTTGAGGTACATCTAGTGCCATTAGCAGATCTTGAGGAGAAATGGCCAAGTACACTTCCATATTGGCCATCTACCAATTCTGGTACCTCTTCAGTGTGTTACTTTGAGGAATGAATGGTAGGTATTCAAAATCAATCAAGTCTTGGATAAACTTGGAGGTTGCTTCTTCCAATCTGGATCTTGGAACTTTAAGTTCTCTGTTCGCGAGGTTTTGAATTGGACTGACTGCAGAGAGGGATAGGAATCCCTTGAGAGAGTCCAAATTGCCTAGCAAATTGGGCAGGGCAATAAGGCTTAGAGATACACTTATAAGCTTTGGGGTTCATAGTGCCAATGAATAGTTCCCTTGGGATCAAAATAAAAGCCCATATGTTTTTGTGCTGAGGCCTCGAGCAGGACCTATTGCTCAAAAAGGTTCTCAACCAGGCTGGACCAATATTGGTAGCTTCAAAGGGGCAGAAAAGGTGTGAGAAGAAGGGGAAGCTGGAACTTGGTGAAAGAAATAAAAGTAGAAGGCGAAGTTGGAAGGATAAAGTGAAACATTGGCTAACTTTATACCATAAGTGGTAGGATTTGGCGTCAAAAACTTTAAACATTTAGACTGCAAATCAGTGAAGTATGCAAAAAGCCAGAGTTGGAGTATCCAAAATGGGCCTCCTTGATTGGCATCATGGGTTTTTCACAAAAGAGGGAACAAGCTCTATAGACATGACCCAAAACATATGGAGCTAAAGCCACCCTTTTATGCAAAACAAAGGATTTGGCAAGAGGGACAAACTCAGGCATGATCCTTTGAGAAGAAGTACAAAAGAGGAATTTGCAAAGCCAATACAAAAAAAAAAAAGAAACGAATTCCTTATCAATCACAGGGCCTTCTCTTTGTTCTCAACCTTGACAAAATCACTATAGGATGAGTTCAGAGGTGGGAGAGGAAAAGGGGTTTTAAGGTCAAGGTAGTCTGGGCCAATGGAAGTACCAATAGGGGATAATCCTAATAGATGACAGATGTCAAGGACAGTGGGAGCCATCATCCCACATTTAAATTGGAAGAAATTGAAAGCAAAATTCCAAAAACAGAGAGCAATAAGTATTAAAAATAGGTCTTCCGAAATGGTGAACCTGGACAGTTGAAGGGCGTCGAAGAGGCAAAGCTCCTGAAGATTCAGTGTCCTAGTAGGGATAACTCGATCATACCATTCCTTCCACTCTGGTTTTACTGTGGGCCAACAGCGATGGGGTCGGTTCATTCTCCAGCTTCCCCAATCAAGACCGCCTTCATAAAGAAGGCAATGATCCTCCAGACGCGGATACAAAGCTAGGAGTTCAGTGGGGACCTCTTTAAAGATAGGCCCAAGCATATATTCTTGTTGTTCATGGTGATGGGGAATGAAAATATGCCCATCAATAGCACTCTTCTCGCCAGCTTTGTATTTCTCACACTCTTCAGCAATGATCCTTTTTAGGCTATGGATGGACTCATACGCTCCACGACTGGTATCTTCGAGGAACAAGAAGCCATTGTCAGAAGTTTTCAGAAGACGAAGTTAAGAAAGAGAGTAAAGGAGAGGAGAAATCAATGGAGACGAAGGGTTTGTGTGTTTGGGTGAGCAAGTAAATTAAAAGCATGAAAGGAAAGGGTTTTTAAACCTTTCTGTCTGAAGAATACCTAATCGTTTTAAAATGGGTAGAATTCATAAAGAAGTACCAAAGGTAAGGATGCGAAAAGTTTTTCTCAATATTGATAATTTGGGAGGGAAACGTATCTCAAACACTTACATTGGCTTCGAAATCAAATATTTGGCTTCGAAACCAAGCTTTGGCTCCAAAGTCAGGTGACAAACGTCCAGCTAGGGCTTCGAAAACAGGAAGTCGACTTCGAAGCACAGTTCATAGCTAAGAGTACAAGAATACTCAGGTGTCTATTTACTTCGAGAGGATTAAAGGCCTGTTTTTAGGTTTCTTGTTAAAAGTAAAACCCTTCGAAGAAAAATTTGAAATACTCTGCAGTGAGAATTTGTTTGTTCTAGACTTCGAAGTGACATAAAACCAATATTTGGTTAAGCAGTGAAGGACACAAAGGGACTTACTCTTTTAGAGTAAATAGTGCAATCCTTAAGGGAAGTTTCCATACTTCGAAAAGTGTAGACTATTTATTCGAAGCAAAAATAGTTGATTTGAAACTGTTTATTGTATTAACCATATGATTGGAATGAGAAGACCTAAGGCAAAGATTGTCAATTACACTTCATATGTTGGGGAAATTCAAATTAGGTTTCCAGTATTCCATTGGATATGTTCAAATCAGGTTTTGAATGACAAAACTGGTGAATTCGAAGCTCTGATTTTGTTTGTTTTGGACAAATAGAATAAAATCAGACCATGCCGAATAAAGAAAGGAAAACTTAGCTTTATTAAAATGAAAGTAATTACAACAGAAAGCCTTTTTGGCTACATATTCAATTTCATAAAAATAAGGAATAGAGAAAATGACAAGGTCATGGAATTTGTTCCAACTGTGGTCAATAAATTTCTGTTCCTTTTTTATTCTGGCTTCTATCCTCTCCAAGCTAGGCTGCTGAAGCTGATATGCTCTTATTTGATAAAAAAGTTGTTCGGTTTTTATTTCAAACTCTGTTTCCTTTAATTCTTGTTCCATCTCATTCATATCTAAGTCATCCTAGTATACGGAGTCTTTATTCTTGAAATCATTATATTCGTCGATAAGGTTCTCTGCTTCATATTGGGTGTGAATTTGACAGGCTGAGATTTTGTCCAAAGATTGAGTGGTAACCAAAGAAGTTTGGTGCCAATGAAGAAGCAGTGGGAGTTGATCCAAAAACATCTGAAGCTCTGCTTAGGCAATGGGGTTGAGGACATGACCCCGGGTCATAACGTCACAAGCCCATTGAAAGTTCTTAAGAGGAACATCACCCCCAAGAACATTGAAGGGCAAGTGAGAAAAAACCGCAAGTAGAAGCTGAGCTTAATATCGCTCAAATATAGTGGGGAGAGCTAGAGGTTCATAGGAAGGAAGAAACTGATTCTCAAAGAGAGTAAGTCTTAGTTCTTCCATCCAGTGAGGGTTTTGAGGAAGAGGAGGCGCAGGAGGATCCATCTCAAAAGTAGAAGGGAACTGGGGGTTGTTTACACATTCAAGCCAGTCAGAAGAGCAAAATTTTTCCCTCTGGGCTAAGAATGACGGGCTGTACCCTTGTGCTTCCTCTGGACGACGAGTGGCTTGCACTAACTTCGTAGGTATGGAGGATGTGTACCATGCTATAAGTAAGTTATCTTCTAAACTACGTTAGCGATCAATGGATACATACGGGTAAGCCACTGAGCTCCGAGCGAAAGGAGGGAAAGATAGAAGATCAATGAATTCGACGAATCGATGATTAATTCACTCTCTCAGCTTGGATTCCTCAGGTTTTGGCCAACTTCCTCAGCCAAAAGCCTTAGAAGAAGAAGAAAAAGAAGAAGCCGCAGTCTCATCCCACGTAGAAGGTTTTGGGTTAGAAGAAGAGCTTCCAATATCCATGTTTGCAAAGTTTTGGGCTATAGAATTATGAACAATAGGTTCGTAGTCTAAAGGTCGATAGTTTGCAAAAGCTTCCATGACTTGAATATATGGAGATGGATAGGTGTGGCTAATAAATGCATGAAAATTCTTTCGAGGGTGAACATCATTATCTAACAACTCCTCGTATGCTCGATTTATGTCAAAGAAGGCTTGTTTGGCCATGCGAGCTGTATCAGTCTTTTCTAATGCTCAGATAGTGGGAAATGTTCAAGGTGTAGAAAAGAATTTAATGCAGTCGGTTGCAGTTCTAAGAAGATGTGAAACCCATGCACGTCCTAGGACGTGGGAGAAGTGTTTTGATCCACTAATATCACCAAGTATTAGGTATATTAATGCGGGGGGTAATGTTGGCTGTATAAATTGTATAAGCTAATCACAATTCAATACGTGGCATAAGAAGAGCAATTTGGGAAGGTAATATAAATTGCCAACCATAGTGTCAACCCATACTAGTAATAATGGGTTTGCGTAGCACTGGAATGATCGAGGGACAAAAGGTGATGTGGCCTAACGGTTATTTACGAGGTTCAAATTCAAAATCAGGAGGGAAGCCTAACTGCAAACATGGCATAGTGGAGTCAACTGTGAGAGAGCATGATCAGCGATCATAGAGGGATATTTTGACGGTTATGAGCCCACTTCGACGGTTATCATTGAGAAGTATAAATAGCAGAGAAGGCCCCAGAAAGGAAGATCCAGACTCAGCTCAAAAAACCAGTTTTATCTACTTTATTTTCCTTCTATTTTTTACAGTTCTTTATATTTCTGTATTTCAAATTCCTGTATTGCACTTCATTCATAGGAGTAATTTCAAATAGCTTGTTGCTGTAAACCTCTACGAGGCTAGGTCAGATCATTGTAAGTTTTTCATTTTTATTTAATGAAATGCTGTAATTATTCTTCACTTAATTGTTGTTTACTAAATTCTCCTAAACAAGCCACCAGTAAAAGTCATCTTCATTGAGGTTGAAAGAACTAAAACACAATCGTCTGATAATTGGTTGGCAATTAATCTTCTTAAAATTACAATACTAACCTTCGAAAGCTAAAAAGCCAACAAACCCATAATGAAATATCAAAGTAAAAATGAGTGAAAAAGATTTAATATGTGAAATTTATTACAAATTAGTAATTATATATATATAAAATATTATGTAACACAAATTATTAGTTTGTGTTATATATATGAAAAATATTACGCAAATTAGTGTTATATATTATGCAAAGTCTTGAAAATTAGTGAGAATATTCTTCAATCTGCCCCAAACCACTCAAACTGTAATTTGCCAATTCGCCAAGCCGCTAATCAGCCATTTAGTTTATAATTTTATTCTTAAACTATCCGAACCGCACCGCGTATACCACTATATGTATCTATGAATAAAAACAACCTATGGTTATACTTGTATACAGTATTAATCCTTCCGTTCTAAAATATTGATCATTTTTAGAGAATTTAACTTTTTTGATAATAAAATTATTATATTTTAAAATATTAAAATTTTAAAATTATCCTTTGATTTAAAATTGATTTAAAATTAAAATAGAAACAAGACTATAAATTTAGAAGGACAAATTACACTTTTTACCCCTGCACTTTGTACCAAATCTCACATGAAATCGTAACAATCAACCCCATACACTTCTGATCAAATCCCACTTTGGTCCATATATATGAAATTGTGACAGTTAACTCTCTGCATTTATGAAATCATGACAATCAACTCCCTATACTTCTAGTCAAGTGTCAATGTCTCCATTTTATTATTTCATCATATAAGTCTTTAACAAAAATCAGAAATGTGACAAGCACGTATAAAATCATGGCAAAAGAGAAAAAATCACCCAAATTTTTTGTTTATACACATTTCATCCTAAAATTTACATCAAATTTTAATTGTATTTAACTAAAACAAAATGTAAATTGTAAACGATTAAGGAGATAAATTAGGATTTTGTAAAAATTAAAATAATGAAACTTTGTTTTTCACAATAACAGAGTCTTCGATTTCTCTGTTGCCTTTTATTATTATTATTATTATTATTATTATTATTATTATTATTATTATTATTATTATTATTATTATTATTATTATTTCAAAAGCTCTACATTTTTATGTCTTCGCCTAATTTTCAACATATGAACACACACACACACACACACACACACACACACACACACACACACATATATATATATATATATTACATAACTCTCACATACTTATCACGTGGGACAAAGTATATATTGATGGGAAATGAGAATAATTTTTCTCTCTTCCCCTCATTTTGTATTCATATGTTTGTTGCATGTCTAGATTCTATTAAAAACTTAGATAATGGAGTAACAGAAGGGACAAATTGACAATTGACCAGAAGTGTAGGGGGTTGACTATCACGATTTTATATGTAGGGACCAAAATGGGATTTGACTAAAAGTGTAGGGGCTGACTGTCACGATTTCATGTGTAATGACTAAAGTGAGATTTGGTGCAATGTGTAGAGGTACAAAGTGTAATTTACCCAATTTGGAATTATCTATACCTAGAATTTATCCAAAAACAAAAATCAATAGTTCAAATTCATTCTGACTCATGGACCCTACATTTCATAAATCTAATCTCTACCACACATACCCATTCCGGGTAAATTTTGGCACCGCCAAGTCTGGGACGGTAGCTTTTTTGTTAAAATAGTACAATTTTTTTTGGAATATCAATTGTCACAATTATACTAATGGATTTAAATTTTTTCTGGAGTATTTTTTTTATATTAATGTTAATGAATTTAAAATAAAGACAAAATAAGAAATTTATATAATTTTAGTAGTTGACTTTTGAAAATGGATTAATATTTGAGTAAACTACCAATAGATTCTAATAGTTTGACTTAATTCCTATTAAGTCCTATTGAAAATAAGTCATAATAAAATTGTTGTTAAAAATAATTTTTGTGAAATTTTTTTACATATGTCGATAAAAATTGACAATTACTAACTTTTTTTTGTCACAATTTTTATAAATTGTCGCTAAAATTTACAATTAGTGACGCTTTCTGTGTCAATTTTTAAATTGTCACTGAAAGTTGAAAATTAGTTACTTTTTTTGTGACGATTTTTTTTAAACTGTCACTAAAACTTATAATTAGTGACATTTTTTGTGATAATTTTCAAACTGTCGTTGAAAATTAACAATTATTGACTTTTTTTAATAATGCTTAATGAAAAACACCATAATTATCATGGGACCTATTGAACAATAACTCCACCTGTTAAGACCTACAGGTAAGTCCTTCAGTTGGCTGTATAATTTGTAAAAGCTAATCAAAGAGTGACTCGTGGCACCTAAAGGGCAATGAGGGAAATTAATGCAAGTCTCCAGTCAAAGGTGGATACATAGCAGTTCATATTGGTAGTATCGGATCTGCGTAGCACTGGAACAGTCGAGAGATACAAGATGATGTGGCCTAACGGTTACTCATAAATTTAAATTCAAAATCAAGAGGGAAGCCTATTTGCAAGAGTGGCGTAGTGAGACTGACTGTGAGAGAACATGTTCAGCAATCATGGGAGGACTATTCGACGGTTGGAAGCCCTCTTCGACGGTTATCATTGAAGAGTATAAATAGCAGAGAAGGCCCCAGAATGAAAGACCCAGATTCAGATCCAGAAACCAGTTTATTTACTTCATTTTCTTTCTAGTTTTACATCTACAGTCCTCCTGTTGGCTATATAATTTGTAAAAGCTAATCAAAGAGTGACATGTGGCACCTAAATGGCAATAGGGTAAATTAATGCAAGTCTCCAGTCAAAGACGGACACATGGCAGTTCATATTGGTAGTATCAGATCTGCGTAGCATTGGAATAGTCAAGAGATACAAGATGATGTGGCCTAACGGTTACTCATAAATTTAAATTCAAAATCAGGAGGGAAGCCTATTTGCAAGAGTGGCGTAGTGAGACTGACTGTGAGAGAACATGTTCAGCAATCATGGGAGGACTATTCGACGGTTGGAAGCCCACTTTGATGGTTATCATTGAAGAGTATAAATAGCAGAGAAGGCCTCAGAATGAAAGACCCAGATTCAGAAACCAGTTTATTTACTTCATTTTCTTTCTAGTTTTACATTTCCAGTTCTTTATATTTTCAGCACTTCAATTCCTGTACTGCACGTCATTTCCTAGGAGTAATTTTTTAGTAGTTTGTTGCTGTGAACCTCGTCGAGGCTGGGTCATTGTAGCTTCATTGTAAGTTTTCATTTGCTTAATGAAATTCGATTTCTGAATTATATTTACTTGTTACTATTCATAATTTTCTCCTAAACAAGCTACCAGTAAAAGTCCTTTTCATTGAGGCTGAAGGAACTTCAACACAATCGTTTGATAATTGGTTGGCAATTATAAATTCTATAAGGACTAATTAATCCTTGCTGGCACGCTTAAATTTATATTATTAACCTTCAAAAGCTAAAAAAGCCAACATATATTTTTGGCACGCCTAGTGGGACTATTAAAAATGGCTAGACGTAGAGCAAGAAGAGAAAATGAACGCCTGGAAGAGGGTGTGGAAGGAGAGGTAGAAATACCTAACCCAAAAGACAATGTGATGGATACACCTATCCCATCAGATCCTCTTCAAATGGTCAAACAGACCAGCACTTTAGAATATACAACACATGTCCAACACAATGGACTAGGCCGTAAGACTAGACCTTCGAATGTTCTTTTTACCCAACCACTGAATCCGTGGGAAGGTTTCGTAGATGCTATGGGACAACAACTAATGTATACAATGGAAAGATGGGAAACATCCTTTTTGGATCGAATGAATTCTCATCAACCAATTGCTATAAGACGAAATGAAGAAAATGCAAATAGTCCTCAGCAACGATTGACTCGAGATAAACAGCCTATGCAAAATAATAGGCAAGTTAATGGTTAGACTAGTAGTCACAACCATGAGAGGCCAGCACCTGTGTCTCAGTCATGGTATGAAACTCCTTCGAGACCAATAGCCACTTAGAATGTACCATTCTCTACCAGTGAAACCGTACAATTTGATGGATCTGGGCCAGCCCAGGGTAATGGCATGAGGGCATTTCCAAATCCTATGTTTGAGAACATGCCTGGCACAAGGGGTTTCACCAACCCTGTGTTTGATTTTTCACCCGGGGGGTCGGAAGGATTTCCTACAATTGGAAGAAAAGCAACACCTGCTTCTCCTCTTGTGATACCTTTCGCAGGACAGACCCTAAGAGGCCAGCCATACGTTCAACAGCAACCAATACAGCAGGGACAACTAGCCCTGAATGTACCCATATATGGACCAAGAGGCCCACAAGCACATGGTGTTCCTCTAAACCCTGTGTTTGTTCCTCCAGTAGTGGTTCAACCAGCATAAAATATGGTTCCAAGACACCAAATTACTGATATAGTTAGAGAAATGTGTGGACCTATGGCTCGGGGGGTCCAGACACCAGTATATAGAAAAGCTTACCTAGAGTGGGTGGATAGGGTACACAAGTATCCTATGGGGTTTAGAATACCAGACTTTGCCCTCATTTATGGTAATGGAAATCAGTCAACAGTGGAACACATTGTTAGGTTTATAAGCCAGTGTGGTGAGTTTGCTAATAATGATTACATCAAAATAAGACTTTTTCCAAATTCTCTAATTGGAGCAGCCTTCGTATGGTACATAAACCTCACACCTGGCTCTATCCAAACTTGGCAGCAAATGGAGGAAGTTTATCATGCCTAATTTTTCCAAACAGAACCTGAAGTTTCTATGGCAAACTTGGCAAGATTGAGCCAAAGGCCTGATGAGAAGGCTGCTTAGTTTATTGCCAAATTTAAAAGGGCATAGAACAAATGCAGGGTCATGCTACTAGAGCCTGAATTTGTAAGATTGGCTCAGAATGGCTTGGAATTTAGGCTTCGAAAGAAGTTTGATTCAATTGAGTTTCGAGACTTAGTAGAGTTAACCTATAAGATGTCTAGATATGAAACTTTACTCGAGGAAGAACAAGATTGAAGTAATGCATCATATAAGACCTACTGCAGGGACCCTAATTATAAAATTGATACAACAGAGATAGTAAGAAAAGAACCTATGACTTGTGAGGCATTAATTCAGAAACACAGTACAATAGACCAGCAGTTTAAAAAGAAAGACCTGCATAATAAGTATTCTTTTGACTTAACAGAAGTAGATGACATTTTTTTATCATTTGCTTGCAGCAAATTTGCTAAAGTTACCAAAGGGAGTCAAAATTCCTACCCTTGAAGAACTTAAAGGAAAACTATACTGTGAATGGCATAATTCTTGGTCTCATTCAACTAAAAACTATATTGTTTTTCGAGACAGGATCCAAGAAAAGATTCAGAAGAGGAGGCTAAAGTTTCCAGCCAAGTCTTAGAAAGCTATGGGAATTAACACCAACCCGTTTTTAGAAATTGGAGAGGCTGCAGCCAATGTTGGCATGCCAGATTTCCAAAACCTATTCCTGAAAGAATTAGAAGAAGTCACTGTGCAGATGCATGTGGCTAGCCAGACTGCTCTCAGGAAGAACACAAGAAGTTCACCAGCTGATTGACAAAGCTCTGCAGGCATAAAAGAAAGCTTTAGTGAAGAGATGTTGGATGATGACTCTCTCGAAGCTGCTATAGTGCAGAGGATGTGCCTAGGTGCAGGATGTGTTACAAGTGGCTGAAAGGGCTCCCAGTTAATGGGAAGCAGTATTAAAAAGAGGTGCAGAGGAACTGAATAACCAGCACCCATAACAAAAGGCCATACCCAACTGGCCCCAGACAGTATTCGTCCTTGGTAACCCCACCAGACACCAGGATGCAGTCAAAGGAAAAGAGGCCTCTATATGAAACTAGGTGTAGACACCCCATTTTTGACCGCCCTTAAGACTTGAGTGCTATTGATTGCTTACTTGGTGATGAAAGTTGTACAGTGCAAATGTTTGATTTATTCAGCAAGAGGAGCTTCAAATCCCAACCTCACATCCCATTTTGGACCAAAACTATTTTGACCAAAAAGATTTTAGACCTTAAAACCCTCTCTTTCAAAATAGTTTTGAAAAATGATTCTACGATGTTCCGAGGCTCGCATTTTGTTAAATGTTGCGCTTTTTGGTAAACCGAGCAAGGACAAAATGGAAATGAATGGAAGAGAGGTGAAATATTTAAAAAAATATTTAAATCTTATTTAAAGGTTTGGATTTGAAGAAAATTGGAGTGGAGAGAAGAAACCAAGTTGGAGAAGAAGTTGGGCATGAATCCGGGTAGGATCGAAACTAAGCAGTCTTCATTGAAAGAGGCATATCTTCTTTCACACTTGGCATTTTGATGTCAGGCTGCCACCATTGAAAAGAAGACTTCCGGGGCTTCAATTTAGGCTCAAGAATGACCTGCAAAGGAGTCTAGATGAAAGAGATACGTTCGGTTGAAGTTGGGTCCAAAAAGCAGATTTTTCTAGCCAACCAATGGTGGAGGTTTCTGGCCATGGATGGGCTTTTCTGGCCATGTGCCGGCCATGTGCCATCCAAGAGTGATCCTTTCCGGCCAAGAATGGACCTGTGCCGGCCATTGATGCAAAAAGTCAGATTTTTGCAGATATTTGTGTTCCAGCTGTCCATTTTGGGATATTTTCAACCTGAAGCCTCATTCTTCTATATATAGAGGGCCTTCTCTATGGTTTTAAAGGTTGGAAGAAATTTTGGGAGCCTCTCTCTCTAAAATCTCTCTCCTCTACAATCCTCTCTCTCTAGATTTCTCTCTCTCTTGAGCTTTTGTGCATATAAGTAGAGATATACTTCTCCTTTGCCTATACATCCTTGACCAAAGTGGTTCATCTTTGGGCTGAGGTTGCTTGAAGCTCTCTTGGAGCCTCCTTTGAGCTCTAGAAGGTGGTTTAAGCTCAGATTTGTGCCTATTGTGTGCTTTGCTTCAAAGGTATAGAACTTACCCCATTTAAGCTTATTTTGCACACTTGTTTTGCACACTTGTTTTGCCACCTTTGCAAATTGTTTTTGGCCTGGTTTTCAACTATAAAAACCTCTGTTTTTAAGGTTTAAAAATGGTGGTTTAAGGCCTTTTTGGAGTTAGGGGTAGTCCACCATTCTTGTTGCTTGATTACTAAGTTGTTGTGCCATCTTTCAAAGCTTTTAAAACAACTCTCTTTTAGCCTTTTAACCACTGAAACTCAGAGAATTTTTAGTGGTAAAAACCATGTTTTGAGGTCCAAAATAGGAGGAGTTGGCCTCCCCTCCTTGTGTCTTGCTTCCATGTCTAGGTTGCTTCACATATTAGCTTGATTTTCTAGCTTAACTTAGCTTAATTCAAGCATGTTTTAGGCTTTATTTTGGCATGTTTCAGCTCTGTTTTGGGCTGCTTGAAGCACTTGAGGCTTGCTTTGTATGCTTGTAGTGCAATTGTGCTTAATAGTCTAGTTTGTGCTACGTGTTGGCCTCTTATTCTAGTCCTTTTTAGCTTACTTCAAGCAGGTTTTAGAACTCCTTTTAAGCTATTTCAAGACTATTTTGAACTGTTTGTCCCTTTTGAGCTTTGTATTGCATGCCTATAGTGTAGTGATCTTCACTAGTTCGGTGTTTTTGGCTTTTAAACATGTTTTGCATGAGTTACTTGCATGTTGTAGTATCATTTTACATGTCATTTCAGCACTAAAATATGTGCAACCTCTCTCATTTCTTTACTTTTTCATTTGCTTTGAGGGTTGGTTAACCTTAAGGTTGTGTTTAAGCTTGAGATTGAGACTTGTGCTTAATGGTTTTAATCCTCTTTTAAGGGTTTCTACTAACCAACGACATGATCTCTCTCACGTCTTAAGTCATCCTTTGGTTGACCCCTCTCTCATTAGAGGACATTCACATTGGACTTAACCGGTTAAAGAATGGATCGGTAATTAAAATGAGTAAATAAAACATGACAAGTAAAACTTGAGCAAGTTAAGCATGTTGTGTTGCGTTGCATGTGTTCAATCGGACGTTATATTGAATACAATGAAGATTGGAGCATTTCATACTTAAAGTGATGAAATGAGCCAACCTCCTTGGTCTCCATTGCCTTTGATCACACATGATAAGGTGATGGCCTCGAGTCTTGTTTTGTACATTTATTGAAATTGTACTCCTTGGATCTTTGGCCATCATGCATCGAAGATGCTTGATTGGTGGTTTTGGATCCAAGAATGCCACTCCTTTGATTTTTTGAGATGATGAGGAGGGGCACAGTACAAACATATCCTTGGAAAACCCTCAATTTTCCTCTGTTTGTGCTCTGTTGCAGTGTGGTGATTCAAAGCACCAGTGGTCGGCAGTGGCTCATTGGTGGCCGGCAGTGCTTTATTCTTGGCCGGCAGAGGCACACTTTTGGCCGGCAGATGGCCGACAGCCAGCATTCATGGCCGGTAGGCCACTGGTGCAGTCCTCAGCATTGGTTTGGTAAGGTGGAGCAGAAAGTTCTTGGAGTAAGCTTAACCCTGCAAACAGAGCCTCTCAAGAGCAAACCGGAGGGCTTTTCGGGGCGAAAACCGAGTGGACACATCCTCCATTTCTCGAGGCAAAGCTGAGGCAGTGTAGTTTCAATATCTTACATGATTGGTTAGCATACATTTGCTTAACTAGTTTGCTAATTAGTTGAAGTGTTGTAATAATTAGAAATTAGTTTACTAGTTATTCGTTTGGTTTGTAATAATTAGTCTAATTAGTTTAATTAGATTAATTTGATTAGCTTAGCTTAGTGTAGCTTAGCTTATTCATTCGGACCCTCCTTCGCGAGGGCACAATGTTGCAATAAGTGTGCGTGCGTGTATGCATGTCTTCCAACCCCGCATCTTTCTCCTTTTTATTTATCTGCTTTCAATGGTTAGATTAGGGATAATTTTTTATTAGCATACCTTATGCTTGCATGTTTGCATCATTCATTTGTCTTGCATGCACCGAGGCGCGGCGCATCATTCAACCTGCCTTGTCAATTCAATATACTTCTTTGAATACGTGTTTCAAAGCATGTTATCAAATTGCATCATATGCCATATTAGTAACCGAGCCTATTAATTGCATTATTGCATGTGTTGCATTAGGCATCTTGTATAGTTAGGATCATGCATTTTTTGCTAACTAGCTTTTGTTTTGGCTTGGAGTACTCTGTAAGTTTTACGCTTTAGCATATTTCACATGCTTGGCATGAGGCTACATGCTTACTTGATAAACTGCATGAATGCCTGTGGATGAAGGCTTTGTTATTTGAGTTGGAACAATTCAATGAGTGTGAGCTTTAAGCCCACTTTGCGAAGTGGCGAATCATGTTTTAAGCCCATCATGTTTGATGGCAAATCCGCGTTTTAACCCACTTGAGGGTGGCAATTTCAAACCATTTTCGAAAACAAACATGAGTTGAATTTGTTCCAATTCTTGCAATTTTAGTCTATACTTGCTTGTGTGCGTCACATAGTACTGTTAGCTAATAACTGGAATAAGAACACACGAGGTTTATAAAACAACATATCATGATTAGTAGAGGCCGATCTTTGATCGGGTGAGCGGGGGTGCTCATTTCAGGACCTTCCTCTCTCATACCCAAGTTCCGAGCCGAGGCAACTTTGGTGATGATGGACACGTGGCCTTTGGCACAAGTCAGGGTTTTCTAAATTTTCCAAAAATAAAATATTTAGGTGGCAACTCTGTAACTTGGCAAAACAGTCCTGTTTTGGCATTATTTAATCTAAAATCAATTTTCCAAAATGATTTGCCGGATTGGACTCTTTGGTGTTTATCAATTTCACATTGCACTTTGTGAGATTAGATTCAGAACCGAGACAGGAGTTTGAACTGTAGGACCAATTCGAGCTCTCCGAAAGGGGGCGCGAAAAAGTCGAGCAACAGTTTCTGGCGACTCCGCTGGGGACTTAGAGAACTTGACTCGAACTCATGATATGTTGTTTTATCTACACTTATGTGTTTCTTTTCATTTGCATTTGCATTGGTGCGCTTAAGTCACAGTGTTTGCCATCTGCTATTCCTAAGCGGTTTGCCAGAGGCTTGCTTGGAAAAGCTGCTGACCGGTTGCGGGCTCTGCCACAATGGGGCCACAAACCTTGGATCTGGACTACCGCTGTACCATTTGATCCTCCTTTCACTTCTCGGTGTTAGGAGCGAGAGGTATATTAGATGGTCTTGCTGAGGTGCCCTTTTTTTGACCAATCGACCTAGTTGCATATCAGAAACCATAGAGACTGTTCCAAACTAGGACAGGTTACTTACCCAAATGCAGGATTGTTTGAAACCACTTATTTGCGTAGTGAACCCATAGCTCCTGATGAAGCTAGGACAAGGTAACCTTATCCCCTCATAGGGGTATTTTGGCTCTCATTTAACTGGTATGTGCTTTACAGTGAAATTGTGCATATTAGTTATGAGTTTGGTATCTGTTTTGGGGCAGAACTCAATATGGGCTGTAGTCATTCAGCTATGATCATATTCGTTCAAGTGAAACCAGGCTGAGATGTTGTCTGTTTTCTCTTTTGCAAGATAGTCCTGGAACCATAGCTTCAGAAGGCTCCAATATCTCCTGGGTACTTTGGACTTGTATCGATAGACTTTGTCAGGTCGGAATTGGTTCAGAAGCAACCTGTGTTTACCTCACCCCCACCAGTTACAAGACGAAGGAGGTTTAGGTAGAATTCACCAGTGCAGTTTCTACAGCAGTCACCCCTCAGTTCACCCGAGTTTAGTCTGGTCTGGGAACAGTTGTCTGCATTCAGCTCAGCACGAGATCAATCACCCATTCCACGGCTCAGTATCCCCCAGCCAGTGTGGAAGAACAGATATAGCACCTGCAATAGACAATTGAGGCACTACAGCAGGACGCAGTCCGTCAGGCTGAAGTCACGGCTCGTCAAGCTGAAGTGATAACCTGGCTACAACAACAACAGCCACAGCCGGCCGCTGCTTCTGTATCTCATGCACCTCCCACGGGTAACCCGACACCCGGAGCCACTGCTCATACTGCTAATGTCCAAGAGACTCAGGGTAATTCGACGGAGCCAATCCTAGAGCAAGCCTCTAAAGCTCCTATCTATCAAACCGAAGCTTCGTTTGAATTTGAGGTTAACCCAACTGCACTTAAGGTCAATAAACCAGAGAAGTTATTCAAACGAGCACAGGGAGTGAACTCCATCCTGGATTTAGAGGACGGGTATACTGAATCTGCAGTTACCTTACCGGAGCAGTTTAAAATGTCGTATATCGACCGCTTCGATGGCTCTGGAGACCCAATGGTGCACCTCCACCTATTTTCTGATATCCTGAGGCCAATGGGTCTGACCCTAGCCCAGAAGTTGTCTCTCTTCAGCCGAACCATGTCTGGGATAGCAGTAATCTGGTATGCTAAATTGGAGGACTCTGTGAAACAGAACTGGGAAGAGATGGCTAAGGCCTTTATTGCTCAATACTCTTACAACACACAGATCGACGTCACAACGTGTGATCTCAAAGCCACCCGCCAAGAGCTAAATGAGGGTTTCTCAGAGTTCGTGACGAGATGGAGAGCGAAGGCCTTGATGATGACTACAAGGCCTTCCGACAAAGATCATATCAGGATGATTGTTCGGAATCTACATGGCAAGCTGCTGCAGAAGATGATCATTCTACCTCTGTTTACTTTTCCAGACCTTCATGAAATGGGGGTTCAAATCGAGGATGCCATCAGACAAGGGATCTTTACGGAAGATAATGAGCCTTTGAAAAAGAATGTTGTTCGCAGTTCCAATGCTATTACTGATGGCAGCACAGCTGCGAAATGCTCAGAAGTAGACACTATCACTACTTCCCTCAATGGCCAAAAACCAACTACTTCAACTCGGCCCCAAGCCCGAAATTTCCATCATCTTTACATGAGTCTTTCTCAAGCTTTGAAAATGCTGCGAGAAGAAGGGTACCTAGAACTCCTAGAACCCCAACCCCTTCCAAATCCTCTTCCACCAAGATATGACCCAGCTAAATACTGTGCCTATCATCAACAGCACGGTCATGATACGAACCGTTGTATCCGCCTCCGTTATAAGATTCATGATCTTATTAACGAAGAGACTATAGCCCCACTGTAGACACCCCATTTTTGACCGTCCTCAAGACTTGGACGTCACCGCTTGAACGCTCGGTGATCATCTATGTTTGTGTTCGTCTTGAGTTCCCGGAGGTCTCGGCTACGCGCCCTGCCTCAGGACCTCTCGACTCGACTGTTTCGTGTCTGGTTTTGCACCAAACACTTGTGTTCTGCCTTGGAGGGGCAGGGAATGGCTTGTGAGCCATCCCCACACTCCACCGGCCATGGCTTGATGCCACCGGCTGTGTTTTGTTGCCACCGGCCAAATTTTTGGCCGGCCGGCTATCTTTATTTGGTCAATTGCATTTTTGGCCGGCCGACTACTGTGCATCTGCTTTTGCAGATATTTTTGGGCAGCTGGCATACACTGTCACCCCTTCCATACACGTGTATGGAGGGATTTCCCTCTTATTAGCTTCCTTTGGAAGCTTTACAAGAGACAATTGTCTATAAAAGAGAGGGTCTTCTCTCTTGTAAGGGGTTGAAAAGTTAGACATTTTAGACAACTTTTTTTAGGGTTTGAGTTCTAGGGTTAGGGTTTGTTCATATCCTACCTCTATATCTCTCTTTTGTGTGTGTTTTGTCTTATTTTTGCTCACAAACACCCACCATCACACCATCCCTTGGAGCTGAGGCCCTTGAGGGTTGTTTTGGAGGTTTTAGACTGATTTCAACCTAAAGAAGTTGCTGGAGCTCCATTGGTGAAGAGGGTCTTCAAGGGTAAGAAGTTTGTCCCTTTATTCCCCATTTTTGCACACTCTTTTTACCTACCTTGCATCTGTTTTTGGGCTTAGTGTATAACATATAAAAGTTCTTTTTTTTAGCCCTCTAAATAGTTGGTTAAGGTTGCTTTAAGCTTTGGGGTTGTTTGACCCCTCTTAAGCCTTGTAAGGCTTCATTTTGTGCCTTTTTGAGTGAGCTCTGGGACCATTGAGTTTGGGCCTCCTCACCACTGAAATCTTGAGGGATTTCAGAGGTGAGGATGGTGCCTTGAGGTCCTAGGAAGGAGAGGGTCACCCCCTCTCCTTGTTGTCCTTGAAAAGGACCATTTTTGCCTCTTGAGAGAGCACCATATTTAAGTCTGTGTTGGCCATGTCTTAAGTGGTATTTGGTAGTATTTTTCCATGTATTACCTTTGTTTTGAGTTGGTTTGGACACACCTTGCTTGTTTAGCATATATGTCTTGTAATGCCATCATTTAGCCTTAACATGCACCTAGGCTTTGACCCTCGTTTAAGCATGTTTTAGGCCTAGCTTTGTAAAGGTTTTGTGTTTATTTTGGCATGCTCAAGTTCTGTTTTTGGTTGTTTTGGTCGACCATGGCATGCTTAGTATAGCCCCTTTGTATTCTTGGCTTGTGAGCTTTAAGTGCATGAACCATGAGCATGCATTGTTTGCATTATTTCAATGGTTTGGAACCTCTTACCATGTTATTTCAGAGCTTATAATGTATGCCTTGCATCCATGTTTGCATCCTCTTAAGTATGCTTGAGAGTTGCTTTTTGTGCCTAAGTGATGGACCATGTTTATATGCATGCTTGTGTGTGTATTTGGCTCCATTTTCTTAGTTATTGGCCACTGTTTTAGGCTTGTTTGAGGGCTGCCTAATTTAGTTTAAGTCCATCCCCTCGCTTGTTGCATGCTTTGCTTGCTTGCATTGTACATGTTGCATACTAGTTCGCATGCTTAGATTGCATTCCATTTGCATGCATGCTTGGCCTCTTGAATTGCTTGTGATAGAGGTTAAGCCCCATTGTTTGATTATGTGCATTGCATTCCATATTAAAATGCACACTTGATTCTTTGGGCCATCATGCATGGAAATGCGTGATTGGTGGTCCGAGAATCGAGGCCCATGTCCCTTTGAATCATAAACATGATAAGGGATGTGATTGGTGCATACATTGCTTGAAATGCATTGCCATGCCAAGTTTTGCCCTCTGCTGCTGTCAAACACAGGTTCTGCAGGAAGATTTGGCCGGCCGGCTATCTTCATTGCCGACCGGCCATCATTGTTGGCTGATGGATCAAATTTGTAGCCGGTGACCATTCTACATGGCCGGTGGTATTCTCCTTCAGCCGGTGGTGTTCCCTAGCGTCCAGAGAGCAAACCCTGAGGCTTTGGCAGTCATTAGGGGAGCAGAGCAAGGAAAACAGAGGCATCTTGAGCATGGCAGTGGATTTCCAGGTGGAACCGAGCGCGCATGCATTGAGCCCTCTCCCGAGGCTGCTGTTTACTGCTTTCTTAGAATAATTAATTTGCTCAATTAATTTAATGGTCTGTAATATTTAATTAGCTTGTCAGTTAGTTAAATTGTATTATTCTTTCGGTCCCTCCGAGCGAGGGCAAATTTGTAATAAGTGTGGGTGCGTGTGTGCATGCCTTCCAACCCCCACTTCTTTCTCTCTTTTACTTACCTGTTTTCGATGGTTAGTGTTAGGTCATATTTAATTTAGCATCCTTACACTATGCATGTTTGCATCATCCATACGTATCGCATGCACCGGGCTCGGCGCATCATACTAACTGCATTGTACTTCAATTCCAAGTTGAATACGTGTTATCTGTTGCATTTCACATGCCATGTTTAGGATAGCCGAGCCTATCTTAGTTGCATTTTGCATATGACACATTAGCCATTTTAACATGAACTAGGAATCACGCATGATTACTAACTAGTTTATTGTTTTGGCACGGAGTACGATGTAAGTATTTATGCCTTAGCATCTCGCATGAGTGTGAATGCTAACATGACAGCATGCTTACCATGAGGCTAGCTGCTTATGTGATATAACTACTTGAATGCCTGTGGAAGGAGGTTGAATTACCTAAATTGGAATAATGCATTAAAATTGCGAGTTTTAAAGCACATTAGATAGTGGCAAAACCATCTTTTCTAAAGCCCACTCGAGGGTGCAAAACCTGCATTTTAGCCTACTTGCGAGTAGCAAACCATTTTCAAAACAAACATGAAATGTTTTGTTCCAATTTAGGCGATTTGGTCTATACTTGTTTGCTGCGCGTGTAACATAATAATTCTAGGCTAATAACCGGAATAAGGGCATATAATGTTTTCAAAACAAGATATCGTGATTAGTAGAGGTCGATCTTCGGATCGGGCGAAAGGGGGTGCTCATAGCTGACCTTCCCCAATCGTACCCAAGTTCCCGAGCCGAGGCAACTTTGGTGATGACGGACACGTGGCCTTTGGCACCGAGTCAGGGTTTCCTAAATTTCCCCATAAAATATTTAGGTGGCGACTCTGTATCTGGCAAAGCAGTCCATGTTTGGCACTTCTTTTCAAAAATCTGTGTTCTCAAAACGATTTGCCAGATTTGGACTCTTTGGTTCAGATTAAGAACCGTGACAATTTGAGTCCGAACTGTAGTAGACCCACAAAACGAACAGAACGAGAGTCATCCTCTCGGGGCGTTCGGGGACGTCTACATCCACCTAAAAGACCTTAGGCTAGTACTGACTCGTCACCTCCCCATCTCAATCTAATCCATATACTCCCATCCACCTACAACCCCAGCATATACATCACCCTAGTCCATTTGTCCAAGCCTGAGGTGTTCATTCCAAAAAGCATAGACTTGTACATGATGAATGCACTTAAACTCCAATCATCTCAAAGCCCTGAACCCATTACTTCTGAGCTAATGAGCATGATTGAAGATCTTCAGAGAACAATGGAAAATCTATCCTTTAGGGTTTTGGCTCCATCATCAACCACATCACATGCCAGAAATTTCACGCCAAAAGGCTCCCCACCCTTGGGACAGGCTGCATTGGAAGAAGGCCAATCCCTTGGCAAAGTGGAGGCAAATGGCAAGAACAAGGTAGGGGCAGGCATTGGTCCTTATGAACATCTTCACTGGGCTGTTAAGGCTTTGAAAGCCGAGGGACTGAACAAACAGCAAGTGCTTGCAGTTGTTGCAAAGATTGTGGATAGCACTTTTGCCACTCAAGTTCGGGGCATTTCGAATCAAGGGGCAAGCCAGGAAAAGGGATATCATACTAGAAATGCCCCTTTCAGCTCCAATGCTACACTCGGAAGAAATCATCAAACTCAGTCAACACCTGCCAACCCCTTTGCCGGTGCATCCAACATAACTCCCCAAACCTCAAAGCACCAACCCCGAGGCCAGAGGGTCTTCGCCCCACTTTACATGACCTTGTCCAAAGCTCTTCAAATCCTTATAAGACAAGGCCATCTCAAACCCTTTGAGCCTCAGCCTCTCTCAGATCCCCTTCCAGCCAAGCATAATCCGGCCAAGTACTGTGCCTTCCATCAACAAACCGGCCATGACACTGACAGTTGCTTTCGTCTTCGCCATGAAATACAAGATTTTATTAATAAAAAGGTCATCGTCGCACCAGGTCCTATAAAGTCTATCGGTACTGGATCGATGAACTTGGGGGGATAATGTGATTATTTGATCGGGGGGATGAACCACTTGCTGATGGCGCTCAGTTTACTCCAGATATGGGGATGGCACGCACTGTTTTGAGCAATTTGAAAATGTTGTTTATTGTACTTTCTGACTTGGGTGTTGGGTCAGTCTTGTTGTGTTGTATTGAGTCAATATTTTTGTACTTAGTCAATCGAGTCTGTCTTGTTATATCGAGTCAGTCCTGTTGTGTTAGAGTCGGGTGATTTCAGGGGTGTTACCTCGGGCATCACTTGCTTGTTTTGTGTTTGCCTTTTACACTCTTTCTTTTGCGTCTATTTCTTCCATGGAGCCAGTTGCGCCAGAAGATCTGAATGAAACGGCAGTGCTTATCACCTACTTTTCTGTGCCTTGAAATCATTGCATTGACCTAAGTTTTTCAAAACTTTTCTAACACTGATGAAAACAAAGTAGGAGGAATTCCTCGGGATTTGCAAAAATTTGATCAACTGAGAGAAAGAGAGGTATGCTAAGCCCTTAATGAATGAGATCATGTTTGTTAATGTGAATACTGAGAAGGATCCTAGCTTAGTCCAGATTGGTTCTATATTGTCTTCAGCGCGAGCGACTAATCGCTTTCTTAAAAGATTTCAAAAAATGTTTTGTGTGGTCCTGCGAAGACATGTATGGAATTGATCTTGAGATTATGCAGCATAGGATCACTCTCGGCCTTGAGACTCGACCCCTTTTGCTTTCAAACCTTAAACTTTAACTCAGAATGTTCAAATGATAAATCACAACATAAGGCTTGTATGGCCGGATTGGAAGTAACCCTTGAACTAGGGGCAATAAGTTCAGATGTCGTTAAAGGAAGCTTGCGTAGTTGGATTGGAAGTAGCCCTTGAACTAGGGGCAAAAATGTCAGATGTGCTCAAAGATTCAAAGGATGGGTCATTGCACAAACCAATGAAGACTGGAAAGAAAGCCAAATCCGAGAAACAGAGAGAAGAAAGTTTATTGCTAAAGGACAATCGAGTTCCTATCCACAACACCAGGGGCAAATTCAGCCCCCATTGGATGGGCTCCTACATTATCAGCAAACAGCAGCCATTCTCCTGGATTCAGATGGCTTCAAGATCTAAAAATCGATCAACATGGACAAGTTAAACTTTTCTATCCTTGAGAGGCTCGCTGGGCCGAAAACCCGGAAGGACGACCCAGGCAAAAGTTAGAGCAAGAAAAAAAAAAAAAAGAACAAAAATGAAAAAATGGAAAAAAATGAAGCAAAATGAAGAAAAAGAAAAAGAAAAAAAGAAAAAAGAAGAACAAAGAAAAAAGAAAAGAAAAACAGAGCTCGCAAGGTTGAAAACCTAGAAGGGCGGCCTTGGCAAAAGTTAGAGCACAAAAGAAGAGTGTCAACACCCGAGTGAACCTCAAACGCGGAACTACGTATGGCCTGATTCCCATGTTTGGGATACGTAGGCAACTTCATCCTGAAGTCCAGCCCCAATCCTTTTCAGCCTGCTTGGCTCATCTATGTTGATTGGTTTATCCTTGTTCAAACTCAGCTATCTTATCCATGTGTAAATTGGCTTGTCTTCGTTCAAATTCGGTTGTCCTATTCCGTTAGAAGATTCAGCTGTAACATAAATCAAGTTTAGATCAGAGATTGTGCATCTCAAGAGTTAATTCTATGTTGGTTGAGCAGTGGCCATTTGTAAAAACAGTTTTGAGGATTTTTAATTAGGTTGACTAATTCTCTCAAAAATTATTCCATTTTTCCAAAACTAGACCATGTCTTGGACCCAAAAAAGGAAAATTTTCAGTGTCCACAACCTGACTTGCATGATTTCAAATCAAAAAATCGAACAAGCATGTTAATCTAACTCTCATATTAGTCAAAATTGTTTTAGTAGAAAGCCAAAAACAAAAAATGGTCAAACTGATGAACTAGGGGCACAGTTGAGTCAGGTTTTCTGTCTTTTTTCTGTTGTCAACATACTTGCTAGAAAAGGGCACAACTGAAGCTAACAGTAGAGGGCCGAAAGCTCTCATATCTGATTGTTGTGTTTATTGTTTTTGGTTTGTCTTGATTCTTATTTTGAGTCGTTTTGATGTGTTTAGGTTGTTTTTCCTTTGTTGAGTCGTTTTGACTGTGGTCAGTCATAGGCTCAATACTCGATTAAGAACTCATTCTCACTATCAATTTCAAAAAAAAAATCGTTTTGTGCCCTAAGTGTTGTGTTATTCTCCACATTTGTACAAAACAGGATTTGTTCTTTCATAAACCTGCAGGGTTCAACCCAGGTCATGTGAAAACAATAAAACAAGGACCTAACTGAAGCTATATAGGTTCTGGACTGCAAAGCAAAAGAAAAGAGGAAAAATTTGGAGCATCTTAGTGTGTTTCAACTTCAGTAAGTTTCAAGATTGCATTCTAGATGTACCTCCTCAGGCCTTGTCAATGCTCCGAAATATGAATGTGCCTCTAGCTCAAGCTCAAGCTCAAGCCTGTTTCAAGCCAGAATGGCGATCAGAAGTGCTCTCTCTGAGTACCATTCTCTGCCAGAGGCATCTTGGCTGTGTTTGCAATGAGTTCCTAAGAGACCAACTGCAACGGTGGAAACTAGAGTTCGAATGGCGATGCCTAGAACACAAAGGTTTGGGATTTCTTAGACTAAAGTCTGGTTTAAATACCCAGGGGTGTATCCTCGGCTTAAAATCTATATAGCAGCTCCATAGATTGAGATAGCATGTATGCGTCTCAATTCTGGATACTGAACCAATCTAGTCTGTCACTCCGTTGGAGAATAGGGAAAGTTGTGAATATGATCAAGAAGAAAAGCAGCATTTGTGGCTTCTACATGCAGATGTCACTCCTTGTTAGTATTTCAGGACCTTTGTATTGTGAGTTGAAGGTAAGAGTTCGAAGAACACAAGGTAAGAGTTCGAAGAACACAAAGGGGAGATCCTCGTCAGAGTAGAGCAGTTCATCGCCACTCGCCCCATGAGGTGCTTTCTAAAGCGTCGCTTTGTTTGTTTATTGCATTTCTCTAAGCATCATGCACTACATTGCTTGTAACATGTATCATATCACCACACTTATTGTATTTGTTTGCATCTGGTGTTATCTTGTATCATTTATCCTTTCACGCTGTGCAGCATTTAGGATCGTTGTCCCCCGGGGCTATCTCAGGATGCGTGGAACGCGCCCCTAATTGCTTTTCTTTAGACCTCTTCTCACGATTTCGGCGTGGTTAGAGTGTCCCTTTCCTCACACGATTTCAGCGTGTTTGGAATTTATCTCAGGACGCGTGGAGCGCGCTCCTGATTGGTTTGTTTTTGGACCTCTTCTCACGATTTCAGCGTGGTTAGAGTGTTCTTTTCTTCACATGATGTCAGCGTGTTTGGAATTTATCTCAAGTTGCGTGGAACGCGTTCCTGATTTATTGTTTTCGAACCTCTTCTCACGATTTCAGCGTAGTTAGAGTGTTATTTTTCACACACGATTTCAGCGTGTTTGGAATTTATCTCAGGATGCGCGGAATGCGCCCCTGAGTGGTTGTTTTCTAACCTCTTCTTACGATTTTAGCGTGGTTAGAATGTTCCTTTCTTCACACGATTTCAGCGTGTTTGGAATTTATCTCAGGATGCGCAAAACGCGCCCTGAGTGGTTGTTTTCGAACCTCTTCTCACGATTTCAGCGTGGTTAGAGTGTTCTTTTCCTCACATGATTTCAGCATGTTTGGAATTTATCTCAGGTTGCGTGGAACGCGCCCCTGAGTAGTTGTTTTCGGACCTCTTTTCACGATTTCAGCGTGGTTAGAGTGCTCCTTTCCTCACACGATTTCAGCGTGTTTGAAATTTATCTCAGGATGCGTGGAACGCGCTCTTGATTGGTTTTCTTTGGACCTCTTCTCACGATTTCAGCATGGTTAGAGTGTTCCTTTCCTCACACGATTTCAGCGTGTTTGGAATTTATCTCAGGTTGCGTGGAACGCTCCCCTGAGTAGTTGTTTTCAGACCTCTTCTCACGATTTCAGCATGGTTTGAGTGTTTTTTTCCTCTCATGATTTCAGCGTGTTTGGGATTTTTTCTTTCTCCTCTCATGATTTCAGCGTGGTTGGAGTATGTCCTCTTTTTGCATCTACTTCACTATCTGTTACGTCCATTACATCATACCGTTTTATCGCCTGCATCCTTTCTATATTAAGCTTAGTTTGGCATGTGCTCATACATTTCCTTCGTTGAAGCATGGTTCTGTGATAATGTGTACGCGCCTATTCCACTAATAGAATTGTGGTCTGAGGGTTTCAACACATTTTCTGTGTTAGATGTGGTTTGTGTTGTATCCATGCCTTTTCTAGGCAAAATGTGGTTTGGCTTACATCCCTTTATTCACTGCATCCATTGCATTGTACTTTGTTTTGTTGTATTTAGCATTTACGATCACGATCTTTCCTCAGCAGATCACTCCTCACTTATATCATCCCACCCAATTACTTGTATTCTTTCTACGAAACACATAGTTCTACATGTGCACACGCCTATTCCACTAAGAGAATTGTGGTTTGAGGTTTCCGGCACCTTTTCTATGTTAAACGTAGGTTTATTCTGCATCTCCATCCCTTTATGATATTTGTGTGGTTTTGCACTGCTTGTGGTTTGATTATTTCGTTACAATGTATATCATTTGCATTGTTTCATTACATTGTATATCATTTACACTGTTTTGTTATATTGTGTATCATTTTGCATCCTGCCCCTGAACTACGCTGGTTTGATTCCTTGCAAAAGGATACGTAGGTAGCCTGCGAGCACAACCATTTGTTTCTGTATCTCCATTTTATTTGTTTGTCTAAGTCTTCGGCCTTGTCAAAAATGAGTCGTCTCTGGGCTTTGACATTCACTCACGTCACTTCATGACTCTGAGCTCTATCAAAGAGGGACAACTGTAGACACCCCATTTTTGACCGCCCTTAAGACTTGGGCACTACTGATTGCTTACTTGGTGATGAAAGTTGTGTAGTGCAAAGGTTCGATTTCTTCAGCAAGAGGAGCTTCAAATCCCAACCTCACATCCCATTTTGGACCAAAACTATTTTGACCAAAAATATTTTAGACATTAAAACCATCTCTTTCAAAATATTTTTGAAAAATGATTCTACGATATTCCGAGGCTTGCATTTTGTTAAATGTTGCGCTTTTTGGTAAACCAAGCAAGGACAAAATGGAAATGAATGGAAGAGAGGTGAACTCTTTAAAAAAATATTTAAAACATCTTATTTAAAGGTTTGGATTTGAAGAAAATTGGAGTGGAGAGAAGAAACCAAGTTGGAGAAGAAGTTGGGCATGAATCCGGGTAGGATCGAAACTGAGCAGTCTTCACTAAAATAGGCATATCTTCTTTCACACTTGGAATTTTGATGTGAGGCTTCCACCATTGGCAATAAGACTTCTGGGGCTTCAATTTAGGCTCAAGAATGACCTGCAAAGGAGTCCAGATGAAGGAGATATGTCCAGTTGAAGTTGGGCCCAAAAAGCAGATTTTTCTGGCCAACCAGAGGTGGAGGTTTTTGGCCATGGATGGGCTTTCTGGCCATGTGCTGGCCATGAATGGCCTTTTCTGGCCATGTGCCATCCAAGAGTGATCCTTGCCAGCCAAGAATGGACCTGTGTCGGCCATCAATGATCCCTTGTCGGCCATTGATGCAAAAAGTCAGATTTTTGCAGATATTTGTGTTCCAGCTGTCCATTTTGGGATATTTTCGACCTGAAGCCTCATTCTTCTATATATAGAGGGCCTTCTCTATGGTTTTAAAGGTTGGAAGAAAGTTTGGGAGCCTCTCTCTCTAAAATCTCTCTCCCTCGACAATCCTCTCTCTAGATTTCTCTCTCTCTTGAGCTTTTGTGCATACAAGTAGAGATATACTTCTCCTTTGCCTATACATCCTTGACCAAAGTGGTTCATCATTGGATGAGGTTACTTGAAGCTCTCTTGGAGCCTCCTTTGAGCTCTAGAAGGTGGTTTAAGCTTAGATTTGTGCCTATTGTGTGCTTTGCTTCAAAGGTATAGAACTTACCCCATTTAAGCTTATTTTGCACACTTGTTTTGCCATCTTTGCAAACTATTTTTGACCTGGTTTTCAACTACAAAAATCTCTGTTTTTAAGGTTTAAAAATGGTGGTTTAAGACCTTTTTGGAGTTAGGGGTAGTCCACCCTTCTTGTTATTGATTACTAAGTTGTTGTGCCATCTTTCAAAGCTTTTAAAAAAAATCTCTTTGGGCCTTTTAACCACTAAAACTCAAAGAATTTTCAGTGGTAAAAACCATGTTTTGAGATCCAAAATATGAGGGGTTGGCCTCCCTTCCTTGTATCTTGCTTCCATGCCTAGGTTGCTTCACATATTAGCTTGATTTTCTAGCTTAACTTAGCTTAATTCAAGCATGTTTTAGGCTTTATTTTGGCATGTTTCAGCTCTGTTTTGGGCTGCTTGGAGCACTTGAGGCTTGCTTTGTATGCTTGTAGTGCAATTGTGCTTAATAGTCTAGTTTATGCTATGTGTTGGCCTCTTATTCTAGTCCTTTTTAGCTTACTTCAAGCATGTTTTAGAACTCTTTTTAAGCTGTTTTAAGACTGTTTTGGACTGTTTGTCCTTTTTGAGCTTTGTATAGCATGCCTATAGTGTAATGATCTTCACTAGTTTAGTGTTTTTGGCTTTTAAACATGTTTTGCATGAGTTGCTTACATGTTGTAGTATCATTTTGCATGTCATTTCAGCACTGAAATATCTGCAACCTCCCTCATTTCTTCACTTTTTCATTTGCCTTGAGGGTTGGTTAGCCTTAAGGTTGTTTTTAAGCTTGAGATTGAGACTTGTGTTTAATGGTTTTAATCCTCTTTTGAGGGTTTCTACTAACCAACGGCATGATCTCTCTCATGTCTTAAGTCATCCTTTGGTTGACCCCTCTCTCATTAGAGGACATTCACCTTGGACTTAACCGGTTAAAGAATGGATCGGTAATTAAAATGAGTAAATAAAACATGACAAGTAAAATTTGAGCAAGTTAAACATGTTGTGTTGCATTGCATGTGTTCAATCGGACGTTATATTGAACACAAGGAAGATTGGAGCATTTCATACTTAAAGTGATGAAATGAGCCAACCTCCTTGGTCTCCATTGCCTTTGATCACACATGATAAGGTGATGGCTTCGAGTCTTGTTTTGTGCATTTATTGAAATTGTACTCCTTGGATCTTTGGCCATCATGCATCGAAGATGCTTGATTGGTGGTTTTGGATCCAAGAATGCCACTCCTTTGATGTTTTGAGATGATGAGGATGGGGCACAGTACAAACATATCCTTGGAAAACCCTCCATTTTCCTCTGTTTGTGGTCTGTTGCAGTGTGGTGACTCAGAGCACCAGTGGCCGGCAGTGGCTCATTGGTGGCCAACAGTGCTTCATTCTTGGCCGGTAGAGGCACACTTTTGGCCGGTAGATGGCCGGCAGCAAGCATTCATGGCCGGCAAGCCACTGGTGCAGTCCTCAGCATTGGTTTGGTAAGGTGGAGCAGAAAGTTCTTGGAGTAAGCTTAACCCTGCAAACAGAGCCTCTCAAGAGCAAACCAGAGGGCTTTTCGGGGTGAAAACCAAGTGCACGCATCCTCCATTACTCGAGGTAGAGCTGAGGCAGTGTAGTTTCAATATCTTGCATGATTAGTTAGTATACATTTGCTTAACTAGTTTGCTAATTAGTTAAAGTGTCGTAATAATTAGAAATTAGTTTACTAGCTATTCGTTTGGTTTGTAATAATTAGTCTAATTAGTTTAATTAGATTAATTTGATTAGCTTAGCTTAGTGTAGCTTAGCTTATTCATTCGACCCCTCTTCGCGAGGGCACAATGTTGTAATAAGTGTGCGTGCGTGCGTGTGTGCATGTCTTCCAACCCCGCATCTTTCTCCCTTTTATTTATCCGCTTTTGATGGTTAGATTAGGAATAATTTTTGATTAGCATACCGAATGCTTGCATGTTTGCATCATTCATTTGTCTTGCATGCACCGAGGCTCGGCGCATCATTCAAACTGCATTGTTAATTCAATATACTTCGTTGAATACGTGTTTCAAAGCATATTATCAAATTGTATCATATGCCATATTAGTAGCCGAGCCTATTAATTGTATTATTGCATGTGTTGCATTAGGCATCTTGTATAGTTAGGATCATGCGTTTTTTTCTAACTAGCTTTTGTTTTGGTTTGGAGTACTCGATAAGTTTTACGCTTTAGCATATTTGCATGAGTGTGATTGCCATATTACCATGTTTCACATGTTTGCCATGAGGCTACGTGCTTACTTGATAAACTGCATGAATGCCTGTGGATGAAGGCTTTGTTGTTTGAGTTGGAACAATTCAACGAGTGTGAGTTTTAAGCCCACTTTGCAAAGTGGCGAATCATGTTTTAAGCCCATCATGTTTGATGGCAAATCCACATTTTAACCCACTTGAGGGTGGCAATTTCAAACCATTTTCGAAAACAAACATGAGTTGAATTTGTTCCAATTCTTGCAATTTTAGTCTATACTTGCTTGTGTGAGTCACATAGTAAAGTTAACTAATAACCGAAATAAGAACACACGAGGTTTATAAAACAACATATCATGATTAGTAGAGGCCGATCTTTGATCGGGCGAGCGGGGGTGCTCATTTCAGGACCTTCCCCTCTCGTACCCAAGTTCCCGAGCCGAGGTAACTTTGATGATGACGGACACGTGGCCTTTGGCACGAGTTAGGGTTTCCTAAATTTCCAAAAAACAAAATATTTAGGTGGCGACTCTGTAATCTAGCAAAGCAGTCCAGTTTTGGCATTATTTGATCTAAAATCAATTTTCCAAAATGATTTTCCGGATTGGACTCTTTGGTATTTATCAGTTTCACATTGCACTTTGTGAGATTAGATTCAGAACCGAGATAGGAGTCCGAACTGTAGGACCAATTCAAGCTCTCTGAAAGGGGGCGCAAAAAAGTCGAGCTATACTAGGCCACCCAATTATTACAGAGTAGACAGTCAGCTTGAGAGGAGGCATGGATTCAGTGCAAGGCATGAGACCAGGGCTGATAATTGGCCCCCAAAGACTGCTTCGAGGGTTGCTTCAAAGAGTGGGGCAGCAGATCCAGCAGCCAGATCAGTGGGCTCATGGGTCCAAGGAGTTCCAGATTGGTTTGTCATGCAGAATAAACCTAAGGAAATGTCAACTTAAAGAAAGGTTTTTGGAGACCAGGGAAAAATGATCAAACCTCCTTTAGTGGCTTCAAATAGTTGAGTGTTATTAAAGAACCCAAAAACAAGGGAGCTAGATGTGGTTCCTATAATTTCTAGGTCTCATAGAAAGAAGATCCAACAAAGATACACCCAGTATTAGAATGATCTAAAAGAAAGTAGAGAGAGTACTTTCATGGCACAAGCAAAGGATCAGATAAATTGAGGGATAGGTTCAAAGCCTGTTCCCAAGATCAAGAGGAGTGCCAGCATGGAGCAGTTGGCAAAAGTTCATACTGAACTAAGGGCCAAGGAAAAATCCAATTTAGCAGGCCTCGAAAAGGCTTTAATGGAAAGCGACGATGAAACGGATGAAGGAACTGAACTAGGCCAAGAGAGAACATTGGCTGAAGATTGAATATTTGAGGCTTTCATGGCTGAGCAAACCTTTTTGGTTGACAAGCCAACGGAGGTAAATCACCAACAGGCTATTTCAAAGGAACTGCAAGCACAGAGGTACCAGAATGCAACATGGAAAATGCTTCCGAAATAACTGAACAAGTTAGTTTGGAAAAGAAACAAGTACAGCCAGCAATTCAGTTTGGCTCATTTCCTCCAATATCAGTAAACGTGGTATATATACTGCCACAGGAATTCCAAGCTGAGGATGGGAACCAAGAAGGTCAGGAAGATGACCCTATTCCAGTTTATAGTAAAGATTCACAGGTTAGTATGATTCAAGATGAGTCTGAAGTGGCCACACCAATGGAAACTGAAGATGAAAGTGAGGAGGTAAGTATTAATCTCTCGTATCCCTTCGAGTACCCTACAACATCTATGACGCAACATGTTAAGCCCTTGTATATCAAGGTTTATTTCGATGGGATACAAATGAATAGGGTGTTAGTGGATAATGGGGAAGCAGTGAACCTGCTTCCGAAGTCCTCCTTGAAGAAATTGGGAAAAAGAAACCCCAGATTAATCCCAACCAGCACAACCATTGCTAGCTTTGCTAGGGATAAGCAGATGGCTCAGGTCATCCTGCCCATCAACTTGAGTGTGTGAACTAGAGATTGCATGACAGCATTCTTTGTTATAGATAGTAATACCAAGTATAATGTTTTACTTGGCAGGAATTGGATCCACACCAACAAATGTATGCCTTTTTCTCTACATTAGAAAATAATGATGGCCCAATACAATGGAGAGACAGAGGAGATCAACGCAGACCCTTAACCCTTTATCGCTTGTACTGATTTTGCACAGGCCAAGTTATATACTGAAGATGTGACACCACTCAGTATATTGAGAAAACCTGATGGAACAGCCGAAATGATGGCTGGTGAGGGGTGACACCACTCACCAAGAATGACAATGATGCCTGGTTGTAGGTAAAAAGATAAGGCCCAAGAAGCTAGACCCTTGGCCTTAGTCAAGTTTTCAATATTGGACATAAAATCAATAGTCCAGAAGGTTCAGGAACAAGAGAGGAAAGCCATGGTGGTTGGCTGTAATCAGGAGCAACAAAGGTCAGGCCTTTGGCCCTTGAAAAGTATTGTGCGTTGGACATCTAAATAAAAGCCCAAGAAATACAGGAAGAAGAAGCCTTATGGACATATTTTGTCTATGAAGAAGAAGGCAAAGATGTTGAACCAAAGAAGGTGGAAGCAGAACAAAACGAAGAAATTGCTTCGAAGGCGAAAGAAGTCAAAGAGAAACATTAGTAAGTGTTCAAATACAAGACCCCTTGGAAGAAGTCAATTTAGGGGAAAGTTCTGCACAGCAACCCACTTATATCAATGTTTGGTTAAGTTCTATTGATAGGAACCAGTTGTTGGTAGTCCTAAAGCAATATAAGGATTGTTTTGCATGGTCTTATAATGAACTGCCAAGATTGGATAGGTCATTAGTGGAACATAGGCTTCCTATGAAGCCTAACTTGAAACCACACAAGCAGAAACCAAGATGGATGAGCCCTGAAGTGGTTCAGAAAGTAACGAAGGAAATTCTCAGGCGCCTTAAAGCAGGGTTCGTTAGAACAGCCAGGTATGTTGAATGGTTGTCTAATATTGTGCCTGTGGTTTTGCGTCGATTTTAGAAATCTAAATTTGGTAACTCCAAAAGATGAATACCCCATGCCTATAGTGAACCTATTGGTGGACAGTTCAGCAGGGCACAAGAGTTTGTCTATGATTGATGGGCATTCTGGTTACAACTAGATCTGCATTGTAGAGGAAGATGTCCACAAGACAGCATTCAGGTGTCCTGGGAATATTGGCACCTTCAAATGGGTAAAAATGCCATTTGGTCTAAAGAATGCTGGGGCAACATATCAGAGGGCAATGAATACTATTTTTTATGATCTTATTGGAGGATACCTAGAGTGTTACATTGATGATATTGTTGTAAAGTCCCAGTCTATGGAGGAACACTTGGTTCACTTGGTAGCAACTTTCGAAAAGATGAGAAAGTTCAAGTTAAAGCTTAATCCTCTCAAATGTGCTTTTAGTGTATCAGTTGGAAACTTCTTAGGGTATGTAGTGCACAAGAAGGGAATACAGATTGATCAGAATAAAGCCAAAGCCATCATTGAGGCCAAACCTCCATCAAGTAAGAAAGAAGTACAAAAGTTCCTTGATCAGGTTAATTTTCTTTGAAGATTTATTTCTAACACTGCAGGGAAAACTAAAGTATTTTCTTCTTTGTTAAAGTTGAAAGATGAAGAGGAGTTTATGTAGACAGCAAAGCATCAAGCTGCTTTCGAAGGAATTAAAGCCTACTTGGCCAAGCCTCCAGTGTTGATACCACCAAGGAGCAATAAGCCCTTGAAGTTATACATTGATGCAACGGAAGATTCATTGAGAGTTTTCCTAGCCCAGGACAATGAAGAAAGCAAGGAGCAAGCAGTTTATTACCTTAGTAGGTTTTTAAATTCTTGTGAATGTAAATACTCAGCCGTAGAAAAGCTGTGCCTTGCATTGTACTTTGCAGCAATGAAATTAAGATATTATCTTTTGCCTACTGTTGTTTTGGTGATTGCAACCATAGACTTAGTTAAGTACATGTTATCTAGACCTATGTTGAAAGGAAGAATTGGCAAATGGATATTAGCTTTATCAGAATTTCATCTAGAATATGTCCCCCAAAAGGTAGTAAAAGGACAAGTTTTGGTTAACTTCTTGGCAGATCATCCATATCAAACAGAAAGCCAGGAGACAATGGATCTTGCTATGGTCAATGTTGAGCCATGGCAGATGTGGTTCGACGGATCAAAGGCCAATGGTCTGATTAGAATTGGTGTTGTAACATGGTTTCAGGGTTGATGAAATCACTTGTTCCAATAATGAAGTTGAATATGAAGCTTTAATAATGAGACTGGAAATGCTTATTGGATTACAAGCTCATGCAGTTGATATATTTAGAGATTCTCAATTGGTGGTCAACCAAGTGAATGAGTTTTCAAATGTCAAAGTGCAAGCATGTTACCATATTATGTTGTTGCATTACATTTGATTTCTCAGTTTCAGATAGCAAATGTGACTTACATCTCAAGGTTCATGAATAACAAAGCCAATGATGTAGCTCAGAAGGCTTCGAATTTTAGAAGGAGGGATGACACTCAATTGAACATAAATCAAGCAACATATCAAAAATTAATACCATATTTAGCTAAAAGGGATGTTGTGTTGGAAGTCAATCATAATGACTTACAAGATCAAGATTGGAGGCATCCAATCATGTAGTACTTAACTGGCCCATCTTCGAAGGCCAACCGAAAAATTAAATTACAGTCTATGCAATACATAGTGTATGGTAATGCTTTTTACAAAAGGGGAGCAGATGGGTTATTATTGGAATGTCTAGGGCCAAATGAGGCATTGATAGCCATGGCTGAAGTACATGAAAGCATTTGTGGTGCCCATCAGCTTGGTGTGAAGATGAGATGGTTGCTTCGAAGACATTCCTATTATTGGCCAACCATTCTTAAAGATTGTTTAGAGTATGCTAGAGATTGTCAGGCATGCCAAAAGTATGGCATGATAAGACATGTACCAATAACTGATTTGCATGCAGTTGTGAAGCCTTGGCCATTTAGAGGTTGGGCTATGGATATGATAGAGAAAATACATCCACCCTCTTCGAAGTACCATTGTTTCATCCTAGTGGCTACAGATTACTTCACTATGGGGGTCGAAGCTAAACCATATAAGACTGTGGATCAAACTGAATTTATTGGATTTATTAAAGATCTAATTCACAAGTTTGGCATCCCACATACCATAACTATAGATAATGGGACTGTATTTGATGGAAAGATGGTAAAATCTTTCATAGCAGAATTTAGAATTAGTTTTATTAATTCTACCCTTATTATGCACAAGCAAATGGTCAGATAAATCATCCAACAAGTCCTTGAAAAAAGGAATACAGAGAGTTGTGGTAGAGAATTCTAGGGATTGGCATAACTTGTTGTTGGATATATTGTGGGCTTATAGCACTTCTCCAAAATCAAGTACAGGAGTCACTCCTTATGCCTTAGTATATGGGCATAATGCAGTGTTGCCTGTGGAGATTAACATTAGGTCCTTGAGGGTGAAATGCCAGAACTAGTTAACTTCTAAACAATACCAACAGAGCATGTTCTTGGAATTAGAGAATACAGATGAAGCTAGAATTTTGGCACTAAATAATATTTTATTCCAAAAGACAAAGGCAACCAAAAGCTATAATAAGAAGGTTAAGCATATTAGCTTTGATGAAGATGATTTGGTGTGGAAAACAATACTCCCAATAGGAATTAAAAGCCGTTGAGAAATCTAAATGGTGATGTACATCCCAAGAAAATCAATGGCAAGTATTTGAAGCCTTATTATCCAACTGTGTGGAAAACACAAGAAGTTTGAGAAATGCTAAACAAAAGAAGCATGAAAACACTCAACAATAAATAAGGATTTCATTTCATAAAGAGTTAAATACATGCAGCCATAAATTGGCCTAAAAATCAGTATAATGCTTCAGTTGTTCCTTTATAATTGATTCTCTACTTCTAAGGAATGGGAACAACTGAATGGCTGTAGCCATGTCTTGCGTACGGTCAGCTAGCCCTTGATTGGTAATTTGCAGCTTTGTAACAGTTCGATCCAATGCTAGATTAACTGTTGTTAACTCCTCTTCTAATTAGGCCTTTTTCTCTAAGAGCTGGATTCAAAACTGAGAAGCAGAGGAATGTTATCCCTTCAATTCAGATACCTCAGTATGTACATGGGAAACAAATTCCTTGTCTTTCAATAGCTTCTCTTCTGCAACTTTAGCAATGTGGCAAATGTTGACATAGAAATCTATGGTAGCTACTACCTGGGATAAGTGGCTTAAAATAGCCATATTGGATTGCTCAATGACTTTGCAGCATTTAAGGAAATCATTCTTAAGTATGGGTCTTTGTAAGGCTTCGAATGGGATCCTTGAAAATAATGTTAGCAATTCCAAACAAGTGCCTACATCCAATGGAGGGAAAGAAACTCTGCTGATGGTTGAAGAGCTCTCAAAAATTTCCAATAGGGAATTAGCAAGGGCCAATGGCTCAGCTTCACTGCTGGCTGCTAGAGTGGTTGAAGGTGTGTCAAAAAGGCTGGCCAGTCGAGCTTCAAAAATGTCCATCTCTTCCACTAACATTGAAGGTGCAGAAAGGTCTGGAAGAGATGGCTGCGTGGGGATTGGAAAAGGGGTTGAAGTGTCCCTGGCAGTGTCTATAGTCCTGGCCACTAGCAAATCAAGAGAAGAGGGACTGGAGCTGGATGGTGGTGGTGGATAAAAAATTGGTAAGCTACCAGTATCTTCTCTGGGAGCACCAGTTATCACTGATGAGGTGACAACTGGGGCCTTCTCAGGTGATGAAGGAGCAGCCAGGACTGTAGGGGGAGTAAATTGGGCTAAGGTAAAAGTTAGATGAGGTAGATATGGAGTTAAGCCCGGGCATAAAAAAATAGGGATGCCTTGCCTCAAAAAATGTATGGAAAGTGTAGAGCTGGGAAGTGGAAGTACTGTCTGGATAGGCTCTACACTTAAGGGCACTTCGGTGTTGATCTTCTTCCTCCTTTTTGAGGCTGCCTCTAATGGCCTTTCAACTTCAGACAAGACAAAAGAAGCCATTGTCGAATGAGGAGGAGGTGGAGTAACTATTGCTGCAAAACAAAAAATAAGAAACAATGGTAAGTTTTATTGCTGAAAACTTGGAAAAGGAAATTACCAGCCTCAAAAGTGATGGTGGTAATGGTTGGAGAACTGCTAAGAGCATAATGTTCGGCAGTTTGTTGCCTCCTTGCAGCTTCCCTTTGAAGTGTATCAGCAGCAGTAGCTTCATTCCTTAATATCTGTTGCTGCCTTCTTTTCTCAGATCTCTGGAAACCCACCAATTCCTTGGATTGCTCCCTCTCTACTGCCTTAGCGGCTGCCTGATGAGTAGGGTCATTAATGAAATCAGAGGGGGAGATTGTTATTTTCTTCCTTTTCTTAAGCGGTGTTTCTTATTCCTTTTCTGTAGGAACTTCAGGTACCTCATCCTCTTCAAGATCAAGGACAATTTTCCTTTTCTTCTGTTGTTGTTGTTGCTTGTCTTTAAGAATTCTTAGGGCTTGAGCCCTCTGAAGAGAGTCTACTTGTGAAGCTCCTACATCAAAAAGCAGCTATAAGTAGATGAGCAAGGCATTATAAAGAGAAGAGAAAGGAAAGATGGAAGTGCATGCCTCTCTTCGAAGCAGCCCTGGTGACTCTAGGAGAAGAAGGAGAGGCAGCAGGAGCAATCTCTGTGGCAGCAGGAGGAGGAGTTGGGATAGCAGGAGTAGTAGAAGGAGTGATGAGCCCAGTCCCCTTAGGCTTGGCCTGAGAAGGCAAGTCTAGTCCCACCAATAGATCCTGGGGGGGAATGGCCAAGTGCACCTCCATATTTGCTGTTCACCAGTTCTGGTACCTCTTCAGTGCAGTGCCTTGTGGGCTGAAGAGAGTGAATTGAAATTCGATCAAGTCTTGAATCAATTTAGAGGTTGCCTCCTCCAACCTGGTTCTTTGCACTCTCAGCTCTCTAGTGGCAAGGTTAGGGTTAGTTTAGCTACACAGAGGGATGGGGATCCCTTGAGTAAACCCAAATTGCCTAGCAAATTAAGTAGGGCATGAGGCTTCTGCTGTGCATTTGTAAGCTCGAGGGTGTAAAGTGCCAATAAAAAGCTCCCTTGGAGTTAAGATAGAAGCCCACATGTCCTTGTGCTGAGGTTGGGAACAGTTTCTGTCAACTAAGAAAGTCCTTAACCAGTTAGGCCAACATTGGTGTCGAAGGGACAAAAAAAGGTTTAAGAATGAGGCAAAGCTGAGAGTTAGTGGAAGAAAGTAAAATAATAAGCGAAAGTGGAAGGATAAAGTAAAACTCTGGCATATTTTATTCCATGAGAAGTAGGGTTTGATACCAAAAATCTCAGGCACCTAACGTGCAAAGTAGTGAAATAAGTAAATAGCCAAAGTTGTAATATCTAGAGTGGCCCTCCTTGGTTGGCATCCAAAGGTTTTTCACAAAATTGGGAGCAGACTCTATACATATGGCCTAAAACGTATGGAGCTAAGGCTATTTTCTTCCCCAAAACAAGGGCCTTAGCAAGGGGAGCAAACTCAAGCATAATCCTCTAAGAAGACGTACAGAACAAAAATTTGCAAAGCCAATATAGAAGAAAAGAGAAGAACTCTCTGTTTGACATAGGGCCCTCTCTTGGGTTTTCAGAATGTGCAAAATCACTAAATGAGGAATTCAAAGGAGGGATAGAAAAAGGCACATTAAGGTCAGGATAATCAAGACCAAAAGGGGTGCCAATGGGGGATAACCCTAAGAGATGGCATATATCAAGAATGCTAGAGGCCATCATGCTATATCGAAATTGGAAAAAATTGAAAGATGGATTCCAAAAATAGAGTGCAGCAGGTATGAGGAAAGGGTCTTCAGGGATAAAAAACCTGGCTAGTCGAAGGGCATTAAGGAGGCAAAGTTCTTGAAGGTCCAGCGTCCTAGCGGGAACAACTCGATCATACCATTCTTCTCATTCAGGTCTCATTGTAGGCCAACAGCGATGGGGTCGGTTTAACCTCTAGCTCCCCCAGTTAAGGCCACTCTCGTAGAGTAGACAGTGGTCCTCCAGACGAGGGTATAAGGTAGGGAGTTGAGCAGGGGCCTCCCTGAAAATGGGTCCAAGCACATACTCTCCTTAAGCATAGTGACGAGGAATGAAGATGCGTCCATCAATAGCACACCATTCACCAGCTTTATATGTCTCACATTCTTCATTGATGAGTCTCCTCAAAGTCACAGAGGGGCTTATATGCTCAACAACTGGCACTTTTAGAGACGAAGAAGCCATTATCGAGGAGTTGAAACAAGAAGGTGGATGAAGAGTGAAAAGTTACAAGCAAGAGCAATAGGGGTGAGAAAGGAAATTTTGGGCAAGTGAATAGGCAAGGCGCAAAGGAAGAGGGTTTTTAACCTTTCTGTCCAAAAGATTACCAATTCAACCCAACGAGTCAGTTAGACCCGAAATAAACCATTTGATGGTTTTCACTTATGTGGAATTAAAACGCTAATTTCAGAACTTAAGGGGTTTTAAAACCATATCATAGAGAGTCTCTTTCAGCAGTAAGTTGTGGGAGGGAAGTATATTTTTAAATGCTCAACTTGGCTTTGAAAACCTATAGTTGGCTTCGAAACCAGTTTTCCCCAAGATCTTTGAAGCTTATGCCTCAAAAAAGGAAAATAGTTAAGGCTTGTTCTTTTCGAAGGTTCTATAAACATACTTCTAGACCATATTTATACGGTAATTTCCTTCGAAAGAATCTTTAGAATGCCTATCTTGTTGAAAGTTGTGGATTCTAAAAGTAAGCACTACAAAACTAGTACTTGGCCAAGTAGTGAAGGAACCCAAAAGGACTCACTCTTTGAGAGTAAGCAGTGTAATTCCCAAGGAAAATTCCATACTTCGAAGCACGTAGACTGTATTTCGAAACAAAAATGGTTAATTCAAAGTTGTTGGTTATACAAATTATGTTAACCATGTAATTGGAATGTAAAACTTAGGACAAAGATTGTCTTTCTTAAGAGAAAATTCCACACTTCGAAAATACTTAAGTTAGGCTTCAAAGCAAAATTGGTTGATTCAAAGTTTTTGTGAACACAGTAAGGAGCAAGGTCACATCAACCATACAATCAAGCATACAATTGGAACATAAAACCAGATCATGCCAAATAGGGGAAGAAAACCCTTAGTTTTATTGATATGTACGTAATTACATTAGAAATGCCTACTTGGCTACGAATTCGATTTCATAATAATAGGGAATAGAAAAAGTAACAAGTTCATTAAATTTAACCCAACAGTGTTCAATGAACTTATGTTCTGTCTTTATTCTATTTTCTATCCTATCAAAGCTAGGTTGTTGCAGCTGGTATGCTCTTATTTGGTGAAAAAGCTGTTCAGCTTTCACCTCAAACTCTGTCTCTTTCAAGCCTTGTTCCATTTCGTCCATATTTAAATCATCCTAGTACGCTGAATCCTTATTCTTGAAGTCATCATATTCTTCAATAAGGTTCTCTGCTTCGTATTGAGTCTGAATTCGATTGGCTGTAATTTCGTCCAAAGAGTCATTAGTAGCCAAAGAAATTTTGTACCAATGAAAAAGGAGTGGAAGTTGATCCGAAAAAGCTTGAAACTCTGTCTGGGCAATGAGGTTGAGAACATGACTCCGAGTCATAACATCACAGGCCCATTGGAAGTTCTTGGAAGGAATCTCATCTCCAAGAACATTGAAAGGCAAGTGAGAGAAGGCAGCAAGCAGAAGTTGAGCTTTGTATTGCTCAAATGCAGTTGGAAGAGCTGGAGGTTGTTAGGAAGGAAAAAACTGATTCTCGAAAAGAGTAAGTTTCAATTCCTCTATCCAATGAGGATTCTGAGGGAGAGGAGGTGCAGAGGGATCCATCCTAAAAGAAGAGGGGAACTGAGGGTCATTCACACATTCGAGCTAGTCAGAAGAGAAAAGGTTTGCTTTCTTAGCCAAGAATGACGGATTATATTCCTGTGCTTCGTCTGGATGAGGAGTTTCTCGCACTATCTTCGCTGGCATAGAAGACGTATACCACGCCACAAGCAAGTTGTGCTCTAGACTGCGTTGGTGATCAATGGGTACATAGGGGTAAACCACTGAGCTCCGAGCAGAAGGAGGAACAGAAAGGGGATCATCGAATTCAACAAATCGATGATGAATGCGCTCCCTTAATTGGGGTTCATCAGGTTTTGACCAACTTTCCCAGCCAGCGGACTTGGAGGAAGAAGATGCGATTTTGTCCCATACGGAGAGTGATAGGGCAGAAGAGGAGCTTCCAAGATCCATTTCTGCAAATGCTTGGTCCAAAGGTTTGTAGTTGGCAAATTCTTGGTCTAAAGGTTGGTAATTTGCAAAAGCTTCCATGACTTGTATAAATGGAGGCGGATAGGTGCAACCAATAAATGCATTAAGGTTCGTTCGAGGCCCGTAATCATCTTCCAAAGACTCCTCATATGCTCGATCAATGTAAGAGAAGTTGTGATTGTCCATTGGGGATGTACCAGTCTTTTCGTCTACTTAGAGAATGGAAGTACAAAGCAAGGATTTAATGAAGTTCACTGCTTCATTGTTCGAAAAGCGGTTGCACTTCCAGAATATACAGAGTCCATGCACGTCCTAGAATGTGGGTAGAATGCACTAGTCCACTAATATCACCAAGTATTGGATATATTAGTGCGAGGGGTAATGTTGGCTGTATAATTTGTAAAAGCCAATTGCAGAGTGACACGTGGCACCTAAAGGGCAATGGGGGGGAATTAATGCAAGTCTCCAATCAAAGACAGACACGTGGCAGTTCGTATTGGTAGTATCGGATCTGCGTAGCATTGGAACAGTTGAAAGATACAAGATGATGTAGCCTAACGATTACTCATAAATTAAAATTCAAAATCAAAAGGGAAGCCTATTTGCAAGAGTGGCGCAGTGGGACTGACTGTGAGAGAACATGTTCAGCAATCATGAAAGGACTATTCGATAGTTGGAAGCCCACTTCGACGATTATCATTGAAGAGCATAAATAACAGAGAAGGCCCCAGAATGAAAGACCCAGACTCAGATCAAGAAACCAGTTTATTTACTTCATTTTCTTTCCAGTTTTACACTTCCAGTTCTTTATATTTCCAACACTTCAATTCTTGTACTGCACTTCATTTTCTAAGAGTAATTTTTTAGTAGTTTGTTGCTGTAAACCTCATCGAGACTAGGTCATTGTAACTTCATTGTAAGTTTTCATTTGCTTAATGAAATTCGATTTCTGAATTATATTTACTTGCTATTATTTATAATTTTCTCCTAAACAGGCCACCAGTAAAAGTTCTCTTCATTAAGGATGAAAGAACTTCAACACAATCGCTTGATAATTGGTTGGCAATTATAAATTCTATAAGGACTAATTGGTCCTTACTGGCACGCTTAAATTTATATTACTAACCTTTGAAAGCCAAAAAAACCAACACCTCCTAATATTTTCAAATAAAGTAATATTCTAAGATTAACAAAGTTATTATTATTTTTCTACAAAAAAGAACTACAACCAGTGGCGGAGTCAGAAATTTAAATTAGGAAGGGCACTTATTAATTACAATATCAAAAAATTTTACAAAAATATTTCATGCAAGTTTTTACAATTGATATCGAGAAACATCAAAAAAATAATGTTATTTATAACTAGTATATCATGGACAATATAAAAAATACGGATATAAGTCTTAAAATAAATTACATAATGATAAATTATTTTTTTATACAAAATTTGATTAAAAATTCAATATAATGATAATATCACGTCATCATTAGTATGCGATATCACTAACAAATAATAAATAAACACATAGAGAGTAAATCTTACATATCAAATGTAACTAACAATCTAATAAATTTCATTTTTATAGTGAGATTACTTATACAAGTATGTCAATAATAATGACATCACCGTTACATTTAAAATTTTCATAGATAATATGGTTTATAGTAGTCTCTTCATTTTCAATCAAAACAACTATTATTATTTTCATAATTTTTAAAATTTCATTGACATTTCACTCTAATAATATTTTTGTAATTCTTTTTATTTAAAATATTTTCTTTATATTTGTTAAAAAAATCACAAAATTCAGGAAGAGCACGTGACCTCCCTGGTCCTTACATGGCTCCGCCACTGACTACAACATTATTTTTTGTCAGTAAAAAAAATATATCTATAAATAATATTTGTTGGTATTTATGTTAAGTTTGAAATGATAACAATGGTAAAACAATTCTCTATTAATTAAACTCATGGTAAATTACATTGATTTCTGTTTACGCTTCCGACTAATATAAGTTGCCTAGTTTTGGCATAATTATAATGATTTTTTTTTTAGTATAGTTAAATGGATTAAAACTAATGTAAATAGTACAAAGATATAAGAATAAACAAGAAAAAAACATACATCTTAGTGTAAGAGAGATGACATATGTTTTTATTCATATAACTAACAAATTATTAAGAAAAATAGGATTTTGTGTTATATGAATTAAAATTTTAAGGAAATCCATGATAATTATGTTAGAATTATGAGACTTTTATTTTTTTTTTTAACATTAGGAAGGTTAGTGTAATTTACGCATAAATTAGAAGAAATTACTATTTAGTGGAAATTGTATAAAATTATTACATATTCATAGAAAAGTTTATGATTTCAATTATCAATATTTATAAAATTTACCATTTATTTGTAAATATTTTCAAAACTCCCCTTGTCCTGAAATTTCCCATTAAAATTATGTATTTGAGTTATGTTTAACATTTTTTTCATATTGTCAATAACATCTATAATATAATCAAGGATAAATTACAAATATATCTTTCGAGATTTGTTAAAAATATAGATTATCTTCTCTGATTTGAAAATTATAAATACCACATTATCTAAATTTTTTATTTAACAAAATTAACTAAAAAGTGAAATTTCTAATTACTCTCTTATATAATAATAAAATTACCTAAATTATTAACTAAAATATATTTATGATATTATTAAAATTGTTAATTAACTTGATAATTTATTAATAAAATGAATCATTTATTATGAAATTGGAAACTTCAACAGATTAAATGTAATTTTTAAAATCACAAAAAATAATTTATATTTTAATCAAATCTCATATATATTTGTAATTTATCCTAAAATAAATACTCCCTCCGTCCCAAAATATTAGTCCCTTATTCCACTTTTCATTGTTCCAAAATATTAGTCCCTCTTCAAAAATCAAGTACAAAAATAATATAAATTTCCTATTTTGCCCTTCTTTTAAATCAATAAACAATATAAAAAGTACAATTATGACATTGATATTTCCAAAAAATGTACTATCAAAAGGATAATTTTGGAAAATCAACTTTTTTTCAAATGCAATAATTGTACTATCAAAAAAAGTTAAATTCCCCAAAATGGACCATTATTTTGGGACGGAAGGAGTATTAAAATTTCAAAATATGTCGTCCTCAATCATCAACGTGATGAAATTGACACCTCACCTTTTTTATTTCTTTCATACCCGCAAGGTAAAACTGGCAACTCATACGATTTGGTTCCTCTCCAGTTAAACTTTTAATTGGATCAAATTTTTTATCAGTAAAAATTATTAAACGGAAGTTTCTTATCGATAAGAGTTTATGAAAATATGGCTCAATTAAATTTTTTCAAAATTTTTTACCAATAAGAGTTTTCTGTTCAATAAGTCTTACCGATAAGAAACCTTTATTTAATGATTCTTACTAATAAGAAATCTCAACTATCTGGTCCAGTTGAAAGTTCAACCGGAGAGAAGCAATTCTCTAATCTATATTGTAAGTTAGTACTTTTTTGTTATATAGTTTGTTAATATTTTTAATTTTATATTTATCCCCATGTTTCATAAATAGGGAGAGGCGATACATAAGTTTTAAAAGAACTTACGTGTAAGTCCTAATATGTGAATTTAGGACTGGTTTGGCAACTTCAAAAAAAGTCAAAAAGTTAAAAAAAAAAAGTTAAAAAGTTATCACTATTCACTAAAAAAAAATATTAAAAAATTACTATACATAATATTAAATACAAATCAACTTCACGGCAGCCTATGTACAGAGACGTCAAAGCATAGGAGTGAAAGGAAAAAAAAAATATTACATGTGTATATTTATTAAATTGGATGGTAAAGTTGGGCCCGTGGGGGCCCACCACGGGTCCCGTTTTTCTAATCGGAACCATCAATGTGTAGAGCTCGTCGATTACTATATATTTGTAAAAAATCACCTCTATCGGATATCGTTAATTACATGATCAAATCAGTTTTGTATAAAAAATGGATGGTGTTATAGTTAACATGTGACAAAAAAAACTAACACGATTAGATAGATATCGATATCCAATGAACGTGATTTTTTACAAGAATATAGTACTCAACGAGTTTTACACATTGAACGGTCTCGATTACAAAAATGGGACCCGTGGTGGGCCCTCACGGGCCGAACAACACCGTCCAATCAAAGGCCGAAAAGTAGGCAATCTTTTCCCATATCCTTTTCAGCCAACGCACTGCCCAACTGTACGAATTAATTAATTATCTTCTCCTACACACTTATTTATACAATATTTTAATATACATTTTTTCATAAAAAGTTAAAAAGTTAACCCAAACATCCATATTTTTTTCCTCAACTTTTTAGTCCAAAAAGACAAAAAGTACACTTATTTATGACACCCCAAACAACCCCTTATTGTCCAGTAGGTTATATGAAAATTAATGACATTTTTCATCAAACACTATTAAAAAAGTCATTAATTATTAATTTTCAGCGACGGTTTGAAAATTTTGTTACAAAAAATGACACTAATTATAAGTTTTAACGACAGTTTAAAATAATCATCACATCAGTAATTTTTAACTTTTAGTGACAATTTGAAAAACTCATCACAGAAAAACGTTACTAATTATAAATTTTAACAATAATTTATAAAAATTGTGATAAAAAAGTCAGTAATTATTAATTTTTAGCGACATATGCAAAAAATCGTCACAAAAAATTAATTTTAGCAATGATTTTACTAGAATTTATTTTCAATAAGACTTGATAAGAATTAAATCTAACTATTAGGATCTATTAATAGTTTATCCTAATTTTTATCTCCTTTCATAAAATCTAGGAGTGTATAATTGAAAGATAATAAATAACATGGATCATTGATCAACCCAAATGTCCCTACAAACTTAGGTTTTTTGAGGGTGGAAGAATTTCATGTTTTATCTTCACCTCCTATTTGTATTAGCAAGTTGTTATCAGATGATGCCAGAGGATTAGAACTCTATACTGTTAAATTTATCAATGCACTTTATTTACCAAAAAAATAATATAATTAATAACTAATACTACGGAAGAAAATTGATTTAATTACGTTTAGCACCCTAACATTTTCGTTCAAAGTTTATTTTATTTTCTTCACTTTCAATTATGACAATTAACCCTTTTATCACTCTTTGGTCTAAAAAATTATTAGAGACTCCTAGAATAACCATATAGTGTTGGCTACATTGTGCTCCTAACGGATGAGAAACAGCAACCTATGCTAAGTGAGTCACCCATTTTCTCTCAACTATCTAACAATGCCAATACAATCCCATGTCCCACTTGTAAGAATTTTCGCTATGTCATTGGTTTGGATCGCCATATAGGCAATGCAACATAGTGCTCTAAGAGTTCCCAATAATTGTCCTACCTGAACATCTATTGTTAATGAGATTTTGGGAAACTAAAACTAAAAGAATCAAAATAAGATTTTAGTGAAAATGCGAGGACTAAAATGGGATTTTGATAAAAATGTAAGGGTATAACCTGAGAAAAATATTTTCATGGCTAACATGCCGTCAATCTTATTAAAGTCAAGTAACAAAAAAGTGGTATTATAACTTGAATTAAAAGTGTTGATTTTAGCAATTGAAAATAAAAAAATCAAAATGAAATTTTAATAAAAATACATGGACACTAAATATAGAGTAAATTTCACGATACATCCCTATACTTTATATCAAATCACACTTTACCTTGGCTTTTTAATTGTCTCAGTCTCAAATTTTGATTCAAGTTGCAATTAGATCCATTTGTATAACATTGTTTCAAAAAGTAATGGAGAATAGTCGGCTAATGGTATTAATTACACTTAGCACCTATACATTTTTATCAAAATCCCACTTTAATCCTTAACATCCTTATATTCTTACTAAAATTTTACATTGGTCTCCCTACTTTAGTCTATCAATCAATTTTCAAATGTCGTTATATAACTAGATTCAAGTGTAACTTGACTTGAAATTTATATTAAGACAATTAAAAAGTCAAGGGATAAAATGAGCTTAAGGCACCGTTTGGGAAGCCAAAGCTGGGCTATTTTAGCCATGTCACGACAAAAGTGACTGTTTTAGCCACATGCCGACAAAACCCTCATAATCACTTGGCTAAAACCTTTGCATCGGTAAATTTACGAAAATACCCCCCATGAGAGAGGGGCATCACCTCAGCATTTCCCACAGACAAAAGCTTCATCACTTCCAAAGAACACGTTTTCCCAGAAAAGGAACTAATGGACGTTGAAAAAAAAAATTAAAAACATTTTTTTGGTTTTTGTTAAAATATTTTATAAAAATAAATTCAAACTCTATTTTTGTTAATATTTTTAAAAATTTTAATATTTTAGTTATGATTTGAGTGTAGAGTTGTAAAAGTAGTATGGAGTTTCAAGTTATGTATTTGGTTATGAATTGTAAAAATAATTTACTAATAAAATTTTATTTTATGTGTTTGGTTATGATTTGAGTGTAGAGTTGTTTTTAAATTAAAAATATTAACATTTTAAATTATTTAAATTTTTTGAATATTTAAATTATTTAAATCTTTTTGTTAAAAGAAAATTTTTGAATATTTAAATTTTTTGCAAAATAAATTTGTTAGATTATTTACATTATTTAAATATTTAAAATAACATTAAAATTAAAATAAAAATTCAAATAAAATTCAAATTCAAATTAAATTAAATTAAATGAAATTAAATATTTAAAAGTAAATTAAAATTAAATTATTTAAAATACACATCATAATAAAATAAAACCTCATTTTTTATCATTTCACCGAAAATTAAAATAAAAATAAAAATAAAAAACACATGAAAAAATATTTGCAAAAAAAAAAAAAGAACTTAAAATACATAAATTATTAACAATAATTTATTAATTGAGTTTTATTTTACGTGTTTGGTTACGATTTGAGTGTAAAATTGTTTTTAAATTTAAAATATTAACATTTTAAATTATTTTTATTTTTGAATATTTAAATTATTTAAATTTGTTTGTTAAAATAATTTTTTGAATATTTAAATTATTTAAATTTTTACGATGTAAAATTTTTGAATATTTATTTTAAATTTTTTCCAAGGTAAATTTTTTAGAATATTTACATTATTTAAATATTTAAAATACAAAAAAAAATATAAATTAAATTAAATTAGAATTTTAATTAAGCTTTGTTTTATGTATTTAGTTACGATTTGAGTATAGAGTTGTTTTTAAATTAAAAATATTAACATTTTAAATTATTTAAAGAACGTAAATTAAAGAATAAGAACTAATTAATGTATAAAAAAATATAAATGACAAAAACATAAATTTAAAAAAATAAAAAAAATTTAAGCAAAAAATAAATAAAAAAATATTTTACCAAACTACGCCAAAATAAAACCCAAAATAAACAAATAAAAAATAAAAAATTTAAGCAAAATACCCAAATCGAAACCCCAAAAAAAAAAAAAAAAAAAAAAAAGGTTAGCAAAAAACGGCAAATCAAAACCGAAAATAAGAGAAAAATAAAAAACAAATAAAAAAAAAAAAACAACATTGGTGGACCGTTTGGGAAGCTGACGTGGATGCCAAAATCTTTGAATTACAGGTACACGTGGATCAAGGGCACTTTGGTAAATTAACAGGAGGCCACCTCACCAAAAAGCTAAAAAAGTCAAAAAGCCCTTCCCAAACCAGGCTTTTTAGCCCCAGACTAAAATAGCCAAAAAAGTCAAAAAACCAAAAAGCCAACCCACTTCCCAAATGGAGGCTAAGTGTAAAATGCAAGGGTATAAAGTGTATTTCACTCCTAAATATAATTATGAACTTAATTATTTATTTATTTATTTTTTTTGGATATCACACTAGGTTCCCCCTGTTTGCAAATGTGATAACTGTAACACAACCAACTCAGAAAATTTACTCTGAATTCTATTAAAAAATTTCAACATATGATCCAAATTTATTCCACCAAATGTGTTAGGTGTACATAAAATTCTTACAAAACCAATCACAATATGTGACAAAGAAGCGGAGTCCACACATGTGGGTCCATGTGTAGGTTCTACTTTTTTTCACATTTCTGTATATTTAATTTTATTTATTTATTCTACATATGAACTCAATGAAACATCAATCTCTACTATACATTACAATTATGATGTGATAATTAAGATCACTTAAATATGATTCCATAAACATGCCAGTGAGAGTGAGACAGCCATAGAGAGAAATCATTGATACTGATGTTTTTGTTAGCTAAGAGTAAGAGCCAAAAAAAACTCAAGAGGAGTAGGCATGGCCGCGTGGCTTATTAGAATGACTGTTAGGGTTTGAAGGTTTGTTCCACCATTTTTAATTTTATTTATTTACTTATTATTAAAAACTGTTGGCCACTTTAAATTTCAATTGAGAGATCATTTCTGATCATACAACATCTTGAGTGAGTATTGTTTTATTAGATCTTTTCCCACCCACCAAGCAATTTTGAACCATAGCTTATTTTACTATTTTATGCCACAAGTTTTGCATGCAGTTGTTTGGATGATCTAAATAAGTGTATTTTTTGACTTTTTATAAAATATGGATTAAATTTGATGTGATGTGGTAGAGAGGTGATATGACTTAAATAAGATGATATGACTTAAATAGGATAATGACTTTTTAACTTTTTAACTTTTTTGAGTTATGCCAAACTTAGCCTTAGTTATTGAAATGATTAGTCTAACATACTTTGAAGTTTAAAAGTAGAGCAAAATTCTCTCTGTCTCCCCCGCGCGCTCTTTCTCTCTCTCTCTCTCTCTAAATATATATTATACAGAGCAGATACAGACCCCTTCAGATTCCTACCCCCACCACCCCCACACACACGTGGGGGTTGGTGAGTGGGGGAGAAGAAAAAAAAAAAAAAAATTTTCAACCAATAAGAGGCAGAGCAAAAGGGGTCTAAGTCTTTTTTTTTTTGTATATTATATAAAGAGAAGTGTCACTATCGAATCATTTTGATTAAGAATTACATATAAAAATTATGTCTCAAGTATGATTTGACAGATGCTAACGAGGACTTTTATGATATTATTTAATATTGACATTTGAGTTGAAAAGTGTTTCGAAACTAAGTGGAAAAGGTTTTAAAAGCAGTAATGTTACGCATCAAGAAAAAGGTTTCAGGAAAAATTTTAGGAAAATTATTTTATCGGTAAGAAATCCATCATGTCAAAGGAAAAAAATGAAACGTGGTGGGTCTCTTACCGGTAAGAGAATTTTCTTACCGGTAAGATAATTTTCCTGACACCTTTCCTGAAGCCTAGCATTAATCTTTTAAAAGTTCTGATTTTACTAAAATGTTAGTGTGTTTTATTTTAAATTAAAAAAAAAAAAAAAGAAGCAGATATGTTTGATAGATAATAGAAAATATATTTTCTGCTAATGGAAAATTTGTTTTTTGTCGGCTAAATAAACTATTTTTAAAAAAAAAAAAAAATAATTTTTTTTAATAAAAAAACTTATATATATATATATATATATAAAGTTTATGCATGCATATATTGTTGAGGGGGAAATGAGTCATCCTACAACAAATGGACTTAGAAAGGGGTGTTGGGCTGAGGAAGAAGACCGGTTGCTCAGAAAATACGTCGAGACATTTGGAGAAGGAAATTGGAAGCATATCCCTACCAAAGCAGGCAACAATCAAACTCCATTCTCATTCTCATTCCCATTCCATTCTTTGCTTTCATTGTTTTTCTTGTTTTGGGTTACTTCTAGTTCTTGTTTTTTGTTTTTGTTTTCTTTGCTTTCAAGTTAATTAAGGGTATATTGTTAATTACTAATGTTCAGGACTCAATCGTTGTCGGAAGAGTTGTAGATTGAGGTGGTTGAACTATCTCAGACCGAACATCAAGCGCGGCGACTTCGGTGTTGATGAGGATGATCTTATTATCAAACTCCATAGACTCTTGGGCAACAGGCAAGTAGAAAAATACTTATATATAATCCACTTCTTCATATAGAGAGAGAGAGAGAGACAGTAATGTTGCTATAAGTTCCCTTTGAATGATAAGAATCCTGAAAAAGAATGAAAATATGATTTTGGATTTTTAAGGTTTTAGTGTTTAAAATGGATTGAAATAAGAAAATAATTCTTAATTACCTTTTGAAACAAAAATCACATTCTCAAATTAAGTAAGAATCTGATTTCTTTACTCCTGTACAAAAATCTAACATTCTTTGAGAAATATTAGTTATTGCTAATACCTCATTTTTTAAAATTTGGAGGAGAGTCATTTAAGAGTACAAAAAATACTTAGGCAGGCTCATAATGTTTAAAATTTTATTATTTTTCATAATGAATTTTAATGAAACTAAACACAGTTGAATAATATTAACATTAAAAACTTTCCTAATAAAAAAATTTTCATTGCCCTTAAGATTTATGTTATTTAAAGTTAGAGGATTGTTATTCAATCCAAAAAATTAGACTCACTTTTTAGACCCAATGATATGTCACTCTATTAAATTATCTAAGTCAAATCTTTCTCTAATTATCACCAATTATTTTATTGACACATCACTGACCTAGAAAATGAGCTTATAATATGTATTTGGATTACCTTGAAATGATTAGGTAATGTAACTTTTTCAAATTCATTAATCATATATTTCATACCACAAACGCTATAAATTTAAAAAATAATAAATAAATAAATTTGTCCAGGATTTGAATTATATGGATCAAATTCATTGTTGATATAACGCATAACATATCAATTTTAATCTCCACTATACATTTAGTTTTTTAGTAAATTTCATGATAATTTTTGAAATTTTATCTTTTCTCACAAGCTAAAAATCTCCCTACCCCTTTTTTGTGTCTTTTCTAACAACGAGTTCAACTCGGGTCACCAACTATCGTGAGCTATCAAACTCCATCCATCAGTTCTGATGCTAATTATTAGGGAATCGGGGAATCCAAGAATGAGCAACAACATTGATCCAATCCGTTTGAAAGAAACTCCGAAGTTCACACGGCTAACATACATCATTTAAAGCTCATACCAATAAGCGGAAAGTTCATATACATTAAAATTTATCTCATTTACTTTTTATTCGATGTGAAATTTTACTTTCAAAGTAATGGGAGTACAAAGGATTTATGTATAAAATTCTGCAAGTAAATTTTATACCTCTATCACTTAAAAATTATTTTTTACTCTCCATTTTTAAAATAAATAAAAAAATTCTACAACAAAAAAAATAGTATCCAACATCACATGAAAAAACACACAAAAATAGAAAAAGAAAAATCCATAAACATGTCAGTGATATGTAACCATCCACATTCATTAGCTAGATAAAGGAATCCAAACAACCTTTTCAGAAATGATTTGTACTCTTAAAATTAATCCCCCTAATCCCCCTAATTTCTATTTTTAAAAACTATTTTCTTCTTTTTTTTTTATTTTCTTTTTTTTTTTTTTTTATACTTAATTTGGCATTTCGGGGGATTCGGGCTCCCCTTTTTGGGAGATGAATCACTGCCGCAACCTTTTAACTTGTCTACTTGTTTTGTTCTTGAATAATGATTTGTCCCCCTAAAAAAATCCCTCTAATTTCCTTCTTTTTTTTTTATTTTTTTTTTCTTATTTTTTTTTTTTTTACTTGATTAGGCAATACGGGAGATTCGGGGTCCCGCAATTCGGGGGACATATCACTGCCGTTTGTTCTTTCATTCAATGTTTTAAAAATTGGCCCCATGCATCGAACTGGAAAAGAATTTGGATAGACAAGACATTGGTTCAATTGACAGGTCAAATCAAAATCAAATATGAATATTTTTATAATTTAAAATAAATAAAATACATACATTTAAAATATATATATATATATATATATATTGTGTTTTTGGTATTTAATGAATTTTTTATAAAGTTTTTAAAAAAATATTATACTTTTTAAGCATATTTATGTTACGTGTGTCTAAAAATTTAAAAAATTATTTAAAAAATTAAAAAAATTTAGTGAAAATAAAAAAAAATACGAAAAATAAAAAAATAAAAAGTAAAATTTTCTGAAAGTGAATTCTAAAATACCTGAAACCAAATAGAGTGATTTCTTGCATATTAACAAAGAGCCATGATGGCAGAGTGGAAATTTATTCTCTTTGGAATTTGAGATGTTGGGTTCAAGTTCTTTTAGCATCAACTGTTTCAATATTGGACCAAACATAACAAACTGGTCCGATTTGCTTCAACACGGGCCGCTTCATTCGGTTTAACAATTTAACTGCAGTTTGCATCTATTTAACTTTAAATGACCAGTTTTTAAGAGAAAACGAATTAGAAGGTATATCCAGACCGGACTCTAGACCAATCAATAATTCAATCCGGTCGAATAGGCCGTTCAATTCGATTTTCAAAACATTGGTTTCACTTTTAAAAGAAAACAGTGAATTTCCCAACAACGGTGGTCCACTTCATAATTCCTGGATATTCATAGTACATAACATTAGATAACAATTATTGCTAGAGCAATGCTATAGACTACTAATTTGCCATCACTAATCTCATCACTAGTGAGGTGGCAATTGAAAAAAAAAAAAAAAAAAAGGCATAAACACACTGTGACAGTGAGTGAGACCCACTGCCACATCATTAGAGCCACTACTAATTAGTGGTCTAAAGAATTTCTCTTATTGCTATGATCAATTGAGTACTCTTATCATGTGTTACCTACCAAACATTAGATATACAGTACTTGCTATATGGTCCTATAAAGCAATTTATTGTCCGAGGTCTGCGCTAAAATGGGTCTGGCCTTACAAGTTTCATTTAGCTGTGACTTAAAAAATTAATTAATTGATTTTTTTTTTTTAATTCATTTGGTAAATTCATTTTTCATCAAAATATCTACCTTAGCCACACTATAAAGTTAGTTGAAAAATCCAAAAATAAAAATAAAAATAATACTTTTTAATTTTTCTAGTGCTTTAGAAGCTTAATTAGAATATTCTAAACCATTAAATCTGCTTGAATGGGTGCAGATGGTCTCTAATTGCAGGAAGAATACCAGGAAGAACAGCAAATGACATTAAAAATTATTGGAACTCTTGCTTGAGCAAGAGGGCATCTACATCAGATAGCAAGATCACAAGCAGCTTAGAGACCCAATCAGCCATGAATTTGGAGCCATTGGAGGGTGAATTTCAGTCCTCGTCGGATCGAAAAACAGAGGGAGAAGAAGAAGAAGATGAAGAGGATACAGCATTGTTTTGGAGAAGTCTCTTGTTAGAGGGAGTCTTGAAGGAAACTAGAAAATTGAGTGTTAAAAACAAAGAAAAGAAGGTTCAAGATGATGATTTTTTCCAAGGGTTGGGAGATTTGGTTCAAGACATGGAGATTTTGGGTGGGAGTGAATGAGTGAAACTAACTCCAATTGGTGCATCTCATAAGTAGGGGTGTAAATTGTTTGATCTAGTTCAGTTCTGTTCAATTGGGATTGAGAGAAAATTGAGTATCGAATTGAATCCTTCAATTTTGTTGGTTGAGGACTTGAAACCAACTGCATGATATGGCTCAGTTTTTTCAATTTAGTATAAAAGAGGGATTTACATAAGCCATTAATGGATTTTATACATACATGTAAAATCCCACTATTGAAATAAATGAAGCGAAATCGTAGAAGTTGTTCTATAAATACCTCCCTTTCTAACCGTTATTAGAAAACTTATACATATCATTGTTCACTTATTTTCTAATAATGCTCACAAAATTAAAATATAAATATATTTAAATTTAAATATAATATTTCAATTGGTTCGGTTGGTATGATTAAAAAAATGAATCAATTTGTAGGTCATAAAAAAATTAATTAAAATTTGAATTTTGATCGATTTTCAGCGATCGGTTCATTTTCATCTATTTTTCTTCTAACTTTACTTATATTTGGATTTTGAATTTGGGGCCAGAATTTTGCAAGGAAAAGAAAATGGAAGAAAAAAATAACAAATATTTCATTCACATTTTTCTTTATTTTTTTTCCTTTCTAAGTTACTCGCTAGATTTAAGATCCAAATAAAACCAAATATATATATATATAGTACTAGTACCCAATTTAACTGCCAAATAACATTTTAAACATTTGACATAAATTTAACAAGAAATTACTTGTCAAATGTATTTTTAAAATTTAATTACAAATTAATAAAAAATATAATTTTATTTTTTAATATTTATAAAATTTATCATTAATCTGAAAATATTATTCTAAACCTACACTGATGTGAAGTTACTTCTAAATTTAACAGAGTGAGAATCCAAATTCCTAACTAGTCCAGGTAGCAACAAACTCATTGGTACATCCAAAATAATTGCACCCAACAACAGCCATAACTGACTTATGAAAAAAATAAAAAAACACAAACAAACAGAACAACAAACAAGTTGCTCATCTCATGGCCTGCACATTAGCCTAAGGATTTTGGAAATATATATATATATATATATTCAACACTTGTCAAAAGTTTATAAATTTAATATGACATTTTGTCTTATTAGTTATTTTACTCTATTTTGTCTTTTTATGAATTTGAACCCTAAAAAAACTAAAATTCAACTTGCCAAACACTCTTTATTTTAGCCTAAACACTCATCCCAAACGGGACCTAAAAATGTTTAGGATATGTTTGTTACTGCATTACTATAAAAATTTTACATTGCAAATAAAAGTTTATTTACGGGTGCTTTGACAATCAAATAAAAAGTTAATTTTTAATTTTTTACTCATTTTGAATTACATCACTTTTCATATTTTTTATTCATAAAAAGATAAAATAATCTAAAAAAATCAACTTTATACTAATTTCTCAAAACACCAGTGTTTACTTTCATTTTTAAAGCGTTATAATCAATGGACAAAATTTATTAAATTCGACCTTTAATCAACATCTCTAGCGGTCGGCTATCAGATTTTATTGTATTCACTACCTCTTGTCGTCAAAACCTCCAACCATCAACTGTGTCTATGGACAGTACCCTGTCAGCCACTGCCTTTTGCCAGTCACTTGTCCCACAAGCTTTCAAAATAAAATTTTAAAGAATAATGATTTGTCCCCCTAAAAACAATCCCCCTAATTTCCTTTTTTAGAAACTGTTTTCCCTTTTTTTTTTGTTTTGTTTTGTTTTGTTTTGTTTTTTTTTTTTTTTAACTTAAAGTGGAAATTGTGGGGATTCGGGGCCCCCAGATTCAGGGGACCTAGCAGCGTTGAATTTTAAAATACGTATATACAAAACATGTTTTTATTTTTATTTATTTTTATTAAAAAAAAACATAAATTTAATGTTTTTTTTTTTTTTAAACAAAAAATAGTAAACTATACCTAACACCTTAATGTTTATGTTTATAATTATAAAAATTTTGAAAATTATAAATAAAAAAAATACTACTTTGGAATCTATTTTTGTTTTCCGTTGGTTCCATTGGTTTAGGAAAAAAGAAAAAATAGAAAGGTTCTCATTTCGTTCCCCTTCTCACACTCCGTCCTACCACCATTCACTATTCATCATCACCACCATCCCAGCCACCCTTGCAAGTGACCTCATTTAACAACCATTTATAGTAACCACCTCCTATGTCCAACAATCACATTTGGCTACTGCCTTCCACGATCAACAACCATGCTTTGCGACTAGAAACCACCAACCATCTCTCACTAATGGCAAGCACCTCCGATCACTCCTTTTATTTGCTTTCAAAGAAGGAAAAAAAAAAAAAAGTCTTAGCCTTAGTTTGACAATATGGTTACGACTAATTTAGCCCCATTAAAAGAAAAAATAGACTAAAAAGTCAATAAAACGAAATGTCACATTTAAACCATTATTATTTCACTTTTTCTCTCATAAAACTACCCCAAAAAAAAGTTCATTCTAAGCAAAAAAAAAAAAAAAAAAATTAACCAGGCTAAAATAACCAAAAAAATCAAGTTAAAAAAATTCTTCCCAAATGAAGCCTCTAATTTGTTACTAGATACCCATATATATTTGAGAAATGTTAGGGATTATGAAAAAATTTTCATGAAAATGATCATGAAAAATTTATGACCTTTAAATTACTTTGATTAGTGTGTGGTGCTTTATTTTAAGTATAATCCAAAAATCACAAATCTTTCATGATCATTTTCATGAAAAACTTTTCCTGATACCTAACATTATTGTATATATTTACTATAAAAAATTTACATTGCAAATAAAAATTAATTTAGTGTCTACTTTCATTTTTAAAACGTTATAACTAGTTGACAAAATTTATCAAATTCCACCTTTGATCAACATCTCTTGGGGCCCGCCACCATCTCTGATTGTATCCATCACCGCTTGTCATCAACACAACCAACCATCAACACCGTCTATTGACAATTCACTTTAGACAATCCACCTTCAACCACCAACTTCTACCGTGGCCACTTGTCTCCCAAGTTTTCAAAATACGTATAGACCAAATATGATTTTATTTTTATTTTTTAATTAAAAATAAACATAAATTTAACATTTTTTGCGAACAAAAAATTATAAACTTTACACAACACCTTAATGTTTATGTTTATAATTATAAAATTTTTGAAAATTGTAAATAAAAACTACTTTGGAATCTATTTTTGTTTTCTGTTGGTTTCACAGGTTTAGGGAAAAAATAAAAAATAGAAAGGTTCTCAATTCGTTCTCCTTCACCTACTCCCTTCTGCCACCATTCCCTATTCACCACCACCACTTCCGGCCACCATTGCAGTTTACCTCATTTAACAACCATCTCTAGTAACCATCTCCTACGGCCAACAATCACCTTTTGCTACCACCTCTCACAATCAACAATCAACAATCACCCTTCACGACTAGCAACCACCAACCATCTATCCCCAGTGACAACCACCTCCGATCATTCCTTTTACTTGTTTTCACAAAAACAAAAAACAAAAATTAAACAAGCATACCAAATATATTCTGCATCTCCATTTTTATAAAAAAATAAGCATAAACGTATTTAATAATTTCCTGTAAATAAAAAATAATAAACTATAAACATTACCAATCCACACTTCGTCGTGTTAATAGATCCACTTTCATCATGTGGTAGTAATTTTTTCAAGTGTTTCCTGAAAACAGCTGTGTGAAGTTTCCACCAATAAGCAAATTGATATATCCTAATACAGAGAGAGCTCATAATAGAACACAAGCCTTCAAGGGCTCTCTATACAACATTTTTTTTAAGCCCATCATCACTTATAGAGGAAACATTACATGAATCATGAGTAATACCACAAATTTGAGCAAAAGCCACCAGCAATCATATGATAAAAAGAAAACAAAAATCCAAATAACAAAATAACCTCCGACCAAATACAACCTCATGCGCAAAGCAAAAAAGTTTTTTTGAAGTGAGGGCACAAATACCTCGCGCTTGAAGCCGTCTTGTACAATTAAATCACACGAGACGGCAGTGAATGCTCAAAAAACGACGTTTTATAAATGTGATGCCTGAAGCACTATTCTCCCCTCTTTTCCGGTTGGTATAAACGCTTTTTCTTTGATTAATCTTTGGTGACCCATCTCCGGCCACCGATTTCATACCCACCATAGGTCTGATCACTACTACTCTCTCCCCCGCTTTCTGCACTGGTATATCCCGATTTTCGCCGGTGCCTTTTTGCTCTCGAGACTCCACTATCGCTAAAACTTCCATTTAAGAGGGGATCATCTATACCCCGAATTACTCTCCGCACTGGGGATGATGAGGCGATGTAACTATCATCCTTTGTCCTTCTCTTATCCTTATCGTGCCTCTTGATATTTTGCGAGATCTTATGTAATTTCTGATTAAACCTCGTAAATCCCTTCTCCATGGGCTCTACTGCCTGAGTTACCGTGAATTTCACATCATTTACAATCTGTAAAAGGAGGTGAAACAGCATTATCAGGACCGAAACATAGCAGAAACAATGAAAAATAAAATGGATAACCAATTACAAAATCGGTATCAACAAGTCATTCATTTTATCTAAAGACTCCAAGATGCAAGACCAAGGCCCACTTCCAACATCAATAGAAAACAGATGAATTTACAACGGAAAGCAATTCCACCCTCAACACTTGGACCACGTCCCCTACTCTCCCCGACGGTTGCTCTTACGTGGGAAAATTACACTTTACCACCCTCAACTATGGTTGTTGCCACTTAACCCCTTCAACTAAAAATTGCTACATTCCCCTCACCACCAACCCAATCTTCTGTACATGCCAATTTTATACCAAAAATATATGTGAGAGATATGCATATATTTTCCCATCTGGGCATAAAATTATGTGCATATACTTTCACACATACTTTTTCATAGGAGAAGGGAAGATATATACATATCTCTTACATATACGTAAAAAAAAATTAGCTCTTGATTGAGCATTTTGATCATGAAATTGGTATAGGCAGCTCACATACTATTTTTTTGTCCTCTTCAAGACAGAATGTTAATAGAAGGTTCAGATTGAAACAAATAAAAGATCATGGGGTAAGGAGTAGCAATTTTTAGTGTAATTTGCATTTATCCTAATACCATGATTACTTGGCTAACATTTATATACTCCAGCAAAAAATTCTAAAGTTTTCAGCCAACAGCAACAAAAGTTAGCTCAGACACCCTGGCGACTATGTGACAATAGGATTGAAGAACAATTAGCTCATGCTTGAACTGACAAAGTAACAACAGAACTGAAGAAAGCTTACATATTCACCACCACCAAGGAAAACATCCCGAACACTTTCTCTGATGGTCATTCCGCTCCTAACATCAATGTCAGGTTGGGGAAGCCGTAGTTTAGTAGGGCGCTCGCTGTCCCTCACCTCATCAGGATCAAGAGGACAGTCTGCAGATGCATAGTCTCCGAGCACTGCGACGCTCCCATGAAAGCGCTCCCCCATTAGCTCATATGGCGTTGCAGGGAACACGTATAGGTGAACCACGGAAGCGATGCCCATCTGTGCTGGATGAATACATAAAGACCTGTTAAAGTTAGATATTTTATATGACAGCTTCAGCATCAGTATATTGCTGTCTTGTAGACCATAAAAAAGGATGATAATAGTTAAAAATATCCTGTTTCCATGTGTATAGAGGGAAATCATCAAACATCTTCTGACGGCGGTTGGGCAAATGCAAATTGGAATTGTTCCCAAAGAGTTTGCTATAAAACTTTTTAATAATCAGAACATCACAATATTATTTGCTCTGAAGAAAGACAGTGGACACTTAATGACTACGAAACTCGCTTGACATTTCTACAAAGCCAATCTACAGATTTGTAGCAAATTTTAATGATAATAACTTCACATCTAAAAGGAAATGCACTTTTTGTATGAAATGAGATCCATTTAAAACTACAATGTGATTTTAAAAAAATAGTGCCATCCAAGAATAATCCAATAAACACCCGACACAGATAGTGAAAAGCCCGAAGTACAGATTTGAAAATAAAAATGCGTTCAGGGTAGCACAACTGAAGTTAAATATGTCAGGCTGAGCAGATAGACTCACCAAGTATCCGTTTGGATGGATGCGGATTTTAAACCAAAGGATTTGAGGTTAAAAATATTGGGGAGTTAACTATTATAGGTGGAGAGAAAAATTATAGAAGATAAGTTGAAAAAGGAGATGTATTTTAATAGGATCCTTGTAGCTAGAAGCCTTTAGCATGATTTCAAATGACTACTTTTATATAGTTATTTCAAATCTATCATGATAAATCTATTTAATTCAATCTTGAAATTCATAGTTAAATCTAAATTGAGTTATTCTCCTTGAATGATTAATGTCAAGTCCATACATTTCAAATTCACATCCATCCAAACAGACCCTAAAAGCTATCCCATCAAAATTTAGACCACATGAGTGGCAGCAATCTTTGAAGATCTGACAGGAAAAGCATAAAAGAGCAACAATATTCATTAAATATCACCAAATGAGCTACTATAAGTAAAATCATTCACCAGAAGCATATCAAAACGAAGACAAATACCTCTATACAAATGATGAAGTCTTGAACACTTGACTGAAACTGCAAAGCTTGGGCTATTGGACTTTTAAATAATCCGAGGGCATACAGAAGGGCAATAGCCACACCTTGCCACCAAGTCAAAAACACAATTGATTTAAACGTCACAAACTTGTACAATGGTTTGATGTGCGCCAATTCCTCCTTTGTGATAGCATAAAATTGAACTAAACAATACAAAGCCCATGACTGACTGAAATTTAGAACCACAGCCATATAAGGATACCTACAAAAAAGAAAAAGAAAAAGGCTGATGTAGAAATGCTCTCTTGGAGACTTTATTAATATTATATGCCAATTTAATGGTAGAAGCAATTTGATATGAAAATATAGCTTGAAAGTGAAAAAATAAAAATTGCTAACCAATTATATCAAAATGGCACAATACAAGACACAAAACTCAGTAATTTGTACTAGTAAAAGAACATCTACTCTGCCAAGTCAAATTGGAATTCAAATGAAGTAGAGGCATGCAGAAGAAATTGCAAAGACATCCATAGGTGGTATGAGCATTCTACTGGTAGTTTATGCATGCACAATCACTGACGTAACTGTGGGTTTCTGTTGATCCATAATCTTATTAATTCTTTTTACCTGATCTAATGATTAAGTTTCTAAGGGCTGTAAGAATAAAGGACTAAAATTTTGATAAGAATTTTAGCAATTTTTTTAAGGCTAATGGCTCAAAGCCCATATCATACATCCACAATTCAACTAACAAGTTCATCTCTTTCCGTAGATCCACCTCCAAGCATGATGATGAAACTAGTGCCCAAATCATATAAGGTAACCCAGTTGTATAATTGGTATGGTCATTCTCCACCCTTCATTTATTTGAATAGCATACGTAGCTTTTATGGTCATTCAAAGTTAGAGATCACCAAGTTGTTTAGAGCTTTTGTTGTAGTTGTTTTAGCTTCAAAACCAAATCAAGGTTTGGGATTCATTAAGCTAATAAATAAGCACAGGTCAGATGAGATTGAATTAGGCCCTTTTTTATGAACTGACCTCTTTTCTAAGGACTAGGCCTTAAAAAGTCTCTTTCAGCCAATTGTTAGACCGAGAAATATCGTAATGTGTCAAAGGCCCACTACAGAACTCTTATTTTTCCTACTTGTCCTGCAGATACTAAGGAACAAAGAACTGCATGATCTTTACATTACACAAACTTATTTGCTCTCTTAGTTTAACCACTTCCAATAGCATATTGTTCATGGTTCTATCTTCCATAGAATAATTGGAAATAATATTTAGCACAGGCTTGTTTGTGTAACACACTCATAAAAGGCACATTTTGGGCTGGTGCTTGTAACAGAGAATTCAACCACCTCTTAGTGTTGTTGTGGCAAATTAGAAGAGTAGTTAATGACAATAATACATGCAGATAGTAGGTTGGGAGTTTATTGGAGATCATACCGTAGGTTGACAGCACTTTATATGAATAAAACATAAAACATTTCTCAAAAGTAGACATAAAATGAACTTAAATTACACTAGAGATAAGTGAGATATTGTTAAAAAAAAAAAATGCACCAACTAAATATAAACATATCCAATAGAAATTTTAGTAGTAAAAAAAAACCTTGTATTTCACTGGGAAAAACAATTAAAAAGCGGTAGAGACGAGTTTTATGCAAAAAAGAACTTTGCACTCTGTAGTAGTAATTATATAATGATAATAAATAAATAGAGAGAGAGAGAGAGAGAGAGAGTAAAAAGATTTAGAAATAGATTGTAGTTTAGTTTACAGCCACAATGAGAGAGAGAGAGAGAGAGAGAAACAAAACAAATAAACTAACCTTAGGCTAATTGATTAAATGGAGGAAAAGGGAGAAAACCAATCAAATCACCTACTAAGCAATGAGGGGGGAGAGACAGCGATGATGAAGCATGTTTGAAGAGTGGAGTGGGCTAAAGAAGGAGATGGAGATGTTCAAATTGTAGCAACATTCCTTCAATTCTCTAGTTTTCCCAAATTGCTACAACGTTTAAATGCTTATTGCCACAATTTTTTTAAGACTATCTAATTAAAAATGACTTTAATTTTTATTTCATATATACCTAGTGCAAAATGGCTATTTAGGCCACAAACATAAAAATAACAACAAAAACATTTCCATATAAAGATACTAAGGCTTAAAAATCAGATCGGGTGGGAACAAAATTCCATGATCCAAAAAAAATTAAGCCACCAGATGCGAAAGATCCTACCTCCAAGGGATTTTCCACATGACCTGAATGAATTTTCCCAAATCGATCGTAAGAATCCAGATCAGGATTTTAACAACAATGCATAGTATAGACAGCTATTGTCATTGTTGTCAAATAGCGAATCAAATTGAATTTTTTTGCAAAAATAGTGAACCATGAATCATAAGATCTACTTTATTTAGCATAATATACAATTTTATATATGTATATAACATATATATAACTAAATGTGTAGTTTATAATGAAATAAATATCAATGTAAACTACACGTGTAGGTATATATATGTTATATACAAATAAAACAATATATATTAATACAATTAGTATCTCTTTTTTTATTTTGTGAACACCACCATTTCATGCATTATGTAAACATAACTAAATCGATTGAATCAGAATTGAATAGTGAGATTTACTCAATTTAAGATTCAACTGCATGAATTGAATCATTTTGCTTGAAACTCATAGTGAATCATATGAATCTAATCGTGAATCGTAAGATTCTAACAAACATGGCTATTGGAGCACATGCCATACCTGCAAGCCTTCATCCATAATGTTTTTGGGAATTGGCATAATGTCTAGCATTCAATGCCAGACATAAAAGCATTAAGAATTGGTAGACAGAAAAATCAGATACAAAGAACATTACATGCAAGTCCACAAGCAATGATCAATGGAAGGACATGTGAATGTAATTTGTTGCACAAGTTAGAAATATATTTTGTAACAAAAAATTATCTTACCCGCATCCCCATTTGAAGTCTCCTTCACAATATACACCAAAGGCTTCAAGAATTACTGATAAAATAGCAGTAACAGCCTTTATTATCATCTGCCAAAGCAATCAATGCGTTGTTCCATAAATTGACTGACTCAGGAATTCAGGAATAATTTTAGCAAAGTAAAAGTTACTTGCATGAGATCAAACTTACATACTGAACAATTCCAAACTTGATAACTTGGTAAACCCATTGGTTCAATTTCCATGGCTTTAAGAAATAATTCATGGGGAAAGGATGTTTTATAGTGCCCTTTTCTATACCATGATCCAATAATGGGATTTTTGCACGTCCTTGCCTCTCCATAAACTCGATGGTCCTCTCCTCCCCACCTTATCCAAAAAGAGGCATGAAAAGGGGGACAAAAGAAACCAAAAAAATAGTGAGGGAAAAAAAAAAAAACCCACAAAATTGTTCAAAGAAGGAAGAAAAAAACATACATAGACTATATATATAAAAAAAAATTAAAAAAAAGGATTGCTAATGTAATGAGCAAAAACTTTGAAACATCTATGTGTTCCATCAATGAACCAAACTTAGAAACTAACAAAGAGGTTAGTGTTAGGATTAGTCAACCCATGTGATAAAGGTGGGTTCCATACAGTTATTAGGTTGGTTTATACATGTATTTGGGTTAGGATAGTGGAGTTCTGAATCTAATGAGAAACCTAATATGTATAGGATTTGGTTATCTAATTGTATGGAACTACGATTCTCATGGATAGACTATTATAAATAGTCATGATGTAGACTATAGGGTTTCTCTGAGAGAGATTGAGAGAGTAGTGAGGGAAAAAAATAGAGATGTAAGGGGTGAGAGAAAAAATACTGCAGGTGAGCAAGGGCTCAATTACCCTTGAGCATGGGGTTCGAGTAATGGTGTAGGTTTTGAGTGTTTTGGTTATCTCACATGTATTTTCTAGTTTATTCATAGTGGAAGCTCTTTCTCCTGTGGATGTAAGCAATTTGGGCTGAATCACGTAAATCTGTATGATTGTTTTTCCTCTTTGGTGTGTGCATGGGTGTACTTTCGTTTGCGTTGGCGGGATATGGCATAAATCCCAACAGTTAGGTCATAAACAGGTTGTGCTCCATCAATGAACCAAACTTCAGTTTTTTGGATAATTTGGTTAGAAAGGAATTCAAGAATTTTTAAGAGAAATTTAAAGATTTATGGAGTTTGTGGGAAAAAGTGTATTTCTCAGCTTCTTTTTGGGGGTCAGTTTTTCCTGTTTTTAAGGGGATTCCCTTGTTTTTGATTAAAGTGATTGCTTGTGATTTGTAGCTCTTGATTTTTCTTTTACTTTTCGGAGGAACCTTGTTCTCCTTTACATCCCTTTTGTAATGATTGACACATGCAATCCCAAGCACTTTGTAGAACATGAATCACATATTCCAATTAGAACCTAATGATTTTGATTAAAGCAATTTGATATGTGCAAGCAACTTTTACAATTACAAGGAAAATAAAGTTGCGACTTTCCAAAAAAAAGACACAACAACAAAGGAAGAAAAAAAGAAGTGTGAAAGAGAGACATACCTAAACATGCAACAAGATATCTTCCAAAGCAATACATGGCAAAGGATTCATAGCAATCACGTAGTATCTCAATATCAACACTAATTGTTGGGTTCATCAATGATACAAACTGTAGAAAAGTAAGAGAGAGAAAATAAATAAATAAGTTAAAGAGTTAAAATGATACATCACCACCTAGAAGAACTAGGTTAATTCATAAAAGGAATCTTCAAAATCACAGAGAATATTAGAAAAATAATCAAACTAAGAATAACATTAGCATGAATCAATATGTCAAATCACCAAAAGCAGCAGTTAGAGATTGAAAGTGCTAATGATTTTTGCATGGGTCCACCCACAACACATACCATAATCTCTACTTATAAGTATATACCATATTCTTAACTCTCAACCTTTTTTCTTTTTTTCCAGTGATCATTCTAGTTCCAGGATATGAAATCTCATTACCTTAAAGATGTTGGTGCAGGAAAACCTTTATGAGTTGAGTGCACCAAATAGAATGAAGCTAGAAAGTAAAAAGTAAGGAAAGAGATGGTCTAAAGATCTGGCAAAGACGAAGAACAAAAGTAGGAAGGTAGATATTAAGAAAGGGAAGGTAAGAATAAGAGAAAAAAAGGGCTAAACAATTACTCGGGCACTTACATCTTAAGGAAGATGCATCAAAGGAGGGGTAAAATAAAGCAAAGCAATAAGAAGAAATAATAAGCTTGTTTGGTTTCGTTTTTCTGAAAATAGTTTTCAGAAAATTTTACTTTCTTGGTTTTCGTATTTTTTGTTGTTACTGATTTTTTTTAATATTTTAAGTAATTTTTTAAAATTTTTAGACATATCTAACATAAATATATTTAAAAAGTAAAAAATTTGTGAAAAAAACCTTTTAAAAATTCACTAAATACCAAAAATACAAAAAAAAATACGAGAATTCAATACATTTTTTTTATATTTTTATGTATTTATTAATTTTTTAAAATATTTTTTCATAATTTTTTTTACTTTTTAGATACATCTAAGTAAGGTGTATCTAAAAAGTTAAAAAAATGCTTAAAATTTTAAAAATATTGACTAAAAATAAAAAAACACGAAAAACAAAAAACTCAATTTTCAAAAAACTTAATCCAAAAAACTCAAACCAAACACACTGAATAGTGTTTTGACAAATTCTACTGTGGGAGTGGGAGGAGAAATCAGGTGACTTAATGAATTTAGACAAAGCCTCAACTGCTTGTATCAGATTGAAATTAAACCTGCATATGAAAAAAATAATCACTAAGAATAGAGGTGCCCTACCCAAGTATACATTCCTTTCTTGCATTGCTACTTTATGTAATCACACGCCCCCTTCTTTTCATTTTCACTTTTGTACAAATCTTCTTGCTTCAATTATTCTGGAGGCTTTTTGGTTGAAAATACTAAAAGACTTCTACCAACTTTAAAAGACAGGAAACATTTTTGGTAGGCAAGACTCATCCTAACCAATATACAGTTTCACTACTGCCATTGAGGTTGCAACTAAAGAAGCTAACATGTTACATGAACCTAATTTTTTTGTCAACATCTGGAGGCAATAGAGGACTACAAAGTGGAAAAACTTTATGATCAGTGGTCACAAAGGCTTAAGTGTTGGGTAGTCTGATTCTTCCAGATGTGGCCCTTTTGTTTGACACCACTCGGCTAATTCTTTGGTTTCAATTGTATGATTGAAAATACCAAAAGGCTTCTAGAACTTCAGAAGATAGCATATATTATTTTGCTAGGGAAGATTAATCTTGTCCAATTTGCCATTTCAAAAGACGAAGATCCACTATACTATCTACTGAAGTTCAAAATCCCAGCTAAAATAGCTAAACATTTTAGAGTATCAGTGTGTAAATTTTGTGGTCCACAAAATTGTTTGTTACGAAGTTAGCAGAATTTTCTGGCCAAATGGGTTAATTGTAAGGTAATCGGTCCTTCCAGGCACGGTCCTTTCGTTTGATGCTTCTGTTCAAGAACTTGTGCCAGGCAACACTCCCATTTCTTTGGTCTTTCCACAGTTTGATTCTAATGAAATTAACTTGTTCCATACACGTTAAATTGAAAAGTCCAGCCCACACTTCTTCTTAAAATCCAGGTATTAAAGAGAGGAAAACTGAAACCTTATAATCAGCACAGATGGGGTAATTCTAGGCGATGAGGAACACATTCTAACACACCCTCCTAGACTATAACATACAGTAGCCAAACAAACGGCACACCAATCATAGGCCCAAGCAAGCTTTGATATCAAATTGAAAAGTCCAGCCCACACTTCTCCTTAAAACCCAAGTATTAAGGAGAAGGAAACTGGAGCTTATAACCAGCATAGATGGGACAACTCCGGGCAATGTAGAATACATTCCAACACGTTACACATACTATTGAAGCATGTACTTAAAACTCTTAGTCACTAAACAGGTGTCTCAGTTACCAATTTCTAGACCAACTGTCCAAGATAGTTGTTTAATACAACAATGATTCATACCACTAAAAAAAAAGACCACTAATAGCACTAATGCATTGAGAATGCCACCAAAATAAAAAAAGAAAAAAAAAAAAACAAGGCATAGCCCACTGCCACATCATTAGTAGTGCCATTAGAGCACCACTTTTAGTGCTCTCAATCATTTTTCTTGTTTAATATTGGAAGTTGCTTTAGAAAACCAAAATTCACATCCAAAAATTCATATATTAAAAACAGAATTTTTTTCAGAAAAGGGATTTCAAGGATGAAAAGAATAATTGTCAAGCTTAAGTTCACGGTTCCTGAATGATCAAAGATTAAGCATACAAACAAAAAACTATAGAAAAACCCATTCATATAAAAATATATAGAAGGGTCTTTGTGCAAACAAAAAGAACCATCCTTTTTTTTTTCTTTTTTTCTGTAATCACTAGCATATGTGTATATATATATATAGTGATCAACATACACGTTCAAGTCATGGATCATAAAAGCAACAACTTTAATCATCTTAAAATCAGTCAAAAACTCAAGATTACTCACTGATTCAACAGCATAGCAAGGAACCATCAAGATAACCCCAATCAAGAATTTTTGCTCCTGTCAAAGAAGACCCAAAAAAGAAAAAATTCAAATAAAACAGAGGGTATAACAAAAGTTTAATCCTTGAAATGGCAACGAAGAGGTGGAGAGAGAAGAGACCTCAGGGTTTTTGTAAGCGGAGAGGTGTTCGAAAAGTAGATAGATTGAGAGCGTGAGAGTGACAACCACAAAAGCACCAGCAACAAGAGTTGCCCATGAAGGTGTCGAGTATGACAATGCCACTTCCACCAGATTCAGATAATCAATTTCTGTTATCTTCATCCCAATTCTATGAATCCGATGGGTTTAGCATCATGAGTGAGAAAATCAAAATTAGGGTTTTCCACGCCCAGCTTTTACAGATGGATAGAGCTTCGATTTCATTTCAGGAAGACAATCGAGAAAGAGATTTGATCGGATTGAATTGAAAAAAGCAATTTTTTAAAAACATTTTAATAAATCAGAGGAGAGTGATTAGTTAATTGAAGATAAATGACCCCCTGGTGGAGCGTTGGAATAAAATAAAAATCTTTGACTAGTTTTTTTTTTAAGCTAAATTACAGGTGGACCTTAAAATTTATTTAAAATACTTTTGACTCCCTAAAATTTTCACATAATAAATTATTTATTTTATTTGTTAACCTTTTAACGGTTCCATCAATATAAATCTTTAATTATTTATTTTATTTAAATTCTTTAATTAAGTTTAATTTAACTATCTCATTATCTGTCATATTTATTGATTTATGGATTTTTAAAAAAGAATAACTAAAATTTGTTTAATATGTGGATAGATCTTACAAGTTACCATCTTGGTTCACAAGGCCATTGGTGATTTGTTTCACATTGTCGTTGGAACTTAATTTTGGAGAGTTTGTGATATGATATGTCCATTGTTATGTAAGGGAGTTGGGCATTAAGTTTGATTATAGGATGGAGGGTGATCTTGTGTTGGCAAAGAAGGGTGAGATAGCTGATAGCTAATGATGGTGATGTAAGGAAGGAGGTGATGGAAATAAAGAAAAAGAACATGGTGGTTGTAAAAGAAAATAGCTCATCATATACAATTCTAGGCCACTTGATTGATAAACTAATGGCAAAGATTTGAGGTTTTATGGGTCATCATCCTATACAATCCATGGTCACCTTATTTGTATTTGTAATTAAAAAATTTAACAAGATTAATATTGGCTTGTTTTGAGAAATTGGCTTTTAGTCACTTTATTTGGTTTGTAGCAAAAGTTAAAAGTTAGCTTTTTTGAATTTTTTTCATTTGGGAAGTTGGTTTTTAGCCAATTGTGAAATTACAATTCTACCCCTTATGGGTCAAAATGTGTTACATGGGTGAAGTTGTAAATATTTTAAACTAAATGGGGGTAGTTTGGTCATTTTATTATGATTTGACATCATAAACAAAGATTAATCAAAAAAGCCAAAAGTCACTTTTTACTAACTTTCCAAATCATTTGTCTAAAAAAGCCAAAAGCTTGGTTAAAAGTTAAAAAGTCACTTTTTACCATCTTCCCAAAATAGGACATTATTGTATGATTTTATAAATGTCAATACATTTATACTTATTGATTTATTTTATTTTTATCTTTCACAATCCTGTGATTATCCAAAGAATTTTTTTTGTTGTAAACAACTTGATTCCTCCATAAAAAATTAAAAAAAAAATTAAAAAATAAAAATAAATAAATAAAACTTGATTCGTCATTAACTCATGATATGGCTAATCATTAACCAATGGATCAAAATTTTGGACCTTCTTAATTTTTTTTCTCTTACATTTTGTTAGCCTAGCAAGTAGGCAGGCTAATCAGCATTTTCTCACACGCTAACAAATCGGATTTTGACATCTTTATCTTAAGATCAATTCAAGACTTATTTGGACTAATCTAACCCAAACAAGTTTGGATTTGATAGAATTAGATCGACTCATGAATTTTTGAGTTAAATGATAATCCTTAATAAACCATGTTAATAATAACATCACCGTCGTGTGAAATATTTTTTCTTCATTAGAGGAAGTGAATGTCTTAATTATTTTTATTTTTTCGATATCAGCTCTCTCATGTCAGCTTGTATTGCTCAATTTTAGGTCAAGTTTGGCATAACTTAAATAATACAAAAAGTCAAAAAGTCACTATCCTATTTAAGTCACATCATCTTATTTAAATCACATTACCTCTCTAACACATCATATCAAACCCAACCCAAACCCAACCCATATAAGCCAATAAATCAAAAAGTACACTTTTCTAAAAGAGAACTGGTAGGAAGCCCGAAAGGGTTTCGAGCCAAACGGCTCGAATTTCAGAAGGAAGGAGGAAGAAGAAGAAGAAAGAGAGGAGGAAGAAGAAGAAGGAGAGGAGGAGAAGCAGAACTGGAGGGGGCCCTAGAAATGGGGTTGGAGGCGGAGGCGGCGGCGGGTGGAGGCGGACGAGCGACGAGCTGCGAGATCGGCCGACGAGCTGCGAGATCGGACGAACGACGAGCTGCGACGCCAGCCGACGAGCAGCGACGCACGCCGGCGAGCTGCTCTTCTCTCTCTCGCCTCTGCTCCTCTCTGTTCAACGAAGAAGACGAAGAGAAAGAAAGAGAAGGAAGAAAAGGAAGAAAAGAAAAAAAAGGAAAAAAAAAAAATCAAACCCCAAAACGACGTCGTTTTGGGGTTTTGAGCCAATTCGAGCCCCTAATTTCGGGCCCTCAAACATTATTGTTTCTAAAATATCTCAAACCAACCTTCTTTCGGGGAGAGAGAGAGAGAGCGCAAAGGCTTCTTGATTTTGACAGGAAGTTGTTGGGCTTGCACCTATTGGGCCTCTGTTTTTACCTCTTCTAGTTTGGGCCGGGTTGTATTGCTTTAATCCAGTTAACACGTGAATTATTGCATGCGTTTTTTTTTTTTTTAAATGAGGTCAACTATTAACTTCTTATTTGTAATTATTCTTTGAAACATACACTTCACTGAAATTTTCCCATAAATTTACAATTGATATTATAGAATACCTAAGTCTGCAAAACGCAAAGGGAAAGTATGCCTATAGTTATGGTGTTGCTGTGCTTAAAAACAGATAACTCAGTTTGGTTTAACTTTTAGAATGATTTTTTGAACTATTTTCTAAAATTTTTAAAATTCATTTGGTGCAAATACATAAATAAATGAAATACTTGTTATTTTTATATGATTTTATTCTTCTTGGGGGTAGGAAAATATTTTTTAGTGTTTATTTTTGTTAAATTAGTTTATAAGTTTTAAAAATATTTCAAAAAATCAATTGTGAAAATGAAACCAAACAAGAGACGCTTCTCTCTAGTCTAGTTATGGAATGGACCGTGTTGTTTGGGTTGTGAGGTCTACCATAAATCCCTCATTTAATTCAATTATTATTATTATTATTATTTTTTTTTTTTTGTATAGATCATCTATAAAAATTTTAAATTGATATGATGATTGTAGGTTGATGATTTCATTATCTTTATTATGTAACATATACTCGAAAGTGTACATATTGTCTATTTGTTTAAACATATATGATTTAATTACATAATTTATCAGATGGATCTATTACTCTTTCTTTTTTTTTTTTCCTTTTTTTTAAATTATCGATAATCTATGCACAAGAACTTAAAATGATAAATAGAATGGATATTTAAAAATGCTATTTATCTTGAAAAGTTACTCTAAAAATTAGTTTTCATGATATTTTTTTTCATGAAATCTAACATTATTTGAAAATTAATCCCAATTTAAAATCTAAATATAAATTTATACTTGGTATTGGAGAGTTACAATCAAAACAAATCTTATTCTAAGATTTTAAATTTAAATACTTTTCTAGAAGACTAAAATTGCTTTAAAAAAAATACTCCAATGCAAAAAGAAAGTTGTACTTCAAATATTAGTAATTGCACAAAAAATTTAATAAAACAAGATATAGATATGAGCCTGGATAGTTTGAAAATGTACTAAATAAATGTATTGATTTAGGTTATATTATTTTTATTTTTTTATACTTTTTAAAAAAATTTAAAAACATATTAAATAAACAAATCTCAAAATAATCTCAAATTATGAAATTTTTATATATGTGACCTATTTTTTATTTTTTATTTATGTCTCATTATATAAAAATATTATGTAACATCTGTTCGAAATTCGAATATTGCAAACAAAGTCAACCCAACCCAAATAAATGATTATTATTAACAAAAGGCAGCCTAGCCTAGAAGTCATGAGTAGTACTGACATCATGGAAACTTGGAAAGAGTAAGAGACAGAGAGAGAGAGGGAGAGAGAGAGAGAGAGAGAGAGAGAGAGAGAGAGAGAGAGGATTCCTTGAAGAAATGCATAATTTCCAAATCTGATGGCCTGACCACCATCTTCTGTTTCCATATAAGAGAGGTTTCTTGAAGGAAAACAACAAATTCCAAATCTGATCACAACTCTTTTTCTTGTTATGGAGGATACATTATTCTATTATAAATTTGGAGGTAATAATGTCAAAAAAAAAAGTTCGACAACAACAAGACATGGTGATGACTGGTGTGGTGGAAGCAGTGTCTCTGACTCTGACTCAGATTTGCTACCCTTCAACAAAACCAAACAAAAGCCAAGGAGTTGCATAAAGGAAAAGGAAAAGGAAAATTATTTGGTTCAGCACACTATGGAGTGATTTCGAAAGTTAATTAAAAATTAGTTTTTTTTATTTTTAATATGAGAGATAATATAAATTTAAAATAGGTTAAAAGGTAAAATTAACTTTTAACTACCTTCTCACATCAACCAAGTTCTCCTATTTTTTTCTTATTTTTTTCACTGAAAGACAAAAGATTTTGCAAAACCAAAAAAAATAAATACAAACAAAATATCACATCTAACCCCATAATCATTTCACTTTTTTTCTCACAAACATCACATCCAACCACAAAAAAACCCAACTATCTTCCCAAACACTAAAATTTTTTATCCAATAATATCCTACAACTAAAAAAACTACATAAAAATCCACTTCCCAAACACCCACTATGTGATCTTTTGGCAAGTTGTGTTAAAAGTTGCGTTTGAAGCTTGGGGGTTAAAAAAGCTAGATGGCTTTTTAAGCTATGGAGTCATTTGGTAAGTATAAAAAAATTATATATAAAATTAGAATTATACCTTTTATATTATTTAGGATTATACATGGATGAAAATATAAATTTTTTAAATTGGGTTGGCTAGTTTGGTCATTTTATTATGTTATGACATCAAAAATAAATATTAACCAAAAAAGCCATAAACAACTTTTAACTATCTTCCTAAATCACTTTCTAAAAAAATCAAAAAATTTGATAAAAAATCAAAAGTTAACTTTTTACCATCTTCCCAAAATACTCATATGTGTTAATTATCATATATTTTTTATATTTTTTAATTATTCAATATAAAATTATAGATTTTATTTTTTCTATCAATTATAATACATAGAATGTCACGTGATGCTATGTCTGCACCAACTAATAACTTATTTGCATAAAGAGAATATTGTTATTCATTCAAAAGATAAAAGTTGTGAAGGCGAAAGGGAGATGGTTTAAAATGATTTAAATAAATATATTTTTTAATTTTTTATGAAAATATATATATAGAGAAGTAATGTGATTTAAATAAGAAATGATATAACTTAAATAAAATTAAAAAAAAATAAAAAGATGTGCTAAAATATGCATGTCAAATAGAAAAAAAGATAAAAAGAATTGTTATCAGACAATCAATACCTTCTCTTCTTCCCAAGGCCACTGTAAAAGATATATATGGGATAAATTATAAATGTATCTTCTAAAATTTATTTAAAATATTAATTGTTTTTAGTAATAAAAAGATGTGCTAAAATATGCATGTCAAATAGAAAAAAAAGATAAAAGAGAATTTTTATCAGACAATCAATACCTTCTCTTCTTCCCAAGGCCACTGTAAAAGATATATCAGTCATGTTACATGCCACTAAATTTTTACCACTAACACCATCACTAATGATGTAACAAGTCAAAAAAAAAAAAAAACTAAGATACAAAGAAAAATGCTTGGGACCTCTAATTTAGAGGTACCACTAGTGATGTGGCAGTGGGTCCTACCCACTGCCACTGTCAGTCATGTGTCTTATTTATTTATTTTTTTTTTCCCTTTTCCACTTCATTAGAAGTGTGTTTAGAGGTGTGTTTTTAGAGGTCTCTAGCATTGTTGAAGACACAAAACTCATGTGGCAGTGAGTGGGACCCACTGCCACATCCCTAGTGCAACCACTAATTAGTGGTCTGCATCATTTTTCAAGATATATATGGGATAAATTATAAATGTAACTTCTAAAATTTATTTAAAATATTAATTATTTTTAGTAATAAAAAGATGTGCTAAAATATGCATGTCAAATAGAAAAAAAAGATAAAAGAGAATTGTTATCAGACAATCAATGCCTTTTCTTCTTCCCAAGTCCACTGTAAAAGATATATATGGGATAAATTATAAATGTATCTTCTAAAATTTATTTAAAATATTAATTATTTTTAGTGATTTTGAATTTTACATCTTGTCTTTTTAAAATTTTAATCACATAATAAATAATCAATTTTCATAAAGTAACCATTAAATCAATTAAAAGTTTTTAATCATGTTTTAAATATATTTTAATTAACATTTCTAATAATTTTATTATTATATAATTAGTTAGGAAAAATTTTTTTTGTTAACTTTGTTAAATAAAAAATTCTGACAATAGAAAATTTATAATTTTTAAAATTATAGGAAGCAATTTTATTTTAAGCAAATCTCAAAGTGTGTATTTATAATTTCTCAAAAATAAAATAAAAGGGAAAATTACATAAAAAAAATCCCAAAGTTTGATCATTGCAACAAATTAAATCCTAAAGTTTTAATTTTATCAATTTAAACCCTGATATTTTAAATTAATTACAATCACAACCATTCCACTAGCTCTCTTTACTTGAGTAATATGATTTTTTTATTTTTTTATTAAAAAAAACAGGTGTCATTTTTACATTTGTTTTTGAACTTGATATCAAATTCTATTTTTATCTCAACCACACCAAATCATAACTACAAGTTAATGAACAATCCTAACCAATCACTGTAATTGTCGAATGTGCTCCCCTACACCAGATCAAACCCATCTTCCCCTTCATCTTCCCAATGCCCATATTTCGATAAACATGTCTACAATATATTGCAAAATTGAAGGAAAAAAATTGTTAATCCACTTTAGATCTATTAAGATCATCTCCAATAGTTACTTAGATTTATCATTAAATTTAAATTTGGTAAAAAATTATTCTTTTTTTCTGCTCCAACTGTTTCATCAAATAGGTATCAAATCTAGGATTTCACTTTTCTTTCAACAAATTGAAAACAAATATATCTTTCATCAAATCACTGTTCATAGTCATTTTATTTTCATCACCAAATATTTCCCGAATGACCACCTCAAGGTAAAAAATTGTGAAAAAATAACACTAGCCGGTCGTCCTCCCAGTCAATCCCCCAGATGACCACCTAAAGGCAAAATTTTGTGAAAAATTTACACTATCTGATTGACCGGCTAGACATCTGCTCGGTCGTCCGTCCAATCGACCGGTGTTCTGATGAAACTTCAAAAATCTCCGTTGGAGTACTTGATATCAAATGAAACTTTTACTCAAATTTAGTAAAAAATTTGATATACCGTTAGAGATGCTCTAACCTGCAAAAGAATGAATACCATAAATTCAGGGATGAATTGATGTAAGAAGAGTTGTGAAAGAGATTGAGATAAATCTACCACTAACAATCATAACCATATTTTTACATTTTGTCAATCAACCAAGGCTTTGTTTGGAAATAAATTTATAAGTCAGTTTATTGATTTATTAGCTTATTTTAGTAGTTTATTTAGGTTATATCTGTAAACAAGCCCGCGGGGGACCTCGCTACAGCTCGGACTCGATTTTGTGTCACGGTTCTTAATCTTGAACCAAATAGTCCAAATCCGGCAAATCGTTTTGGAAAACAGATTTTTTGAAAGAAGTGCCAAACATGGACTGCTTTGCCAGATACAGAGTCGCCACCTAAATATTTTATTTTTGGAAAATTTAGGAAACCCTGACTCGGTGCCAAAGGCCACGTGTCCGTCATCACCAAAGTTGCCTCGGCTCGGGAACTTGGGTACGATTGGGGAAGGTCACTTCGTGAGCACCCCCGCTCGCCCGGTCAAAGACCGGCCTCTACTAACCATGATATCTGTTTTTGAAAACATTGTATGCTCTTATTCCGGTTATTAGCCTAGGTTACTATGTGATACTCGCAGCAAACAAGTATAGACTGGGCTGCCTGAATTAGAACAAAACATTTCATGTTTGTTTGTTTGAAAAATGGTTTGATGGTGCTACCCGCAGGTAGGCTAAGACGCGGATTTGCCACCCTCATGTGGGCTTAGAAAACATGATTTTGCCACTATCTAGTGGGCTTAAAACAAACAGTCTACGCATTGTCCCAATTCAAGTAACACAACCTCCACCCACAGGCATTCAAGGCAGTTTATATCACATAAGCATATAGCCTCATGGTAAGCATGCTATCCATGGCAGTCACTCACACGCATGCAAGGATGCTAAAGCATAAAACTCACCGAGTACTTCATGCCCAAAACAGAAACTGATTAGAAATCATGCATGGTCCTAATTATACAGAATTGCCTAATGCAACACATGCAATAATGCAACTATAGCAGGCTCGGCTATTCTAAACATGGCATGTGAAATGCTACAGCTAACACATATTCAATTTGGAATTTGAAATACAAATGCAGTTTGTATGATGCGCCGAGCCCGGTGCGTGCAAAACAGATGAATGATGCGAACATGCTGTCATACTGTATGCTAATTGAAATATGCCCTATATTTAACCATCATAAGCAGGTAAATAAAAGGGAAGAAAGACGTGGGGTTGGTGTCACGACCCAAACCCGGCCCTATGGGTTTAGCACCGTAACCGGCCAGTAATCCGAGATTACCGAAGGCCTGCTTAACCGTAATACAGTATAACAGAGTTCAGGGCCTAGCGGAAGCCAATACAGTAAATAACTAGTGTCCATTGAGCTGTGGAAATCTGTATGCCAAAAACATTTTTCATGCATTCATACAGTTCAAACAGTACGGTCCATAAACAGTCTATACAATCACATAAAAACATTCAGTACGGGGACCTAATCCCCCGATAACAGTACAGTAATACAGTAGACGGTCTATACAGTAGTACAAAATAGTGAGGAGACCGATGGGAAACCCAAAACAAAATCCCAAAGCCATAACATGGCAATACGGAACCTCACAGTGAGGCACATAGGCTGGCTTGACAAAATTGGGGACCAACCCACGCTCCTAGCTCTGGTCCGGCTGCTGGGAACCTACATATATATATAAACAGTGAGCTAAAGCCCAGTGAATAACATAATGTATAAAGAGGTTAAGAATGTAATGTCCTTACAGTAATGAAAGCGGTTCATTTCAATCAGTATTACAGTCGTTCAGTGCGATAAACAATCATATGTGGTACATCCATTAGCATAACAGTAACAGTAGGTCAAAAGAGACCGAACAGTAATGATGGCCAGTCATTCAGTAAAAGTATGGTTCCACAAGGGAACCGACAGAGATCTCTGTAACAGTAACAGTCAGTAACAGTAGTGCTAAGGATGCCACAGTACAGTTCAGAAATAAAGGACATACATTCATTCAGTAAATAATTCCAGTTCAGTAAACAGTTCAGTTCAGTATTCAAAAGATAGTCATTTTGAACATATCTTTACACAATTGTTACTCACAGTGATTGGGCTAATAGCAGCTAGAGCGCGTCCCCGAGAGCCAACCCTAAACAGTTAACAAATAGAACACACACTAAGTTTCACAGTCGGGAAGGATGATAATTAAATCCCCAAATTTCCTCGGTGTGGTTCTATGCCTAAATCCTCATTAAGATGTCTTAATCTAGGCCTAAGAATGCCTAGGATGAGATGAGGATGCAAAAATACAGTTGGAAGGCATTTTTCAAAAGTTGCTGAAAATAGGCGCTTCGCTCGAGCGAGCCTTCCTTCGCTCGAGCGAGCTTCAAAAATCAAAGGCTTCGCTCGAGCGAACAATCCTTCGCTCGAGCGATCTGATGAACAGTAAAAGTACTGGTTGCTCGATTTTTACGCGCGATACCACGCTCGATGCTCGCTCGAGCGAGCTTGCAAAACCAAAGGGCTCGCTCGAGCGAGGAATCCTTCGCTCGAGCGAGGAAGCCAAATCTGGAATTTCCAGATTTGTCTCTCAAGTTCGAACCAAGCATTCAACAACCCAAAACTCAACCTCTTGGGCCCAAATTCTGGAAAAACATTTCAAACTCATAGTACAACAAGTTTTAAAGCTCAATTTGTACATGCAAGGGCCAAAGGTGAGTCAATTAAAGCCATTTTCAAACCCATTTCAAGAACAATTTGCAAACATGCAATGCATGAACTTTAAACCAAAACCAAGCTTCAAATCTTGCTCTAATGAGCTCCAATCTTTGAAAACAATGTGGAAAACATGGACTTATAAAAATATGGACATGCATGCATCATTTTGCCAAGAAATCAACCCAAACTCTTCAATATACACATGCATGCATGGAGTGAGCTCCAAATCAACATTTTAGAGTCAAATCATGTCTTAGCTCTACAATGATGCATGAAACATGCAAGAATGAAGTTCAATGATACAATTAGGGAGATGAGTTCCTTACCTAGAGTTCCAATTACAAGGTGAGGAAGCTAAATTATGAAATCTACACTCCAAATCTTCAAGCTTCCTAGCCAAAACTCAAGAACAAACCAAACTCTCACTTTCTCTCTCTAATTCTCTTCTAATTTCGGTGGAACTAAGGGAGAGGGCTGAGCAAATGTAAATGTTTTAATCAAGTCTCTAAGGCTCAAGTGATGAAAGTAGACAAAGTCCACTCAAAATGGCATTTCGGTAATTATGACAAACTCTTTAATTGACTTAATTTAATCTGATTTAATCATTCCTAATCAAATTTCAGATAAATATACCATAAAAACACAAATATTCTACTGATCTCAAAACTCTAAACGGTTTTCAGTTCGGCCGCCGATAAGGCCTTCAATTAGCAATTAAACACACGAATTCAAACAGATAATCAATCAATCAAACAGATGCAATATGTAATTCAATAAATAAGCTTATTCACTTTCAGTTTCGATTTCAATCAGTTTATTCAGTACTTCAGTTAATTCAATTACCAGTCATTATCAATTCAGTTTAGCAGTAATCAGTATATAATTCAGTGGTTTATCGGTAATCAGTACGAGGGTTGTTACAGTTGGAAGACATACATCACACTCACCCACACTTATTACAGTTATGCCCTCGCGCAGAGGGTCCGAATAAATAATAATACAGTCCGAAATGAAAGAATAATACAGTCCGAAATATACAAATTTCGAATTAATTAACAAATTAAGCTAAGAAAGCTGTAAACTGGCATGCAAGCCAGGGGGTGACTCGCTTCTGATGAATAATGTATGTTGGGCTGCCTTGCGCGGAAATCCACTGGGATGCCCAATTTAGCCTCTGTTTGCAATGCTCCTTGAAATACGTGCCAAGCCTCGGAAGACTGCTGGTTCTTGATATGCTGCAACAGAGAGCGGGAAAGGGGCATAGCAATGTATTTCACAAATATATGCATGCCTCGATCCTCGTGCCACCAATCACGCATATCGATGCATGATGGCCGAGGAGCCGATTTGCACAACTCAATATAGGATGAATGCGGATGAATGCTATAACAAAACCTAACTCCATCATGGGTAATCCGGAGTGTCGGTGACTGGGAATTGAGACCCGTTCCGTCACTCGGAGTACGAAACGTGCCTCGTTTCCCGTGCCCGGGCTAACTCCTATCCCGAACATGATGCAATATGCATGATATGCATAAAATGCAGCTAATATACAATCCTAACATACACAATGCTATGAAATGAGATGTCTCGGAATGCGTGCCAGACGGGCACACAAACCGAGGAAATGATCCTAAGGCATAAAATGGCACACGCAATGCAATTGGACTTACATTAACATGAGTGAGCCTCGGCCACACTCACATGAGAGGCCGTCGGATAAAAAGAAGTGCCTCGAAATGCGTGCCCACGGGCGCGCAAATCGAGGCGATGCATACGGAATGCAAAATGACATGGAAATGATATGTAATGAGGCTAAAATGAGATGTCTCGAAGTGCGTGCCCGCGGGCACGCAAACCGAGAAAATGATATACGGAATGCAATGAAGCTAAAATGATATATGCGATGCAAGATGGACTTATACCAACATGAGAGAGCCTCAGCTACACTCACACGGGAGGCCGTCGAATAAAAATGAAGTGCCTCGAAATGCGTGCACACGGGCGCGCAAACCGAGGAAATGGATTAAAGCATGAAATGACATACGAAATGCGAAATGGACTTATACTAACATGAGAGGGCCACAGCCATACTCACATAAGAGGCCGGCGGATGAAAATAAAGTGCCTCGAAATGCGTGCCCATGGGCGCGCAAACCGAGGCGATGACATAAAGCATGAAATGACACTCCAAATGCAAATTGGACTTATACTAACATGAGAGAGTCTCAGCCACACTCACATAAGAGGCCGTGAGATGAAAATGAGATGCCTCGAAATGCGTGCACACGGGCGCGCAAACCGAGGCGGGGGCCGTAAGGCATGAAATGACATGGAAATGATATGCAAGCATGCAAATGAATTTTCAGCACTCACAAATGATGCAAAACAGTCCCGAAAGGCGGGGAAATGACACCGAATGCACGGAATGGTCCCGAAATGCGATAATAAGCACCCGGAATGGCCTATAGCCACACTAAACATGCATGGTTGGTACATGGTATGCAAAACAGTGGCAAGGAAGCCCCAAAATAGCATTATTTACAGTACAAAACATGGCGAAATAGTGAGCATAGATAGGTCAACAATAGCATGCAAAAATACGGGCCAAGAGAGGGGTATTGAAGCAAGTGATACATGCGATACCCAAATGGAAAAGTACCCTTCTACAATACTGATGAGGGACCAAAAATATGCACATTTACAGTAGATGACATCCCCCAACTCAGTATGAAAACATGGCAAAAATGTTATGCAAGAATGAGGATATATAAGGCTATAACATGAAGTACCCCAAACATTCATCAAACCAGAAAAGATCCTCAATGAAATATGTCAATAAGATCAAAATATGGATATTTTCAGTACTAATGATGGCCGAAAACAGAAGCTAGATAAGCTTAAAAAAGCATGCAAAATGGGGTCAAAGAGAGATATAAAGACAAGTATAACATGGAGACCCCAAACAAGATTGATCCCTTCTACAATATTGTAGAGAGACACAAAATAAGCTCACTCACAGTTCATGACATGTTCCAAAACAGACTGCATGTAGGTCAAAAAAATCATGCAAGTTTACGGTAAATTAAAGGAATTGTGAATCAAGTGCATGATAGAGAGGCAAAACAGGGTTGAGCCCTTCTTCAATGTTGAAGAGGGGCTCAAAATAGGCCCACTCACAGTTTACATTATGCTCGAAAACAGATCACTCATAAGCCTAATATTTCATGCAAAAACAATGGCAAAACATGGATTCAAAGCAACTTGCATATGGAGCATGAAAACAAGGTTGAGCCCTTCTTCAATGTTGAATATGGCTTCAAAATAAGCACAATATAAGTTCATGAGATGCTCCAATTCAGATCACACATAGGCCAAATATTCAATGCAAAATAATGGCATATAAGAGGATATTGAAAGAAGTGCAAGATGGAGGGCTCAAACAGAGTTGAGCCCTTGAACAAACATCAAGAATAGCTCAAAAGAGGACCACTTTCAGTATTGGTCGGAGCTCAAAACAGTGAGAAAGTAAGGTTAAGAAAGGAAGCAAGAAAGTGGTGTAAAAGAGGAAATTTGAGACTTACCCTTGAAGACCTCACTTTTGCTACCTCTTGGCTTGAGGAAAGTTGCTTCTAAACCTCTCAAGAATCCCTCCTTTCTGCTGGAAATGGATTGGTGATGGTGATGCTTGATGATGCTCAAGAAATGGCACTAAACTTGAAGATTTGAGAGAGATTGAGAGAAAGGTGTGTATGTATGCTTGAAGGCAATGTTTCTAACCCCTTTCACAATGTTGTAGCTGCTGTTATATGGACAAAAGGAGGGGTGTAAAGTGGAGGGCAATGCATCCAAGCATTCCCCTCCAAAATATCCCCCGGATACAGATCTTTTCTGGGGGAAACAGCTGTGTAGCTGTAAGGAACGCATCCCAAGGAGCATGGCCGGCCAGGCACTTTTTCTGCAGGTGGCCGGCCGGCCACCCCCCATGGCCGGCCGGCCAAGGGGTAAAAATGAAGTGAAGAATTGCTGGCCGGCCACCACACATTGGTGGCCTCCCATGTGTGCTGAACAAGACCCTGTGGTTCAATTTTGACAACTCTGAAACAGGAGAGAGAATAGGCCAATTCAAAGAGGGGTTCAAAAGGTTCAATGAGAGTTATTGGCCGGCCATAGGTTTTTAGGATCCTCTCATGTGTGTACATCACAAATATGTGGTTTTGGCTTGAAGAAAATGGCCCTAGGGTGTTCAACATTAGCCCGGAAGTGAGAAAAAACGGGCGCCGGGGGGCGCCGGAAGGGCATAACAGGTTGCTTGGACAATTACTAGCCTCCCACCCTCCAGTGACCTTCCTTATGATGAAATAGAGGTACCTGCCAAAAATGAACAAAAACCGATGCAAAACGAATGCTCGGGGGCCAAAACACGCAGTTCGAGGTCCCGAAAACCGGCCGTTAAGCACCGAAAGTGGTGTTTGGCCACGAAGTGGGTATCTAAGACCCCAGTGTCCCTCGAAAGGGAGTAAATAAGATGCATGCCAAAAACCGGAGGAATCGGAGATGGTTAGACGGTCCCGAATCGAGGCACACGGCCTGACGGCTCCGAAAACCGAGAACCGGGCTCCGAAATGGGCAAAATGGCCTACGGCCACGAAATGTAGCCCACGGCCATTGAGAGATGGTCTACTGGACCTCTCCCTCCCTTCAGGAAAAGAAACAGAGAAAACCGAGTCTGGTTCGCAAACCGAGGCAAGGTATGGAAGAGAGTTCGGAAGTCCGGAGGCAGGGCTCACGGCCGCGACTCTGAGACCTCTGAACGAGCACGATATGCAACATCACCGAGCGCTCAATCGGTGACGTCTGAGTCTTAAGGTCGGTCAAAAATGGGGTGTCTACAATATCACATCTCTTCTTTTTGCACATTTTTTTTGTAATAAGTCAAAAAGTCAATCTATAAATTACTTATTTTCCCTCTCTACAAATGACCTCTCTCTACTTTTTCTCTCTGCAGATGATGCGTATATATATATATGTACGTATGTGTGTGTGTTTTTGTATGTGGAAATAGAATCCAAGAGAGATTTTCTGTGTTTTGAATGGTGTCATTGAAGATCGACTTGAGGTTCCCTTTGCACTAGTGTTACCTGTTGCTCCAACACTCTTTTAAACCGGCGAACCCCTTCTCCAATTGCTTCTCTCTATTAGTCTCTCACTCTAGCGCGACTCTCACTCTTTTTCTTCGGCAGTCCAGCCACTTCGGCACACAAATTTGGTGCTTCGCTCTCCCTCCGATATTATTTTTTCTCTCTGACAGTAAATTGACAAAAGTACCTCCAACTCCGTTTGTTATATTTAATTGAATAAACAAATGGTTTAAACTATATTAAAATAAAATTTTGAGCATTTAAATTGATAAAATTAAAATTTTGGGATTTAAGCCTCCGTTTGGGAAGTGGGTTGGTTTTTTGGCTTTTTTGGCTATTTTAGCCTGGGCTAAAAAGCTTGGTTTGGGAAGGGCTTTTTGACTTTTTTTTGTGAGAGAATAGTGTAATGATTATGGATTGGATGTGATATTTTGTTTGTTATGGCTAAAATAGCTTATTTTGTCTTTTATGACTAAAATAGTCAGAAAAGCTCTTGCCAAACGGATGGGGTTTTTTTTATATAATTTTTCCAAAATAAAATTACCATATACAAAAAAATTAGTAAATATAACTATATTAAATGCTTAAATAAAGTCAATTTTAGTGATAGAAATGATGAATTTTAGTAATAAGTAAAGTTATATCATGTTGTAAGGTAATCTCTGGCACTTATTTAAATTTTTTACTTAAATTTGAGTAAAATTTATTTGATATAAAATATTTTATTAGACAAATTTAAAGTTATACACAAGTTTGAGTAAAATCTCCAGTAATGACAAAATTTGAATAAAAGATCTTCTATTTATGGGAAGATGGTTAAAAATTGATTTTTTGACTTTTGTTTTAAAAAAAATGTTAGTTTATTTGTGAGAGAGAAAATATGTTAAAAGTTTAAAAGTGACTTTTAATCTACTTCCCAAAATAAGCCTTAGGCTTTGTTTGGGAAGTGGGTTGGCTTTTTGATTTTTTTAACTATTTTAGTCTGGGGCTAAAAAGCCTGATTTGATAAGGACTTTAGTTTTTTTGAATTTTTTGTGAAAGAAATAATGTAATAATTATGAGTTGAATGTGATATTTTGTCTTATTGAATTAAAAAATCTATTTTATTTTTTGTGATTATTTTACTAAAAAAAAACTACAAAACCCACTTCCCAAAAGTAGAAACATATGTTAATGAGGCCTCGTTTGGGAACCCACCATTTTAGCCAAAAAGTCAAAAAGTTACTAAATTAGCCAAAAAGCCAACAATCCATACCAAAAAGTCAAAGATTCTCTTTTCTCTCTACTTTTTGCACATCTTTTCGTAAAAAGCCAAAAAGTCATCCCAAACATACTAGTTTTTTTTAGCTCAAATTTTAGCCAAATAGCCAAAAAGTTACTAAATTAGCATGTTCCCAAACGAGGCCTGAGATGTGAAGAAGACAATATCAAAAATATTTGATGAAATTTTCTACATTTCATTAAGGAAAATACGGCATACACCTAGTGACTGGGCACCCCCACTACCCCCCAGTGCCACGTGGCACTGCGGGATTGGAAGAAAAAAAAAAAAAAAAATAGAAAACGGGCCAATTGCTGCGCGCCACCTCACTGGGGGTCGACCCCTAGTGGGTGTAGGTAGCAGCGCTGTTTCATTAAAATGTTATTTCCTTATAAAGATAATAATATATTAGTAAAATTTTTACAACATGAAAAGAGAAGTTCTAATTAGCTATAAAAAGAATAATATTAGAGATCTTAAAAATTTTATCAAATATCTTATATAATATGAGATTCAGATAATATAAATTTAGGCAAATTACAAACATTCCCCTCGAGGTTTGGTGAAAATACAAATTCTCCCATGAGATTTGAGAAATTACATCCCGTCCCCTGAGGTTTATATTTTCATAACAAATTGCCCCCTGAAGTTTTTATTTTCGTACAGATTCCCTCCTAATTTGTTATGTAAATTTGACCTTCAGGAGGTAATTTGTAATTTCTCAAATCTCAAGAAAAAATCTGTATTTTTACCAAATCTCAAGAAGGGTATTTATAATTTGTCCTATAAATTTTATGTAGGTTTCATATTTATATCTAGTAAAATTTTTAAAATCTCAAATATTTTTGTTATAAAAATCACAAGAAGGCCTTCCTAGATTTCATAGCTTTTTGTGTGTGTATTTTTGCTGCAAAACCGTGTACAAAATGATGATATGACAGTGAGAGATTGGATTGGACAAATGATCTGAAACACTTCTATCTGTTCATGTCATCCACGTGGTGCACTGTTAAATGAATGAGCTCATCATGTTATCCACACCCAACCCCGCCCATTCAAAAAAAAAAAAAAAAAGTTACTTCAAACTAGAAATAGGCTATCTCTTCAAAGGACCTTGTTTGGTGGTAGTGAACTTGTCTAGCTCTAATATCTTTCTATGTTAATTTGTATTTTGTTTTTTCAAGTTAGTAACTTTGAATAACTCATTCTCAATTATGTGAGAGATTATAAAAACAAAAATGAGTGAAAGGTCTGAGAGCAAATAATGGGGTGGTTTTAAAAAATAAGTTAAAAGTTAATTTTTTTTAAAAAAATATATAAAAAAAATAGAGAAATAATATAATAAAAAAATTAAAAGACTAAAATATTAACTTATTACCCAAATACTAAAATATGCCAATATCACATACTTTGTGGGGATGGGTTGTTGTATACTCTCATTATTATGAGAGAACGTTTTTTAATTATAACAATCATTCATACTTAAAAATTGAGATTAGATTAAGTCAAGGTAATAAAATACTGTCCAAACTGATCTATATGTCAAGGGATTTTTTTGGCCAAGTCCGATTGCCTTGACTATTGAGTCAAAAACTTTAGGGACAAGTCTTGCTCAATAAATTTGGCATAGACGAGTTCATGGACCAAAACCTTAGGATACCCCAAGGGTTTATGAACTAGGCTCTTCGATTTGTCCATGGTTTAGCCCACTAGACCCAAATTTAAGGCCTATTTTTAAAAAATTTCCTACTAATTTTTTTTTTTCATAATTTTTGAGGAGCTTGTGAGCTGGTCAAATGGGCCACCTCTCACGAGCTTGTAGCATTTTGTTTTGACGAAGTGACGAGTGAAATACAGGGCTTGTTTGGTTTGAGTTTCAGGGATGAATTTTAGAAAAAAATTTCTTAAAAATTGTTTGGTTTGAGTTTTTTTCAAAAAAAATTTCAAAATCACTTTCTCTCTCCTACACATCAATCAATCACTTTTTCTCTCTCCTCTCTCCTTCTCAATCACTTTTTTTCTCACACACATCTACTCAATTCTTCTAAAATATCAAATCATCCCAAACTCCCACAAAAAATTTCTCTCTCAAAATATACAACCAAACAAACCAAAAAAATTTCTAAAACAACTCTTCCAAATTTTTTTGAAAAACAACTCTTCCAAAAACAAACCAAACAAGCCCAATAATTTGATATCAATTTTATTAATTGTAATCGGTGTGTTTGATTTTAATTTTTCGAATTTAGTTTCTAAAAATTGAGTTTGTTTATTTTTAATATTTTTTTTATTTTTAGTGAATATTTTTGAAATTTTAAGAAATTTTTTTACTTTTTTAAATCCACCTTACTTAGATGAATCTAAATAGTAAAATATTTATAAAAAAATATTTTAAAAAATTAATAAATACACAAAAACACAAAAAATACAGAATTTTCATTTTTTAATTTTATTTTTGCTATTTAGTTAATTTTTTAAAGATTTTTTTCATTAGTATTATACTCTTTAAGTGTATTTATGTTAGGTGTGTCAAAAAATTAAAAAAAAATTACTTAAAATATTAAAAAAATTCATTGAAAACAAAAAAATAAAAAATAAAAAAATAGAATTTTTAAAAAAAATATTTTTTAAAAATCAAAACCAAACAAGCTTAATGTTTCTTTCTTTTTTTTTCTTTTTCTTTTTTTTGGTAGAATAATTATTTTCATTATTTTATTATATTTTATTTTTGCACCGCATATATGCCGTGAATTTCATGGTTGATCTTAAAATTCAACTTTGACAGGCAGGCACCAACCAACTAAGAGAGAGAAAGAGAGGGGAAGATGTATCCTTGATTACAAGAGATTCTTTCATGTTGCTTGGCCTAATCCCGGTACTGGTTGGCAACTTTGAGTTCTAATGCCTGTTGAGTTGGAGTGAGTACTTCTTCCCACAACACAATTGCCTTCTGCTTCTTTTTGTCTCAGCTTTCTGTGCTGGTTGTCCTTCCTTCCTCGGCCCTTGACATGAAAACACTGAAACGATAGATGGATCCATCATAATCACTGCCCAGTCACTGCCATTTTTCACACCCAAAATAAAAAAAACAAACAAATTATACAAACCCATAAAGATTAAAGGATAATTACCTGACACTGGAGTCAGAAAAAAATAACTACAAAGAGGAAAAAAATATTATAAATATTAATAATTATAATTATAATTTTTTGTTATTAATTTTTACTATCTCCAATGCAGTGTAATTGTCCCAAGATTAAAATTTTGTTTGTCATAATTTAAAAAAGTAAAAACTCAAAAAGTCACTATCATATTTAAGTCACATGGTCTCATTTGGTAGAACTGTGAAAAAGTGATTATCGATTATAACTTAACAGATTATGATTTATAACTGTGAACACAAGCTGTTAACCTGTTTGGTACAGCTGTGAGATTATGGATTTAAGCAACAGAGTAGTGTTTGGTTAATAAGCTGTAAAATAACTTTTTACTGTGTAATTGTCCTTTTTGCCCTTATATGATATAAAAATGATTATTTTGTCATTTTTTTTAGTTTTAATTTTAAAAAAATTATTTCATTAATAAAAATTAATATAATTAGTATTACAAAAGTTAATATAATTTTTTTTTCATTTTTTAGTATAAATGAATTAGATCTCAATTAATGGCTTAATTACCATAAATTAATACTAAAATTAATAATAGTATCAATTAGTATAATTTTTTTCATTTTTTCATTAAAAATTAATTAGTGTCAATTAATGGCTTAAAAATTGATATCAATTAGTATTAATTAGTATCAATTAATATAAAAATTGATACATTTGATAAAATTATTTCATTATAAATTAATTAGTGTCAATTAATGGCTTATTTTTATTTTTTCATTATAAATTATTTTTTTTATTTTTTCATTATAAATCAATTAGTATAAAATTATTTCATTATAAATTAATTAGTGACAATTAATAAATTTTTATAATCAATTAATACTAAAATTATTAATTGATATTAATTAATATAAAAATATTGAAATACCATTTCAATAGGAGGAACAACTAAAGGGGTTCAAGTCTCACTGGGTAACGTCCCCCGTCGGATTAAGGGGGGCAAATTCCCATGGAAGGTGGGCCAGAACTGGCTCTGATACCATTTCAAAAAGTACTCGTCAATCTAAATAAAACTTATAAAAATTTTGAAATTAATTCTAAAATAATTAATACTAAAAATACTAAAATTATTAATTTTTGTAATCAATTTTAATAATTAATACTAGAATTATTAATAGTGATGGCTTAATTATTATTATTATTTTTTTATTAAAAAAATACTGAAATCTGATCGGAGAGAGTTCTCATTGGCGTGAGAGAGAGAGAGAGAGAGATTTGATCAGTGACGTGGCGATCGCGACGTGGGGGATGACAATGAAGGTACAGCCGTGACATGGGGGACGACGACGACGAAGGTATAGCGGCGACGTGGCGATCGCGAAGAGAGAATAAGAGAGATCTACCGTGATCTGCCACGCAATTTGCCGCGATCTGGTAATCGCGATCCTCCCTCTGAACCCGACGACGAAAAACCCTAAATTCAGTGCCATGGATGTAGTAGAGAGAGAGAGAGAGAGAGTTCGCCGGAAATCACGATCTGGTGATCGCTTTCCACCCACTACAAGAATTTTCACTTTTGGTGACTAAATTTTTAGTCGCCAAAAGTCAATTTTTAGTCGCCGAAGGGTTTTAGCGACTAAATTTTTTGGTCGCAAAATTAGTAGCCGAAGAGTAGTCGGGAAAGCTAATTGGCGACTAAAATTATTTTAGTCGCCAAATGTATTCATTTGCCGACTAAATATTTAGTCGCCAAAAGGTTGGACATTAAATTAAATTAGACCCTTTTCGGGACCAAACTTTTAGTCGCCTAAAGTCCCACCTTTTTAGCTACTAAAATTTTAGTAAAGAGTTTTTTTTTAGCTACTAAAAATTTAGTCGCCGAAAGTCACCATCTTTGGCTACTAAATGTTTAGTCTGCAAAGTGTTCTTCTTTTGGCTACTAAATATTTGGTCGCCTAAAGTTCTACATTTTTTGCTACTAAAATTTTAGTTGGCAAAAGTGTGTTTATAATTTAGTTTTTTTTTTTTAGCTACGAAATATTTTAGTTGCCAAATGTTTGATTTTCTTTTGACTACTAAAGTTTTAGTCGCCAAATGTCTTTTTTTTTTTTTGGCTACTAAACTTTTAGTCGCTAAATGTCTTTTTTTTTTTGCTACAAAACTTTTAGTCGCCAAATGTTTTTTTCTAATTTCTTTTTAGCTACTAATTGTTTAGTCGCCAAAAACATGATATTATGTTTTATCGCGAAATTATAATTTCTCCACAACCTGTCTATATACAATGCAACCTGTAATACGTATAAAAAAAAAATCATTCCACAATCTGCATCCATATACCAAAAATAAATAACATTAAATATCAAAGTCCATACAAATCAACTATTGTCCAAACTAAAATAATAATTCCATACAAAATATATCATACAAAAATCAAAGCCCTCCGTATACAAAAAAATACATTTACTACCAAGCGAAATTACCATTTGGCATGGTACAAATTACCATCGTAATCTGTACTACAACAAAATGTGATACATGTACCACGACAAAAGTTTTCTATGGACCATGACAAAACGTTCTATATGTACGCCGACAAATGGTATATATGTACCACGACAGAAGGTGATTTATGTACCACGACAGTCATTATCTGTTGATTGCCAAAAGTTTTCTATATCAGTAATAATGAATTACACAAAAACTGAGGACGACAAAAGTATTATATTAGTTCTACACAAAAGTGAAAATTCTTCTCCACACACCAATATGGATTATCCACAAGTCCACGCAACAAAGCCATCTACAAAGAAAAACAAAAAACGAAACATTAAAATTGGTTACAAAATATCAATTTAGTCAGTCATATGGAACATGTTCTAACATGCATTTAAGGTAGAACAATCGAGAAATGTCTTGTTGGAAATAAAAGAAAGTATATATATATATATATGTATCATGCAATATTTATTCCAACCAACTACACAAACAATGTAATATATAATTTCTTTGTCCTATAAATATATAAAGGCAATTATTAGAATATATAGATGTTATTTTAATAAAGTTGTTGCCTTTTTAACTAAGTGTTGCAAGTTTTTCGACTAAGTGTAAAGCGTATTCGGGGGGTGTTATGAATTTTAGCCTCCGAAAAGCCCTTTTTCGAGTAAGTTTAGGGCGTATTCGACTCTAACTCCCAACCTACAAATCCGAATTACGTTCTGTCAGTTCTTACAAGGCCTATTTTTCATGGGGGAACTGTCCATGTGAGCCACACGGTGGTTCGGGGGCTATTTTGAATTTTCGCCCCCGAAACGCCCTTTTTCGACTAAGTTTAGGGCGTATTCGGTTTTAACTCCCAACCTACGGGCCCGAATTATGTTCTGTCAGTTCTCACAAGTCCTATTTGTCATGGGGAACTTTTCGTGTGAGCCACACGTCGTTCGGGGGCTGTTATGAATTTTCGCCCCCCTGAAAGTCCTTTTTCGAGTAAGTTTAGGGCGTATTTGGCTCTAACTCCCAACCTACGGGTTTGAATTACGTTCCGTCAGTTCTCATAAGTCCTATTTGTCATGTAAGAACTTTCCGTGTGAGCCACATGGTGGTTCGGGGGCAGTTATGAATTTTCGCCCCTTGAAAATCTTTTTTCGACTAAGTTTAGGGCGTATTCGGCTCTAACTCCCAACCTACGAGTCCGGATTACGTTCCGTCAGTTGTCATAAGTCCTATTTGTCATGGGAGAACTGTCCGTGTGAGCCACACGGTGGTTCGGGGGCTATTTTGAATTTTCGCCCCCAAAGCGCCATTTTTCGACTAAGTTAAGGGCGTATTCGGCTCTAACTCCCAACCTACGGGTCCGAATTACGTTCCGTCAGTTCTCACAAGTCCTATTTGTTATGGGGGAACTTTTCGTGTGAGCCACACGGTGGTTCGGGGGCTTTTATGAATTTTCGCTCCTTGAAAGTCCTTTTTCGAGTAAGTTTATGGCGTATTCGGCTTTAACTTCCAACCTACGGGTCTAGATTACATTCCGTCAGTTGTCAGAAGTTCTATTTGTCATGGAGGAACTATTCGTGTGAGCCACACGGTGATTCGGGGGCTGTTTTGAATTTTCGCCCCCAAAACGCCCTTTTTCGACTAAGTTTATGGCGTATTCGGCTCTAACTCTCAACCTACGGGTCCGAATTACGTTCCGTCAGTTCTCACAAGTCCTATTTGTTATGGGAGAACTGTCCATGTGAGCCACACGGTGGTTGGGGGGCTGTTATGAATTTTCGCCCTCAGAAAGTCCTTTTTCGACTAAGTTTATGGCGTATTTGCCTCTAACTCCCAACCTACGGGTCCGAATTACGTTCCGTCAGTTCTCACAAGTCCTATTTGTCATGGGGGAACTGTCCGTGTGAGCCACACAGTGGTTCGGGGGTTATTATGAATTTTTGCCACCGGAAAGTTCTTTTTTGACTAAGTTTAGGGCGTATTCGGCTCTAACTCCCAACCTACGGGTCCAGATTACGTTCTGTCAGTTGTCACAAGTCCTATTTGTCATGGGGGAACTATCCGTGTGAGCCACACGGTGGTTCGGGGGCTGTTATGAATTTTTGCCCCCGGAAAGTCCTTTTTCGACTAAGTTTAGGGCGTATTCGGCTCTAACTCGCAACTTACGGGTTCGAATTACGTTCTGTCAATTGTCACAAGTCCTATTTGTCATGAGGAAATTGTCCGTGTGAGCCACACGGTGGTTCGGGGGGCTGGTTTGAATTTTCGCCCCCGGAAATCCTTTTTTCGACTAAGTTTAGGGCTTATTCGACTCTAACTCCCAACCTACGCGTCCGAATTACATTCCGTTAGTTGTCGCAAGTCCTATTTGTCATGGGGAAGCTGTCCGTGAGAGCCACACGGTGGATAAGTGATTTTAGTTCAAATAAGAATCTTAAAGGAATTATAAAAATAACCAAAATTGACCCAAAAACGCTAAAGAAAGTTTGTCAAAGTAAATAGATAAGTTTGAGTAAAAATTAACACATGCACACGTGCATAGATTAACTACATGGACCAAACACGTGACAAAGTACATAAACTATCTTAAAAGGCTTCAAAATTGCATATGGTTTATGAAAGGTTAATCACAAGGACCAAACATGTGACGAAGTATCAGCGATGAATTGTTCGTCATCATGTTGTTGTTCGTCGATTTGGGGATACAACAAGCTGGAGAGCGAGAGTGAGAGCGAGAGAGAGCGCGAGACCGAAAGGGAGAGCGAGAGATAACCTGGTATTGAGGCGATGGCGGTGACGATGTGCGATGTTGAATGCTCCCGATGGTGAGAGCTGGCGGTAAGGTGAGGTGTGGTAGTGACTGATTTGTGAAGAGAGAGAAGTGTTTGTATTCCTAAACAGAGGAGAATACCTGGGCGGGCAACAAATAGCTTTTATTTTCCCACCATAATTTGGCACCTTTGGCGACTAATGTAAAATTTTGTCGGCAAAAATTGAAGTAATAACGACTAAATTATTTAGTAGCCAAACCAACTCTAACAGCGACTAAAATGTTAGTCGCTCAAAGTACACATTTGGCGACTAGTTTTTTTTGGTCGGAAAAAATGAATGTATCATGACAAAAAATTTTTTTAGTCACCAAAACTTTATATTTGCCGACCAATTTTTTTGTCGCCACAGGGTTACTTAACAACGACGAAAATATTAGTCGCCAAAAGTTCTATTTGGCGATTAATTTTAATTTTAGTCTGGAAAAACCAATATTAATGATTTTTTTTTTTTTTTTGGGGCCTAAAATTTGGGCTAACAGCGACCAATCAAATTTTTAGTCACCGAAACTTGAGTTTTTACCGACTAAATTTAAATTTAGGCCTCGTTTGGAAACCACCCTATTTAGCCAAAAAGTCAAAAAGTTACTAAAAAAGTCAAAAAACCAACAATCCATACCAAAAAATCAAAGATTCTCTTTTCTCTCTATTTTTGCACATCTTTTCGTAAAAAATCAAAAAGTCATCCCAAACATACTAGTTTTTTTTAGCTCATATTTTAGCCAAATAGCCAAAAAGTTACTAAATTAGCCTGTTCCCAAACGAGGCCTTAGTCACCAATAAGCAATATTTATTGACTAAAATATTTTAGTAGAGATATCTTAAACCAACGCCAACAAATATAAATTTTAGTCGTCAAAAATGTACTTTTGGCGACTAAAATTTGATTAGTCGCCAAAAATGGTCGCCAAAGGTGCGATTTGTTGTAGTAACCCTCCAAACCCAATGACGAAAAACCCTAGGTTCGATGCCATGGATGTAGCAGAGAGAGAGCGAGGGAGAGAGAGAGAGACAAGAGAGATCTATGGTTCATGTTCGCCAGAAATCGCTCGAAATGGCCGGAAATCGCCAGACAGCTTTGTTGAAGAGACAAAAATGAGAGTTTTTTAATTTATTTATATGGTACACTTGTAATTACTTGAAATTGTGATGGAGCATTTAAGTCATTTTACCCCTCAAATTGTAGCTGTCCGGTTAAACTGTTCCAAAAAGCTTATTCTCTCACACTTAAAGAAAAAGCTGATTTTTGACTTAAAAAAAGTTATAATCTGTATTGTTGGCCCCGTTTGGTAGAGCTGTGGGAAAGTGATTATAACTTCTAGTCTAACAGCTTATAACTTATAGCTGTGAACATAAGCTAATTTTTGACTTATAAATTAAGCTTCTCCTCCCCCACTCAAAGAATAAGTTGATTTTTGACTTATAAAAAGCTATAAGCTGTATTGTTAAATTGAACCAAACACATCAAAATAACTTAAATTAAGCTAAAAGCTGAAATAAGCCGAAAATAAGCCTTACCAAACAGGGCTATTAAGCTGAACCAAACACACCAAAATAGCTTAAATTAAGCTAAAAGCGGAAATAAGTTGGAAATAACCAAACAGGGTGATTATCTTATTTAACTCACATCACCTCTCTATTACATTACTTCAAACCCAACCCATATTTCATAAAAAGTTAAAAAGTACACTTATTTAGATCATCTCAAACCACCCCTAAACACAGAAAAAATAAGTGCATAGAAATTTAAGGGTAACATTATTGGTCTACGTAATTATTTTGTATTTTGAAATTATCATATTAGTTGAAAAAAGTCTGAAAACTCAGACATATTCGTCCAAAAAATTTCGGGTAGATGTTTGTGTGGTGGAGATTAAATTTGTATAGTGTATGATCTATGCGTAGAATAAATCTAAATCACATAAGGATAATTTTAAATAATTTCTGAATAGTTAAGTTTTAGTTTATAATATTACTGTATTAATTGTGCCTAAGTTGTTATTAGTTTGAAAAATAAAAATAACGATCATGCTACGTAGCTCGAATTCCGTGGCTCGAAACGTGGCTCGACACCAAAACGACGTCGTTTTGGTGTCGAATTTGTTTTGTTTTTTTTTTTTTTTTGCCTGGTTTTTGTTGCAGATCGGGAGAGGGAAGAAGGGAGAAGAAGAGGAGGGGGAGGGGGAGGGGAGGGGGAGGGGAGGGGGCCTAAAAAATGGAGGAGGAGAGGGCGGAGGCGGGCTGGATGGCGGTGACGAACTGGACAGGAGGGGGCTGCGCGGTGGTGCTGCGCGACGAGGTTCAATGGTCGGTGATGGGTGGAGGCTGGGCAGACGACGGCGCGACGAGGTTCGACGGTCGGTGATGGTGGCGGCGAGCTCGACAGCCCAAATCACGGTGATGGTCGGCGAGCTCTTTCCCTCTTCTCTCTTTCTCTCCCTCTCCCTCTCCCTCTTCTTCTCTCGAGCCACTATTCGAGCCAGCTCTCTCGAGCTCTCGATCATTTTCCTAAAAATAAAGTAGACAAATCATAAACCATCATTGAATAAGCACGTGATCACGCGGTGTACTAGAGTTATGTGATAATATTTGTATGAGACGAGTTTTTTTTTTTAAAATCAAATGCAAGTGATTTTAATCAAAATTCTCAAATTCTAAGTTGCCGTTTGATAACACTTACGTTTTTTGTTTATATTTACAAAATTTTAAAAAATTTAAATAAAAACTTGTTTGATAAAATTTTTGATTTATAAATCAGTGGTCTCAGTTTATAAATTTGGGCAAAAAATGAAAACACAAAAAATATGTTTCCGTTTTGAATTTTTTTTTCTTTTTACCACTCAACACTAGCCACCATCCGCCACTATTTTCCACCACCGTCTTCCGCTACCACCACCCACCCCCCACCCCCACCACCACCACCACCTGCCACCACCACTCACCACCCACCTACCACCACCAGCTACCACCCGCCACCACCAGCCACCCACCAGCTACTACCCTGCCCCCACTCGCCACCACCACCCACCCCTCGCTACCACCACCACCACCACCCACCACCCACCTGCCATCTACCTGCCATCCAACCGCCACCACCCACCACCTGCCACTACCATCCACTGCCTGCCACCACCACCCGCTACCTACTTGCCACCACCACTCACCACCCATCTGCCACCACCATCCACCACCAGCCACCCACCACCTGCCACCTGCCATTCACCCGCTACCACCACCACACCACCCCCACCACCACCACCACTATCACCCACCACCCACCTGCCACCACCACCCATCTACCCGCCGCCGCCACCACCACCACCCGCCATCCGCCACCCACCTGCCACCACCCCACCACCCCCCACCGCTACTACCACCACCCACCACCCGCCACCGTCACCCATCCACCCACCTACCATCACCACCCACCACCCACCCGCCATCCGCCACCCACCTACCACCACTACCCACCACTCGCCACCACCACCACCACCACTCACTCGCTACCACCCACCACTGTCACCCACCCAACCACCACCACTACCCACTCGCTATCACCCACCATTGTCACCCACCCAACCACCACCACCATCCGCCACCTACTCGCCACCACCACCCACACGCTACCACCCACCACCACCTGCCACCACCACCACCACTACCCACTCGCTACCACCCACCACCGTCACCCACCCATCGACCACCACCACCCACCCGCCACCACTCACGACCACCAGCTACCTACCACCCACCGTCACCACTTTCCACCACCGTCTTCCTCCACCACTTGCCATTTCTCACTTTTTTTTATATTTTTAAATTTTTTTAAACATTTTGTCAATTACCAAATGCGTTTGTAGTTTATGTTTTTCTAAAAATAAACAAAAACCAGTTTATAAAATTTTTGTCAATATAAACTGAAAACGTAAACGTTACCAAACACACCCTAATAATTTTAATTTTATTTATCAAATTTAAATTATTTTATGAAATCATTTTTTTGAAATGCAATTTAAATTTTTTTATCGATAAATGTTAGTTGTTAATTATTAAATTAGCACCTATGAGAGAAAATATCCCTACCCTTGGCAAAGCACCTAAGTGCTTGCGCTTCCTTAATTCAACCCCCTTGAGGAGAATTTAAGCCATGACCTCCTTGAGATTAAGCCCTAAGGAAGGCATGGTGACCGACAAAATGCAATTTAAGTTGGTCGAATTAGTGATTTGAAAACACGATTTAAACTGATTTACTATATAAAATTTTGAAAGTACAACTTCAATTTTAAAATTATATTTTCAAAACATAATTTCATGAAACAATCGAAATTTAAGAAATAAGTTTAACACTGTTTATGTTTGAGGATTCCGTTACAAAATAACTTACAATTGGTAAAATACTCATAATCATGTGACGTTCACATGTTGTTTTCAACTAATGACATAGTAAAAAAAAAATATGAATGAGATAATATTAACTCATTTTTATTTGGTAGTTGAAAAAATATTTGAATAGCTCATCAAAGTTTGGCTTGTTTTGGGAATTTGACTTTTAGTCACTTTTTTTGATTTGTAATAAAAGTTAAAAGTTAGTTTTTTTGAATTTTTTTTCATTTGAGAAGTGGGTTTTTAGCTAATGGTGAAATTACAATTCTACCCTTTATGGGTCAAAATGTGTTACATGGGTGAAGTTATAAATATTTTAAACTAAATAGGAGTAGTTTGGTCATTTTATTATGATTTGACATCATAAATAAATATTAATAAAAAAAGTCAAAAGTCACTTTTTTATCAACTTTCTAAATTATTTGTCTAAAAAAATCAAAAATTTGATTAAAAGTCAAAAAAAATTACTTTTTACCATTTTCTTAAAATAGGCCTATGTAATTCTTTATTTATTGAAAACAATATGGAAGCAAAAGATTCAGGACTGCTTGACAATTTTTTCAAAATTTGTGCAAAAGCACAACCAAAAGAAAGAACAAATTATAAACAAGAATGTTAGCACATAAGAAAATTTATCCAGAGAAATAATCTAAAAAAGTAATGATGAAGCTTTGAAATGAATGCAAGTCACACATCAATTTTTTTATTAACTTTTTTGGGCGATTTTTCTGGACAGTGCTAGGTATGAAGAAAAAGTAATAAATAGTTTAGTTAAACTTCATTTCAGGTGAGAATCTCATTATATAATAATTAAATTTAAGTTTACATATTGTTGACTCACTTTCTACATTCTACATTCAATAATATGTCAATGAGGAGTGATTATTCGGTAGTCTGAAAATATAGTTATATGGTATTTTATAGTAATATAATTGGTAGAGAAGATAGAGTATTAATTATTTGTGTTGATTGATTGAGGAACATGAAGGAGGCATAATGAATAGTGGTTGATGAGGAAGTATAACTATATAGTATTCCGGAACTATTGTATAATTTTTCGTAAAGAAGATGATTGGTGAATGATTAAAGAATATATAAAAAATATATTTACTTTAGATATTTTAATGTGTTACCACAGCAATAGATTTGAAAAATATTAATGTTAAAGATCTATATTTTACATTTACAAATACATTCACAATGATGTGACAAGGGTGATGGATCCAATGTCATTAAGTATTTAACTAATTAAAAATTGATATTTGTCAGATTATATTATTGTAAGTTGAATTATAAAAAAATTTATGAAGGTTTCAAATATTTTTTTTTTAAAATATAAGTTTAATTTTTAGGACTAAATAACGTTACGTTTTTATTAATGGGTAGAATTTCTGAATTATAAACTACAAGGACCAAAGAAGAGAGAGAGAGAGAGAGAGAGAGAGAGAGAGAGAGAGAGAGAGAGAGAGAGAGAGAGAGAGAGAATAAAAAAAGAAAAAAGAAAGAGGAGGCAGTCCCGTCCTATAAAAACACTTGTCCCCCTCACCCTACCAAACAATCCACAAGAGCCCAACAAGGAAGAATTGAGTAAAAAAAGCAACTAGTAAGCTTTCTTCTTAGAAGCAAGTTTTTTTTCTTTTGTTTCTTGTCTCCTAGCATCTGCCCCTTCAACAACCACACTCCACTCCCACTGAATTTGAGAAACAACCAAAACAACCTTAATTTCCCCATCCCAAAACTTTCACCAACAAAGGTCTAAAACCCAGAAGCCTCTAAATTCCCCACCAACTTTGACCTAGACTATACACACATATAGCTCTTCTACTATATATTGGTTTTCTCAAGAAATAACCAAAATTTCTGACTATATGGAACCTTTTAACACCTCTATCACAATGCCCATTTCTTTCACTTTCACTGGTGGAAATGGTGGTGGTAGTAGTAGTAGTAATCTTCATGGCATTTCCAGTCCATGGATGGACAGCAGGATATGGGGCAGGCTCCCGCAGCGCCTCGTCGACCGCGTCATCGCCTTTCTTCCCCCACCGGCCTTTTTCCGAGCCCGGTCAGTCTGCAAGAGATGGTATGGACTCTTGTTTTCCAACAGCTTTCTTGAATTGTACCTCCAACTCTCCCCGTTGCGCCGCCATTGGTTCTTATTCTTCAAGCAAAAAAGTCTCAAGAGCTACATAACTAGAAATAATACTATTGGTGGTGATAATAGTGGTAGTAGCGGTAGTAGCAGTAACAGAGGTAACTCAGAAGGTTACCTTTTTGACCCTTACGAAGTCTCGTGGTACCGTCTTTCTTTTGCTCTGGTCCCACCGGGTTTCTCACCAACCTCATCTTCTTGTGGACTAATTGGTTGGTTATCAGAGGAGGCTGGCTCAAAAAGTCTCCTCCTTTGCAATCCGCTTGTAGGGTCCCTAACCCCAATACCCTCCACGCTCCGCCCTCGATTGTACCCTTCAATTGGCTTGATTATCACCAACTCATCCATCGACATGGTTGTCGCTGGAGATGACTTGATATCGCCATTTGCAGTCAAAAACCTAACTGCAGAGAGCTTCCATATCGATGGAGGCGGGTTCTATTCGATATGGGGAACCACTTCCTCACTGCCCCGGCTCTGCAGCCTCGAATCGGGTCGGATGGTTTATGTCCACGGAAGATTCTACTGCATGAATTACAGCCCGTTCAGTGTTCTTGCCTTCGACGTGGCAGCAAACCATTGGTCCAAAATTCAGGCCCCATGCGGAGGTTTCTTAGGTCGCCGGGGTTGGTGGAGAGCCGTGGGAGTTTGATTCTGGTGGCGGCAGTGGAGAAGAGCAAGCTCAACGTGCCGAAAAGCTTGAGGCTATGGGGGTTGCAACCGTGTGGGACGACATGGGTGGAGATTGAGAGAATGCCACAGCAACTTTATGTTCAGTTTGAGGAGGTAGAAGGTGTCCGGGGTTCGATTGTGTTGGACACGGGGAGTTTATCGTCATTATGGTTCGGGGATCGGATAAGGCAGTCTTGTTTGATTTTTGTAGAAAGAGGTGGCTGTGGATTCCGCCGTGTCCTTTCACTCGTGGCGGTGGTGGTGATGAATTGTATGGTTTTGCATATGAGCCGAGGCTTGCGACCCCGGTGACTGGGCTTTTGAATCAGTTTGCACTTCCTTTTCAGTCTTTTCATTAATTTTTCCATGTAATGTTTTAGTAGTACTAGTAATGGAATTGTGGTGGTGATGCAGAGGTAGAAGGTGGTTTTTAGGGTTTGTTTGTTTTGTTTGTTTGTTTGCAGAAGAAGAAATGGTAATGTGATAGTTAAGCTGTAAGGAGGTGTAATTGAACTGTTATTATATGTATCTTTGTAGTGTTTAGTCTATATCATCTATATTACATGATAAACACAAAAAATATGTTTCCGTTTTGAATTTTTTTTTCTTTTTACCACTCAACACTAGCCACCATCCGCCACTATTTTCCACCACCGTCTTCCGCCACCACCACCCACCCCCACCACCCACCACCACCACCACCACCACCACCTGCCACCACCACTCACCACCCACCTACCACCACCAGCTACTACCCGCCACCACCAGCCACCCACCAGCTACTACCCACCTGCCCCCACTCGCCACCACACCCACCCCTCGCTACCACCACCACCACCACCACCACCCACCTGCCATCTACCTGCCATTCAACCGCCACCACCCCACCACCTGCCACTACCATCCACTGCCTGCCACCACCACCCGCTACCTACTTTCCACCACCACTCACCACCCATCTGCCACCACCATCCACCACCAGCCACCCACCACCAGCCACCCACCACCACCTGCCACCTGTCATTCACCCGCTACCACCACCCACCACCCCCACCACCACCACCACCACTATCACCACCACCCACCTGCCACCACCACCCATCTACCCGCCGCGCCACCACCACCACCCGCCATCCGCCACCCACCTGCTACCACCACCCACCACCCACCACCCCGCCACCGCTACTACCACCACCCACTCGTTACACCCACCACCCGCCACCGTCACCCATCCACCCACCTACCATCACCACCCACCACCCACCCGCCATCCGCCACCCACTGCCACCACCACCCACCACTCGCCACCACCACCACCACCACTCACTCGCTACACACCACCACTGTCACCCACCCAACCACCACCACTACCCACTCGCTACCACCCACCATTGTCACCCACCCAACCACCACCACCATCCGCCAACTACTCGCCACCACCACCCACACGCTACCACCCACCACCACCTGCCACCACCACCACCACTACCCACTCGCTACCACCCACCACCGTCACCCACCCATCCACCACCACCACCCACCACCACCCACCGCTACCTACCACCACCGTCACCACTTTCCACCACCGTCTTCCGCCACCACTTGCCATTTCTCACTTTTTTTTATATTTTTAAATTTTTTAAACATTTTGTCAATTACCAAATGCGTTTGTAGTTTATGTTTTTCTAAAAATAAACAAAAACCAGTTTATAAAATTTTTGTCAATATAAACTGAAAACGTAAACGTTACCAAACACACCCTAATAATTTTAATTTTATTTATCAAATTTAAATTATTTTATGAAATCATTTTTTTGAAATGCAATTTAAATTTTTTATCGATAAATGTTAGTTGTTAATTATTAAATTAGCACCTATGAGAGAAAATATCCCTACCCTTGGCAAAGCACCTAAGTGCTTGCGCTTCCTTAATTCAACCCCCTTGAGGAGAATTTAACCCATGACCTCCTTGAGATTAAGCCCTAAGGAAGGCATGGTGACCGACAAAATACAATTTAAGTTGGTCGAATTAGTGATTTGAAAACACGATTTAAACTGATTTACTATATAAAATTTTGAAAGTACAACTTCAATTTTAAAATTATATTTTCAAAAACATAATTTCATGAAACAATCGAAATTTAAGAAATAAGTTTAACACTGTTTATGTTTGAGGATTCCGTTACAAAATAACTTACAATTGGTAAAATACTCATAATCATGTGACGTTCACATGTTGTTTTCAACTAATGACATAGTAAAAAAAAATATGAATGAGATAATATTAACTCATTTTTATTTGGTAGTTGAAAAAATATTTGAATAGCTCATCAAAGTTTGGCTTGTTTTGGGAAGTTGACTTTTAGTCACTTTTTTTGATTTGTAATAAAAGTTAAAAGTTAGTTTTTTTGAATTTTTTTTCATTTGAGAAGTGGGTTTTTAGCCAATGGTAAAATTACAATTCTACCTTTTATGGGTCAAAATGTGTAACATGGGTGAAGTTATAAATATTTTAAACTAAATAGGGGTAGTTTGGTCATTTTATTATGATTTGACATCATAAAAAATATTAATAAAAAAAGTCAAAAGTCACTTTTTATCAACTTTCTAAATTATTTGTCTAAAAAAATCAAAAATTTGATTTACCATTTTCTTAAAATAGGCCTATGTAATTCTTTATTTATTGAAAACAATATGGAAGCAAAAGATTCAGGACTGCTTGACAATTTTTTCAAAATTTGTGCAAAAGCACAACCAAAAGAAAGAACAAATTATAAACAAGAATGTTAGCACATAAGAAAATTTATCCAGAGAAATAATCTAAAAAAGTAATGATGAAGCTTTGAAATGAATATCAATTTTTTTATTAACTTTTTTGGGCGATTTTTCTGGACAGTGCTAGGTATGAAGAAAAAGTAATAAATAGTTTAGTTAAACTTCATTTCAGGTGAGAATCTCATTATATAATAATTAAATTTAAGTTTACATATTGTTGACTCACTTTCTACATTCTACATTCAATAATATGTCAATGAGGAGTGATTATTCGGTAGTATGAAAATATAGTTATATGGTATTTCATAGTAATATAATTGGTAGAGAAGATAGAGTATTAATTATTTATGTTGATTGATTGAGGAACATGAAGGAGGCATAATGAATAGTGGTTGATGAGGAAGTATAACTATATAGTATTCCGGAACTATTGTATAATTTTTCGTAAAAAAGATGATTGGTGAATGATTAAAGAATATATAAAAAATATATTTACTTTAGATATTTTAATGTGTTACCACAGCAATAGATTTGAAAAATATTAATGTTAAAGATCTATATTTTACATTTACAAATACATTCACAATGATGTGACAAGGGTGATGGATCCAATGTCATTAAGTATTTAACTAATTAAAAATTGATATTTGTCAGATTATATTATTGTAAGTTGAATTATAAAAAAATTTATGAAGGTTTCAAATATTTTTTTTTTTAAAATATAAGTTTAATTTTTAGGACTAAATAACGTTACGTTTTTATTAATGGGTAGAATTTCTGAATTATAAACTACAAGGACCAAAGAAGAGAGAGAGAGAGAGAGAGAGAATAAAAAAAGAAAAAAGAAAAGAGGAGGCAGTCCCGTCCTATAAAAACACTTGTCCCCCTCACCCTACCAAACAATCCACAAGAGCCCAACAAGGAAGAATTGAGTAAAAAAAGCAACTAGTAAGCTTTCTTCTTAGAAGCAAGTTTTTTTTCTTTTGTTTCTTGTCTCCTAGCATCTGCCCCTTCAACAACCACACTCCACTCCCACTGAATTTGAGAAACAACCAAAACAACCTTAATTTCCCCATCCCAAAACTTTCACCAACAAAGGTCTAAAACCCAGAAGCCTCTAAATTCCCCACCAACTTTGACCTAGACTATACACACATATAGCTCTTCTACTATATATTGGTTTTCTCAAGAAATAACCAAAATTTCTGACTATATGGAACCTTTTAACACCTCTATCACAATACCCATTTCTTTCACTTTCACTGGTGGAAATGGTGGTGGTAGTAGTAGTAGTAGTAATCTTCATGGCATTTCCAGTCCATGGATGGACAGCAGGATATGGGGCAGGCTCCCGCAGCGCCTCGTCGACCGCGTCATCGCCTTTCTTCCCCCACCGGCCTTTTTCCGAGCCCGGTCAGTCTGCAAGAGATGGTATGGACTCTTGTTTTCCAACAGCTTTCTTGAATTGTACCTCCAACTCTCCCCGTTGCGCCGCCATTGGTTCTTATTCTTCAAGCAAAAAAGTCTCAAGAGCTACATAACTAGAAATAACACTATTGGTGGTGGTAATAGTGGTAGTAGCGGTAGTAGCAGTAACAGAGGTAACTCAGAAGGTTACCTTTTTGACCCTTACGAAGTCTCGTGGTACCGTCTTTCTTTTGCTCTGGTCCCACCGGGTTTCTCACCAACCTCATCTTCTTGTGGACTAATTGGTTGGTTATCAGAGGAGGCTGGCTCAAAAAGTCTCCTCCTTTGCAATCCGCTTGTAGGGTCCCTAACCCCAATACCCTCCACGCTCCGCCCTCGATTGTACCCTTCAATTGGCTTGATTATCACCAACTCATCCATCGACATGGTTGTCGCTGGAGATGACTTGATATCGCCATTTGCAGTCAAAAACCTAACTGCAGAGAGCTTCCATATCGATGGAGGCGGGTTCTATTCGATATGGGGAACCACTTCCTCACTTCCCCGGCTCTGCAGCCTCGAATCGGGTCGGATGGTTTATGTCCACGGAAGATTCTACTGCATGAATTACAGCCCGTTCAGTGTTCTTGCCTTCGACGTGGCAGCAAACCATTGGTCCAAAATTCAGGCCCCCATGCGGAGGTTTCTTAGGTCGCCGGGGTTGGTGGAGAGCCGTGGGAGTTTGATTCTGGTGGCGGCAGTGGAGAAGAGCAAGCTCAACGTGCCGAAAAGCTTGAGGCTATGGGGGTTGCAACCGTGTGGGACGACATGGGTGGAGATTGAGAGAATGCCACAGCAACTTTATGTTCAGTTTGAGGAGGTAGAAGGTGTCCGGGGGTTCGATTGTGTTGGGCACGGGGAGTTTATCGTCATTATGGTTCGGGGATCGGATAAGGCAGTCTTGTTTGATTTTTGTAGAAAGAGGTGGCTGTGGATTCCGCCGTGTCCTTTCACTCGTGGCGGTGGTGGTGATGAATTGTATGGTTTTGCATATGAGCCGAGGCTTGCGACCCCGGTGACTGGGCTTTTGAATCAGTTTGCACTTCCTTTTCAGTCTTTTCATTAATTTTTCCATGTAATGTTTTAGTAGTACTAGTAATGGAATTGTGGTGGTGATGCAGAGGTAGAAGTGGTGGTTGGTGGTGGTTTTAGGGTTTGTTTGTTTGTTTGTTTGTTTGCAGAAGAAGAAATGGTAATGTGATAGTTAAGCTGTAAGGAGGTGTAATTGAACTGTTATTTATGTGATTAATTGAATTAAAATAAACAAATTAATTGAATTAATTGAATTAAACAAATTAATTGAATAACCAGGAAATTAATTAAATTAAAATAAACAAATTAATTGAATTAATTGAATTAATTGAATTAAAATAATTAATTGAATGACCAGGAAATTAAAATAACTAGGAAATTAATTGAATTAATTGAATTAAAATAAACAAATTAATTAATTAATTGAATTAATTGAATTAAAATAAACAAATTAATTGAATTAAACAAATTAATTGAATTAATTGAATTAAAATAATTAATTGAATAACTAGGAAATTAATTGAATTAATTGAAAAAAAATTAATTTTAAAATAATTGAATTAATTGTAAAAACTAATTTTTGCGAATTAAAAATTAATTTTAAAAAATAATTGAATTAATTTTAACACTGGGTTCAACAGTGAACACAGGTGAAGTCGAAGGGAAGAAGAAAAAAATGAAGGAAGGAAGAACAGGGGGGAAGAAGGGGGGGTCCGACAGTGAACCCAGGTGAAGTCGAAGGGAAGAAGAAGAAGAAAAGAAGAAGAAGAAGAAGAACTCACCTGTAATGACGTCCGACGAAGGAAGAAGAAGACCCAGGAGGTGAAGTCGACTTCGGTATGCCTTTCAATGTCGACCCAGGAGGTGAACTCACCTGTAACGACTTCGATCTAGGGTTTGGACGAAGGGCCCAGATGATTCGAACGAAGTCGATGAAGGGCCCAGATGATTCGAACTAAAATCAAGCAAAAAACAAGTGAAGCGTCGCTTCGTTTCGCCTCACGCTTCATCGCCTAAGCCTCGCTTCAGGCGCTTCTTCATCGCCTCACCATTTCGCCTCGCCTCAGGGTGCTTGAAGCGCTAAAGCCTCGCCTCGCCTCGCTTAGCGCTTAGGCGAGCGCTTAGGCTCGCCTCTAATAACACTGGATAAATACATCCTTTACAATGCCACACTTCATGAATAACATATATAACCCTTTTGGATCCATAGAGTTGGGAATATTATCCACCAAAAATGTGAACAAACCTTCCCTTGGCCCATTGATTCTTGTTTCCTGTCTTCCTCGTCGTTTAACCACATGGCATCAAGACCCTCCAATCCCTCCCATCACTCCAACTATCTTATTAACTCTTCTCTCGTATCTTGCTTTGTTGTTGTTGCCTCTAACTTCTCATGGATAATAGCTTCATGACTAAGGTGCTATTTGATAAAATTGAAAATTGAAAACTGAAAATTAAGTATTGAAAACTGAATGCTGAATTTATCAAGTTAAAAAGTTGTTTGATAAAAATTTAAGTACTGAACTAAAAATAAATTGTTTGATATGTATAAGATTAAATTTGAAATTTATTATTTTTAATTATATATTTTAATTTTTATATTGTGATGGTAGTGGTAAGGGCAGGGGTGATGGTGGCAGCAGTACCGATGGTGGTGGCGGTAGTTGTAGTTGTAGTGGTAGTGATCATCATGGTGGTAGTGCTGGCAGTGATGGTGGTGGCGCGGCATGAAGGTGGTGGTGGTAGTGAGTTTATAATAGTTAATACTGATACTTATATTTAGTATTGATAAATTCAGTTAGAATTAAGCAAGTTTCATATAACTTACAATTTTTTTAAGTTTTAGCCGATATTTTAAGATGCACTTCAAATTTTAAGTGATATCAATTGTGGTTATCAAACAGACTTAATTAATTATAACTTAATATATTCAGTTTTAAGTGCTGAATCATATTATCAAACACTCCCTAATTTTGTATTGTCATTTTATTTTAAAACTACGGACACAACTAGAAAGGTTATCATTTTATTTTAAATAATCTAGTATCATTTTTTAATCAATCAAATTGTTAGTTTTCTAGCATACATGACTTTAGTAGGTTTCATTGGCATTGTTGTGCTAATGATCACCCAAGTCATTGTGCAAGTTTTCTTAAATCAAAGAAAGTATTTGGCTTGTCATATCAATTTTAGCATCATCCTTGTGATTTATTTAGTTTGCTGAAGATGTGAAAGAGAAAATACATGTATAACTTTCTAGACACTTTCTTTGGCTTCACTATAGTAACTGAATGAAGAAAAGTGCAAAACATGGTCAATCCTCTCTCATTTACTACATTAGGACCAATACTTTTAATAATACAATGTGCTATTTTAATTTGAATCTTATAATTTTAGTGTTCCATGGAATCTGAATAGAATATGATGATATTCTATGTTAAATTTTGTGGTTCAAGCTGTGGAGTAAGTATTTCATGTTGCTGTTGCAATTTAAGCATTATTCATCTTGAACAGGTTCAACCCAGTTGTCCTCCCATTCCATAACGCTATTGAGCGGATTTCTTGCTGTCATGTCAGTGAATGTTGTCATTGCGTTCTACATATGTATGGCGATGAAGGAACCTTCAGATAAACATGAGCCAGATCCTGCATTCCTCGCTAATGCCAAGGCTAGTCTAAGGCAGAATAGACCAAACGAAGATGAGGATTCATCACAAACCCGCAAAAAAGAAGAGTAGGACTTTCACCAACCAGGAAAAAAATGCAGAATTGAGGTTTGGGCAATCATTTATTTTATTATTCTTGAGATTCACACGTTAATGTCACATTCTGCATTCGGCTACCAAAAGGAAGTGAAGTGAATTGAGGGATGCACAAATCTTTTGAGCGACTACCATCAAGTCACACATCTTTTTGTGCTTATAAAACAGGGTTGTGTTTTACATTTAGTATTACACTTGAAATCACACATTTATGTGGTGTCAATTGGTACAGATGTTGTGTTAGATGATTAAAATTTGTTTTTTTTTTAAAAATTTATTTGATATGTTTTCTAACATTTCTGTGCTATCTCTTTCTGCGTGTTCATCAAATTGATAGTATACTTTGACGTCTAGAGAAATTTATCAATACAACGGCAATCAAATTTGTATCTTCAATGGATTCACCCGTTACTACTCCCAGACCTCATCTAATGGGACTAAATTGAGCGAGCTTCTCTTTTTCTTCAAAAAAGGTTAAAGGCCACCATTTATGTAATTATGTCAGTTTTGGCTACTTTCTTTGACTGTTATGCCCCAAGATCGGTTCTACAAATACCTATTTCCATGATCGAAAAAGTATTCACCTTGTAGGGTCCGTGGTGAACATTTATGCAAAATATCAAATTAATTAGATATCGATAGTCACATGATTAGATTAGATTTAGCTCCAACAAAATGGATTATTTATTGGATTATTTATTGTCAAAGTCACGTTTACTATCCGTTTTTAATACAAATATGATATAATTATGTGGCTGTCAATATTATCAATTTTTGGCCTATGAAATTGTGCTTGAGGTAAGCCCCATCTTCTTTTGGTTTATGGAAGTAGACAAGTTTTGTTGAACTGCTTAAAGTATGGTATCTTTTGCGGGTGCAATATATTTTTATTTTGATCTTGTTGGCATCAAATTATGGCTATTCTAATGCACAACATGGCTGGTAAAAGAAGGGGAGGATCAGGACATGTATGAGTTGATTCTAATACAGTCATCTCATTCTAGGCACTACTAGCCTAAAAGGTGAGCTTTCTTCTTCCCTAGACTTTATAGCTAGGCACCAAGTCATTATTCAGATAGGGCTTAGAAAAGCTGAGGTTGACATCAAAAGCTATGACATTCCAAGTTCTACCCCACATTGGTTGGTCACCAATTCTTGCGTTTGTTCCTCCATTGAGAGCCTCAGTTTAATATCTGTAAATATTTTAAATCACTTCCTTTGGATTTTGATATGAACTGCCAATTTGTCTAGTTGAAACTATTAGCTAGCCTTTTATGAAATGACATTCCTTTCTAATAGTAAATTATGATTCCATTTGCAATAAATTTTGTCATCATTTTTCTTAGTGAGTTAGACGTAAGAATGATCATTCTATAACAGATTCATTTTAATAAATTATACATTATCTCAATCTTGAAACTAATAGCAAAGGGATTAACAATATCTTAGGTTATTTATCTTATTCAACGTTTAGAATGTGTCTAGATTAATAGAATCACTAAACATGGAATATATGGTGTAATGACCATAACTTCAGTATATTTTGAAATTTTAACTCTAATTTGAGTTTCCCTCAATCCTCCCATTTTGTATCCTTCCTCCTCTATGAGACACAATAAGCTCTCATATGACAGATATATAGTTCAAAAAAACAAGTAGATTGAAAATCCACTTTTATATCTAAACATGAAATTTATAATTAATTAGGAAAATTTTATGTTTCTTTTGACTCATTCAGGGCCCTTACATATACCATAGTCAATTTGTAGAAATCTTCGTAGATAGATGAAAACAACTACTAACCCACATGCACAAAAAGAGGGGCAAAAGTTAAAATAAAAACAAGAACAAGCATAAACCACTACTAACAAAGTAGCCTGATCTTGGCCTAAATTTGATACAGTTACCATTAGAAAATAAAATTGATTTATCGATATATCATGCACTCTTGTGCATTGACATTTTTTTAAAAATCCGTTTCACAATAATAATTTGTGAGATGGCGAACTTTGGTTTTAATTTTTTCCATATCAACAATTCAAATTATGCTCAACTATCATAAAAATGTGATGAAAACAAAATCAGAGGAAATAAAACATTCCTATTTTATAGAAAAAGTAGACAAAAATGAACAACTTTGCTACCAAATTTATGCAAAACATGTAAAACAAAATCATAAAATTTATGTACACAAGCACTTTTTTTAAGCCCACTTTGCCAAGATGGACATGAACCCAGCCCCTATAAGAAGTGAGAGATTGGAACTAAGTTGGAGTTTTAGATTGCTTTGCATTCTAGGGTTCATGAAATCAGCGGCAAGAAGGTCGACGAGCGCCATGTAAATTAGGATTCCAGCAGAGGCGGAGTTGAATATGCCTTCGACAATGAGAGAACTTGGGCTATTTTCGTCGTATATGTTTGAGATACCAAAGCCGATGGCTATTCCAACTGGTGTGGTTAGGGAGAAAAAAATCGCCATAACCGTCGTTGCTCGAGCCTTGAATTTGGCCTGCAAAAAAACAATACCAACATTGATTTAATTGTGTGCTTTTTTTTTTTCTTTTTTTCATGGAAAACAAGTCATGTGGGATTGGAATAGTTATTTCCTAAAATATGGGTGATATCTCTCAATAGAATAATGCTATATGCATAAATTGGTATACTAATTAGTATACTAACGAATAATATGTTATAATTTTAAAAGTTTTGGATATTTTTAGTTTGTATAATGGGTGAAGTTATAGTGTTGAAGTAATAATGTCATAATATATATTGGTATACCAATTGATACATGTAGCACCACGCTTCGCTTTAATATCGGTGCATGTAGCGCCACCGCTTTAAAAATTTCAAATATTAATATCAGTAAGTAGTATTTATTGATGCATTTAAATATTTAGATGAATAATTGAAGATGAATTGATGCTCTTAGCTGTTTGATTCAATGGTAATTTGATCCTAGTGATTCTATTCCATTTGAAGAAAGTGAAATCTCATTGCCTCCAATGCAGTGTTGTTATTACCAAAAAATAATAATATTGTTATGCAAATGAAAAAAAATATAAAATTTATATCTGATGACATGATTGCACTAATACTTAAAATGTATTTTTTTTTAAAAAAAAAAAAAAAGAGTGCATATATCACTTTCATCCCATCCAAAAAAAGATATATTCGTAGAGTTTTTAAGTATGAAAATGTCAAAATATATAAATTTATAAATGACAAAGGTACTAGGATATTTATTAATAGTTGATTGAGTTTTGATGTAATTCAATAAAATTTTCAATTAGGTAATGCCAAAGGTTAAAAAATAAATAAAAAATCATTAAGTGTTTCCAGAGTCCCATCAAAGCTGCTAGATACAAAAATACAACTTATTGCATGTGAACATTTGTAATGCAGTGGCAAGGACCAAATGGCTATAGTGGAGAGGAATGCGTGTGGGGGTGGGGGTTCACTAAGTGGTGTTTTGGAAAGTTATTAAAAAATTAATTTTGTAAATTTTTAAATTTATTTTATCTTTTTGTGAGTAAAAAATGTGAGAAGTGATGTGATTCAAAATGAGTAAAAAGTTAAAAGTTGACTTTTTTTTACTTTCCAAAAGATTCCTAAGAGCATCTTCAAAAGTGAACTTCTTTTTTCATTAAATCTGAGGAAAAACAGAACGATTTTCTCAATTTGATACCACTGGCTCCAATGGTGAACTTTCATCAAATTTGCGCCGGGACAACCGGTTGGTCGACCGGTAAGGGCAAAAATATATATATATATATATTTTTTGAATTGTTTGAACCCTTTAGTGGTAGACCGGCTGGTCGACCGGTAAGGCAAAATTTTTTTTTTTTTTTTTTTTTTTTGAATTGTTTAAACCTATAAATTTGAACTGTTTGAACTTTTTAGTGATCGACCGGTTAGTCAACCGGCCGGGCAACCGGCTGGTCGACCGGTTCCTCTCCTCCAACGGTAACAAACAGTAATTTGCTGAAATCTGGGCGTGTTCTCACTTTGGTGAAATGTTTGGTGAATTCTCGATTTGATACTGATTTGGTGAAACCGTTGGAGCTCCAAACAGTAACTTTTTCACCAAATTTTAAATTTGATGCCAGATTTAATGAACCGTTGGAGATGGTCTAAGTGACACATTATTTCTATAATAGCATGACACAACTACACAAAGGGACATCCATATTTTTGACATTTACCACCACCACCACCCCCTTTGTTGATGACTTTGTGGCATGAATCACCAACTACATCTTTTTGTATTTTGTTTGTTTTGTGCCTTCTAAGTGCGTGGGGGCTGCTCTCTAGGGCCATAGACGTGAGATAAAGAGGGCAATAACCCCACATGATGTAGGACATGTAGACCTATTTTTACTTTACCTATTTTGTTTGTTCCTGCCTTCTAAGTGGGTGGAGGCCGCTCTCTAGGGCGATAGACGTGAGATAAAAAGGTAAATAACCCCACATGACAGGGACGATTTATTTTTAAATATGTGTCCCATTTTATAAAATATATCTGTATTTTTAAATTTATTGTGCCCCTCATATATGGTACTCTACCATGGAAGTATTACATACTTTTGTGTGTTATAAAGTTCTAATAATATGAATCGATCAGAAAATTAAATACATAATTCTTTTATATAAGTCATGTTTTATCTTTTTATGAGTTGTGTATTAATATAAAAGGATTGTATATTATAATTAATTCTGTGTAAATAGAAAAAGTGACGTGATGAATTATGCATGTATGTAACACATTAAAAAAGTCAAAAAGCCAACCCACTTCCCAAACGAAGCCATAATAAATTTTATAAGGATGATACAATTATATTGATATTTTTTGTAGTAATGTTAAAATAATTACAAAAATAAAGATCAGTATAAAAGTGATAGTGATGTTATTTTTTTATCCATACGATTAACAAATTGCTAATAAAAAAAATTACATATTATATGAAATAAAACTTTAATAGAACTTAATATATAGTTACTGATATTGTAATGATTGATGTATTTTTTCAAACCTTAAGAGAGGATAGTGTAATTTATCCATGAAGAAAATGTTGACCAACAAATTAATGATAATAAACAAAACAATCATGCTACAACAAAGAACTCAAAAAAATAAAAAATATAAAAACATAGAAAAAATAATATCTAATTCATATTCAACAATAGTACGGTGAAACTCACGCACTTAAAATGAATCTGATTCTGAATCACATACTATTTTCCTTAGATATTTTTTCGTGTTTGTTCTTGATCCCCAATATTAGGGTAAGCTAAACTTACGATATTTGAATAAAAAGCTAAACTTACAATATTTGAATAAAAGGAAATGAAACAAGTAATTTTACCTGAGAAATGCAACCTCCAAGACCCATGCCTTCAAAGAATTGATGGAAAGTCAAAGCTGCAACAAGAGGCTTTATTGTCTTTGGAGTTTGAGAAGCACCCAAAGATATGCCGATTATCACAGAATGAACCACAATCCCCAACTCCAACACCTAGGTAAAGGCAACAATCATTTGAGTAATCCAAATATTAAAATGTTAAAATAACTTTGAGAGAGATCAAAATCATTTTCCAAGAACTAAAATATACATTGAACCTCTAACAAACTAATTTTATAGTTAGTTATTATTTGTAGTTACTATAGACTACCTCAACAAATTTGTTGATGCACTATTTAATAATTTATCATTTTTTTAGATATTTGACCTATTAATTTGAATTTTTTTGGGGCGCTATTCATTGAAATAAGGGTTATTGAAAGAATTTTTTTAATAAACTAGAGATAAAATAAAGAGTCTTACGATGTAATTTAAAAATGTAGCTACTTAGAACAGAAAATTTTACAATTTTCATAAAAATATAGCAAAATCTCAAATAAGATTTTTATTCTTAGAAAAAAAAAAATTGAGAAAATTACATTTAAGTAGGAATAACTTGTAATTGCATACCTTTATAAAGGTATAAATCGAAGTAAGTGAGCAGGGTTACATGTCACACTTTGACTTGCACTAAGGTCAAGTTTGGCTAAACTAAAAAAGTGCACTTATTTCATCTTTTTATCTTTTTTGGGTCACGTCAATCAACATCTCCTCTCTACTTTTTCTACACATAATACAAGAAAAGTCAAAAAGTGTACTTATTTAGTCTTTCCAAACTTGGCCAAATATTGCGTAGTTGCACTTCTGATGCAATTATTTTTAGTAAATTTTTTTA